>CM069082.1:33019028-35419028 GCA_035578085.1 Solanum pinnatisectum | reverse complement strand
TCTCTGCTCCTAACTTAAAAAAATAATATCATTTTCTATATTTGATAGTTTTTACTAGCAACATAAATGAGATGTTAAAAATTTAAAGAGCATTTTAGTATATTATACACACTTTTAATTTTAAAAAAATTCATTACCTTCTTAAATTTAAAGTCCAATGAAATTTTTACAAGAAAAAATGGAGAAAAAGTATATAGTATTATGATATGCATAAAAAATATTAGGTTTATATATGAATCGAATTTGCCACTTGTGGAAGATGCATGTAAAGCTTGGGGTAAATGTGGTTTATTTTATTTTTTCATTTGGTGCCTAGTATTTTTATTGGAGTCAGATTAATTTAAATTCGCGTCACGTGGGGCTCCATTCGGGGGAATTGGGAAGTACTATTTATCAAAGATTTTTCTATATCCAAAGCTCAAACCTAAGACCTTTAATTAAAGAAGAACCATTTCATCCACTGTACTACGTTCTTTGATGGTAAGGTAGTTTGTTGTTTATGTTGTTGGTGTATATATAGATTTCATTCAATTTCCAAATGATGACAGGCTTTTTAGTGTCCATTATTTGTGTGTGAGAAAGAAGTCAGAGATGTGAACGTTATAGTCATGTTGTGTAGCGTAAGATGTGTTGTATTGATGTTAATGTTTTACTTTCTATGCATATGAATATGTCCACTATATAAATTTAATTATAATTTCAGTGAAACACTTATAATTAAAAGTACTTACTTACTTTATTAGTGTCTTAATCATATTTAGAAAAGAACAATTACTAGCTACTTGATCACTTCGTTAGCCAAATCTTGCTCATATCCCGAGGTGGACCCACGTTAAGCCAACAATTATCAAACGACACCGCTTCGTTATTAATATCATACGTAAAGTGATACATTAAACAAAATAACGTTATTTGACAATGAATGCTTCTTGACGTGTTGGTTCACTACCCAATTTTGTTCTTTGAGGTTGGAGGTTCTAACCCTAACGATATTTTTTGCAAAATATAGCATATTATTAATTGTGGTTAAGTAGTACTGAACCCAACTCAAGCAAACATGTATGTAAATATTATAATTAATGTAGAGATTTGTTATTCATGTACTTCTGTAAGTTATTTCATCTTTTATCATGCATATATTAATATATATAGATATATTAATCCCTCATAACATGTATTAGTCATGTAAATTTCTAAATTACAAGTCAAATATCGTATTATAATTTTATATATAAATAACTTACCTTCTAATTACTACAAGCTATCAATGATTTTTCCAAAGCTCTCCAGCATTTGAATTGACTGGTAAGAACTTTAATTATTGGTAGGTGAAGCCTAGAATTTAAATTTTATAAATTTTGAATTTTATAGTGATGACTGATAACTGGATTTTAAACTTAATATTTGTATTATTTAATAATTTTTTTAATAAAAATACATTATTCAAACAAAAATTACAAAATTCGATTGAACTCGTATCCTGACTTCTAACTCTGCCCGTGGATATGATTAATTGGTTGAACCATTAACACCCCTACATACATATTATATTACTATATGTCTAAAATTGATTGTCGTATATATCTATCTCAAGCGATTAACGAAAAAAGGAAAAGGTTGAGGGCTTAAGCCTTTTTAAAATGAACGACAAATATTTGTGGCTAATTTAATTAGTGATTAGTTTCCATTACTTGAATGATTAGAAAGGATCCTTTGATTTATTCACGACAACTTGAGGTTCATAATTATCATGGGTCATCTAATTGCATGATTTGATAAGGATAAATACCAATCTTAATTATTTTGCACTATCTTAATCGAAAGATATTCTTAGTCTAAAAGTTGTGGGCTTATACATTGTATATAGATTTTCTATATTATTAGGTTAATTGTTTGTTTGCTTTAGATTTTAAGAAGATCGTTTGTTTTTCAATATTTAAATGTGCATGATTTATTTATTTTTTAGACATAATAAATATATAATTTGGAAATAAAAAGGAATTAAATATTAAAAAAATATAAATTTAATAAAATAAAATTGTTATTGGATTAAAAAATAAAGCATTTATATTCGCAAGTAATGGTTGAGATGAATTGTAGTGATAGCTATGGTGATGGAATTGATGTTAGGGGCTATTAATGGTGATAGTGATAGACTAAGGGATCGTTTGGTTGGGAACTAGTTATCCCAGGATAAACTATCATGGGGTTAGTTATCCTGGGATAACTTATCCCACCATGTATATGGGATAACTTATCCCATCACTATGCTATAAATGGTGAGATAAGTTATCCCAAACATGTCAACCAAACAAGACATCTAAATTTTATTTCAGATCTATTTTTTTTATTCCAAGACTATTTATGTATATCCCTCGCACCAAACGATCCCTAATAGTTATGATGGTTGAGGTGATTGGTGTTATAGTAACTAGCGCAATTGTGACGGTTGATAATGTTTTTGTTGTCTATTGGTGGTTGTGGAATTGGTTATTAGTAGTTGACGATGTGATGGTGGTAGTGAATTGATTATGATTAGTTGGCCGTGTTGATATTGATGATAATTGAGAGTTGAGCTAGTTGTGAATTGTGATGGTAAAAGCGATTAATAGTAAAAATTAAACGCAATGATAATAATGACGGCCGCGTAATGGATCTCCATATTAATCATCTAGGAAACTATGGTGAGATGCCGTTGGAAGACTCATTTAAAAGAAGTCATTTAGGAACAAATGAACCGTTTTGTATTATACTTTAGGAATAAACAAAAATAAATATTGATCATCTCTCTCTTAATCTTGGTAAAAATAAGAGTTAAGTGCCTCAAATTCAAATATTCAAAGAGTCTTTCTTATTTCGATATATATATATATTTCTATAGTAAGAAAGACTCTTTGAATATTTGAATTTGAGCATATATATTTTGAAAGTAGTTTTTTTTTATCGTTTTGTTTGGCGGGAATATAATATCATAGCAATTTGATTCATCATCCTTAATTATGAAAATAAATTGTGTCTATTTGTACTTTAAGAACATAATTAAGGATGATGAATCAACTTGTTATGATATTATATTCCCACCAAACAAAACGATAAAAAAAATAATTACTTACAAAATATATATAGCTCAGAGAAAGTCATATCATAGGATCTATTAATGCATGCTTTATTCTTTTTTATAGTTATTATACACACATAAAAGAAGGGAATAAAATAAACAAATGCATCTTTTGAAAGTCCTATCAAATCAAAAGGTAGAAATTGATGGTCAGAGAAAACAGTAGTACCTATAGATATGCTTGTCTCTTGGTGTACAAAGAAAAACCCCAAATTCCTATGAGACAGAAAGCATATGTTTAAATTATCACTTTGAAACAGAATCTTCAATTGACATTATTTCTTTAACCCTTTATAACAAAATATATATATTAAAAATATAACTAAGTTAATAAAAATATGTCCTCTTTAAATTAATAACTTAAATTTGTAGATAAGATGATTATATATTCTAATATAATATTAGAGTAAAAAGAGATTTTGAGTTTGAGCACTCTCATTTAAGGCTGGGCACCAGACTCGGTAGTACCGATACCAGTCCAGTACCATTCTAGTTCGTTCTGGTCCGGTAGTCTTCGGGACGACGGGACACCGTGAACCGGTACACGGGACGGAACGGTATCACGATTTGATACCGGTGTACAAGATCGTTTATTTCGATTCGTTCGGCCAGTCGGTTCGTTAATTAATTTTTATTAATTAATTTATATTTTATATTATAATTTATATATAAAAAAATAAAGAAGATTCAAATCTTGAAATATATATTTAATTAATTTATATTTTATATTATAAATATAAGAGTAAATGGTCTAAAAACCCCCCAACCTATACCCGAAATCCCAACTACACACTCCAACTTTACGGGTGGCCTATTACCCACTTGAACTTTATATTTCTCTATTTTATACACACCTAAGTGCTAACCTGTCATGGGAGGTGTTCTCACCTCCTCTATGCGCGTTAGAAGGTTAATTTGACCTCCATTAATGGCATTGCTAGCCTCCCAACCATCAGCCACCCACTGTCACCGCCTCCGGCGAAACCCAAACCACCAACAAAACGCCGTTCTCCTCTTCCCCTCTCCTCTTATCTCTTTCCCGTTCCGAGACAACCACCATGAAGACCTACCTCTGTTCCCACAACAAGGTTGACTACAACAACAACAACAAAACCTTGCGGCTGCACTGCTCCAATCAGCGAGCTTGGGCGAAGCAAGCAAAACTTCGACATAGCAGCGATATGCACATATCAACATTCATCTTTGTTCCTCACAATTCCATAGGAATTTGAAAGAATTGGGGAAAGAAGTTACTTTAGAGATTTGAAGAAAATGGGAGAGTATAGGAAAAAGTGGAAAGGAATTATAAAAAAATTGAAAAAAAATAATAAATTAGTTGAATTTTCACCTGTAAAACGCGTGAAGTTCATAGGCCAACATAGATCTGGTTGTGGCTTTTTAGGGGTGTAATTATTACAGTTTTAAACAATTCAGGTGGGTGATAGGACTCTCGTAAAGTTGGAGTGTGTAGTTGGGATTTTGGGTATAGGTTGGGGGGGTTTTAGACCATTTTCTCTAAATATAACTTATAAGTTATAACATATTAATAAGTAATAACTTATAAACTTCAAAAGATTCAAATCTTGAAATTTGAAAACTAAGCTAAAAAACTTTTTAAAAAAACTTTATTAAACTTAACTTGTAAACTTAATAGGTAAAAATTGAAAAAAAATAATCTTTAAAATAAACTTAAGTAAAATTACATTATAAATTTCAAAACTATTAATTTAAAGTTTAAACTTAGAAAAAAAAAAACATTTATATTTTCGTAATTCAAAAAATCAAAATAACTAATTTTTTTTTTATCATTTTTTGAAATAGCTAGATGTGTCGTCCTGTTTATCCCATCCCGTTCCATTTCGGTCCGTTCCGGTTCCATCCCGGTATATAGTGGGATGGGACGGAACCGAGTATCCGTCTCGATAATTTCGGTCCGGTTCATCCTGGTACCGATAAACAAACCGGTCAAATCGTTCCGTTCCGGTCCGATACCGATTTGTTCCAGTCCGTTGCGCAGCCATACTCTCATTACAATCAAAAAGAACTTTTACACACACTCATATATATATATATATATATATATAAAGAACTTTTACATATATATATATATATATATATATATATATATATATGAGTGTGTGCGCCGGGGGGTGTAAAAGTTCTTTTTGATCTAAAAATAGGTTAATTAAAAAGTTATAGAACAAGATTGAGATGTAGTGGCAAAAAAAAAAATTTAAGACAAGATAGTGAGATAGTCTATATATGCAGGTGTTTAGCTGAACATTAATTGTTTCGAAAAAACACATACTAATTTTTTGTGCGTATATATTAATTTTTGAATATTCTTGATAAAATTTCTGACTTTGTCACTGTATGTATTTAAGCTTGTTTCTAAGATAGGATGAGGAATAGGGTTAGGTTATGGGTAACTAGATAGGGGGGGGGGTATGTAGAAGGAAAGAAACTAGTCATAGGGATAATTGTCTTTTAATGTGTTGGAATTAGTCTCTTGGACATACTCCCTCCGTTTTATAAAGAGTGGTCTGGTTTGACTTGACACAAAGTTTTATAAAATAAAGAAAACTTTTGAATCTTTTGGTTCTAAATTAAAGTTATGTCAAATGTACTAAATTGCTCTTCAATCTTGTGGCTTTAAACATGCCACGTGGAAAACTGAAATTAAAATGTTACCAAAAAAGGAAAGAGGTCATTCTTTTTGAAACAGACTAAAAAGGAAAGAAGGTCATTCTTTTTGAAACGGAAGGAGTATATGAGAAGCACACACAACTATGGATTCTTGGTGAATTAAGAACAATTTGATAATAACAAAATTACAAACTTATAAAAGAAAAATCACATTTTTCACTCACTCCCTCAACGTCTCTTTTATGTTGTATGTTTTGTAAGATATTTGCTCTAAGCTAACAAGTCAATCATACATGGTTTTAAAAAATAATATCATGTCTAAACTACTATTATAGTCATTAAATTTTATAATTAATTAATTAAAATGATTGAAGTCATGTCATTGTCGTTTTTAATATGTATGCCAACATAAGTTAATCATGTGGTTAAATACAATGTCTAAACTAATAATCACCAAAAAAATATATTATAATTTAAAACCGTTGAAGTCATGTCATTGTCGTTTATTATAATATATATAATATATAATAATAAAATATATGCTTGCCAACATACACTAAAATTATATATGTATATTTGTTGTTGTTACTACTTGTGAAGATGAGGAACATAAAACGAAGAAATTATTAGTTTAATTCACTTTTTAGATCTAACAGTCATTCATATTCACGTGAAGACCCCTAATAGAGAATTTAGTGGCAATAATATAATTGTTGCTATATAATATTTTGTGATAATAATATAACATAAATATTTTAAAACCGATATTTTATATAACGCCGCTAAATTTTGTATTAGTGGACATATTCTAAATGAGCTTAATTGGAGCAATATCGACTCATCAAGCTAGTGTAGTGTCTTTCGAATAGGTTAGGTCATGTTTTTCAAGTGTGGTTAAAGGCTTAGTATGTTATAGTATTATAGTGCTATTTTCGTTTATTTTTACTTCTTTTAGTATTGAATTGATATATTCTTCTTAAGGAGCGATAAATAGTACTAATGATAATTTTATTATATAATGGTAAATTAGAAACTATATAATGAATTATTTTTTAATTTTTTAAGTTGAACAAGTAAAATAGATATTTATTTTCAATACAGTGGATACGTAAAAGTTAATAGACGGAGTATTTATTTTCCTTTTCAACTTCCCTTGATCTTCTTGCTCTTCTCGATCATATTTTGTGAATGCTTGCAAATAATAAATTAAAAAAGTATTAAAAACATCCCTAAATTCGACGCGAATTATTAGCTTATTCCTCGAGCTAGTGACAGCCTTAAAAACACTCTTTTACTTGACTAACTCAAGTTTGCAATATGAGTAAAATACACCCCTAAATTCTCGTCAAGTTTAAGAGTATTTTCAACACTTCTCTCAGTTTTTTATTAAGAGCTCTATGCTTCTGCAAGAGTTTGAGACCGCTTGCTATGTCATGTGGCAGATCAGGGTGTATCTATGTTTAGTTAGTCAAGTAGAGGGGTGTTTTTAAGGCTGTCAATAATTTAGGGACGAAACTAATAATTTGAGTCAAGTTCAGGAGTGTTATTTGTACTTCTCTCGATAATAAATAAACAAACAAATAAGGGGGAGGGAGGTAATTAACGAGGGGATTTTGACCCGATTATCGATATTTGCATTGAAGTCTGACTAATTTATATCTACCCTTCATAGGGGCATTTAGGGAAGCAAATAAAGAATTTTACTTCCATGCATGATGCTTATATTATATCAAATATATTAATATATAATAATTGTCTTCATTTTAAAGTTGATCAATTAGTAATAATTGATTTAATGTATATAACCTTAATATGTAGATAACTCTTTTTAAAATTCTTAGTAAATTTCATTTAAAAACATGAATTAAGTTAATTATTTCAACTAAATATTTAAACATATAACAAAGTGTTTCTATCAAATATTTTCGGTTCAAATTTTGAAGAAAAAAAATTGCACATGTTATTAACATATTTTTAAATAGTTAACTTACGTGTATCTAATATGAACACTTGATTATGTGTTTAGACTCGTGATAATCAGATAGTGATGTCATGAAGTTGAAAAAAGAGTATTATTTGACAGTGTAAAATAAGCTGCAAATAGAAAAAGCCAAAGAGAAACAAACAAAGCACTAACATTTATTAAACATAAACATTAATAGTGAAGTTTGTGTGAGCTGCCAAAAAGTACATTAATAGTGACTAAAGCTTGGAGAGAAAATGAACAAACAAGAAAGCTAAACAGAAAAACACTTTGGAAGAGAAATTAATTTAATCAATGCCAGAAAGTGACATCCAAAAATTTAACTGCTCTTTTAGCTCAATGCAAAACATTGTGGATTCTCATGCCTCATTCAAAAAAAAAAAAAAAATTGACCATGAAATATTGAGATAGCTATGGTTTTCATTCAATTTCGTTTACTTGATCGAACAACCTCAAATTCAGTTATTTCAACTACATTAAATGATCTTTCAAATTGGTCAAGACTCTCTAGTTTATGGCTGCTTCTCTATGGTACCAGGTGTTGCTTCACTAATTGGTCCACGCTTCGACTTTCAGAAAATTTGTAACTTGTAATATTTTTATATGATTTTTAAATGTATAAATTTTAATTTCATGATATTATATTGATTTAATTCAATTTTAACTTAAAAAATTAGTCAAATTAACTCTTGAAAAAACAAAATATGACAACTAATTTGAGACTAAGGAAGTACAATTAAAAAATCTCTACGCCAACCTTGTTTGTCGTAATTTTTTATTGCCTTTTATAAAAAAAAATATAAAATTAATTGTTATACATCTATAATAACATGACAACTAATTTGAGACTAAGGAAGTAATGTACAATCATCAGAAACAACTTATATATCTCATCTATGAGACAGAGATAAAGTTTGCGTATTACCCTCCCAAATCCCACTATATGAGACTAGTAATACTAGGTATGTTGAAGTGATGTACAATAAAAAATCTCTCTACAGCAACATCGTTAATTTATCATTATCTTTTATTGCCTTTTATAATAATTGATTGTTAATTCTACTCCTAGAATAATACAGTATTTGATAGTTATATCTTATTGGATCTTATAGACACACACAAAAATTCACATTTTCAATGTGTTTATATAATCAAAGATAATAAAATTATTTAATTTTAAATTCTTAAATGATATAGATAATAATTGTCACAAAAAAGTCCTAAGACATACATTTTTCTACCTGTTTTTTTCAAAAAAAAAATTGGGTGGTCGTGGGGGGAGGGGGGGGGGAGGGGGGGTTTACATTGGTTTTGATAACTAAGTTGTTACTCACATGTAGTCAATATATACTATTTGATGGATCCTACCAATATCTTGAAATGGCTCTTTCATAATGTTCTTTTTCCTGTTAACTTTTACTATCTTTTTTCAATGTGTTATGTTTGTGAACTTGTAGGAAATCTTAAACCTAGAGAAACTCCAATGATATAAATTTTGTCACACTACTATACATACATAATAAACTCAACAATATTTCAAGATTCTTTTTGACAACTTGATGGATTTTTTATACCAATAAGATTGTTGTGAAGTCATAATCAAGACCTACTATTTTGATTTTCTTGAAAAAACTACTAGTTGTTGGCATTTGTTGTTGTGGTCACAAAACAAAGCTACATACGAATTTCTAGCTTGTTTGGTCAAGTTTTTGAATTTTGCTCATCCAAAAAATTAGTTTTATCATAAGTGTTTATCAAAAAATTACTCTTAAAGAGTAGCAATTTATGTTCGGTTGATTATCAATTTAAAAGACACTAACTAAATTGATGCAATGTATATACAAATGGCATATACACGTGATATATGTGACATACACTTATCATGTCTATGTTACTCAACTTTAAATTTTAACTCAGATGTCACTCAACTTGGAATTTTAACTCTAAAGTAGGAGTAGGTGTTTGATATCCGATTTGGGATTTCTAAATTGGGTGATTTTAATTTGTAAGTAAACCACTCATAATTGAGTGACTTTATAAGTAAAACACTTATAATTGAGTGACTTTTGAGTTTTGGGTTAAAATTCAAAGTTGAGTGACTTTCTGAGAAAATAATCCATAGTTAAGTCACTTTTGAGTTAAAATTTAAAGTTAAGTGATCATTTGAGATATTATCTCCAAACTTTAGTTTAAACTAAAATTGTAATATTCAAAAGTTTTCTATTACTTCTCAAAATTAAGTGTTCAATATATATATATATATATATATATACACACTATATAACATGTGTCGAAAATACGGAATTCAGATAAATTAAGCCTCCACTCGTGGAGATATATAATGTCTTGTTTAGTTTTTATTAAAAAATTGGCGTGTGTGTGTGGTAGTTTGTTGTTTATGTTGTTGGTATATATAGAGTTCGATCTCCAAATGACAACCTTTTTATGATCCATTATTTGTGTGAAAAAAGTCAGATGTGAACGTTACAGCACTGTTGTGTGTTGTTTTGATGTTAATGTTTTACCTTGTAAGCAAATTCATGCATATCAGTTTTGCACAACTTAGTAACTTTAGCGTAAATTTTATATTTCTGTTTTGAAAAATTCACCCTGTATAAATAACTTATAAAAAATTCAATATCTTCTTCTTAAAAAGAATATCTAGAATTCATAAACTCAAAAATTTAATTTTACCTCGATATGAATATGGTTAATTGTGAAAGTTCTCCTCCCCTCTTATATTATTGACATTTTTATTTTAACAACTCTTCGCAAATAATATTAGTGTCTTAAATCTATTAATCAACTCAAGAAAAAAGAAAAAATATTTACCACCAACTGACCTTTAGATAAGAGAGTTAGAGTTTCAAAACCTACGTGCCATCAAGTTTTGACAAGTTGCAAATTTGTTCATGTGCCAAATCTTGCTTAGTTTCATTCTAACTTTTTCTTGACTAAATGGTTGAATTGACGAATTAAAGATAATTTTATTTATTTTAAAAAGAAATTCGAATAAAATATGAACATTGTTTTACTCGAGAATTTGAGCAAAGTTGTGTTAAGAATCCCATATTGGATATGAATGAATAATTGGTCTCTATTTATGGAATTGAACAATACATTACTTCCTTTGTTTCATTTTACTCAGCTCCTATCTCAAAATTCAAAAATAGATATTTTATTTTTCTTGTTCATTTTAGAAAATCAAGAGGATTCTCTCATACTATTTAATATTAAATAACAACATAAAACAATTATAGTCAAATTTAAAATTTAAAATTATTATTAACAATAGAGTTAATTTTTTATATAAAAAAAAACTCTAATTAATTTTAATTTTTTTAACGAATGTATCATATCAACCAGAGTCAGATAATATGAAACATTTGGTTAGAGTACTATTTTAGGTGACTAAATTCTTATTGGTTCTTAAAGAAGTGGTCTACATGACTTGGGATAATTTCACTCTTATTTGTCAGTCTTATTTTAATTAGTATATAAGATTTGGACTTTACGGTACACAATTTTATGTCATTAGATTAAATTGACAACAGAGAAAAGGATCAAAATGATCTAAATGTATGAGCTTTGGTTCAGTTGATTCATAATATAGATTTGATAGATATGGTCTTTAATGTATTTTAAAAGAAAAACTACTAGAATATTCAATTTAAGACTTTAATTTACATAATGTTAATTTACTCTTTTTATTTATAACATTATCATTTTAATTACAAACCTGACAACTTAATAAATATACATATCTTTACACGATTTTTTTTACCTATTTTTAGCTTAGTGGGCTGATTTTATGTGTTTCATAATTTATTATTTTTACTTTTTTGAATTTCAATCACAACTATAATTGGTTGCATTATTTTTGCCTTTTTTTTCTCTTTCTTACTTAATACAATTACACTTCTAAAAATATTTTTTCTTTCTCTTTAATTACGTTTTTTTTAACTTTTAGAATAATATAATGATAAAAAAAATATACGATATAGGATGGTATAAACCTCTTGTTTTTCTTGATATTATTTAAGTGCAAAATTGGTATATATATGGTGGTAAAATTATGAAATAGAATAGTATAAACATGTTGTTTTTCTTGGTATAAGTTATCTGCAGAATAATACATATATATATATATATATATATATATATATATAGTGGAATTAGGATATGGAATGGCATAAACGTTTTTTTTATATAAATTTTTTAATATTGTATACATTATGGTGACAATTTGGCGTACATTACAATTTTTGACATATCGTGTTTACTTTGGAATTCTCAATGACAATTATAGTTGAATATGATTTTTTTACTTAAAGATCCTATTTTTTAGGATGCACGTTTCTTTCTCTCATTTTTTTGGTTGATTTTTTCAATTCTAGTGCTGATTTTTTGGGGGAGAATTTATTGCCTAATGAATAGGATTTCTACCATTTTACACATTCCTTATTTGATACAATTACTCTTGAATTTGTTCTTCTCTCTCTCCATTTTCGTTTCAGTTCTTTTATAAAAAAAATACCAATTTAAGTTCCATTATATAAGTACCAATATATGCAAAGTAATAAAAAAAACCATTTGCATACCACAATAATTATTTATGCAATTTGTATACCAATAATGGAATTCTTTTAGGTAATATTGTAAAAAAGGAAAATATGAAATCTTATTATGGTGTCAATTGATGTACAATATGATTTCAATATATATTTTTTTATTTGTAAATACAATTTTACTAGTATATAATTTGATTATTTAAAATGGTATACATTGTGGTATAGAACTTGAAATTACACTAAAACTATATGACACTATTTACGAATAACATTAAAAATTTATAATATAAAAAATGTACCATATAATAATACTAACATTTGTACTATATAATATACCAACAATTATTGAATTCTACCCCATATCAAAATTGTACCATATAATATACCAACAATTATTGAATTCTACCCCATATAATATACCAATTTAGTTGATATTTCGTGCCATTTTTTTTTTCAAATGACATTTAATACCACAAGGAAAACCAACATAAATAATAGAACTAATTACATCATATGATTAAATATGATTCTGAAAAAATGTTTAATAAACAACCAATAAAATTCAAATCCGCTAATAACATTCAATTAGATTATGAAAAAAAAAAGTGTTATAAAAATAAAAAATAAAATAACTCAACAATGCTAATCCTCATATGGATATTTGGTACAAGTTTTGGTATTTGATTTTTTTTTTTTAAAATGGTATTTGTGTCACATATCACTCCTTCAATCTTGAAATCCACATACCTTCTTGCAATACATTTAAAAAATAAATAAATTAAAGAACCAACTAAACAACCGTTATAACATATCAAATTTGAAATACACAATCATACTTTTTTACATCACCAAAAAAAAGTTATATACAAAATGGTGTATAATATGATTAAAAATTGTTGTCCACTTTATTATTCTTATAATGAAATTCGAACACCAACTTATAACCAACTATATATATAACATTGATTTATGAAGATTGATAAAGTTAAACATGATTATATGTTATAATCCAACGGTGCATAACACCATGATTATATGATTAAGGTGTACATTATAGTGACAATTTGCTGTACATTTCAATCTAATATATAGCGTATGATATACACCAAACATTTACACCACAAACTAACCAAAAGTAACTACTTTATTTATATAATAAACTTAATTAAACAATCAACTAAATGCATAATACCATCATATAATATCTATTTTTTAAAATTTACACATTAATTATAGTGTACTTGAATGGAGTACATTGTGGTGTATAATTTAATATGATAAATAATACATATTTTTAACCAATATTACACCATGATCTTACCAAGAATTTTATCAAATTATTTTGGATAACCAAATTAATCAAAAAGGGAGTACATTACTATTTAACATTGATTTCCATATTAATATTGTCATTTAACAGTGGTAAATTTATAAAATTTGAGTTATATTAGGTGTTAATCTTGGTTTTGATTATATTTGCAATCCTACCATTCATAATACTATAATCTACAAACCATACGAAATGTTCGTTTTAACAAGAGTAAATGGTCTAAAACCCCCCCAATCTATACCCGAAATCCCAACTACACACTCTAACTTCACGGGTGTCCTATCACCCCCCTAAACTATTTAAAACTAAATTATTTTAATAAAATTTCCACGTGTCAAACGCGTGCAGTTCCACGTGTCAAACGCGTGCAGTTCACTTATCAACATAAAATGTGGTTGTGAATTTTTAGGTGTGTAATTATTTCAATTTTTAATAGTTTAGGGGGGTGATAATTTAGTTTTAAAGAGTTTAGGGGGGTGATAGGACAGCCGTGAAGTTAGAGTGTGTAGTTGGAACTTCGGGTATAGATTAGGAGGGTTTTAGAGCATTTTCTCTTTTAACAATTATACAAATAACATTAGTGCCATGAATGATTCATCAAAATCAATTTACAAATAATAAAATTTTCATGATTAACCACAACAAAAAAGCCTTAAAAAGAGATTTTTCAGCCACTGAAACATTTGTTTTTTTTTTGAAAAATCAAACTATATAATCTTAGAAAAATAAATCGGAAGTAATTTAAAAAAGGGAAAAAGGATAAATATATCCCCGAATTATTGTTAATGGTATATAAATACCCTCCGTCATACTTTCCGTTCATTAATACCCCTGCCGTTCGAAAATCAGTGCATATTTACCCCTCCCACTAACGGAAGACTTATTTAGTACACGTGTCGCAATCCTACAGTTCAACACCAATTATTTTAATCCAAAATTCAAATACCCGCCCATTACCCGTTTAACCCACCCAATTTATCCATTACCCACACAAATAAATCCATTTTCTTAGGTATCTTCTTTTATCTAGAACTTTCATTAAAATCAGGCCTCAACCACCATAAAAGAACTTTCATTAAAATTAGGCCAAAATCACCATGAAAGCTCACTGTGAAACTCAAGGAAGAATTGAAAAACTAATACCAACTAGATTAAATCCTCAACTTCCGACAATCAACGCTAGGAAGAGTTAATTTTCAGTCACCATCTTCGCATACCAATCGGAATTTCTGAGATCTAATCGACATATTCTCTGCAAGAATCTGTTGACCCACTTGCTATTCCGAATGTTCCACTCACTTCCCCACTAATTTTACCTCTTTTTGCCCCCACACTTCTCTTCTCTTCTCTTCCTGCTTTTCTGATGAGATCTGTGCTAACTTTAGCTCAAATTGTTGTTGTTGCTATGCTGGTAGTCGTGTTTTGCGGCTGCCATTGGGGATTGCTGCTTGGCCTCATGGTGGTTGAGTAAATATGATTCTAAAATTACTGATGCACAAACTATTGGATTTGAAACTTATGGTGTCAACTCAACTTTAAATGAGTATGGAAAATTAATCAGATTTTATTTCTTTGATGGGTAGAGAAGATGACTTAAAAGAAAATGGGTTTATTTGTGTGGGTAATGGGTAAATTGGGTGGGTTAAAAGGGTAATGGGGCAGGTATTTGAATTTTAAGTTAAATAATTGACCAAATCGGGTAGGGCCGTAGGATTGCGACACGTGTACCAAATAACTTTTTGGTTAGTGAGAGGGGTAAATGTGCACTGATTTTTGAACTGCAGGGGTATTAGTGAACGAAAAGTATGACGGAGGGTATTTATATATCATTAACGTTAGTTTGGGGGTATATTTGTCCTTTTTCCCTTTAAAAAAAACGATATCTCATATTTGTCGTGCTGAATTAAAACGGACACATTCTTGCATTCAACCATTGAAACGACCTTAAACAAGAGATAAAGACTTTGTTTTTGGTTACAATATGTTGTTTTGAGATATGAGAGAGAAATATTAAGTAATGAATATTTGTGGAAGGTAACTGAATTGGAGTAAATTAAGGAATTAATATCTTATTTAATATTGAATGATGCGTTGCTTGTTTTTCTTTTACCATTTTTTTGATTTATTTTTATTTTGTTTTATTTTGTAAAGATTCTATTGCTATGTTGGTGTAAAGTCAAACTATTGTTACATAGAGGTTATTTAGGTGCTTAAATTGTATATTTAAGTTTTTTACCCTTTTAAAATGTGATCATCAGTTTGGTTCTATGTCATGTAATTAATGATATAGTTATTTTTGTTGTCAAGATAAGTGGAGATCAGTGGTACACAGACGGATTGAACTGAATATGAGTTGATCGAAAATGAATTAGATGAAAATAGATAAAATATTTGACTCGACTCATATTTAATATGAATAAAAATGGATAAACCCAATATCCATATTATCCATTATTTTTTATTATGTAGAGAAATATGGATTTCCATTATAAGAGTTTTTTCTTATTCTTTTTCTCCTTTTATAGGGTGTGTTTGGTATGAAAGGAAAATATTTTCATGCTTTCGTTGAAAATATTTTTTTTGAAAAATGAGTGATCTTGAATCGAGGTTAAGAGGTCAAAATTCGGGGCTCGGATCAAGATTCGGAGTCGGGATCGGAAGTTGGATCTTAGATCTGGAGTTGTTTCGGGATGGTGAGGTTTAAGGAAAGTTTTGATTTGTTTTCCCTTACTTTATATATGGAAGTTACTTTTTCTAATTTTAGAGGAAAATAAGTCCATTTTTGAAAAACATTTTCCAAAACATTGAACTCGATCAAATGTGAGGAAATTGGAAAAAAAATTAATAAAAAAATTGTTCTTCATACCAAATACACCCTTAGGAAGTGTATTTTTAAAAGGCTTCTTCACCCAATTGGTCGATACTTATTCATAGTTTATGATGGATAATATGAGTCAAGCCATATTTGATTCACTTTTAAATGATTTGGATAACTAACTCATTTAAAAACGGGTTAATCGAGCGGATAACTATAAATTTGACCTATTTTGTCACCTAAAGTGAGCTATGAATATATTCAATTTGAGCATAGAACGAAGCCTAGGATATCTTCAATTTAGCTAAGTAGGTTTTGTATAAATGAAAATGTCGAGAACTTAGTGATTGTCTTTACTTATATGGCTTAGGACTAAATTGATCACATTTTGCAATACACTTAAGATGACATTATACAAGAAACATTCAAAGAAGCATGAAACACATTATCACAATATGATTTTAGTGACCTAAAATTCCTCATCTATTTTGCTCCGGAAAAGGGTCAAAATTACCCTTCAACTATTCGAAATAGAGCAAATATACCTTTCAACTATTTTTTGGCTCAAAACTACCCTTCCTGTCTTACTATTGGATCACTTCTACCCTTCCTTTTAATGGAATAAGATGTGGCGTTCAATGTGTAAATTATAATGCCACATAAACGTCCACCTAAGCAGATCCATCCCCACCCGTTAAAAGGCCCAGGAGATTGAACACCCGTGTCAAAACGTTCATTATCACAGTGGAACCCCATTCTCTCCGGCGAACAAGACTGAACACTAGAGTTATAAGTTATAACCATTAATTATCTCATCCGAATAATGGATCTCCCATGTCACCGGAGATGTTGACAAAACACTGGTGGTAAAATTGTTATTTCATTCATCCGGATAAAGGATGTCCATTGTCGCCGACAATAGAGAAGGCACAAAGTTGCCAGAATCAAGCTAATAATTTGAAAAATCATAGTACCCTTGGCATTTCTATCAAGATCCCCAAAACGGCACCGTCGGAGAACAACATAGTGACGGTAATCATAATAGAATCCGTCAAGTTGTGAGAACAAAGCTATACAAAAACGGAAACAAAAGTCAAACTTAACAATTCCGGCCGTTTGATGGTTAACGCATTAGCAACAACAGTGAATCGTCTTCTCCTTAATGCTCTGGTTGTGTGATCAAGACAGATCGATGGTCCAATACATCGTTGATTCCATGAACAGTGAGATGATTGTTCACTAAAGGTCAAGTTGCTGATTTTAACAAACCCAATTGAATTCTCTATCGAAGAAATCCATACTTGTCCAGTAGAGCTTTTGAAGAAGAAGAACAATTGTTATTGAACAAATTTGGGTGATCTTTGCGCTATTGACATTGGATAAAAAGCTGACCCAAGTGAGAAGGATTTTGAGAGTGTGGTAACGAAGGAGAAGAGAGGAAGGGCATGGCGGGGATGGGCAAATCTTGATGGAGAAAATGAAGTCCGGGGCGGCCAAAATACTGCTGGAGAAATTATTGTTTATGGAGTCCATGGTGGAAATGAAGGGGAAGGTTGGATCATTTAATGGGGTGGGGTGGGTGTGCTTAGGTGGACATTTATGTGGCATTATAATTTACACATTAAATGCCACATCTTATTCCGTTAATGCCACATCATATTCCATTAAATGGAAGGGTAGAAGTGAACCAATAGTAAGACGGGAAGGACAATTTTGAACCAAAAAATAGTTGAAGGGTATATTTGACCCTTATCCAATTTAGATCACAATCAATTCATTATTATTGTCTTGCATGTCCAGGAAAAAGGTGTATGTATTCAGCTGCTGAGAAATGGTTTGTTGAAGGGTAGTTTTGACCCTTCTCCAATTTAGATCACAATCAAATCATTGTTATTGTCTTGCATGTCCAGGAAAAAGGTGTATGTATTCAGCTGCTGAGAAATGGTATTCAAAAGACGTACAATACTAAAACACAACACACCTACAATAGCAAAATTTTAGCCAAATTGGCAGAAATATACAAAATATTGTAGAACTAACAATCCCAAAGGAAAAAACCATAAACAGCACAGCAAACGTGAAGATCACGGCACTTGATGCTTTTGCTTATTTCCCTGATTTCTTTCCTTCTTCAATCTTTCTCTTCCTCTCTTTCAAACGATCAACACTAGCTTGTTTACGCTCTTTACCAATCTGCAAGACAGTTGTATAAATGAATCAGTCAAGACAAAGAAAAATTCATAATGTACAAAGTGAAAACATGCATGGGCAGTAAGATATGTCGCCCATCAGCTTTGTGAGAAACAAAAGATGAATAAAAATGCTGCAAGTTATAAAGGGAGTTAGCAAGGGTGTCTGCTTTCTATTACAAGTGATTCTGAAATAAGTAGTTGGGAAGACACACTAAAGTCCACTGCAGTAAGTTCCTATATGTGGAGAGATAACAAGGTCCAAGATGACGCAAGGTAGCATTGCGTAGTTTTAGTACCTGCTAGAATACAGAAAAATATCATCGTGTGGAATTATTAGAGCATCAAAAACAATTACCTCCATAGCTTTTAGTAGCTTCTGCTTTTTACGTGGCATGACAATCTTGGACATGCTGTCTGCATCCTTGGAAATTTGACTTAAATCTGGAAGACAATCTTCTCCAGCATCAATGTGCTCGGAAACACTCTCCTTATTCCCATCTGAAGCAGTAGAAATTTGGGTACTTCGAAGTTCTTTTTTCAATTCATCATGATACTGCTTCTGAAGAACAGACATCTGCACCATCTAAATTATGTTAGGCTGGAATAAATGTGTAGCATTAAAGTACAAATGAAGAATCAGCTGAAAAGCTATTAGATATTGGTATCTAGTATTAAAACATAACTAGGCAAGTCAAAAAAGCCACTGCTCTTCTAGTAGAGACATCATAAATATTAGCCAGGATTTCAAGCAAATGCTTCCTTTTAAGGTTAAATCAAACCATGTATCTTCTTCTCAAATCTCTCATCTAAACCGTACCTTCCGCTTTTTCGTGGCAGCTTCAATAGCTTCAGCACGGTCGATGACGCCTTCCACAAGTAAATTTTGAGGGTCGTCCAAATCCTCTTTGCCCACCCCTGGCATTGGAAGCACTTCATTTCTTGCGGCTGCCTGTAGACGCTTGATGGTCTCTGCATATTCAGGAACATAGCCTTCGGCCTCATTATCAACAAAAGGTGATAAGTGTGGCGGAGGAATCCTGAAGACAGTATTAAGCATTCATTACTGTTTAGTTGACTTTTATTGTTAGCAAACAAATAATAGAAAACTAAGACAGACACATTATCTTATTTTGGAGCATACCTTCCCACCATATATTCCTCAACTGGTAAAAGGATTCGTGCATTAACACAATCATAAATCCACTGTGGCTGGACATATTCTCGGGAAAGGAATTTGTGGCCCTGTGTTGGCCGGTCAACAATCTGCACAAGCATATGATGATATGAACGCAATGCAAGAACCAAATATTTCACAAGGAATGTAAAACTAAAAGAATGTTTCAATATATGTGTAAGAACACTTGCCCTAAGCACAAGACTTCCATTATTAACGCTAGACATTACGCAATTGGATGCCTTCCCCTGACATTAAGATTGTGGATCCTAACCACACCTTTGATCAGGAACATCCTAAAACACTAACCTCTTTTCATTTTATTCAAGCTGTGATCAATAATAAAATGCCTTAATAACCAGCTTTTTCTACCTAATATGGTTAATAATACCTATCCATTTTAATAATACCTATCCATTTTGTATCTCGAACAAACAACTATTTCTTACAAACTGCATATAGACTCCCAGATAAACCGGCACTTGGTTAAATGAGTATACACTAGGCATATTAGGCTTAATCCTAAGCCGAGGAGGTTAAAATATAATTGTACACTTCTTCAATGTCAAACCGAATGGCACACACTCCATTTTAGCACTGCTAAATTAAATGTCAGCTATACATACATAATGTATGCTGACAACTATTTTCCACTTAATAAGTGAAGGGGATAGGGAAGTGACACCAGGCAAGCTTATAAGGCCAACCACTACATAAGCTGCAGCAGATTGTGGTCCTATTCCTAATGAGTCAAATGCTTCCATAGATTATGCTGACAACTATTTTCCACTTACTTAGTGAAGGGGAGAGGGAAGCGCGGCTTAGTGAGCTTATAAGGCCAACCGCTACATAAGCTGCAGCAGGTCTGATCCTAATGGGTCGACTGATTCCTCTACCTCATTGCTTCCCCTTCTCTTTCTTTCACCAATCTCACCTAGGCAAGGCATATTCACTCTCTAAGAGGGTAGAAGCACCTCATATAGATACAATACACACACACAACATCATCTCAGTTTCAGACCTATTGGCATGATGACCATAAAGTGCAACGCCCAAATTTTTAAGTCAATGCTTTCCTCTTACAAAGTGTGTCCAAGTCAAAGCCACAACACCCACGCTAGAGGTGCAACACCAAATCATTGTTACTATCAAATGGTAACAGCTCTTTTTACAAGTAAATTCTACAATGTGAGGAAGAGAAGGAAGAAACCAGAAAGACGTGAAGTTATTTTTCTACATGTGAAAACATTAAAAGGAGGGTTTAGAGAAGTAGCAACAAGATGTATCACATATACAGTTTCACAAGAAACATGCTAAATCCAGATTTCAAGAACTGTTTTCAGGCTTGGTTTATTTTTACAAAATTTCGATTTCGCAAAACCTTACCTGATGAATGTTACCTTCACAAAAAAAAAAAAAAAAAAGTATTACCTGATGAGTGATAGTTTGGTCAGTCTCTTTAAATGGTGCCCCTTCACCATCCCAAGAAACGCTACCACCAAAAGCAGGGATAACAAACAACAGTGACTCTCTGGGAACCTGAGCATGAGAGACAAAAGCAACATGATAAATCAGAAAAGGAACAAAAAATGAAAAGGATGCATGGCGGCACCACGGTCACAACAATATTAGTTTAGTAGGCAAAAAGGGGATGCATAGGAGCTACAAATTCAGAAGGTCATTCTTCCACAAAGTGAAATGTCAAAACTTCAAATAATAAATTAAATGAATATGACTATGAACGAGATAAATATGCTTAACAAGGAATTCAATCCAAAACAAGAAATGAAAAAAATCAACAATAATTGGCATAGCAACCAGATTAATTTGTCAAAACGACTACACAGTTCCCTCATGTTTTACTTCCGGCACAGCCAAGCACCTCCTCCATATCAACTATCGTAGGGCTACATTAGAAATGAAAATGCCATAGCCAATCCAAAGATGATTCACAAACAAACTAAGCATTTTGAGTTTCCATGTTGATGCAATTAAACTGATCATCTTTTGGGATTAAATGCAATTTTCTACTATGAATCTCATCCAGATAACATTTCTATTTTGAACTTCCCTTACTAAAGTGCTCCCATGCTATCACAGAATGACAAACCACCACACTCCCTTTTTCCAGCTACAGTTTGAAATGAACGAAGATAGCAGAAAAAGATGGACACAAAGAAAAAAATAATTTCTTATCAATATAAAATTCTTTATATTTTATCAAAATGAAAATATAAGTTTCTTCATATTACAAAAACCACGATTTTAATTATATTATTCACTTTAAAAGAAACATTGCCCACCTCACGACTCAAGAAGAACTTGACATCCTTGAAAAGTGTTTTGCATTCCCTGGTTTCGGAATCATCTTCATCAGTTTCCGCAGCATTTTGAACAAGGTGCATTAGTGCACCTGGCTCATTGGAAGGAAGCTGTTGTTGCAGTTGAGCAAGTCTAAGTTCAGATTCGTCATAGTTTGGCCCCTTTCCTTGGTCCTTACTCACATCAGATTCAGAGAAGCTAGTAGTTGTTGACTCTGTCATGAAGGCTCTGTTATCGAAGTACCTAGATAATGCATAAAGATCTGTAGAAAATGTGAGAATTTTGTTAACAGCTGATAAAAAATGAAGTAAAAAGGAAAAGATGAAATCTTACCGGCAGCTAAAGCTTCAAGCCGAGGATCAAGAATGGGAGGATACTTCACATTAATTGAATGGTAAAGCTTGAAATTAACAAAGGCTTGGAGTGTCTGCTTCGAAAAATTTAACATGTTAAACTCAACAATTATAAGATAATAACATATTGGAGAAATTAACTCATAGAAGCAAGAAAATACTCTCCCTCTCTCTCTGATCCCCCCTCCCCCACTCTCTCTCTCTCTTTTAAATTCAATAAGTAGCATACAACTCCTTTCTTGAAGAGGTAAATACACAGGTGCATATAACTCCACCAATGTAAATCTATGAAAGACTGGGATAGAAAGCAAGCAAAATGCTCTCCCTTATCAAATTCAAGGGAGAGGCATACAACTTTGCCAAAGTAAATCTTTGATAAAAGTACTTAAAATCTAGGCACGTCACTTCCAACTAACTAGTATTTGCACACAATTGCAAGAGAATGAGCAAGAGAGCATATTTTTTCTATTGCACACTCCATATACTGGCCAAGTTTGCATTTGTACAGGTATGCAGTTAAAAAGATGGCTCACCAATACGAATTATATTCTGCTCAACTCTCCAGAAAAAATTGCAGACTCAAGGAAATGATCAAGACTTCTACTATAGAGGGTCTTAAGCAGAATTACTCTTACAAGCAACAACTACCACAAATACAAATTCAAAATAATGATATATACAAATGTTACTGGCCTCATAAAATTCCAAGAAAGTCAGCATGATGTTGTAGTCAACGTCATCAGGAAGTACTTGTTGCAATGCATGTGGAGTCAACCAAGTGATTTTCTGCCCATCTATTTCTGCCTGCAGAGAGCAACTAGTAAATCAAGCTAAGAAAAAAATATCATCATGTTCATGGGAACTAAACAAATTACGAAGTCATAATACCTGGTAATATATTCCTTTCACTGATATAAATGTTTTCCTTAGTTTATGAGTGCGAGCAATGTAGGCTTGCCATTCATGACCCAACCTAATCCATCATAAGAGTACGGTTGATAAGTATGTATATAGGTAAAAGAAAATAACACTACCAACTAGACCTGAAAAAAATGCTTCACCTTCGGCAGTTATGGACACGGTTTACCGGTATCTTTTCTCTCTCTACAGCAGGTAATGCAGCAAACAAGTGTACCATACTAAGGCAGTCATCCAAATCTCTAAGTGCATCAATGAATTTAGGGTACCTACAACAATCATGATATACAATAGTAGTTAAGTACCAGGCATGCTTCTGGCTCACTTGTAAAAAAATGATGTCTACAATCGAATAAACTAACCTCTCTCGAATAAGCATGTCAAGGGTATAACTGGGCTTGCGAGTTAGCAGGCGTTCAGCAAGATCCCGGTTCTTCTTTGAGACTGCTTTCTTAATCTTCTTCTCATATGCTCGCATTTCTCTGAACTTCTCAAGTAAGGGCTCATGTTTAAGGAACAAAATATCTTTGGTGTGATAGTAGGTATGGTGGTTTCCCTTAACCTTCTTCTTTGGTTCACGGGGGAAAATACCTTTCAAGATGCATAGCTTCCTGTATCCACATAGAACAATAAAAGGTCGTAAATAATCTTTCCCTAAAGAAAGCCATAGTAGAGCCAACTGCTTAAAACAGACACATATAAACCGACTCCAACTAGTTCAGAATTGAGTCATCCCTAATTCCCTTCCATGCAAATTAAAGTCTGAAACTTTTTGACATTAACTGCATATTAATAAAGACACCAACAGAGCTTATACCTCAATACTAAAAACACAAGAAGTGCCAAAGCCAGATATTCATACAACTAATTCAAAGTAGCAATTTTTGAACCCCATTGCCACTTCACTATATTTTTTTCTTATGTCAAGGAGATTCAACAGCTTATATACAAACAAACCAAAAAATCCCTTTTCCCTATTTGAACAGTATAATCTGAATCCCCTTTCTTCAACCTAGCTCCACCACTGAATTTATACAACCAATAGCTCAAAATCAGCAGATACACCACAAAATCTAAGACCTAACCACAAGAACTTATTCTTCTCAAAAAAAAGGATAAATACAGAGAAAAGGGACGAGACCAAAAAAACAGCTTACACATAAACAAACCAAAAGAATCCTTTTTTTTCCTATTTGAACAGTATAATTTTAACCCCCTTTCCTCCACCTAGCTCCGCCACTGAATTTATACAGTCAATAGCTCAAACTCAGTAGATACACCATAAAAATCATATATTTCAAATACAATAACATTCTAAGACCAAATCACAAGAACTTATTCAATAAACAGAGGAAAAGGGAATACCTGAACAGTGATAAACTGACTTGAAGGTATTTCACAGCTTGTGACCTTGTAATATATCTTGCAGCATTTCCTTCTTTTTTTTTCCCCTGTAAAACAACATATAAAACTCATATCCAAATTGAAAGAAGAAAAAGGCGAAACATAACTAATTAAGCAAAAGGTAGAAACTTACACTAGGCCGATAATGCTTCGGCATGGCTGCTGACTATGGAGTCGAACAGGCTGGGGAGTGTGGCGGCAAAGGGATTTTTTAGGGCTGCTGAAGAATTGGGGTTTTAATAGGAGTTTGGAGATTTTTTTACCCAATATGTCCTTTTTTTATAAAAAAAAAAGTATTAACATTAATAACATAACGTTTCATTTATTTCAAAAAAAAAAAAAAAAAAAAGGATTAGAATGGAATCAGTTACTTTAGTATTATATCTTAGTGAATATTTGATTTACTGTACGAATATGTATGGCATACTTTTTAGAATAAGTTATTTGTTTATAAATTAAATCCTTACATCAAGAGTATTCATGATTTAATTAAAAATTAAACCTAATCAATTAAATAAATTAATACTTCTACATAATTATCATTGAATATAACCCCAAAAAAACACAAAATCCCTTACATTCAAGTTTATGTTCCAAATAATTTTCTTAAATATATACTCGACAGTTTCCTTTTTAGTTTTTTAAGATAACCAAAAATTGGCACTTCAAGTCATTTTTTTAATCCCTCTCTTAGGATCTTTCATTCTTTTTGCTCTCTGTCAATAATTTAAATTCATAATTTTAGAGTTGGAGATAAAGGGTGCTTATCATCTGACCAATTCTCTTGTCAACACTTTAGTTTTTGTCAATTCTTTAACAATTTTTATCGTTAGGTTTGATGAAAACAATGGACAAAATAAAATTAATCATAAACACGAAAGTTGCATCAAATCTTAAAATGTGCAACACAAAAGAAGTAGTACTACATTAGACACTAAGAATATATTTAAAAAGTAAAATTTACACATAAAAAATTTGTACCACACTCTAGAAATAATTAAAAAGTATACCTCAAAATGTAAGTTCCCTCTCTACAAATCACCAAAATATTTATTGAGTTTTCGAGTTTTTTAGAATCTGCAATAATGAAACATTAATTTTTAATGATAAATATGACTATCACTTTTTTTCTAATTTTTAAAAAAAATTTACTAGGTTTTAATCTGTTGACATTGTGTTTACCTTGTAAACTAATGTTGTTATTGCTTAAGACTTCAAACTTTCTCCATCTCATAAATAGACCATCACATTTCCTCGAATACAACCTCAATTGTTAAACAACCTTTGCTAGTTTAATTGCAGTGTGAACTCAAAATTCATCAGTGCAATGATTTGAGAATTTATCAAATTCAAAAGGTTTTTTTGAATTATATGTATTTTTAAAAAGCATTTAAAATATGATTACATTAAGTATATACATACATTAATGTATTATAGACTATCAACCAGAGTTGTAATATTTGATGCTAGAAATTAATCAAGCGAGAAAAAGTAACATAACAATTTTTTGTTAAAAAAATGAAATGATAATGATCTGAAATTCTAAATAATGTAAAATCTTAAAATATGGACTTGTTTCGATTATAAGCTTAAGCCATGGGATATATAGTGTAAAAATCTCAAGAAAATAAATGGCAAGATCAAGTGCATCACTTTAATAATAATCTTGGTCAAGATTAATATAATAAGTTTAGTATAACTTACATAAATCCCATAATGTAAGACTTAAATTACATTCTATCCCTATTCTTTTCTATTTTACAAAAATCCCCTAAAATATCAGCCATCCAGATACATAATTGGTTGTCCGGATACATAATTGACTGTCCGAATACATTAATGCTACCCTACAATAAGTGTCAATCTGTTGTGCTAAAACAGGAAATAATCTGAAAATCTAATTAAATCTCATAAATTACGCTTACGTTTTTTTTTACTATCAATTAGACATATTTAATATACGTATTAATGTGCTTCATATTTATTGTATCAGATATATAGCTGCAAGATCTTCACATTTTGCCTCAAACTAAACAAACTTTTGATAATAACATTTTTGTATTACCAGTTATGAATTTGATACATACTTGTGTGGCACTTTAATGTATCATATATATAAGTTAATAAGTATCAGATACATTGTTGTGTGCCAAGATCGATATTATGTAGTCATGACACGCTGTTATGTATCAATTTGTTAATCACTTTATTAGATGTCTATCTATAATAGAAAAAGATAGTATCGACGGATTCAGATACAAATTTTTTTACCACACATATTTAGCTATGAAAATAGTAAGATTTATGTATCACGCATATGATTTGGTAGTGTGTACGGATACACATCCTTCTAAATTTGAATAAGGTAGAAGATACATAATGAAATTGTAATGTATCATAATGTTAAAATGAAAGGATTATATATTAATTTAAGAAACAAAAACAACTGGATACAGTAAAAATTTGAACCCATATATATCAGAAAAAGATGACCAAGAAAAAATCGGAAAAAAAATTAACAATCTGATCTGTTTCGACTTCTCCTTCTCAACATTCACTTTAGAAGCTGTTTTTCCGCCATTGAAGATTGTTGAGACATTACAAGTGAGATTTGGTGATTTCACTAAGTACACCTTGCACTTGCTGATATTTTGCTCCGATTAATGATTTGGGCATGATTTGAATCTCACCATTCTTGTCTGTTATGGCTGATTGAACAATTGCATTCTTCCCGTTGTAGCAAACTAGTCTCGCAGAAGTTCCTGCAAGAATACTATTATTAATTAGCGTAACCATTGAATCATATTAAGTTTAATTCCAAGAGAAAAAATGATTATAAGATGATATAAGAATTTCAAGAAGTTGGAGAAGAAGAAAAGGATGGGAGAGATTTATGAAGTGAAATCAGGAAGTGATAAACATGGGTTTGGGGAGGGGGAGTTATGTATCTAGTAGTTTTGTGTTACACTAAAAAATAAGGAATTTTGGAAAATTTTAGAACTAGTAGGGAATAATGGAAATTATGAAAAAAAAAGTGTGTGTATATAGGTATTTTTTCCATAAATTGTATAAGTTTATCCAAGCAAACTATAGTAATGCGCGAACGAATCTTTCGAGGAGGAGTTTGATGGGTTGAAAGGGCCCAGAAGAGGAAGTGGCTGCCCTCCTCCCGAACTGCGCTGGATAGATCGTAGATTGCCGGGTATGAATTCAATTTTAAGTCGGAGAATGCCCATGAATAGCTACTTTAGAGATTGGAAAGAATACTTGAGATTGAGAGTTGGGATTTTATCAAAATACATAGTTGATATAATACGCACATATATAAAACTATGTCACATACATAGTACTAGGTATATTGTGTATATGTACCTATAACACATAGTATGTCACATATATAATATAGAATATTTTAGATTTTGTTGAATTTTTTATTTGGATTTTGGGTCGTTTTATGTGGGCTAATTCGATCTGATTAGGAGAGATAGAGTTGTGGTTAAAAACTTGCAGAGTAATTACCTCACACTTTATCACTTCTAAAGTTAAAGGGGTTGTGTTGGTAGAGTGTATTAGAGAAAATAATGTATGCATTAGTTTTTTGTATTAGTAGTATCTTGTTTGGTACACCTTTTTAACATATGTATAATTAGGGGTCGTTTGATAGAGTGTATTAGCAAAATTAATGCATGCATTAGTTTTATGTATTAGAAGTACCTTGTTTGGTGCACTTTTTCATGTTATGTATAACAATGCACTCTATTGTGTATTGGGGAGTGCATGTATTACTAATACCATGGATTTCTAGGTATTAGTAATGCAAAGGAATTTAATCCATGCATTAGCATTTTAAAGACACAATTATCCCTCAAAACCCCTTTTACATTTTTTTCATCATAATTGTGTTCGATATTTTTGTAAATAAATATTTTTGTACAATGCATGCTATTTTTAATACACCAAACCAAACAATGCATAATAAATAATCTATGTATAACTAATGCAAGCATAACTAATACAAACATTACTAATGCAAGCATTGTTAATACACTCTACAAAACATTATTTTTATACATTCTACCAAACGATCCCTTAATGTTTGTATTAGTAAAACTATTGTGTTATGAGGATTGTATTATTAATACAATTGATTTCTATGCATTAGCAATGCAGTGTGTTCTAATGCATGCATTAGCATGGTTATAGACACCAATTGTCCTTCATAAACCTTCCACATCCTTTCCACTATATTTGTGGAGTATATTTTTGTAAACAAATGTTTTTTTTTAATTTTTTTTTATGCAATGCATGATTTTTAGTACATCAAACCAAACACTGAATTAAAAAAAACTTAACATAATTAATGCAAGCATAACTCATACAATCATTACTAATACGTTATATTTTACATTATTTTTATACATTCTACCAAACGAATACAAAAATTGGGGAAATCAATTATTCCTAAGAGAAAACTTTTTTTCTTTAAAAATAGGATAATGAAGCTTGCCCCTTGGCATATGAGAACTATTTCTCTAAATACTCAAGAATAAAGAACTATGTATGCATAATTTTTTTTTAAATATATACCTAGTGGGGATTTGACATAGTTGCTTGGTTTACCACCATCTAAATTCATACTGGTCCATAAATTTATCATAATTTGACTTCAATTTTTCTTTCTTTGGCAACACTTAACCAAAGAAAATTCTTCAACAAAATAGTGAAGAGATTGAAACTTTAACAATATAATCATCTATAGTCATCTTCATACTTATCTCTGAAGAAAAAATAAAATGGAAAAACTCTCAAGTGAAACTGTCATTGACATACTTTCAAGATTACCCATCAAATTCCTTGTGAAGTGCAGATGTGTTTGTAAATCTTGGCTCTATTTGGCATATGAATTGCATCTAATTGATACCCATCTCTCTATTTCCTCTAAAATTGAAATCTTTTATGGTCTCATCCTCAAAAGCTCAATTCCCATTCACAAAAATAGTTGGCATAGTAAGTTGTCTTTTGTATAGAGTGATGGAACTAATGATTATAAGTCTCTTTACTTTAATTTCTCATTACCCCTTTTGAGTAATTATAAAATTGTGGGTTATTGTAATGGATTACTATGTTTGTTTGATCCAATTGTTAAGTGTTTGACTCACATGCTAAATCCATGTAGTTGGGATTTTGTTTTCTTGCCTAACCCTATTAGGGATTTGGGGGATCCTGTGAGTGTTGTTGTGGGGTTTGGGTTTATACCTAAGAGGAATGTGTATAAGGTGGTGGAGATTGTCTATTGTAGAAGGGCAATTGTTGGTGTTGATGATGATAATGATTTGAGGTCTGGTGTTTGTGTATATACTATTGGGGATGATTCGTGGAGATGTATCGGTTCATCTCCTTATTCACTTCGCTGTAGGGATTTGTCCAGGGCATGTGTAAATGGAGCTCTTCATTGGGTTAGTTCTGGCTATGGTCCTAAACTTGTTGATCAAATTGTTGGTTTTGATTTGGAAAATGAAGTGTTTAGAGTCATTCCTCATCCGGATTTTGATTTGGGAAGACTCAACTATTTGTTGGGTGTTTTGCAAGGTTGTCTATCGGCTACTAGACATAAGTGTCAAGATTATGTATAGATTTGGGTAATGAAGGATAACGGTGTTAAGGAGTTGTGGACAAAGTGTTTGAAAATAGTTTGTAGTGAAGTTGGGCTAATCATTGGAGCTGTCCAGCCTCTTTTCTTTAAGAGAAATGGAGAGTTGATGATGCAGCATGGTGGTACTTTGCTTTGTTACAGTCCTCTGACAAAAACACTACGTGAACTAAGTATTTCTGGAATGCCACGGTGCTTCAAGGCGGTTGTTCGTGTTGGCTCTCTTGTTTCACCCCAAAAGTTATTAAAACTCGAGAATACTAAATTTGCTTGATTTAGCATAGACATGATGGAGATCGGTTTCAAGCATTTGACCGGAGTAAAGTGGTTGTACTCGTGTATAAGACGAATTCTATACACGTAGTAGCTAGCACTGTCCAGCCAAGCCATTACATGGGCCTTTCTTTAGAGGACTCAAAAAACGATCAACGTACACCAGTAGGAAAAGGACCGTGAGAAAAAAACAATAGGTATAAACCTATTTGTGCCAGTTTTGACTGTCATTGTACATGTGATTTTAAGTACTCATCAATGGATTTTTGTTTTTATGAGTTTCAAAGTACCATCGATCACTATGATTTCTTTTATTTATAAGAATTTATATTTCGTTTTTCTCTCCCATGCTTTCTGTTGGTCAACAACCAACCAAAGTGCTCTATACTTCTTCAGTACTCTACTACCATCGAACTATTCGAAATAGCTCATATATACCTTTTAATTATGTTTGAGATCAAAATTACTCTTGCCGTCTATGTTTTGGACCACAAATACTCTTAAAACGTTATCTTTGCCATTAGAGCTGATATGACAGTCCACCCCAAACAGTCCAACATGACAAAAATATCTTCCTCTCAATAATGTTGTTCTTCCTTGTTCATCCCTAGAGTTGGCAGTCCACCACACAACTACTATCTCAATATATAAGGTGACATAACAGTCCACCTAGGCAGTCCACCATGACAATCACATATAGACAACATGAGCATTAACATATAAAACGTTATCTTATATATTGTTTTTACTAACACTTTTACTAAGGGTGTGTTTGGTATGGAGGAAAACATTTTTCAATTTTCCATGTTTGGTTGACTTAAAATGTTTGGAAAATGTTTTTCCAAATCAACTAATTTTCCTAAAATTTAAGGAAAATGACTTCCCTTCCAAATTTAAGGAAAACATTTTCCAAAACTCTACTTCATAATTTAATATTTTTTTCTTACCCTATCCATACCCGTACCCGACCCTCCCCATACCTCATACTCGACCCTCCCCATTCAAAAAAAAAAATTAACTTTTCTTATTTTTTAAATTTCAAATATATTTTTATCCCTACCCCAAACCAACCACACCCCCCCCCCCATCAAACAAAAATATAAAAAATATTTTTGAAAAATATTTCAAATTTTAATATTTTTTTACCCCACCCCTTACCCCTACTCCCTACCCCCCAAAAAATGTTTTTTAAAAATATGTAAATTTTTTATTTTTTTATTTTTTACTCCACCCCCCAAACAAGGCGCCCCCTCCCCCGCCACACCGTCAATTTTTTTTTTTAAAAAAAACACAAATTATATTTTTGGGAAGTATTTCAAATTTAAAAAAAAAAATCATTTTTTACGCCATTCCCCGCCCCCCGCGAGCGCGCCACCCCCACCCACGCCACCCTGTCAATTTTTTTTAAGAAAAAATGTTTCTGAAAAATAATTTTAAAAAATTCATTTTTATGCCAACCCCACCCCCCAACAACCCTGTCAATTTTTATTATTTTCAAATATTTTTGAAAAAAATTCCTAGGTCAGGTCCAAGGGTCGGATTTTGGAACAGTCATCGGGGTCTTGTCCTAGTTTGGGTGTTGGGATCGGGTCCTAGATCAATTATCGGGGTTGATTTTTGGATCATTAATTATTTTCCTAAAGAGTATTTTTTAGTCTCAAGTCAAAAATAAAAGATATTTTCTGAAAAATATTTTTCATTCACCAACCAAACATTAAAAAACATTTTTCAAAAAATATTTTCTATTCACCAACCAAACATGAGAAAATAAGTTAGAAATTCACTTGTTTTCCAAGAAAACATTTTCCTTCACACCAAATACACCCTAAGTGTCTTTACAAGTACCTAGAGTTGCTTTTCAAGGAAGCTACTCGAATGAAGTTCGAATTATATTTGTTATTATTGTGTATATTATTGATGTTAAGCAAACCTAAGGTCGTTTCTTATATTATTGTTTTATTTTATTGTTTGTATATATCGTATGTTTATTATACTTATATATTATTTTTATATCCTCAATTTGAAAAAAAATGAATTCAGTCGGCACCACAATTGTGGATTTCGAAGGATGCCTAATACCTTCCCTTCGAAATAATTTGAACCCATACATAGAATCTACTATTTTCATAGATACTTTTTATTAATTAATTGGCTGGTTTCCTAGTTTTCCTAAAATTAAGTGGTGACTCCCTTTAAACCCTTTTTAAAATTCTTTTATTCAATTAAAATTGGATTTTTTTTTAGTCACCACGACGTTCCGCCTTTAAGGATGTCAACATGGAATAGTTGTTTCTGGCCAACTTTTAGGCCCAAGACTTGTAGAGGTATACTTTTAAGAGAAAATTTCAAAAATAACAAACATAATGGACATAATAAAGCTCTATAGCTATAGTTTCGATAAGTGCACTCCATAGCTATAGTTTCGATAAGTGCACTCCATAGCTATAGTTCTGTTTGCTATGGTGGTTGTGGTTGTATATTTCTACCCGTTTATATATTTCGCTTGTGAATATACACATAAGGTAAGAACATACAAATTCTGTATTTATATATTACCCTTGCACTATTCGTAATAGCTCATATATACCCTTAACTTATAGTGAGGATTAAAATTACTCTTGCTGTCTGTGTTTTGGACCACAAATATCCTTAAAACATTATCTTTGCCATTAGAGCTGATATGACAGTCCATCCAGGCAGTCCAACATGATAAAAATACCTTCCTCTCAATAACGTTGTTCTTCCTTGTTCATCCCTAGAGTTGGCAGTCCACCACACAACTACTACGCCTAGGCAGTCCAACATGACAATCACATATGGACAAAATGAGCATTAACATATAAAACGTTATCTTATATATTGCTTTTACTAACATTTTTATTAAGGATGTGTTTGGTATGGAGGAAAACATTTTTCAATTTTTCCATGTTTGGTTGACTTAAAATGTTTGGAAAATATTTTCCAAAGCAACTCATTTTCCTCAAATTTAAGAAAAATGACTTCCCTTCCAAATTTAAGGAAAACATTTTCCAAAACTCTACTTTATCCTTTAATATTTTTTTCTTACCCTACCCTACCCGTACCCCATACCCGATCCTCCCCATACCTCGTACCTGACCCTCCCGATTCAAAAAAAAATTTAAAATTTTTACATTTTCTTATAATTTCAATATATTTTTATCCCTACCCCAAACACCCCCCCCCCAAATCAAACAAAAATATTAAAAATATTTCAAATTTTAACATTTTTTACCCCACCCAACCCCTACCACCCCTACCCCAAAAAATGTTTTAGAAAAATATTTAAATTTTTTATTTTTTATTTTTTACGCCACTACCCCCCCTCCTCCGCCACCCCGTCAATTTTTTTTTTAAAAAAAGCAAAATATTTTTGGGAAGTATTTCAAATTTTTTACAAAATCATTTTTTAAACCCCCCACCCCCCAACGCGCGTCACCCCCACCCAGGCCAACCCCTGTCAATTTTTTATGCCAACCCCACCCCCTAGCGACCTTGTCAATTTTATTATTTTCAAATATTTTTGAAAAAAATTTCCTGGGTCAGGTCCAAGGGTCAGATTTTGGAACGGTCATTGAGGTCTTGTCCTAGTTTGGGTGTCGGGGTCGGATCCTAGATCAATTATCGGAGTTGATTTTTGGATCATATATTATTTTCTAAAGTGTATTTCTTAGTCTCAAGTAAAAAAATAAAAGATATTTTCTGAAAAATATTTTTCATTCACAACCCAAGCATTAAAAAATATTTTCCAGTGGAAAATATTTTCTACTCACCAATCAAACATGAGAAAATAAGTTAGAAATTCACTTGTTTTCCAAGAAAACATTTCCCTTCACACCAAACACACCCTAAGTGTCTTTACAAGTACCTAGAGTTACTTTTCAAGGAAGCTACTCGAATGAAGTTCGGATTATATTTTTTATTATTGTATATATTATTGATGTTAGGCAAACCTTAGGTCGTTTCTTATATTATTGTTTTATTTTATTGTTTGTATATATCATATGTTTATTATACTTATATATTGTTTTTATCTCCTCCTCAATTTGAAAAAAAATTGAATTCAGTCGGGACCCATAGTTGTGAATTTCAAAGGATGCCTAATACCTTTCCTTAGAAATAATTTGAACCCATACATAGAATCTACTAGTTTCATAGACACCTTTTAGTAATTAATTGATTGGTTTCCTAGTTTTCCTAAAATTAAGTGGCGACTCCCTTTAAACCATTTTTAAAATTCTTTCATTCAATTAAAATTGGATTTTTTTTGAGTCACTACGACGTTCTGCCTTTAAGGGATGTCAACATGGAATAGTTGTTTCTGGGACAAATTCTAGGCCCAATACTTGTAGAGGTATACTTTTAGGAGAAAAATTTCAGACATAACAAACATAATAAAGCTCTATAGCTATAGTTTCGATAATTGTACTCCATAGCTATAGTTCTGTTTGCTATGGTGGTTGTGGTTGTATATTTCTACCAATTTGTATATTTCGCTTGTGAATATACAAATAAGGTAAGTACATACAAATTCTATATTTATATATTTAGGGATTTTTCAGAACTCTATTTCTATATTTCACTTGCCAGTATGCGAACATGTAATTTATTATGAGTTCATAAATCATATACAAATTGCCGGGTTAGCATATACAATCCAAACCGAATCATACAAATTCTGAATTTGTACAAATCAACGAATTATACAATCAGTCTAATAACAAGATATAGCGAAACTATAGCTTCGGATTAGAATTTCCCTAAACAGTAGCTATATCATTTAATATGGTTTAAATATTTGTTATTTTGCACAATTTTCCCTACTTTTAAATGAGTTTGGGTTTCTTCAAGCTAACTAAGACGATTTTCAATTCTTTGTGTTATTTAATTTTTATCTTTTATTACTTGTGCATTCCGCACATATAATTTCAATGTCAATAAATGAAAAATTAGCACAGTCACAATCAAGTTTTATTTCATTTCATGTGATGATAAACATATTGAAATGTAAAAATTAAAATCATAGATACGATTAGCAAGAACTAGATTTTCAAACATCGAAACTTAACGAAAAATTTTACTTATCCTCTAAAGGAGACAAATCACTCCCAAGGATTTCATACGGAAAAACAACACCACGCTCCTTTTGCAGCTTCGCCACAACTTCAACTTTCTCCTTTGCTGCTTTCAGGAGCTCTTCCAGTTGTTGAAGCTCATGATACTTTAGTTCTTCCATGGGAGTTTTTAGCACCTTTTCAATGTTGGTAGGCTCCATCTTGGTTCCACAGCTAAACTTTACTTTGAGAAAGTAAGAAAATGTGACGTAGAATATCAATATATTATGTGTATTTATAGTGTTAAAAAGTCACATTATTTGGTAAAAATGAACTCATGTACAATAATTACGTTTCCGTAAGCGGTAGTAGAATATCTTGGATTCCTTCTTATTTGTTTTAAGTTGTGAAAATTTTTTGGATAGTAATTTAGTGCATTTCCAAGTTTAGATCATTTGTATAAGCTATTTGACTCTTAATTTTGGATCTTAATATTTTTAATTAATTGCTCAACCTTCTTCAGTTCAAAATATAATAAAATAAGTATTTATAAAAGTCAAAAATATTTTTAAAATCATTTTGACTTTTATTTTGTCGTTTTAAGCATAATATTCTAATAGATATTAGATATATTTAATGTAAAACTACAGAATATAGCAAACATCAATTTATATTTAATGTATATAGCTATAGTTTATTTTTCTTAAGCTATATGGATATACTTATATATTAATTAGCAAATTTAACTAAACATGAATTGCCAGCTATTTTTATAATTTTTTATATATGCATGTAAATAATAATTAAATAGGAAAGATATTAATACATACCTAATAGATGTCATATGCACGTTTTATGGTGCTCTTTTCTCATACTTAACTTATTCAATATTTTTCTCTTTCAATATACATGTATCAATGTCTTTTTTTTCCCCTCATTTCCTTCTCATTCAAGATCCTTTACATGACTGTAGGAACAATTTTTGTGATTCAACTTCATTGGATATTTTGTAATTGCATTTTTTTCTTGTTTATATAAAATTTATGTTTGTATACATCTATATGTTTTCTCTATTTTCATAGGGTTTTGTTTGAAGAAGTTATTTTCACTATCATTCAAATATACAATTTAATTATGTCAAAATTCACTTTGATACAAATTAGGTAATACATGAATACATTTCCTTCTCTTGATTACACACGTATAATTGTATTTGAATGTTGAACACAGTGGAATACATATACATTTGAATACTTGTTATTTTTTCATAGATTGTCCAGTTGGAAATACAGGTATATTTGGATACAAAAATACATTACATAGATTTGAATGTATACATATACAACACATCTATTTTTTTTTATAGAGTGAAATACATATGCATTTGGATAATTATATTGTAGTATAGTTCATTGTCATTTTTTTCTGGATTGTCCAATTGTATTGAACAATCTTAGGGATACAATTATGCGTCACGGAGTTCGCGTATTTGAAATAGAAACAAACAAGTTTCATTCACAATTCCAATAAATCATTTTAACTAAAGAAATTTATGTGAAATACCTTTACGCTTGAACAAGAACAATGGTGACAATGAAAAATTGTGTACGATGTATCCAATTTTTTTTAGAACTAATTGGAATTCAAGGGTATATGCATTGACTAGGTAATCGAATACATGAATACATTTTCTTCTCTTGATTACACACATTTAATTGTATTTGAATATTGAACACGGTGGAAAACATATACATTTAAATACTTGTTATTTTTTCATGGATTGTCCTATTGGAAATACAAGTGCATTTGGATACATAATAGATTACATAGATTTAAATGTTTACGTATACAACTCATCTGTTTTTTTAGAGAGTGAAATACATAAACATTTGGATAATTATATTGTGGTATAGTTCATTGTCATCTTTTTTTCTAGATTGTCCAATTGTATTGGTGTATCAACACAATTGTATTGAGCAATTTTAGGGAGTTCGCATATTTGAAATCGAAACAAACAAGATTTTATTCACAATTACGATAAATCAATTTGACTAAAGAAATTTATGTGAAATACATTTACGCTTGAACAAGAACAATAACGACAATGCAAATTTGTGTATTATGTATCCAATTTTTTTAAAACTAATTGGAATCCAAGAGTATACACATTGTACAAGGTAATCATTAGTACTTAATGTAATAATGGAAAGTTGAGAATTTCAGGACATTATTAAAGGGATTCAGTTATAGTACCATAAATTACCTTATTTAATGCACTATAATTCTATTTGTATCACTGTATGATTAAAAAAATATAAAAAATACACAAATACAGCTAGATATTCATATAAAATGTAGTCATGTTTAGTAAATAACATATTTATAGCGATGGAACTTCAATAACACTATAATTGTAGTCATTTATATAAGTTGCTCTTTATTTAACATATAGTTTTAAGTAAGAATTATGTCAATCTTACTAATTTAAAAAATCAATTTATATTCAAAACAAATGTTTCATATTTTCAAATTGATGTCATTCACTACTTAATTATTGATAAATTCATTATTGTGAATGATTAGGTACCTTGTTGAGTCAAGAAGTATAACTCATTAATTGAATTTTTAATTTGTCTCAAATCTACCTTAATTTGAATTTAATTTGACTAATATATCTGAAATTTAGTTAAAATTAAAATGAAAAAGCTAATAGTTATAAATATAGAAGCTTTTTCCTTCTAATTTCTCCTCTTTTCAAACCCTAGGAACTTATTTATTCACGCCGCACCCTATGAAAAAACACAATTTGATCATTTTGATTGAAATCTTGCCGACATTAATTATTTTAGTCATGAATTGTCCATTTGGGATAGTATCTTCAAGTCATTTCTCTTCTTCATCAATTGAATGATAACTTACTTTTTTCTTTTCACTTATAGGTACAAAATTATTAATATTGGTCTTTAGTATTTACTAATCGAAATTTTGAATTTTCTTCAAAGAAATGAAATTCAATTTCAAATTTGGGCTCCTCGTTGTTTTTCAATTAAAATTCTATCCATTTTGGAATTTTATCATAGAACCCCAATTTCATAGGTGCAAGTAACAATTGAATGCACAAAAAATAGTATTCTCTACTTCGATGACCTTGGAAAGGGGGAGTTTAAAATCATGAATTCTTCTAAGTTTAATGTTCTAAAATGTATCTTCTTGTAATGATTTTTTTTCATCTCTCGACTTTCAAGTTCGAAAATAATTAGTCGATGTAAAAAAGAAATCTCAATCACTTCAACTTTCTATGCTGCAAAAGATGATTTTCTATAATATTTTGATACTTTCTCCATTCCATTTGCTTAAGATCTGGTATTAGTTTGACAATTAGCTAAATTTATGTCACGATCCAAATGGTCGTGAGTGACACTCACACTAACTCTTCCGTGAGAGAACCAATCGAATCCAAGACTTAACCTACTTAAGACCATTAATTATTAAATAATATTTGAATTCAATTGATTTTTTCTAAATAAATATCAAATTCTAAATTAAAGTACGATTAATTCAATATCTAAATAACTCCCCCAAGAACTAAATGTCGTCATACAAGAACTTCTAACTAAAACAAGTCTATAGAGATGTCCAATATCTAACTAAGATAGGGTGTCTCAACGTCTGAAAGAATTGACAAGAGCTGCTATAGTGATCCACGGTAGCTTGAATACGGAGAGCGCACTCTTTAATCAAAAACTGCTTCTCACGCTAGAATTGAGGTCTCGAAGGAATCTTTGGAGTATGATCTGCGCTCAACAAAAAAAGTACAAGATATTATCATTACAAACCACTATGTACTGTAGACATCATAGACCGACTCAAATTAAAAACAAGCAACATATAAACCAACAACAAGTAGACCAAACTTCAACATATAGAACAACTCACCGTCAACAAATATAAACCAAAAGGTAAACCATTTAATACTAGGATATACGGTCATCTAATCACTCAAATTCATCATGAACTCTCACAACAATAATTCAATTGTACATAGATGTTCAATGTATTATTTATTTCAATAGACATGACATGTAAGAACCAACTTGGTGACATGAGTAGACAGTTGGCGAATCGCCGAATGACTCTGCATAGGCAATATTGATTGCCCAAAGTTATAGAATTCTCAATGGAGGTGCAAGCAAATTGGCAATCCAAAGGAGCAAAAGGCGCATCACCGAATCCTTCGGCGATGCCCAACGTTCACCGCCGATTTGCCCCAAAAAGCCAACTTTTGAATAAGTATAAATTGATATTTTGAAGAGAGAGAAGGTATTCAGAAAAACATTGAGAAACTCTTACCCAGAACTAAAAGCATTGTTCTTGTGGAATTTGAAGCTTTCAAGTAGATTTCACATAAATTTGGATTTGGATTTTTGAATTTCACCATTTTTGGAACATTGTAAAGGGTTGGAGACTATTACCCAGTTGATGGCTATTATTTTTACCTTTTCATGATGTTTAGCTAAAACCCCAATTCTTAGGGTGTGATTATATGATTATGGGCTGAATTAGCTTATGAGTATTGTTAATTACTGATTTAAATTCTTAATTGAAGTGGGTTTAATAATTAGTTGTGTTTTAATCTATTAATTGTCATTATAAATGCAATCCTAATTTTGAGTTCTTAGCTTGCTTGAGAGAGAAGTTGTGGAACCAAAGCTTTTTCTTAATGGTTTGTAGGTATTGGATTGATATGGGTTTAGCTCAAGAGAGTGATTCCTAAACTAAATCCTATCCATCTAGCTCGAGAGAGTGGATGTATTAAGGTTGTAGGCTATTTCTTTTTGCTAAGCTTGTTGATGTTCGAAAGAAATCACTTTAAACATGATAGTTGTTCGAGAGAAAACTATTTCACTTATAGCCTGGCCTACCCACTGATATTTCACTATTTGTTAGTAGTTTCAATTACCAATACAGTGAAATTTGCCTATAATCAATCATATCCCAAGAATTCCTCTCTATATTGCTATTTCATTACTGTTTGACTTTGTTGTAGTTGATAAGTGTCAATCCAAACCCCATCTCACATTCGTTGTCACCCCCCTTAGACTTGTTTACATGTCTTTTTCGATAATTTCTATTCCTATAACCTCTTAGACCACTTTTGCATTTCATAATTAAATTTGAACACGTACCGCTCCCTGTGGGTTCAACCTTAACTCTTAGTTGGGTTTTATACTAGTTAATGATCGTTTACACTTAGAATTTGATGAGGTGTATATTATATAAGTATATCGGTTAGATAATTGTATATTATATATATGTATTTGTATATTTGGCGAGCGAGATTGGAAGAAGAAGGAGAGAGGCGAGCGAGATTGTGAGAGGGAGGAGAGAGGCAAGCGAGATTGGGAGAGGGAGGAGAGAGGAGAGCGAGAGAGGATAATAATTTGTATAATTCGCAGGTACGTTTGTATAATTCGCGTGTTTTTGTATAATTACGAACCCTGAACCTCTTTGCGAATTCACAGCTGAACCTTGATGGGAAATCATAGATTTCTGATAGGAAAGAAAAAGCCCAATTACAAAAAAAAATTTCATATACACGAGCCTACATTTTCCCCTAGTACAACATACTTAAGAAAGCGGTTTCCAGGGTCAACCTGTTTAACTGCATGCCAGACCACTAAGTGATGAGACCGTGCAAACAAAGGCAACGAGGAGCGCTAGCGAGTACTATAAAGTCTGGATTTATACAAATATGATAAAATTCGAAATAAAGAATTGATATAAACATAAATATATGAACTTTAAACAATTATACAAAATATATTATACAAATTACATTATATAAATTATATTATACAAAATTCGAAAACTACACGTTTATACAAACTTTAAAAAGTTATACACAAAAAGCTTGAATGTATATGGTGACAAAACTGAAAAATCAAAGGAAATCATCGTCATATACAAATACAAATCAAACGAAGAATTGTTAGTTGTGAATTATTTAAATGTGGCGAATTATACAAATGTGACTAATTAGACAAACTCGAAATCAGCCCATGTAATTAATGGTTAATGTTAGTCGCGAGTGGTAATTATAATAAACTATAACTATGATGAGTAATTAAGTAATATATGTTTGCTTAGCCGCGTAATTTTCCCTAGAATATGTTAGATTTTGTTGAATTTTTTGTTTGGGTTGTGGGTCGTTTTATGTGGGCTAATTCGATCTGATTAGGAGAAATAGAATTAACAGGTTTCTACGGAGTAATTACCTCACACTTCATAACTTCTACACTTATTAATTATTGTATTATTAGTTTAAATATATTATTTATTTTGATTGCTATTTAAATTCATTGTATTGTATCGTTTAAATTCATTGTTAGTTAACAATGGAAAAACTCATTTTATGTAACGACCGATTTGGTGATATCATGTCATTACCCTACACTAAATTAAGATATTATAAATATTTAGTTAGTTACATATTTAAATATTAGTGATAATAATCAATTATTACATTGAGTATATGAAGAGTTCATTACTTCTCCAGATTTTAATGAAGGTTCATTGCATCTATTTAATATTCTTAAAGTTGTGGGAAACTCCAACCTTCAAAGTTGGATTACCATTTTGCCCCTCCACTAAATCAAAATTTATTTATTTATTAAATACTAATATTTAATTACATAATGGTGGAATATGAAGTCCAACAACTACAGTTTAATTTTTTTAGTGTTAAATTCAATTAGAGTAGAAGACAAAATAATGTATGAAACTCTTCTAATTTGGCGACTCTTTGAATTTTCAAACCAAAATATAATTTATGTATCATGATTCAATGTGCTCCATTAATAAATTTTGGTAGGTGAAAAGACAGTCAAATATCATTATAAATATCAGTAAATTGCTTCCTAGATCATCATATTCTTTTCGTTTCCATCATCTATTGTTCTCTTTTCTTCTTCCTAGATAATGATATAGATACATGTCGCCAAGAAGCTAACTGAGGAGAAGAACAGATAGCTTCATTCTAAAATTAAAAAGAGAAGCTTTCTTACAATATAGTTCAAGTGTTAAGCTTAGAAGTATAAGATATGACCTATATATTCCTTTAGATTTTATTTATTTTTATGTTAGCTTATGATTTTAAGTTTTTCTTTTCCATTTTGGAGTTAAGGTATGGTTGTCCAAAATAAATTTGGTATGCAACCCATATTTTTATGTAATTCTTTATCATTTTGCATTGTTATGGAATTTTTTTTCTTTGTTTTTTGTTATTATTCTTTTAAGTTCTACTTAATTGACAAAACTTCTATTAATGCATGATGAGTTTGATAATACTTGAATAGTTTATGCAATAAACTTTTGTTTAAATACAAGAAATTTGAATAAATATTGCTAAAAGATTATTACTTTGAATGAAAGATTTTGATTGTGTTACTTTATCGTCTATCTAACATAGTGTTGCGAACACATACATATATTGTTCATTTTCACCCCTTTTGTTTCATTTATTTATTTTTCTACAACTTATACAATATGAGATTTAACAATTTACTTTTCAAATAAAAATGAGAGTTACATTTAGATTTATGCGATACGAAGCCTAATAGTTTTCTTAAACATAAGGATTCTATATAAACGGTAGCTTTCCATAGTGTTAAAATTCAAATGGTTGGTATGATGACAATTTTGCTTTTGGAGATTTTGATTGTTTCTTTATGAATTCCTTTGACCGTTAATTGTTACTACTAAAAACTATTCCTCAAATTAAAATCATGTAAAAAAATATTATGAGAATGGAGTAATTAAGATTCATTTTGTTTAGATTTTAGTAATATAAGTCAACAAGACCATTCAATTAAAAGTGGATACAGTCTAAATCAAAAGTTGAATTACTAAAATATCCTTTAAAAATATATTTATCCTTTTATTTTTTTCATAAAAATTTATTGTCTATTGAATTTAATTTAAAGACCTTTCATATACCTTTAGACCTGTACAAATTCGTATATATCCACTCAAAAATAAATTTAATTTTGGGGAATTTTTACATAGATCCACTCAAAAATAGCTTAATTATGCTTCATAGCTATAGTTTGCTAATTATAATTCGTAATTACATGTTAGAAGGAGGAAAGAGGCGAGCGAGTGAGGGCAGAGAGTGGAGAGAGGCGAATTGTATATGTATATCTGTCGAATTGTATATGTATATCAGGCAAAATAATTGTATATATGTAACTGCTATACATATGTATTTGTATATCTGGAGATCGAGATGAGAGAAGGAGGAGAGAGACGAGCGAGATTGGGAGCGGGAGAAGAGAGACGAGTGAGAGAGAGCAGAGAGTGGAGAGAGGCAAACTGTATATGTATAATTGTCAGATAATTGTATATATGTAACTCATATATATATATATATATATATATATTTGTATATCTGGCAAGTGAGATTGAGAGGAGTAGAGAAGCGAACGAGATTGGGAGAGGGAAGAGAGAGACAAGCGAGAGAGGGTATTGAGTGGAAAGAGGCTATTTTTTTCTATTTGTATATCTGTCATATAATTGTATATTTATAGGGAGAAGACACAAGTACCCCCCTAGACTATAACTGAAATCTCAGAGACACACCTTAATTAAACTAAGGTCCTATTATCCCATTGAACTCATTTTTTTTGTAATTTTGTACACCTTTTGGCTTATGTGGCACACCCCGTGACTCCACGCAGTTGAGGCACGTGGGAGATATTTGAATGCCACGTAAGCCAAAAAGGTGTACAAAATTACAAAAAAAATGAGTTCAGGGGGGTAATAGGACCTTAGTTTAGTTAAGGTGTGTCTCTGAGATTTGGGTCATAGTCTAGGGAGGTACTTCTACCTTTTCCCTATATTTATATGTATAATTTTTATATTTATATGTATGATAGAGGAGAGAGGCGACGTAATTATAGCTAAGATTACGTTGCGAGTCGTAATTAATTCAAACTATAGCTATGTTAGTTAATTAACTAGTATATATTTGTTTATCCGCGTAATTTCTCTATAATTTTTTGACTTAAATGTCATTTAAGTTTGACTTTTTATTTTTGACTTAAAACTATATTTTAAGCCAATCCAAACGGGTTCATACTTTCTTTATTATATTGAGGATTTTTTTTCTCTTGGTCGGCTAACTCTATAAAGGGCTGGTGGGCGGGGGTAGAGCCTCTAGCGCCAATTTCGATGAAGCAAAGGTGTTTGTTATGGTATGGAACAGGAAGAGCCGAAAATGGAAAAGATGTTTGTTAAGGTCGGCTTCATGAAAGCAAGAAAGGAAGCATGTTTGGCAAACATAAAGATGAATTTGGTCAAGTTAAATACCAACTCAAGAAAGAGATAGGTGAATGGGGATAGGCTCGGAAAATGCATTTTCCCTTAGACGACTAATATGTCCCTAAGAGAGGACTTCGATCGCTCTTAGTTCTTGGACAAATCAAGTTTTGAATGACTTTCTAGTCAGATAGTTCTTGTGTTTCATATATAAAGTCTCATTCAAACCTTTAGACAAAGGTGCTATTGAGATTTGGGCCTTTATTGTATCTCGTACACATTTCGAAGACTGTCCGAGCAAATAAGTCAACTTCAAAGTGGATTTGTTGTGTAAAGAGTACGTTATAATTTGTGGTTGCCTGTTGATAGATCTAAAAGCTTATGTCATTTAGGCTATTGAATTTTTATTTACATCTTCCCTCGTAGAGTAACGTCTTTTATAAGAAAAGACTTTCTCAGTGGAACTAAAAAAAAGAAAGTTGAGTGACATTTTAAAATAATTATTAAAACACATAAAACCCCCCTAAACTTGACATCACAGCTTACTTTAATACTTAAACTACACAGACATTTAAATACCCCCTTAACATCTTTCAAATGATTTAAACACCCCCTTGGGGATGATGTGACATAGAGAGTGAGTGTACTCTCCTAAAAATGCATGAAAAAAGGCTGAATTTTGTAAAGTCCTACACATTACCTTTTTTTATTGGTCAATATATAACTAATATTTTAAATAGTTTTTCTTGATATATTAACTCTTTAAAATATATGTGAATTTTCTTATTTAGAGGTAAATGAATTTTGTAGGTTCCTTTTTTAATTTGTTTTAAAAAAAACTCTTTTCATTTTGTTTTCTTCCTCAATACACCTCTTTCTCCATTAAAACACCTTCTTCCCCATCTTCATCCCTACATCTATCTACTATTTTCATTTCACTAGTCCTTTAATAATTCGTAAAATTCAATATTAATGTCATTTTATTAACGTCGATTTCACTCTATATTATTGATGTCGATTTTGCAAATGTAAACTTTCTTGAATTTTGAGTGACCCGTTTTGATTTCTAGATCCATTCAAACATTTCTCATAGAATTTATATTTTGGATCAACTTTCTTATGCAATATTCATTTATTATTTGAGTTGTCAAGAAAAAAATGGCTTTCAAAAAAATTCATTCTCCAAGAGGGAAATTAGTAAGGTGGGTTCGAAGAAGATAACGTGAATATTATAGTGAATTTTCTTCTATAAAGTTATTTAAAAAAAATTGTTGGATAGTGAAGAAGAAGAAGAAAAGAAAGTATTGAACATTGAAATGGTGAACAACAAGGAAGAAGAAAGAAAAGGGGGGGGGGGTATGTATTTATAAATTAATTAATTGGCGTAATTAATTTTAAAAAAGTGTTTGAGAAAAAATGGTGAATAAGTAAAAAGAAATAAAAATCAATGATGTGGTGCCTACATGGTTATGATGTGACGCTTACGTGACTATGATGTGTCGGGTGAGAGTGGTCTTTTAATCTCAGGGTGGAAAAAAATCATTTGAAAGATGTTATGGGGGTATTTAAACGTTCGTGTAGTTTAAGTGCTAAAGTAAGTTGTACTGCTAAGTTTAGGGTTTTTTTTTTTTTTATGTGTTTTCTCTTAATTGAAACATATATATACTACTTAACAAATTACTACTAGCAATCTATTGGATCAACATTATTTGAATTATTACTTTTTCTAAGTAGAGAGAATCTACAGATTTTCATTTTTTTTATTGGCAAAGCAATGTTCATAGCTTCTTCAGCATCTTATAATGGATAGATATTTGAATTGTTACTTTTGGACTACCCAAAGAGCCAGGACCAACAAAAATGACAAAACTTTGCTGACCATTCCTTGAAGTATCAATTCAAATAGTATGACAAAATGTCGTACTATATATACAATATATCCCGTCTGAATTTATGTGGCATCGTTTAATTTAACATAATTTTTTTTAAATAGTTTTAAAATTTATGGTCTAAAACAAATCTTAGATATTTTCTGACTATGATCATTTCATTGAGGTTAATAATTAAATTATTTTTAATCAGTATAAAATATGACATTAAAATATACTATATATGTCGAGACTAAGGAATAATTACTTCTCTTTGAGAAAATAAGTTTTGCTTTTCAGTTAAAGAGTTATTTGTATGGATGATCACTCGTATTTTGAGAATTGTCTATAAAAATTACATGTGTTTCTTTTAGAATAAAAATATCATTCAACTATTTCTAATTTTCTCAAATAATACTATACACATCAAATACTTTCTTCTCTCTTAACTGGCATTTTATGAAGCAAAAGTAATTTTAATATGCAATTGAGGAAATTAACTCCAAGAACAAAAATATAGATGATGGAGAAACGTACAATTTCATTTTTGAAATTATTCTAAGAGAAATAAAATCTCAAAAAGAATGTAAATCAAGTATTTATAGAAAGTTTGTGAAGTGTCGATCTGAACCATTGGACAAATTATCATAGTAATATATTATTCCATATATTTCAATTTATATAGGGAAAAGGCACAAGTACCCCCTAGACTAAGACCGAAATCTCAGAGACACACAGTAACTAAACTAAGGTCCTATTACCCCCCCCCCTCCGAACTCATTTTATATATCATATTGTACACCTTTTGGCTTATGTGGCGCACCCCGTGACTCCACGTAGTTGAGGCGTGTGGGAGATATTTGGTGCCATGTAAGCCAAAAAGGTGTATAAAATTACAAAAAAATGAGTTCAGGGTTTAATAAGACCTTAGTTTAGTTAAGGTGTGTCTCTGAAATTTGAGTCATAGTCTAGGGAGGTACTTCTACCTTTTTCCATTTATATAATCTATGTAATTTGACTGAACATAAATACAGTTCAAACTTTTGTAAATGAATTCCAGAAGACTTTTTTTTCAAACTTGCCTAGTTTAATAAACAAAACCTAATTCAAAATGATCTCCAAATATAATTTCAAAATTTTGAAACAAAACGTATGGATAAAAAAAAACTTCATTTCAAATTAATAGTCTTAGTAGGCGTATGACTATAGATTTCAAATATTTTCTTAGTTAAAAATACTTGTACTTGATTATACTTTTTATAAAAAAAAAAAAATGTTTGAAATAATAATATTCATATTTGAATGTACTTAAATACAATCAAAAAAGTGAAATGTGAGTTGGAAAACATAATATAACCTGTTTTCAAATTTGAAATACAACTTCAAGTTGAATTTAAAAATTTGCATAGCCAAATATAAGTTCACTCTAAAACAAAAACTATCTTCTTAAAAAATTTCACAATAAAACATGACAAATCTCGAAACTTTAAATAGCTTTTTATACAACTCCCACACACACGAATCCCTTCCAATTCGAATTCCAAAAAAATTACTCACTAAACTCACAATACCTTCACCCATAATATAAATTGGCTTACGTGTTTTCATATGATTGGTCTTTTACATTTGAATTCTTAAGTCCACTCCTAACGTATATAGTACTTCACATTTTTCACGATTACAGAGTAACAACTTTCTTCTTCTTCTTCTTCGTTTTCTTGAAGAAGAGGGTGATGAAAAAAGGGTTTAATTTTTCGATCGTTTTAGAGGAAATGACGGCGACCTAGAATAGGTGTTCGTCAGTTTCGAGTGTGGTGGCGAAGAGACTAGAAATGGCGGTGAATTCATCGTGGTTGGAGAATAATTAGGCTGGAAAATTGAATGTCGGAGCATCCAAGAGACGAACGACGCTTTCTAATATCTTGAATCATACAACTGTCTCTGCTCGTAACTCGATTTCTCATTCCTCCAAACTTGTGAGTGTTTCTATTTTTTTGGTCTCTATTTATTACGTGTACTTCTTTTAACTAAAGGAAAATAATTGGAGCACTGGGTTTTATCTAGTTTTTTTATTACTGGTTTGATGATTGACTTTTTTGTATGTTGGTTATGGGGTTTCTTGTATAAATTTGTGTATGCAAGGGAAATGTAGGTGGGTTTTGTGATTTCTTTTTTGGGGGGTTTTCTTCTTGGATTAAATAAGTAAAATTGTTAATGTTACATGGGGTTTCATGAAAAAAATAATTGAAGATACTGGGTAAAAATTAAATTTAAGAAAATCAAGTGAAGTGATTTGAGGGTTTTTGATATGAGGTGAGTTGCAGGATTTCTTATTCATAGTAGCAGTTAGATGATTCTATTTCTTAGGTACGGGAAGTCTTCTTCTACTCTTTTGTCCAGACTATAAATCTAATCAGACAAGCACCATAATAAGGCAAGCTTTTGATGGAGAAAAGATCTCGTCCGCCTACATAATATCTTTGGGTTGTTTGTCAGTCCGCACGTGTACGTGAAAAGTCGGCAATATATGTGGAGAATAGGGGAAAAGGTGAGTGGAAAAGTCTAATAAGTTGGAATGACGATAGCATATTCTTTAGTGGGCAAAAGAAGAGAAAATCCATCTATAAAAACTTATATAAAAAAAAAAAGGGATATCAAACTCTCATTAGATAATAATCTTCAAAAGTTCTCTCAACGATTGGGGTGTGGACATAAGGGTCTTTATGACACAATTAACAATTCGCTTCATTTTCAATTAGGTCTTGCTCTAGTTTCTTTAGGGGTTATTACTTCTTTGGTAGCTCAACACAGAGATTAGTGCATTGGATACCAACTTTCTTCTTTAATATCACTGTAGCAGTTCAGTTTACAGTGTTTTTTGTTTGGTTTATGCTGCATATTTCATATTTGCCATAACAATATTGAAGGTAGAAAATAACTATACTTTTCAACAGTTAAGTTTAAATCTAAACATCTGAAATAGTTGCAAATGCTTTTGCAAACTTAATAAATCTTTGCATCTTTTAAGTGGATGATAATATGCTTTGTCAAGTGCTCATTGATACTACAATACTATAAAGTGAGATATCTTTTAACTATTGTTCCTTGTTCGCCAGCCTGAAAATTTGGTTCTTGATTTCCAAGGAAACTTAATAGCTTTTGACTTTGGGCATTTACTCAAATCTCTAACAGGGAGTCAGGCTCCTCTATACAAATTATGATGCATATGTAAAAAATCATTCAGTTACATCTTAATAGTTCTTATGAGTGCGTTTTTCTTGTTTTGTAGATGCAATCCATCATTCTTTATTTGATTGGCCTGCTATCCCCCAAAACCCTTTTCTCATTTATACTTTAGATTGCGAGCTAAGAGGCAAATATGTACTTTTACGTTTGTAGTCCTGATTTAGTAATTAGTTGTTATACTTATAAGGAATCTTATTTTCCTGAAGTAGTAGTAAATTCATTCATGATATTTTCTTCTCATTAATATGTCACTTGTACCAGCTATATTATTGTTTTGTTCTGCCTAGATAGAGTCATATGGGCGATGAGTGTGCACTTTCATGTCATGGTGATTGTATTGAATGCTGTCTGAGTGAGGGCGCTCAAATGGTTGCACCTAGCTCCAGATTTTAGCTGCCAAAGCGAGCCTTTGAAAACACTATGCTAATGTTTACAAGTAGTGACATCCCTAATGTAATTTTTTTTTGAGCGGTTTGTTAGTTTTAGTACTTGTCAATTCCACATTATATTTGGTCTTTTGCTGAAGGGTTGTAACAGTTACAACTCCTCCATGACATTAGTGCTTCCCTAAGCTACAGTAGTAAGATATTTGAGGAATAAAAAAAAAAGAAGATTTATATGAGAATCGGCTTTGAGAAATTTCAGGACTTAGCAAGACTTGTTCTTTGCAATGTGAGAAATTCCAAAACCAATACCATGCTACAAATCGGCTCTAGAACCAGTTTTGCTTTGTCGAACTGTTTATATGATTTCCCAATATCTTATATGAAAATGAAGTTCCTAAAGGTGCTATCTCCAACTTTCAGGTTCATTGATTAGAAACTTGGGCCCTCTTATCTACTTTCCCATTCCTGATGTCCACATTAATAAGCACCATCTGTATTTGTTTTATCAGCAAGGAGCTTGAATCAGAAAGAAGCTAAGCAGAGGGGTGGTTGTCTTCATTTTAATTCATTGATCCCTTTTACCTAGCATGATCGGTTGGCTTTTTGATGAGTCATCATAATAACTGAAAACATGATTTTTTTGACTTTGATTGCTCAACATGGATTAAAATCCATCCAAATTTACCGAATTTGGTATAGAGATCCTTTCTGAGGTCATTTTAAATGTGAACGCCTTAAGCATGTCTTCTGCTCGTTCCCTTGTATTATTCAGTATAAGTGTTCCTATTTCTTGATTAATTTGTGAAACTTCAGTATAAATTGTGTCCTTTTAGTATTTCCATAGTGATTTACACAGAAAATGTACATGTAGAGGATCAAGATTGATGGGATAAAATGAGACCCTTAGTTCCTTCCTTTTCATTCCCTTCATTGTGAAAGGTGCTACCCAACTCAATTTTTGTTCCCATCTTCTTTTTTTTGTTAATATATGAATCGAAGTGTTAAGTTGTTGTATTTTTGTAACTTTGGTTTTTTTCTTAAGGGTACGAGGCAAGAGGACCATGAGGGTGCCTCGAGATGGGCGGGCAAGGGGACCAAGACGATGCCTCGAGGTGGGCGAGGCAGGGTGCCTTGAGGCACATTGCCTCGTGGTAGGCAGACGGGGGGCCTTGACGTATGATGCCTCAAGGCACGACACCTAGAGGCTGGCAGGGCAAGGAGAGGCCTCAAGGCATCGTACCTTGATGTGGGTGAGGCGATGCGAGGAGGGGCCTCGAGGCGGGCACGGCGGGAGGCCTCGGGGCACGGTGCCTAGATGTCGGAAGAGGGGGGCTCTTGGGGCATGGCGCTTCGAGGCTGGGGTAGGGAAGGGCCTCGAGACGCGGTGCCTCGAAGCAGGGGATGGAAGGGGCCTCGAGGCTCGGTGCGAAGGGAGTAGCCTCGGGGCACTGTGCCTCGAGGCTAGAGGGTGGGGGTGGCCTTGGGGAGCTGTGCCTCGAGTATGGGGTGGCCTTGGGGTGTGGCGCCTCGAGGTTGGGGGGCTACCTTGGGTGCAGCACCTCAAGGCTAAGGAAGCGGCCTCGAGGTGCGACGCCTCTAGGGGGTGGCCTTGGGGCGCGGCACCTCGAGGGGTGGCGGCCCTGGGGCGTAGTACCTTGTGGCTTAGAGGGGAGGCGGCTTCGGGGTGCAGTGCCTCGAGGCTGGGGGCCCCTGGGGCGGGGTGCCTTGAGGCGGGGGACAGCCTCGGGGTGCGGCGCCGAATGGCCATTAGCTTGCCTAAAGTTCTAGTGTGCCAAGCCATGAAGGATAAAATCAAGTTGGCGAGAGAAAGGAGCAGTCAGCGAATCACCGAGTGGTTCCGTGATGCAGTGTCAGATCATCCAAAGTTACAGACCTTGAGGATGCTGAAGGCCAAAACAAGAAGGCGATGAAATGGGTCAAAGGGCAGATCACCAAGTTGATCGGCGAGCCCGATTTACTGCGCCGAATGGTCCTTCGCAGCATATTTTTGGCAACTATTAATACGTTTTTGAACATTAAGTTTAGTATCAGATATCAGATTGTAGAGATTTTTTTTTTATCATTATCAAGTATCTTATTTTTGAACTCTAAGTTGGGAGACAAGTTTTCTTTAGGTTTGAAGAATTGAAGTTTTCCATTTTTGAGAAATTGAACGTGGGTTTTTGAGATTCTTCAATTTGGACCTTTGTAAAGTCGAAATTAATCGTACCCAATTGATGGAAACATAATTTGGTAATGATTTTTATCTTTTTATGATGTCTAGCTAAAACCCTAATTCTTGGGGTGTGATTATGTGATTATGGGCTGATTTAGCTTGTAGGTATTGTTAATTGTTAGTTTAGCTGCTCAATCCGTAATTGTGGTTCAATTTAAAGAATTACAGTTGCAAATGCAGTTTTACCTTTGTGTTTTTTGCTTGCTCTAGAGAGAAGTTTTAAAACAAAGATTACTGAATTGATAGTATGTGGGTATTAGGTTTTCATGGGTTTAGCTCGAGAGAGTGAATTCTAAACCCTTTTCCACACATTCAGCTCGAGAGAGTGAATGGACTAAAGCGTAGATTGTTCTTATTTGCATGCTTGTTGGTGTTCGAGAGAAACCAACTTGATTCGGGGTAAATTATTCGAGAGAAAGTTTATCCCCTCTAAAGTCTAGCTTATTCACTAATTTACAGCTATTTACTAACAGTTGCAATTACCCATTTGTCTACCTTAACCTATAATCGAATCACATCCCAAGAACCCGTCTCAATATCTGTTAATTCGTATTAACTAATGCTGCTGTAGTTGATAGTTGAAGCCAGAACCCTCTTATTTGATATTCGTGTCACCCCCTGATTTACATTATGTTATTATTCGATGATGTTTATTTTTATGATTGACTTGAACATATTCGTACTTTACTTTTGAATCTTAAACACGTACCACTCACTGTGGGATTCGACCCCAACTCATTTAGTTGGGTTATTATACTGACTGACGATCGTAGATGCTTAAAACTAGATTAAGTGTCCTTGATTTACGTCAGAATCAAAATGGCGTCGCTGCCGGGGAGTGGTTTTGGTTAAGGTTCTTTAGTTAAGTTGCAATTCATTCATGTTAGTTATAGTTGAATCTACTTATTTTTAGTTTTGGTTTACTTGTTTGTGTTTTAAAACAAAGAGTATGAGTGTGAACGGAAGCAATGGTAGCCAAGTGGGCCACCAAGATGACATCGGCAACCTCAACGATGTCAATGAGCCGAATGCTAATGACCCTCATCTTATGGGTGGAATTGGTGTCATTCCCTTACCTCCAGTTGAAGGGAACATTGTGTTCCATATCACAAGTACTATGTTGCAGCTCTTGCAATTGAAAGGGTTGTTTGGTGGGCTGGCTCATGAGGATCCCCATAAGCACATTAGAAACTTTGTTGATGTTTGCGGGCCGTTATCCTACAAGAATATATCCCAAGAGTCGCTCCGTTTGAGGTTGTTCCCATTTTCTTTAATGGGAGAAGCTTGTAAGTGGTTGGCTGAATTGCCACGGGAATTAATCACTTCATGGGAAGAGCTTGTCACCATATTTCAAGTGCGATTTTCCCCTCCTTCGAAGATGATGACACTTCGGGACAACATTCAAAGCTTCAAGCATTTGGAGGGCGAGCCAATTCATGAGACTTGGCTGCGATTCAAGAAATTGGTGCTGCAATACCTAACTCATGGTTTGCCCTATAATGTTTTGTTGTAGTATTTTTACCGAAGCCTTGATTCGGTGAACAAGGTGTAGCTGACCAACTTTCTCCGTGAGGTTTGATGCAATAACCTTACATTATAGCAGCCTAGCTTTTATATGGTATGACCACAATTAATCGAGCTTGGTACACCCGCGAAGATCAAGTCTCCCTTCTCACATTTAAATTGACCAATGAACAGCTAGAGAAAGACTAGGAGAGGGACCAGAACATGGCCAAGATCATGACACAACTTGACATTTTGTCCAAAAATGTCATGGGAGCTGGGGCTCGAAGTGTCAATGCTGTGGGTGTCGGGTGTGTTAACCATGATAAGGCCAAGTTTGAGGCTTTGTACAATGAAGAGGTGAATTTCCTAGCCAACCAAGGTGGTGGTTATCGTTCAAACTATCCGAGGCAGGGTGGTAACCAAGGTTAGAACATGGATGAAGGTTGGAAGGATCGTGATAGAGAGTGGAGGGATTGTAACCCCACTTGGAAAAAGAGAGAGGGGGAGAAGGATAGATATGTTCCTCCCCATGAGTGCCAAAAGCCAAAGGATTCTAAGGGTGGTCGATCTGAGGATATGCTTTCTCATATTCTCAACAAGGTTGAGGGGTCGGATAATATTTTGAAAGAGATGAAAGAAGATATGGCAATCCTTAGCGAGATGGTTACCTCTCATTCCATCTCGATCAAACAGTTGGAGACCCAAATGGGTTATATCTCGTCTCATTTAAACCCGATACAACAAGAGGGGTTGCCTAGTGATACTATGGCCAACCCCAAAAATGAAGTTTAAGTGAGGACTTGCGTCGTGCCACGACGTTATCTAAGGCGCTGCTTGGGAGGCAACCCAAGTTTTATTTGCTTTCTTTTTTTATTTTGAAATAATGGTGTGTTGATTATACAGGTTAAAGTGTGGAATGTGTCTGAAAGGTGCATATTGGCGAGCAAAAAGTCCAGTCGGCGACTCACCGAAAAGGTCAGCGAGCCCGACTTGGACCGCCGTTGGACTAAAGGAATTTTGAAATTAGAGTCTGTAAAACTCGATGGGCCCGGGAGCAAATGGGTGTGCCGCCGAATGGGTCGACAATCGCGACTTAGTCCGCTGTTTGGACCCCCACATCAACTAGAGGTCCTATAAAACTTGGCAAGGTAAGTGCTGACTCAGCGTGTCGCCGAGTGGGTCAACGAGCAAAACTTATGTCGCCGAATGGGCGAGAACTGGACGGTTTTAATGGCCAAAAGTTCAAAAGTTCAAAATCTTTCACATTCCCTCACTTTTCAACTTTCCAAACTCACACCCAAAATAGTTTTTCCTGTATTTTTGTGTTGTTATCGCATATTAGTCATTGATTATGTGTTCGGAGTTGGATTCTTTGCCGCCTAGCTTTACAACTTGTTTATTCGGCTTATAAGGTTGGTTTTTCGAACCCCTAATTCTTATTTAGCGATTTTTACTCATTTGCAATTGATTTTATCTTAATGATGTGTGCTGGGCCTCTCTGATCATAATTGTATGCTTGTGTGCTTGTTCAAATTTGAATATCATGCCATTATTGCCCATATTGTTGATTTCCCAAAATTTTGTGCTTAAAAAGGGGTCTAAATTGTTGGGTTGTGTTGTGTTGTTGTTGGGTCTAGTCGGGTGTAGTCTAAATAACCCACGTTTGTGTTAAATGACGTATTTTGCCTAACGATGGAGCGGTTGACATCATTCTTAAGGACAAAAGTCGTCATATGGCCAAATTTGGCCAAACAGAGAGAAGTCTGAGTATCCTGAGGGCACGGGTGTAATGGGTCTAGGTCCAATTGAATGGGTGCATGCTTTATTTTTTTTCGAGGGCTGTGGGGTTGAATTTGGAAGCCGGGGTTGAGAGTAGGTGCGTTAGGTTATTTAGCGAGCTGAGTCGAGCTCGCCGAACCACTCAACGGCTCACCGAATCCCCCTAGATCGCCTTTAATTTCTTGAAAATCTTGTGTTTGGTTCTGTAACTTTCGATGAAAAGCCTGAGTTCGCCAAGTGCACTCGGTGACTCACCAAAAGTCCTTCTTGATAGCCTTTTCTACGCCCCTCACCCTTTAAATGTACTGTAACTTTCGGCGGGCTAGTCCTAGCTCGCCAAATGCTATCGGCAATTCACCGAAAGGCCCATCCCATCGCCAACATACCATCTTTTCTTGGAAATTTTGAGCCAATCTTTTCGGCGAGCTCGATCTGGCTCGCCAAAGTGATTCGGCGATTCGCTGATCGATTTGGCGAGTCTGTCTGCAAATTTTCTTGAACTGTATCTAACTATTTTTGATGTTTTTACAGATATGGCTAGACTAAAAGTGGCCGGTAGAAACATGCCGCCTCGCAAGAGGGCCAAGAGAATAAAGTTCAACGAGGAGCAGTTGCATCTACTGCTAAGGCTACCAAACTTCCCATAACATGTGGGAAGGGAAAAGGAAAGGGCAAGGCACCTGCACCTACGTCACTGGAGGTCAGCTCCAACAGTAACGTCATCTGTGCCACTCACTTCACCACTTCTGAGAGTGAGGGTGAGCATCAGGCTGACACTTCTGAGCCTGAAAATGAGCTACTAGCAGCCAAGAGAGCGGAGATGCGTTCAAAGAAGCTGAATGATCCGTCTAGGATCAGGACCTCCCAGGCCACTACTCCTCCCTCACAGTCTATGAACAGACTAAAGACTGAGGGGTTGAGGACCATTATAGAGGAAAAGAAGTTGTCCACTGATGAAGTCATTGACCGATATCGTGAGATCATGAGATGCGTAAGGTCCCACAAGTTCCATCTATTCACTAAACCCTTTGGTCCTTATGTTCGAAATTGGGTCTGAGAGTTATACACCGCTTATTGAACCATAGTGCCACTAGGGAAGAAACCGGCCACCAAATTCAAGACGGTAAACTATATGGTTGTCAAGGGCAGAAAAGTGAAGTGTGATAGTGATACTATCAATGCAGTACTGGAGTGTTCAAATGATATTGACGATAAATGTCAACATATGATCATGACAAAAATGCTGGAGAACATGAAAAAATGGTTGGCCCCTCTTATATCAGACGGTACTCCCAAGTGGCTTAAGGTTGGGGCAATCATTGAAAAGAAGGACCTCAATGTAGGAGCGTGATATTCGTTAGGCTTAATCAGCAGTACCATTATGCCATCCCAGAACGAGTCAATTCTCCTCCACGCCAAAGCAGTCTGTCTTGAGTGCATCATTAATGGGACACGATTGAACCTGGGGATGATCATTGCACAAGAGATGTTATGAGGGCCAAGCAGCGCCAGACTTTTCTTTCTTTTTGGTGTTGATCACCGAGATGTACAGATGAGCTCGGGTGTGTAGAGATAAGAAGAAGGATGTGGAAGAGATTCCCACATCTTCTACTGACATCCAGAGGATTGAGGCGAAGTACTTGAAAGATGAGGCAGAGAAGAACAAGTCAGCCCCGGTGGACACTTTCCTAGTTGTGGATACAAATGCACTACCTGCCGAGGCACCTTTGCCTACTCTGGCCCCTGGGCTTTCAGGTACATCTAGTGCTACCCCTTCTGCTACTCCAGTTCCTCTACTGCTCTTGTGACTTCCAGATCTGGTACTGGTGCTGCCACCTTCCGGCCCCAGCACACTCAAGCTGCATTACTACGGATGGGACAGTTAGCCCATTCTGTTGATCGTCGTGCTGCCAGACTTGAGGCCTTCATTTCGGGCATAATTCAGACAGCCCTCACTGATGTTGTGACACCTCTGAGTGCTACCACTGATGTCCTTACAGCTATGATAGCGGTGTACGAGCATGGCCAAGGGGCTACTGAGGAGGTGATGACTCTAAAGGCCGCTATTGTTACACTGAGAAGAGACGTGGACCAGCTGAAATCCACCGACATGTCTATGATTTTCGATATGGTGGAGATCCAGATGTGCCACTAGAGCCAGATATGCCTCCAGCTACCACCGGAGATGATGTTCGAGTTGAGGAGGTAGCTGATCTTGAGTCTGAGGATGAGACGGATGAGGATTGCTTGAGGTTACTGAGGAATCTTTTTATGAGGGCCTTACTGTCATGCCCCAAGCCTACACCCTGGGCGAGATTGGCATTCGGAACCATTGCTGGAATCAAGCGAACCCTTGGCCTGACTTACTTAGTCAGCGAAAGACTTATACATAAGAAAGAGAATCCAAATACAAGATAAATCAACAGGTCTCAAACTGAACTCATAATGTTTTAAAAATAAACATTTAAGTTAGCCAAAATGGCAACTCAAATCTGAACATAAGCCAATAACAAAATGATGACAAATGAACTAACATCTGACTTACTATCTATGAAGCCTCTAAAACAACTAAGATAGATGTCGGGACAAGCCCACGACATCCTAATGAGCTAAAATGATAAAGAAATGAAAAAGGGGGATCCTCCGAAATGCAAGGAGGCTCACCAACAACTCTGAAGCTCACTGGTTCAACGATACGTTGGATGCTGATTCTAGTTACCTGCGTCTGTATCATAAGACGATGCAGGCTAACTGAAATCAGTACATCGAACGTATGAGTATGCGAGTTAGAATGTTAAACACAACTTAAGCTTGAAAAGAATCTGAAAGGAACTAAAGAACTTACCTAGCTCAACGCAACTCAACATAACTGAACTTATTTCAATATAAAGCAGTTTAAAAACAAGTGCAATATAAAGAAAAATTGTTTAAAACATGATGTCAACTCTGAGATGTATGTAAAAATATAAATAAACTGATGTATATAAAAATACAAAATACTGATGTGGGAGTTTCTCTAACCGAAAACCATCACTTAAGAGTTATAGTGATGATACATCACTTTACCTCACGCTGCCAAGGACCATCATATACCTTGCTGGGGGTATAGGACCTAACTCACTAAGTGGATCCACTAGTCTATGCTAAAAAACATTAAAGGATTCATCTAAAAAGTATGACCCTTTTCTACCCATGATGGCTACATGGTTTATGGGGGTTGTGGGTTTGTTAAACGCTCCCCCATATCGGTGCTCAATACTACTCCCAAAATATGATACTAGTTCTTTATGTTAAATAAAAATATTTTTTTATGGTGATTTGAGATAATTGCTCAAAAACTTAGCTTAAAGGCTATCTTGGAAATCAAAGTTTCCCCTCTTGCTTAATTATGAAAGCATTTACTCTTTTCTGAAAACTAGCCCGAAGGCTCTTTGGAAATCGAGGTTTCCTTTCTTGTTTAAATGTGAAAACATTTTAAACTCTTTAGGAATACATAGTCCCCATATACTTTTGAAGAAATGAACTTCAAGCTTTAGTCTTTACTCTTTACTCAACTTGAACTTTAAATCTTAAAACAAAGTTAAAAACATTTGGAAAAGACTTTTGGAAGACTCTAAGCACTTCTCTTGACTTTGATTTTAACTGCTCTTGACTTGACTCTTAACTTGTCCTTGAATTGAATTATGGACTCAAGGATTGTGATTTGTGATTGGAAAGATCTCATGATGTTTAGGAATGATTTTAGATAGCTAAACATGATAAAGGATCAAGAAATCACCGTCTGGGAACAAGTCCGCAACGCGGAAATGATTTTAAATAATTGATCGTGAAATTTAATTTTGAAATAGAGGAGTCCGCGTCCTCTCCGCGATGTAGAGAGAAAATTTTCACCCTGAAGGAACAAGTCCGCGTCGTAGACCTGGAACCTGTTCCTTGTTTGACTTTTTCTTTCTTCATTTTCCAGCCTCATTCGCCTAAACTCGACTATTGTTCTCATATTCATTTTAGATTCAGATACCCAGAATATGTATCAAGAACTTAACTTAAAATAACTCTAAAACTCAACATAAAGATCTTAGCAACTCCTCAATTCAGCCCAATTCCAGAACGACATTCAAATTCAAGGATACCTATCAAGAACATCAACTTTCAAACTCTTTTAGGACGATTTTCACTGAAATAAACATGCTTGGCGTGTGGGTAAATGAACCAAACACTATGAAAGACTCACATACCTTGTAGGGATCACCCCCGACGAAATCCACAAGCTAAACTCGATGAACATGATGATTTCCTTACTTCTCCTTCTCCTTTCTCCTCTTCTTTCCTCTTCTCTAAAACCCTAACTATTTTCCAAAAGCGTAAAATTTAGACCCTTAATTAATTCACTAAAATGAATTTAATTAATTGGATAAGGAAAAGACTGAAATACCCTTCAAAAATCCGAATTGGATATTTTCTCATTTGAACAGCCCAACTTCCAATGGGCGTATCTCACTCATACGAACTCGTATTTGTGTAATCTTGGTGGCGTTGGAAAGATCGTTCCAAGAGCTTTCCAACCATATCTGGAAGCACACCTAACTCATTTTGAACTAGGATTTATATCCATTTGAAGTTGACCAAAAACTCACATTTTTCCTAACTTAGGTAAATTTTCAGATTTTCATTCTTTCCAAAAATGACTATTTAAAATTCTTAGCTTCTTCCTAGCTATTTCAAATTGCGATATGTTACAATATCTCCCCCTTGGAAACATTCGTCCTCCAATGAGATTATTCTTAATAGGCTAAGGGTGTAACATGCAACACTCAGTTCAAACACCCACAAGCAAATGCAAAACAACATGCCAACTTGTAAATAAATACTAAGAAAGGATTAGTACCTTGATCTGGAATTTCTCTGGGTTTGAAAAGATGTGAATATCTCTTTTTCATACTTTTCCACCAATAGACTTCTCTCAAGTCACGGTGCATCTTGTTGGAACCCGGATGAATGGAATATTTGGAGCTATGAGCTTCCTCCATGATCCTCTCTTGGAGTCAATCCACCATTGGTACACACAATCTACCTTGATATCTCAGTACACCATCTCCCCCTTGTTCAAAAGCTAATAGTTTTTGCTTATGAACATTTGCCTTCAATTCAAGCAAAATAAGGTCTTGGTCTTACTTGCCTTTTACTTCTGACACTAATGATGATTCAGCCCCATTCATCACCACTACTCCTCCTTCTATGGAATCTATAAGTCTTACTCCCAGACATGCAAGTCTATGTATATCTTTTGCTAACTCTCTCCTTTCTTCTTCAACATGGGCAGTACTACCCATAGACAACCTGCTTAAGGCATCAGCCACAACATTAGCCTTACGGGGTGGTAAAGAATACTCATGTCATAATCCTTGAGTACTTCTAACCACCCCCGCTATCTGAGATTGAGCTCTTTCTGAGTAAATACATACTGAAGGCTCTTGTGATCGGTGAACACATCCACATGAACACCATAAAGATAATGACGCCATATTTTCAAAGCAAGTACTACAATAACCAACTCTAAGTCATGGGTTGGGTAATTCTTCTCATGAACTTTCAACTGTCTGGAGGCATATGTTATAACCTTGCCCTTCTGCATTAACACACAACCCAAACCAACTTTAGACGTATCATAATACACCACGAAACCTTTAGTTCCTTCTAGTAAGGTCAACACTGGGGCAGTAGTCAACCTCTTTTTCAATTCCTGAAAGCTTTTCTCACAAGCTTCAGACCATTAAAACTTCACTGTCTTCTGAGTTAAACTTGGTCAAAGGAGATGAAATAGATAAAAATCCCTCGACAAACCCTCTATAATATTCAGTCAAACCCAAGAAACTCCTAATATCAGTTGAAGATGTGGGTCTAGGCCAATTCTGCACTGCCTTTATCTTCTGAATATCAACTTTAATTCCCTTTCTAGACACAATGTGGCCTAAGCCACAAACTCAAGCCAAAACTCACACTTAGAGAACTTGGCATAAAACTCTATATATCTTAGAGTCTGGAGAACTATTTTGAGATGGCTAGCATAATCTTCTTTATTCTTTGAATAAATTAGTATGTCATCAATGAAGACGATAACAGACATATCTAAATAAGGTTTTGAAAACTCTATTTATAAGGTCCATGAACGCTGCAGATGCATTGGTCAAACCCAAGGACATGACCAGAAACTCATAATGACCATAAAGGATTCTGAAAGTTGTCTTTGGAATATCACATTCCCTTACTTTCAACTGATGGTAGCCAAATATGAGGTCTATCTTAGAAAAACATGAAGCATCCTGAAGCTGATCAAAAAGATCATCAATTATTGAAAGAGGATACTTGTTCTTGATGGTAACCTTGTTCAACTGACGGTAATCCATACACATCATAAGGGGACCATTTTTCTTTCTCACAAATAAGATCGGAGCACCCCAAGGTGAGACACTTGGTCGAATGAATCCCTTTTCTAAAAGATCTTTCAACTCTGCTGGTGCCATCTAATATGGCAGAATAGAGGTAGGACGAGTATCGGGAAGAATGTCTATATCGTAGTCTATCTCTCTCTTAGGAGGGACTCCGGGTAGATCATCTGAAAAGACTTTTGGAAACACTTTCACTACTGAAACTGACTGAATAAAAGGTATCTCAACACTAGAGTCAACTAGGACTAAGTGATAGACACACCCCTTGGAAACTAACTTTCTTTCCTTAAGGTACGAAATAAAATGACCCTTAGGCATTGTTGAACTACTACTCCACTCTATGACTGACTCATTTGGAAACTGAAACTTGACAACTCGAGTCCTACAATCAATTGAGGCATGACAAGCATGAAGCTAATCCATACCAAGAATGACATCAAAATCTACCATGTCTAACTCAATTAAATCAGCCATGGTGCTCTTGTGATTAACGAAAATAGAACAGTCACGATAGACTCTATCTGCTAGAATAGACTCACCAACAGGTGTTGCAACACTGAACGGTTCATTAAGTTGCTCAGGAATAACATCAAAATTCATAGCAACATATAGAGTTACAAAGGATAAACTCGCTCCTAGATCTAGCAAAGCATAAATAGTAAAGTCAAAGACTTGGATCATACCAGTGAAAACATTTGGAGAATCCTCTTGCTCTTGGTGACTGTTGATAGCTTATAAGCAGTTTGTTTCCTTGCCAGTACTTGAAGTAGCTCCTCGAGGTGCAGCTCTGTCTGGTGGAGAAACTGAAGAAGGATGGGACTTATTGCCCCTATTATCATTACCTTGCATGTTCTCAGGACACTCCCTCATAAAATGACCGTTCTGACCACACTTGAAATAACCAGTAGAGCCCTCACGACAAATACCTGAGTGGTTTCTGCCATACCTAGCACATGCAGGAGGCTTACTATCCCTTTGTGCCATACTACCTTGAGAATAGACAGGTTTAGCTCTGACACTCTGGAAATTCTGACTATTGTACTCACTTTTGTTCTTAGGTACAGGTGTACTAGCAGATGATGGGGCAGGTCCCTTTTCTATTTCTGTTGGAAGGAAAACCAGTTCGTACTACTCTTTTGCTGCCTGAACTTGTTTCCTGATATCTTAGCCCTCTTATTCTTAAACTCTTCTCGATCCTTCAGCTTATCCTCCTCAACTTGTTGCACATGGATCATTAGTCTTGCTATGTCCATATCCTCTATCAACATCGCTGACTTGCCTTCCTTACTTGACTGACGAGACAACCCAGCAACAAATAAACTAATCTTACTCCTCATGTCAGCAACCATCTCCGGGGCATAGCGGGAAAGTTGTGTGAACTTCAGACTGTACTCATGAACACTCATAGACTCCGGATTAAGGGTGAGAAACTTTCTTATCTTTGCCTCTCGCAACTCAGGGGGAAAGATACGTCCCATGAGAACACTCTCAAACACAGCCCAACTCACTATTGGCACATCCTCAGCCCTATTCTCTTTACATTGGTCAAACCAAACTCTAGCAACACCCTTTATTTGGTATGTAGCTAGTTTCACCTTCTCAACATCTACAACATGCATAATCTCAAAAAAATTCTGAAGCTCTTCAACAAAGTTCTCTGTGACACTTGAACCTGTGAAGCTTGGTGGGTTTATCCTTAAAAACTCACAGATCCTTGAAGCATCAGCCGTTTCCTGTCGATTATCTCTCTGTCCATCTTGATGGATAACAACTTGGCTTAACATGTGGATAGCTTCACATAATTCAGCATTGGTGACCTTTCCTTAGGGTTGCACTTCTGGTGCATTAGGTACCCCTTGTTCCTAGACATTTCTCCTAGCAGCACGACCTTGGACAGACCCTTAATTAATTCACTAAAACGAATTTAATTAATTGGATAAGGAAAAGACTGAAATACCCTTCAAAAATCTGGATTGGACATTTCCTTATTTGAACAGCCCAACTTCCAATGGGTGTATCTCATTCATACGAACTCAGATTCGTGCAATCTTGGCGGTATTGGAAAGATCATTCCAAGAGATTTCCAACCATATCTGGAAGTACACCTAACTCATCTTGAGCTAGGAGTTATGTCAATTGAAGTTGACCAAAAACTCACCTTTTTCCTAACTTAAGTAAATTTCCAGATTTTCATTCTTTCCAAAAATGACTATTTCAAATTCTTAGCTTCTTCCTAGCTATTTCAAATTGCGAGATGTTACACTTACGGAGAGTGAGGAGGCCATGGTAGATGCAGCTGTGCAGACATCTTTGGCAGCCTCCAATGGAGCCGGTACTTTTAAGGTGACTCCGGGCACTGATGCCCCGACAAATGGAGTGACTGTGTAGACAAGATCCCTCTTTACCTCCCTCTCTATCATTTTTATTAATTTTTGGATGTTTATTGCATTTGAGGGAAAATTGCTTTTGTTTTGTGGTGGGGTGAGGTACTTCCAGACCTACCTCTTGTTCTGATGATATTTTCTGTATATATTGGGCTTTGTGCTATATATTGTGTTTTGGCACTATTTTTGTGGATGATTGAGCTTGTGGCTCCTTACTTTAATTGTAAATGGTTTTTGACTCTTTTTGAAAATTTTGTGCCACCTTTTGATTGTGTTTGAATGTGGATGTTCATTTGCAAATTTGAGTATCGGTCTTGATCAATACCGATGACTTGAATAGTGCTCATAACCGAACAAAATTGAATGTGCAGCTACGATGAAGCCAAATGAAGTTGCATAGGCAATATGTGAACTTTTTACATCTCGTTGTGACTAGCCGACTATCAAATTGAGTCTCTTGTAATGAATATTGCACACTAGCGAAAGTGTGGAGTCTTGCTTGACATTGATGTCAATGCCTTGTATGATGAGCTTACCGTGAACCATGTGTGATGACACCTAGAATTTTCCCCATTGGTCCGGTTCACTAAGTGATGCAAGCTCTTGAAATGATCTTAGGCAACAATTTTAAAGAGTGAAACCATTTGACACTATACCTCTTTTGTGGCCCACCTTGTGAGTGTGTAATCTTTGCTTGAACACCTTTTGAGCCTTAGCCTTTCCTTGGATGAAACTTGATGAAATTGTGACCTTTGTTTATCCCTTCACCCTTAATCCTAATAGAATGTGGATTGTTTGAATAGCCAACTTAGGCCAAAAGCTTAAGTTGGAGGTGTGGTGAAAAGAGAAGGTAAATACAGAAGTGCAAAGAAGTCCCCTTTGACCCATGGTTTTGAAAAAGATGGAAATCCTCCATACAAAAAAAAAAGAAGGAAAAAGAAAAAGAATGAAAAACTTTTGAAATAAAATTGCAAAAAGAAATGGGGAATCCAAAGTTTCATGGAAAATGAATAATGGGGTGAATTTTGAGCATGAATGAAAATAAAGAAGAAAAGGAAAGAAAGTGTTGTTCACACCACATTTCATGGGGAATGCAGCCACTGAGCCTAAATGACCATACCTTTACACCCATTACAAGCCTTGAAAGACCTTTTTGATCTTGAGTGAGCTGAAACAAAGGTTGATTGGAAAATAAGGACAAGCCTATGGGTGAAGTCATGCGTGTGTTCATCTTTGTGAGTGTGAGAGTTGTTGAGATTCCGGAGCTATAATTTGTTGAACAAATTGTGTGTGAATGTGGAATCATATTTGGGTGATGGCATTTGAGTACTTTTGTTGAGGTTGAACTTGCATTTGAAACAAGTATTGTGAACTTGAGAATCTTTGATAATAGTGAGTCACAACTTGAATCTTTGAGTGTACAATTGATCTTTGCACAAGTAAATTGAGTCTTGTTGTGTGCATTCATGATTGAGTCTTGTGTGGCACTATTTGAGGCATCCTTTTTGAGCTGCTGGACTTAAATTTTACTTGAGGACAAGAAAAAGTTTAAGTTAGGGGTGTTGATGAGTCCTAGATTTGAACTCATTTAGGGCTTTATTTGTATAGATTTAGTGTCCTCAAATGCTTATTTTGTGCTAATAACTGATGTAAAATCCTTGATTTCCAGGTATTTAGATTGAGGAACAAAGCAAGGACATTAATTTGCAAAAAGGAACGAAGCGAGCTGAAAAAAGGAAGAAAAGAGAGCCTAGTGATCGCCAAGTCCATTTGGCGACTCTCCGAATGGCCATTACCTCGCCTAAAGTTCCAGTGTGCCAAGCCATGAAGGAGAAAATCAAGTTGGCAGAGAAAGGAGCAGTCGGTGAATCGCCAAGTGGTTCCGCGATGCAGTGTCAGATCGCCCAAAGTTACAAACCTTAAGGATGTAGAAGGCCAAACCGACTTACTGTGCAAAATGGTCCTTCGCAGCATATTTTTGCAACTATAAATACGTTTTTGAACATTAAGTTTAGTATCAGATATCATATTGTAAAGTTTTTTATTTTATCATTATCAAGTATCTTATTTTTGAATTCTAAGTTGGGAGACAAGTTTTCCTTAGCTTTGAAGAATTGAAGTTTTCCATTTTTGAGAAATTGGAAGTGGGTCTTTGAGATTCTTCAATTTGGACCTTTGTAAAGACAAAATTAATCATACCCAGTTGATGGAAATACATTTGGTAACGATATTTATCTTTTTATGATGTCTAGCTAAAACCCCAATTCTTGGGGTGTGATTATAGGTTGATTTAGCTTGTGGGTATTGTTAATTGTTAGTTTAACTGCTATTTAGAAGTGATTTCAATTAGTAATTGTGGTTCAATTTAAAGAATTGTAGTTGCAAATGCAGTTCTACCTTTGTGTTTTTGGCTTGCTCGAGAGAGAGGTTTTAAAACCAAGATTACTGAATTGATGGTCTGTGGGTATTGGGTTGTCATGGGTTCACCTCGAGAAAGTGAATCCTAAACCCTTTTCCACACATTCAACTCGAGAGAGTGAATGGACTAAAGCGTAAGTTGTTGTTATTTGCATGCTTGTTGGTGTTCGAGAGAAACCAACTTGATTCAGGGTAAATTGTTTGAGAGAAAGTTTATTCCCTCTAAAGTCTAGCTTATTCACTAATTTACAGCTATTTACTAACAGTTGCAATTACCCATTTGTCTATCTTTGCCTATAATTGAATCACATCCCAAGAACCTGTCTCAATATCTGTTAATTCGTATTAACTGTTGTTGTTGTAATTGATAGTTGAAACCAAAACCCCCTTATTTGACATTCGTCCCACCCCCTGATTTACATTATGTTTTTATTCTATGATGTTTATTCCTATGATTGACTTGAACGTATTTGTACTTTACTTTTGAATCTTAAACACGTACCACTCCCTGTGGGATTCGACCCCAACTCATTTAGTTGGGTTATTATACTGACTAACGATCGTAGACGCTTAGAACTAGATTAAGTGTCCTTGATTTACATTAGAATCAGCAGGTGGCCTTGGGGCGCGGCACCTCGAGGCTAAGAGGGCCTCGGGGCGCGACGCCTCGAGGCTAAGAGGGCCTCGGGGTGCAACGCCTTGAGGGGGACTCGGGGCGAGATGCCTCGAGGCTGGGGGGCTCGGGGGGCGACACCTCAAAGTTGGGGGCCTCAGGGCTTGGGGGCCTCGGGGAATAACGCCTCGAGGTGGGCGGGCTAGCTCGGGGCACAGAGCCTCGAGGAGGGCGGGCGGCCTCGAGGTGAGGGACTGCCTCTGGGGCGGTGCCTCGAGGCTGGAGGGAACGACCTCAGGGCGTGGCGCCTCGAGGTTGGGGGCGACCTCGAGGCACGGCGCCTCTAGGCCTTCTTTCCCCGCCCACCACGAGGCACCGAGCGCTAGGCACCCCCGCCCCGCCTGCTTCATGCAGTCGTGCCCTGAGGTACCCCCGCCCCTCACCTCGTGGAGTCATGCCCTAAGGCACCCTCGCCCCCCCTCCTTCCCCACCTCGAGGCGTCGTCCCCCACCTCACACATCTTGAGGCATGTTGATTCAGATCAAGAGAAAATTTTGGCTGAATTACTACTTAAGCCAAAAATGCCAACACTAAGTATTTTTAAAGATTCAAACTTGGTGTTGCTACGGACCGGGTGACATTCAAGTCCAAAATGCCAATTGTCATGTATGAGGAAATTCAACTTGATATCCACGTATTGCTAATGGAGATCGTTCTCCAATTTTCTCATCCCATCCCATCCCATCTCCGAGTTCCTCACTAGGTGAAAATGACATCTATATAGTCTTTCAAATTAGCTTATCGATGAGTGATATGAATTATCATACATTAAATTATTTTTTTCTTTGTTTTATTCGTAGCTCGTAGTCATCAGCTGGTGAGAGAAAACTGATGCCCATAACTCAAGATGAATTAGACCAAAAACAACTACAGTATAGCCTTCTCATGCCCGTGATGAATCTGTAAGTGTTATTGTAAATATGCTTTTAATATTTACCTTGTCAATGAGAGTTTCTATTATATACTAAAAATTATTTTTGAGCATTTCTGATTTTGGAACTGTTCACCATGTTCCTGATCTAGACATAGGGCTTGTACTATTTATTTATAAAAGCAGAAACCAAGACACCCAGTAGTGGGCTCTGTCTCTACTACAAAAGTGACCAAGGCCTTACGATCCTTACAATATGTATACTAGCCCCAACAAGGTTGTTCTTTCTGTTGACTCTTTCCAGAGCATGTACTCACAAATGCTTTGTGGCCTTCTTAAAAGAGAACAAGTCCTCCAGTTAGGCGCTGCTTTCGCCTCTGGTCTACTTCAAGCTATTCATTTTCTTCAACTCAATTGGCAACAACTTGCTAAAGATATCACATATGAGATATTACATCACAGAGTAACTGACACTTCAATTAGGGAATGCATCTCCAAAATACTCAAACCAAATCATGAATTTGCGAAGTTCCATTATCAAGGAATGCGAAAACCAGATTTGGGAAGGGATTATTACTAGAAATTGGCCCAAATACAAAGTACTTGGATGTGATGGTGACAGGTATGATAAATAAATTTGCTTAGCAAGATTTAATTACTTATATACGTGATAATATAGACCTTTTAATTTTTTCAGATTTCTAATACTAATTGTGGATGTGATTGCAACAAGTCCAATGGTTTAGTACATTCCTACGCTCAATTATTACAGTGGTAGTTACCAAAGGCGTGTACATGATGTATGCATCGTCCGAGTGTTACTTTGCACTTAATTTGAACCCAATGTGCAAGCCATCTAAAGTATGTTACACTATAATGCCCAATATGTGCTACTTTGAATTTATGCCTCATGACTCGGCCAATTCTCGTGACTCACCACCGGGTCTCGTGGACCTAGCCAACGTAGACATGGGGAAAGAATATGAGATCGTGATCACAACCTATGCTGGATTATGTCGTTACAGAGTCGGTGACATACTCTAGGTCACAGGGTTTCACAACTCTGCCCCTCATCAGTTCTATTCGAATCAATGCACATTTTTCAAACAATTTTGTGCTTAGACAATAATACTAACATGGTCGAATACACTAGTTATGCAGATACTAAAACCATTCCAGGACATTATGTTATTTACTGAGAAATTAGAGTAGTGCAAAACGGTACATTTGAAGAGCTAATGGACTATGCAATTTCTAGAGGTGGATTTATAAATCAGTATAAGCTCCTAGGTGTGTTAATTTTTACACCTATAGTGGAATTATTAGACTCCAGGGTAATTTCAGTGCAATTCAAGTTATGATCAAAACAACATGAGTGGAATATATATTATTTTTTGTTCTTTTTGTATCTTTGTGTTTAGTGTTGAATATTCAACGTTGATATTAGCCAATTTGCTCATGGAAAGTGTTTTAGTTACATGTATATCCTTGCGTTGTCTTGATTGGTTTGAAATTACAATCATAACTTGTGTACAAAGTTTATCATAATTTGACTTCAATTTTCTTTCTTTGACAGCTCAAAAAGTCATCTTGAGCAAACAAGAAACACTCAACCAAAGAAGATTCTTCAACAAAATAGTGAAAAGATTGAAATTTCAGCAATATAATCATCAATATACAATTTCTTTTCATCTTCATACTTACCCCTGAATAAAAAGAAATGGAAAAACTCTCAAGTGAAACTATCATTGACATACTTTCAAGATTACCTATCAAATCCCTTTTAAAGTGCAGGTATGTTTGTAAATCTTGGCTTTATTTGACATATGGATTGCATCTGATTGATACCCATCTCTCAAATTTCATCTAAAAATGAAATCTTTTTTGGTCTCATCCTCAAAAGCTCAATTTCCATTCACAGAAATAGTTGGCACAATAAGTTGTCTTTTGTGATGAAACTAATGATTATAAGTGTGTTAACTTTAATTTCTCATTACCCCTTTTGAGTAATTATGAAATTATGGGTTCTTGTAATAGATTCGTATGTTTATTTGATCCAATTGTTAAGTGTTTGACTCATATGCTAAATCCATGTAGTGGGGATTTTGTTTTCTTGCCTAACCCTATTAAGGATTTAGGGGATCATGTGAGTGTTGTTGTGGGGTTTGGGTTTTTACCTAAGAGGAATATGTATAAGGTGGTGGAGATTGTGTATTGTAAAAGGGGTGTTGTGGGTGATGATACTGATGGTTTGAGGTCTGGTGTTTATGTATATACTGTTGGGGATGATTCATGGAGATTTATCAGTTCATCTCCTTATTCACTTCGCGGTAGGGATTTGTCCAGGGCAACGTGTGAATGGAGCTCTTCATTGGGTTAGTTCTGGCTATGATGGTCCTAAACTTGTTGATCAAATTGTTGGTTTTGATTTAGAAAGTGAAGTGTTTAGAGTCATTCCTCATCCGGATTTTGATTCGGGAAGACTCAACTATTTGTTGGGTGTTTTGCAAGGTTGTCTATCGGCTACTAGACATAAGTGTCAAGATTATGTATAGATTTGGGTAATGAAGGATTACGGTGTTAAGGAGTGGTGGAGTTTGAAAATAGTTTGTAGTGAAGTTGGGCTTATTATTGGAGCTGTCCAGCCTCTTTTCTTTCAGAGAAATGGAGAGTTGATGCTGCAGCATGGTGGTACTTTGCTTTGTTACAATCCTCTGACAAAAACACTACGTGAACGTCGTATTTCTGGAATGTCACGGTCCTTCAAGGTGGATGTTCATGTTGGCTCTCTTGTTTCACCCCAAAAGTTATTAAAACTTGAGAATACTGAATTTGCTTGATTTGACATAAACATGATGGAGATCGGTTTCAAGCATTTGACCGGAGTAAAACTTGTGTATATGACGAATTCTATACACGTAGTAGCTAGCACTGTCCAGCCAAGCCATTACATAAAGCTTTCTTTAGAGGACTCAAAAAACGATCAACGTAGGAAGAGGACCATGAGATAAAAACAGTAGGTATAAACCTATTTGTGCCATTTCTGACTGTCATTGTACATGTGATTTAAGTACTTATCAAAGGATTTTTGTTTGTATTAGTTTTAAAGTACCATCGATCATTATGATCTCTTTCACTTCTAAGAATTTGCATTTCGTTTTTTTCTCGCACGCTTTTTGTTGGTCAACAACCAACCAAAGTACTCTATACTTCTTCAGTACTCATACAAGCTTGACAGATTTGGACTATGTCCATTAATTTCACATCCTTCCTGGATTTTTTTGCTAATGATTTTATCAGCAAGGTAGTAACTGAAGTTTCTTTAATAAAAAAAAAAAACTAGCTATCTGCTGGCACCCAAGGTTTTCTATATTTAAAATCTGATAAATTAAGTTATATACTAATTTCGAGTAGCACAACAAATAACACTATGGAAAAGGGTCAAAATTACCCTCAAACTATCCGAAATAGCTCATATATACCTTTTAATTATGTTTGGGATTAAAATTACTCTTGTCGTCTATGTTTTGGACCACAAATACCCTTAAAACGTTATCTTTGCCATTAGAGCTGACATAACAGTCCACTCAGGCAGTCCAACACGGCAAAAATACCTTCCTCTCAATAATGTTGTTATTCCTTGTTCATCCCTAGAGTTGGCAGTCCACCTAGGCAGTCCAACACACAACTACTATCTCAATATATAAGGTGGCATGGCAGTCCACCTAGACAGTCCAACATGGCAATCACATATGGACAAAATGAGCATTAACATAAAAAAGGGTATCTTATATATTATTTTTACTAACACTTTTACTAAGTGTCTTTATAGGTACCTAGAGTTGTTTTTCGAGGAAGCTACTCAAATGGAGATTGGATTATATTTTTCATTATTGTGTATATTATTGACGTTAGGCAAACCTTAGGCCGTTTCTTATATTATTTTTTTATTTTATTATTTGTATGTATCGCATGTTTATTATACTTATATATTTTTTTATCTCCTCCTCAATTTGAAAAAAATGAATTCAGTCGGGACACACAGTTGTGGATTTCGAAAGATGCCTAATAATACCTTCCCTTCAGAATAACTTGAACCACATACGTAGAATCTACTGGTTTTGTAGACACTTTTTATTAATTAATTAATTGGTTTCCTAGTTTTCCTAAAATTAGGTGGCGACTCCCTTTAAACTCTTTTTAAAATTCTTTTATTCAATTAAAATTAGTTATTTTTTTGAGTCACTACGACATTGCACCTTTAAGGGATGTCAACATGGAATAATTTGTTTTTGGGCCAACTTTTAGGCTCAAAACTTGTAGAGGTATACTTTAAAGAGAAAATTTCTGAAATAGCAAACATAATAGACATAATAAATTTCTATAGCTATAGTTTCGATAATTGTGCTCCATAGCTATAGTTCTGTTTGCTATGGAGGTTGCGGTTGTATATTTCTACCCATTTGTATATTTCGCTTGTGAATATACAAATAGGGTAAGTACATACAAATTCTATATTTATATATTTAGGGATTTTTCAGAACTCTATTTGTATATTTCACTTGCCCGTATACAAACATGTAATTTATTATAAGTTAATAAATCATATACAAATAGCCAGGGTAAGCATGTACAAAATTCTAAATTTATACAATCCAAAATCGAATTATACAAATTCTGAATTTATACAAATCAGCGAATTATACAAATCAGCGAATTATACAAATCAGGCTAATAATAAGATATGGCGAAACTATAGCTTCGAATTAGAATTTCTCTAAACAATAGCTATATCATTTAATGATCTAAATATTTGTTATTCTGCACAATTTCCCCTACTTTAAAATGAGTTTAGGTTTTCTTCAAGCTACCTAACATGATTTTTAATTCTTTGTGTTATTTAATTTTTATCTTTTATTACTTGTGAATTCAACACATATAATTCCAATGTCAATAAATGAAAAAATAAGACATACTAAATAAAAGATATAAGTTTTATTTCATTTCATATGATGATAAACATACTGAAATGTAAAATTAAAATCATAGATATGATTAGCAAGACTTAGGTTTTCAAACATCGAAACTTAACGAAATTTTACTCATCCTTTAAAGGAGGCAAATTACTTCCAAGGATTTCATATGGAAAAACAACACCACTCTCCTTTTGTAGCTTCTCCACAACTTCAACTTTCTCCATTGCTGCTTTCAGGAGCTCTTCCATTTGTTAAAGCTCATGATACTTCAGTTCTTCCATGGGAGTTTTTAGCAACCTTTCAATATTGGTAGGCTCCATCTTGATTTCCACAGCTAAACTTTACTTTGAGGAAGTAAGCAAATGTGATGTAGAATATCAATATCACAGGTGTATTTATAGTGTTGAAAAAGCCTTTAAGTTGTGAAAAAATTATGTATAGTAATTTAGTTCATTTCCAAGTTTAGATCATTTGTACAAGTTATTTGACCCTCAATTTTGGACCTTTATATTTTTAATTAATTGGTCAACCTTCTTCAATTCAAAATATAGTAAAATAAGTATTTATAAAAGTCAGAAATATTTTTAAAATCATTTTGACTTTTATTTTGTTGTTTTAAGCAAAATATATCTAATAATATTCTAATAGATATTAGATATTTAACATATAATTTTAAGTAATAATTATGTCAATCTTACTAATTTGAAAAATCAATTTATATTCAAAACAAAAAAAATTCATCTTGTCAAATTAATGTCATTCCCTACTTAATTACTGATAAGTTCATTATTGTGAATGATTAGTTACCTTGTTGAGTCAAAGAGGTTTAACTCATTAATTATCAGACACAGGGGCAAATTTAAATGCTAAAAATGGAACATGTGAATTCGTGATGTTATTATCTAATGACACCCATGCTATAAGAAAGCTAAAGAATTTAATTGACTGAGTGTTTGAGCTATATATCTAAAGGACTAAGGGATCAATTTACTCTTAATACATTTTTTCCTTCTTTTTTTAAGGGTACACCCATATACTAAAAATTTTAAACCTGCCCTTTAAATTCAAATTGACACAACGGAAGAAACATATTTTCCCTTCATAAAAATATTTCATTTTGGATGAAAAGTCCTTTAGAGGGCCCAATTTAGATGTGGGTAATTCAGTGTGGAACAGATTTGTTTTTCGGCCAACTTTTAGGCCCAAGACTTGTAGAGGTACACTTTTAAGAGAAAATTTCTGAAATAGCAAACATAATAGACATAATAAAGCTCTATAGTTATAGTTTCGATAATTATGCTTCATAGCTATAGATATGTTTGCTATGGAGGCTCCGATTGTATATTTCTACTTGTTTGTATATTTCGCTTGTGAATATATAAATAGCGTAAGTATATACAAATTCTATATTTATATATTCAGGAATTTTTCAGAACTCTGTTTGTATATTTCACTTGTCAGTATACAAACATGGTTATTTATTATGAATTCATAAATTATATACAAATAGCTAGGGTAAACATATACAAAAATCTGAATTTATACAATCTAGAATCTAATTATACAAATTTTGAATTTATACAAATTAATGAATTATACAAATCAGGCTAATAATAAGATATGGCGAAACTATAGCTGCAAATTAGAATTTTTTCCCCTAAACAATAGCTATATCATTAATATAGTTTAAATGTTTGCTATTCTACACAATTTTCCCTACTTTTAAATGAGTTTAGGTTTACTTCAAGCTAACTAACATGGTTTTTAATTCTCTGTGTTATTTAATTTTTATCTTTTATTACTTGTGAATTCAACACATATAATTCCAATGTCAATGAATAAAAATTAACACATACTATATAAAATACATAAGTTTTATTTCATTTCATATGATGATAAACGTATTGAAATGTAAAATAAGGTAAAATATTATTTGGTAAAATTGAAATCATGTATAATAATTATGTTGTCATAAGAGGTAGTAGAATATCTTGAATTCCTTGTTATTTGTTTTAAGTTGTGAAAAAATTATGGATGGTAGTTTAGTGCATTTCCAAGTTTAGATCCTTTGTATAAGTTATTTGACCTTCAATTTTTGACCTTCATATTTTTAATTAATCGGTCAACATTCTTCAATTCAAAACATAGTAAAATAAGTATTTATTAAAGTCAAAAATATTTTTAAAATCATTTTGACTTTTATTTTGTCTTTTTAAGCATAATATTCTAATAGATATTAGATATATTTAACATATAATTTTAAGTAATAATTATGTCAATCTTACTAATTTAAAAAATCAATTTATATCAAAACAAATTTTTCGTCTTGTCAAATTGATGTCATTCACTACTTAATTACTGATAACTTCATTATTGAGAATGATTAGTTACCTTGTTGAGTCAAGAAATATAACTCATTAATTTAATTTTTAATTTGTCTCAATTTTTCTTAATTTGAATTTAATTTGACTAATATGAGATTTAGTTAAAATTAAAATGAAAAAACTATTAGTTATATTTAGAGCCGTCAAAATGGGCTTAGCCCATGGGGCTGGACCAACCCAATCCGTTCTTGGGGTAGGGTTGTGATAGAATTTTTCAAGTCCATTTAAAACTATATCTTATAAACCCGACCCATATAAGCCCTTTTCCCTTGAGGCTTGATCGGGGCCGGGCCGGGGTCGGCCCATGGGCCAGAACTATTTATTTATAGGTAACTTACAGAAATTTCACTAGTGTATGAGCTAATTACTTAAATGCACGTTATTTGGTAATCGTACGAATCTTACCAGATTTTGGTATATCCAGATTCATGTATCGCGGGATATATGGACTCAAAATTAGGTGTAATTTGTTGAGAAAATTACGCAGTTAAGCAAACTTATACTACTTAATTAGTCATCATAGTTATAGTTTGCTATAATTACTACTCGCGACTAGCATCAACCATTAATTACGTAGGCTGACTTCGAGTTTGTATAATTAGCCGCGTTTGTATAATTCGCCACATTTGTATAATTTGCAATTAACAATTCTTTGTTTGATTTGTATTTGTATACGATTATTTGTATTTGTATTATGACGATGATTTCCTTTGGTTTTTCAGTTTTATCACCATATACATTCAATCTTTTTGTGTATAACTTTTTAAAATTTGTATAAACATGTTGTTTTTTTATTTTGTATAATATAATTTATATAATGTAATTTGTATGATATAATTTGTATAATTGTTTAAAGTTCATATGTTTATGTTTGTATCAATTTGTTATTTCGAGTTTTAGCATATTTGTATAATTCCAGACTTTATATTACTCAATTATATAAAAACACATGAATAATACAAACGTACCCGCAAATTATACAAACGAAATGTGAATTATACAAATTATTAGCCTCTCTCGCTCGCCTCTCTCGTCCCTCTCCCAATCTCGCTCGCCAGATATACAAATACATATGTACACTAGTTACATATATACAATTATATCGAATTATCGAACCGATATACATATACAATTCAGCTCACTCTCACTCACCTCTCTCCTCCCTCTCCCAATCTCGCTCGCCAGATATACAAATACATATGTATACTAGTTACATATATACAATTATCTAACCGATATACATATACAATTCACCTCTCTCTCACTCTCTCCCCTCTCTCCTCGCCTGTCTCCTCGCCTCTCTCCTCCCTCTCTCAATTTTGCTCGCCACTCTCCTTCCTATAACATATAGCTACGAATCGTAATTAACAAACTATAACTATGGAGCATAATTAAGCTATTTTTGAGTGGCTATATGCGAAAGTTCCCCTTTTTGTTCTACATACACTCTATCCAAGTGGATTTGCAGGTATCTAGGATACATTGACAAATCCTGCACCCTCGCCTCCCTCACATCTTGCTCGTCACTCTCTTATCTCGCTTACGTATTAGGGATGCATCACACTAGATACATGTATCTCACGTATCTAGTATCCTAGATACATGCTAATCACACTAGATTGAATGCTAGTGTTATTGAAACAACACCATTATTTACCATATTTGATTTGAAAATCTTCTCATTTTTTGATGTCATAGAATTTTAAGTTTGAAAAGAAAAAAATGAAAAGGCTAGCCTGCCCCAGCCCGCGGCTCTTCTAGGGTTGGGTTGAGTTAAGCCTTTTCAGGCCCTTCCAGATGAAAGGCCAGCCCGCTCTAGCCCATCAAATTTCTTGGGCCACGAGGCTTGGGCCTGGTGGGGCTGGACTGACCCTTTTTTACAATTATAGTCTCTAGTTATATTCAAATATAGAAGCTTTTTCCTTCTAATTTCTCCTCTTTTCAAACCCTAGGAACTTATTTATTCACGCCGCACCCTCTTCTACTCAAACCCATAGCACGATTTGATCATTTTGATTGAAATCTTGGCGACTTTGATTATCTTTAGTCATGATTTGTCCATTTTGGGTATCTTCTTCATCAATTGAATGATAACTTCTATTTTTTTTTTCACTCATATGTACAAAATTATTAATATTGGTCTTTAGTATTTACTAATCGAAATTTTGAATTTTCTTCAAAAAAATGAAATTCAATTTCAAATTTGGGCTCCTCATCGTTTTCAATTAAAATTCTATCCATTTGAAATTTTATCATAGAACTCCAATTTCATATGTGCAAGTAACAGTTGAATGCACAAAAATAGTATTCTCTACTTAGATGAACTTGAAAAGGGAAATTTAAAATCGTGAATTCTTCTAAGTTTAATGTTCTAAAACCTATCTTCTTGTAATGATTTTTTTCATCTCTCGGCTTTCAAGTTCGAAAATAATTAATCGATGTAAAAAGAAATCTCAATCCATCACTTCAACTTTCTATGCTGCAAAAGATGATTTTCTATAATATTTTGATACTTTCTCCATTTCATTTGCTTAAGATTTGGTATTAGCTTGACAATTAACTATCTTTATGTCACGTATCAAATGGTCGTGAGTGACACTCACACTAACTCTTTCGTGGGAGAACCAATCAAACCCTAGACTTAACCTACTTAAGACCATTCAAAAATAAAATAATATTTGAATTCAATTGAGTTTTTATAAATAAATGTCAAATTCTAAATTAAAGTACGATTAATTCAATATCTAAATAACTCCCCCAAGAACTAAATGTCGTCATACAAGAACTTCTAACTAAAACAAGTCTATAGAAATGTCCAATATCTAACTATGATCTGCGCTCAACAAAAAAAGAGAGTACAAGATATTGTCATTACAAACCACTAGGTACTGGAGACATCATAGACCGACTCAAATTAAAAACAAGCAACATATAAACCAACAAAAAGTAGACCAGACTTCAACATTTATAGAACAACTCACCGTCAACAAATATAAACCAAAAGGTAAATCATTTAATACTAGGATACACAATCATCTAATCACTCAAATACATCATGAATTCTCACAACAATAATTCAACTGTACATAGATGTTAAATGTCTTATTTATTTCAATAGCCTTGACATGTAAGAAATCAACTTCGTCCACGTATCGTAGCTTATAAATTTTCATTATGTCAATGTTTCACAGTGACTATTTCATGACACCAATTTTTACCGTACCTCTCACAATGTCTATGTCAACAAATTTTGATCAAATTTTTTATTTGAGGTCTGATTTTGTGGAATTTTCTAACTATAGTGAATCGACATTTTTTAAAGCGTAGCAGTGATATATGAGACTGAAATTGCATTAGATTGTGTCTATAAAGTTTAGCTTAAAAAAGCTAAACTTTATAGTATGTTGAGAAAAAGGGTAAAAAGACCTCTCTACTTATGTTATTATCGATTATGTTTTTGGAGAACAATCTAAATACATAAATATTTCTATCATATTTACTAATTATCTCTATAGTTTGAAATAATTACATTTTATCTTATTAATTAATAATTTCATATCATATTTCAAGTAAGATACACCTAGATACATATTTTTTGCTATCAGATACACTGAATAAGGTAGGAGGCTAGTGAGGTTTGTCTATGTATCTCAAATATATTCGTATCACATCAGATACATATATCTAATATAATTCACATGTATCTGAGCTATCAGATACGCAGGCAAGACAGGAGAGTGACGAACGAGATGAAAGAGAGTGAATATTATCTCTCTCAGATGTATGTGAATACACTTGGATACAATGTATCTAAAACAAATTATACCTAATTTTGACCAATGTAATCCGAGAAACATGTATCTAGATGCACCAAAATCCGATAAAATTCATTATATAACAAACTAATGTTATATCTTACCAAGTTATTGATAAGTTGTTCACTTATACTCTACTATCCCCAGATTTTCTCTTACTAGCTTGAACAAATAAACAAATCTTACATTGTGTCAACCTCTTCATTTCAATCTTTCTCGTTTGTAATGAGAAAGAATTTGACAAGCAAATAAAGAGTTACTATCTTTCTGCCCCAAACATGCCCATCAAAACCAACTTCATTTTTAGAACTTGAACTCGAAACCCTTGATATATATAGCAATTGTTCCAACACAAAGCAGTTGAATCAAAATAAGCTCAAATTAGCAAATTGAAAGTTGTATGCTGAATGGATAAGTCATGGGACTAAAATAAACGTACCTTTGAAATGACTTGTTTCGGTTTGACAATTTTTTTCTTTCGAAATAATTTTTCACTTTATTTGACTATCAGTGTTTTGACAATGAAAATTTCAAATTTAATTTGAAAAACAACTATAACCTATTTTTCAATTCACTTTCACTTCTGAAATTGTATTACAATACACTCAAGCATGAATATTATTTCAAATACTCTGTGCTAAAAATATAACAAATACAATTCTATCTTCAACTCAAACTCCATAAATTCTATAAGAGCCTTTGACCATGATTTTTTTTTTTACTTTTTTTAAACTAAAAAAGACACGTTTGATCATAAAATCTCGAATTTAACCTGAAGTTGAATTTTAGAATTTTCAAGAATTTGAAATCACCAAAAAGTTGTTTCACTCTAAATTACTCAAAAAATATCAAAAGCAACTCCAATTTATATTCACGGTAAGAAACAATTCCAATTTTCATGACCAAAACAAAGTGAAAGATATTTGAAATTTATGATCAAATGCGTACTTAATAAATATCACAAAGTTAGACAAAGTGCTAAATAATCAGAAAATTTGGCCAGAAAATTAAAAAAACTATAATATTTTTTTTATTTTAAAATAAACTGATCTTTTTTCTATTTTTTAGTTAAAGGGTATTAAAGTTAAAAAGGTAAAAATATTTAAAAAGATAAAATAATATAAATAAAATATCATTCTGGCCAAATTTTTTTTTCTTTAGTATATTATAATATTAACTTATGCATACATAATTAAAATCACAAAATTTTAAATTAACTTTTTACTTTTAAAATTCCTATCCAATCAATATTAAAATATTTTTTCAAAAAGTATAATTGTATTTCTTTTTAGAATTTAGAAAACCGATGACAATTTCTAATTATTAATATTACTTTCTTTTTAAAATTTATTTTTTCTTTACAAAAAATTACAGGAAGTATCATTTATCATATACTAAGCAAACAAAAAAGGACCTATCCTATAAATCGTATTCATTGAATGTGTTTTATTCTTCTATCTACTATAACGTATTTTGATATTTATACAATTTTTTTTTCAGTTTTTTTGTTTTTTCGTGTATGAAGTCGGTAGTTGAAGTCCCGACTAAAATTTGAGTGGACACGACAGGGCCTTTCGAGAGTGACACCCAACATAATTTTTTTATAATCAGATTTGAACTCGAGACGTGTTGGTGATATTTATTCAGGTTATTGCTAAATAAGTCCTGTAAATTGAGCAATCAGTTATACCTTGCCATCAAAATCTTCAGTTTTCAAAAATGGGTGTCCCGCAGTGGCTCAAAGCCTCAAGAAGAGAAAAGGTTCTTCCTTTATTGCAAGGTTAGTTCCCTCTCAATGAAATATCAATTGGGTAACTCAAGAAAATGAAGATCCTGAAACAAATTCGTAAGTTTTCAACCTTTCTTGATTCAACCAAAAACACCCACCAAGTGTTTGTGAAATTGATAACCCCTAAACACAGCAAATTGGACCCAATTCCGTTGCCTCACAGAACCATTCCTGAGCCCAAAGGTCAAGATCTTGATTTTGTTAATGTAGCTCATAGTCATCTTATACACTCTGATTGGACTAAGCTTGAGAATTTGTCTTCTGGTTTAACCCCATTTAGAGTTAAGCACATTTTGCTGAAAATTCAAAAAGATTATGTTTTATCTCTTGAATTCTTCAAATGGGTTGAGGTTAAAAACCCGAATTCAAATACCCTTGAGAATCATTCCATTGTTCTTCATGTTCTTACTAAGAGTAAGAAGTTTAAATCTGCTGAATCAATTTTGATTAAGCTTCTTGAATCAGGTTCTGTTGATTTTCCTGGTAAATTGTTTGAAGCTATAGTTTTATCATATCGAATGTGTGATTCTTCGCCGCGTGTTTTTGACTCATTGTTCAAGTGTCATGCTCATTTGAAGAAGTTTAGGAATGCTAGTGATACATTTTGCAGTATGAAGCAGTATGGGTTTGTTCCCACTGTTGAGTCTTGCAATGCATTCATGAGCGCGTTGCTTAGTTTTGATAGGGTAGATGTTGCATTGGCTTTTTATAAGGAGATGCGTCGGTCAAGGATTTCGCCTAATGTTTATACCTTTAATATGGTCATGAGTGCTTTATGCAAATCGGGAAAACTAGAAAAGGCTGTTGAGGTCTTAAGGGAGATGGAGAACATAAGTTTGAAACCGACAGCTGTGTCTTATAACACTTTGATTGCTGGACATTGTAACCGGGACATCTTGAGTGTTGCACTGAAACTTAAGACCACGATGGAGATGAATGGGGTACAACCAGTTAATGTTACATACAACACTCTTATTCATGGTTTATGCAAGGTAGGGAAATTACATGAAGCAAACAAACTTTTCAGCGAGATGAAGAGAACCGGTGTGGCTCCTAATGTTGTCACTTATAATACGCTGATAAACGCATATAGCCAGGTTGGTAATTCTGAAATGGGAAGTAGGCTTTTCGAGGAGATGGCAAACAATGGATTGAAGGCTGATATCTTGACTTACAATGCATTGATTATGGGACTGTGCAAGGAGGGGAAGACAAAGAAAGCTGCATTTTTGGTCAAAGAACTTGATAAAGAAAACTTAGTTCCTAATTCCTCTACTTTCTCTTATCTGATCAGTGGACAGTGTACCAGAAGGAATCCTGATCGTGCGTTTCAACTCTATAAAAGCATGGTTAGAGGTGGTTTTCACCCTAATAAGCCCACTTGGACTCTATTGATATCCACCTTCATCAAGAATGAGGATTATGATGGAGCAATGGAAGTCTTGAAAGAGATGCTAGAAAGATCTATTACCCCTGACTTGGGTATGTTAACTGAAATATGCAGCATGTTTCTCAGATGCGGCAGAGAAGGAGCGATTATAAAACTCTTACAAGAACTAGAAGCTAAACGCCTCATGCCCGAAGGTTTTGATAAAACAACAGTGATTAGTTCTACAGACGGAAGATAGAATGTATTTTTTTAACAAGAAATAGAATCTAGATCTCATGCCTGAAGGTTCCCAGCAGTCAGGTTTGGTCCTCCGGACAGCAACCCGGCTGGTATATACCCCACATAGGAAACTGGGGTGTGAGGTGAGTAACTATATTCAACAATCATTTGGCAACATCATTCCTAAGCCCTTCTAAGTAAAAGGGGATGTTTTCAGTCCCAAGCAACTTTGTCAGTACTCCTTTTCATTCGACAGACTGAAGATAGAATGTAAGTTGTACTCACTTGTACACAACTTTGTTCCAATTATGCCACAACAACTGTAATTTTCGCTTTTTCTAAAAATCAATTGCTCTGGTACCAATGAGCTCTTTCTTCATGACCAAAATGGTTTGCCTCGTCGACAATTGAAACTTGTTTTGCAAAGATTAGTCTCAACTGTTAAATGTACTTCTAAAATGTTACCTGGACAATGAACATATGATAGTGTCAATGAGGATACAATTTTTTTTTTTATATCATCTGTATCGAATAATTTATTTTCTTAATGAACAACAACAATTGCTCCTCAATCTAAGCTAGCTAGGATCAGCTAGACATGTATTTCTTGATGAAGTTAAACAGAAATTCTTTTTTGCCACATTGTTCTTCTATAGGTTGCAACTGATATGGTATTTGCTAGAGAAGATCGTTTAGCTGATTGTCAGATGACAAAGTGTTATATGATTCAATCTTATTCAATTCTACTTTTGTATTGTTTCTGATAGTCTTATTTGGCTGTTGTTCCAATAAATTCTGAACTAAACCAGTTGGCCTAGGAAATTACAATGTCTTCTAAGTTGTTTTCCTTATCCAAAGTTTCTTTTCTCTAAAAACCTTAGTTTACCCCTTCCTAATTCAGGGTGCTTCCTTCTGTCATATGAGTGTGTGGAAAGAATGAAGCAAGCTCCAAACGTTAAACTGATGAATTTATTAAAGATCTTGAATATTCTGCTGCCAACAGTAGAGGCATAGCTACTCAAGCTGTTGAAGTGTGCAAGAGTGTTTAAGTGTCTTTTGATGCTCAAGATAAAGAATGAGTATTATTTTATTTTTTTTTAATAAGGTAAAGGTTTTTGACCAAGTACCAAGAAGGTACCAAAACCAAAAGTTACAAAAGACTGCTGGGAATATCCATACAGTCAATTACAACATCTTCCTAGCAACTCCAAAAACACCATATATTGATCTATATTATCTATGAAACTACTTTTACCCCAACAAAACAAACTACACTTGTTTTTAACTCTAGAAATATGGTCCTTTTGCCCATCAAAACAAGCTTCTATTTCTTTCTAGCCAGATAGTCCAGAATATGCGCAAAGGTATAGTTCTCCAATTTGCTTCAAAGTTTATGTGTTCTCTGGTGCTGCCAACTCTCCAATAATTCCTTCACACTCTGAGGCATGATCCAAGCAAATACTGAAGAAAAATTCCAACATTGTCTAGCCATTCTGGAATGCATAAGAAGGTGATTCACAGTCTCCAACTTTTCTTCACAGAAGTAACATCTATTACCCTTATCAAAAAAAAAGTAACATCTATTACTTAGTGCAAAACCCTTTTTCTGAAGATTATCCTGAGTAAGGCAAGCTCCCCATGCTGCAATCCAACCAAAACAAGCTACCTTTATAGGAGCTTTAGTGTGCCAAAGTAAAAACTTTAAAACAGGGTGGAGGGGAACGAACATTTGTTTTCTTCATCTATCCAAAAGACACTTATATTCTGGCCTTTGAAGTAAGAAATACTAGATACTTTGGAGAGAAAGCACCCAGACTAAACTTGAGTAGAGAGTTCGCATACCTCTAGGAGTCAAACTTCAAGTGCTGTCTTGATGTTCCCAAAAACAAAGTGGTAGGTTTCGCAACTCATTTTATCTCCTGGCTTATGTCAGGGAAATGTTTATTATGCCCAAAATCTTTAATATTATTTCTTGTTTCCTCCTCCATTAGATAGCAATTTCCTTTTCGCCCCTTGAAAAGCCTTGCATTATAGGAATTATAGCACTGCAAATATGGTTTCAGTATTTTCCAGTCCCAGACCTGTGCTTCTGCCAGCTTTTACCCAGTGAACTCTGAGCTCGACTCTCTTAGTCCATACAAAAATGAGGAAAGTTTCCTCTACCCATTATTCAGCACTGCTCTAGTATTTGGGGCCTCCTATTTCCTGAATATCACCGATAGCCTTATTTCTATGGGTATTTCTATCATTTTCACATCTTCCTTGTGCTTCTCTGGTGGGAATAGTCTCTAAATGTTTCTTTTGAGATAAAAGTCTCTAAATTTTTCTTGTCCTCAATATCTAGTATTCCTGTTCCTCAAAATCTGTTTATTTCTTCCCCCTCTTTCTTTTGTTTTGTGATATGTAGTACCTGGGGCTGGATGTATATCTGTGCTGCAATAGCTATTTGCACATTTATAAATAAAGCAAATTGGATTACGAGAACTTTCGTCAAGTTCAGGAGAATTTAGATCAAGTTTTTCCATCTGAACTCATTGTTACCTTTCTCAAAATATAAAGACTTGCTTCTAAACTTGACTTTTTTTTCCTTCACCCTGCTGTTAATGAATCTATAAGTTGTTTTATTATGTTCTGTTTTTGTTGGCACTTTGGCATCCCATGTTGCAGTTTAAGATTTTGTAGTAGGTGGCTTTCAGATAAATCTTGAGCAGAAATTTCGCCAGTAGCAGATGTGTTATTTTACCTGTTCTTTGATCAATAGTTCGTCAGCTGAATGTAGAAATTATTTCATGTCCTGGTCCCTAGTTCTTGGCAATGAAAAGTAAGTTGTTTTTCTTGAAATGGTAAATATTATTGATGCCAAAACTCAAAACCAGCACTAAGAAAGTGCTGTGATTACATCCAAAAAGAGCAAAAGAAAGGTGAACCCTCGCTACCTAGACAAAAGTATTTATGAACTATAACAGGGCTTCAGCATCCTCAACTATATCCATTTTGCTCCAGCAAGAGACTGTAAATATAAAATCAGATTTGAGTTTCCAGATTGAGCTCTTTCGTCCATCAAAATATCTTCTATTCCTGTCCTTCCAGATACTCCACCATATGCTAGCAGGTATGGTGTTCCATGCCTTCTTTAAGTGTTTGAGGAGTCCATATCTACTTCAGAATCTGTTGTCGACCAATTCAGACCCCGGTAGTTAAGAAATATATGTCAAACTTGTGAAGTATAAGAGCAATGCAAGAACAGATGACTCTTGCTTTCTTGATTTTCCTCACACAAGAAACATCTGTTTACTAACTGTATACCTCTTTTTTTTGTAGGTTCTCTAGAGTTAGACAAGCTTCCTTGATGACAAGCCATTTAAAACTCATTACTTTGACAGGAGCTCTGGAATTCCATATCTGTTTCTAAGGACCAACATTAATCTGATTCCCAGCATTCGATTAAACCTTATGGAGTAGCATTCTCTTTATTGAGAGGAAGGTATTTTTGCCATGTTGGACTACCTGGGTGGACTGCCATGTTAGCTCTAATAGCAAAGATAACGTTTTAAGGATATTTGTGGTCCAAAACATAGATGACAAGGGTGGGTTTTGATCCCAAACATAATTAAAGGGTATATACGAGCTATTTCGAATAGTTCTAGAGTGATTTTGATCCTTTTCCATTAACTTTTTACTGCTTTTGTTAATGTAGAGTTCAAGAAAGCAAAAAATAAAATAAAACTCTTGTAGGTTTTTGTTTTTGTTTTTATTTTGAGGTTAGCGTGGTTAGTAAGACTATAATCTTTTTTGAGTAACTTTCACATATAGCAAACATAAAAAATCATATTTGTATGTTACAACTATAATTTGCATAATTGCGCTCCATAGCAAACATAAATATCTATATTTCGTTATACATATACAAAAGAAAGCAATTGTATAATCTGTTTCGTTATACATATACCAATGATCAATTGTATAATCTGTGTTTGTATAAAGTGAGAAAGAGAGAAAGATAAAAAAAAGAAAACTGGGCAGGGGAAGATCGTATTTGTATAATCATAAGTGTATAGGACGAAAATATATGCATTTGTGTTTGTATATACAATTTTCTCTCGCTTTATACAAACATAAATGCAATGTATACATTTGTGTTTGTATAAAGTGAGAGAGGCGCAAGCGAGATCTGGGAGAGGGGAGAGAAGGGAACGAAAACATATGTATATATACAATTTTCTCTTGTTTTATATAAACACAAACGCATTTTATACATTTGTGTTTGTATAAAAGCGAGAGAAGCGAGGGAGACTGCCCAGCAAGAACGAGAGTGGCGAGCGAGATTCACCAGGAAAGAGGCGAAATAACAGCAGTTTGTTATGGAGTACAATTAAATCAAACTATGATTATAACATTTAATTTGAATTAATAGTTTGCTATTATATACAATTTTCCCATCTTTTAATGATGGTTGAGAATTTTGGGTCGAGTTTTTTAATTTCATGGGTCGAATTTTAATATGGATAACTTATTGAGTTAGTTCCAAATATATACAATAAAGTAACTAGTTTACAACAAATATAGTTATGTTTTATTCACATAAAAAATAATCAAAAGTCATAAGACGTATATTCTGATTACACAGTATTGCTTGTCAAAAGTTATAGAAAGTTTATTGATTATACAATATAGCTTATTTATACATGAACTATACATTATGATATATTTAAAAACCTGAATATAACTTAATTATACATGAAATATACACTAACTACATATATTAAAGAAAAATGAAATCAAGTTTTAGTAATATATCCAGCCATGGATTTAACATCTATATTTTTCAATAATATATGATTTAAGATTAATTTCTAATTTTAATTTAATCACCCTAACTACATAAAAGATATTGAATGAATTTTTTTTTTTTTCAAACTAAAAGAACATCATAGTACTATTTATTACCATTAAAAAAATTGTATTAACTAAAGGGGAGGAGAACCTGAAAACTTTCCTAATTTTAAATCCTAGATCGTGTAGAAACAAAATTAGTAGTTTCCATATTTTATTATTCACGTTAAATCAAAATTTATTAAAACAAGTTAAAATCAAGCTTCATGAATATATCTAAGCAAATATAAAGATTTACTATTTTTCTATAATATTTAATAATATAACTTAAGACTTATTTCTAAAATTTAATACAAGCACCCTGCCTATATAAAAAAAAAATAGTGAATGATTCATTTTTTTGGGGAAAGGGGCATATGACTAAAATTTTGCTATTTAAAATAGATATATTCTTCATTAAAAAGTGATATATATATATATATATATCGTTATTATCTAGTAAATGATGCATATTTACCCTTTTAGCGAATTAAAAAAAAATTAAAACTGATTTTTAAATTTCTAAAATATAATGTGGCTTTAAAAAAAATCACCTCACCCTTTTTTTACCCCTCCCGACCCCACACAACTAAAATTCAAACCCATTTTATGACAAGTAGAGGAGGAATTGATTTTTAATTTAGTCTGAGTTGGGTTTGGAGGGGTAAAAATAATAATTTTTTTTTAATTCAGTAAGTATGAATATGTTAACGAAAATGATAAATATGCACTATTTATTTTTATTATGTTTAAGACGTTTGAATCTGAATGCATATTTGAATATTAAGATGTCCATTTAAAAATTTAAATCTCAATACATATTTGAATATTAAGATGTTGCATTAAGATTTGAATACTAAATAATCAAGATTATTTTCTCAACATTTGAATATATAAAATTTGTATTTGTTCAAAGAAAAATAAATATAAAATTCAAATAAAATACTAAATTAATTTATATTATATTAATAAAATATTTAAAATTTCTATATAGCAATTGTTGTTGGTGATGATTAACGATGGTGATTGTGTATGTCGATTTGGGATGATGTTAATTAATGTTGCTGGTTGTGGGTAGTATATTATGATAATGGTTGACAATAGTCATTAACCTTGGTTGTTATTAGTGACGTCTAATAATTAGTAGTGAAATGATATCGATAACTAATGGCGATGGCGAATGATGATTGCGGTTAGCAATATATAATGTTGACTAGTGATGGTAATTTTTGATAGTGAAGAGTGGATTATATAATGTTTGGTGGTGATGATTGAAAATGATGGCTAATGATTATGACGGTTGATTTGGTGATTGACGATAGTGGTGGTTGTGATTGAGCTGAGGATGATGGTGGTGGTAGATTTAGCTAAAATGGTAGTCGTGGGTAGTGGGCAGGGGCGGATCTATATGTATGTGTTGGGGTGCCACGGCACCCAGTGATCTCGATTAAAACTTCGTATATATATGTGTGTGTGTGTGTGTTATCTGTTTAAGAATCGTTATAAATTAAACTTGCCACCCATTGAACAAAATGGCGATAGGCACCATTGGCAAAAGAATAAGATTTCCATACTCGCAATGCGTGTTCGATTCTCACTGTCAACATTGCTTTTTGGATTGCTCTTGTGAACTGAAGGCTTCTCAGCTCTTTCTTTACTTTTTTTTTCCCCATTGGTTCTTATTTATTTGCTACTATTCTTTATTAATTCAAATTGACTCTTTTTTTCTTGTAATTAGGTCTTAATTTTTTTTATTTTCTCTTTCACTAATTATTGATCTCTTGATATGAGTATTACGTGTGTATTCTTTATTAATTAATGAGTATTGTATTATGAAAGTCACATAAATATTACTACGAATATATTTATTTTTTTTTTAAAAAAAAAAACACAAGTTTCAAAAAAATGATGAATATTATTATGTTAGAGTTCATTTAATTTTAAGGTTCTTCTAATCTTCATGTTCTTGATAAGTAAGATGGTTGGATTGAAACCAATTTTAATTCTTTCTCTAGTGTGTGTATATATATATATATGCAACAACACATAAAGACAATGAAATATGAATACTCTAAGTTGAAACTATCAGATGGTTTATACAAATTCGAATTTTTAATGTGGAAATTCTTTTTTTCCTCAAAGTTTTAGAGAATAAGGCCTCTAAATCCAAAAAAAAATAAATTGAATTGTTTAGTTATCTCTAATCTTAGAATAACTAAAAGAAAATATTACTAACATGCACGTTTAATCAATTTGTTTTATAAAAATCGAAAAAGATAAATAATCCGAATTGTAACCCAAAATTAAAGGAACCAAACCCGTTTATCTTACTTGGGCGATGTGGCACCCACTACCTCTAAATTCTAGATCCGCCTCTGGTAGTGGGTGAACATAGATGAAGTAGCAGTCTTACTAATATTAAAACTTTGTTATATATCTTAATCATTCAGACATATTCAGACCTATTAGGTGGTTGTCAAATAAGAAAAACAAACACACTTAACTATTATGATATGAATGATTGAGATTCGGACCTTGAAATCATATAAACTTATTAATGACTAATTAGATTTGAATGATAAAGATTAAGACCTTAATTAAGTGCAAATACAAATGAGACTAAGAGCCTGCTTGACATTTCTACTAAAAACTCCTTATTTTTAGAAGCACTTTTTTTAAAATAGCTTTAGAAAAAAAAAAAGCAACTTGTGTTTGGTTGATTCATTTGAAAAGTGTTTTTGATAAGTGGATTGTGTTTGATTAATTTTTTTAAAAAAAGTATTTTTGAGAGTCAAATTACGAAAAAGGACAAGTATCAATGCACTTTTAATATTAAGATTATTTTAATTATCTATTATAAATTTTTTAGTTAAAACATTATTTTTATTAAACTACAATGTACATATTCAAATTTTCAAGCAATATTATACATAGATGAATAAAAAAAGATTTAATATTAACATGTTGATTTAAATATAATTAAAAATATCAAGAAAAATAAATTTAAAAATCATTTCACAAATTAAATCATTACGCACGAAAACTCATCACAAAAAAATAAATATAGGAGATTTATTGGTAAATATGTATATATGAAAGGGATATTTGGTCTTGCAATAAATAATTTTGTGCTTTTCTTTTTTTAAGAAGCAAAATTTTTTAACTTCTTCCCGACAACAGAAAAAATATTTTGCTTCTATTTAAAAACAATTTTACTGATTAGTCAAACACCTTATTTTTCCAAACTAAATATTTTTTACTCAAAATAAGTGTTTTTAATCCTTTCAACAACAATGTCAGACAAACTCTAAGTATTCTTTACTCTTATATCTTTTTGGATGGATTTATTTGATGAAATTAAAGTAACCCATGCGGCCCTAATTATTTAAAAATAAAATAAAAATAGGAATATTTTTTACTTGTTATATTTTGACTTGACAGTTGACACATCTATTAAGAAAATAATAATTGGTACAGTGACTTCACCATTTTACTCATATTAATTTATAGAGTCTTAGAGCCTATTTGACATTGCTGCTAAAAGTGACTTATTTTTAAAAGCACTTTTCTAAAATGACTTTTTAGAAAAGTGTTTTTTTTTTAAAAAAAAACAATTTGTGTTTGACTAATTTATTTGAAAAGTGTTTTCCATTAGCAAATTGCATTTGACTGATTTGTTTTAAAAAGTGCTTTTGAGAGTTAAATTTTGAAAAATGACTAATATACTTTTAATATTAAAATTATTTTATAAAGAAAACTATTTTAAATATCTATTATAAAAATTTAATTAAACTTTTTTTTATTAAATTAAAATGTACATATTTAAATTTTCAATCAATATTTACCTTTTTTTAAAAGGATTGAAATATTTAATTGTTATTTTTTCTCCTTTTACTAACCTTACAAAAATATTGTTATCATCTTTTTTTTTCTAATTCAGTAAAATTATACGTAAAATAATATGTAAAATATAAACTAATAATATATAATCTTAAAAAAATATAAATTTATTATATAAAAATAAAAAATAAAATTCTTAAATAAAATTTAACCAAATTATGTGATATGTTAATTAATTAATAAGAGATATATTGGTAAATATGTATATATGAAAGAAATATTTTAGTATTGAGAAGCATAAACTTTTAGCTTTTTTCCAAGAATAGAGAAAATTGTTTCTGCTTTTGTTTAAAAACACTTTTACTGATTGGTAAAACACATTTTTCTCCTCAAAATAAGTGTTTTTGGCCTCCTAACAACAATGTAAAACAAGCTCTTAAACATATTCCCTCACTACATTTTTCAAAGACATTGACTCAATATTAATAAATTGAGGGTATAATAGGAAGAAAAGAAACTGTCCTTCCTTGATTTATAAAATATGACAAGTAAAAACGGAAATCAAATTAAGAAATTTTTGACAAATAAATAAAAACAGAGGAAATATAATCATACTTAACTAAAGATAGAAGTTGAGAAGTTTTCTTATTTTAAATCCTACACTGTCTTGAAAACGAAAACAACAAAATCATATTACATAGTTTTCGCTTATATATATGATTTGATTGATGCATGACTGTTAATTCTTTTTCTTTCAAATAATCTTAATTATTTTAATGACGGAAGATTTGTAGGTGTTTTGGAAGTTAGGGAGAACATTGTTAAATGCGTTTACGATTTTATTTCTTTAGCATTGAGATCGATCTGATTTTTCTGATCAAAATGATGTTTCTCTTCCATCTCTCATTGCTGTCAAATATTGTATGTTCGTTGTTTCAAAACCAGTAAAATAAAAGAAGACCAATCGATCATATACAATTTGGTGCTCGAGTATAACAGTGGCAGAAGCCTAAAAGACTGTCTTTACAATAATTATTCTAAGAATGAGATATCGGAATTTGAAGTCCAAAAGCATACAAAGAATGCATTTTTGGAGCTCAATCAAATTTACGGCCAAGAAACCATTCATACTAATAAAATGAATCATTCAGTACGATACACGAGTGTTTCAATAAATTCAGTAGAATAATATTAATTTAGAGTTTTCTTTTTTTGTTCTTAAATACTACTTGTTTTTAATATATTATTATTAGAAGACCTAAATGTTTAGGTTTACACGGTAATTATTATTATTATTTATAAATATAAGTATTATTTTTAGTTAACAAGGTGCAGTCATTTGTTTGTGATATATTATTTTGGATGTTATTGTAAAAACTATATTTATCAATATGAAAATTTGAGTTGTTTAATTTAAAGTTCTAAAATATTTCAGTTATAAACAGATAGTTATTTTTTTCTTTTTATAATTTTTAATATTGTTTTATGTGAAATCAAAAAGACATAATACATAAACACATCATTTAACTTGACTTCAACTGACATCTATGCTCTCCAATTATGAGTATGCACTTAAAATTTGTAAAAGTTAAACAAATAGACACAAACATTTTAGTTCGTGGCATAACAAATATTGTATGCATCCAATACGTGATGACAAAATTCTACTGTATCAATTTGGACGCAGACTTGTAAAATTTCTTTAACCCTTCCACTTATCAACGCATGATACTAGTACTAGTACCAGTTATAAAACCCAAACATAGGTGAAAATATAATGTATTAAAATTGATGGTTAACTTTCTATTTTTTTTAATTTTTTTTTTTTTGTGAATTTTGGTTTGATGGATATGAAATAACCTCTATTTGTTGATACTTTTTGCCATTATACCCCTTTTAACCTTTTTTTCTTCTTTTACTCTTTTCTCATTCTATATAAAATTAATCTTTCCTCATACTTTCTTATAAATTGTGTGGTCAAACTTCGACAATCTTGCTTATTTTGAAAATCGTTTCTTATCATATGTATTTAACCATTTGAGTTTAGCTAGTTATTACAATATTAATATATGCTTGATCAAGTAATAACGGAGCTTCATGTATTCAAGAGGTGTTAGTTTACAGAAAAATGATGTTGTGTAAATAACATTTAAGGAATTTTTCTATGTATATTGTAACACTTCGGACTTCGAAAAGGGCTAAAGAGGGGTTTATTCAAGTCACCCATCAATTTTAAGTTATGGGTCAACTTCAAACAACCATATTTCTCAGCACATAATTATAAGGTGATCCATGACCTATCAAATTAAAGATTCTTTGAGTCCTCTTTCCAACGCCACCAAGATTTCTTCATTTCGAGTTCAGAGTAAAAAGATATGCCCGTTTTAGTGAACCTTCCTTTCAAGGCACCTCGACAGTTTTTAAGAGGGGTAGTTTGGTCTTTTTGCACTCCTTCTAAGCCTAAGCCACATTTTTTCTTCACCTAATTAAGGGTCTATTTAGTGTTAAAACATCTTTTCACGTTCTTTAACACTTAGAAGAATTAGAGCAAGGTTCCAATAGGAGAAAAAGCTAGGGTTCAAGTGTTCTTCAAGTTTCCATCGATTTTCACCAAGAACCTTTGTAAGACTATCATAGTGTTGGACTAATTCATCATCACGCCCTACATCTCAATTCAGTCAGAAATCGTCATAGCTAAAGGATCCATTCATAGTTCTTGATATTGAATTCAGTTCTTTAATGGTTGAGGTTTTGATTCTTTTGTTTTGTGAATCTTATAGTCAGGGGGCGGATCTACATAGGTCCAATGGGTGTCGCATGACATTGCTTCGTCGGAAAAATTTACTTTATATACATATATAATTAAAGGCAAAAAAAAAAAAAAAAGAAATATCGAATATATTATATACAGTGACACTTCTTAACATAAATGTATGCTAAGCTTAGCTGGTCGGGTGCCATAACTCTAAGGGGAAGGTCGTGTGTTCGAGTCCAGATCTTGTCATGTTTTTATACATTCTGCTTATTTTTTATGTTTTCTTTTTCACCTTTTTTCTCACAAATGAAATTAATTAAGAACAAATTATTTAAAGTTTAATATTATTAATTTTAAAAAGTATTTTGAATATATTTCAAAAAGAAAAAACTCATGAATTTTTTTAAAATAATTTTTAAAATATTTCTTTTTATAAAAGGTACAATAGTGAGCGCGAATTGTATTTTATTCATATTTTGTTCTCTTTTTTTTAAAAAAAATAAAATTATGATGTCACATTATTTTATTTATTGTTTTTCATTTTAAATGGTGACACCCCTTATAAAAAATCTTGCGTACACCACTGGTTATAGTGTTGTTCATGCTTAGTATCACATGGACCCTACTGATTTAGTAAAGTTATGTTTTCAAAAGAAATTGTATGAAAGTTCTCATGTATTAATTTTGGGTTTGAGAAACAAGAAGAGTTTAGGAAAAATTTCCTAATTCTAAACTAATTTGGGGTCCTAAGTTAACTTCAAAATTCATCAGGATCTTTGAGAGGGCCTTGGCGCGCGCGATGTCGCCAAGCCTAGCCTTGTGAGATCAAGCCTGCGGCGCGGCCGATGCGCCCATGCCTGACTTTTGAAGTTCAGGGCCTGGCGCCTGCGCCAGCAATACGCCAAGGATTGTTGGGCCAATTTTTTTTTGTTTCATCCGGTGCATGTTCTTTTAAATTGTGGCCACGTTCCCTTCTCTGTATTAGCTCCTATAAGCTCCATTTACCTTTGACAATTCTTGTATATCCTAATCACATGTCTTAATGCACATTCAAAACTAAATTGAGTTTAAGAGGAAAGTTCAAGAGCTTTTATGGAGTTATTATTGAGAATCCTTTTTAACCAACAATGATCTTAAACTAATTTTCCGAAAAAGCAAGGATGAGTTTTGAGAAGAGTTTCATACATGATTGAGGAAGAATATAGGGAACTAAGTGTTCCCAAATGTAACATTTTTACATTGAGAAAAGAGAAACTTTGATTTCTAAAAAGAGTTTATAAGTTCAGGATATTTCAGAGCAGTTACCTCTTTTAAGAGGTTAATTTAAGTAATTAACTCAAAACAAAGAAAGTGCATTTCTACTTGAGCATGAGTATATATATTTATTGCGAGTAGTATTGAGCACCGATATGGGGATGAGTTCAGACAACTCACATTTCTCATAAACCATGTAGCTAACATGGGTAAATGATCATACTTTTTAGATGACTCCTTATTGCTTTCAAGCATAGCTTTAGTGGATCCACTTAGTTGAGGTGTTCTATACCCCGACAAGTTATAGGATAATTCTGGCAGTGTGGACGAGACACTCTATCATCACATGGATCATAGTGATGGTTGTCAGTTAGAGAATCTCCCAAATAAGAGCAAAAAATAATTTATTGTATTTTTATATACATCATTGAGTTAGTATCTTTTATTTATGAAGCTTTAAACATTTCATCTCTTATTATTGCTTTGTATTGAGTTGAGGTGAGTATTCTTCCAGTCTTATCAGTTTAGTTATCTATGCATTCAGTTTTTTTATTACATACTCGTACATTTAATATGCTGATGTCATTCGACCTACATCTTAATATGATGCTGATACAGGTGTTCAGGGTCATCAATAAGAGTTTTGTTAAGATCACTTTCCGGAGTATTTTACATTTATTTTCCTGTTATTGTTGAGTTGTCATGGGTATTGTCCCGACATCTATCCTAGTATTAGAGGCTTCATAGAAAGTTAGAGTTGATGAGTCTCTCAGTACGTTCCTTTCTGTTTTGAGATCTTGAGAGTATTGAGTTTAATTATGCATTAAAGTTCCTTATTCGCTTGAGTAAGTCCTCCGTTAAGTAGCCAGTCAGGCCAAGGGTTCGTTTGGGGATCAATGATGGTTCTCGAGTGTCGGCCACGTCCAGGGTGTAGACTCGGGGGTATAAGAGCACAGAGTTCAAGAGTCCTAGGGTGTTTATGAAACAGTGTCTAGTAGAGTTCTTCTTATCGGTGTGAAGCGCGCCCCACATCTATAATTGGGAGGCTACGACATTTAGGAACATTTTACTTTCTTCTTACTCTTTTTCGTATGATAGAGTTCAACTTTATAAAAGTTTCCTCTAACTCTTGTTTATGCGTGTCTTTTTCAGACCATGCCTCTACAAAGAGCTGTTCGAGGACGTCTTGCTAGGAGGAATATTAATCCTCAAGGTCAAGAAGCTCCTAATGCACCAGAAGTGCAACCCCTTAGGGAGATGTCACATATGCAGAGTTAAGGAATACTATTCAGATGTTGACTCGGGTTGTGGCAAATCAGACAACAAGAAGTCCGGTCATCAGGATGTGGCTGTACATCCAAAATCCATGAGTTTTTGAGGATGAATCACCCAGAGTTCATACTTTGTGGAAGAACTTCAGAAAGTGTTTGAGGTCATGTGTTTGGTGATGCAGAGCATGTAGAGTTAGCCTCATATCATCTTAAAGGTGTTGCTAGGATATGGTATGATCAATGGAAGAAGAATAATGCAGATGGGGCACCACCTTTGAGCTGGGTTGTGTTTGAAGATGCTCTCTTGAGGCGCTTCTTTTCATGAGAGCTAAGGGAAGAAAAAGTAAGAGAGTTTCTTAATCGAAAGCAGGAGTCTATGAGTTTACAAGAGTGCAACCTCAAGTTCACTAAGTTATCCCGCTATGCTCCAGAGATGGTGATTGATATGAGGAGCATGATGAATTTGTTTGCGTCTGGGGTATCCCGATTATCGAGTAAGAAAGGTAAGGCAGTTGTGTTGATAGGGGACATGGACATACCCAGGCTTATGATTCTTGTACAACAAGTTGAAGAAGATAAGTTTAGAGACATGGAAGAGTTCTTCTATAAAAGGGCTAAGACAACAAATCATGAGTCCAGCCAGCAGAAGACCAGGAATGTAAATCGGTCATCCTTTCAGTATAGGTCATCTAAGCCTGGTCCATCGTCAACTAGAGCCCCTACAACATAGAACAAAAATTATTACAGGAACCAGAAATCCCAAAATTTCAGAGCTCAACCTACTTAGTCTCAAGGTAGTGTGGCACAAGGGGCTACTTAGACCCCACATGTGCTAACTGTGGTAGGTACCACCCAGGAGCATGTTGTGATGGCTCCAATGGTTGCTTCAAGTGTGGTCATATGGGTCACTTTATGAGAGAGTGCCCTAAGAACAACCAGGGTAATTGGGGTAACAGAGCCCAATCTTCTTCAGCAGCTCCGGCAGACAAAACTGCTCTAGGAAGAGCCACTTCAAGGACAGGCAGAGGATCAAACTGTTTGTATTCTATAACTAGTCTCTAGATGTTGTCACTGGTATGCTTAAAATCTTCACTTTTGATGTTTATACCTTACTTAATTCAGGTACAAGTTTGTATTTTGTGACTCCTTATGTAACCACGAGATTCGATATTTTCTCTGAACAACTTCTTGAGCCCTTTAGTGTTTCCACACCTATTGGTGAGTCTATTATAATAGAAAAAGTCTATCATGATTGTACCATCTCTGTCTATCACAAGGACACCATAGCTGACTTAGTTAAGCTAGATATGATGGACTTTGATGCTATTATAGGTATGGACTGGCTTCACGCTTGTTATGCCTTAATCGATTGTAGAACTCAAGTAGTCAAGTTTCAGTTTCATAATGAGGCAGTTTTAGAGTGGATGAGTAGTTCAACAGTGTCAAAATGACATTTTATTTCATACCTTAAGGCTAGAAAGTTAGTTTCCAAGGGGTGCATCTATCACTTAGTCTGAGTTCATAACTCTAGTGTTCAATCAGTTCCAGTTGTGAGTGAGTTTTCAAAGGTCTTTCTAGACAATCTTCCCAGAGTCCCTCCTGAGAGAGAAATAGACTTTGGAATATAGATTCTTCTTGATGCTTAACCATCTCTATTCCGCCATATAGAATGGCTCCAGCTGAGTTAAAACAATTAAAAGAGCAGTTGAGAGATCTTCTTGATAAGGGTTTCTTTCAACCTAGTGTCTTACCTTTGGGCGCCTGTTCTTATTTGTGAGAAAGAAAGATGGTTTCTTTATGATATGTATCGATTACTAGTTGAACAAGTTCACTATAAAGAATAAATATCCCCTTTCAAGAACTGATGACCTTTTCAACCAACTTTAGGGTGCCACTTGCTTCTCTAAGATAGACGTCAGATCTGGTTATTATCAGTTGAAAGTAAGAGAAAGTGACATCCCGAAGACAGCATTCATGACCCGTTATGGTCATTATGCGTTCCTTGTGTTGTATTTTTGCTTGACCAATGCTCATGCAGTGTTCATGGATCTTATAAACAAAGTATTTAAGTCGTATCTGGATATGTTTGTTATCGTGTTCAGTGATGACATATTGATTTATTCGAGGAATGAGAAGGACCATGCTAGCCATCTTAGAATAGTTCCACAAGCTCTCAAAGATCAAGAATTATATGCCAAGTTCTCTAAGTGTCAATTTTGGCTTGAATCTATGGCATTCTTAGGCCACATTATGTCTGGCAAATGAATTTGAGTTGACACTCAAAAGATTGATGCAGTGTAAAATTGGCCAACACCCACCTCACCAACTGATATAAGGAGTTTCTTGAGGTTCGTTGATTACTAGAGAAGGTTCGTCAAGGGGTTTTCATCTATTCATCCCCGTTGACTAAGTTGACTCAGAAAACAACTAAGTATTAATGATTTGAAGCTTATGAGAAAAGCTTTTAGGAATTGAAAACTCGATTAACCACTGCCCTAGTGTTGACCCTACCAGAGGGTACAAAGGGTTTTGTTGTTTATTGCGATGCATTTAGAGTTGGACTTGGTTATGTATTAATGCAGAATGGTAAGGTTATAGCCTATGCATCCAGACAACTTAAGATTCGTGAAAAGAACTACCCGACTCATGATCTCGAGTTGGCAGCAGTAATTTTTTCTCTCAAAATATGGCGTCACTATCTGAAGTTCAATTCTTGGCGACCGCGCTAACAGTGCGCCCAGACTTTTGAAGTTCAAGGCCTAGCGCCCTGCTCCAGTAGTATGCCAAGGATTGCTGGGTTGATTATTTTCTTTGTTTCATCTGACGCATGTTCTTTTAACTTGTGACCACATTTCCCTTCTCTATATTAGCTCCTATAAGCTCCATTTACCTTTGAAAATCTCTGCATATCCTAATCGCATGTCTTAATGCACATTCAAAACTGAATTGAGTTTAAGAGGAAAATTCAAGAGCTTTTATGAAGTTATTAGTGAGAATCCTTTTAACCAACAATGATCTTAAACTAATTTATGAAAAAACAAGGATGAGTTTTGAGAAGAGTTTCATACATGATTGAGGAAAAATATAAGGGAACTCTGTCTTCCCAAATGTAATATTTTTACATTGAGCAAAGATAAACATTGATTTCTAAAATGAGTCTATAAATTTAGGATATTTCAGAGCAATTACCTCTTTTAAGAGGTTAATTTAGTAATTACCTCAAAATAGAAAAAAAGAGTATTTCTACTTGAGCATGAGTATATATATTTATAGGAGTAGCATTGAGCACCGATATGTGGACGAGTTCAGACAACACACCTTCCTCTTAAACCGTGTAGCCAACATGGATAAAGAATTGTACCTTTTAGACGACTCCTTGTTGATTTCAAGCATAACTTTAGTGGATCCACTTAGTTGAGGTGTTCTATAGCCCAACAAGGTATATGACAATTCTGATAGCGTGGGCGAGACGATGTATCATCATATAGATCATAGTGATGGTTGTCACTTAGGAAATCTCCCAAATAAGAGTAAAGAATAATTTATTGTATTTTTATATACATCCTTGAGTTAGTATCTTTTATTTATGAAACTTTAAACATTTCATCTTTTATTATTGCTTTGTATTGAGTTGAGTTGAGTTGAGGTGAGTATTCTTCCAGTCTTATCAGTTCACTTATCTATGCATTCAGTCTTTTTTACATACTCGTACATTCAATGTACTGGTGTCATTCAACCTGCATCTTATTATGATGCAGATACAAGTGTTCAGGGTCATCAACATGTGCTTCTTTGAGACCACTTGCACTCCAGTTAGCTTTGGTAAGCCTCCTTTCTTTCGGAGGATTTCACATTTATTTTCCTGTTGTTGTTGAGTTGTCATGGGTCTTTCCCCAAAATTTATCCTAATATTAGAGGCTTCATAGACAGTTAGAGTTGATGAGTCTCTCAGTGCGTTCCTTTTTCTTTTTTCTTTTTGGAGATCTTGAGACTATTGAGTTTGTTTATACATTTAAAGTTCCCTATTCCCTTGAGTAAGTCTTCCGCTAAGTAGTCAGTCAGGCCAAGAATTTGCTTGGGGACCAGCGATGGTTCTCTAATGTCGGCCACATCCAGGATGTAGACTCTGGGCATAACATATTTATATTATGTATTGAATTCCTTTATTTTTTTGTGCATTTACTGTATATAATTTTGACATCCAAAGACGAACTAAGGATAGATGCATGGTAGTGGAAGTGATATCATGCAACATTGTCTCATTTGATATTCTTACATATAGATAGAAATTAATGACATAAGTGAATGAAGTTGGCTTTGTGGATCGTGGTTTGAGAACCATTTTGCTTACGTTAGGTTGCATGTTTTGAAACCTATCACTTACACATTCTATGCATTTTTAAAATTATCGGCTAAAAATGAAAATGAAGAAACCTAAACTCGAACTCAAGTCACGCATTGATGTTCACGGGCATAAAGGGGCACCCCTGACCAGAGGCGGACCCACATGCTATTGTGGGGGTGCACGTGAACCCATTAACTTTTGAAAAAATCATGTATATATATGTATATCTATCTTGAGAAACTGACAGAAACTAAATATAATTAATAGTGCCCCCATAAAAAGTATGAAATGGTGATTTGTACTAATGGTATAAGCTAATAGATCCACTCTCCCTGATCTCGCTCGCCTCTCTCACTTTATACAAACACAAATGTATAAATTGTGTTTGCGTTTGTATAAAGCGAGAGAAAACTGTATGTACAAATATAAATACATATCTCTACGTCCTATACACTTATAATTATACAATACAAATCTTCATCTGCCCAGTTCTATTTTGTCTTTCTCTCTTTTCGCTTTATACAATGTATAATTTGTGTTTGTATAAAGCAAGAGAGAGAGATTTTATATATACAAATACAACTGTTTTAACTAGATTCAATTGTACACGAATTCAAATTTTATGTAGATATTCAAACACAAAGAACATATACATATACAAACACAATTTTTATAGGCATAGACGCTCGATTTATACAAATTGCTACGATTTATACAAATCAGGTGCCAATGATTTTATATAAATCAAAGCTGCCTGCGATTTTTATACAGATCTGATGCTCAGTTTGCTATGGATTATTTTGCTCTGGAACGCAAACAACAAAATTATAGCTATAGAGCTGATTTTTATGTTTGCTAAACCTAAAATTTACCCTTTAAAACATACCATAGTTCTTCAAGGTATAAGTGCTTTTTCCAAATTAACATATTCACGTGCACTCCCAGCCCACCACATGCTCGCTATGTTCACACCTCTCAATAAAAATTCTACTTTCACCACTGTGACCAAAATTCTAAATTATTTTTGGGAAAAATAATAACTTTTACTACCATCAAAAACACTTTCAATGAATCCAACATGGACTAGCCATTTTTTATTGATCTTTTCTTTGTTTGGTGTGGACGAGACAAAGAAAATTCATCTTAATTTTTCACTTTTATAATGATATCTTATAAAAAAGAATACCTACATAAGGTAAATAAGAGTTCCGATTCAAGAAATATGATATCAATTGAAGGTAAATAAATTTTTTAGTTTATAAAAGGAATCCACTCTAACACAAAATTCATGGCATGATAGTTTGACCCACCTAGATATTAGTTTTTATCAAGACTGAAAACTTAAATGATGGGCAAAAACAAACCAGCAAAAAAGTTACTAACGTAACGTATCAAAATAAAGTTGACAAAATCTATATAACACACTAATAAAGTTTACTTAATCTAAAAACAAAATCAATTCTTTATCTGGTAGTAGAAGGAATTTACTATTGCAAGAATAAGTTAGATGTTTACTAATTGAATAGAAATAGTCTATTAAGAAATACTTGGAAAGAGAATATGGGAATAGTATCAAATCCACGTATAAATATTGTATTCAAGTTGTCATTACTAGATTTAATCAATTTTTTTTTTTTTGGTTAAAAAGGTTAATTTTTCGCTACCATAGTTAGAAGTTAAAGCAAGATTTTCAAAATGAATTGACTTATTATATGTAGCTAGTGTTATTATTTTACTAATTGACAATCCCTTTTTATCGTCTTTTAGTATTTTTTGACGTAGGCCGGAGGGTTGAATGTGAAAAAAAGTTAAAGATGATTTTTTGAATAATATAGATTTCTCTAGAATGTCCTAATGTAGAAACATAGAGAGTTATCTTGAAAAATATATAGATATTCTAGAGCAGTTGCTAGAAGATAAGTCCACTAGAACTTTCTTGTATATTTAATGAATGTGTAGATATTCTAGAGAGCTAGATATTTGTAATAAAGTTAAAGATGACTTTTTGAATTATATAGATTTCTCTAGAATGTCCTAGTGTAGAAACATAGAGAGTTATCTTAAAGTAATATCTAAATATTCTAGAGTAGTTTCTAGAAGATAAGTTCACTAAACTTTCTTGTAGATCTAATAAATGTGTAGATATTCTAGAGAGCTAGATATTTATAATAATCATAGAATAGTCTAGATCTTGTAATATCTAGAACCATCCCACACAAGTATAAATAGTGGTGACCTTAGTCATTTGTAAACCAAAAAAATAAAATTTGAAAGCAATTCAAGAGCGTTATTCCATAAAAAAAGCTCTCCTTTCTAAATTCTTCTTTTTCTTTTCTAGCTTCCTTTTCTTTAGTTGAATCTTCCGATCTTAGTTGACGATCTTGGGCTAGCAGAAGGTTTTCTGAATTATACTTTTCTTTTGCTATTCTATAAAGAACAAAACGTGGGGCTGATTGCTTCTTGTTAGCTTGGTACGTTGCTTAGCCAAAATATTTGCTACCTTGTTGGTGTTGTGTCGGACCACTGGATTCCCCAACTTCAAAAGTGACCTGCATGACAAAGTAATAGATTCGTAAGTAGGTTGGTCATGTGTTAGAAGTTGTATAATTTCAAAGGAATCGATCTCTACTTCAATTGGGTACAGGTTAAAGGAGACAACCAGATGAAGGCATGTTTGGAGGGCTTCGAATTTTGCCGTGGTATGAGTATGGCTGAAACATTTGTTAATAAAACCTACAACTCATTCACCGTCAGTGTTCCTGATGATTACACCCGCTTCAATCTCGTCCTTGTCAGGTGAGAACGACACTCGATAAAAAATGTTATATATCACGAAACGATATTGATCACTTTAGAAAATAAATGCGAAGAAATAAGATCTGAATAATTGCTCATTTTGATAAGATGATAAAATAATATATTTTCAAAAGACTCTTATATAACTATATGGTCTCATTAATATTAAAAATTAATAATTCTATAAAAGTACAAATATATTTAAGATAATTTAGTGAAATATGATTCTATTATTTTTTTATTTTTTTATTAAAAATTAAATCTAGTTGAAGTTCATTTCTAACTTTTCTTATTGCATCCAAAAATTCCGGTGTTGCTAAGACTGCAAATCTTTTTGAGTGCATGTTGAATGATATCTTTTATACTCACATAATGCTTTACATATTTAATTTGTTGTTGTTGATTTTGTGACACCTTTTAAATGAGAAACCATTTTTTGATACGGTTTTCTTATATTGCTTATATAATTTATTCTTTCATCATTATACATTGAGTTTTCTTTGTAAAGATACAATGAATACTATTTGATTATTAAAAGATAATGAAAATGAATCATTTAACAATATATATATATATATATATATATATATATTACATTGAAGCATGTACTTTATGTATAATGAATTTTTTTATATCAATTCAATAAATGTAAGTTTTTGATAAAAACTGACGCTCAATCGGTCAAATTTATGTTTGACATATCCTTTACCAACTTGGTAAGAGTCTCATTCCAAGGAAACTTATTATCCTTCTTCAACCTATCGTATAAAGGAACTAAGTCTCGAGAAAGATGTTTGTAGAACGGTGAAATATAATTTAAACTTTCCAAAAATCTCTGTAGTTGAGTCCTGTCTATAATAACATCAGGAAACTTGTCAGCAAAATCAATAGCCCTTTGAATGAGAGTAATCTTCCCTTGACAAATTTGATGTCCTAAGAATCGAACATCTGTTTGGAATAAACTCATTTGGGTTTTGAAATAACCAAACCATTTTGTATTACAACCTTTTTAAAAATATCAAGATGCTTGACATGTATTTCAAAAGTTTTTGAAAATACTAAAATGTCATCAATATAGACAATAATAAAATCCATATAAGGATTGAAACCAAAAGGCATGACATTCCATTCGTATTGTCCAAATGGGACATTAAAAGCAGTTCTATAAGAATGCTCTTTAAAAATCTGAATTTGCTAATATTCTGATTTTAGATCAAATTTTGAAAATATGTTGGCATCATATAATCTTGATAATAAATCCCTTTGATACCTGATCCACTTTAAGTGTTTATTCAAAGGTTTATAGTTAATGACCAATCTTGGAACACCTCGTTCCCTTTCAGCCGCGTTATTAACATAGAAGGCTGTGCAAGACCAAGGAGACTTGGAAGGTTTTATCAAACCCTTTTGTAAGAGATTATCAATCTCAGTTTTGCAGAATTCTACTAACTCAGCATTCATTTGACAGGGCCGAGATTTAGTAGAGATATCATCCTCTAAAAATCCTTCTTCATAAGGAAGAGTCATAATATGCTTTTTGCGATTCCAAAAGGTGCTAGGATGATCTGCACAAATATCCACAACAATCTGCTTAGAAATCAATTTGATTTTTTTCCTTTACCTTAGCAGATTTCATCGACTCTAAAATATTCATGCTGAATAACTCCAATTGTAATGAGTCCACATGATTCTGCTTCATTTTAATCAAAGCATTAATATCTCTAGTTACCTGATCTGTAACAAAAGAATAAGTTATCTATCCTTGTGTTTTGCCAAGAATCCTTTTGCATCGATCCCTGTGAACGGATAAATCACATTTATCATTGAATTCTTGAATTTATTTTACAATGAATCATTTAACAATATATATATATATATATATATATATATATATATATTACATTGAAGCATGTACTTTATGTATAATGATTTTTTTTTATATCAATTCAATAAATGTAATTTAGTGAGATACAATGATTTTGTTGTATTCATTGTACTTTATATATTTTATTTTTATTTTTATTTTTATTTGAATTCAATATATATGACACATAAATTAGTAAGATACATTGATTTTAATGTAATTAAATTAACCTTCATTGAATTTCAAAACACTCTTTAAATTAATACAAGTTCACCAAACTCATCCCGCCTCGCTGTATAATAGGAGAATTAGATGAAGAGGATCTGTATGAAGATCCTATTGCTCCTGGGGATGATCTTCCCCTTCCTCTGGTATAACCCGATTTTCCTCGAACCTTGGTCACCAAAGGAGGATCCATCCTACAAACAAAACATTTAGTTTTATTCGAGGTCGATGTCATAAAAATCAATAATTTCTTCATATAAGAAGATTTTTGAGATGATCTCCCTCATCATAGCATATATTATTTTGTATATAATCAGTTCCTGTAAATCTCTATTAAGAGGTGCAACTTTTATGATAGTAATCAAAATTTTATCTGAAAGAAGAGGAGATAGAAAACCCATTTTTAAGATAATAGAAATTCTCTAGATAAGAAATATGGAAGAGAGTTATCACTTCCCTTTTTATAATGAATTTCAAAATTGAAAGGTGCTAACTGGGTCTGCCACTTAGCAAACATTAATTTTGAAGCATCATGTCTGAAATCTTTATCAAACATATATTCACTGAGTGAGCATCTGTTTTTATCAAGAATTTTTTATTATATAAATCGTCCTGAAATTTTAATACACATTTAACGATGGTTAGCATTTCATGCGCAACCGTAGCATATTTTTTCTGAGCATCGCTCCATTTTCCTGAATGAAATCTAATCAAGTATTCAGTTTTATCATGAGGATTAATTTGTTTTAAAGTTCCTCCTTGACCAATGTTAGACGCATCTGTCTCCACAATCTTTTGCCATGCAGGGTTAGCAAGAGTTAAACAAGGTAAAGATTGAACTCTAAGTTTAATAATCTTTACCAAAGTGGTGTGACTATTTGTCCATGGCAGTTTATGATCCTTTTTTAATCTTTCATATAAAGGAGCCAAATCTCTAGATAGATTTTTATAAAAAGGGGATATATAATTTAAACTTCCCAAAAATCTTTGCAATTGCGTCCGATCTGTAATAACATCAGGAAATTTAGAGGCAAAATCAATAGATCGCTGAATAGGAGTAACTTTTCCCTGGCAAATAAGATGCCCTAAAAACCTAACATTGGTTTGGAATAAATTCATTTTTGGTTTAGAAATTACCAAACCATTTTGTATAACAATCTTCTTGAAAATATCCAATTGTTTAATATGCATTTTTAGTGTTTTTGAGAAAACCAAGATATCATCAATATAAACAATGATAAAATCCAAATATGGATTAAAAATATCATTCAATATTTTCTGAAATTCAGAAGGTGCGTTTTTCAAACCAAATGACATAACATTCCACTCTTATTGACCAAATGACACATAAATTAGTAAGATACATTGATTTTGATGTAATCAAATTAACCTTCATTGAATTTCAAAACACTCTTTAAATTAATAAATATTAATTTATCGATACAATAATTTCTATAAAATAAAAATATTTTATGATTCCACCTATATTAATTTAGTGAGATTTTATCGTTGGTGATATAAACCAAATAAAAAGTATCATAAACTTAACGAAAGGTAATATAATATAAATAACTTAATACATTCGAAACAGACTCTTTTTGTTTGCTTATCCAATATAATTAAAAATAAAACTTCATTTTTCTTGTCCACTTTGATAAATAAAAAAACAATTGATATTATTTTTTTTCCAACTTTTGTCCTTATAATTAAATAAATAATTATATTTTTTTAGAATCAATTCGAATACTAGTGGTACTTAAGTTTAATTTTTATACTATAAACCTAATTAAGTATTACTTTTTTTCCTAAATGAGTGCAAAATGATTTTTTTTAAAGCCTAATTTTGAATAGTATAAGAAGGACGTAATTCTTCATTCCCCAAATCTAGGAATTTTGCTCAGAAAAAGTGCTGCACTTTGTCTTTGCGGCAGCCGGAGAGTTGTGTGTCACCGGAGTTTTGTGCTTTCAATTTCGGAGCTCCAATTCGGAAGAAATGGGTCGTTCTCGGGCTGTTCATCAATCCACCGATGATGATCCAAGCCAGAGGTCAGTAAAGCTATTCGATGCTTACTCCATTTCATTTACAATTTTTAAAATTTTTTTAAGCCTGATTTTATAGTTTTTGCTTTGTTTGTGATAATTTTCACTGTTTCGAAGTGTTTGGGTTCTGCACATATATATAGTTTTGTTGTTGTTAGTTTAGATTTGGAAGCATTGATGGGGTTGCTTTAATTAGTCAAAATGACAGTTAAGTTCAGTAATTGATGGGGTTGCTTTAATTAGTCAAAATGATAGTTAAGTTCATCAGTTGCAGATGGAGGATTAGTAAAGAAAGAGAGGGGGCGTGGGAGCAAGTTTTATGCGAAAAAAGTATAAAAGATTTAGTGTGAATCAGTGAATGAAAGGGAAGCATAATTATTTAGGTTTTTTTGGAATATTTGAAGGGTAAAATTTTAATGTACCTGGTTCAGGTTTTCGTGCCTGATAATTGAACATGGTACTACTTGTCTGTAGAGTAAAGTTATAGTTTTAGGTAACAACACCATTATTTATGGTAAGAGTATAAATTGAGCAACCTAAATGAAGCATGCTGACCAAGCGAAAAAACAAAGGAAGAAAGTGAATTTTGTTAGATTATACAACAAGAGAAGAGTTTATGTCCTGCAACAAGAAAAGAATGCTCCTCGACACATGTCCCAAGACCTTTCTCTCTCCTACTTCCTAGGATTGTTGAACACTTTTTCCAGTGAGTCCATTGGAATCTATTCATTTTCTCTTCTATCCCCTTAGCTAACACCTTCTGTGCTAGCTTCATAACCACCTTTTCTATCTTCGTGTTTCCTAGATGTCTTTCTCAGACACGGAGGAAGACAATTTATTTTAATGTGGAATTCAGATGGATCAACATGGTACGAATGGGTCGAGAGGAGTTGGAATATGATGAGACGTGTATCCATGAGCAAGAAAATCATGGACTGGATCTGTCATACCCTCAAAGAGGCTTCTAAAGACAAGAGGAATAATTTCAGGAGATGGAAAATTAAGTTTCGAGCACAGAATATGTCAATACTAGAAAATTTAATGCTCAAGGAAAATATATGAGCATTTTGGCATTAAATGGAGATAGGAGATTGATATTAATTATTCCTTAAGCAACCATTAATGCAGGGTGGCTGGACATTGCATTTAAGATTGGTGAGGTTCACTCAATCAACCTCTCACCTGGATAAAACAGAACCTCCCAGACTCATGAAAGCCAGTTACCCCTATGCCAAAGTAGTCAAAGAGAGTAAGTGGCAAACGGAAAACCTCTGAGAGGCTGATGTTAGCAGCAGAGCAAGGAATATTAGCATTGATGACAATTACGGAGCTAAGGATGATGGTTTACTCTGGAAATGTGTAGTTGGCACTTTGACTAGGGGAGTTTCGAAAGACCAACTTTGGCAGCTGTAAGAAGGTGGACTACATCAAATTGGAAGACAATTTTCTGAGTTAACATCTTCGAGATGCTGGGGAACTCGTTTCTTTTTGAGTTTCCAACAGACATATGGTGAAAAAAGATACTTTAGAAAAACTTGTCCTTGAAGAACTCCAGATTGTACCTGGAATGATGGAGTTTAGTAGCGGGTTGCAATCACAAAGACTTTCAAACCTTTAGAAACTTGAATTCGAGCCTTGGGGCTTCCCCTTCACATCTGGTCACGAAGAGTCTTTCGTGAAATTGGTGATCTGTGGGGAGGGTGGATAGCCATCGAGGAAGAAACGGAGCTTAAAAACCATTTGAAGTGGGCCTTGATTTTTGTCACCAGTGGTTGCTAAAATATTCCCGAAGAGGTGTAATCATAAGAGATGAAGTGGAGTACTATATTCCGATATATGGGTAGGGAGAAAACCTAGCTTTGAGGCAAAGTCAGAGCTCAGGGAACTCGTCAGAGAGGTTGCAGGCATCAAGGACTTTGAACAGGAGTTTCTCATTGGGAGTCAAGAGGGGAAGCACGTGATGTGTCCTTGTGTCACAACTGGAATTTCTCATTGGGAGAAGACACATGACTTCCACATGCAGGGTTTTATGATTCAAGGTGATATTATTGAGAATCCAACAAGGATCAAAGAGGAAATTATTGAGTTTTAACAAAATTGTACACTGAAACAGAGAATTAGAGACCTTCCTGTAGTTTTGGTACTTGTCCTGTCATAACTGAAGAGGAGAGGGAGAAGATGCAAGACAAGTTTCATGAACAAGAGGTTCTGAGATGTCTGAAGTTCTGAGCTGCAGATTCCAGGGTCAGATGGTTTTACTATGGGATTTCTCCTTAAGTATTGGAGAATTTGAAGCATGGAAGCTTTTCATGATTTCCACAAAATGGAAATCTTTGAGAGAAGCTTTCATGCTATTTTCATGGACTTAATTCCAAAGAAGGAAGGTGCCAATGAATTGAGAGATTTCAGGCCTATCCATTTGGTAGGGAGTGTTTATAAGTTGCTTGCAAAGGTACTACCAGAAAGATTAAAAGGGGTGGTAGCTTAACTTATGTATTCTTAACAAATGACTTTCATTAAGGGAAGACAAATCATGGATGCTGTCTTGGTGGCCAATGAAGCCGTTCACTCTAGGATTATACTTAAAAAACCCGGAGTCCTTTGCAAACTTGATATTGCAAAGGTATATGATCATGTCAGTTGGAATTTCATGGTGAATATGCTTCAAAGGATGTGTTTTGGTTATAAATGAGTTTAATTAGGTCAACATTGCATTTCAATTGTAACTTTTGTTGCCCTCATCAATGGTTCCCCTACTGGATTTGTTGGTGCTCATAGAGGTCTCAGACCAGCTGACCCCTTGTCTCCCTCGTTGTTTATTTTGGTTATGGAAGGTCTTAGCAATATGATTAAGACAACAAACACTTGTGGTTGGATAAAAGGCTTTGAGTTGGCATGAATGGCAATAGCAGCCTGGAAATCACTTATCTGCAATATGCTGACAACACCCTAATCTTTTGTGATGCTAATGGAGAGCAATTCAAGTACTTAGGAGTGATTTTGGTGTTATTTGAAGGTATATCTGGGCTTCACATTAATTGGAGGAAAAGCTGTCTATATCCTATCAATGAAGTGCCTGATATGGCTCAACTATCCATAATCCTAGGTGGTGATGTTGGTTCTTTACCTACTATATATTTGGGAATGCCATTGGGAGCAAAATCAAAGTCAAAGGTGATCTGGAACAGTGTTATAGAAAAATGTGAAAAAGAAGCTGAATAGATGGAAGTCACATTACATGTCTTTGGATGGTAGACTCACTCTTATTAACTTAGTGTTAAATGCACTTCCAACATACATGATGTCATTGTTCCCAATATTAATAGGGTTTATCAAATATCAACTAACTTGATAAAATCAGGTCATTTTTGTGGCAAGGAAACAATAAAAAGAGAGGTTTTCACTTGGTCAAGTGGTACCTTAATCACTAGCAAAAAACACGGAGGACTGGGTATTAGAAATCTGAAATTTCAGAAGAAAGCTCATAAAATGAAGTGGCTATGGAGATCCACTGAAGAAAATCAACATCTATGGGGAAGAGTCAGTAATGCAAAGTATGGGAGGAAGATAAATGGAGGACCAAATAAGTAAACACACCTTATAGAGTTAGCATGTGGGGATCCATACGGGCTCTATTGCCTGAATTGAAGAGCAATACATCCATCAGAGTGTATGATGGAAATAGAACTGCCTTCTGGAGTGACAACTGGTGTGGGAGTGGTAGTTTGCTGGAGAATTTTCCTGATATATTTGGCTTAGTACTTCATCAACACAAGACTATTGCAGAACTTAAAACAGACCTATGATGGGATCTTATCTTTGGAAGATTGTTCAATTATTGGGAGATTCAGAAGGTAACAGAGTTTTACCAGGTCACCAGCATCTCCTTAATGCTGAAGAATACATCATTACCATTTTCAGAAAAAAAAAAAAAAAAAAAACAAAAAAATACAGAGTTTTACCAGGCATGGAAATTCTTCAGTGGCCTACAAGGGGGTCTGATAGATTAACGTGGTTGGGACATGGCTGTGGCTCTTTTAGGGTGGGTAGTGCCCTCAAGTTACTAAATCAGACCAACAAGCAGGTTATGAACTGGTCATGGAAGCACATTTGGGAGATTAAAATTACATAAAAAGTTTCTTGTTTTTCTTGGCATCTGGCTATAGAGACTGTTCTTACTCAGGAGAATCTGACAAAAAGAAAGTCCACCTTATGCTCAAGATGTTTTCTCTGTGGTGAGATAGCAGAGACAGTTAATCATCTGTTTCTACATTGCAAAATCACTGAACGACTATGGACAATATTCATCAGCCTTAGAGGAATATCTTGGATAATGCCTGGAAGGATTATTGATGTTCTACATAGTTAGGAGGAAGGAGATTCTCAGGCGATAGACACGGATAGATGGAGAACTGTTCGAACAAGCATTTTGTGGACAATTTGGTAAGAAAGAAATTCCAGATGTTTTGATAATGTGGAAAACTCTTTGCAGAAGATAAAGTTGAATTGTCTTTTGCTTATTTGTTTTTGGGGTAAACAGACCTACTCAGAGGATTCTGTTGATATAATTGATGTTCTGAGTAGCATTTAGGATGACTATTTTTGTATACCTGAAGCACTTTCGCAAATATGATTTCAGGATGATCTATGTGTTGTTTTGTCTATTAATATACACAAGTCACCCTTTCTAAAGAAGAAGAGAGGAGTTGGAGATACAAAGGAATATGAGCGAAGATTCAAGAGTCCTAATTTGAATATGCTTAATTATGATAGAGCATTGTTGAATATTAGTAATATTTAGCAGTGTTATCAAAGTCAAAAAATGCAAAAAGCTCTAAGGTTTGTGTGGGCTTTAAGCGTAAAGCGCAAATTAAGCGTGGGCTTTAATGAAAAAAGGCACAAAGGGAGAAAAGAATACAAATATATATGTTTAATCCAAGGCTGATAATTATAAACATGAATGACAAATATACGACCAAAGAAATTGAATTTTTTTTATGATATATCAATTATTTGGTTTCACTTCTTCATAAGAGGCTCATTGCCGTGGAAATGTTTGCCTTAGAACCTTGATGACGACACTAAAGCGCACATAAAGCGAGGCAAAGCGCTCAACACGTTTTGAGCCTCGCTTAAGGGCTAAAACGCGCCTTTGATAACACTGATATTTAGGGGTGTCAAATGGGCAAGTTGATTGAACTTAGGCGGATTAAAGTGAGATGAGTTAATAAATGAGCAGGTCATCGTTACTTGGGCTAAAATGAGTTGGGCGAAAATGCAATTCATAACCCGAACTCACCTAGTTCTTACTAAGTTTTAATTTCTTTGTCTATTCTTTTGTATTTCTTTAAGTTTATAATTAATCTTTTGTCTTTATTATGGGTGTATATTACTTATCAAATGAAAATATTTTGACAAAGTTTCTCATGGGTCAATTTGGGTTGAAATGTGTTGGGCTAAAATGGGCTAAGCTAATAAATGGGCAAGTCAATGACCCACCCTAACTTTGGTAGGTTAGGGTTTCATGTGCTAATTTTGCCATTGTAGTAATATTAGATACTGAATATATTTGGAGAAAAGAGATGTTGAGTTGCAAGTTTTGATATGGAATACAGAGGAAGGCGATCTAAAAAAAAAAGAAGAGAATACGGAGGAAAAAGGTGATTTTTTTTCCTTAATCTTTATAATGTGAGAAGTGTCTTACTAAAACTACATAGGATGTTTCAACTCAACAGAAGAATCAAGTATAAATTTCTTTATCTCTAGAAGAATTGAATAGAAAGCTCCTTGATCGATAATGTAATTTCTATGAGGTATTTTTGGATTTCCTTCCATTTTGGTTGTTTTTTTGTTCTAAAAGTGTATATTAACTGCTATTGGAAGTGCGTGTTCTTGAGAGGATAGTCTCATGATTTGCTTGCCAATGCGATCCTAGTCGTTAAAACAGAGGAGTTTAATGAGATAGACATGTCATTCTCAACTTGAATTAGTGTTATTAACATCTCATGGTTTTATGTTTAAAAAGTTGACCAAACTATATTTTCAGTGAATTTCCTTTTTTTTTATTTTTTATTTTCTGTTTTCTTTTTCTTCTCCTGCAGCCGTGCTTTAGTTAAGACCTTCTTTAGGGCTTTATTTAAGTGCAGCAGTGGTGAAGCCAATGCCTCGCCTCTGTTTCCAAATGGCATACTTAAAGCTGTTACTCAGAGATTGCTCCTTACCTTTTTTTGAAGGGTTTTTTTTTGAGAATGATAGAACCTTGGGTGCAATATCCATACCTGATATATAATGCAAGAAATACAAACTTTGTCTATGAAGTGGTGAAAATCAATGTTCAAAGTTCGTATTTCATAGACAAAGGTATTTCCTTACCTTTTGATCTTGAGCACTGATTTTCATGATGTCATAGACAAAGTTTGTATTTCTTGCATTATATATCATGTATGGATATTGCACCTAAGGGTGTGGCCGAGTGTTCGATGAAGTGGGTTGAAAACCATGAGGACTGAGGTTTAAATCTCAATGGAGTAAAAACAAACATTAGGTGCTTTATTTCATCTGTCCAAGTATTGGTGGACAGAGTTACCCGGGACTTGTGCTAGTGTTGAGGTAGCGTAACCCGTGGAATAAGTCGAGGTGTGCGCAAGCTGCCCAGACACCGTGGTTATAAAAAAAATGAAGTCTTGTATGGATATATGTCTATGTAAACATAGTTCCATACTTATCATTGCTTCATGTGGAACTGTATCTGATTTGATTCCATTATTTATTGGCCTGATCTGGTAACTTATATTTTCCTTGTCCCTTTAATTCTTTGGTAGGTCTAAGAGAAAAAGGGCAGCACCAAATGTGGAGAGTTTTGATACTGCAGCTACTGGTATGATCTTTTAGATTATACATCTGGTAATTAGCACCCTTGAGAATGAAAATCATTTACAAGAAGCAGGATCCCTGCAGTGCTATTTTCTCTCGAGATCTCCCATCAGTTTAAACAGACTTCTATTTGGCTTGTAAACGTGGACAAATTTGAACTATTAACTCCATCTGTCTAAAAAAGAAACCCTTTTTTCTACTCTCAAGGGAAGTTCTGCTACATCTTGTACGACACAAACTTTTCATTCATGTGCGTTCCCCGTTTTCTCTTTCCAATACAACTTTTTACTTTGTTTTTCTCTCAAAGAAGCTCAAGATTCAATATAAGACCAAACATGTTTCTCCTATAAACATTAACTATTTCAATTTTAACTGTTTATCATAAATAAAGAAGACTATTTAAACTTAACTCCTCTCATATCATGGTACATAGTCAGATTTCACACGAAGCGGAAGTACATAATTCTTTATTCATCACAGCTTGTGACCATGTTTGTGCCTTGTGGAACAGAAATCTATTTTTACCTTCTATTTCTTGTTTCATATTTTTTATTTTAATCTTGTTCATGGCGGAACATAAAAAAGAGTAATTCATGAGTCTCATTGTATGTGTGCTCCTACTGCATTGTAACTACTCCAACTTTTGGAACTTTGTTATTTATGCCTGGTGTTCTACTCAGATGCTAATCACATAATTTTTCTGTTTTAAATTGAACCTTATAATTTGTCTTGTTTCTGTTTATGAAGGCCAAATATTGACTGAAGGGAAAAAGGCTTTGTACCATTGCAATTATTGCAATAAAGACATATCTGGAAGGATTCGGATTAAATGTGTTGTGTGCTCTGACTTTGATCTTTGTGTGGAATGCTTTTCTGTTGGAGCAGAAGTGCAGCCTCACAAAAGCAATCATCTGTATAGGGTTATGGTTAGTGACTTCATCTTATTGAATTTTCATCAAAATGTTGGACTACTTCTGTTAAGTACTTCTCTTGAATTGTTTTATTCGTATCTACATTTAACAGAACATAAATAGTTTAAGCCGGTGAAAATGCTTGAAGCAGTCTTAAATTGCAGCCTTAATTCTCAGTAGGTTTTGTTAAATGCTACGCTCTTCATTGATGTCACATTAATGAAGCAGATATCATCATTTTGTGTATCCTGATTGGTTTATGCAAAACTTGGAAAAATATTATAGAGATTGTTGAAGTTGCTGAGTACGTAACATCTTAAAGACCATTTAATTTATTTTTTAGAAGGATTGTGCCAGGTGAACTCTATACCTGATTTTGTATATCAGAGTTGACCACTCAGCTAATATGAAAGGGTTGTGCAGTCTTCATAGCTGCTTGATGGTCAGGCAGAGTCATAAGAACTATATCTATGGTCATCCGCTTGTACAAGATGTATTTTTATCTAATAATCCTGTTCATCAAAGTGGGCTGCTATCTGTTGAAATATTATCATAATTTCACTAACTTTTGGATATAATCCTTTACCTATACTCCCTCCGTTCCTTTTTAGTTGTTATGATAGGGTTTTGCACAACCCTTAAGAAAAAGTTAATTAGTAGTGTAGTTTGACCCCTTATTACTTCTTTAATCTTTATCTATTTACGTGCCTCTTAATTCTAGAATAATTTATGCTAAGGGCAAAGTTGAAACAAATAATTAGTTCTCTCTCATCTTCATCAAGAATAATTAATTCTCTTTTGATTGTTAATTTGACAACTATTTCGGAACAATTATTTTTAATATACATGACAATTAAAAGGAACAAAGGGAGTAGTTTGTTTGGTCAAACTTCTAAAATTAGCTTATTTTGAAAATTGTTTGTTTCAAAACTGCTTTAAAAAAGTACTTTTGTGAGAAGCTGTGTGTGTTAGGTCAATCAATTTGAGAAACACTTATAAGTATTTAGTGTTTGACCAAACTTTTAAAAAGGTTTCTAAATGTATTTTCTCAAAAGTGTTTTTTTTAAAAAGTACTTTTGGAGGGAAACCTTTTTTCAGCTTCTCAAAAAACAGCTTTTGCTCCTACTCAAAATCACTTTTTATTCCTCTAAAAGCTTGGCCAAACAACCCAACTTTTAAAAAAACATTTTTTTAGAAAGCACTTTTTTCCTTGGAGAATTTTGGCCAAACAGTCTACTAGTTACCTATAGTGGAGCTAAATTGGATTCATAATGAGACGCAGAGGTGGATCTAGAATTTCTAGAACATTGACTTACCACTAATAAAAGGAGAAAAAAGAATGTATTAAGTGGGAGTTGATCCATTTTCCTTAAAATAAATAATTTAGCATTCACCCAAGTCACGATCCGACCCTTTTAGAGCATGGGTGCTATCAAACAATATTAGATCAATTTTAGGAAATATGTACATAGGATACCTAATTTGAGGAGAGACCATGGGTTCACATGAACCACAATTTCTAATGTAAAAATCCACCCCTGATGAGATGGAAGATAATAGATAGAAATATGCTCATGAAAAAAGGTTGTTCTAATTGCAACGATGAGATGCTTATGTGCGGGAGATGATTTTCACATGATTCAAGTAAGATGGACACTCATGTTGGTATTTGTTACTATATCTAGAGAGGTAGAATTGAAGTTCACGCTTTTTATGTGGATGCTAAGTAATAGAGAATGGGATGTTTACTTTGTTGGACTTGTCAAATCTAAAATTGGGGACAAGGTTTTTATGAAGCTGTTACTCATGAGTGAACTGTTATTATGATTAATTACAAATGATGAGATTAGCAGGTGGTCGTATGTACAGTGGATATTCACTTCCCATCTTAGCTGATCAATGATCTAATGAAGCATTTTTCTCACATGTTTACATTTGAGGGAGGAGTTCTGGCACTTTTATGCTGTTTACTTTGTTTAGTTATGTTCTCACCCTTTTTATAATCTCTACTTTTTATGGATATATGTGTGGGATATGTCTTCAAGGTTTTCTTCTATGAACAGGATAACCTGTCATTTCCTCTCATATGTGCTGACTGGAATGCTGATGAGGAAATGTTACTTCTAGAGGTAGTCTTCCATTTTTCTGCTTGTGCTTAAATATTTCAATCATCAGTTATTTCTCTGCTCTATAATTTTTTTTACAAGTTCTCTTAAATATATCCTAGTGATCTAGATCTTATTCTTAATTCTGGGAGGATTAGAGTTCTCTTGGTTTTAGTTTATCGCCTGTCCTCTTTTTCTTTTGCAGGGTTTGGAAATGTACGGATTGGCAAACTGGGCTGAAGTTGCCGAACATGTTGGAACAAAGAGTAAATTGCAGTGTATTGACCACTATAAGTCCACATATATTAGTTCTCCTTGTTTTCCGCTTCCGGTGAGTAACCCGCCTAACACAGTGCAGCATTACATCAAGTGCTTCATTATGAAAAGCTGAATCTGCACACTATATTTCTGTAGGACATGTCTCATGTTATGGGAAAGAACAGAGAGGAACTTCTTGCCATGGCCAAGGATCAAGGTGACTGAAGAGCTTTTCTTTATCGCATTCATTTTTTTTTTTTAACCTCTTAAGCTTAAACTCTGATTTCGGATGGTTTTGCCTCAGTTTTCTTCTTCATACACTTTCTTGATTCAATCCATCAGTTTTTACTGTGTTCACTGCATAACACAATCAAGCTATGTTTTCTCCCTACCTCATGTGGGACAGGCCAACATTTACTCCAATTGGCTGGTTTGGCTATTAATCAAGAAATTGATCTGTATTGGGTTAAAAACAGAACTTTGGCATGTCTTTCTGGGACGCCTACATTTTCCCTTTTTTCATTGGATCAATAAAATTTTTGTAGCAGACCAAAATCATTTGTACCCCACACTCTTCAGAAGGCATCAAAAGAGTGACAAAAAACTGCAACAGCCAGAAATGTCTGGTTTCCGCTATCTTTCATAGGCCTGTCTGCTCATGCTTGGTTAGTAGTTAACAGATATCATCATATCTTGATAATTGAGTAGTACTGGTGTCGGAAGAAGTACAAGCATATCCACCATGTTGAAGTGTGTGAGTATCACATCTAAAAGATTAAGCTATTAGAGAGAGCACACTTTTATTTCATTAACTATGTATTCAACAATGCCCCCACGTGTAGGCATGAAGCCTGATTCTTTTTCATAGGCCAAGCATGTGGAAATTCTTTTCAATAATGGGTGGCAGTGAGACTCGAATTCAGGATCTCTGCCTTCATTGATGACTTAACCATGTTGAAGTGGTGTGATCATCTCATCTAAAGCTATTAGAGAGAGCACACTCTTATTTAATTAACAATGTAATCAACATCCATTCTCAGAATCACATCGTCTCTTAGTCTAATTGAATGTTCATTCTTGTTAGGATATGCAGCTCCCGGGGGAGTTAATGTTAAAGAAGAGTCTCCATTTTCTGCAGGAATCAAGTATGCTCGGGTTTGTTCCAAATAAATGCAAGTGTCATAGTCTTCTCTATTCTCATACGTTTGGACATGCATTTTCAGGATGGAAGATCAAAGGGAAGAAAATTCAACTGGACTTGCCTCAGGTAGTTTAGCTTCTGGCACAAATTGATACCCTTATAATTGACATAGAAATTCTGTTTCATAATGGGTGGCGGAGAATCAAACCTGCTTGATACTATTTTGCAGTGCATGATCATCTCATCTTAAAGGTTAAGCTATTAGAGAGAGCACTATCTTATTTAACTTAATTATATCTTCAACAATTCCGTTCTAAGATCATACTAAAAAGAGACAACAAAATAGAACAAAATTTTCCCCAGTGTCCCTGCAAAGGCAATGCATATGTATGTGTGTGTGTGGATACAGAGAGGGAGAGAGATAGAGATGACAATAGAATTGAAGGCAATTATAGTGGTAACTGTGGGAAAAATTATTATATCCTTCGGTTTGTGTTGGCATATGTTCACTTATTTCTCTGTCATGTTCGATTTGGTTTCAGTTGGAGGTTCTGCTTCTGGTACATTAGCAGGAGCTGGAAAGAGGACGTCTAGCTTACTTCATAGTAAGGAGAATCATGATAGCATCAAAGTGGAAGGTATCAGTTGCTCTAGCATTATATCACAGAAAATTGTGATGCTTACTGTTTATGCACCATTGCTTTATCTTCACTTTAGGATTCAGATATTCATGTACTAATCTTAAAGTATTCTTGTCTGGTGATGCTATTTATATATATTTTGAAAAAAGAATATGGCAAAGAAATTCTTGCAAGTGTATGCTTATTCCACATTTCTACTTGATTGTGAGCAGGAGATACCATGCCATTTCTGTAGTTTGTAGTTTGATAACAGTAATGCTGATAATTCACAACTATCTATACTTAAAGAAATAGCTGATGAAGTTTTTAACTTTTTATTGATAGTTTCTTTAGAGCATGCATGGTAACTTTTTGATTGAGAGAAATGCTAAGAGTCTTTTGTTATTGCATTTAGGTTGTCCTGCAGACAGGAGTGTCGGAGAGAAAAAGCCTAGGTCATCAGTGGATGAGGGGCCTTCTATGACAGAATTAAGTGGTTATAATTCCAAGAGAGAGGAGTTTGAAATTGAATACGATAACGATGCTGAGCAGATGGTGGCTGATATGGAATTTAAAGAGACAGATAGCAATGCTGAACGTGAACTGAAACTTCGGGTATTGCGTATATACAATAAAAGGTAAGTAATCCTCACCGAACTGTGATGTTGGTACTTATTTCCTCTTCCCCAACATATGCAAAAAAAAAAAAAGAATGTTAAGTACTATTTCTGTCAGTTACTCTTTTACCTTTTTCCCCCTCTTCCAAGTGCAAGAATCATTGCAGAAGAGAGCTATGATTCTGCACGTGTTGATTTTCTTGCCACATGTGAAAATGTCAATTGACTTCTTGACTTTAAGGTGGTTTTATTGAATGCAACATTCAACTGATGTATGCTGGTAGAATCACCTATTTATAGTTTTCTTGGGGATCTTGTGGATGAATAATGAACTTTATCCTGCCTTGAGCCACCTAGCAATTTGTAAAATTTTAACTGTTCCTTTTTATAATGCATTTCTCAGATATATGCCATTCAATGCAAGTTTCTCTTGCCTGTATCCATTTTTCAGTTGACTTCAGATTGAAGGTATTCAATACCATATTGACATCCCACTGGGCTGTTGTCTTCAAATAAATGTGGTTGATAATCTTCCCATGATTGTAGAGGGAAGTAATCCCAGTTAGGTGCTTCTGGTACATCATGTTGTCGATATGGATTTTTGAACTATGTATTCATGAGAAAATGTAGCTATTGAAAGACAATTACGTAGTAGAGGTCAGCAATTGTCTATGTTAGTTGCTTTGATGCACTAATGGCTCATGATACTCGTAATTTATTTTTGTTTGTGCGAATCTTCAATCTGTTAATATTCTGCAGGCTTGATGAGAGGAAACGTAGGAAGGATTTTATTTTGGAAAGAAAACTACTTCATCCTGATCCTTTTGAGAAAGACCTCACCCCGGAGGAGAAGGACATATGCCGTCGTTACAGGGTGTTCATGCGTTTTAGTTCAAAAGAGGAGCATGAGGATTTCCTTAGGAGCATAATCGAGGAGCACCGTATAGTTAAACGAATACGAGATCTTCAGGTTAAGTGCAAAGTCTTTCTACTAGAGTACCTCCAGAATGATAATCCTATTTTCTAGGCTCTTTGGAATCCTTTCTGAATGATTATAATCCTTATACAAATATTGGAACATTATCAGCCTATAATCATGTTTTGTTACACATAAAACATTAGGTGTGTAAAACACAAACTCAATGATATGAAAAGAATTTAAAGTTTATCCTTTTTTTTTAAAAAAAATTCTAACAGCAGAACTTATAATTTAAAGGTTTCTGTACTGGGTAAGCATTTTGTATAAAAATTTTATAATGCATTTTCTCCTATTTTGTTACTACCATGCGTAAGTCTACACGAATGCTAACTAGTTTCCTTAACCATAGGTAGTGATCCATTTTCTTTTGTTTTTATAACGGTTTTGTTCATACCAACTTGAACACACCTCAACTTTTATTCATCAAGTACCTGGCTACCTGCTCCTCCCACTAGCATAACTATTGGCAACTTTGGCCACCAAATTTTTGGCAGATGGAAGAAGCATCTAGTATATTTTGTGTATGCTGGTATTTGAACCCTGGTCTCCTATGATTTTCATCCCACTTAGTAGGCAATTTGGTCACACCCAATGGGTGCTGTAGGTTGTGGTTGTTGCATGGGATACATTTCAGATACTATAATCAAATAAAATTTGGCAAAAAGACCAATAGATTGGGTCAAGCACATACCTCTGTCATATGTGACAAATTTAAACTCTGCAGTCTCGTCTATTAAGTTTTCAAGTTAGTGTGATAGAAACTAAAAGAAACGAGATAAAAATGAAAATTTACTGGTTAAATAAAGTGCAAGAATTTAAACACTGCATTAACCAATAACAATGTTCGTATGGAGTGGACAAATCTCCAGATTCAAAGACAATAATAATATATTTTCTTCTCCAGAATTCCCCTAAAATACACATATTTATATACACATAGGGGTCGTTTGGTTTGAATTCAAGTTATGATGGGATTAATTATGATAGAATAAATTATGATGGGATTAGTTATGATGAGATTATTTTTTATCAAGTGTTTAGTTTGTTGTATTCAAAATAATAAATTTTAAGAACAATTTATTTGTTTACAAAAATACCCTTCATGAATGTAAAAAGTGATGTAACAAAAGGGTTGAAAGAGACATTTTTGTCATTTACTTATTTTATCCCGGGATAAGTTATCCCGAGATTACTATACCACCCAAAGGGAGGGATAACTTACCCCGGTACTAATTAGTAATCCCGGGATAAGTTGCCAACCAAACTACAAATTAAGTGGTACTATAATTTAATCTCAGGACTATTTGGTATTATCCTTCACACCAAATGACCCCATATAGATAACTCGTAATAGATAGATATAGAAACTGTTACTGCTGTAGATAACTGCTACTGGTAATAACTTATACTTATAACTAATAGATAATTACTGCTTATTATTTTATCCTATTTAAAACAAAGAAACTTAAGACATATAAACTAAGATAGATTATCCCCACATGCTGCTCGCCTATACTTTCTTCTAGAGTAATTCCTTAAAGGAGCATTCGTATCAGTGCATCTCCCCTGAAAAGTCGCCTTGTCCTCAAGGCGAAAAGAAAGAAACTGATCTGCAATGAGATCATAGTTTTCCCAACTAGCTTCTTCAAGCAGACGGTCAACCCAGTGAATGAGCAGTTCCAAAGAAGAAGAACTAGCTTCTTTGACCCATCGATGTGCAAGAATCTTGGCAGGAGATATGGTGAGTTCCCAATCTTCATTAAGAGGAAGAGGGGCTGGTGGTATAACAGCTTGTTGACCATGAGCTGGATGGAGCAAAGATACATGAAAAATCGGATGTACTTTGGAGGAAGCAGGGAGCCCCAGTTCATAAGCTACAGGTCTAACACATTGTACAATTTTATATGGTCCGAAAAATCGAGGTGACAATTTTTCGCACCTGCGATGAGCCAAAGAACGTTGATGGTAAGGCTGAACACGTAGAAAGACAGAATCTCCAACTTGAAAGGTAACATCTCGACGATGAGAATTAGCTTGCTGTTTCATTCGAGTTTGAGCCTTTAAAAGGTTATCTTTGAGAACTTTTAGCATGGCATCACGATTCAAAAGTTGTTCTTCAAGTTCAACAATGCGTGTTTTTCCATGAACAAAAGGAGAAATGGATGGAGGGTCCCTACCATAAACAACCTTGAATGGGGTAGTTTCTGTGGATGAGTGGAAGCCCATGTTAAAAGAAAACTCTGCCCATGGTAGATACTGACTCCATGTACGAGGCTGCTCCATAACAAAGCATTGTAAATATGATTCCAAGCATCTGTTAACCACCTCTGTTTGTCCATCAGATTGTGGATGGTAAGATGTACCCATTCTTAGCCCTGTCTGGCTAAGTCGAAAAAGCTCCTGCCAAAAAGCACTGAGAAAGATAACATCCTGATCAGATAGGATTGACCGAGGAATGCCGTGAAAATGTACAATTTCTCTACAGAAAACCTTAGCAACAATCTTGGCAGTATATGGGTGAGAAAGTGGGATGAAATGAGAATACTTGCTGAGACGATCCACGACAACAAAAATTGTATCAAAACCACCCAATTTGGGAAGTCCTACAATGAAGTCAAGTGAGATATCTTCCTAAATTCTACCAGGTATAGGTAAGGGTTGTAGAAGTCCAGCAGGTGCTAGAGCTTGGTATTTAGCTTGTTGACAAACCAAACAGTTTTGACCAAAGATCTTAACATCATGCTTCATCCTTGCCAGAAAAAGTTGGAGGAAAGGCGCTTCAAGGTTTTCAAATATCCTCCATGCCCGGTAGAAGGTGTGTCGTAGACTTTGAGAGAAGCTTTTGTCGAATAGAAGATTGATCCGGAACGACCAACCTTTCCTTGAAATAAAGTTTCTGATCCACAAGATGAAAATCTGGTTGTAAGAAAGGATCATGGTGAATGGCTTGAATAATCTCGTATCTGCTTGGAGAGCATTTTGCCAGTTGGAAAAATCCATTGGCACAGGAATAGCAAGAGCCAGAAATTCAGCATTTAATGGCCTCCTTGAAAGAGAATCGGCTCCCAAATTATCTTTTCCAGCTTTGTAAACAATTGTGAAGTCGAAGGGAAGCAATTTCATTAATAATCTTTGCTGCTCATTAGTAGTAATACGCTGGGAAAGTATCAAAGGAGATACTTGAGGCTGCAATGATCTGTTCGGACATAAAAATGATGGCCCTGGAGGTAGTGTCTCCATTTCTGCAAAGCTAAAACAAGAGCAAGCAATTTGCGGTCATAAGTAGACTTCAAACGACTCGAAAAAGAAAGTCCCTTACTAAAATAAGCAATAGGATGGTCATCCTGAAGAAGAATAACCCCTATTCCTTTTGAAGAAGCATCACATTCCACCACAAATGGTTGAGTAAAATCTGGAAGTTGTAGTACCGGAACAGTTGTTAGGGCTTGCTTTAGAAGTTGAAAAGCATTCTCAACTGAGTTTGACCATTGAAAAGCATTTTTCTTAGTAAGTTCGGTGAGTGGTCGAGCCATCATTCCATAACCCTTCACAAATCTTCGATAATAACCTGTTAACCCAAGAAATCCACGTAACTCCTTCACATAAATTGGTATGGGCCACTCCATGACAGCTTGAACTTTATCCCGATCAACAACAACCCCTTTTTTTGAAATCACATGACCCAAAAACGAAATATGGATTTGCCCAAATGAGCGTTTAGAAGTTTTGGCATAGAAACAATTATCTCTCAGAAGTTGGAGAGCAAGTTCCAACTGATTGATATGTTGCTCAACGGTCTGACTGTATACCAAGATGTCGTCAAAGAATACAAGAATGAATTTGAGTAGGTGTGGTCTGAACAAATCATTCATAGCACATTGGAACGTCGAAGGAGCATTAGAGAGACCAAAGGGCATAACAATGAACTCATAATGACCAGAGTGAGGACGAAAAGCAGTTTTATGAATGTCAGTAGGATTGACACGTGTATGTAGGATCGACACGTATCTGATGGCAACCAGAACGTAAATCAATCTTTGAAAAAATAGCTGCTCCATGCAATTCGTCAAGAAGCTCATCAATATTTGGAATTGGGTACTTATCTGGAATAGTAATTTGGTTGAGACCTCTATAATCAATGCACATACGCCATGTATTGTCCTTTTTCTTGACGAGAAGGACAGGGCTAGCAAACGGATTGGTACTTGACCTTATAAAACCCTTTTGAAGTAATTCAGAAACTTGTTTTTCAATTTCTGATTTTTGGAATTACGGATAACGATATGGACGGATGTTGGGTGGTCTTGAGTTAGGAATCAAAGGGATAGAGTGGATGTGTTGACGAAAAGGAGGTAGGGCATTGGGTTCTTCAAAAATTGATTCAAACTTATGAAGCAAGTTTTGAATATCAATGGGTAGAGAATTACTTGAAGTATCAGCCTCCTTGGAGAAATACTGAAAAGCAACTGGTGCATTTGATTCTTGTGGGACCCCCTAAAGCTTATATTGCTTCCCATTTAAATTAAAAATCAAAAGCATCTCATTCCAGTTAGCTTGGACTGTATTTAAAGAAGCAAGCCACTTAATTCCAAGCACTAAATCTGCTCCTCCAACAGAGAAAGGATAAAAATCTTGATCAATAGTTAATCCGGGGAATTTCACAACAAGATTTTTGCACAGACGGTTGCAACGTATGATATCTCCATCCGATCTGAATTCCAAAATAGGGCATAACTTGAGCAGGCAACTGTAATTCTTCAACAATTTTTTCAGAGATAAAATTGTGGGATGACCCACTATCAACCAGAAGCAGCACCTTGCGTCCATTTAAGGTCCCTTGAAGTTTCATCGTTGTGCCTGTTGTGTTACCTAGAAAGGCGTGGAATGAAATTTCAGCAAGGTCATTTGTATCTGCATCCTCATTAATTATGTCACTTGGCATTTGTTCTCAAGATTCATCACCTTCAATGCTGTCATTTGCCTCCATAAGTGTAAGATATGCTGTCTTGCAACGGTGACCCGGTGCAAATTTTTCATTACACCTAAAACAGAGTCCTTTCGCTATGCGATTCTGCTGCTCTATCTCCCAAGCACGATTTGGAGAAGGACGAGGAGACATCTGTGCAGAATTAGGATTGGTTCGTGATACGAGTTGGTTGCCTACTGATTGGTAAGGAACATCACGTGCAGAACCAGTTTGGGTTGTGTTGGATCATGACAGATTTGACCAGAGACCCTTTATTCCCACGATTGGAACTAACTTTTTGCTCAAATTCCAATGCAATGCCCATGGTTTTATAAACAATTCTAGGCTTATGAATTCTCACATCTGATTTGAGTTCTCTAAGCCCAGTAAGGAACACTCCCAAAAGACAATGTTTTGGCCAATCCTTGACCCGGGCATCGTTAAGCAAATTCCTGGCGATACTCTTGTGTCCAATTGTCGAATGCTACATAAATGTTCATCTGGATTCTGAAATTGAGCAGGACCATAGTTTTCTTGTAAAGCTTTAACAAGGTCCTCCCAATACAACAATGTACGCTCATTGTTAATCCACGCAAAGAGATCAAGCGCATCACCCTCCAAATACATGGCTGCAACATCTACCTTTAAATCATCGGGAGTTTGATAGTATCGAAAATATTTTTCAGCCTTCAAAATCTAGCCACTTGGATCTCCTCCTTCAAATTGAGGAAATTCCATCTTTATGTGTGTCCTATGCAATGGATTCTTCAACCACCAAGGCATATACACATTAACATCAACCTCCTCAACCCAAGAAGATCTTCTGGTGTCACGAGGACCTCTACTACGTTCTGGACCCTTTCCTTTAGCAGATGTACCAGGATTAGCATCAAATCGAGTACCACTAGATTGAGCCTTCACGGCAGCATCTAAGCAAACGTGATGTTATAAACGTTAATTGCTGGACAATTTGACCATTAGAGGGCTCACTAGGATGATTTGTGACTGGTTGTGGTGATGGTTCATTAGAAGAAAGTGTAGATACCACCATCTTGGATCTTGCTGCTCTGATACCAAAATGATAGAAACTAAAAAGAAACGAGATAAAAATGAAAATTTACTGGTTAAATAAAGTGCAAGAATCTTAAACACCGCATTAACCAATGACAATGTCCGTATGGAGTGGACAAATCTCCAGATTCAAAGATAATAATAATATATTTTCATTCTCCAGAATTCCCCTAAAATACACATAAAGATTATTCCTAATAGATAGATATAGAAACAGTTAGTGCTGTAGATAACTGCTACTGGTAATAACTTCTACTTATAACTAATAGATAAGTACTGCTTATTATTTTTTCGTATTTAAAACAAAGAAACTTAAGACATAAATTAAGAGATTATCCCCACATGCTGCTCGCCTATACTTTCTTCTAGAGTAAGTCCTTAAAGGAGCATTCGTATCATAGTGTTATTGAAATATTCAGTCCCTGCACCCAGGATGCCCGAATTGCTGGTTGCCGAACTTTAGCTGAGGCAGAAAGATATGTTGAACAAAAGAGAACGCGGGAATCTGAAGAAAATGTACGTAGACTAAAGGAGAACTCCCAGAGTGGCCCAAGTGGCAAATATTTACAAAGAGCAGGTCACTTTAAAGTGGAGCATGACAGCAGCCCTAGAGGAGTTGGTAGAGGCCCTGAAATGATGGATTGTTGCAATGACTTATCATCAACCACCGCACCACATGGTGTTGGAAGTGCTGTAGACATTTGGGATGTCAGTGGCTTTTCAGGGGCAGAGTTGCTCTCAGAAGCTGTAAGAATCTTCTTTTTCTGCTGCCACATATTGTTGCTATTTGACTATTTCCACAATTTTCTTTGCGAGCATTAACCATGCGACTGGTATTATCTGACTTTGTACATATATCAAAATGGGTATTGATGTAGCAATTCTAATAGTATTGATTCCCCTGAAAAGTGAAATTTTTTTGAACTTTTAGTTATTAGTGTATGGCTGGATCCTTTTAATCCTAACCTGCATTTGTGGTAATTGCAAATGCAGGAAAAAAAGCTTTGTGATGAGATGAGAATCCTGCCGGCTCATTATCTAAACATGTCGCAAACCATGTCCATGGGGATCTTTAATGGCAACATCACCAAGAAATCTGATGCACATGGTCTATTCAATGTTGATCCGAATAAGGTGGACAAAGTGTATGAGATGCTTGTTAAAAAGGGCCTCGCTCAAGCATAATGTTGCTACTTTACAGGTTCAAGCATGATTTTACTTATTTTCTACCAAAATTGGCAATGATGTAAAAAGGCTGGCCTGTTTTCGTAGATTCTTTCAAAACTATCTAAACCGTTACGTTAGACAAAGGTTGCTCAAGGCATGGCTGTTCAAAAAGTTATCACATACGTGTAACGAGAGGAAAGGTCATGCAGTGGATATCCTTTATAATGATACCGATTGTAGATGTGAGGTTCGTAACACAAGCTTTTCATAGTGTTCCAGTAACATTGCAATTATTATGGCGTGGTAAGTTATCTGTTCGAAAGGAAGCAGTGTAATGGAGACTTATGCTGTTGTCTGAGGCTTGTGTATACATGAGGTTTATACATCCAATTAGATTGTGAATAATTTGCTGGTTCGCAGCTAGTTTTGAAAAGTGTTTCATTTGCAATTCTTTTTCCTCAAAACAGGGAAGTTGGATTGAGTATCCATTTTATGTTGTTGGATTGAGTATCTATTTTATGTTGGATTATAATATTTATGTTGTTGGATTATATTATTTTATCTTGTTGGATTGAGTATCTATTTTTATGTTGGATAATTTTGTTTTATGTTGATTATCTAATTTAAGTTGTGTTCGTTGCATAGGCATAACAATTATTCCATTCACATTAATCTTGGAGATCTGTCAAACTTTCTACATTTTGTATTTCTAGACTTTATTTAACCACAAAAGAATCATACTCCTTCGAGTACTGTTATTATCTAGTGGTTTCATATATATATATATATATATATAAATAGGAAAGCACGAGTTCAATATATGTTATTTTTTATCTCAATTTTTGGGACAAATAGAATTTGGAGAGTCAACTAAATTTTAATATGATTTTTAGATATTTTAAGTTAATTGCTGTGATTAATAATACTCTTTATGTAGTTTTTAAATAATGTATGCTATTCTCTCTATTCCAATTTATATGACATTGAAAATTTTGAGAGTCAATCAATTTTATTTAAAATTTTTAAGTTGTTAATTATTGTGATTTTGTAGTACTTTTTACACAATTTTTAAATTATATAGTATGTTACTTCATCTTTTCTAATTTATGTGGTACTAATAAAACTTCAAGAATTAGTAATCAAACTTTTCCTGTCTTTTAGATAGTTGCTAATTATTGTGATTTAGTCTTTTTACGTAATTTAAAAAAAATATGTATTATTCCTTTTATATCAATTTATATGGTACAAATATAGTTTCAAGAGTCCACCAAATTTTTATGTTTTTTATTTTTAAAAAAAAGGTTTTAGGTTGTTAGTTCTTGGGAACCGATAAAATTTCAATAGTCAATTAATTTTTTAATATATAAAAGACTAAGAAAATAAAATAAACCAATTAAATATGAAGTAATGAAAGAACCAACTTTCAGATGGGTAGTCAAGTTGAATTTCAACATATTATGGACGAAACTTTACGAAGGGTATATTGAATTGGAGCATTTATTCCTTCGTCGTCTTATTTACGTGATTATGTTTGACTGAATATGATGATTAATAAAAGAATTATTCTTAAAATTTATAGTTTTAAGTATGTCATGACACTGTATTGTAGAGAATAGCAGAAGAAATGTATAATTGGAGGGCCCTTCTGCTTGCCCAAGATTGTTAACTACGATCGTAAGATTCAACTAAAGAAAAGAAAGCTAGAAAGGAGAAAGAATATTTTGAATAAGAGAACTTTGATATGGAAAAAGACTCTTTGATTTGGGTTGTATTACAAATGACTAAGGTCACCCTATTTATACTTGCGTGGGAAACAACTAGTGTATTCTATCATTTACTACAAGTATCTAATTCTCTAAAATATCTACACATTTCTTAGATACATCTACAAGAAGATTCTAGTAACTTTATCTTCTTCCCTAAAATATGTAGATATTTCTTTAAGATAATTATTCTAAATACTACACTAGAGTATTCTAAAATCAAATATAAAACATTTCCAAATTTGGATCAAAAGATTTAACAAACTAGGAATAATGAGTTTATAACTATAGTACTTGAACAACTTTCAATGCAACCACGGTGCAATCTCGATCTGCAAGCCCTTTATTGGACTCGCGGAATATCACTGTTCGGATTCATAACTCGAATTTTTGTTGTTGTTGTTCATAAGTTGGGTAATCGAAGTCAATGTCGATCATCTTCAATATCACTACACCTACAAAATTAGTAGTATTCACGATATTCAAAAGTCATACAAAACTATAAGACCCCAGACATAAGATTAAAAAGTATTGATATATTTTTTTTTTGAAGCAATGCGATTATTAATTTGTAAAAATCAAAAAAGGAAAAGAAAATAGAAATTCCATATAAAAGTTAGTATTTCTAAACCTTCCCTCCAACAACTTGATTATAGAGACAAAACTACCCCGTCTTATTCCCAAGACTCAGCGTATAACTGAAGGGTAAAATCGTCAAATCTGGAAAGAAATAACGGTTTGTAACTAACTTTAGCAAAAAAGACTTCTCTGTATAAAAACAGAGCTCATTTTTGTTCTCTCTGCAAAAGAAAAAAATAGAGAAAAAGAAGAAGAAGATGAATTTCTCAGAGATGAAAGATGAGGCGATTAATGGTGTGAAATGGTACTTCAATAGGAATTGGAACAGAGACGACGTGATGAATATGGATGAAATTTCCAACGAACTTCACTCAACCTTGGAGATGGTACATACATTCATCCTAGCACTTCCAATTTTACTTTCCTTCTAAATCCTCAATTCTTCTCACAAGATTTTTAGGTATTACTGATAATGAATTTCAGTTTCTTACAGTTCAGAAGATTGATTTGTTTTTGCTAAAAATATAGGTGTATCTTAGTCTCTTTTGTGCCATGTTGAGCATTACTTGTGGATCCACTTTGCAATGGATCTCGATAACTGCAGGGAAATACTCAGTCCTTTATTTTGCAGCAAAATTAATCTTGCTTTACCTTACTCCACCAGAGTGAGTGGTATGTACGTGATCAATGACTCGTAAATTTTGTTGAATTATTCTTGAAGTTGATTCTTATAATGTAAATCTTCTGTCTTATGAAGAAAATGAGGATCATAATCTCGATGTTGGCTGAATATTCATTCGGTTCTACTGTTGGCTTCATTTTCAATATTGTTTAGATATCCGTTGATCGAGTTTTCTAATATGAAAATAACAATTGGTTGTTCTCCAGCTTTGTTTTCAGACTTTTGGTAGGTATAACAATTGGCATTGGAAATTTGTGGCATCAACCCATCAAAACAAAGGATAGGAGGGAAATCTACACCCGTTGCCTGAAATATTGCATTGTTATAGTGGTCTCGATGATTGCTTTCTTTCTTTTGGAAACAGATACAACTCTCCGGATGATTGCGGTAAGCAGTTGTATGTAGTCATTTTGAACTCGCTGACTCTTGTCATATGACTGACTTTTTGAATACTGTTTGTTGTAGATACACTCTGTGCTGATATTGTTGATGGGGTACCTTGTGCTATATAGCCAAGAAATACTGTACGATGCTAACTTTGGAGATATTAATTTCGTCAACTGCACATTCACTGTCTTCTTCCATTTTCCGGGCATAATGATCCATGCTACAGGACTATACCTGCAGGGTGAGCAACAAGAACAGAATTAAAGCTGATGCAGCTTGGAAGTACAGAGTAAAATGAGAGTAAAATGTGAAGCTTACTGCAAATGAGGAACAAATATTTCCTTGTGTCTACATTTTACTGATTGAAGCAAAGTGCTTTGAATATTTCTTGGCGAATGAACTACTGATTGTTGATTACAAAATCTTGAATAGAATGAATACACATAATTGATTTTTTTTCAAGATAGTGCAATAAAGAATTTCACAAATGCTTAAGAGCTATTTATGGTGTAATTTCACAAATGGTCGCTCAACAATTTGTGGACGTTTGTTTCCTCCAAAGCACTTCCCATTGTATTTAGGCAAACTAAGTGGACGTTTGGTCATGAAAATTCATTTTATTTAAAATTTATAATGTTGACTTACGTTTGGTCATACTTTTTGCAAAGAATATTTAGTATTTCAATAATACTAAATAACAGTGTTTAATATGCACCTATCATCGATCCAAGGAAAAAAGGAATAACAGTTTTTGGGGATTCATAGTCTCAAACCCCAGTTGACGACCAACGATGACAACACAGACACATGTAAAAGTTTCAAGTAAAGATATTTGTACTAATTGAAGGATGTGCTTAATTAAAACGAAGTTATGGAACACATATTATGTGAGTTATTTCAAAATAATTCTTATAGCGATTGGAGGGCTCAAAGAATCCCGATCCTAAAATCAGAGGGCATCAAAAGCCCAGATTCTTAAATAACTATTGATAGGAGCCTAAATCAACAGTTTCATATTTTGGAAATTAAATAGAAGCAATGCAATTAATTTATGAAAAATCAAAACAAAATAGAAATTCCCTACTAAAATTTCCCGCCAACAATCTAAGCCTGGAGACGAAACTACCCCATCTTATTCCCAAGACTGAGGGGTAAAACAATAAATATCCTTGGGCAGTCATTGTAACGAACTCAGCAACCACTTTTTTTCTCTGTATAGCAGAGCTCACAGTTTCTCTGAAAGAAGAAGAAAAAGATGAATTTCACAGAGATGAATATTTGGGCCGTCAATAGGAACCGGAACAGAGATGACATGATGAATTTCGATGAAATTACTCATCAAGTGCAGGTACGATTCATCAGAAATTATTGTAAAATCATGAAATTATTAACTTTAAGTTTAAGCCTAAGTTTGACTTTAGTCAACATTCTGAGTAAACGTGCTCGGATGAGAATTCTGTTAGCGCGGTCAGCTCCAGAATGTCGAGTTTGGTCTAGATTGACCCATCTTTTGTGTTCCAAGGTTTCTGATATTTTTCCGAGCCCTTATGTGGTTTTTGGCTTAAAATGACATTTGGGTGTGGGACCCACTTTTTGTCAAACTGACCTCGTATGGAAATTTTGACTATGTCATTGAGTTCGAAATATCGAATTTGGTATGGTTGCATATCTCGTTTGTGTGCACGGGGTTCCGAATGAGTTCGGAGCACCCGTCGAAGTTTTTAAGTTTTTGGAAAGATAATGCAGAAAAATTTGCTATAAGATGCACAAATATTAGCAACCATTTTCCAAACTTAAAACCCTCATAACTCTCTCATCTCTCAACCGAATTAGGAGATTCGAAGTGCGGGAGCTTCGTATTTTTGGTAGCTTCGCTGTAGAGTGTTCGGAAGTTGTTGGGTGCACGTAGTTCGAGGTAATTTCGCGATAAACCTGATTGTTGTACCCTTTTTCGAGCTTTTGTTTTTGGCATTCTTGTTTTGGTCATATCTCACTCAATTTAGCTCAGTTTTGGGTGATTCAAAGTCCCACATATTGGGAATTATCGTGACTTCATCGTGGAGTGTTCAAGGAGTGTTGGACACCATTATATCCTTGTAAATTTCGAGTTTAAACTGCTGCATGTTTTCTTTTAAGTTGATTAAAGTGTGGTTTTCTTGCATGTTGGTTTTTGCTGCGTTTTGAGCCTCGAATTGTGTTCCATTTTGGAAATGGAACACAAAGTTTGGGGTACTGTTTTGGGTCTCTTGATGAAGTCAAATTCGAACAGTTCGGTGCGGGTCCCACGATTCCTGTTTTGACTCCAAAATTGACCCGTATCCGTTTGTTGTGATTTTGGTGTCTAAACAACCATACTAACATTGTGATCCTATATTTGATAGAGTGACAGCGTTCAAAGGTCGTTCGGGAAGGAAAAGCTCCGGCAAAGTAATTTGGAGCGCGCGATCGGCCTTAAGGTAGGCTACGACTTCCTTTCTATTAGATTGAGCTTAATTGTGTAAAAGCATGTCGATTGGAGTGAATTGGGAGTGGGTACCAGCTTCCTACTTTACTTTGATTAGATACCTCATGTTAGGATCGATTGGCCGTATTTCGGGTGTAGTATCATGTTAACCGGGTTAGTAGAGTTGCATGCTTATGTGCTAAATGCTATTGTATGCTTGTATGCTATGTGTTGTATGTTTGTTCGTCCTTAACCGTAAGCATGATGTCCTTAGTCTAGGTTAGGCTAGCATTGCCTTAGACTTATGACCCATGTGGGCTGGATAGCCTTGACTTTCTGCCGACGTCGTTCGGATGACTTAGCTCCTTATAGACTAGAGTAGTAGACTTGAGTCTGATAGTTGAGCCTTAGATTAGGCGTTATCGCTGCTTGCTGAACTTCTGTATCTTCTCCCTCTAATTTTGCGATTTCAACGCATTCTCAAAGGTTCGGTGCATCACTAGAGGCGTGAGATTGAGATAGTATAGGCTTGGAGCCTTTTCTGTGATTTCTTAGAGTGGATGGCGTTCCATGGTGGTTGTTGTTGGATTGGATCCTATTGGAGATACCATCATCCCCGGGATCATTCTTTTTAGCTGGGCTGGAAGCGTATCGCTGGCTGGGTAGACTCGGTAATTTAGACGATCGCCCCCGGACCTCTCTTTCTAGCTGGGCTGGGAGTGTGCTGTTGTCTGGGTGTCCCCGGGTCGCTCTTTCTAGCTGGGCTGGGAGCTGACTGCATGGTAGGACGACTCGCGATATCAACCTCACCCTCAGGTCCCTCTTTCTAGCTGGGCTGGAAGTGGACTGTTTGGTAGGGTGCCCCATAGGGTCACTCTTTCTAGCTGTGCTGGGAGTGCATTGTTGGCTGGGTGGAGTCTGATGGGTTATCTTGGTTACTTTGGGCTGGGAGCCTAGTTTTCTTCTTTCTCAGTAGACTTAGCTTTTCTGTGTACTTGTCGGGCTTATGGGGGTCCGTTCAGGTTTTATTTAAACTTGCGCACGAGTGTACCGTCTGGGCTTATGGGGGTCTAGTTATGTTTAGTTTAGTTGTACTTAGTTTATTTATGGTATGCTCGTGTGCTTCCTTTTCTTATCCGCTTTGACCTCTCTGTGTCTAGATTCTTTCCTTTCTTATTGTTTTTTTTACCCTTTTTGCTCAGGTGGCCTTTGATGCCTACCGAGTACCTGTTGTTTTGGTACTCATGATACGCTCTGCATCTATTTCGTGATGCAGGTCCCAGTACCAGTTACCAGCGGTGAGTAGTTCCAACCTTCTTTTGCAGCTGTGATTCGGAGACAAGGGTGAGCACTTGGCGTTTTGGGTTTGTCTTGTCTCCTTCTTTTGTTTTAGCTAGTCTTGTTGCCTTTGAGACACGCTTTATTGTGTTCCACTTTTGGGACTTGTACTCTTTATTAGATAGCTCTGTACTAGTGACTTCCAGGTTTTGGGAGGGATTCTGTTTATATTTCTTTTGGTTTGCTTCCGCCTTGGTGTCCTTGTTTAGATTATTGTTTTTGCTAGTTTCTGTCCTTATGCTCATTGCTTGATGTTCTGGGTTACGGGTTGGCTTACCTACTGGTAGGGTATAGTAGGTGCCATCATGACTCGAGAAATCGGGTCGTGACACTTATGTAGCAAGTTTATTCTGGATTTACTTTACTCCACCAGGGAAAATGGTATGTATGTGATCAATGACTCAGATTATTCTTGACGTCGTCTTCTCTCTAACTTATAACATAAATCTTCTATCTTATGCAGAACATGAGGTTCTTACTCACCATGTTGGTTGCTTATTCATTCGGTGCTTCTACCATTTATATCTTCAAAATCAACCAAGAGTAAGACTCAAAACATTGCTTAGATATCTGGAAATCTTTATTCTGTAGTAAGGACTTGTGAGATTTAGCTGCCTGAATGTGTTCTTCTCTTTCACAAGATAATGACATTGGAGTGGATCGATGAATTTGACATAAAACACCGCGTTTTGTATCAATCTTGCGCAGTTTTCTAAAAGTGACTACTAGAATATATAAAACTTGTGCATTCTTGGCTAATATATATGTTATAGCACATTTGCTACTCCTCTGCTCCTTCTATACGTGTAGTTGATTAGTCCTTGTTGTTTTCTGTTCCTTATTTGAAAGAATACTCTGATAATCTTAACATTCCATGCTTGTTCTCCAGCTATGTTCTCAGACATTGGGCTGCTATAACAGTTAGCACTGGAAATTTCTTGTATAGAGCAATCAAAGCAGCGGAAAGGAGTGAAATCAACTTCGGTTGCGTGAAATATTGTTATATTGTAATGATCTCCGGAACTGTTCTCATTCACTTGGACATAGACACAACTTTCTGGTACAAAATGGTAAGCAGTTGTATGCATACGATGTAGTCATTTTGAACTCGCTGACCTCTAGTTTGAATGAATAATATTACTGACTTGTTGAATTACTGCTTGTGATAGATAATCGCTGTGCAGATAGTGTTCATGGCGTACCTTATGATATATAGCCAAGAGATACTGTACGATACAAACTTAGGAAATCTTAACTTCCTCAACTGCGCATTCACCGTCTTGTTCCATTTACCGGGTATAGTGATCCATGCTGCAATACTATACCTGCAGGGTACAGAAATCGAGCTACACGTACACAATTGAAGCAGATGCAGCTTTGGAGGTATAGAATAGATAGAGAGTAGAATGTGCACCTTATACTGTAAATGATGAACAAATATTCCTTTGTGTCTACATTTTACCGATTGAATTTGGAATTTGTACAGAAATACTGATTGTTGATTACCCTGCCCCATACAAAATCTTGAATAGAATACAGAATTGAACTGTTCTAAGAACCATATGTAAGAGCTATTTAGGGTGTAATTTTACAAATGCTCACTCAACAATTTTACTTTTTCACACCAAAGTTATAAAAACTATTTTTGGCATCATAGAAAATATCTCCATTGTTTCCTACTAGCACTTGAGAGTAGAATGTGCACCTTCCTTTATCAACCATATGTTTGGTACATTTTGATTTATCTACTCGTTTGATAAACTCAAAATTATTTTAAGTTAAAAACAATCGAAAGTTATAAATTGGTCATTCTCAACTTATAATTTTACACCTCAATAAGTATTTTTAGTTAACCAAGATTGAAAGACTTTTTTGAACAATACTTGAGTTGTGTCTCCTCCTTGTTCCTTTTTACTTGTCAAATTTTTATTTGGCACGCCTATTAAGAAAAATAATGATAGATGTAGTGAGTTTACTAGTTTAACCCTATTAACTGATAGGATCCCAAATATATTTACTCACTACATTTTTAAAAAAAATGTTAACTCAATGTTAATAAATTGAAGGTATAATAGGAAAAAGAAAATTGTCTTTCCCTGATTTGTCAAAAAATGACAAGTAAAAATAAAAATGAAATTAAGAAATATTTGACAAGTAAATAGGGATGGAGGGAGCATAAATTACAAGAACTAATAGTCATCCTCTGCCACAATCTATACTTGCTAACATATGTACTTATTATTTTATTTTAATAATAAAATGCCTATACTTTTGGTAAGAGCAAAAAAAAAATATATAAGTAAAAAACTAAAGAAGAAGCCTAGCTAAATCAATAGTTTCACATTTTGGAAATTAAATTAATTTAAATAGAAGCTATGCGATTAATTTATAAAAATAAAAGAGGAAAAGAAAATAAGAAATTCCCCACAAAAGTTATTTCTAAAACTTCCCGCCAACAATATGAGCCCGGAGACGAAATTACCCCCGTCTTATTCCAAGACAGCGTATAACCAAAGGGTAAAACCATAAATATCCTTCAAGGAATAACAAACTTTTTTTTCCTTTGTAGAGCAGAATTCACCTTCCCAAGTAGAATGAAAAACGGAAAAGCCTAAATAAATTTAATCTCAAATAGAATAACATTAGGAAAACAAATAAGCATTATAAATAATACGTATAATCTGAGAAGCCATTAAAGCATCAAAAGTAATTACTCATCAAAACCTAGCTAAGAAAAACTCATTCATCAACAAATTAAGTATGTACTGGAAAAAACTTAAGTTGTTGGGCAGGGGTCTTATGGTACGGAGTCTCTTGCCATGCCATTAACGGATTACTATACATTATTTGCTGCTGTCAAATCCGCGGAAGATGATCGCTCGTCTTTGCTCCGAGCGGAAGGACAAATATTGCATGCGCTGAGAGGGTCGGAGACGTAATTAAGTGCTTCGGAGAAGATGTAAGCATCGAAAACGGTAAAAAAAACTTATAACCTCTTGCTCGAGTATGCTATCGGTGGAACTTTGCATGACTTAATTCATAAGTCGAAGATGGTACTCGGAGAATCAGAGGTTGCGTACTATGCTTTTCAAATCTTAGTTGGGATTTGTCATGTTCATCTAAAAGGATTTATCCATTGCGATCTAAAACCAGCTAATAATATACTTGTGTTTCCTGGCGGACAACATGGCCTTGCAAATGTGAAACTGGCTGATTTTGGGCTATCGTTGAGATCTGAAACAAACACATGTTGGGACACATCATTGAAGAAGCATTGTCGCCGCAGAGGGACTCTACTATATGCAGCACCGGAATCTGAAGTGTGTGGGATTCAAGATAAAGCCGTTGATATTTGGGCATTTGGATGCATACGTATAGAAATGCTCACCGGAAAGCGGGTATGGCCAGAATGTAAAAATAAGAATGAATTAAAATTGAAGATAGCGTATGAAAAACCAGAGATACCAAATAATATCTCTAATGATGCAAAGGACTTTCTGAGTAAGTGTTTGGACAGAGATCATAATTGGAGATGGAATGCGGAGAAGCTACTTAATCATTCATTCATCACGAACTATGTTAATAAGAAGATGATTCATGAGTTGATCCAGCGGCCTCTTGGTGATGCAGGACTCAAAACATTGGTTTCTTTGGAGCACTTATTCACAACAACTAGTTTCTATTTTCCTCATAACTCATACTTGAGAGGATCTAATATTACAGAAGACGCGCCTCTACTATGGATGAATTTCAGAGACTTACATATATAATGAAGCTTACTACTCATCCCTTTTCTCATCTTGGGTGTGCGACTCTTCAACAAACCTCAACTACTGAAGTGACTAACAGCTTGAAAGTTGAAACTGGCTGATTAATTAGCATATCTCGAATAGTATATATGTATTAAGCATAGTTGATGAAATACATGTGGAGCCTGATCCCTCTCTCTGTAGGGCTTAGAGCAATCTGTAATCATGATGTGATCTCTTAATTTTGAATCAAAAACGATTTATACATATGTTAATTATACAACGATGGTATCTTCATGAAGATTTTCATTTAAGTATGTTACTGTTGAGCTAATTTATACACTGATGAGATAATGTATATATGCGTCAAGAGAATTGCATTCACCAAAAAATAAATGGCTAAGTAGCTATTATGTTATTTTGCAAACGGAGATTAAATCGACCATAATATTTTATTCCAACATAGTAATGTAATAATCGAGATATTGCTTGCTTAAGCCGACAATTTCATTTCTCTAGTGCTTAATCTATTAAATAGTACATTTTTTCCATCTGTTGCTTGTGCTTGTGCAGAAAATGCTTTTGCCGTGAGGCCTTCCACCTGAAAGAGAAGATGATTAAGAGTTGCGCTAAATGATACATCAAGGCAAGGTGCAAGCTGATATTGTACTTTAATGGTAACAAAGCCGTTGTCGTGGTCTGCAGTATATCTTTTGTGTATCTTTGGCTGGAGTGAGTTGGATAGTAGCCTTGCTCTGATGATGAGGAGGAGGAGGAGGAAGAGGAAGAGGAAGAGGAAGAGAAGATCTCTCGGAGGACGCATGAAGTAATCAAGTTCCCCAATTTAGATGATTTGGACCTTCGATCTCTGGGATTGCTCACTCACTTTTGCAACAACACTGTTGAGGGCATTGAGTTCCCTCGGTAACAGGAAATGAGCTTCTATGAGTTATCACATACAGTGTTGTATGAATTGACTCCGTCATATTAATATTATTAGCATAGTAGTACCTACATGTCGGGGTAAACTATCATAGTTCCTTACCACGACGTAATATCCACACCTACATTGACATGTGTAATTTCATGGCGATAATTCCGATAAACTAAAGCCGTCTGAAGCCAATATTTGATTTAATGATATTTGTTTGGAGATTTTCTTAAGAGATACTCCCTCCGTTTTACAAAGAGTGACCTAGTTTGACTTGGCACAAAGTTTTAGAAAATAAAAGAGACTTTTGAATCTTGTGGTCCTAAATTAAAGTTATGTTAAATGTACTAAATTGCCCTTCAATCTTGTGTCTTTAAACATGTCACGTGGAAAACTGAAATTAAAATGTTACCAAAAAAGGAAAGAGGTCATTTTTTTTGAAACAGACTAAAAAGGAAAGGAGGTCATTCCTTTTGAAATGGAGGGAGTAGTAAATTTCAACATACCTTGATTTACCACAATATTCCAAAGTCACCAGTAAATCACAATCTGCAGAATGACATTCAATTCACATCAAAGAATTGTCCAACAAGTTATTCCAAAAACTTCCCGCCAATGACCTGAGCCTGGAGACGAAATTACCCCTGTCTTATACTCAAAACTCAGTTATTGAAGGGTAAAAACGTAAATATCCCAATAGGAATAACGGTTCATAACAACTTAGCAAGGCCACTGTTCTCTGTATGTATAACAGACTATAAACAGAGCTCAGTTTTTCCTTCTTTCTGCAAAAAAATAAAAGAAAAAAAGAAGCAGAAGATGAATTTCTCAGATTTGGTGGATGAAATTCCTTATGAAGTTCACAGAAGATTGAAGACCGTACGTACATTCATCCTAACACTTTGATTTTTTCCATTTCCTTGTAGTTATCGCAAACGTAAGAATAAAAATGTTGTAATTCATGAAATTACTGTGAGACTTTTTCATGAAATTCCCGAAGAAGTTCACAGAAGATCATATATATGCTAAATCCATTGAAGTTTGCCGTTTTTCTCCTTCTTTTGCACTGCTAATGTTGTTTGAGTTGAATTTTACTTCGAGAGTATTTGATTTCACTTATATTCATTTATGCAAGAAAATATTAAGGATTGAATGGTGTCAAGCATTTTCAAATAAATTGGAGACGGGCGATTTAATTAATTTGTTATATGCATTTTCAGATTTCGGCTTCTTGTGAAAACACATGTATTTTTGCTTCCTGTGATTGATTGGTTTTTGCTGTATAGGTGTATCTTACTCTCTTCTATGCCATGTTGAGCTCTACTTTTGGATCCTTCATGCAATGGATCTCGGTAGCCGGGGGGAAATTCACAGTCCTTTCTTATGTAGCAAGTTTAATCTTGATTTTCTTTACTCCACCAAGGAGACTGGTATGTATGTGATCAATGACTCGTTTATTTTGTTGAAGTAGCTTCTTGTAACGTAAATCTTCTGTCTTATGGAGAAGACGAAAGTCTTACTCTTGATGTTGGCTGCCTATTCATTTGGTGCTTCTATTAGCACTTTTATCAATTATCTCTACAAAATCGAGCAACGGTAGGACTCAAAAGATACTAAACATTGCTTATATATCTGTTGTTCAAGTTCTCTATGTTCATATCACGTTTTGCATCATTGTTGCGCAGTTTGCAAAAAGTCATTCTGATAATCTTAACATTTCATGTTTGTTCTCCAGCTATGTTCTCAGACTTTTGTCAGGTGCAACAATTGGCTCTGGAAATTTCTTGTATAGAACCACCACGACAAGGCAAAGGATCAAGCAATATTGCTTTGTTCTAATGATCTCCGCAATTCCTTCCATTCTCTTGGACAGCAACAACGCAGATCTTTGGGTGATGCACGTAAGCATTTGTATGCATACAATGTAATCACAGTCATTTTGAACTCGCCTCTTTCTAATGAATGGATTTTTGAATAGATACACACTCAGCAGACATTCTTCATGGCATTCTTTGTGATATATAGCCAAGACATACTGTACTATGCTAACTTTGGAGATATTAACTTCGTCAACTGCATGTTCACCGCCTTCTACCATTTACCGGGTATAGTGATCCATGCTGCAATACTATACCAGCAGGATGCAGAAATTGAGAAACATGAACACAATTAAAGCTGATGCACCTTGGAAGTATTCGAATAAATAGAGAGAGTAGAATGTACACCATACTGTAAATGATGAACAAATATTCTTTTGTGTATAGAATTTGAATATTTTGTACAATAAAGACTCTGGAGTTTGACTTCATTTAAATATTTGAACTATAACTTGTTTCAATTTAACACCTTAACAAATGATAGATTCTTCTTATTAGATACTTTCTGTTCAAATTTATTAAAAAAGAAAAACTTTTGTGTATGCCCCCGCAAAAGCTCTAACCCGTCCCGTCCCATTGTCATCCCTACACGTTTTAAAGCTAAAGCATCACTAACAACAACGTTTAAGGCGAGTGTTCTAATATGTAATGTAGGAGTTAAATCTAAAATTTACAATGTTAGTTATTTCTAAATCAATAGTTTCACGTTTTGGAAATTAGATTACATTAAGTAGACGACAAACAATTTTATTTATATTTTGAGTGAAGCAATGAGATAATATAAATGGAGGAGTTGGAATTTTATACGAATAAATCAAAAAAATTCAACATCTCGTATCAATACTAATAAAAATAACAATTTTAAAGCATAATTTTCGAGACCTTGTGAGTTGAGATATTACATTCACCACCCCCTTATAATTCTCTAATTCCCACAAAAGTTAGTCCTAAACGTTCCCGCCAACAACCTGAGCGTGGAGACGAAACTGCCCCCACTTATTTCCAAAACTCAGCTTAAAACTGAAAGGTAAAATCGTAAATATTCCAAAAAGGAATAACAGTTAGTAACAACTTTAGCAAAAACACTTCTCTGTATAAAAACAGAGTTCATTTTTGTTCTCTCTGCAAAAGAAAAAACAGAGAAAAAAAAGAAGAAGATGAATTTCTCAGAGATGAAAGATCAGGCGATTAATGGTGTAAAATGGTACTTCAATAGGAATTGGAACAGAGACGACGTGATGAATATGGATGAAATTTCCGACGAAGTTCACTCAACCTTGAAGATGGTACATACATTCATCATAACACTTTCAATTTTTCTTTCCTTCTACTTGATCGCGAAAGTAACAGTAAAGATGTTGTAATTCATGAAATTATTGTTCGATTTTTCTTTATTGTAATCTTGTTTAGTACTATGTAATAGCCGATTACAACATGATCATACTAAATCCCCAATTCTTGTATCGTCATGGTTCATCAATTTCGATTCTCAGAAGATTTTTAGGTATTACCGATAATGAATTTCAGTTTCTTACAGTTCAGAAGATTGATTTGTTTTTGCTGAAAATATAGGTGTATCATAGTCTCTTCTGTGCCATGTTGAGCATTACTTGTGGATCCACTTTGCAATGGATCTCGATAGCTGGGGGGAAATATGCAGTCCTTTCTTATGTAGCAGATTTAATCTTGCTTTACCTTACTCCACCAGAGAGAGTGGTACGTACGTGATCAATGATTCATAGATTTTGTTGAATTATTCTTGAAGTAGTTTCTTATAATGTAAATCTTCTGTCTTATGCAGAACACAAGGATCATAATCTCGATGTTGACTGCCTATTCATTCGGTTCTTCTGTTGGCTTCATTTTCAATTATCTCTTCAAAGTCGAGCAACGGTAAGACTTAAAAGATACTAAACATCGTTTAGATATCTGTTGTTCTAGTTTTCTAATATGAAAATGACATTTGGTTGTTCTCCAGGTTTGTTCTTAGACTTTTGGTAGGTATAACAATTGGCACTGGAAATTTGTTGTATCAAGCCATCACAACAAAGGATAGGAGAGAAATCTACACCGGTTGCCTGAAATATTGCGTTGTTATAGGGTTCTCCATAATTACTTTCTTTCTTTTGGAAACAGATACAACTCTCCGGATGATAGTGGTAAGCAGTTGTATGCATACAATGTAACTCAAGTTTGAATGAATAACATGTCTGACTTGTTGAATACTGCTTGTTGTAGATACACAGTGTGCTGATATTGTTCATGGGATACCTTGTGATATATAGCCAAGAAATACTGTACGATGCTGACTTTGGTGATATTGACTACGTTAACTGCACATTCAACGTCTTCTTCCATTTTCCGGGCATAATGATCCATGCTGCAAGACTATACCTGCAGGGTGAGCAACAAGAAGAGAATTAAAGCTGATGCACTTTGGAAGTATAGAATAATAGAGAGTAAAATGTGCACCTTATTGTAAATGATGAACAAATATTCGTTTGTGTCTACATTTTACTGATTGAATTTGGAATTTGTACAGAAATAGTGCAATAAAGACTATTTGGACTTTAAGATGATCAGCTCATTACCTACTTAACTCAAAGTTGAACATAAAGAATTTCACAAATGCTTAAGAGCTATTTATGGCGTAATTTCACAAATGGTCGCTCAACCATTTGTGGATGTTTGTTTCCTCCAAACACTTCCCATTGTATTTAGGCAAATTAAGTGGACGATTGGTCATGAAAACCAAATATTATTCATTTTATTTAAAATTAATAAAGTTGAAGTTGTGTTTGGTCATACTTCTTGCAAAGACTATTTAGTATTTGAATAACACTAAATAACAGTGTTTAATGTGCACCTATCATCGATCCAAGGAAGAAAGGAACAACAGTGTTTGGGGCTTCATAGATCGAGCAATGGAACCATGAATCGCATGTCGAAGAGCGAAGAAATGAAGATATCAATCGGATGCTCGAAGATGGAACCCCTTAGCATATGGTACTTTTTTTTTTGTAATGATTGACCGATTGACCACCAACAATGACAACACAGGCACATCTAAAAGTTTCAAGTAAAGATATTTGTACTTAATTAAAGTTATGACACATATTATGTGAGTTACTTCAAAATATTTGTTATAGCCATTGGAGGTGTCAAAGAAGCCCGATCCTAAAATGAGAGGGCATCAAAATCCCAGATTCTTAAATAACTATTGATAGCAGCCTAAATCAATATTTCACATTTTGGAAATTAAATAGAAGCAATGCAATTAATTTATGAAAAATCAAAAGAAAATAGAAATTCCCTACAAAAGTTATTTCCCGCCATAAATCTAAGCATGGAGACGAAATTACCCCGTCTTATTCCCAAGACTGAGTGGTAAAACCATAAATATCCTTCAAGAAATAACGGTAAGAGGCAGTCATTGTAACGAACTTAGCTAGCAACACTTTTTTTTCTCTGAAAGAAGAAGAAGAAGATGAATTGGAAGAGAGATGACATGACGAATTTCGATGAAATTCCCCATCAAGTGCCCAGAACCTATAAGCAGGTACGATTAATCAGAAATTTCATGAAATTATTATGAGATTTTTCTTTACTGAAATATGTAATAGCCGATGCCAAATCCCAATTCTTAAATCTAATCATCATGATTCTTTTTAGGTATTGGTACATTCTACTTTTTAGGATTGATGAATTTCGATTCTCACAAGATTTTGATGTTTGCTGATTTTTTCGCTTTTCTTTTGTACTTGCTTATGCCGTTTGATAAAATTATTGGAGTTTCAAAGCAACTGGAGTAGTTCTTGTGTTGAATTTTACATCCTTTGACTTGATTTCAGAGTATTTGACGAATGAGAAATTAAGATAATAATTTCACTTATCTTGATTTATCAAAGTTAAAATTTTGAACAGTTGTTGTGTTAGCTGGAAAACATGCATTTTTGCTTGGATTCCCCCTTTTCCTGCGATTGATTAACTTTTTGCTCAAAATATAGGTGTATCTAACTGTCTTCTGTGCCATGTTGAGCTCTACTTTTGGATCCATCATGGCATGGATCTCGGTAGCCGGGGGAAAATTCACAGTCCTTTCTTATGTAGCAAGTTTATTCTGGATTTACTTTACTCCACCAGGGAGACTGGTATGTACAGTATTAGTTGAATTATTCTTGACGTCGTCTTCTGTCTAACTTATACATAAATCTTCTATCTTATGCAGAACATGAGGTTCTTACTCAAGATGTTGGTTGCTTATTCATTCGGTGCTTCTGTTAGCACTTCGACCATTTATCTCTTAAAAATAAAGCAAGAGTAAGACTCAAAACATTGTTTAGATATCTGAAATCTTAATTCTGCAGTAAGGACTTGTGAGATTTCGTGCCTGAATGTGTTGTTCTCTTTCACAAGACAATGGCATTGGAGTGGATGAATATGACATAAAACATCGCGTTTTGTATCAGTCTTGCACGGTTTGCTAAAAGTGACTACTAGAATTTGTGCATTCTTCGCTAATATATATGTTATAGCACATTTGCTTGATCTGCTACTCCTCTGCTCCTTCTATATGTGTAGTTGATTAGTCCTTGTTGTTCTCTGTTCCTTATTTGAAAGAATATTCTGATAATCTTAACATTCCATGCTTGTTTTCCAGCTATGTTCTCAGACTTTGGGCTGCTACAACAATTAGCACTGGACATTTCTTGTATAGAGCCATCATAACAGCGGAAAGGAGTAAAATCAACTTCGGTGTCCTGAAATCTTGTTATATTCTAATGATGTCCGGAACTGCTTTCATTCACTTGGACATGCACAAAACTTTCTGGTTCACAACGGTAAGTAGTTGTATGCATACAATGTACTCATTTTGAACTCGCTGACCTCTAGTTTGAATGAATAATATAACTGACTAGTTGAATTACTGCTTGTGATAGATAAACAATTTGCCGATGGTGTTCATGGTGTACCTTATGATATATAGCCAAGCGATACTGTACGATGCTAACTTGGGAAATATTAACTTCCTCAACTGCGCATTCACCGTCTTGTTCCATTTACCAGCCATAGTGATCAATGCTGCAAGACTATACCTGCAGGGTACAGAAATCGAGCTACACTAACAATTGAAGCTGATGCAGCTTGGAAGTATAGAGAGTAGAATGTGCAGCTTACTGTAAATGATGAACAAATATTCCTTTGTGTCTACATTTTACTGATTGAACTTGGAATTTGTATAGAAATAGTGCAATAAAAACTCCTTATTTGAACGTTCCATGCTTGTTCTCCAGCTATGTTATCAGACTTTTGGTTGCTACAACAATTACCTATGGAATTTTCTTGTATAAAGCCAACACAACAAGGGAAAAGAGTGAAATCTACATCGGTTGCCTGCCATATTGCTTTGTTCTAATGATCTCTGTAATTGCTTTCATTCTCTTGGATGGCAGCACAGCTCTTTGGATGATAACGGTAAGCAGTTGTATGCAATGTACTCATTTTGAACTCACTGACTCTGGTTTGAATGAATAATATGGCTGACTTGTTGTATCCTTCTTGTTGTAGATACACACTGTGCAGATATTGTTTATGGGATACCTTGTGATATACAGCCATGAAATATTGTACGATGCAAACTTATGTACTTAATATTTAACAAGTAAATAGAGTCAGAGAGAATATAAGTTACAAGAACTAATATTCATCTTCTACCACAATCTATATACATGCTAACTTATGTACTTAATATTATATTATAATAATAAAATGCATATTCACCAACAAAACTTATCACTCTACTCTTCACACAAAAGTAACTTTTGCTAAAATTAAAAGTTGAGCAATAAATTAAATAAGTAAAAAACTAAAAAAGAAGCCTAGCTAAATCAATAGTTTCACATTTTGGAAATTAAACTAATTTAAATAGAAGCAATTCAATTAATTTATAAAAATAAATTAAGTTTTAATTTGATTTCACAGTGATTTCAGTCTATAGTTTTTTTTCAGCGTGTCTTGGGATCGAAAAGTGTGAATCATAGAGATATTATCGACGTAAACGGTCTAGTCAATTGAGTAGTTAAAGATTCTTTTAATTCAAATAATTTAACTATTTATAGTAACCTAGCTAAATCAATAGTTTCACATTTGGAAATTAAATTATTATTTAAATAGAAGCAATGCGGTTAATTTATAAAAATAAAAAAGGAAAAAAAAAATAGAAATTCCCCATAAAAGTTTATTTCTAAAACTTCCCGCCAACAATCTGAGCCCGGAGACGAAATTACCCCTCTTATTCCCAAGACTCAGCGTATAACTAAAGGGTAAAACCATAAATATCCTTCAAGGAATAACGAACTTAGCAACAGCTTTTTCCTCTGTATAGTAGAATTCACATTTCCAAAGTAGAATTGGAAAGGGAAAAGAGAAAGGCAATACCGCCTAAACAAATTTAATCCCAAATAGAATAACATTAGGTAATTAAATTAGCATTATAAATACGTATTATCTGAGGAACCATTAAAGCATCAAAAGTTACTCATCAAACTTATTTGATAAGAAAAACTCATTCATCAATAAATTATGTACTGGAAAAAGCTTAAGTTGTTGGGCAGGGGTTCTTATGGTACGGTGTCTCTTGCCACGCCATTAACCCATTACTATACATTATTTGCTGCTGTCAAATCCGCCGAAGATGAGCGTCTTCGCTCCGAGCGGAAGCACAAATATTGCATGCGTTGAGAGGGTTGGAGTACGTAATTAAGTGCTTCGGAGAAGATGTAAGCATAAAAAATGGTAAAAAAACTTACAACCTTTTGCTCGAGTATGCTGCTGGTGGAACTTTGCATGACTTAATTCATAAGTCGAAGATGGTGCTCGGAGAATCAGAGGCTGCCTACTATGCTTTTCAAATCTTAGTTGGGATTTGTCATGTTCATCGTAAAGGATTTATCCATTGCGATCTGAAACCAGCTAATATACTTGTTTTTCCTGGCAGACAACATGGCCTTGCAAATGTGAAATTGCTGGTTTTGGACTATCGTTGAGATGTGAAACAAACACACAGATCAGTGAAGCAGCATCATCACCGTAGAGGGACTCTACTATACGCAGCACCGGAATCTGTAGTGTGTGGGATTCAAGATAAAGATGTTGATATTTGGGCATTTGGATGCATACTTGTAGAAATGCTCACGGGAAAACGGGTATGGTCAGAACGTAAAAATAAGAATGAATTAAAATTGAAGATTGCACATGAAAAACTAGAGATACCAGATAATATATCTAATGATGCAAAGGACTTTCTGAGTAAGTGTTTGGACAGAGATCATAATTGGAGATGGAATGCGGAGATGCTACTTAATCATTCATTCATCACGAACTATGTTAATAAGAAGATGATTCATGAATTGATCCAGCGGCCTTTTGGTGATGCAGGACTCAAAACATTGGTTTCTTTGGAGCACTTATTCACAACAACTAGTTTCTATTATCCTCATAACTCCTACTTGAGAGGATCAAGCAATATTATTACAAGCCTCCATGAGACTAATAATAATAACGCAAGAGGTACAACAGGAGACGAGCCTCTACTATGGATGAATTTCAGAGACTTACATATATAATGAAGCTTACTACTCATCCCTTTTTTCATCTTGGGTGTGCGACTCTTCAACAAACCTCAACTACTGAAGTGAAGACTAACTGGCTGATTAGGAAGCTAAGCTAGTATATGCATAGTTGGTAAATATAAGCAATCTGTAACCATGATGTGATCTCTTAATTTTTAATCGAAAATGATTTATACATATGTTAATTATACATAGATGGTATCTTTATGAAGATTTTCATTTAAGTATTTTACTGTTGTGCTAAAAGGAATTAATGTGTTTGTCTCCATTACACTATCTAGTAGATTGTCTCTATTGTTTCTGCCGTAGATTTTTGAGTTAAGAGAATGTTTATAGTTTAAAATATTCCAAAGAATCATCGTACCAACGGAATGAGGTCTTGCGTTTAAAAATGATAACAACAAAGCCAAAATATTTCCAATTAGAAATCTAAAGCATCAGCGTAGTCTTTTATCTTTCAAGTAAATATTGTACTTACTAAGCTAGTGATCTCTGTTCTTCTGCATTCTCTGTTTCTTGCAGGAACAAAAAATTAGTGATGGCAACGAAGCCGAGGCTACTTGATGGAGAAACTAGAGTCTTTGACTCTGAAGCTAGGAAGTAATTAATAAGTACTCGATGAAATAGTCTAACTGTGCAAGTTCACTTGAACATCACCTAATACCTATTTTGGTGGAGGCAACAAGCATAGGCAGATCTATGATATTATAACCTATGAGTTCACGTGAGCCCAATAGCTTTTACTCAGAGACTTTGTATTTGATTGTGAACACAGTTATCACATATAGTGTTGTATGAATTGACTCCGTCATACTAATATTATTAGCATAGTAGTACCTACATGTTGGGTTATCCTATCGTAGTTCTTACCATTAGGTAAAATCTAGGCCTACACTGACACATGTAATTTCATGGCGATAAACTAAAGCCGTCTGAAGCCAATATTTGATATCACGATATTTGTTTGGAGATCTTTTTTAAGAGATACTAGTAAATTTGAACACACCTTGATTTACCATGATATTCCAAACTCACCAGTAAATCACAATCTGCACAACGACAATTGTCCAAGTTATTTCAAAAAGTTCCCGCCAATGACCTGAGCCTGGAGACGAAATTACCCTGTCTTATTCTCAAGAATCAGTTATAACTGAAGGGTAAAACCATAAGTATACCAAAAAACTGTTCATAACGAACTTGGCAAAGACACTTCTCTGTAGGTATAACAGATTATAAACAGAGCTCAGTTTCGTTCTTTCTGCAAAAAAAAAAAAAAAAAAAGGAAAGAAGAAGAAGATGATGAATTTCTCACGTATGAAACTTCGGGCCATAAATGGTGTGAAATCTTACTTCAATAGGACTTGGAACTTCGAAGACATGATGAATATTGATGAAATTCCCCATGAAGTTCACACAAGATTGAAGAAGGTACGTACACATTCATCAACACTTTGATTTTTTCAATTTCCTTCTACTTGAAATTACTCGGAGATTTTTCTTTATTGTAATCTGGTTAGTAGTACTTAATATCCGATCAGAAGATGATCATGTGCTAAAAATCCCCAATTCTTATATTGCCATCATTGATGAATTTCGATTCTCAGAAGATGTTTAGGTATTGCATTATTTTATTATATCTTCATGATTGATGAATTTCCATTCTCAAAAGATTTTGAAATTTGCCGTCTTTCTCTTCTTCTTTTGCACTTGCTAATGTTGTTTGAGTTGAATTTTACTTTGAGATTATTTGACGGACGGGAAATTAAGATATTAATTTCACTAATGTTCATTTATGCAGTTATAGTAATTGCTTTTTAGCAGGTTGATGAACTTAAATTCTTCAAAGTTTGAACGATTGAATGGTGTCAAGCATTTTCTAACATCTCAAAACGAAAGTGTATCAAATAAATTGGGACGGGAATTCAATTAATTTGTTATAAGCAATTTCAGATTTCAGCTTCTTGTGATCAATTAGTTTTTGCTGTATAGGTGTATCTTACTCTCTTCTGTGCCATGTTGAGCTCTACTTTTGGATCCTATTTGCAATGGATATCGATAGCCGGAGGGAAATTCACAGTCATTTCTTGTGTAGCAAGTTTAATCTGGATTTACTTTACTCCACCAGGGAGATTGGTATGTATGTGATCAATGACTCGTATATTTTGTTGAATTATTCTTGAAGACGCTTCTTATAATGTAAATCTTATGTCATATGCAGAAGACGAGAGTCTTACTCTTGATGTTGGCTGCCTATTCATTCGGTGCTTCTATTAGTGCTTATATCAATTATCTCTACAAAATGGAGCAATGGTAGGACTCAAAAGATACTAAGCATTGCTTATATATCTGTTGTTCAAGTTTTCTTTTTTACTGCTTTCTTGTCATATCATAGTATTAAGAACCTGTTCATATCGTGGTTTGTTCTCCAGCTATGTTCTCAAGCTTTTGTTAGGTGACACAATGGTCTCTGGAAATTTCTTGTATAGAGCCACCAGAACAAGGGAAAGGATGAAAATCTACTACAGTTGCCTGCCATATTGCTTTGTTCTAATGATCTCCGGAATTGCTTCCATTCTCTTGGACAGCAAGAGCACAGCATTTTGGGTGATAAACGTAAGCATTTGTATGCATACAATGTAATCACAGTCATTTTGAACTTGCCTCTGTCTAATGAATGGATTTTTTGAATAGATACACACTCAGCAGATGTTGTTCATGGCGTTCCTTGTGATATATAGCCAAGAGATACTGTTCAATGCTAACTTAGGAGATATTAACTTCGTCAACTGCACGTTCACTGCCTTCTTCCATTTACCGGGCATAGTGATCCATGCTGCTGCAAGTCTATACCTGCAGGATGCAGAAATTGAGCAACACAATTAAAGCTGATGCACCTTGGAAGTATAGAATAAATAGAAAGAGTAGAATGTACACCTCACTGTAAATGATGAACAAATATTCTTTTGTATGGTTCATTGATTACTTTACACCATACAAAATCTTGAATAGAATGAATACACATAATTGTTCTTCAATTCCATCTTTTTTTTCTTCAAGAAAGTGCAATAAAGACTCTGGACTTTGACTTCATTTAAATATTTGAACTATAACTTGTTTCAATTTAGCATCTGAGCAAATGATAAATTCTTCTTATTAGAGACTTTCCATTCAAATTATGAAAAAAAAAAAAACCTTTTGTAAGTGCGTATTACACACATAAGTTGGCCATTTGAAATAGATCACATTCTTTAAAACTTTTTTGCAATATTTTTATTAAAATGTGGATACTTGTAATTGTTGGGAAAAGAGACAACAAAAACTTTAAGAACAAAGGCTGAAAGTAAAAGATCTCGATATGTGCTGAAATCTCAGCTTTTCTGTATATTCAAATAACAACAAAATACTGTCTTTTAAATAGGCTTACAAATAAACAAACCACTAAATCACTAAGTTGACTGCTACTCCCCTAACTAAGCAACAACTATCTAATATCAGAAAACTAGAAAATAATGCAGCATGACTGCTAACCGCCCAAGGTGTAATGACCTGCCAGGTCATTTCTGTGTACCCACCTTCTTTTCATCGTTTAGAGCGTTCTTATAGCGATCCCAAGTCATTTATAACTTACTGGTACTGACTTTTTGGTCCCCTGATCGTTCGTTTGGGTTTTATGCCTATTTACCTGTGTTGGAGATTTTGAAACTTTAATAGTTGACTTTAGTCAAAATGTCAGGTAAACGACCTCAGAATGGAATTCTAACGATTCCATCAGCTTTGGAATGGCCAAATTAGGCTAGTATCATGGTTGGCACGAGTATCGAGGCCTTCGATGCGAGTTTGGACCATTAGGCGTTTTAGCCTTAGAAATTTGGCCTTAGGTTGGCTTTGGTCAACATTCCTGGAAAACACTCGGATGAAAATTCCGTCAGAGCGGTTAGCCCCGGAATGTCGAGTTTGGTCTAGAACGACCTTTCATTCGACTCCTGAGGCATCCGGACTCATTTTGAGCCCCTCAGTGGATTTTGGTTAAAAATGGTCTTTGGGAGTGGGACCCACTTTTTATCGAGATGACATCTGATGGAAATTTCAACTATGCTGCTGAGTCCGAAATGTCAAATTTAGTAGGGTAGCATATCTATTTTATTTTTATCGGGTTCCGAGTGAATTCGGAGCACCCCGTCGAAGACTTTAAAAAATAGTAATAGCTGAAATCTGGTGCAGCCCTTTTAACGACCAGATTTTGGGTTTTTTAGCAACCAGATTCGTCTTTTAAAAGCCTAATTCATCTTTCGGCCCTCATTTTAAAAGTGTGATATCTTGAGCTATAGAGCTCCAATTTGGGTGATTCAAGAGGCTAGGTTGTGAGATTTTTCGAGGAGAACGTGTTGGTGAGCTAGGAAGCTGCTTTGGGACCTTCATTTGAGGTAAATTCTCATTTTCACCTGCTGCCATGGCTACTTTGTGAATTCAATTTGTGGGATATTTTGGGACTTGATTTCTCCCTCATTCTAAGTCCAAATTTGATGATTCCAGTGGCTATTTTGAGTGGTTTTTTGAGGAGAACGTCATGGTAGTGTTGGAATTCACTGTAGACCTTCTGTTTCTAGTAAATTTAATGATTTCAGCTGCTATCCCATTCAGTTCTTAAGAAAATCCAGGTTTTGGTTGCATGTTGATATTGTGATGTTTACGAGCCCCGAATTGTGTCCCATTTTGGGACATGAGCTCAGGAAACTGATTAGGACCTATTTTTGGGGTTAATTTCAGAATTTCAAGCGCGTTTCCCACTTTCCCCGTTTTGACCCCGAAATTGCTCCGTCTTTGTTTCTTGCGATTTTAGTGTCTAAACGACCGTAATAACGTTGTGACTCTATATTTGATAGCGTGGCAGCATTTCGAGGTCGTTCGAAAAGGGGAAAGCTCTGGAGAAGTAATTTTAGAGCGTGCGTGCTCGGCCTTCAGGTAGGCAATGACTTCCCTTTCTTAGATTGAACTTGAGAGTGTGAATGCATGTTGATTAGTTGGGATTTGGGTTGGTAGTCATTGAATCATGCATAGGTGTTTAGAAATCATGTTTTTCGGCCTATTTCGGGAATTATCGGGTAAATGTGAGCATGCTATGTGTTACTAATTGACTCTCTTTGCTATGTGGAGTACTTGTATGCTTGATTACTGTTTATTTGAAGTATGTTGGGCCTTAGTTTACGTTTGACTAGGGCTTGCCTTAGAAATGCATGATTCAGAATCGATAGGCCTTAGTTTTACCCTGACATCGTTTGGCCGACTTAGATCCCTGTTGACTGGTGTAGCAGAATTGAGTCTGATAGTTTGGGCCTTAGCTAGGTGATATGCTTGCTCCGATGATAGTTATCCTTCTTTTTTCGATACTACGACTTCACGAGTTACGTCAGTGACACTGGGTTCCACTCTGTGATTTGAAGTTGGTTTTCAATTCGGTTCCAAGGACTTACATTGATTAGCTAACTGTGGACGGCGTTCCACAGACATTTATGATCATGGATTGATTGAGACTCTTTCAGCAGCTACATTGGCACCTTTGTCGGGCATCAGGATTCAAGCTCCGGCCTAGACCTCATTGATATTTTCGAAGAGCATCCGGTTCAAGGTCCGACCTCGATCACCCGGATACTTATATAGAGCATCCGGTTAGAGGTCTGCCTTAGTTACTTGATACTTGTGATTGGTTACTTGGGTACTTCTGGTGAGCATCCGATTCGAGGTCCGGCCTCCGTACGGTTATATTTTACTAATTGGGGTTGGGGTTCTGGTTTGATGTTCTCGTCTTGGGTTCTCATATACAGTTCTCTTTAGTTATAGTTATTCTTTGTACTTGTCGGGCTTATAGGGGTCTGTTTGGGTTTTAATTTAAACTTGAGCACGAGTGTACCTTCTGGGGTTATAGGGGTCCAGTTAGGTGTAGTTAGCTTATAGATTACTTTAGTTAGTTCTTTTTACACTTGTGTACATTCCATTGTTAGTTAGACTTCCGTTCTTGACCTCTGTTTGTGCTATTCCTTCTTTTCACATTGCTTTTACTTTTCAAGTTCAGTCAGCCTATGATGTTTACTGGGTACCTACTGTTTCGGCACTTATGCTACGCTCTGCATCTGTTTTCGTGATGCAGGTTCGAGCACCAATGGCCAGCGTTGATCCAATTTGGAGTAGTCTAATCCGGAGCTGGGGGTGAGCACACGATGTTTTGTACTATTTCAGTCTCCATCTGTATATATAGACTTGTCTTTTATCTTTCGAGACAGTCCAATCTCTGTGGTCCACTTTTGGGACTTGTACTCATTTTGTTAGTAGCTCTGTACTAGTGACTTCCAGTTTCTAGGAGGGATCTTTATTTGTATATATGTTTTGGTTTACTTCTGTTTATTTATATTGTTATCTTAAATTTTTCCTACTCTCATTTAGTTTCTGCCCTTAGACCCATTACTTGTTGTTCCGGGTTACAGGTTGGCTTACCTATTGGTGGGTTATAGTAGGTGCAATCATGACTCGAGAAATTGAGGTATGACAAGTTGGTATCAGAGCCCTAGGTTCATCGGTCTCACTTGTACAGAGCTAATGTCTAGTAGAGTCCTCTGTAATTTATCTTCGGGAGGCTACATGATGTCTTTAGAAATATTTCCTCTTTTGTTTCACTTTCGTGCATGTCACGACCCAGGGGTACCCCCTAGACATAACACGGTGTACATACAAGCCCTTAGCATATCATAAACATAAAATTCATTGAATGACGCGGAATTAAACTTTTTCTTTACAATCAAAGTCTTCATAAAAGAGAATGGGAGTCTAGACACTGTCTCATTTAGCCATCTAAATACAATCAAATAATGAATAGGGACACATCCCTTACAATAATTCTCAAATGATATACTAAAAGAAACTACTAAGTAAAGATACTCATCCTCGAATCTTGAGGACTTACCAACTAGCAAGGGGGATTATATATCCCAAGCTTGAATCACTAGAAGGCCACCTTTAAGAACCAAACCCTACACTCATAGGAAAATGTAAAAATATGGGTTAGTACAAAAATGCACTAAGTATGGTAGTCATACATAAAAAATCATTGAAACATGCTAAAAGGGACATTTTAGTTGACACCATGCTATATGCCAATTTGAACATCTTCTTTGAAAGAGTTGGAGAACATCACTCAAGGCAACTCATATATAGTTCATCATAGCACAAGGATAACAACATAATCATAAACATAGTCTTCAATCATAGACATAGTGCAAATATCAATCATCATAAGACATAATGCACATATATAGTCAAATACCAAGATCATCTCATCATAATAGAATCATCACCTAAGTAACACTAAGTTATACTTGTGCCATACATAGCATATAGGATTCCATAACCCTATCTACACTAAGTACCACTTTTAGGTCACCATGCTCATACTTGTCATTCATTAGTATCATCCTTAGTTAATACTCATAGACAATGAAACATTCATATTCATTAGTTCATGTAAAGGAAAGTCAATCATAATGACAATCCGAATTGAGCATGCATTAATTGATAAATCATCATAATGTAATGGAACCAAACTATGTCTACTCTCAAAGTCTACTTGTTCTACGTATGAGTGAAGTCCTATACCCTCACTCACGCTAAGTAGATCTTCTTGAGGAGCCATTAGTCATAGTTCATGTTTCATGTTCATAGTTCATTTACATAAGAGACACACACCATGGCTACTCTCAAAGTCTACTTGGGCCATGTATGAATGACATCCCATAATACTACCCATACTAAGTAGATCCTTTTGAGGAACCATATCACATAACTCACTTTTGTGTTCATAATTCATGCTCTTGTTCATTAGAAGGAATATAGCCTTAACCGACATAGACCATGTGAGTTACATGGAATCCAGTGTCGTGTAACCCCACACCAAAAAAAGGTGTTCTACTTGCCTAAGGTAGAACTAAATGTATTAGCTTTTAGGTGGATCCAATAGCTAAAGACCTATGTGGGCACATAGTTATGGGATATGGAGATTGCTTCTAGAAACCCGACCTATTGTATTGACGGAGGAGCTTTCATCTCATGAGAATAATTTAGAGAACCCGGCCTCTTGTATTAACAGGAGGGCCTCTACCTCACTTTCCATATCCACTCGATGCTAAGCATTATTTTCCAAAATTACTTGTTTAGTCTTGAATTGGATTTACATGTTTGAAGGAGTATTTTACCCTTCATTCAACCCAACTCATAAAAGAGCTCATAGATTCAATTAGGTGAGAATGGACTTTCAACCTTAGAATCATCATTAGTATGTGAGAAAAAATTTCACACCAAGATCATGTGTTCTCATGAGAATGGACTTTCAATCAACACAATAGGATCATCATGGTCATGTACATGTCATGCATGATAATGTGTAAAGGTGCATGTGAGAACTATACTTTCAATTAAGACCATTGATACATCTTAATCATGTTTATGCATGGAGTGTGTGTGTGTGTGATTGTTCTTGCTATGACACAATGTAACACCCCGAAAACTAGTAAGTTGAACTAGTGAGTTATAGAGCCTTTCGAAAGAGTTTTGGAGTGTTGTATGAGGGTTAAAAGTTGTAGAAACGACTCCCGTACTTAGAATAGAGGTTTAAGGGTTAGGGCATCAGGTACGACCCCCCAAGGACCACCCAAGTGGTCCTTAGGGAGGACTCTCAAACCAGCCCCAAATCTACAAAAAATGGGCAGACCTACGATTGGCCACCTACTGGCCGTAGGTGGACCCACGCCCCGTAGGTGGGGGTCGTGGGTCAAGGCCTGCAACAGGCCTGAAACCTTAAGCCACAGACCACACCCACAAAAGGTGCACTACGGCCCGTCAACCCACCTACGGTCCATAGGTGGGGATCCGTAGGTCATGACAGTTTTTCCACTTTTAGTTTTAAGTTAGGTGCTTAGGGGTTAGTTAGTTAATTAATTAGGGGTTAGTGTAGGTCGGTTAGTTAGTTAATTAACCAACTATATAAGCTTAATAGGCCCCTAAAACTAAGTCATTAACTCATTCATCTAAGAACCTAAATTCTCTCTAGAAGTGAAGAACAAGAAGAAGAAGAGAAGGAAGAGGGCAGCACTTAAGTCAATTTTCACCATTGAAACAAGCTTTATTTAGGGCTTTGAATCAAGGTATGTTAAGATTAATCATCTATGGGTTCTTCCACCCATAGAGCCCCCATAGTTTCCCCTACTTCTGAAATCAAAAACCCAATTCTAGCTAGGGTTGTGCTTGCATTGTGGGTAGGGCTTGGGTATGATTCCAATCTAGTGGATACTACCCAATTATGATTGATTTAGCTTTGTTTAGTGATATTATGATAAATTCATGTGCTTTCTATGGTAAACCCTAATCTAAATTGATGAATGTGATATTTGTGGGTTGATGCCATTAGAGGTGAAATTGAAGGTTCATGAGTGATCTTCCTAAATCAATGTTATGAGTAGTAATTGATCAAGATTAGGAATACCTAGACATGAATTTAACTAGACTCTATACTACATGATTGATCTTGACTTGTAAAGTTGAAATTGAACCTTTAAGGATGAATTGTGACTAGAATCACCTAGTATCAAAGAATTGATTGAATGTCTTGTAATCTAGGTTCATAATATGTTTCCATGGTTTGGAGTCATCGAGAATGAAGACTCATAGTTGTGAATGTTGATCACTAGGGCTTAAGAGTGAAGCTAATATGATTAACTATAGATGTTAAGGCCTTGAGAGTAAAATCTACATGTGAGTACAAGGCTAATAAATAGTATTGCGATGAAGGATCTTTACCTACTTAATTCACCTTATGAATCATAAATGGTAGGAAGTGATAGAATCACTTAGGTCATGATTGTAACACCCCGTAATTTAGTGAGTTGAACTAGTGAGTTCTAGAGCCTTTCGTAGGAGTTTTGGAGTGTCATATGAGGATTAAAATAAAAAAAATGTTTCCCGTACTTAAAATAGGAGTTTTAGGGGTTAAACATCCAGGTACGACCCCCCAAGGACCACCCAAGGGGTCCTTGAGGGGGACCCCAAAAAGAGTCCCCAAAACTGTCAAATTTGTGACCTACGGATGGCCATTTACGGCCAGTAGATCAAACCACGCCCCGTAGGTCATGGGCGTAGGTCAAGGCCTGTTGAGGCCTGCCAAGGGAAGCCTCAGGTGCAAACCACGAGGGTGCAGCACGGGCAGTAGACCCATCCACGGTCCGTGGATGGGTGGGCGTAGGTGCTGCTAGATGTTTAGATTTTTAGTTTTAGTTAGGTGTTTAGGAATTAAGTTTGTTATTAATTAGGGGTTAAGGGAGGTCGGTTAGTTAGTTAAATTACCTCCTATATAAGCTTAATAGGCCCCTAAACTAACTCATTAATTCATTCATCTTAGAACTCCCTAATCACTCTCCAAATATTCTCTCTAGAAGCAAAGAAGAAGAAGAAGAAGAAGAGGGGCAGCAGCTAGGTCAAATTCACCATTGGTTCAAGCTTTGTTTAGGGCTTTGATTAAAGGTATGTGAAGCTTAATCATCTATGGGTTCTTCCACCCATAGATCCCCCATAGTTTCTGCACTTGTGAAATCAAAAATCCAATTCTAGCTAGGGTTGTGCTTACATTGTAGGTAGGGTCTGGGTGTGATTCCAATCTAGTGGATGTCACCCAATCATGATTAATTTAGCTTTGTCTAATGATATTATGATGTTTTCATGTGATTTATATGGTAAACCCTAATCTAAATTGATGAATGTGATCTTTGTGGGTTTATGCCATTAGAGGCAAAGTTGAAGGTTCATAGGTGATCTTCCTAATTCAATGTTATGTGTAGTAATTGATCAAAGTTAGGATCATATAATCATGAATTGAACTAGACTATATTGTGTAGGATTGATCTTGACTTGTAAAGTTAGAATTGAACATTTATGATCAATTAAGACTAGAATCACCTAGTAATGAAAGATGTGATCAAATTATCTTGAAATCTAGGTATAAATAAGAGATCAAGAAAGAAATCTTGAGAGTAAGGTTGTGATCATAATAGCTAGGGCTTTAGGGTGAAGCTAATATGCTTAACTTTAGATCATAAGGCTTTGAGAGTAAAATCTACATATGAATCCAAGGCTAATGAGTAAGAATTGTGTTGAGAGACCTTTACCTACCTAGTTCACCTTATGGATCATAGATGGTAAGAAGTGATAGAATCACTTAGGTCATAAAGAGATCTTTGTCTAATGTAGAATTCTCGATATGATACTAAGTATGAATATGAACTTAACATGAAAGACTTCTCACATAGTAATAGTTCCAGGGTTGAAGGACTTCTCCTAACTAATTGAACCTAAGGCTAGAGGGCCTTTATACCTAGGTCATGGATGGTGATAGTTGCTCACACATGGGCTAAAAGAGGTATTAGCATGGATTGGTTGTCAAGAACCTCTTTCCATAAACTTGAGTCAAAGTAAAGACTTAATGATTATCTTGTGGGATTTATGCCTAGCACCGAGTGGATACTGAAATGAGATGGAGGTTCCCACCTAGTTAAGTTAGGGCTTTCATGGAGGTTCCCACCTAGTTTAGACTGGGCTTCCCACATGGGATCTCTCACCTAAAAGAGTATTGACTTCCCCAAGTGTGTCTCATGAGATGGAAACCTCACCTAGTGGAGTTTGGATTTCTAGTAGCAATCTCCGTATCCCATAACTACATGCCCCGTAGGAAAGTTAGCTAGTAGATCCGACTAGGATAACAAACTGGTCCTACCTTAGGCAAGTGGACCAACCCTTGATGGTGTGGGTAACACAATTAGATATTATGTGATAACTCATATGTTCTCATGTCGGTTAAGGCCATATCCCAATTAAACAAGATTGGTAATGAACTATGATTGTGCTCAATGTAGCATCTCCTAGAGTTCAAATCTCATGGGCTAAGATTGTGCATAATATAGCATCTCTTAGAGCCCAATGTAAGTAATGATCTAAGATTGTGCTTGACGGAGCATCTCCTAGATATCAAACTAATTGAACCAAGATTGTGCTTTAAGTAGCATCTCCTAGTGGTCAGCCTAAGAGAACTAAGATGTACTTAGTTTAGTATATCCTAGGGTTCTAAGTATTGAGGAACTAAGATAAACTAGTGAAGCACCTCAAATGTTCTAGAGTATAAATGGACTTAGATATGCTTAAGTAGTGCCTCATAGAGTCCATAATGATAATGAACCTAGATTTGCTAAAATGAAGTATCTCATAGGGTCCAACCTTATAATGAACTAAGATCATGCTTTAAGTAGCATCTCCAAGAGTTTAAGTTTAATGAACTTAGATTATGCTTTAAGTAGCATTTCCTAGAGTTCCAATATGATGAACTAAGATGTAACTAGTATAGTATCTCTTAGGGTTCAAACAAGAAGGGACTAAGATAGACCTAGTGAAGTGTCTCCTAGTGTTTCCATGTTGCTAGTCCCTAACTAAGGAACATGAGTATGATGGCCTAAAGAAGTACTTAGTATGAGGGGTAGTATGGGATGCCTCTTATGCCTTGCACAAGTATGACTTAAAGTTACCTTATGAGTGTTGTCTTATATGATGTATGCTTAGATAGGATTGTGCTATAATTGCCTTCCTTGACATGATATGATTGACTAGGGTGATAGTTCCCTTGTCCTTATGAAGTAAGCTAGTAATGAGACCAAGGTAGGGTAAATATGACTATGATGATTTCAAGGTTATACTTAGTGTGAAGGGTAGTATGGGATGCCTTTCATACATTGCACAAGTGTGCTTTGAGGTTACTTAGGAGCATGGTTCCCTTATGGTAAGAAGAGCTTAAGAGTTGGCAATGTATATAGGCTATGATTAAGATCACCAAAAAGGGATACTTTGCTTGGGTGGTATTACGGGAAGCTATTCATGCTTTGCACTTGTATGCTTTTGAGGTTACTTGAGAATGGTTCTATTATGGTATTGATGACTAAGAGTCAATTATGATTATGTGAGTATGTCTTATCTCTTATGCTCATTAACTATGTCTTATGTTGACTTATGTTTATATGATGCTTATGTTGGAGATCATGTTATGACTATAATGATCATGTGATGACTATAATGATTATGCTATGACTATGATGATTATGTTATGACTATGTTATTATCTCTTATGCTTATGTCTTATGTTGACTAAGCATTTTGAGATGCTCTTATGATGTTGTGCTAGCTTTCATACTTGGTACATTTTGTACTAACGCATATTGCCTACATTCTAATCAAATGTAGGGTCTTGGAGATTGAGTTCTTTTGGAGGCTGGGTTTCTAAGGTGCAAGAAGAGTTGAAGATTTTGGTGAGTCCTCATAGCTTCGAGGACAGAACCCACCTTACCTTTATGTATTTTATTTTTATGTTAAGAATATTGTATGGGTTGTGTCCCAAGAGTTTATCCTAAAAAGTTATATTAGATGGTTTGAGACAAAGTGTGTAAAGTCTTCCGCTTGCTTTATAAAAAATGACTTCGATTGTAAAAGTTTTAAATTTTTCCGTATTTTCTATTATCTTATGTTCAGGATATGCTAAGGGCTTGTATGCGACCCCTTCGGGGTCAAGTATGCCATGTTACGTCTAGGGAATTCTCCTGGGTTGTGACAAACTTGGTATCAGAGCATAAGATTTTGGGATAAATTTAGGATGTCTCAAACCACATCTAGTAGAGTCTTATTCATAAATGTGAAGCGCGCCACATTTTATGAATAGGAGGCTATTGGATGTTTAGGAAATCTCACTTCTTCATTCTCTAAGTTGTGCCATAGAGTTTGGTTTTAGTAGGCCCTTTTTCTAATTTGTGCCCTATGGTTTTTTAGGGTATGGCTAATACAAGGGCTAATGCTAGGAGAAATGAGAAAAGTGATGAGGAGCAAGAGGTCCCTCTCCAAGTTCTACCACAAGATTCTCCTCAAGTTCCTAATGATGAAGGAGCTATGACTAATGCGGAAATAAGAACGGCTCTCCAAACATTGACTCAACTCATAACGGTTCAAACTCAAGCCGTGACCACTCAAGCCCAAGCTATAACGGCCCAAGCCAATCGAGATGTTGGGCCCCGGGCAAACCCTAATGAGAGCACCATAACTTCTAAGTTAAGAGATCTCACAAGAATGAACCCTCCTATGTTCTTTGGTTCCAAAGTGAATGAAGATCCATAAGAGTTTGCAGAAGAGATCTACAAGATAGTTGATGTTATGGGGGTGACGTCTAGTGAGAAAGTCGAACTAGCCGCCTATCAATTGAAGGATGTGGCCCAAGTATGGTATACTCAATAGAAGGAAAATAGGCCTATAAGAGCGGGTCCTATAAGTTGGGAAGTGTTCAAGAAAACATTCCTTCATAGGTTCTTTCCACTAGAAAAGAGGAAAGCAAAGGTGGAGAAATTTATCAACTTTCTTCAGGAGGTATGAGTGCTCAAGAATATTCTTTGAAATTCACTAAATTGTCCAAATATGCTCCGTCTTTGGTGGCAAATCCGAGAGATGATATGAGTCGATTTGTGACTGGAGTGTCCGAGTTGATTGAGGAAGAGTGTCGTGCAACAATGCTACATGATAATATGGACATCTCATGTCTAATGGTTTATGCTCAACAAGTTGAGGAGACAAAGCTTAGGAAGAAAAATAGGGAAGTTAAGAGACATAGAACCAATGATGGGGATTTCTCCAATGCTAGCTCCAATGGATATGGTCAATCTAGGACCCAACAAAAACTCTCCAACCAAGAGAGGGTGTTTAAACCTAAGCCTCTAAGAGGGAGTAATAGTGAATCCGTGTTGCTTAAGCCTACTTGCTCCATGTGTGGGAGAAAGCATTATGGTGAGTGTCTAGCCGGAAAAGAAGGGTGCTATGGTTGTGGTAATAAGGGTCACAAGAAGAGAGATTGTCCGATCCTTAGGGCTAAAGGGTGGGAGGCCAAGTCCAATGCTCCAAAGTATCACAGGTTTTATGCTCTCCAATCTAGAGAAGATTAAGCGTGATCTCCTCATGTCCCTTCCGTTATGTGTTTTATGCTTTAGTAAAAAATTTCCAGATTTTTTGTCTTTGGTGACTTGTTATGTTGGACTTTGAAGTTGTTTTTAGTATGCATGATGTTTAGAAAAGGTTGTGTAGGCTTACTCCCAAGTGGGGGATAGTGTGCCTATCTAGTAGGGTTATTGTGTGCTTTATGTGTTGCCATGATTTCCTTATATGCATGTTCATGAAAATGCTTAGGTCTTGTTAAAAATGACTTATATGCATTGTTTCTCTCATGTTGTAGTACTTTGTATATATTGGCATAGAGGCTTCATGAGTTGATAATGAGCATGCCCTAGTTTGTGGAGTTGAAAGGTGAACTTTTCATTTAGGCTCCATGTGTATGAGTTTATCATGTTTTAGTTAGGAGATGTTAGCTCCTCATTTAAAAAGAGTAGATATAGATTTTGATGCATTGTTTGAGTTGGTAGAAATAATTCCCACTCCCTTGAGTTGCATTGAATAAGTTTACTTTGAATTGAAGTTCTCTTGGTTGGTTGTGTGCATTTAGATGTAGTGCATGTATAATGGGATGCTAAGTTAGATTTTTGACTTTAAGAAGTGTTTAAAGTGTCATTCGAGGATAAATGTTCCCAAGTGGGGGATAATGTAACATCCCGTAATTTAGTGAGTTGAACTAGTGAGTTCTAAGCCTTTCGTAGGAGTTTTGAAGTATCGTATGAGGATTAAAATCAAAAGAAATGGTTCCCATACTTAGAATATGGGTTTTAGGGGTTAAACGTCTAGGTACGATCCCCCAAGGACCACCCAAGGGGTCCTTGAGGGGGACCCCAAAAAGAGTCCCTAAAACTGTCAAATTTATGACCTACGGATGGCCATCTACGGCCAGTAGATCAAACCACGCCATGTAGTTCATGGGCGTAGGTCAAGGCCTGTTGAGACCTGCCAAGGGAAGCCTCAGGCGCAAACCACGAGGGTGCAGCACAGGCAGTAGACCCATCCACGTTCCGTGGATGGGTGCGCGTAAGTGCTGCCAGATTTTTAGATTTTTAGTTTTAGTTAGGTGTTTAGGAATTAAGTTAGTTATTAATTAGGGGTTAAGGGAGGTCGGCTATTTGGTTAAATTACCTCCTATATAAGTTTAGTATGCCCCTAAACTAACTCATTAATTCATTCATCTTAGAACTCCCAAATCACTCTCCAAATATTCTCTCTCTAGAAGCAAAGAAGAAGAAGAAAAAGAAGAGGAAGAAGAAGAAGAAGAAGAAGAAGAAGAAGAAGAAAAGGGGCAACAGCTAGGTCGAATTCACCATTTATTCAAGCTTTGTTTAGGGCTTTGATTAAAGGTATGTGAATCTTAGTCATCTATGGGTTTTTCCACCCATAAAGCCCCCATAGTTTCCCCACTTGTGAAGTCAAAAACCCAATTTTAGCTAGGATTGTGCTTGCATTGTGGGTAGGGTTTGGGTGTGATTCCAATCTTATGGATATCACTAGTTCATGATTGATTTAGCTTTTTCTAATGATATTATGATGTTTTAATGTTATTTTTATGGTAAACCCTAATCTAAATTGATGAATGTGATCTTTGTGGGTTTATGCCATTAGAGGGAAAGTTGAAGGTTCATAGGTGATCTTCCTAATTCAATATTATGTGTAGTAATTGATCAAAGTTAGGATCATATAATCATGAATTGAACTAGATTCTATTGTGTAGGATTGATCTTGACTTGTAAATTTAGAATTGAACCTTTATGATCAATTAAGACTAGAATCATCTAGTAATGAAAGATGTGATCAAAATATCTTAAAATCTAGTTATAAAGAAGAGATCAAGAAAGAAACCTTGAGAGTAAAGTTGTGATCATGATAGCTATGGCTTTAAGGTGAAGCTAATATGATTAACTTTAGATCCTAAGGCTTTGAGAGTAAAATCTACATATGAATCCAAGGCTAATGAGTAAGAATTGTGTTGAGAGACCTTTACCTACCTAGTTCACCTTATGGATCATAGATGGTAGGAAGTGATAGAATCACTTAGGTCATAAAGAGATCCTTGTCTAATGTAGAATTCTAGACATGATACTAAGTAAGAATATGAACTTAACATGAAAGACTTCTCACATAGTAATGATTCTAGGGTTGAAGGACTTCTCCTAACTAATTGAACCTAAGGCTAGAGAGCCTTTATACCTAGGTCATGGATGGTGATAGTTGCTCACACATGGGCTAAAAGAGGTATTAGCATGGATTGGTAGTCAAGAACCTCTTTCTATACACTTGAGTCAAAGTAGAGACTTAATGATTATCTTGTGGAATTTATGCCTAGTACTAAGTGGATATTGAAATGAGATAGAGGTTTCCACCTAGTTGAGTTTACGCTTTCATGGAAGTTCCCACCTAGTTTAGTTTGGGCTTCGTACATGGGGTCTCTCACCTAGAAGAGTATTGGCTTCCCCAAGTGTGTCTCATGAGATAGAAGCCTCACCTAGTGGAGTTTGGGTTTCTAGTAGAAATCTCCGTATCCCATAACTACATGCCCCGTAGGAAAGTTAGCTAGTGGATCTGACTAAGCTAACAAACTGGTTCTACCTTAGGCAAGTGGACCAACCCTTGAGGGTGTGGGTAACACCATTGGAGATTATGTGATAACTCATATGTTCTCATGTCGGTTAAGGCCATATCCCAATTAAACAAGATTGGTAATGAACTATGATTGTGCTCAATGTAGCATCTCCTAGAGTTCAAACCTCTTGGGCTAAGATTGTGCATAATATAACATCTCCTAGAGCCCAATGTACGTAATGGTATAACATTGTGCTTGAAGGAGCATCTCCTAGAGATCAAACTAATTGAACCAAGATTGTGCTTTAAGTAGCATCTCCTAGTGTTTAGCCTAAGGGAACTAAGATGTACTTAGTTTAGTATATCCTAGGGTTCTAAGTATTGAGGAACTAAGATAAGCTAGTGAAGCACCTCAAATGTTCTAGATTATAAATGAACTTAGATAAGTAGTGCCTCATAGAGTCCATAATGATTATGAACCTAGATTTGTGAAAAAGAAGTATCTCATAGGGTCCAACCTTATAATGAACTAAGATCATGCTTTAAGTAGCATCTCCAAGAGTTTAAGTTTAATGAACTTAGATTATGCTTTAAGTAGCATTTCCTAGAGTTCCAATATGATGAACTAAGATGTACCTAGTATACTATCTCTCAGGGTTCAAACAAGAAGGGACTAAGATAGACCTAGTAAAGTGTCTCCTAGTTTTTCCATGCTTTGAAAGGGGCTAGTACCTAACTAAGGAACATAAGTATGATGGCCTAAAGAAGTACTTAGTATGAGGGGTAGTATGGATGCCTCTTATGCCTTGCACAAGTATGACTTAAAGTTACCTTATGAGTGTTGTCTTATATGATGTATGCTTTGATAGGATTGTGCTATAGGTGCCTTCCTTGACATGATATGATTGAATAGGGTGATAATTCCCTGTCCTTATGAAGTAAGCTATTAATGAGAACAAGGTAGGTTAAATATGACTATGATGATTTCAAGGTTATACTTAGTGTGAAGGGTAGTATGGGATGCCTTTCATACATTGCACAAGTGTGTTTTGATGTTACTTAGGAGCATGGTTCCCTTATGGTAAGAAGAGATTAAGAGTTGACCATGTATATAGGCTATGATTAAGATGACCAAAAAGGGATACTTTGCTTGGGTGGTATTATGGGGTGTTATTCATGCTTTGCTCTTATATGCTTTTGAGGTTACTTGAGAATGGTTCTATTATGGTATTGATGACTAAGAGACAATTATGCTTATGTGAGTATTTCTTATCTCCTATGCTCATTAACTATTTCTTATGTCGACTTATGTTTATATGATTCTTATGTTGGAGATTATGTTATGACTATAATGATCATGTGATGACTATAATGATTATGCTATAACTAAGATGCTTATGTTATGACTATATTATTATCTCTTATGCTTATGTCTTATGTTGACTAACCATTTTGAGATGCTATTATCATGTTGTGCTAGCTTTCATACTTGGTACATTTTGCACTAACGCATATTGCCTACATTCTAATCAAATGTAGGGTCTTGGAGATTGAGTTCTTTTGGAGGCTGGGTTTCTAAGGTGCAAGAAGAGTTGAAGATTTTGGTGAGTCCTCATAGCTTTGAGGACAAAACCCACCTTACCTTTATGTCTATTACTTTCATGTTAAGACTATTGTTTGGGCTATGTCCCAAGAGTTTATTCTAAAAAGTTGTATTAGATGGTTTGAGACAAAGTGTAGAAAGTCTTCCACTTGCGTTATAAAAAATGACTTCGTTTGTAAAAGTTTTAAATTTTCCCATATTTTCTATTATCTTATTGTCAGGATATGCTAAGGGCTTGTATGCGAGCCCTTCCGGGTCAAGTACGCCATGTTACATCTAGGGGGTACCCCTGGGTCTTGACGATGATGGTATCCTTGTCTAATGTAGAATTCTAGAAATGGTATTAAGTATGAATACAGAATTAACATGAAAGAGTTCTCACATATCAATGGTTCTAGGGTTAAAGAACTTCTTTACCTAATTGAACCAAAGGCTAGCAAGCCTTTATACCTAGGTCATGGATGGTGATAGTTGCTCACACATGGTCTAAAAGAGGTATTAGCATAGATTGGTTGTCAAGCACACCTTTCCATAAACTTGAGTCAAAGTAGAGACTTAATGATTATCTTGTGGGATTTATGCCTAGCACCAAGTGGATATTGAAATGAGATAGAAGTTCCCACCTATTTGAGTTTTGGGCTTTCATGGAGGTTCCCACCTAGTTTAGTTTAGGCTTTCCACATGGGATCTCTCACCTAGAAGAGTATGGATTTCCCCAAGTGTGTCTCATGAGATAGAAGCCTCACCTAGTGGAGTTTGGGTTTCTAGTAGCAATCTCTGTATCCCATAACTAGATGCCCCATAGGAAAGTTAGCTAGTGGATCCGACTAAGATAACAAACCGGTCTTACCTTAGGCAAGTGAACCAACCCTTGATGGTGTGGGTAACACCATGAGAGATCATGTGATAACTCATATGTTTTCGTGTCGATTAAGGCTATATCCTAATTAAAAAAAGATTGGTAATGAACTAAGATTGTGCTCAATATAGCATCTCTTAGAGTTCAAACCTCATGGACTAAGATTATGGATAATGTAGCATCTCCTAGAGTCTAATGCAAGTAATGGTCTAAGATTTGTTCTAGAAAGAACATTTCCTATAGATCAAACTAAGTGAACTAAAAGTATGCTTTAAGTAGCATTTCCTAGGGTTCAAACATGATGAACTAAGATTATGCTTGTGGAAGCATCTCCTAGGGTTCAACCTTAAGAGGAGCATCTCCTAGAGATCAAACTAAGTGAACTAAGAGTGTGCTTTAAGTAGCATCTCCTAGGGTTCAAACATGATGAACTAAGATTATGTTTGTGGAAGCATCTCCTAGGGTTCAACCTTAATGAACTATGAAGTACTTAGTGTAGTATATCCTAGGGTTCTAAGTAATGAGGAACTAAGATAAGCTAGTGAAGTACCTCAAATGTTCAAGAGTATAAATGGACTTAGACATGCTTAAGGTAGTGCCTCATAGAGTCCATGATAATAATGAACCTAGACATGTTAAAACAAGTATCTCATAGGGTCCAACCTTATAATGAACTAAGATTATGCTTTAAGTAGCATCTCCAAGAGTTCAAACATGATGAACTAAGATGTACCTAGTATATTACCTCTTAGGGTTCAAAACAAGAAGGAACTAAGATAGACTTAGTAAAGTGTCTCCCAGAGTTCCTATGCTTTCAAAAGGGCTAGTCTCTAATTAAGGAACATGAGTATGATGACCTATAGGAGTACTTAGTATGGGTGGTAGTATGGGATGCTATTCACGCCTTGCACAAGTACGACTAAGGGTAACCTTATGAGTGTTGTCTTATATGAGTTATGCTTGAAGGATAGTTACTATAGATGTCATCCAAGATATGATTGACTAGAGGTGATAGTTCCCTTGTCCACATGAAGTAAGCCAATAAGTGATACCAAAGGAGGGTGAATATGACTAGGATGACTTCAAGGTTATACTTAGTGTGAAGGGTAGTAAAGGATTCCTTGCATGCATTGCACAAGTGTTCCTTGAGGTTACTTAGAAGTATGGCGCCCTTATGGTAGAAAGGCTTAAGACTTAACTATGCATATAGATTATGATTAAGATGACCAAAAAGGGATATTTGGCTTGGGTAGTATTATGGGATGCTATTTGTGCTTTGCACATGTATGCTTTTGAAGTTACTTCAGAATGGTGCTATTATGATATAGATGACTAAGAGTTAATTATGGTCATATGATTATGACTTGTCTCTTATGCTCATTAATTATGTCTTATCTTCATTTAGATTATATGATGCTTATGTTGGAGATTATGCAAGGATTATGTTTATCATGCTATGACTATGTTGATTATGCTATGACCATGTTATTATCTCTTATGCTTATGTCTTAGGTTGACTAACCATTTTGAGATGCTCTTATGATGTTATACTAGCTTTCATACTTGGTACATTTTGTACTAACGCATATTGCCTACATTCTAATCAAATGTAGGGTATTGGAGATAGAGTTCATTTTGAGGCTAGGTTTCTAAGGTGCAAGAAGAGATGAAGATCTTGGTGAGCCCTCATAGCTTCGAGGACAAAACCCACTTTACCTTTATGTCTTTTATTTTTCATGTTGAGACTATTGTATGGGCTGTGTCCCAAGAGTTTATTCTAAAAAGTTGTATTAGATGGTTTGAGACAAAGTATAGAAAGTCTTCCGCTTGCTTTAATGAAAAATGACTTTGATTGTAAAAGTTTTAAATTTTCCTGTATTTTCTATTATCTTATGTTCAGGATATGCTAAGGGCTTGTATGTGACCCCTTTGGGGTCAAGTATACCATGTTATGTCTAGGGGGTACCCCTGGGTCGTGACACACAACAACACTATTATCATCATAGACACTTCCCTCTCAAAGTGTTCATAAGTATGTACATAATATCACAATCATGCATATTTCACATATATTGCATTCAAGGATCATAGACCATATAAATCAACACATCTAACATTCATTATAATAGACATGGATATCATCGTAATTCAAGTAGTACATTCATTGTATGTATAAGCTCAGATACTCATATTGTAGGTCATGTGTGTGAAGTCCTTCCACAATAGCACCATATACAATTCAACATGCATAATAGCTTTCTTCTTAAAGCCTCAATATTCATGGTTAATTCCTTTTGGCTTTTACCTTTAAAGCCTTAGGAGTCATCTTCATATTATGAGCATTACTCTCAAGCAACACCTCACATAGTCATCATGTAAACCTAACTATCAAGGTAAACTAACCACATGCTTCATTCTTACTCAATTATAGTCATATAGCATCAAGTAAACTAAATCTCAATACTACTCAACCATGATTCATCATGTAATACCTAATCTAGTTAGTTCATATCTACAAGCTTTACTTATAAACAATTCATGTCTAGGTGATCTAATCTAAGGAAATTGATTAAGAAGTTCATCAATCTTAGAAGGTCACATCTAAACCCTCAATTTGCCTCTTTCATGACATAGCCCTAGGACACATCAATTCCACCTTAGAACCTTAGGTTAATCAAGAATACATGTATAATCATACTAAAATCATGCAATTACATCATAATCAACTCACTTCTAATCAATTGGACCAACTTGCAACAATATTCATAATGTAAAGAAGGACCATAACTAGGATTGGGGAATTCATGGATTCTTGAGGAATTAAAGTTAAAATCATATAAAATCAGTAATACATCCATAAACAAACATAATTCAACCTTTAAAAGTGACTTTGAAAGGAATCCATAGGGTTGAGTTGAAACCCTAGCTTTTGGGGATTTCTAGATTTGAGATAAAAACTTTTGAAGGGAATCCTTGGGTGATAAATACCCAAGGATGAAAACTACCATACCTTAGGTGTAGAATCCAACCAAATTTGTATGAAAAATCCCCCTTCTTCAAGCCCTAGTTGATCTCTTTCTTGGTCTTCAATGGAGTTCTAGAGAGAGATTTTTGGAGAGGAGAGTAGTTGGGATTTGATTTGGGGTCTTGGGTTATAACGATTTAATGAGGTGTTTAATGACATAATATATATATATATATATATATATATATATATATATACTATATTAAAAAACCCTACCTAAAATAATTAAATTAGGAATTAATAGGGAACTACTTACCTTGGTTGAATTGGAGGCAGAATGTGCAGACATGACCTACGACCTGCCCCCCACAGACCGTGAGTGGGTCCACGGGGTGTGCTGCAGGTTCGTGGTTCATAACCTACAGCTCCTCATCTTGGCCTTGACCTACGCCCCATGACCTATGGGGTGTGGATGGACCTACGCCCAGTAGGTCCCATTTGTAGGTCACCACATTTTTGACAACTTTTTGGTTCTAGGCAGCCTTGGGGGTTTAGACTTTAGGGTCCCCCTCAAGGACCCTTGGTTGGTCCTTGGGGGTCGTACCTTGACGTTTAACCCCCTAAACCCCTCAACCTAAGCTCGGGACATCATTTTACAACCTCAAACCCCACATCAAACTCAAAAACAAGCTCATTAGGCTATAGTTTAACCTACTAGTTTTTCGGGTTGTTACTGTGCAACTTGTGTCTTATTGGTTCCTTGAAATCTCACTTGTTTCACTCTTTTGCAGGATGGCTCGAATGCGAGGTGGCTCGGCCGGGGCTGATGCACCCGAGCCTGCAGATAGAGCCCCAGCTTGGGGTAGACACCAACCCTGAGGTCGAGGCAGGGCCACAACACAGGCCTAAGATAGGGAGGAAAAGCCCCAGGTAGCATATGTACCTCCACAGCCAGTGGGCGCAAGGCCAGCCCAGCCACCACCCGCACCAGTTGCAGCTCTTGATCTTCATGCCCTGCTGACTCAAATACTAGTAGCTATTAGGGAGATGCAACAGGCACCAGCTCCAAGACTCCGCCTCGGCCGCAGAGTCACCACGCAGATGGCACCGTGGTTCACCGCCACTGGGATTCGTGGCCACCTTGCTAGCCTTAGAGGACAGGGAGATGCCACTGCGAGAGCAGAAGATGCTCAGGGTGTTCTAGAGGTTGGCACCACCGATATTCTCAGGGGCGATTAGGGACCAACCTCTGGAATACCCTGAGCATCTTCTGATAGTCCATTGTATATGCATCCATCTGCTAATCCGGGTGCAATGCTTGTACCAAATCCTTTTAATGGAATTGGTTATAGATCATGGAGAAGAGGTGTACTACGTTCTTTGTCAGTAAAGAACAAGCTTGGATTCATCAATGGCGAGTGCGAGAAACCGGCCAGTAATTCCCCAAACTTTCGTTTGTGGGAGAGATATGACGATATGGTCACATCTTGGATTCTAAACTCTTTAGGCAAAGAGATTACTGATAGTGTCGAATATGTAAACGATGCAGCTGAACTCTGAAGGGAATTGGAGGATCGATATGATCAAACCAATGGTGTGAAGCTATATCAAATTCAAAAAGAAATCAATGATTTGTCACAGGGAATTTTGGACATAACTGGTTATTATACAAAAATGAAGAAACTGTGGAAAGAGTTGAGTAGCCTAAATGTGAAAATATAATGTAATTGTGCTTGTACTTGTGGTGTGAAGGAGAGTGTACACAAAGAAGAACAGGACAGGAGACTTATCCAGTTCTTAATGGGGTTAAATGAAGTATACACTGCAGTACGAGGCAGCATTTTGATGATGAATCCATTACCCTCTTTGCCACAAGCTTTTTCACTGCTGGTCCAGGATGAAAGGCAAAGAGAAATCAGACTTGGTAACCAACTAGGCAACTGCCTCCACATCTCTTAGTGCTAGTGTTTCAAGATCTGGGGATACAATGCAAACAATGGTACTGTTTCTATGCCAAGTTATGATGCATCTGGGAGCAATGGTGGAAGTGGTTTTAGAACCAATTATTCTTCACATACTGGTCAATCCTCTAACAAGCATAGGGTTATATGTGAATTCTGTAAGAAACCAGGTCACACTAAGGAAAAATGCTACAAACTTCATGGTTACCCCCAAAACAATCAGAATTATCGAAATCAAAATTTCAGGAACAATAACAATTCTGATTGGAAAGGGAAGAAGGTGGCACATGCTCAAAGACCCTCTTCAGACATGTTGTCTACTAGAGATGATGATATGAGAGAGGAAAAGAAACAGCTAAGCATTTCTAAGGACCAGTATGCATACTTGGTGAATCTTCTACAACATTTTCATCCTACAAACACAGGAGAATCATCAGACAACAACATTGCCAATGGATCTGTAAATTTTGCAGGTATTGTAGTTTGTTCTAATAGAATCTCTTCTATTGAATTTGGTAAATTGTCATGTAAATGTTCAAAAGCAAGAGAAGACATATGGATCATAGATTCAGGTGCATCTAACCACATGACTTTCCATAGATCTCATCTAACCAATATTAAACAACTACCCTATCCTGTCCTAGTGAGCCTTCCAAATGGTTATAAGGTCAAAGTAATTGAAATTGGTAGTGTTCATTTGACATCTTAAATTATTTTACACAAAGTTTTATATGCTCCTTCTTTCAAATACAATCTAATCTCTATACATTGTCTGACTTTAAATCCTAAAAGCATAATTTCCTTTATTAATAAAATATGTCTTCTGCAGGGCCTTCAATGAAGAGGCCTCTGGAGATTGGTGAAGTGGAAAATAGCCTTTACCTCCTATGCTCTCATTGCTTGAAGAACTCTATCTGTTCTACTACTGTCATGAATATTAGTTCTAAAAAACGGCAGCTCAGTGCCTCTAGTTTACCTTCATCTTCTATTTTTACTTGTCCTCCTTGCAATGACAAACATTGTAATTCTTCATTCTCTACTTTGAATATCAATAAAGTACAATCTTTTCCTGTTTCTTCTGTTTTTCATAAAGATAATGTAGATTTGATGTGGCACAATAGACTTGGACATGTTCCTTTTGGAAAATGAAGGGTATTTCATCAATACCTGCCTATTTTTCTTCAAAATAGCCTTTTTTATGTAACATCTGCCCTATGGCTAGACAAACAAGGCTACCCTTTCCTGAAAAGATCACTTTTACCAAACAAATCTTTGAACTACTTCACATTGACCTATGGGGTCCATATCATATAGCAACACATAATAAGTATAAATATTTCCTTACCATGGTGTATGATTACAGCAAATGCACTTGGACACATCTGTTATCATGCAAAAGTAATGCACTACAGGTCATTAAAGCCTTTGTCACTTTAGTTGAAAACCAATTCAATACTCACATTAAAATCATTATATCAGACAATGGTCTGGAGTTCACAAACACATAATCCAATCAGTTTTTTCAGTCCAAAGACATTGTCCACCAAAAGAGTTGCCCATACACACCACAACAAAATGTTGTTGTTGAAAGAAAACACAAATACCTCTTGGAGACTGCCAGAGCACTCCTGTTCCAATCCCAACTTCCAATTAAATATTGGGGAGAATGTCTACTCACAACAACCTATATAATAAATAGACTCCCTACAACCCATTTCAAAGAGAAATGCCCTATTGAACTCCTACAGAAAAAAAAAAAAACCAGACTATTCCCACATGAAAGTGTTTGGTTGCCTATGCTACCCCACTACTCCAAAAAAAAATCTCAACCACAAATTTGACCTTAGAAATACTCCCCATGTGTTTGTTGGATACCCTTTTGGAACCAAGGGGTACAAGGTCCTAAGTTTAACCACTAAGAAGATACATATATCTAGAGATGTTGTTTTTCATGAGAGCATATTTCCTTTTAAATTGCCTTCTTTTACTGATTCATGTAGACATATTCTTGATGTTATTTTTTACTCCAATAATGATTGTAATGAGAAGCATATGCACTATGTGTCAACTAATACAAGTTGTCTTCCCAACACTACCATTCAAATGTCTCTCATATCACTACATAATAAAACTTCACCACATAATAACTCTCCAGTTGTTAGTCCTAATAGTTTGCCAATAGACCCTTCTGAACCTGTAATACATGTTTCCACTCCATCACCTACCACTCATGCTCTTGTGGTGAGAAGGTCTACTGGGACATCTAAGGTCCTTGCCCACTTCAATGATTATGTCCACTCCTTGAAGCCTACATCTCATTCCTTCAATGCTTTATTTTTATTACACCAACACATTGCACCTGACTCATTGAACCATCATAGTTAGACTCTTATTGAGAGTGTTTGTCATGATAATGAGCCTTCTTCTTATGGAGAGGCTGCCATCAATCCTGCCTAGCAAAAGGCTATGACTCAGGAGTTTAATGTCTTACATACCAATCATACTTGGGATCTAGCCCCTCTACCACCACATAAGCAAGCCATTGGGTGTAAGTAGGTGTACAAAGTGAAGCAGAAAGCAGATAATAGTATTGAAAGGTTCAAAGCTAGGCTGGTGGTGAAGGGTTATACTCAGTAACTTGGCATTGACTATACTAAAACCTTCTCCCCTGTCATTAAAATGACCACTGCGAGGGCCTTGATTGCCAATGCAACTAAGAAAGGCCAGGATATTTACCAATTAGATGTCAATAATGCTTTCTTTCATGGGGATCTCCATGAGGAAGTTTACATGCAGCCTCCACCAGGTCTGGTTCTCAGTAATCCTAATCTGGTCTGCAAGTTAAGAAAGTCACTGTATGGTTTGAAGTAGGCCAGTAGGCAATGGTATGACAAGCTTACTCAGGATTGCAGGGGCTATCAACACTCTTTGAATGATTATTCTTTTTTCTTTAAAAAGACATATCACTCTGTCATTTTCATAGAAGTGTATGTTGATGATGTCCTCATTACTGGAATTGATCTAGTTGAAATCCAACAACTCAAGGCATTCTTACATGACAACTTCAAAATCAAGGATCTAGGTAAATTACATTATTTCTTGGGCTTGGAAATATTATACAATGATGATGGTATTCTCATTTCTCAAAGGAAGTTTGTCCTTGATTTACTCAAAGAGTATGAATGTATTACTTACAGCAGGTTTACTTCACCACTAGATCCAAATGTGAAACTTCAGGCCAAAGCAGGGACCTTATTACCAGATCCTACCTGTTATAGGAAACTAATTGGCAAGTTGAATTTCCTCACCAACACTAGACTTGACATTACTTATAGTGTTCAACATCTTAGTCAGTTTATGCATTCTCCAAGAGAACCACACCTGAAAGCTGCATTTTATCTACTAAGGTATCTCAAAAAGGATCCTACTTTAGGCCTTTTCATGTCTAATGATCCCTGCTATACCATCAGAGCCTTTTGTGACTCTGATTGGGCTTCATGTCCTGATTCTCGAAGATCTATTAATGGTTACTTGGTTCTTCTTGGCAATTGTCCCAACAGCTGGAAATCTAAGAAACAGGAGACTGTCTCCTTGTCCTCAACTGAGGTTGAATATAGGGCCATCCGGAAGGTTGTTGGTGAACTGGTGTGGTTAGATAGGCTTCTCAAGGAACTTACTATCCCTTTTTTCACTCCTATTCCTGTCTACTTTGATAGCCAGTCTGCCTTACACTTTGCAAAGAATCCTGTTTTTCATGAAAGGACCAAACTTATTGAAGTGGATTGCCATTTTGTGCGAAATCAGTTGAATGAAGGTCTCATTTCTTTACATCACACACCTACTTCTGATCAACTTGCAGACGTCATAACCAAAGCTCTCACTGGTGTCAAGCATGCAGTTGTTCTTGACAAGTTGGCAATCCTTTCACCCCTTCCAACTTGAGGGGGGGGGGTATTGAGATATGTAATATGTAGTGTGTTGTATATTTATGTTGTACAGTGCATTAGTCTAGCTTACTGTTTGATTAAGTCGGTTACTTAGTTAATTGACAGTTGTAGATTAGTCAATAGTTTGTTAGATATTTTCCATTCATCTACTATAAATGTACACATACAGATAGAATGAATCAAGTTTTTCACATTCTCACAAAACAATGCTTTACAGTTCCTTTTCTCTCTTCTTCGTTTTTAATGCAACAACAGAAGAGAAGTAGCCATGGATGAATCTTAAGCTCCCGATAAAGCTTGATCATCTAAATTCAAAGTTTAACAATAATAATAAATTTATGCTCAATTTTAATCATCCATAGATGACATCATGACAACATGTATTAATTTATGAATGTTAAGAATTATATGATATGAAAATGATTAATACAAAATAAATTTTCACTTACCATAACAATCGAAAAGAAAGGCATCAACAAACTTAAGAAGTTTTCATCAATTTTAAAAATAATTTACTTACCATAACAATCGAAAAGAAAGGCATCAACAAACTTGAGAAGCTTTTCATCAATTCCAAAAAAACAAATTGATGAGCAATTGATTTTGAGATTTCCTTATTCATTCTTGCATTCTTTATGAGCAAAATTAAAGCTATCAGTTGAAAAAAAATTAAAGTGAAAGAAGGATAAGATAATTAACCTTTAACAGGGTAACAATTATACGGTTTTCAAATTTTCAAACTTGAATTTGAAATGACAGTTTTTTTACTTTTTAAAATGTAGATTTACGATATATTAAAATTTTTAAATATTGTATTTTAAATTTAATATTTTGTGGTGCTAACGAATCTTTTTACCTTCACGCGAAACTCTAGTCAATTTCTTTTGGAAAAAAAATTTAACCTTCCACTCAATCTTCATTATCTCCTTTTTATTGCTTTTTTATTTAATTTTAATTTTTTTTCTCTTTCTTAACGTAATTTTTTTTTCTTTTTCTTTAATGTTAATGTTAATTTTCTTTTCCTTTTATTTCTAATGTAAAATTATTTTTATTGTGTTGACACATCTGCGTTGTCACTGCCTTTCCTATAACATAGAAGATAATATAGATTGTCAAATCCCGCAAAATCCGATGGGCCAACCTATCAACAAAACCAAAAGATGAATTCAAGTTTAATTTATATGCAACATATTCTCTAATTAATATATATGATAAAAACTACAATTAAAATGAAAAGGTAAAAGAACTGTCATCATTATAAATACATCACAAATAATTTTGTGCTAAAAGTTTTTCAACAATAAAAAAATAGTAATTTGGTGACAAATAATTTTTAATTATTTTAAACAGGCATAATTGAAATCTGAAGTCAGAAGATTAGAAAGAACAATTAAGGAAACCATTAAAAAAAATTGGTCTAACATCAAATGTGTGTGCTTTTTTCTTGCTTCTAACATAGTGATTTGTTTTTTATCTAATGTAATTGATTTCCTTGTATCTGCAGTAACACAAATAAAATTAGATATTTAACATGCAATTTTTATGATATTATATGAATTAAAAAGAATAAAAACATACTTGATTTGGTTGGCTCGTGAATAAATCTTCAGTAAATGTTGGGATGACATGAAGTTTTAGTATTAAGCCTTTGCATAATAAACTTCATCACATCAACAACAAAATGATAAAACAATTAAAAAAAAAAAAAAGGCAAAAGAAAGTCTATAAGTAATTGATTATGAGGAACAATTAAAATGCTACTTACGATCTTTTCAATTTAAATAAAAAGCAAACTATCTCACTTCAAGTAATATTGTGCAGTTTGATGAATGATGTCCTTCATTAGTATTTCTTGAGTGTGTAATTGAATAATATATATTAGTGTGCATGTGTATGTGGACGTGGAGAAAGGAAATGAGAAGTTACTTAGACGTGGGTTAGAGTTAGTTTAGATAAATAAAATAATTTTTATTTATTTTAATAAATTTGAAGTTTACATTTTTTGTAATTGGTTATCTGGAGTACATAAAGTTAAAACTTATCCTATCATACATCAAACTGTTTCTTTTAAAAGATTAAATTTCTTCTTTTTTTATAAAAAATAAATAAACAAACTAACAAACCCACGTTCCTTTACTTTTTCTTTTAAGACTTAAATTATTACTAAAAGTTCGTCATTTACTATTTTACCATCTAACTAATCAGTTCACATTTATTTTTAAAAAGTACAAATTAAAGATGACAGCTACGTGGGATTAGTTTTCCTAATTAATGGGTGTATGGTTATTTTAGTTACCCATTTTCTGAATCTAATTTTTAATTTCAAATATGAATGTTTGAAAATTTGAATTTAATTTAATTTTGCAGTTATGTATTTTATTTATTTGTTGTTGTTGTTGTTGCTGCTGCTGTTGCGGTTGTTGTTGTTGTTGTTGCTGCTGTTGTTGTTGTTGGTGGTGGTGTTGTTGTTGCTGTTGTTGTTGGTGCTGCTGTTGTTGTTGTTGTTGTTTTGTTGATGTTATTGATGTTGTTGCTGCTGTTGTTGATGTTGTTGTTGTTGCTGCTGTTGCTATTGTTGTTGTTGTTGATGTTGTTGTTGTTGTTGGTGGTGGTGTTATTCTTTCTTTGTTGTTGTTATTTATTCTTCTTTATTCTTTCTTTGTTATTCTTTGTTGTTCTTTGCTTCTTTATTCTTCTTCTTTGTTGTTGTTATTAGTGTTGTTGTTGTTGTTGATGTTGATGTTGTTGTTGTTGTTGTTGTTGTTGCTGCTGCTGCTGCTGTTGTTGTTGTTGTTTGAATTAAAAATATGATAACCTGCCACAAAACAAAAGGAATCACACACTTAAAATTATTTCTCATTTAATAAAAACAAACCAATAATTATTTTTTTTATAGATAATATATAGATAATAATTATTAATATATCGATAGATACTTTTTTGTTAATCAATTTTTATATTTAATTGTTTTTTAAAAATGAAAATTCTAAAGTCTAACTTACATTTTAAAACTGTAACGTAAACAAATAAACAATTTTAATTAGGTAAATAATTCCAACTTGTCTTTTAAAATAGTAGTAACTGTTTTCTTTGATAAAAAAATTGAATTATTTAATTAATTAAAAATTAGAGATTAATTGTGGCGATGACACGTAGGCGCAATCACCTCATATATATATATATATATATATATTCCGTCTAACAAGTGTTTCATTCAACTATTTTATATATTGTACAATATATGTACTGACGCCATTCGACATTGGATCTTTTAATGATGTAGATACATGTATTCAGGATCGGCAGTAGACGTTTCGTTTAGATCCTCTCCATCAACTTTTGGTGAGAGATCCTTACTTTCAGAGGACTCCAATTTATTTATGTCCTTTAGTTTTAGTAGAATATTCTAGTTCATTATTCAAGTAGTCTTAGGTCTTGTTCCACACCTACCTTAGTTCAATAGAGGCTTTATAGACATGTTAGTGAGTCAGTTAAGTCTTTGATCATCAGATGTTTTAAATATTATTATTATGATTCATATTTACATTTCAAACTTTTCATAAAGTATTTTTAGATGTTTTGAATGCTCATCTCTTTTAAAGCTTATATGTAAGTGTTTAGTTTTCCGCTCAGTAGTAAGTCGAACCAAAGATTTGGTAGGGACCAGTAAAGGTTCTAGGTATCGATCACGCTTAGGGTATGACCTGAACATGACAAACTTAGTATCTGAGTACCGAGTTCAAATGTTCTTAGATGTGCACGCCTCATCTATAATAGGGAGACTACAAGACATTAGGTACCCTTCTTGCATATTCTAATTTATGTGAAAAAGTTTTACTGTATGAAGTTTCTTCTAACTCGTATGTTCACATATTTTAGATCAGGCCTCCAAAGTATACCGCCAGTGGAATGTGCAAGTACTGACCTATCAAATTAAGAAAATATTTTGACAAGATTTTGTGAGTTCTTTTGAGATATATATTAACTCAATTCTTAATGATGTGAAATGGATTGAACAAATAAATTAGGGATTTTTGACTCATCTAAACCTAAATAGATTGGATGGATTGAGCTTTATTTTGGCACCCCTAATTTCATTTCATTTAGTGTTGATGGCGATCAGTGATGATGGCTTTGGTTGATTATATAATATGAAAGTTTGAATATTTTTGCTTTGCAGAATCGTGTTGTCATCAAGATCCCTTTCTTCTCCTTTCATCCATAACCTCGTTATGGATCAAGTTATGGCTGCTATTATCAGAAATCGGTCATTTGAGGCTTCAATTCCCCAACCCATTTGGACCGTAGAAACAGTTTCTCAAGTCTTAAGATCAATCCCCAGATTCCTCTTCCAATCCCCAAGATCTATTGGCCGACAAAATGGGTTTCGCCACCGTACCCCATTAAAGCAGAGAAACCTGAAACAAGAGTTCCATAACGCTCGGAAGGGAGTACTCATTCTTGGCCCAGCTGCTCATAGAGATGCTCAAAAGGTACAATTAGGATTGGAGAAAGCATTGGAATTTTTCCATTGGGTTGAGACCCGCTGTGGGTTTACTCACAATGAGCTCACTTGCAGAGAAATGTCTCTTGTTCTTGCCAAAGGGTCTTGTAATATGAAGCTTCTTTGGGAATTTCTCAAAAGAATGTCGAGAAGAGGGCTTTTGACGACACCGACCGTTACGTGTTTGATAAAATGCCTAGGAGAAGAAGGGTTGGTAAATGAAGCATTGACTACTTTCTACAGAATGAAGCAATTTCACTGTAAGCCTGATGTTTATGCTTACAACACACTCATATTTGCTCTTTGTAGAGTTGGGAATTTCAAAAAAGCTAAGTTCTTGATGGAGCAAATGGAGTTGCCTGGTTTTAGGTGTCCACCTGATGTCTTTACTTACACAATCTTGATTAGCTCTTATTGTAGATATGGTATGGAAACTGGCTGTAGAAAAGCTATTAGACGGAGAATTTGGGAGGCGAATCACTTGTTTCGCATCATGCTATACAAAGGATTTGTTCCTGATGTAGTAACTTATAATAGTTTGATCAATGGATGCTGCAAAACTAATAGGATAGAGAGAGCATTGGAGTTGTTGGATGATATGGTGAAAAGAGGGGTTGTGCCTAATCGAATTACGTATAATTCTTTCATTAGGTATTATAGTGTTACAAATGAGATTGATAAGGCTATTGAAATGCTTAGAAGAATGCAACGAATGAATCATGGAGTAGTACTACCATGTAACAGTTCGTATACACCGATTATTCATGCTATGTGTGAAACTGGTAGGGTGGTGGAGGCAAGAGATCTTCTTGTCGAATTGGCTGAACAAGGTTCGATTCCAAGAGAATATACTTATAAACTAGTTCGTGATGCTTTAGAATCTTCTGGGAAGATTGATTTGCTTGATGAAGAATTGTGTACAAGATTGCAAGATGGTATTAAAGGTAGGATTAGACAAGTGATGAAAGTAAAACCTTTGTATCAAAGTGCTTCATAGCATTAAATTTTATTCTTTTTATCTATGTTGCTTAGACTCTTCGAAAATGTTGATGGATGCGTGTTGGATTCTCCAAAAGTAGTGTATTTTTGGAGAATCTGACACGGATGCAGCATCGAAAGTGAAGAGTCCGCACAACTTAGCTTTTTATGGATTTTGATCTTATAAAAACACAAGGATTTTAAACTTATATACTGTAATTCTTTATATATAGAAGCGACTTGGAAGCAGCTGGCCGTTGTCCTGCCAGCTTGCTGTCCAAGAGCTTTTTGTTCATTCCAGGTATTAGGGTAGTACGTGTTAGGTACTGCTGCGACACGTGTAACGTCATAACGTAGCTTCAAGATGAGAAAAGAAAGTCCGCAGTTTCAACTTCTTCTATCTAATTGTTCTCTGCTTCTGCCATATTTTTATCACCGCCTTCGTTTCTTTCTTCGATTGGAGCTTCTTTGTTATCTTAGTACTCTGAATTCATTGTCAGTGTTTTGTACTAATTTAATGATGTTATTGTGATGGAGCTTGTAGTAATTAGGTTCTAAGATATACAGTATATGTCTGTGGATAAAAATCGATGGTACCAACTTCTTCTTAAATTGCTGTGTTATTTTTTAATTATTTATCTTTTTCCTCATAATGTGGTGCATGTATGCAAGATTTTATTTTTTCCTTCTCTGTTGCTGTTAATTTGAAGGGGGGCCTTAAATCACGGGTAAAGAGTTATATCCCTATGTGACCTATAATTCATGGGTTCGAGCACTATAATTAGTTATAGCTTACATTATGATATATATTAGTATTAGTCATAGCTTACATTAGGATATATATTAGCCATGAGTTTGAGTAGTAAAATTAGTCATGCTTACATTAGGATGACCGGTAAGTCATTGGTTAGAGCACTAAATTAGTCATAGCTTACATTAAGATGACCTGTAAATCATCGGTTTGAGTAGTAAAATTAGTCATAGCTTACGTTAGAATGGCCTATAAGTCATGGGTTCGAGCAGTAAAATTAGTCATATTTTACATTAGGATAGGCTACCTACATCGTCCAAAGGTGGAGCTAGAATTTAAGTCTTTTTGAAAAAGAAAACGACATTACTCAACAGAGAGCTTTTAAAATAAAGACCAGGAGGCATGATTTACATACATAATCATCACATGATAAAAAAGAGATGTTTTTATCACACCAACGAGGAAAAAACTTCAATCAGTTACTAAGTCTAACGCGTGTTAAATTCTTAAGTCAGCTGCGTCATTTATCTCTGAACATGGTTGTTGCTTTGTTATGTATGTAATTGTGTGTTTTGGCTATGGTTTTACCTCCATTTCGTCTTCAGATTGATCGAGGTTTTCATCTCAGCTGATTCTTTAATTTCTTGCCATTGTTTTCTTCACTCTCATAGACAAATTAGGTTTTATGACAATGCTTGCAGTTGTTACTGCCATGGTGCTTACAGATTACGGAAATTAGGTCTTAGGAGCTAATCGTTTTTCAAATCTTTGTTTGTTGTGTGAATTCTTTGTGCTGCAAAATCTTTTCTAATTTGCCTTTAACTCGATCTCTTTGTGCTGCAAAATCTTTTCTCATTTGCCTTTAACTCGATCGTGTTGGAGTTGGACAACTTTTTCTCCTCCGAGTTTACTCCTTTTTGCAAGAACTTTAATTTATTGAGAGACTTCCCTATGTTATTTCTGCGCAATTACTGAAGCAAGTATGAGACCTTGATAGAACATAGGAGCTGCAATTTTTGTATACATTATAAGGTGACATATGCTAACTGATGTGTTTAGTAATAGTTTAGCAACTTCATCGGTTGTTCATGCATGTGGTATATATTATTGGTTTAAAGGATGTTCAATCTCCTCATTTCCTGTTGTCTTTATTTTGGTTTTCCAACTTCGTTATCTTGTACGAGATGTCATCAGATAAAAAAATGAGGGCACCAACTTATTCCTCCCAAAAAAGAAAGCATCATTAGTCAGCAGAAAGAGCTTCTAAAATTAAGGTCAGAAGACATGATCTGTATGTACAGTTGTTAATTGACAAAAAAGAAATGCTTTTGTCGTGGTGACGAGTGAAAAATGTTGATTCAGCAAGCTGCTGTCTCTTGGTTGAGTGCACGAAAGAAGCATCATGTTTTGGAGTTGGTGTTGATTTACCTAGACAGCAAGCTCTAGCAATAAGAGAATCGTCTTCCGCTGCCAAAAAAGGTCAGATCCCAAAAATACAATATACTATTTAGAATGTATGTTGTTTTTGATCTTACTTGTATTTGCATTGTTAATGTTAAGTAAGATTTCTTCCCCACAGTAGCTAATACATCTTTCAATTATTTATTTAGTAGCCTTTATATGCCTTTACTTTAGGATGGTTGATGATTGATTTCTTTATATAATTGAAATTTACAGGCGTTAAGTTAGGTATCACTGCAGCCCTTTAATTTTGACATTTGTATAAGATGGTTCAGGTTTGGTTGTTCAGATAAACTTGCACATTCTGTTATTGCCTATTTACTTGCAGGAAAATGACAACATCCAGTTGATTTGAATTTGAACAAAGTCTCACATAAACTTCATATGGGACACTGAAAAATACCCCATAAAGAGTAATGGAGATGTGCAGAGGTGTATTCCTTGCACTTTCATCGATCTTTGTTGGGATTTCTCTTTTCTTTCTCTGCTGCTTCATCTTCCTCCCATTCTCTCTGTGCTTGACCTGCTTATTCCACTTCGTCCACTTATTTCAGGTAATATCTCCTTCAGATTTCTTGTGATTTGCCCTCAATCTATAATTTCCTCTGGCTAGCCTTTCTGCTTTCCTGCTTGTGTTGAATTCTGGTCATTTATAAGCCTATTCTTGCTACTTTGGATGCAAATTAATTGGTGTAGCTTCCATAGTTTTCTCCTGTTATCCTACCTTCCTATTTAATAATAGAATTAACATGGATTATGATTGACTCGCTATTGATCTCTCTGTATATAATACGTACTAATGCCTTTCTAAATTCTCTAAGAACATGAAATTGGAATGTTCTTCACCAAGAAGGATTAATAACACCCCCAATCTAGGTCACAGTTAATCTTCTCCTGTCTCTTTGATCTGATTCAAACAAATTCTCCAAGCTAGAAAGATGCACATTACTGCTTATTCTTTTCCTTGTCATACTGCCAGCCTTCTTTTCAAATTCATTGGGTCAACTCTATGAATCCTTAATAGCTATTGTGTTCTATTCAAGCCTGTCTTGGTGGAATGTCTGTTCAGAGAGTATATCTGATTGTGTGCTTCTTATGAACCAGATAAATTGCATCTCACATTGTTGGGTATCCCTGTATGGGCCCAAAGAAACAGCTGAAATTTGCTCTCGAGTCTTTCTGGAATGGAAAGAGCAGTGCTGAGGATTCAGTCATCCACCTGAAAACACATGTCTGATGCTGGCATTAAGTACATCCCAGCAACACTTTCTCTTGACACAACCGCAATGCTTGGTGCCATCCCATAATCAGGCGATTCAAATGAGCCACATGCTCTCTCAGCTTTATAAAGATTTTGACTGTTGGTTTGTGTGAACATAAAGCTGCACTTGCATCGTTCCTCCTTTCTTCCGTCTGTCATTAAATGGCATGTGCAAGTAATGTAAAGAATAAGAGAAATATGACTAAACTTATACAATTGTGCTTTTGACTATAATTTCTGCTCGGCAAAAAAGCTTGAATATGAATCTGATATTGTTCTGCTGGTGGTACAATTAAGCTAACTTCCCATCGGCCGATCTCAACACTTGCAAGCGTTTGCCTCAGTTGGAGTCAACTATAACAATACACATTGTAATACATCTCGTGTCTTTAAAATTTCACACCCCTATTTACTGTCAAACTCATTTTTTGCTTCATATTTGATTCAGGTACTTTGTATCAATTTTTAAAAATTTACCATAATTCTTTGTCCCCGGGCCTATTCTTACTAGTACTATAAGGAATTGCTGGCCATAAGTGTATTTTAAGATGGTTTACACCAACTTTTACCTTATATGTCAGGTTGCTAATTTCACTTATGCATTCATTGAAATTATCATTTAGTTGACATAATAACGTAAAATATCATTCATTGATAGAAGTTAATCAAAAGATTATGGATTCTAGACCTTATTTAATCAAGGTCTTTGCCTTGTGCAGTTGATTTGATTTTCTTCCATTTCAGATTACCAAGTTTTGTTGGTAAGAAAGTCCTGACTCTTCGACAAGTTCCCTTAATTTTTGTTCCATAGTAAGAGTGTAATACTTGATATGTAGATTAGTTGCACATCTCCATTTCAAATGTAGCCACAAAAAAAAAATCTGATTAATGATCAAATATTGAACTGCACAGTCCTAAAAACTATTGACTTTTTATAAAATTATTAGTGAGTTATGTTGACTCTACAATAATGTCGATAGTGGAATCTCTTTGACATGCCGGTCACCAATTAAAATCATTAAGTTGGGGCACCTCTAATTGCAGATTATTACTTCTTTTCTCCGAGCCTTTTTTTTTTTTTATGGACAATTCACATACTTAAAAAGTAGAATGGTCAATTATTCATATGGTTCTTTTTGACCTGCTCTTTCTTGTGGCAATTCTTATGAATAATAGTATTCCATATCTTCAAACGCTAAAAATTACACTTGAAAATGAATAATCTTAAATTTTAAATTTACACTTATCTTGTCGGCAAACCTTCAAAACTCAAATCCAAACTTGAAGATTCAATGCCAAATTCATAGTTATATACGTAAAACATTTTGATTCTCAAAACAAAATTATGTCACATAAATTGAAACAAAGTGAGGAATAACTATTTTAGGAAAGGTAACAGTAAAAATTGTGTTGGTTCTAAAACAGAGCAAAGCCAACCCAGTCAGCATCGCTCACTGGTTGGCGATGACTCACGTGACGAAAACGAAGAGGAAAGTGAATCATGAAAAGGAGAAATTGACTTCCGGCTAGATACTGACCATCAACAAACTGTCTCTAGATCCGACAAGTAATCCGGTCCCAGTTCGGGTGCATTCTTATGACTCTTCTTCTACTTCTTCTTCTTCATATTCTTCTCTGTTGCTCGCTTCAGCAATGGCGACGGAAAGCACCCCAATAAACCAAATAAGCCGTCGCTTAATGTGACTTAGCAAGTTTTGATAAGAGAAATACAAATTCAAAATGCCATGTCCTGTGGCATGTTGCTAAGCCCTTGCATTGTACTGCTTGCAACATTCAAAAGTTGCAAATACTCATCCGCTCCGTCAACAAGACACTGCAGGAAAAGGAAAACATAAGCACATCATTGTCAGCTAACTGTGCCGGAAACAGTCAATTCTATGGTGCTGATACATTTCTGCACTAAGCTGAACTCCAATTCTAGGGGAGAATGTCAGATGACACTGTCATTAATTCAGAATTCATAGCATGCAGCTACTCATTAGTCAGTACTCCAGTTCCCTGAAAAAGAGAAAAATAACCAAAAATAATACTCACGTCTCATTTTGTAAGACACTTCTGTCATTTAAAGAGTCGAAACAAATTGTACTTTTGACTACAATTTTTACAAACACTTTTCATTTATGAAAAAAGTTCTACTTTGACTGCAAATTAAGAAATCAATACGAATTGATGCTGAAAATTAAATGTCGGACCCTTGTAGTTCTAACCATGGGCGGATCTATGAAGGGGTTAGGGGGTGCCACGCCATCCCCCAACTTCGACGGAAACTCTACATATATATATATATGTATGTATGTATATATATATATATATATATGAAGCGTGGCATCCAATGAACAAAATTGGCTTGTGGTGCCATGGTTGGAGGGCAACTTTAGATGGCTAATGTTGCAGGTTCGAATCCCATTTGTACCTATTTTTTTTGAGAAATTTGCTGGAGACATTTTTTAAGAAAAAAAAGGGTCCAAGCACTTTTTTTAAGGAAAAAAACTGGCACATTAATCAATAAGTCTATTTGGCACCCGCGAATTCTAAATCCTCGATCCGCCACTGGTTCTAACCCCATCATTCTTTCAGAGATGGAGGAAATAAAAAATAAAACACAACGGAGTATAAACAGTAATAATCACTCTTAACAACAATACTATTAGAATAAGCTGAAGAAGAAGAATAACCTTGTCTGCTTCAGCAAATTTCTTGCATATTCTTGCTTTCTGTTCATCAGACATGTTGTCTGCATCAACTACTATATCTTACAACTGAAAGAAGCAGGCAGCATATTAGTAAAAAACATGTTAGCATGGTTGCATGAAAAGTGAGATGATACACAGATATTGGGACCTGAGACAGCAACTGAGAAACATGATATCCTTCTGCAATGACATTGTTCACTTCTTTGTTTGCCAAGTCAAAGTTGCCACTTCTGCAAGCTGAGAATATAACTTGAACAACTTCATTTGGGATGACCTGATCATAGTAATTGCATGTCAGTTACTAAAATAAGTGTAGAACCCTAGTATTTAAGTGCAAACAGGGCAGATGGGTGGGCTTATACTCCCCCAAGTGTTGAATAAGTGTACAAACATGGAATTGGACCAGCTAACTCAGACAATTTCTCGGTTATAAACCAAAAGTAGCGTATCGACCATGACTTTAGATGTGAACTTACATGGTTAAAGCAATTGCAGCAATAGTTGAAATCTATTAGAAATGAATAAATGAAACTGATTTCGTGAAATCAAGTTACACTAAATATATCTTAAGATTTTTTATTCTCCATCAAAGAAGCACACAAAAGTAGGTTGTCACTTTCACAGACATGGAAGTACATCAATAATCTAAAGGATGATTCTTTCAAGAAGCATCCTTTAGGATTGGGAATGGCACCTCTGCTAAGTTTTGGAAAGACAATTGGTTGTTTAATATTCCTCTAAAAGACTCCTATCCTAGACTCTTCTCATAGCAGCAGAACAAGACTCCACGGTTGCAAGCAATAGGGATGGAAACATTAGGGATATTCGCTTTAGAAGAAACTTACAAGATTGGGAACTAGAAAAGCTCACTGATCTGTATAAATTGAATTATATGTAATGATCAATAAATTAAGTTGAATTCTATATCTACGCATGCCAAAACCATAGCAAAATCCTAGTACCAATCTAATCATCTTTGGAAGCTTTTTCCAGTGAATCTTCAAATATCAGACAGCTTGAAATGGGGAGATTCAAGCAAAGAAGTGTTTTCAGTGAAGGCAGGTTATAGTAGTACAAATTCTGTCAACGTTTTGACAGGTCCTTGCCCTTAGAAATTGATGGAAGACAAAACTACGCACCAAAGTCAAGTGTTTTACTTGGACAGCCCTCAAAGATGTCATACTAACTCAGGATAATCTGAAAAGAAAAGGATCTCACTGGTGAACAGATGTTATATGTGCCAAAAAGACTCAAGAGTCAGTTAACATTATTTTACACTCCTGTTGCAGCAGAACTATGGCACATGTTAACAGTAATATTTGGAATCAGTTGGACAACCCCAAACAGCTTAAAAGAAGCAGTTGAAAGTTGGAGCTAAGGGAAAGTAGATATAGTCATCAAGAAGATCTGGCAAATGATCCCAGCATGTATATCTGGTGTTTATGGACAGAGAGGAACAACAGATGCTTTAATGGGACTTCAACTCCTAACTGGGACAAAAGGGTATGGTGGTTGTACAGGCAGGAGAATCTGCAGGGATCTAGTCCTATTTTCTTTTTTTTTTTTTTTTGAGAATGGTAACTTTTTTTTTTCTATTTATCCATAGGTATACTACATCAAAGTAGCCCCCTTCCAAAAGTATTACAAACTAGACTGACTCCATCTGTGCTTTTTGTCACAAATAGTCTAAAACATCAAAAAGTTCTTCTGCATGTACTAAGACTTTCTGTTTACACCAAAAATAATAAAAAGCTATACAATTCATCTTGAAATTCTGCAAATTGTTCTTCTTGCCCTCAAAACATCTTTGATTCCTTTCTTTCCACACTTTCCACCATATAGAAGCTGGGACAATCCTCCATCTCTCCTCCTTAATTGTAGTATTGCCAATATTGATCCAACAATTTAGGAGTTGTACTATGTTTCTTGGTTTCACACAAGTGATCTTCCTAAGGTTGCTGAATATTCTCCATAATTGATCTGTCTATTTGCAATGCAAAAAGAGATGGTTGACTGTCACTGCCTGTTCCTCACACAAATAGCATCTTAAGCATAGTTGGAACTTCCTCTTCTTTATATTTTCTTGTGTCAGCATTGCTTCCTTTGCTAGTAACCATGTGAAACAGTTTACCTTGTATGGGATTTTAGGTCTCCATATCATCTGCCATGGCCAAAGCTCCATCCTATCATTTGAATTTGAGTGATTAAGATCTTTGTAAGCTGACTTGACACTGAAAACCCCTTTGCTGCCAATCTTCCACACAACCTTATCTTCTCCCTAGTCAGATTACTAAATTGTGCCATTGTATCATGGAAGGCCGCTATGTCCCCATCTCCCAATCGTTTAGATTCCTCCTAAGATGTAAGTTCCACCCCTGTCCTGTCCACATTTCAGCCATAGTTGCATTTTGTTGAAGGCTTAGTGTATATAAGTCTGGGAATAATTGTTTCAGGGTTCTTTGGGCTATCCATCTGTCCTCCCAAAATGACACCTTCATTCCATTACCCACTTGGAATTTGATTCTAGAAAGAAACAGAGGCCAAAGATTTCTTATTGATCTCCAGATACCATATCCATATGGTGTAGTTACCATCTTTGTCATCCACCTATTCTCCATTTCATATTTTTCCCTGATCACCTTTCTCCATAGCATATTCTCTCATGTCATAAACTTCCAAAGTCATTTTAACATTAGGCTTTTGTTTTGTTTCTTCGTGTTCCTGATTCCCAGTCCCTCCCCCCCCCCTCTTTTTTATTTTTTATGACCTCTTCCCACTTGACTAGATGAAACTTCTTTTTATTTTCATTTCCCTGCCAAAAGAAATTTCTTCTCAAAGCATCTATCCTTTGTATGACCTTGTCTGGTGCTGGGAACACATACATCATATAAGCAGGTATTGCATCTACCACACTATTAACCATGGTTAATCTACCTCCCCTAGACAGATATTGGCTCTTCAGTTGGTTAGCTTCTTTTCGCATTTTTCTATCACTCCATTCCAGATCCCAATTGATTTGTTCTTTCCCCCCCCCCCCCCAATGGCATACCTAGGTATATGGTTGGTATTTTCCCTACCCTACCACCCAAAACCGCTGCCAGACTCTCCACCTAAGCCACTTCATTTATGGGATAAATGGAACTCTTCCCCCAATTGATATGTAATACAGAGATTGCTTCAAAGATGATGAATATTACTCTTAGGATTAACATTTGCTCTGTCATTGCTTCAAAAAAAATAAGAGTATCATCTGCATATTGCAGATAGGTAATCTCCAAGCCATTTTGTGCATTGTTGTCCACCCGAAAGCCCCTTACCCAACCCTTCATCTTTGCTGTGTGAATTAGGTTACTCAAGCTTTCCATGGCTAAGATGAATAAAAAGGGTCATAGGGGGTCACCTTGTCTCAGTCCCCTTTGGGATGAAAAGAAATCACTGGGAAATCTATTAACTAAAATAGAAAACTTAACTCTGCTTATGCAGAATTTCACCCATTTAATCCATTTGTCTCCAAAACCCATCATTTGCATCATAAGTAGTAAGAAATTCCAGTTTAAATGATCATAGGCCTTTTGTATATCAAGCTTGCATAGAATTCCAAGGCACTTGCTTCTCTATCTAGACTCAACACATTCATTTGCTATCAACACTGCATCCATTATTTGTCTACCTTTTATGAATGTCATTTGTTGGTTGTCTACAAGCCTGTGTAGCACCTTCTTTAACCTTTCTGCCAGCAGTTTGGCAATGATCTTGTAAACTCCACCTATTAGACTAATAGGTTTAAAATCTGTCAGTTCCTCATCTCCCACTTTCTTAGGAATTAAAGCCACAAAGGTGGCATTAATACTCTTCTCAAACCTCACTGCCTTATGGAACTACTACATTGTAGCCACCAGATTAGGTTTAATGATGTCCCGATATTGGCTAAAGAAAGCCATGGAATAACCACCCAGCCCTGGTGCTTTGTCCCTTGCATATGCTTTTATGCTCTCTAGAATTTCCTGCAACTCAAAAGGTGCCAAGAGTAATTTGTTTTCTTCTTCATGAATCATAGGACAATTTCTCATCTCCAGGTATGGTCTCCATTCTTCTAGCTCAGAGTATAGTTCATCATAATAAGTTACTATCTCCTTCTGTATCTCCTTTGGTTCAGTCAAATTTTCTCCTCTCACTTTCAGCTTTGAGATTGTATTTATTCTCCTGTGTGCATTTACAGTTCTGTGGAAGAAAATAGTGTTTCTATCCCTCTGCTCTAGCCACACTGCCCTAGATCTTTGCCTCCAAGCTATTTCCTCCCTTTTAGCTATGTCTTCAAACTCATTGATTAATGTTGTTTTAGATGTTATCTCTTCTGGCCTCAGGGTTCTGTTCTCCTGTATCTTCTCTAACTCAGCTAGCTGTTTCAAGACATTTTTTTTTGTGTTCCCAAGTTCCCTTGTGCAATTTTGCTCCATTCTTTTAGCTTTTCTTTTAGTTCTTTGAGCTTTGCAGCCAAGACATAGTCAGGTTTCCCTATGAAACTAAAGGAGTTCCACCATCCTTTAATTCTGTCATTGAAACCCTCTATGTCCAACCACCAGTTCTCAAATTTAAAGTATGACTTTGCGTTTTCCCAAGCACCGCATTGTAACATTATGGGAAAGTGATCTGATGTCACTCTGTGAAGTATGTGCTGCCTTATATTTCTAAAATTTGCTTCCCACTCTTCCGAGAACAAAATTCTGTCAAGTTTGGCTGCTATTGTATGCCTATGTCCTTTCTTCCAGGTATATTTTCCCCCAGATAATTCAGGATCAAGTAACTCCGTGTCTTCTATGAAATCTGAGAAATCTGTCATCCCTTTGTTTATTCTGTTGCAATTTTTCTTCTCTGATGGGTACCTCACAGTGTTGAAATCCCCACATAGGACCCAAGGTCCTGCAATTAAACCCCTGGCAGCACCAATTTCCCACCAAGTCTCTTCCTTTTCTACTCTATCATTTGGAGCATAGACACCTGTGAGGTGCCAGCTGAAATCTTAACATATCCCTGTGAAGCTACAGGTGACAGAGTACATCCCTAATTTATCCTTCCCATTCCTTTTTGTCCCACATAATAACGATGCCTCCCCTGGTTCCACTGGCTTCTAACTATGCATAATTCACCCATTTATTCCCCTATACTTCCTTCACAATATTTTCAATTTCCCCTTCCACTTTTGTTTCTTGGAAACATACTACATTTGCCTTCTAGCTCTTGATAATATTCTTTATCACTTCCCTCTTTCTAGCACAGTTCATCCCCCTTATATTCCATGACACTATGTTTAGCTTCATTATTGTTCTATTGCCAGGTATCCCTCTTTACTTCTAGTGCCAAAGCTCATGAACTTTGTATCCAGTTTCAGGCTTTTCAATTCGTTTGCTCCTTTCTTTTTGTTTATTGTGACTTCTCCCTTGCCCCCTTGTTCCCTTGCTTGTTATATCAATTTTCATAAAGAGCTCCTCTACTTTCTCCTCACATCCTCTAAAATCTACCCCAAATTTCGTGCTCAATTTGAGTATGTGTTGTTTAATCCAAAGTGGAGGACTTATTGCATTAAAATTATCTTCTAATGGCAGCTGAATCATCAGCGGTACAACATCCTATGTGATCTCCGTATTGATATCATTCTGCCCATTCAGTTGTGATACGGTCATTATTTGTTTTCCTATGTTTGTAGCTTTTGCTACGGTGACTGCGTTCTCCCCCTCCTCCTGTATTGTCTCTTCTTATTCGTGAGACATGAAATTTCTCTCCTCTATCTCCAGGTTGTCCAGATTTTTGAATCTATTCTGCGTCTTTGTTTGAGAAAGATTTGCCATTATTTCAACACTAAGTCTAGTATTTGGGCTTCTTGACTGCTTTCTTTTTGTTTAAACCTTGTTGGGCCTAAAGCTTTTCTTAGGCCCTGGTTTTTTCTCTAGCTTATTTGGCCTGCTACTGCATAAAGTTTCCCTTTCCCTTTCCAGCTGCGGTCACGTGCCTGGTCACGCGACTCCCAATTCAAAAGTTCTCCAGTTGTCGATGTGCCCACATGCTGTGGTGTATAAATTGTTGGTTTCTCCATCGTACTAGGTATTAAGACTTCTTTACCCAGCGGTTCTCTCTCCTCATCTTCACTTTTCTAACGGTCATCGGTGTCTCGCACCAAATTGAAACTTTGTAGACGTAGCCGTCGTTGGAAATCTTCACCTCCCTCGGAACCTTTTCCCCGTCACCCTTCACTTTTATATGAGCCCAGTGAAGGTGATTTTTAAGTTTTTTTTCTTTCTCTATTTTGATAAATTCGCCGCATTGGTCGCCGATTTGTTTGAAGATACTCAATGACCATAAGCTCAAAGGTAATCCCATGACTCTTATCCAGACCCAATCTCTTTTTACTTCATCTGGCCAACATCCAGCAATTGGCTTCCACTAGTACAAGCTTAGGTTCATCTTCTAATTGTCAGTTTTTCCTAGTTGTTATCACATAAAGATTAAATCATATTTTCATCATGAAATTCATGTTAGTGATGGTAATGTGTGTGTGCCCATATCCCCTTCCCCTTCTCCGCAACAGCGAACCTCTTTCTCTCTTTCTGAAATATTGCGAGTGGTACGGATTCAACAATTTAAAGTACCTTTCCCCCGTCCTACGTTTCTATCTACAGTGTGATTGAAAGATAAGAGGTGAAGTGAGAAATGTCCCTCGTGAACTATTTGATCAAGTTTTCTTTTTTCGATCACAAGTTAAATTAATTCCCCTCTATCTTATCACAGTTACTTCTTTTCATTATGAGGCAATTGGTTTAGTATAGGTATTTTTAAACATGTAATTTTCAAGCTCATTTTGTATAGGTGTTTTTTTGTTTATTTGTGTACATTAAGGAACCACTTTAACTACCCAAATTCTATAGTGTACCTTTTTTTTTCATTAAAAAAATAATCATTTTCTGGTTCATCACAAAACACATACCAACCAAATCATTAAAGAATCGTTAGATAAACCAATTAATAACTTGTACGAGGATATCTATAGAAAAATCAGTAAATCAAAACTAATTTAATATGTATTGGTAGCCAAATCTTAAAAGGTTTGCTAGTTGGCTCAGCACAAGGAAAAAGAAAATTACCTATAAAAAGAACCATTCGTGATGAATCAGAGGAAAATATTTTGCTTTTGGAATTGCTGTCTTCACTTTAAATTCAAGGCAAATATTACTTATCTAAAGAAAGGCAAATGTCAGCGGAGTTGGTGAATGGAAATTGTAAGAAGAACTATTCTGGATTATATCTTGGATTGTGCAGTGGAAAGAACAAGGATAAGAACTATATATGCGGTTCTACTCATCTTCCTTGAGATGAAACAATACGTAGGACTGAAGAAGTAAAGTAGTAATCCCACTTATTGATGATGTAAAGAAGGAGAGAGTGGAGCATCATAGCCATAATCAATATCATAGACACTTGTTCAGCTATGAGATGCTGATGCTACAATTCCAGCTCATTCTAGAATGAAAATGAAGCTTTCCCTATTGTTTTGTGGAAGGTATCCATTTTCAAGCCTTTGCATTCTTGCCATCTTTTACTTCCTGACTAGATTATCAACCTTGTAAATTGATTGGTAACATTTTGAATTGATGCAGAGTGCTGCTCGGTTATTTGGATCTTTCATATCTTAGTGTGTCTGGGGTAAATTTATATTTGGTTCTGTAGTGTAAGTTTGATATTGCTTTTAGACCAACTAGGGGATCATCTATAAGTTTTCACAAGATCAATGTGTTCATCTATCAGAGTGCCTTTGCTTTACCTTGATGTATATAATACTGAATGTAGCAGTATAGGTTTATTAAGAAATTCTCCTTATTAATACTGTCATCTTTATGTGTGGTTCTAATTTATTCTTTTTATTTCCAATGAAGGCTATTATAAATTTTAGCATTTTCTTTGGGCTTTTGATAATTGGGCTATGCTGATGTGCTCAATCTAAGAAAGTTTATTTGCCAATTTTAGTAGTAGTAGTAGTAGTAGGTTCTAAGGAAAAGAAGAGAGGTTGTTTTGGAATGTCTTGCTTGATTAGTCCTTTTAAGCTCCAAGGATAAGATAATGTCTTTAATTTCTTAAAACGAGAAAGCAAGCATAAAATCCTTTTGATTGATGTCAATATATGGATTCTTAACTGAAAGTATGCAGATTCTAATATTGAACCTGGACAATTTCTTAACAATGTTTTTCAAATTAGAGCATGCATAGTGTATGCTCGTTACTTATTTCAAATATAATCACTCGTGGAGTTCCACGGTGATTTTGCAAACATCTGTTGTCATTTGAGTTGACAACTTGTAGCAATACGTTCATACTATCTTTTTTTTAATTGATGAAGTAAGTTGTATTGAAAAACATCAAGAAAGATGCAAAAAGCTATAAAAAGAAAGGTTAAAGCCCCTTACACTATAAAAACTAATAAAAGCTGGGAGTTTAAAACCATGAGCAAAAACTCAAGGCTGCTAAGCCACCGAGAGGGAGCTAATAGAATCTAAAAAGGGATAGCATCCTAATGGGAGATAATTTGCTCCAACTAAAAAGGTTAACTAAACACTTAGATTTTAGAGCTTAGTTAGGAGTTGAAGTCCCATCAAAGAATCTGTTGTTCCTCTCTGTCCATAAACACCAAAAAATACATGCTGGGATCATTTGCCAGTTCTTCTTGATGACTCTATCTATGTACTTTCACTAAGGTCCAACTTTCAACTGCTTCTTTTAACTATTTGGGGTTGTCCAATTGATTCCAAATATTACTGTTAACATGTGCCATAGTTATGCTACAACAAGAGTGTTAAATAAAGTTAACTGATTCTTGAGTCTTTTTGGCACATATAACAACTGTTCACCAGCGAGATCCTTTTCTTTTTAGATTATCCTGAGTTAGTATAACACCTTTGAGGGCCGTCCAAGTAAAACACTTGACTTTGGTGCGTAGTTTTGTCTTCCATCAGTTTCCAAAGCCAAGGACCTGTCAAAATGTTGACAGAATTCGTACTACTATAACCTGCCTTCACTGAAAACACGTCTTTGTTTGAATCTCCCCATTTCAGGCTGTCTGATGATTGAGGGTCACTGGAAAACCTTCCAAAGATGATTAGATTGGTACTAGGATTTTGCTATGGTTTTGGCATGTGTAGATATAGAATTCAACTTAATTTATTGATCATTACATATAATTCAATTTATATAGATCAGTGAGCTTTTCCAGTTCCCAATCCTGCAAGTTTCTTCTAAAGCGAATATCCCTAATGTTTCCATCCCTATTGCTTGCAACTGTGGAGTCTTGTTCTGTTGCTATGAGAAGAGTCTAGGATGGGAGTCTTTTAGAGGAATATTAAACAACCAATTATCTTTCCAAAACTTAGCAGAGGTGCCATTCCCAATCCTAAAGGATGCTTCTCGAAAGAATCATCCTTTAGATTATTGATGTACTTCCATGTCTGTGAAAGTGACAACCTGCTTTTGTGTGCTTCTTTCTTTGATGAAAAATAAAAAATCTTAAGATATATGTAGTGTAACTTGATTTCAGGAAATCAGTTTCATTTATTCATTTCTAATTGATTTCAGCTATTGCTGCAATTGTTTTAACCATATAAGCTCACATCTAAATTCATGGTTGATACTCTACTTTTGGTTTATAACTGAGAAATCGTCTGAGTTAGCTGGTCCAATTCCATGTTTGTACACTTACTCAACACTTGTGGGAGTATAAGCCCACCCATCTGCCCTGTTTGCGCTTAAATACTAGGGTTCTACACTTATTTTAGTAGCTGATGTGCAATTACTATGATCAGGTCATCCCAAATGAAGTTTTTCAGGCTATATTCTCAGCTTGCAGAAGTGACAATTTTGACTTGGCAAACAAAGACGTGAACAATGTCATTGCAGAAGGATATCCTCTTTCTTAGTTGCTGTCTCTGGTCCCAATATATGTGTATCATCTCACTTTTGTATCAACCATGCTAACATGTTTTACTAATATGCTGCCAGCTTCTTTCAGTTGTATGATATAGTAGTTGATGCAGACAATATTTGTGATGAACAAAAGGCAAGAGTATGCAAGAAATTTGCTGAAGCAGACAAGGTTATCCCTCTTCTTCAGCTTACTCTAATAGTATTGTTGTTAAGAGTGATTAGTATTGTTTATACTCCGTTGTGTTTTATTTTTTATTTCTTCCATCTCTGAAAGAATGATGGGGTTAGAACTACGAGGGTCCAACATTTAATTTTCAGCATCAATTCGTACATTGATTTCTTAATTTGCAGTCAAAGTAGAACATTTTTCATACATTAAAAATTGTAGTCAAAAGTACAACTTGTTTTGACTCTTTAAATGATAAAAGTGTCTTACAAAATTAGAACTTTTTTCATACATGAAAAGTGTTTGTAAAAATTTTAGTCAAAAGTACAACTTGTTTTGACTCTTTAAATGATAAAAGTGTCTTACAAAATTAGACGTGAGTATTATTTTTGGTTATTTTTTTCTTTTTCGGGGAACTGGAGTACTGACTAATGAGTAACTGTATGCTATGAATTCTGTATTAATGACAGTGTCATCTGACATTCTCCCCTAGAATTGGAGTTTAGCTTAGTGCAGTAATGTATCAGCACCATAGAATTGACTGTTTCCGGCACAATTAGCTGACAATGATGTGCTTATGTTTTTCTTTTTCTGCAGTGTCTTGTTGATGGAGCGGATGAGTATTTGCAACTTTTGAAACAGCAAGCAGTACAATGCGCAGCGCTTAGCAACATGCCACAGGACATGGCATTTTGAATTTGTATTCCTCTTTTTAAAACTTGCTAAGTCACATTAATCGACGGCTTATTTGGTTTATTGGGAAGTCTTTTGATATGGTTTGCTTTCTAGTCTTTCTTTTTTGCCTCATAAATTCCATCTTCATCTTCATCTTCACTATATATATATATATATAGCAAGAATTGTATTAGGAGGAAAAATACAAGTATAAGTTTGACCCGACCCGCTATGGGAGTTGCCTCAGATTGGTGCTTTCCATCTCCATTGCTAAAGCGAGCAACGGAGCAGATTATGAAGAAGAAGAGTCATAAGAATGGACCCGAACTGGGACCTGATTACTTGTCGGATCTAGAGACAGTTTGTCGATGGTCAGTGTCTAGCCGGAAGTCAATTTCTCCTTTTCATAATTCACTTTCCTCTTCGTTTTCATCATGTGAGTCGTCGCCAACCAGTGAATGATGCTGATTGGGTTGGCTTTACTCTGTTTCAGAACCAACACAGTTTTTTCTTTTGTGTCTACCTTTCCTAAAATAGTTATTCATCACTCTGTTTCAATTTATATTTATATGACATAATTTTGATTTGAGAATCAAAAAGTTTGAAGTATATAACTATGAATTTGGCATTGAATCTTCAAGTTTGGATTTGAGTTTTGAAGGTTTGCCCACAAGATAAGTGGAGAGTTAAAATTTAAGATTATTTATTTTCAAGGTTATCGAGTGTAATTTTTAGCGTTTAAAGATATGGAATATTATTATTCATAAGAATTGCCACAGGAAAGAATAGGTCAAAAAGAACCATATGAATAATTGACCATTCTACATTTGAAGTATGTCATGAATTGTCCATAATCTAGTAGTTGCTTTTGAGTATGATGATTTAGGAACTTATTGTTGAGATATACCGCATGAGGTTTGTTCGAGCTGCTCAAGGACTTAATGAGGTAACCTCTTCACTTAAGTTTGGTAATTCTCCAACATGTTTTATATAGGAAACAAGAGTTGATTAAAATTTTATAATCATCTACAGGTTCTGTCACTACAGTTGGAACACTTGGCTAGCTACATTGCAGAACTCTCTTTTTTAGAATACAACATGCTTTGTTATGCTCCATCACTCATTGCTGCTTCTGAAATTTTCTTGGCCAAATATATTCTTGTTCCTTCAGTGAAACCTTGGGTATGTACGAATTAGTATTATGACAATCATATAAGCTGTTATAATGCATTTTCCTTCTTATTCTCCTTTCGACAAATATATTCTTATAAAATTTGACTTTTGAAAACTCCTAATACAGAACTTTACCTTGAGGTGTTATACTTTGTACCAACCCTCTGATTTACAAGACTGTGTCATGGCACTACACAACCTTTGCTGCAACAACAACAATTCTAACTTACCAGCAGTTGGGAAAAAATACAGCCAACACAAGGTAATTATTCCTAGCCCCTTCTAACAATGAAGATTATTGGAATGAAGTCCTAAAAATTGTATACTTTCTAGATATAGCTTTGCATAATTCTCTTTTCAATTCATCCTAAGCCTGTATACTGGAGTCTGAACTGCACACATTCTATTATATTAGGATAACAAATCTACCTTCTTAACTCTAATCAAATCATGTTAACTGAATAATGACTTTATAGACATGTATGTTTATGTACTTACAGAGTCATCTAGGCATCTGCATACATTTCCTATATTCTAATGTTTTGTTTTCTAAAACAATACAAATTTGTTGCAAAGAAGTATTGCCCTCCAACTGTACATGTAGAGTTCTTCCATAACATAAGCAGCTAAGCCAGGAATTGAGAAGAGGCATCAACTTCAGTATTCCAATTGTCTGTTGGATTAACTCATGGCATTCAATCTTATATAGCATTTAACTTGCAATGTCCTTGGAAGAGCTTCATTCTTGGTTTCTCTGGTCTTAGCAGAGAGTATCTTTGGCATTGCAGTAGAGTACTCAGTCAGTAGTAATATTGTTGTACATTACTATTTTTCTCTGGCTTAGATAGTCTAGCTAGTTAGTTTGTGTACAGAAGAAACGTTACGAACTGTTTAATTAACTCAGAAACTATTCAGTATTCCTGCCACAAGCTGGGCCGGAAGGGGGTGGGGGACCTTAAGGCACGGCGCCTTGGGGCTTGGAGGGGGGGTTGGGGGGAGTGGGGGCCTTGAGGCATGGGGTTTCCGAGAGGGTGGGGTGGGGGCCTCAAGGCATGAGGCTTAGGGCAGAGTAGGGGTGGAGGCCTCGAGGCTCCGGGGAGGGGGGTGGGGCCTTGAGGCACAGTGCCTCGGGGCTCCGGGGGGGTGGTGGGGGCCTTAAGGCACCACTTCTCGCGGCTCCGAAAAGGGTGGGGGCCTCAAGGTACGGCGCCTAGGTGCTCGGGTGGTGGTGGAGGGCCACAAGGCACGGCGCCTCGGGGCTAGGGGGTGGCGGGTGAGGGACATCGAGGCTCGGAGGGTGGCGGGTGAGAGACCGCAAGGCACGGCGCCTCGGGGCTCAAGAGGTGGCGGGTGGGAGGCCTCGTGGTACAGCGCCTCGGGGCTCTGGGGTGGGGGGCCTCAAGGCACGAAACCTCGGGACTCAGGCGTTGGGGGACCTTGAGGCACGAGGACTCGATACTCAGGATGGGGGTAGAGGGCCTCGAGGCACGACCCCTCAAAACTTGGGAGTGGGGGTGGGGGCCTCGAGGCACGATGCCTCAGAACTCGGTGGTGGTGGGTGGGGGCCTCAAGGCAAGGCGCCTCGGGGATCAGGGGTGGGGGTGGGGGCCTCGAGGCATGGTGCCTCAAGGATCGGGGGTGGGGGTAGAGGCCTCGAGGCACGGTGCCTTTAGGTTGGGGGTGGGAGCCTCAAGGCACGGCACCTCAGGGGTGAGGGCCTCTGAAGAGGGTGAGGGGTGGTGGCTTTGAGGCACGACACCTCAGCATTACGGGGGGGTGGGGGCCTAGAGGCACGACGCCTCGGGGCTCGGGGGATAGGGGTGGGGGGCCTCGAGGCACGGCAGCTCAGTGCTTGTAGGCGGGGTGGGGCTCAGGCCACGATGCCTCAAGGCTCTAGGGGTAGGGGCGCCTCGAGGCATGGTGCTTTAGTGCTTCAGGGAGGTGGGGTGGTGGGGCACCTTGCGGCTCGGAGTTTTGGGCCTCGAGGCACAGCGCATCGGGGGTCAGGGGTGGGGTCTAGAGGCACGATGCCTCGGGGCTCCAGGGGAGGGGGCATTGAGGCAAGGTGCCTCGGGGATTCTGGAGGTGGGGGTGGGGCATTGAGGCATGGCACCTCGACGCTTTCGGAGGGAGGGGTTGGGGCTTTGAGGCACGGTGCATCGGGGCTTGGGGGTTGGGGCCTCGGGGATCGGGGGTGGGGGCTTTAAGGTATGATGCCTCGGGGCTCCTTGGGGGGGAAGGGGTGGTTGCTTTGAGGCACGGCACCTCGAGGCTTGGGGGGTGAGGGCGTTGAGGCATGTCGCCTAGGGGATTCAGTGGGATGGGGCCTTTGAGGCACGACGCCTCGAGGCTCTATAGAGAGGACCGTGAGGCACGGCGCCTCGAGGCTCCGGGGGGCAGGGTGGGAGCCTCAAGACACGGGGCCTTGGGGCTCCAATGTGGGGTCTCGAGACACGGGGTCTTGGGGCTCCGGTGTGGAGGCCTAGAGTCACAGCGCCTTGGGTCGACAGGAGTGGGGACCTCGTGGCACAATGCCTCGGGGCGTTTTGAGGCTCGGGGGATGGGGGTGGGGGGCCTCGAGGTATGGTTCCTCAGTGCTAGAGGGAGGTAGGGGCGCCTCGAGGCACGACGCCTTGGTGCTTCAGGGAGGTGGGGTGGTGGGTGCATCTTGGGGCTTGAGGTTGTGGGCCTCGAGGCACGGCGCATTGGGGGTCGGGGGTATGGGGTCTAGAGGCACGATGCCTCGAGGCTCCGTGGGAAGAGGGGGCATTGAGGCATGGCTCCTCGAGGCTTCGGGGTGGAAGGATGGGGGCTTTGAGGCATGATACATCGGGGCTCCTGGGGGTGGGGGTGGGGGTGAGGGCCTTGAGGCACGGCAACACGGGTTCCGTGGGGGGAGAGGGGCTTGACGCACGGCGCTTCGAAGCTTTGAGGGGAGAGGTGAGGGCCTCGAGGCACGGCGCCTCGAGGCTCCGGAGGTAGAGGCCTCTAGGCACGACGCCTCGGGGCTTCGGGGGGGAGAGGGTCTCGAGGCACGGCGCCTTGGGGCTCCTAAGGTGTTGAGGTCTCGAGGCAAGGTGCCTCGGGGTTCCGGGTGTCGGGGCCTTGAGGAACTGCGCCTTAGGGCACCGGGAGTGGGGGCCTCAATGCACGGGGCTACGGGAGAGGGGACCTCTAGGCATGGCACCTTGGGAGATGAGGCAGGGGCCTTAAGGCACGGCGCCTCGGGGCTCCGACGGTGAAGGCCTCTAGGCACGACGCCTCGAGGCTCGAGGCACGGCGCCTCCGGGCTCCGAAGCGATTGAGGTCTTGAGTCAAGGCGCCTCCGGGCACAAGGTGTGGGGGCCTCAAGGAACTGCACCTCGGGGCTCCGGGGGTGAGGGCCTCGAGGCACGGTGCCTCGTGGGATGGGGTGGGGGACCTCGAGGCATGGAGCTTCGAGGGTGGGGGTCTTAAGGCACGTTGCCTCAGGGCTCTGGCTGGGGGCCTTGAGGCACGGCGGCTCTAGTCTCCAGGGGGTTGGGCGCCTCGGGGCTTCAGGGGGTGGGGTCCTCGAGGCACAATGCCTCAGACTGAAGGGGCTCGAGGTACAGCGCCTCGGGGCTCGCGGGGGTGTCGAGGTACGGTGGCTCGGGGCTGTGGGGGCCTCAAAGCACGGCATCTTGAGGCTCGAGCGGTGTGGGTCTCGAGGCACGGCGCCTCGGGGTTCGGGGGGTATAGGCGCCCTGTAGCCAAATTTCTTGATTATTCGTGTGTATAGCCCATGGAGCTGGCACCCTGGAGTACCTAGTTTTTTTTTTCTCAAAAAACATTATGAGGAACTCCTTAATGAGTTGGGAACCACCTTCTTTACTCATATTAATTTAACACCTATTTCCACATTTACAGGCCCTTCTTTTAAAATTACCCAAATTTTTAGATTTTTCGTATGTTATACCCATGGTTTTGGCACCCCGGAGCACCTAAATTTTTTTCCAAAAATCTTTATGATGACCTCCCTAATGAGTTGGGAACCACCAGGTATACACAGGCACGTCGCCTCATGGCTCAGGGGTTGGGGCCTTGAGACACGGCGCCTCCAGTCTCCCGGGGTGGGCGCCTTGGGACTTTAGGGTGTGGGGTCCTCGAGGCACAATGCCTCGGGGCTCGAGGGGGTGTCGAGGCACGGTGCCTCGAGCTCGGGGGTATGGGGACCTCGAGGCACGGCGCCTTGGGGCTCGTGGGGGTGTGGGCCTCGAGGCATAGAGCCTCAAGGTTCGAGGGGTGTGGGCACCCTAGAGCCAAATTCCTTGACTTTTCTTGTGTATAGCCCATGGAGCTAGCACCCTGGAGTACCCTATTTTTTTTTTCTCAAAAAACATTATGAGTACCTCCTTAATGAGTTGGGGAACCACCACGTTTACTCATATTATTTTAACACCTATTTCTACATTTTCAGGCTCTTTTTTAAAAATTATCCAAATTTCTAGATTTTTTATATGTTATACCCATGGTTCTGGCACCCCGGAGCACCTAAATTTTTTTTCGAAAAACTTTATGAGGACCTCCCTAATGAATTGGGAACCACTAAGTGTATACACTCCATTCTTTTTACCATCTATTTCTCTATTTACAGTACCCCTTTTTAAGAAATTACCTAAAATTCTTGATTTTTCGTGTGTTATATCCAATGGATATGGCGTCTCGGAGCATCCAAATTTTTTTTTTCTCAAAACATTTGATCAAGACTTTCGTAATGAGTTGGGGAACTACCAAGTATATACACACCATTTTTAACGTCTATTTACACATTTAGAGAGATTTTTTAGGAATTACCCGAAATTCTTAATTTTTTGTGTGTTATAGCCCTAGGATCTAGCACCAAGGAGCAACCAAACTTTTTTTTCAGAAAACTTTATATGGACTTCCTTAATGAGTTGGGGAACTACAACGTATACTCACATCATTTTTTAACACCTACTTCTGTATTTACAAAACCTTTTTTAGAAATACCCAAAATCCTCATTTTTCGTGTGTTATGTAGCCCATCGATCAAGCACCCCGAAGCATCCAATTTTTTTCCACTAAACTTTATGAGGACTCCTGTAATTATTTGGGGAACCACCACGTATACTAACATCATTTTTTTAAGTCTATTTCTGCATTTACAAGCCCTTTTTAGGAATTAATTAAAATCCTTAATTTTTTTCGTGTGTTATATAGCCCATGGATCTGGAACCTCGGAGCACCCAATTTTTTTCTCTCTAAAGACTTTGTGAGGACATCCGTTATTACTTGGGGAACCACCACATATCCCATATCATTTTTAAGGCTTATTTTTGCATTTACAAGCCCTTTTTTAGGACTTACCTAAAATCCTTGATTTTTTGTATGTTATAGCCCATGAATCTAGCGCCTCGAAGCACACAAAATTTTTTCTCAAAAAACTTTTATGACGACCTCCATAATGAGTTGGGGAACCACCACGTATTCTCACACCATTTTTAACGCATATTTTCTAATTTATAGGCCCTTTTTTTAAGAATTATCCAAAATCCTGAGTTTTTCGTGTGTTATAGCCCATAGATCGGGCACCCCAGAGCACCCAAAAATTTTTTCTCAAAATAATTTTATGAGGACCTCCGTAATGAGTTGGGGAACCACCACATATACTTACATCAATTTTAACACCAATTTTCGCATTTAAAGGTCTTTTTTTTTAGGAATCACCAAAATTCTTGATTTTTCGTGTGTTATAGCCATGGATCTGGCACCACGGAGCACCAAAACGTTTTTCTCAGAAAATTTTATATAGACCTCCATAATGAGTCGGGGAACCACCACGTATACTCACATTATTTTTTAACACCTATTTTCGCATTTACAAGATCTTTTTTAGGAATTACCCAAAATTCTTGATTTTTCGAGTGCTATAGCCCATGGATTTGGCACCCCGAAGCATCCAATTTTTTTTCAAAAACTTTATAAGTACCTCAATAATGAGTTGGGGAACCACCACATATACTCACACCATTTTTGTAACGCTCATTTACACATTTACAAGCCCTTTGTTGAAATTACACAAATTCATCTATTTTTCGTGTGTATTAGACCATGGATCTGGCACCTCGGAGCACCCAAATTTATTTTTTAAAAAAACTTTATGAGGACATTCGTAATGAATTAGGGAACCATAACATATACTTGTACCATTTTTAACGCATATTTTCGCATTTACATGGCATTTTTCAGAAATTACCCATACTTCTTATTTTTTGGTGTGTAATGCCCATGGATATGGCGCCTCTGAGCATCCAATTTTTTTTATATGAAAAACCTTTATAAGGAACTCCGTAATGAGTTGGCGAACAATTACGTATACTCACACCATTTTTAACGCATATTTTTGTATTTACCGGTCATTTTTTTGGAATTATCCAAATTTCTCAATTTTTAATGTGTATTAACCCATGTATCTAATGCCCTAGACCACCCACAATTTTATTTCTGAAAAAAAAAAGTTAAAAGGACCTCATGAATGAGATGGGGAACCATCATATATACTCACACCATTTTTTAAAACATATTTTTTTCATTTACAATCCATTTCCTAGGAAATACTAGAATTTATCGGTTTTCATGTGTATTAGCCAATGGATTTGGGCACCTCAGAGCACCCAATTTTTTTTTTTTGAAAAATCTTTATGAGGACCCCAATAATGAGTTGGGGAACTATCACGTATACTTATACCATTATTTTAACGCATATTTTATTTACAAGTAATTTATTAGGAATTATCCAAATTCCTTAATTTTTTATGTGTATTAGCCCATGGATCTAGCGCCTAAGAGCACCCAAAAATTTTTCCACAAAAAACTTTATAAGTACTTCTGTATTGAGTTGGGCAATCATCATGTATATTCACACTATTTTTAACGCTTATTTTTGAATTTATAGGTCATTTTTTAGAAATTAGCCAAATTCTTGAGTTTTTCGTGTGTATTAGCCTATGGATCTGGCACATCGAAGCAACACAAATCTTTTTCTGAATTTTTTTTAAAAGGTCTTCTAGAATGAGTTGGAGAACCATCACGTATACTCACACCATTTTTAACGCATATTTTCGCATTTATTGGCTATTACTTCAGAATAACCCAAAATTCTTGGTTTTTCATATGTATTAGCCCATTGATCGGGCGCCCCAGAGCACCCAAACATTTTTTTAAAAAAAAATTATAAAGACCTCCATAATGAGTTTGGGAACAAGCACATATACTTACATCATTTTTTGAACGCATATTTTTGCATTTGTAAGCCATTTTTTAGGAATTACCCAAATTCCTCGATTTTTCCTGCGTTAGCCCATGGGTCTGGCATCCTAGAGCACAAAAATAAATTTTTTTAAAAAAGCTTTAAGACAATCTCTGTAATGAGATGGAAAATCATCACGTATACGCACACCATTTTTAACGCATATTTTCGCATTTCCATTCTATTTTTTATGTATTAACCAAATTTCTCAGTTTTCATGTGTAGTAGCTCATGGATCTGGCACCTCGAAACACCCAAAAAAATTTCTAAAAAAACTTTATGAGGACCTCTGTACTGAGTTGCGGAACCATCACCTATACTCATATTTTTTTAATGCATATTTTCGCATTTACATGTCATTAGGAATTACCCAAATTTCTCAGTCTTTTGTGTGTATTAGCCCATGGATCTAGCGCCCAGAAGCACCCTAATTCTTTTTCTAAAAAATCTTTATAAGAACATACGCAATGAATTGGGGAACCATAATGTATACTCATACCATTTTTAATGCATATTTTCCCATTTACAAACCATTTCTTAGGAATTATCCTAATTTTTCTGTTTCAAGTGTGCATAAGCCTATGGATCTGGCGCCTCAGAGCACCCAAAGACTTTTTCCAAAAAATATTATGAAGACCTATGTAATGAATAGGGATATTGTCATGTATACTCACACCAATTTTAACACAAATTTTTGCATTTATAGGAATTACCCAAATTCTGCAGTTTTTTATATGTATTAGCACATGGATCAGGCGCCCAGGAGCCCCCAATTTTTTTCCTGAAAAAACATTATGATGACATTGGTCATGAATTGGGTAACCATCACGCATACTCACGCCATTTTAATGCATATCTTTGCATTTACATGCCAATTTTTAGGAATTACCCAAATTCCTCAGTTTTTCGCATAAATTAGTATATCTGGCGCCTTAGAGCATCGCAAAATATTTTCTAAAAAAAACTTTATGAGGACCTACGTAATGAGTTAGGGAACCATCACATACACTCACAATATTTTTAACGCATATTTTTGCATTTATAGGCCTTTTTTTAGGAATTATCCAAGTTTTTCGATTTTTCGTGTGTATTAGCCCATGAATCTGTCGCCTCGAAGCACCCAAAAATTTTGTTTTGAAAAAACTTTATGAGGACCTCTGTAATGAGTTGGGGAACCATCACGTATACTCACATCATTTTTGTCATAACCCAAGGGTATACCCTAAGGGTAACATGGCGTACTTGACCCCAAAGAGGTGTCATACAAGCCCTTAGCATAATCATAACATAAGATAATAGAAAAGTACGGAAAATTTAAAACTTCTTTTAAACCATACAATCGAAAACATTTTCATAAAGCAACCGGAAGTCTTTTTATACTTTTGTCTCAAACCATCTATTAAACTCTTCAATAAAAGTCTTAGGACGCAGCCCATACAAAGTCTAAAACTTAAATAAATTACATAAAGGAAATAATGGGTTTGTCCTTGTAGCTATGAGGACTCACCAAATCTTCAACTTTTCTTGCTCCTTAGAAACCTAGCCTTCAAAGGAAATCAATCTCCAAACCCTACATTTGATTAGAATGTAGGCAAAATATGCGTTAGTACAAAATGTACTAAGTATGAAAGCTAGCACAACAACATAAGAGCATCTCAAAATGGTTAGTCAACATAAGACATAAACATAAGAGATAATAACATAGTCACTGCATAATCTCCAACATAAGCATCATATAATCATAAGTCTAACATAAGACATAGTTAATAAGCATAGGAGATAAGTCATAATCATAAGAAGCAAAGTCTCGAACCTAAGCATCATTTGACTCTTAGTCATCTATACCATAATAGAACCATTCTCAAGTAACCTCAAAAGCATACATGCACAAAGCATGAATAGCATCACATAATACCACCTAAGTCAAGTACCCCTTTTTGGTCATCTTGATCATAGTTTATATACTTGGTCAACTTTTAAATTTTTCTACCATAAGGGTACCATACTACTAAGTAAGCACACTTATGCAATGCATGAAAGGCATCCCATTCTACCCTTCACACTAAGCATAACTTTGAAGTCCTCCTAGTCATACTCACCCTTCTTTGGCCTCATTATTTGCTTAACTTTCATAACTAAAGGAATCTCTCACCTTTAGTCAACTATAGCAAGGAAGACAACTATAGCACAATCCTATCTCAAATCCTTTCTTTAATAACCCTAAGTCATACTTGTGCAATGCATGTAACACCCTATAATACTATTCATGCTAAGTACCACTTTTAGTCCTCATACTAACACTTCTTGGTTTGGAACCTAGTTCCTCTCTTTAACTCTACAACACTATGAGGTACTCTTAAGCACACCTTAGTTCATTGTTAGCTTGAACCCTATGAGATACTACTTTTAGCATGTCTTAGTTCATCATCAACATGGACCCTATGAGATACTACCTTAAGCATGTCTAAGTCCATTTATACTCTTGAACACTATGAGGTACTTCATTAAGTAAGTCTTAGTTCAATAATAATTTAGAACACTATGAGATATTTCTTCAAGCATGTCTAAGTTCATTGGATAAGTGAAGGCTTCCATCTCATGAGACCTAACTTTGGGAAAACCCACACTCTACTACGTAAGAGTTCCCTCTTTAACTTGGATAGTCCTTACATCAACTGGCTGTGGTTCTCCTTTCAACTTGGAACTCGAACCCTTTCTTGTGTGACACTCCATCTCATTGTCAATATCCATTTGGAGCCAAGCATACACCCCAAGATTTACTTATTAAGCCTTGCTTAACACTCATGTCTCATGGAAGGATGTCCTTTACAACCAATCCATGTTCAAGTGATTCTATCACTTCATACTTTCAAGCATTCATAAAGTAGATTAGGTGAGTATAGGTCTTTCACCACAAATCCACCTATTAGACTTCTATTCATCACATTGACTCTACTCTCAAAGCCCTAATGATTCAATATTCATGAATACAAGCCTTACTCTCAAAGCTTTACTTCATTCTATCCTTATTCATATCTAAATTTCAAGACATTCAAGTCATAAGCTTCATCTTAAGCAATTCTCACCACATTCCTCATTATCAATAGATTCTAGTCATAAGTCATCATTTAAGATCAATCTCAAGCATTACTAATCAAGATCCATCATATTCATATTATTCTAGTTCAATTCATGCATATAGGTTTCTAACCTTAGAAAATTACTAGTTAAAGCATTAATTTTAGAAGATCACCTTGATCTTCAATTTTACCTTCCATGGCAATAGCCCACATAATTAAACTTCATCAATTAGACTAGGATAATCATGGAAATCACATAAATTCATCTTAATATCATGAATCAACCCTAAATTAACCATAAATAAATATTATCCAACCAATTGCAGTCATACCCAACTAAACCCACACATTGGAAGAAACCCTAGCTTAGATTAGGGTTCTTCTTCACAAATTTGGGGAAATTCTAGAGGACTTTATAGGTGGAAGAATCCATAGATGAATAAGCTAAACATACCTTGACTCAAAGCCCTACTAAGCTTGCTTCTATGGAGGAATTTCGACCTAGATTCTTCTTCTTCTTCTCCTTCCTGTTAGTCTTCTTCTTCTTCTTCGTCGTCTTCTTCTTCGTCATCTTCTTCGTCATCTTCTTGTTCGCCTTCTTCTTCGTCTTCTTCTTCATCTTCTTCTTCTTCTTCTTCTTCGTCTTTTTCTTTTTCTTTGTCTTCTTCATCGTCGTCTTTTTCTTCTTCTTCTTCTTTTTCTTCTTGAGAGAGAAATATTTGAGAGGAAGAACTTTGGGGTTTTGATTTGGGTCTTGTGATAAAATGACTTAAATGGGTGTTTAAAAGCTTAAAATATCTTATATAGGGGTTTTATGACTAGGTAAAATGACCCCACCCAAAAACTCCCACGTTTGGAATTTCTCATTGACTCCCCACTTGGCAGCCTACTACCCAAGCCTTCACGAGAGGCACCACGGTTTGTGGTCTTCACCACTGACCGTGGTCCTGCTCGTGGTCCAGTAGTTAGGACTTTGTGTCTTGGCCTCCATAAGACCAAATGATGTCCATGAGACCTCCCACGATCTGTGGTCAAGACCACGAGTCGTGGTAATGGTCTTGGTCCCTAGGTAGTGGCTTGGCCTCAAGGCCTTACCTTCTAAAAGTCTAAGGGGACTTCACAAGGCCCTTCACGAACCATGGTCAAGACCACTGGTCGTGAACATGGGACCATACTTGGCTCTAAAAGGTCTTGGCTTCCCTCCTTCTAAGGCATCTTCACGAGTCTTCCCACGAACCGTGGTCAAGACCACTGGTCGTGAAGTGGCTCGTGAAGGTAAGCCATATTAAGGCAGCCCTTAGGGGGCTACTACCTTGGCCTCATGAACCATACCACGAGCCGTGGTCCACACCACTGGCCGTGGTGGTAGTCGTGGACTTGAGGCAGTGTGCACCAAACTTGGGGCAGCCTTGGCCTTGGCTTAAGCCTTGCCCCCCTTGTCCTTGGCTCTTGCCCCTTGCCTTGGCCCTCACTAAGCCCTAGATGGTCTACTAGTTTACGGGGTGTAAGATGTGCCTTGACATTCAATCCCTAAACTCGTCATCTTAAGTACGGGAAGTCTCATCTATGACTCTAATCCACATACATCAAACTTCTAGAACCCTAACTTAAGGCCCTAGTTTAGTCTACTAGTTTCCGTAGTATTACAATTTTTAACACATATTTCTTATTTACAGACCATTTATTAGGAATTGCCTAAATTCCTCGATTCTTCGTGTGTATTAGTCCATGGATCTGGCGCCCGGGAGCACCCACAATGTTTTTCTAGAAACTATTATAATGACATCTGTAATGAATTGGGGAACCATCACGTATACTTACACCATTTTAATGCATATTTTGCATTTATAAGCCATTTTTAGGAATTACCCAAATTCTTTAATTTTTCACGTATATTAGCCCATGGATTTGGCGCCTCAGAGCACCCAAAAATGTTTTAGGAAAAAACTTTATGAGGACCTCAGTAATGAGTTAGGAAACCATTAAATATACTCACAATATTTTTAATGCATATTTTCACATTTACAAGCCATTTTACAGAAATTACCCAAATTTCTCAGGTTTTGTGTGTTGCCCATTGATTTTGCTCCCTAGAGCACCCAAATGTTTTTTAAAAAAGACTTTATGAGAACCTCCATAATGAATTAGGGAACTATTACGCATACTCACACCATTTTTAATGCATATTTTCGCATTTACAAGCCATATTTTAGGAACTACTCACATATCTCGATTTTTTATATGTATTAGCCCATGGATCTTGCGCCTTAAAGCATCCAAAAAGTTTTTTTGAAAAAAACTTTATGAGGACCTTAGTAATAAGTTAGGAAACCATTACATATACTCACAACATTTTTTAACACATAGTTCCGCATTTACAGGCCATTTTATAGGAATTACTCCAATTTCTTAGTTTTCCTTGTGTATTAGCCCATGGATCTAACGTCTCGGAGCATCCAAAAAAATTTCTGAAAAAACTTTAAGAAGACCTCTGGAATGAGTTGGGGAACATCACGTATACTTACATCATTTTTAATGCATATTTTTGCATTTACAGATCATATTTTAGGAATTACCCTAATTCCTCTGTTTTACATGTGTATTAGCTAGCCCATGGATCTAGCGCCCCGGAGCACCCAAAAATTTTTCTCAAAAAACTTTATGAGAATCTCCGTAATGAGTTGGAGAACCACCACATATACTCAAATCATTTTTAACGTCTATTTTCGCATTTATAGGCCTTTTTTAGGAATTACATAAATACCTCGATTTTTCATGTGTTATAGAACATGGATAAGGCGCCCTGGATCACTCAAAATTTTTTTCTCAAAAAAACTTATGAGGACCTCCATAATGAGTTGAGGAACTACCACATATACTCACATCATTTTTAACGCCTATTTCTGCATTTACAGACCCTTTTTTAGGAATTACCAAAAATCCTCAATTTTTCGTGTGTTAAAGCCCGTGGATCTGGCACCTTGGAGCACCCAAATTTTTTTTCTCAAAAAATTGTATGAGGACCTTCGTAATGAGTTGGTAACCACCATGTATATTCACACCATTTTTAAAATATATTTCATATTAATTACATGCCCTTTTTTAGAAATCACCTAAAATCCTTGATTTTTCATGTGTAATAGCCTATGGATTTGGCCCTTCAGAGCACCCAAATTTTTTTCTCAAAAAACTTTATGAGGACCTCCGTAATAAGTTGGGGAACCACCACGTATACTCACATCATTTTTTTGACGCCTATTTCTGCATTTACAAACATTAGGAATTATCCAAAATCCTCAATTTTTCGTGTGTTATAGCCCATGGATATAGCGCCTCGAAGCAACCAAATATTTTTCTCAAAAAACTCTATGAGGAACTCCGTAATGACTTTGGAAACTACCACATATACTCACACCATTTTTAACTCCTATTTCTTCATTTACATACCCTTTTTAGGAATTACCCAAAATCCTCAATTTTTTGTATGTATAGCCCATGCATCTAGCGCCTCGGACCACCCAAAAAGTTTTTTATCAAAACACTCTATGAGGACCTCCTTTATTAGTTGGGGAACCACCATGTATACTCACACCATTTTTAATACCTATGTTCGTATTTACATGCCTTTTTTTAGGAATTACCCAAAATTCTCAATTTTTCATGTGTTATGCCCATGGATCCGACTCCCAGAGCACCAAAAAAAAATTTTCTCAAAAAACTTTATAAGGACCTTCGTAATGAGTTGGAGAACAACCACTTATACTCACATCATTTTTAACGTCTATTTTCATATTTACAGGCCCTTTTTTAGGAATTACCCAAAATCATCGATTTTTCGTGTGTTATAGCCCATTGATCTCGCGTCCTGTAGCACCCAAAAAAAATTTCTCAAAAACTTTATGAGGACCTCTGTAATGAGTTGGCAAACTACCACGTATACTCACACCATTTTTAATGCCTATTTTCGCATTTACAGGCCTTTTTTCAGAATTATCCAAAATTATCATTTTTTTCGTGTGTTATAGCCCATGGATCTGGCACCCTATAGCACCCAAATTTTTTTTCTCAAAATACTTTATGAGGACCTCCGTAATCAGTAGGGGAACCACCACGTATACTCACACCATTTTTAACGCATATTTCTGCATTTACATGCCCTTTTTAGGAATTACCCACAATCCTCAATTTTTCGTGTGTATAGTCTATTGATTTGGCACCCCGGAGCATCCAAAGATTTTTTTCTCAAAAAACGTTATGAGGACCTCTGTAATGAGTTGGTGAACCACCACGTATACTTACGCCATTTTTATCGCCTATTTCAGCATTTACAAGCCCTTTTTCAAGAATTATCCAAAATCCTCCATTTTTCTTGTATATTAGCCCATGGATCTGGCACCTTAACACATCCAAATTTTTTTGAAAAAAAATTTATGAGGACCTCCGTAATTAGTTGGGGAACCGTCACGTATACTCTATCCTTTTTTTAATACCTATTTTTGCATTTACAGACAATTTTTAAGAATTACGCAAATTTCTTAATTTTTCGCGTGTATTAGCCTTTAGATCTGGCGCCTCAGGTCACCTAAAATTATTTTTTGAAAAAACTTTATAAGGACCTTCTTAATGAATTGGGGAACCATCACGTATACTCACACTATTTTTAACTCATATTTTCGTATTTACAGGCCAATTTTTAGAAATTTTGCAAATTTCTCTGTTTTTCGTTTGTATTAGCCCCTAGATATGGCACCTCGGAGCATCCCATTTTTTTCTGTAAAAATTTATGAGGACCTCCCTAATGAGTTGGGGAACCATCATGTATACTCACACCATTATTTTAACGTATATTTTTGCATTTACAGGTCATTTTTTAGGAATTGTGTAAATTTCTTTGTTTTTTGTTTGATTAGCCCACGGATCTGGCGCCTTGGAGCACTAAATTTTTTTTTTGCTGAAAAACTTTTTGAGGACCTACGAATTAGCCGGGGAATCATCACGTATACTCACACCATTTTAACGGATATTTTCGCATTTACAGGCCATTTTTAAGAATTACGCAATTTTTTTAATTTTTTCGTGTGTATTAGCCCACAGATTTGGCGTCTCCAAGCACCCAAATTTTTTTTTCTGAAAACTTTATGAGGACCTCCGTAATGATTTTGGGAACCATCACGTATACTCACTCTATTTAACACATATTTTCGTATTTACATGCCAATTTTTAGGAATTAGGCTAATTCCTTAGTTTTTCGTGTGTCTTAGCCCATGCATTTGGCGCCTCAGAACACTCAAAAATATTTTAGGAAAAACTTTATAAGGACCTCCGTAGTGAATTGGGGAACCATCACAATTACTCACACCATTTTATAATGCATATTTTCACATGTACATGTCATTTTTAGGAATTACTCAAATTTCTCAATTTTTTGTGTATTAGCTCATGGATCTGGTACCTTGCAGCACCAAAATGTTCAAAAACCATCAGGTATACTCACACCATGTTTTCCTAAATATTTTCACATTTACAGGCCATTACTTAGGAATTACACAAATTTCTTGATTTTTTGTGAGTATTAGCCTATGGATTTGGTGCCTCAGAGCACCCAAATTTTTTCTGATAAAACTTTATGAGGACCTATGTAATTATTTGGGAACCATTATGTATACTCACACTATTTTTAACACATATTTTTGCATTTACATACCATTTTTTAAGAATTACACAAATTTCTCAATTTTTGTGTTTATTAGCACATGTATCTGGCGCCTAGAAGCACCTCAATTTTTTTATTATAAATCTTATGAGGACCTCCGTAATGAGTTGGGGAACCATCAGATATACTCACACCATTATGTAATGCATATTTTTCGCATTTACAAGCTATTTATTTTTTAGGAATTACGCGAATACCTCGATTTTTGGTGTGTATGAGCTCATGGATCTGGCACCTCGAAGCTCACAAATTTTTTTCTGAATAAACTTTATGAAGACCTCCATAATGAGTTAGGAAACATCACGTATACTCACACTATTTTTAACGTATATTTTCGCATTTATAGACCTTTTTTAGGAATTATGCAAATTCCTCAATTTTTCATGTGCGTCTCGGAGCATCCTAAATTCTTTTCTGAAAAAATCTATTAGGACCTCCATAATGAGTTGGGGAACCATCACGTATACTCACACAATTTTTTTAACACATATTTTTGTATTTATAGACATTTTTTTAAGGAATTACCCAAATTTTATTGGTTTTTAGTGTGTATTAGTCCATGAATGTGGCTACTCAGAGCAGCCAAAATTTTTTCTGAAAAAACTTTATGAGTTGAGGAACTATCACGTATACTCATATAATATTTTTAACGCATATTTTTGCATTTTCAAGTCATTTCTTAGGAATTACACAAATTACTCAGTCTTCGTGTGCATTAGCTCATGGATGGAGCCTTGGAGCACCCAAATATTTTTCGGGAAAAAAAACTTTATGAGGATTTCTAAAAAAATGGTGTGAGTATTGCAATTAGTATTAAGATAAGAGATAAACTTTAAAATTTTGGACAAAATTTGAAAATACTTGATTTCGAAATGCAAATCAAATATTCAAAAAGTTATGATTTTGATTTTGTCTACACTATATCAACTCTTAATTTAAATGTCTATTTTAAACCTATCTTAAAAATAAAATTTATCTTTGTCATTTTTTCGTCTATGCAACAAGTGTCCCTAATTTCACACATACATTACTTTCATAGTTTTAATGTTATGATTTTAACTTGACACGGAGTTTAAGAAAATAAAGTTTTTTTTAATCTTACGATCTTAAAATAAAAATACATAGAATATATTAAAATGTCTTTTAATTTTGTGGTCTCAAAATATTTCACGTGAAAAATTAGAATTAAAGAATTGTAAAAAAAACTTCTTAAAATAAACTAAAAAAATAAGACAAATAAATTGAAACATATGCCTACTACTTAACAAATTACTACTAGCAATTTATTGGATCAACATTGTTTGAACTATTACTTTTTCAAAGTAGAGAGAACCTACAGATTTTTATTTTTTTTTATTGGCAAAACAATGTTCTTATATAGATTTTTTAGCATCTTAATTGGATAAATATTTGAATTATTACTTTTGGACTACCTAAAGAACAAGGACCAACAAAGACGACAAAACTTTCTCGAGCATTTGTTAAAGTGTCAATTCAAATCGTATGACAAAATGTCGTGTTATATATACAACATTATTTCGTCTCAATTTATATGGTATCGTTTAATTTAACATAATTTATTTTTAAAAAAAAATACTTTTGAAATTTGTGGTCTAAAACAAATCTTAGATATTTCTCTGACTATGAATCATTTCATTAATGTTAAAAGTTAAATTGTTTTTATTACCCCTACTATGTGGTTTGCGAGCTATTGTATAGTAGCGGGATTTTACTTGTGCTCACCCAAAATAATTTTAGTATGCAACTAACGGAAATTAACTCCAAGAATAACAATATAGAGGATGGAGACACGTAACGTACAATTTCATTTTTGAAATTATTTTAAGAGAAATAAAACCTCAAAAAGAATATAAATCAACTATTTATAAAAAGTTTGTAGAGTGTCAACCCGAACCATATTAATTACTTCAGTTCCAATTTATATAATTACATAAATTGACTGAAATATTAAGAAATATAGAAAAAAATTATAATTTTTCAAAACTATCTTTAAGAAATGAATTTTTAAATAGAAGAATAACATTTGTGAACTTTTTCTCAAATAAGTCAGACCTAATATGAGCAAAATTGATAATTTCATTAAATATTTGTCAATTAAGAAAAAAAAAATTCATTCTTTTTAATAAATTTAAAATGTCTCACATAGAAATATAAAAACTTTTTTGTGCTTGTATTTGACTTTATTATAGTCGAGAATGAATCCCTTCAAAAATATTACTCACGAAACTTTGATCACCGACAATTCAAATCAGCCCTCTTCCGTTGTCCACTCCTAACGGATACCTAATCGAGTCAATTCAAATCACCTATGCATTATAGTAACAACTTTCTTCTTCGTTTTCTTGAAGGAGGAGAAGACGACGACCCAGAAAAGGCGTTCATCTGTGGCGAAGAGACAAGCAATGGCGGGTAATTCATAGGGGTTGGAGAATAATCAGACCGAAAAATTGAATGCTGGAGCGGCCAAGAAACGACCGGTACTTTCTAATATCTCGAATCATACAATTGTCTATGCTCGATTTCTCATTCCTCCAAACTTGTGAGTCTTTCTCTGTTTTTGGTCTCTGTTTATTATGTGTACTTGTAGGAAAATAATTGGAGTATTGGGTTTTATCTTGTTTTGTGTATTTTTTTTTATTACTGGTTTGATGATTCACTTTTTTGTTTGTTGGTTATAGGGTTTCTTGCGTAAATTTGTGTATGGAAGGAAAATGTAGGTGGGTTTTGTGATTTCTTTTTTTGGGGTTTTCTTTCTTGGATTAAATAAGTAAAATGGTTAATGTTATGTGGGGTTTCGTGAAAAAATGATTGAGAAAATCAAATGAGGGTTTTTGATATGCAAGGATTTGCGGGATTTTTTTTTTTTTGGTCGAGATTGTGATATTTGGAAGTTGAATTCTTTGTTTATTGACTTCCCTTGTATAAACAAGTTCATTGTCCACTTTGCTTTTTGAACATTTGAAGAAAGTTCTAATGTTTATATGTTAATAGGCTGAAGAAAAGTTTCTGCTTTACAAATGGATATAGTAGCTATTGAAAAATGTTGTCTTCTTGGTTTTACTTGATATTTTGAATCTGGATTAGCTTAATTTTCATGTTTTGGGATCATTTAAGCTTACGTATGTCGTGCCTTCGGGTTTAAATTTCTGTCTTAAGTACTAACCATTTAATTTACTCTAAAAAATAATAATAATCTAATAGTGAGTTCTAGCTTTGTCTGAGTCTTTAGTCTGCCATATTGTCTATTTTTGAGCATCGAGAAATCATTTATGGATATTGGCGACTTATATGCTTTAAGCTTTTTATCTAATTCATGTCGATGTAAATTTTGTTTAACCTAACTACCATTGAATTTCTTGTAATATTTTGATTTTTAAAAATGATCAAATTTATTTGTGTAACTAAGTTTGTTTGTCCTCGTCTTGATAACAAGTTGTCCCTAAAGTTTGTCTAGAATCAGTGTTTCGATCATTATTTTGGTTTCAAGTGTATTCATTAATTGATTTTTCTCCAGTTAATAGTTGGCTCTTTTCTGAGAGCATGAATATATATTTTGATCTAGATTGTGTTTATTTCTTCCTTCTCTTAGATACTGTCAAGTGAGTTTGTGTTAATTTCCCCTCTCATTATATGAATTCTGAAGTGCATGTAAAGTAACTTCATAAATGATATATTGTAAACCTTTCCATTTCATCTAGCATCTGGCAAGCCTGTTTAGAAATAGGGTTGGTTGTAATGATTTACATATTCCAATGCTACCCTATTTGTGGCCTGATGCGATCTGAAATATTTCTACAGAAGTCGAAATCATTTTTGGCGTTGGATTAAGAACATTTCTTAATGCATTACCTACAACATTAATGCAGTTTCCTCAGGAACTATTGTTCTGCCAGCATCCTTCTCTGTCAGACCAAACTGCAAACCTGTTTTTATTCAAAGAAGTGATGCAGTTGTGCCTAAGATCACTGCCATCTATGTCAACTTCTGACACAGTGAGAAGTTCGAAAGTCGAATACATAGATGACCATGAATTGGCTTTAGTTCATTCCATCGAGAAAAAGGCGTGTAGCACCCTCTACATCTCAGAACATATCAAAGTAGCAAGTTTTTGATCTTTTCAACAGAGAGTAGTCCTTGTTCTAGAATTTCATTTTAACTATAACATCTATTTATACAATTTATCTATTTTTAATTTGTGCAGCAATATATGATGTACTTGTGGACTTGGAATCAGGGGATAAATTGTCAACATTGATACAAACACTTGCGAGCCTCTGAGGTATAAAATTGTTTACCCTCTATCTTTTTTTTAGCTGTTTGAATTGGATGCTGCTCTTATCAAACATGAATTGCAGTTTTGCTAAGATTTTGTTATCAAACATGTTATAATGTTATCTTTGATCATTGTACTAGGCAAAGAAAAGGGCTTCCACATATTTCATGGTGAAACTACAGAAAGACATCAATCGGGCATGTGCGCTATATGAGTTGACTGGCTTGTTGAGGTAACCTTCTAATATATTTCTTCTCTAAAGTTGTTCTTGATGAAATGTCAGTGCGCACAAAAATAGGAGGTGTGGGGGCTCGGCGCCTCGAGGCAGGGGCAAGGGCGAGGGGACTCGAGAAGGGTGGGGGCTCAGGCGGGACTCCTCCCGAGCGGTGGGGTGGCCTCGGGAAGGACGCCTCGAGTGGGTGGGGGCCTCGAGGCGGGGACTCGCGAGGAGGTGGGGAGGGGTGGCCTTGGGGCAGGACGCCTCGAGGCGGGTAGGGGGGTGGTCTTGGGGCAGGATGCCTTGAGGCCAGTGGGGGAGGGCTGAGGTGGGGGTGAGGGGTGGCCTTTGGGTAGGACGCCTCAAGCCAGGGGTGGCCTCGGGTTGAACATGTGTGTTAGTTGATATCTATATAATTGGAATGGATTATGTTACGTACAAGTCAATTTCTTTTTTTATCTTCTGCTTGCTCCTTGACCTAGGATTTTCATTTTCTTCATACCTTTTTCCTTCGGACAATCTGTCAATATGTTTGTATCTACAACAAGGCTTCCATGTTGACCTTTAATCTACAAGGACTCGTCTAAAAAAATTGCTGCTTAATTTGGTCAATGCTAGCAAAGAACTACTACATTTAAGGCTTATAGCTTTAGGTTGAGATCTGATGGATGCTGGTCTTAAAATTAACCTAACAATTTATAAGTTCTCGTTTAATTCTGAAATTTTATTTGCTTCTCTAGAAAAAAGAAGACATAGTTTTCAGTTTGGTAAATGAATCTCGAATTGTTTTGACAACTATACATTGTGAGAAATCTTCATTCAATTTGTCTTGTCTTGGTGATTTATCTTTTGGTTTCCGTTGTATTTCAGAGTAAACAGCAAATCAAGAAACCAAAGTATGTGCAAATTTCTGTTTAATCTTATTCACATTTGACTGAGTCTCTCGAGGAACAAGTGAATGGCTAAGAGGATGAAATCAAGGATTTGAATGAAAAGTTGTCCGCTGCGCAGTTAGAAATGACTAATAAGGAGAACCTAGTGAAACAGCACGCTAAAGTTTAAGCTGTCTCAGGCGATGTTCCTTATTGACCTCTGTTTTTCTTGTACTAAGTGTTCTGTAACTTAGTATTGAATTATTTTACTGACATCTCTCTGGACAGGTTGGGAGAAGGCTGAGTCAGAAGCTGCGACACAGAAAAAACACCTGGAATCCGTCACTCTTTTGAAGTGTACTGCTGAAGACAGGGCATCACATTTGGATGGTGCACTGAAGGAGTGCATGCGGCAGATACGTAATTGAAAGAAGAGCATGAACAGAAGTTGTATGATGTGATTCAGAATAAAGCCAAACAGTTTGACAAAATGAAGCATGAGTTTGAATCAAATATAGCTAACTTAGACCAAGAGTTACTCAGGTCTGCAGCAGAAAATTCTGCACTCTCAAGCTCTTTGCAGGAGCGTTCTAGCATGGTGATAAAGCTCAGTGAAAAAAATCCCAAGCTGAAGCAGAAATAGAGATGTTGAAGAGCAATATTGAGTCATGTGAAAGGGAAATAAATTCTCTGAAATATGAACTCCATATTAACACAAAAGAACTAGAAATTCATAATGAGGAGAAAAATATGAGTGTACGGTCTGCAGAAGTTGCAAATAAACAACACCTGGAGGGAGTGAAGAAAATTGCAAAATTGGAAGCAGAGTGTCAGAGATTACATGGTCTTGTCCGGTAGAAGTTGCCTGGGCCTGCAGCCTTGTCCCAAATGAAGCTTAAGGTTGAGAGTTTGGGTAGAGATTGCAGGGACAGCTGTGTAAAGAAATCCCAAGGAAGGCCTTCTATAGTCCACAGTTTTCCAGTTTGCTAGATTTTTCATTTGATAGTGTGCTTTCCCATAAAGAGAATGAGCAATTAACGAAACGCCTTTTGGCAATGGAAGAGGAAACAAAGATGTTGAAAGAAGCTTTGGCACACTAGAATAGTGAATTTCAAGCATCCAGGAGTATTTGTGCAAAGACGTCCAGCAAGCTTCAGAGTTTGGAAGCACAGTTCCAAGAAAAGTTTGAACAGAAAAGCCCACAAAAGTCAACCATGAAGCAAATCTTCTGAGGGTTCCTTTAGCCATGAAGCAAATCATCTTCCAAGATTGGCTTCCATGTCTGAAGATGGAAATGATGATAATGTTAGTTGTGCTAGCTCTTGGACGACAGTATTAAGGTCTGATCTCTCCCATGTCAAGAAGGAAAAGAACTCTGACAGTCCACATAAATCTGAGAGTGCAAGCCACCTAGATCTCATGGATGACTTTTTGGAGATAGAGAAATTAGCTTATCAATCCAGTGACACAAATGAAGCAGTTTCAAGTCCAAATATTCCAAATAATGCAAGACCCAAAACTACAAAAGTTGACACCTCCATGCATGTCACCACAAGCCCAGATTGTCAGTTGAAAGAACATATATCCTGCAACAGATATATGATGTACTTGTGGGCTTGGAATCAGGAGATACAAACACTAGCGAGCCTCTGAGGTATAAAGTTGTTTCCCTCTATTTTTTTTCAGCTCTTTGAATTAGATGCTGCTGTTATCAAACATGAATTACAGTTTTGCTAAGATTTTGTTATCAAACATGTTATAATGTTATCTTTGATCATTGTACTAGGCAAAGAAAAGGCCTTCCATAGATTTCATGGTGAAACTACAGTAATACATCAATCCTAGCATGCACGCTATCTTAATTGACTGGCTTGTTGAGGTAAACTTCTAATATCTTTCTTCTCTAAATTTGTGTGTGTCCCTGATGAAATATCAGCTTGCCCAACTTACGACTTAATTAATGTGGATGTGCTCAGAAATTCTTCAGTTTGATACGGAACTTATTTGATGGTATAGGTTGCGGATGAGTGCAGGCTTGTCCCAGACATGCTGCATTTGACAATTAACTACATTGATCAATATCTTTTGGGCAATTTGATGGACAAACAACGACTACAGTTGCTTGGAGTAGCTTGCATGATGATCGCATCGTAAGAAACTACCTTCTGACCATGATCTTTACAAATTTTCATTTCGTATTATTTGATCTATGTTGACTTGACACATTCCTTCAGAGGAAAGAACATTCGACTTTAATGTTAGTACGTACAAATAAACTGTCATACACGTGCTACTGAAACCATCTGATTAAATCAGATGGTTAATCAAAATTTTAGGGGCATGATTGGGCACAAACGTGCACCAATTAATCCAAAAATAATCAATCAACATTCACCATGTGAAATCATCATATCCCTCTGATTGTACAGTACCTCTGTACTATACTTTCTGTAGAACGTGTTATCATTTTCAACTTGTCTTTCTTAAATAAATTTGACATAATACATTGTCAGACCCTTCAATCAGTAATTTTTATTGAGAGAAATATTGAAAACAATTCTTAGTTTCATCTTCGAATTATGCAGCTTTAAAAATTGCATATCTTTTCGCCATGATCTTTACACATTTTTCCTTGAGTGCTTTTCATATTCTTATTTCCTCAAATATTTCAAGCATATCTGTAAGAAAATGCTCCAAGACATTAATATGGGAAATGCTTTATTATAGAAAATATAAGGAGATTTTTGCACCTTAAGTCGAAGAGTTCTGCTACATAACAGACAACACTTACTTCTAGGAGGAGGTATATGATCTTGATTCACAGAACATTCAATAGTTAAACTTTGCAGCGCTAAGACTTACATATTATGCAGGTGTTGCAAATGGAGTCTGCTGTTTTAAATTACTTGAAGTTTGAAATAACAGCTCCAACAGCCAAATGTTTTCTAAGGTTAATATTCTTACCATGATCTAGTAGTTGCTTTTGAGTAAGATGATATAGGAACTTATTGTTGAGATATACTGCAAGAGGTTTGTTCGAGCTGCTCAAGGAGTTAATGAGGTAACTTCTTCACTTAAGGTTGATAATTCTCCAACATGTTTTATATAGGAAACAAGAGTTGATTAAAGTTTTATAATCATCTATAGGTTCTGTCACTGCAGTTGGAACACTTGGCTAGCTACATTGCAAAACTCTCTCTTTTAGAATACAACATGCTTTGTTATGCTCCATCACTCATTGCTACTTCTGCAATTTTCTTGGACGAATATATTCTTGTTCCTTCAGTGAAACCTTAGGTATGAATTAGCATTATGACAATCATATAAGCTGTTATAATGAATCTTCCTTCTTATTCTCCTTTCGACAAATATATTCCTATAAAATTTGACTTTTGAAAACTCCTAATACAGAACTCTACCTTGAGGCGTTATACTTTGTGCCAGCCCTCTGATTTATGAGACTGTGTCATGGCACTACACGACCTTTGCTGCAACAACAACAATTCTAGCTTACCAGCAGTCAGGGAAAAATATAGCCAACACAAGGTAATTTATCCTAGCCCCTTCTGACAATTTAGATGAGTGGAATGAATTCCTAACAAATGTATACTTTCTAGATAGATGTTTGCATAATTCTCTTTTCAATTCATCCCAAGCCTGTATACTGGAGTCTGAACTGCACACATTCTATTATATTGGGATAAATGATCTACCTTCTCAACTCTAATCAAATCATGTTAACTTAATAATGACTTTATAGACATGTATGTTTATATACATACAGAGTCATATAGGCATCTACATACATTTCTTATATTCTAATGTTTGGTTTTCTGAAACAGTACAATTTGTTGCAAAGAAGTATTGCCTTCCAACTGTACATGTAGAGTTCTTCCACAACATAAGCAGCTAAGCCAGGGATCAAAGAAGATGCATCAACTTCAATATTCCAATTATCTGTTGGATTAACTCATGGCATTCAATCATACATAGCCTTTAACTTGCAATGTCCATGGAAGAGCTTCATTCTTGGTTTTTTTGGCCTTAGCAAAGAGTATCATTGTTTTGTAGTCATTGACATTGCAGGAGAGTAGTCTGTTGTACATTACTATTTTTCTTCAGCTTAGATAGTGTAGTCACTTTGCGTATAGAAGAAGCGTTATGAACTGCTTCATTAACTCAAAAGTTTGGGGGTCTCGAGGCAAGGCGCCTGGGGGCTCGGGGGGTGGGGATGGGGGTGGAGGGCCTCAAGGCAAGGCGCCTCGGCGCTAAGAGGGGTGGGGGTGTTGGGGAGGGGGGCCTCGAGCCAAGGCGCCTCAGGGCTCGGGGGGATGGGGTTGGGGGGAGAGGGGGGCCTTGAGGCAAGACACCTTAGGGCTCGGGGGTGGGGATGTTGGAGGGAGGGGGGAGGGGGGACTCGAGGCAAGGCACCTCGGGGATCGGGGCTGGGGACCCTTGAGGCAAGGCGCCTCGAGGCTCGGGGGTGGAGGGCCTCGAGGCAAGGCGCCTCAAGGTTCGAGGGGTAGGGCTCCTAGAGGCAAGGCACCTCAAGGCTCGGGGGTAGGGGTGTTGGGAGCCCGGGGGGTCCTCGAGGCAAGGCACCTCAAGGTTCGGGGGTGGGGGTGTTGGGGGCTTGGGGGAGCCATGAGGCAAGGTACCTCATTCGGGGGTGGAGGTGTTTGGGGGCAGGAGGGACTCGAGGCAAGGCACCTCGAGGCTCGGGGGGTAGGGAACCTTGAGACAAAGAGCCTTTGGGTTCGGGGGGTGGGGGGGCTCGAGGCAAGGCCCTCGGAGCTCAGGGGTTGGGGCTCCTAGAGGTAAGGCGCCTCAGGGATCGCGGGGTAGGGGTAGGGGAGCGCCTCGAGGCGAGGCGCCTTGGGGCTCAGGGGGTGGGGATGTTGGGGGAAGGGGAGGGTCTCGAGGCAAGGCACCACGGGGCTCGGGAGTTGAGGGGCCTCGAGGCAAGGCACCTCGGGGCTCGGGAGGTGAGTGGCCTCTAGACAAGGCGCCTCGGGGCTCAGGAGGTGAGGGGCCTCAAGACAAGGCGCCTCGGGGCTCGGGAGGTGGGGAGCCTCGAGGCAAGGCACATCGGGGATCAGGGAGTGGAGGACCTCGAGTCAAGGTGCCTCAGGGCTCAGGGGGGCAGGGGCCTCGAGGCAAAGCGCCTCGGGGTTTGGGGTGGTTGGGGGCCTCGAGGGGTGGGAGGCTACGAGGCAAAGCACCTCGGGGCTCGAGTCGGGAGGTCCTTGAGGCTCGAGGTAGGGTGGAGAGCCTCGAGGAAAAGCGCCTCGGGGATCGGGGGGTGGGGGGCCTCGAGGCAAGGCGTCTCGTGGCAAAGGTGTGAGCAGCCTTGAGAAAGGGGGCCTCAAGCTCGGGGGGTGGGGGGCCTTGAGGCAAGGCGCCTCGGGACGGTGGGGTTCAAGAAAGGGATCCTTGGGGCTCGGGGGAAGAGGGTCTTGCTTCGAGGGCCTCGATCCCCGAGGCGCCTTGCCTCGGGGTTCTTGAGGAAAGGCGTCTCGGGGCTCGAGGGGTGGGGGACCTTGAGGCAAGGTGCCTCGGGGCTCGGGGAGGTGGGGGGCCTCGAGCAAGGCGCCTTGGGGCTCGGGGGGTGAGGGGCTTCGAGGCAAGGCTCTTTAAGGCTTAGGGAGTAAGGGACATCAAGGAAAGACGCCTCGGGGTTTGGGGGGTGGGGTAGGGGGTCCTCGAGCCTTGTGCCTTGGGACTTGAGCCTTGAGCCTTGAGGCAAAGCGCCTCGTGTGTATAACCCATACATTTGGTACTCCGGAGCATTCAAAATATTTTACTCAAAAAACTTTATGCGGACCTTCATATTGAGTTGGGGAACTATCATGTATACTCACGTTATTTTTTTAACGCCTCTTTCGGCATTTAGAGGCGGTTTTTTAGAAATTACTCAAATTGCTCGATTTTTCATGTGTTAGCCTATGGATTTAGCGTCATGGAGCACCCAATTTGTTTTTCTCAAAAAAATTTATACGACATTCGTAATGAGTTGGGGAACCACTACGTTTACGCATGCCATTTTTAAATGCCTATTTTACATTTACAAGCTCCTTTTTAGAAATTACCTAAAATCCTTGATCTGGCGCCCTGGAGCACTTACAATTTTTTTCTTAAAAAACTTTATAAGAACCTTTGTAATGAGTTGTGAATCACTACTTGTATCCCACACCATTTTTTTAACGCCTATTTCTACATTTACAGGCCCATTTTTTAGGAATCCAAATTGTTTTCTCAATAAACTTTATAAGGACCTCCGTTGTGAGTTGGGGAACTACCACGTATTCTCACACTATTTGTTTAACATAGATTTTAGCATTTACATGCTCTTTTTTAGGAATTACTCAAAATCCTTGATTTTTTGTGTGTTATAGACCATGGATCTCGTGCCCCATAGCACAAATATTTTTTTCTCAAAAATCATTATAATGACCTCCATAATGAGTTGGGGAGCAACCACTTATACTTATACCATTTTTAAATTCTATTTTCGTATTTACGCACCTTTTTAAGAAATTACCCAAATTTTTTGATTTTTCGGGTGTTATAGCCCATGGTTCTGGCGCTCCATAGCATCCAATTCTTTTCTCTCAAAAACTTTATGAGGACCTCTGTAATGAGTTGGGAAACCACCACATATATCACACCTGGTTAACACCTATTTTTGCATTTACATGTCTTCTTTTTGGGAATAACACAAAATTCTCGATTTTTCTGGTGTTATAGCAAACATCTGGCACCCTAGAGCACCCAAAATTTTTTCTCAAAAACTTTTATATGGACCTCCGTAATGAGTTGGGGAACAACCAATTATACTCACACATTTTAACGCCTATTTCTGCATTTACAGTCCCTTTTTTAAGAATCATCAAAATTAATCAATTTTTCGTGTCTTATAACCCATGGATCTAGCACCCTGGAGCATCCAAATTTTATTTTTCAAAAAACTTAATGACGACCTCCATAATGAGTTGGGGTTACCCACGTATACTTATTTGATTTTTAACATCTGTTTTCGCATTTACAGACCCTTTTAATAATTACTCAAAATACTCAATTTTTTGTGTGATATATCCCATGGATCTGGCACTCCGAAGCACCCAAATTATTTTTCTCAAGAAAATTTATGAGGACCTCCGTCATAAGTTGGGGAACCACCACAAATACTCAAACCATTTTTTAACGCTTATTTTCGCATTTACAAGCCCTTTTTTTTTAGGAATTACCCATAATCCTCGATTTTTCGTGTGTAGACTATGGATTTGGCGTTCCGAAGCACCCAAATTTTTTTCTCAAAAATCTTTATGAGAACTTCCGTAATGATTTAGGGAACCACCACGTTGTATTCACACAAATTTTAACACCTATTTTTGGATTTACAGGCCCATTTTTTAGAAATTACCTAAAATCCTCGATTTTTTGTGTGTTAATAGCCCATTGATCTGACAATCTGGAGCACACAATTTTTTTTCTCAAAATTCTTTTTAAGGATCACCGTAATGAGTTGGGGAACCACCACATATAGTCACTTCATTTTTAACACCTATTTCTTCTTTTTACAAGGCCTTATTTAAGAATACCCAAAATTCTTAATTTTTTGTGTGTATAGCCCATGGATCTGGCACACCGGAGCACCCAAATTTTTTTCCTCAAATAAATTTATGAGAACCTCTGTAATGATTTGGGACTACCACGTATACTCACTCAGTTATTATAATGACTATTTTCGCATTTACAAGCCTTTTTTTAGGAATTACCCAAAATCTATGATTTTTCGTATGTTATAGCTTATGGATCTAGTGCCCCGAAGCACCGAAAACCTTTTTCTAAAACCTTTCATGAGGTCCTTAATGAGTTGTGGAAACACCACGTATACTCACATCATTTTTTTAACGCATATTTCTGCATTTACAGGCGTTTTTTTAGGAATTACCCAAAATTCTCATTTTTTTGTGCCCATGGATCTGGTGCCCTGAAGCAACCAAATTTTTTTCTCTAGAAACTTTATGAAGACCTTCGTCATAAGTTGGGAACCACCACATATACTCACACCATTTGTTAATAACTATTTCCGCATTTAAAGATCCTTTTTTAGGAATTACCCAAAATCCTTGATTTTTCGTGTGTTATATCCAATAGATCTGGCACCCCGTAGCACCCTCCGTAATGAGTTGGGGAACCACCACATATAATCACACCATTTTTTGACGCCTATTTCCGCACTTAAAGGCCCTTTTTAGAAACTACCCAAAATACTATATTTTTCGTTATAGCGCATGGATCTGGTGCCTCAGAGCACCCAAATTTTTTTTATCAAAAAACTTTATGAGCACCTCCTTAATGATTTAGGGAACCATAACTTAAAATCACACCATTTTTAACGCCTATTACCGCATTTACAGACCCTTTTTTTTAGGAATAACCCAAATTTCTTGATTTTTCATGTGTTGGATCTGACATCCCGAAACACCCAAATTTTTTTCTCAAGAAAATTTATGAGGACCTACGTAATTAGTTGGGGAACCACCACATATACTCGCATAAGTTTTATAACGCATATTTTCGTATTTACAGGATCTTTTTTAGGAATTACCAAAAATTCTCAATTTTTCGGGTGTTATAGCCCATGGATCTGGCACCCAGGAGAGCCCAAATTTTTTTCTCGAAAAACTTTACGAGAACCTGCGTAATGAGTTGGGAACCACCACGTATACTCACACCATTTTGTTAACGCTTATTTCTCCATTTACAGTCACCTTTTTAGAATTACCTAAAATCCCCTATTTTTTGTGTAATATAGCCCATGGATATGGTGTTCCACAGCACCCAAAAAATTTTTCTCAAAAAACTTGACCAGGACCTTTGTAGAGTTGGAGAACCACCATGTGTATTCACACCATTTTTAAGGCATGTTTTCACATTTACATGCCCATTTTTAGGAATTACCCAAAATTCTTAATTTTTTGTGTGTTATAGCCAATGAATATGGCACCCTAGAGCAACCAAACTTTTTTTCTCAGAAAAGTTTATATGGACCTCCGTAATGAGTTGGGGAACAACCATGTATACTTACACCATTTTTAACACTTATTTTCGCATTTACAAGACTTTTTTTAGAAATTATCCAAAATCCTTGATTTATCGTGTCTTATAGCCCATGGATCTGCCACCTTGGAGCACCCAAGTTTTTTTTACAAAAAATTTTATGAGGACCTCCGTAATGATTTAGGGAACCACCACGTATACTCACACAATTTTTTAAAGCTTATTTCTGCATTAACAGGCCTTTTTTAGAAATTAACCAAAATCCTTAATTTTTTTTTTGTGTGTTATAACCCATGCATTTGGCACCTCAGAGCACCCAAAATTATTTTTCAAAAAACTTTATGAGGTCTTTTTTTATGAGTCGGGGAACCACAACATATACTCACACCGTTTTTAATGCTTATTTCTGAATTTAAAGGCCCATTTTTAGGACCTACCCAAAATCCTCAATTTTTCATATGTTAGAGCCCATGAATCTGGTGCCCCGAAGCACTCAAATTTTTTTCTCAAAAAACTTTTATGATGACCTCCGTAATGAGTTGGGGAACCACCACGTATACTCACACTATTTTTAACACATATTTCCTCATTAATAGGCCTTTTTTTAAAGATTATCCAAAATTCTAAATTTTTCGTGCCCATGGATCGGGCACCCCGGAGCACCCAAATTTTTTTCTCAAAAAACTTTATGAGGACCTCCGTAATGAGTTGTAGACCACCAAATATACTTAGACAAATATTTTACTGCCTATTTCTGTATTTAAAGGTCTTTTTTAGTAATTACCAAAATCCTTGATTTTAGTGTGTTATAAAGCTCATGGATCACGCTAAAATTTTTTCTCAAAAAAACTTTATGAGGACCTCCATAATGAGTTGAAAAACCAAATGTATACTCACACTTTTTTTAAACGTCTATTTTTGCATTTACAGACCCCTTTTTAAAAATTTTCAAATTCTTCGATTTATATTGTGTTAGTCCATGGATCTGGCGTCCTGGAACACCCAAATTTTTTCTCTAAAAAAAAAATTATTGAGGACCTTTGTAGTAAGTTGGGGACTACCACATATACTCACACCATTTTTTTAATGCCTATTACATCAATTACATGCCCATTTTTAGGAATTATTCAAAATCCTTGATTTTTCGTGAGTTATGCCCATTGATCTGGCACCCCGGAGCACCCAAATTATTTTTCTCAAAAATATTATGAAGACCTCCGTAATGAGTTGGGGAACCACCACGTATACTCACACCATCTTTTAAAGCCTATTTATACATTTGCGGACCCTTTTTTCAGTAATTATCCAAATATCTTTGATTTATCGTGTGTTATAGCCCATGGATCTCGCACATCAGTGCACCCAAATTTTTTTCTCAAAAGACTTTATGAGAACCTCCGTAATGAGCTAAGAAACCACCACATATACTCACATCATTTTAACAACTATTTCCACATTTACTGATCCTTTTTTATGAATTACCCAAAATACTTGATTTTTCGTATATTATATAGCCCATGGATCTGGCACACCAGAGCACCAAAATTTTTTCTCAAAAAACTTTTTGAAGACTCTGTAATCAATTGGAAACCACCACATATACTCACACTATTTTTTAAACGCCTATTTCTGCATTTACAGATCCTTTTTTAGGAATTACCCAAAATCCTTGATTTTTCGTGTGTTATACCTATGGATCCGTCTTCCGGAGCACCTAAAAATTTTTTCTCAAAAAACTTTATGAGAACCTTCGTAACGAATTGGGGAACCACCACGTATACTCACACCATTTTTAACGCCTATTTTCGCATGTACAGGCCTTAATTTAGGAAATACCAAATCCTCAATTTTCTGTGTGCTATAGCATATGGATATCTCGCCCCGGAGCATCCAATTTATTTTTTAAAAAAATTTATGAGGACATCCGTAATGAGATGGGGAACAACCACGTATACTCACACTATTTTTTAAATTTCTATTTCTGTATTTACACGCCATTTTTTAGTAATTACCTATATTCCTCTATTTTCGTATGTTCTAGCCCATTGATCAAGCATCCCAGAGCACACACACTATTTTTGTCAAAAAACTTTATAAAGACCTCTGTAATGAGTTGAGGAACCACCATGTATACTCACACCATTTTTAACGCCTATTTTCATATTTTCAAGCCCTTTTTGAGGAATAATTACCCAAAATCCTTGATTTATCGTGTGTTATAGGAATTACCCATGGATCTGGTGCCCCTGAGCACCCAAAATACTTTTCTCAAAAAACTTTATGAGGAGTTCGTAATTAGTTAGGGAACAACCACATATACTTACACCATTTTTAATGTCAATTTCTGCATTTACAGGCCCTTTTTAGTAATTACCCAAATTTTTTAATTTTTCGTGTGTTATAACCCATGGATCTGACACTTTGGAGCACTCAATATTTTCTTAAATAACTTTGTGAGGACATCCGTAATGAGTTGGGGGAACCACAATATATGCTCAAGCCATTTTTAACGCATATTTTCTCATTTACAAGCTTTTTTTTAAGGAATTATTCAAATTTCTCAATTTTTTGTGTGTTATAGCCCATGAATTTGCGGTCTAGTGCAACCAAATTTTTTTCTCAAGTATGAGGATCTTCTTAATGAGATAGGGAACCACCACGTATACTCACACCATATTTAATACATATTTCCACATTTAAAGGCCTTTTTAGGAACTATCCAAAATCCTTTATTTTTCATGTGTAGCCAATAGATCTGGGCACCCAGAGCACCAAAAATGTTTTTTCTCAAAAAAACTTTATGAGGACCTCCGTAATGAGTTGGGGAACCCCTACTTATACTCACACCATTTTTAATGCCTATTTTCGAATTTAGGGGCCATTTTTAGGAATTACCCAAAATCCTCGATTTTTCATGTGTTATAACCCATGAGTCTGGCGCCCTGGAGCACCCAATTTTTTTTTCAAAAAACTTACTGAGGACCTCCATAATGATTTGGGAAACTACCACTTATAATCACACCATTTTAATGCCTATTTTTGAAGTTACAGGCTCTTTTTTAAAAATTACCCAAATTTCTCAATTTTTTGTCTATTATACCCCATGGATCTGGCGCCCCGGAGTATTCAATTTTTTTTCCAAGAAAATTTATGAGGACCTCCATAATGAGTTGAGGAACCGCCACATATACTCACATCATTTTTCAACATCTATTTCTGCATTTACAGGCCTTTTTTTTAGGAATTATCCAAAATCTTCAATTTTTCGTGTGTTATATCCCATGGATCTAGCACCCCAGAGCACCCAAAAATTTTTTACTCGAAAAGCTGTATGAAGACCTCCATAATGAGTTGGGAACCACCACGTATACTCACACCATTTTTTAATGCCTATTTCCGCTCTTACAGGTCCCTTTTTAGGAATTACATAATATCTTTAATTTTTCGTGTGTCATAGCCTATGAAAATGGTGCTCTGGAGCACCCAATTTTTATTCTCAAAAAACTTGATCAGGATCTCCATAATGAGTTGGGGAACCACCACGTATAGACACACCATTTTTAAACACTTACTTCCGCATTTACAATCCTTGATCTTTTATGTGTTCATGGATCTGGTACCCCGGAGCACCCAAAAATTTTTTCTAAGAAAACTCTATATGGACCTCTATAATGAGTTGGGGAACCACCACGTATACTCACAATATTTTAACACCTATTTTCGCATTTACAAGACCTTTTTAGGAATTACCCAAAATCCTCAATTTTTCATGTGTGCACATAGATATGACACCCCGGAGCACCCAAATTTATTTTTTCAAAAAATTTTATGAGGACCTCCGTAATGATTGAGGGAACCACCACGTATACTCTCACTATTTTTTAAAGCCTATTTATGCATTTACAAGCCATTTTTTAGGAATTAACCAAAATGCTCAATTTTTTTTGTGTTATAACTCATGGTTCTGGAACCTCAATTATGAGTTGAGGAACCACCACATATACTCACACCATTTTTAACGCCTATTTCAGCATTTACAGGCCCCTTTTTAGGACTTACCCAAAATCCTTGATTTTTTGTATTAAGCCCATGAATCTGGCGCCCCGTAGCTCCCAAATTTTTTTCTCAAAAACTTTTATGAGGATATCCGTAATGAGTTGGGGAACCACCATGTATACTCACACTATATTTTAACACATGTTTCCTCATTTACAGGATTTTTTTACGAATTATTCAAAATCCTGAATTTTTCATGTGTGGCCCATGGATCGGGCACCCCGGAGCACCCAAATATTTTTTCTCAGAAAATTTTATGAGGACCTCCATAATGAGTCGGAGAACCACCATATATAGTTACACATATTTTTAACGCCTATTTTCGCATTTAGATGCCCTTTTTTAGGAATTACCCAAGATCGCTGATTTTCGTGTGTTATAGCATATGGATCTGGCACCCCAGAGCACCGACACTTTTTTCTCAAAATACTTTATATAGACCTCCAAAATTAGTTGGAAAATCACCACGTATATACTCACACCATTTTTAACACCTATTTTCGCATTTGCAAGACCTTTTGTTAGGAATTATCCAAAATCCTCAATTTTTCGTGTGTTATAGCCCATGGATCTGGCACCCTAGAGCACCCAAATTTTTTTTTCAAAAAATTTTATGAGGACCTCTGTAATGAGTTGGGGAACCACCACGTATACTCACGTCATTTTTATAACGTTCATTTATGCATTTACAAGCCATTTGTTGGAATAACGCAAATGCATCCATTTTTTGTGTGTATTAGACCATGGGTCTGACACCTCGAAGCACCTAATTTTTTTTAAAAAAAAAAAACTTTATGAGGACATCCGTAATGAATTGGGGAACCATCACGTATAATCACACCATTTTTAATGCATATTTTGCGTATTTACATGGCATTTGTTAGAAATTACCTAAATTCCTTGCTTTTCGTGTATATTAGCCCATGGATATGGCATCTCTAAGAACCCAAATTTTTTTTTTTTTTAAAAAGCTTTATAAGGAACTCCGTAATGAGTTGGGAAACCATTACGTATATTGACACCATTTTTCACACATATTTTTGAATTTACCTACCTTTTTTTAGGTATTACCCAAATTCCTCAATGTTTTTTGTATATTAGCCCATGGATCTAGTGTCCTAGAGCACCCAAAATTTTATTTCTGAAAAAAAACGTTAAAAGGACCTCCTGAATGCGTTGTGGAACCATCACATATACTCACACAATTTTTTAAAGCATATTTTTTCAATTACAAGCCATTTCCTAGGAATTACCCAAATTTATCGTTTTTTCATATATATTAGCCCATGGTTCTGGGCGCCTCAGAGCACCCAAATTATTTTTTTCTCAAAAAACTTTATGAGGACCTCCATAATGAGTTGGGAAACCATTACGTATACTCACACCACACATATTTTAACATTTCCAAACAATTTTTTAGGAATTACCCAAATTTTTCAATTTTTCGTGTATATTAGCCCATCATGTATATTCATATCATTTTTTAATGCTATTTTTGAATTTACAGGCCATTTTTTAAGAATTAGTCAAATTTCTTAATTTTTTGTGTGTATTAGCCCATGGATCGGCACATCAGAGCAACAAAAAAAATTTCTGAATTTTTTTTAAAAGGTCCTCTGGAATGAGTTGGGGAACCATCACATATACTCACACTATTTTTAGCGCATATTTTCGCATTTATTGGCCATTACTTCAGAATAAACATAAATCCTCGATTTTTCGTATGTATTAGCTCATTGATCAGGCGTCCCGGAGTACCTAGACATCTTTTCTAAAAAAATTAATAAAGACCTCTGTAATGAGTTTGGGAACAATCACATATACTCACAACATTTTTGAACACATATTTTTTCATTTATAGGCTATTTTTTTAGGAATTTCCCAAATTTGTCAGTTTTTTCTATGTTAAACCCATTGATCTGGCGCCCTAGAGCACAAAAATAAAATTTTCTAAAGAAACTTTAAGATGGTCTCTGTTATGAGATGAGGAACCATCACGTATACTCACACAATTTTTAACGCATATTTTCACATTTACATGCAATTTTTTTATGTATTACCCAAATTTCTTAGTTTTTCATGTGTATTAGCTCATGGATTGGGCACCTCAAAGCACCCAAAAAAAATTCTGAAAAAATTTTATGAGAACCTCTGTACTAAGCTGGGGAACCATCACCTATACTTACACCTTTTAAATGCATATTTTCGCATTTACATGCCATTTTTAAGAATTATCCAAAATTTTCAATTTTTTGTGTGTATTAGCTTATGGATCTAGTGTTCCGAAGCACCCAATTTTTTTCTAAAAAACCTTTATAAGAACCTACGTAATGAGTTGGGGAATCATCATGTATACTCATACCATTTTTTTAATGCATATTTTCGCATTTACACACCATTTCTTAGGAATTACCCTAATTTCTTTGTTTTAAGTGTGCATAAGCCCACAGATCTGGCGCCTCAGTGCACCCAAAGACTTTTTCCAAAAAATATTATGGAGACCTCTGTAATGAATTGAGATATCATCACGTATACTCATACCAATTTTAAAGTAAATTTTTGCATTTTTAGGTCATTATTAGGAATTACACAAATTTTGCGATTTTTTATGTGAATTAGCACATGGATCGGGTGCCCAGGAGCCCCCAAATTTTTTTTCTTCTGAAAAAACATTATGAGTACATCAGTAATGAATTGGGTAACCATCACGCATACTCACACTATTTTTTTAATGCATATCTTCGCATTTACATGCCAATTTTTAGGAATTAGCGTAAATTAACCCATAGATCTGGCGCCTTAGAGCACCGCAAAATATTTTCTAAAAAAACTTTATGAGGACCTCCGTAATGAGTTAGAGAACCATCACATATACTCACAATATTTTTTAACGCATATTTTCGCATTTATAGGTCTTTTTTAGAAATTATCCAAATTTTTTAATTTTTCGTGTGTATTTGCCTAGGGATCTGGCGCCTCGGAGCACCAAAAAATTTTTTCTGAAAAAATTTTATGAGGACCTTCGTAATGAGTTGAGGATCCATCACCTATACTCACAACATTTTTAACGCATATTTTCACATTTACAGACCATTTTATAAAAATTACCCAAATTTCTCAGCTTTTTGTATGTATTAGCCCATTGATCTTGTGCCCCGAAGCACCCAAAAAAAATTTTAAAAAAAAATTTATGTGAACCTCTGTAATGAATTAGTGAATTAGGGAATCATTACGCATACTTACACCATTTTAACACATATTTTCACATTTACAAGCCACATTTTAGGAACTACCCACATTTCTCGATTTTTCGCATGTATTAGCCCATGGATCTAGCGCCTTAGAGCACCCAAAATTGTTTTCTGAAAAAACATTAAGAAGACCTCTAGAATGAGTTGGGGAACCATCACGTATACTCACTTCATTTTAACACACATTTTCGCATTTAGAAACCATTTTTTAGAAATTACCCACATCATTTTTTAACGCATATTTTTGCATTTACAGGCCATTTTTTAGGAATTACCCAAATTTCTTATTTTTTTGTGTGTATTAGTTCATGGATCTGGCGTCTTGGAGCACCCAAAATTTTTTTCTGATAAAATTTAATAAGGACCTCTGTAATGAGTTGGGAACCATCATGTGTACTCACACCATATTTTTATTGTATATTACCGCATTTACAGGCTATTTTATAAGAATTTCCCAAATTTCTCAATTTTTTGTGTATATTAGCCCATAGATCTGGTTCCTCAGAGCAACCAAAAGTTTTTTCTGAAAATACTTTATGAGGACTTCCGTAATAAGTTGGTTAACCATGACATATAATCACACCATTTTTAACGCATATTTTCGAATTTATAGGTCATTTTGAAGAATTATCCAAATTTCTCGATTTTTCATATATATTAGCTTATGGATATGGCGCCTCGGAACACCAAAAGATTTTTTCTGTAAAATCTTTATGAGGATCTGCATAATGAGTTGGGGGACCATCACGTATACACATATCATTTTTTAATTGATATTTTTGCATTTATATGCCCTTTTTTTTAGAAATTATCCAAATTTCTCGATTTTTCTTGTGTATTAGCCCATGGATCTGGCGCCTTGGAACACCCAAAGTTTTTTATGAGGACCTCCGTAATGAGTTGAGGAACCATCACGTATACTCACATCATTTATTTTTATGGATATTTTCCCATTTATAGGCCATTTTCTTGGAATTATTCCTCATTTTTCGTGTGTATTAGCCCCGTGGATCTAGCGCCTAAAGCATCCAAAAAAAAATTCTGAAAAAACTTCATGAGGACCTTTGTAATGAGTTGGGGAACCATCACGTATACTCACTATTTTTAATGCATATTTTCGCATTTACATACCTTTTTTAGCAATAAGCCAAATTCCTTAGTTTTCATGTGTATTATTAGCCGATGGATCTGCTGCCTCGGAGCACCAAAAATTGTTTTCTGAAAAAACATTATGAGGACCTTCATAATGAGTTAGGGAACAATCACGTAAACGCACACCATTTCTTTAACACATATTTCGCATTTACAGACTATTTTTTTAGGGATTGCCCAAATTCCTCAGTTCTAACACTTCCATATTTTCCATTTCCTTCTACTTAATTGCGAATGTAAGAATAAAAATGTTGTAATTCATGAAATTACCGTGAGATTGTTCATGAAATTCCCCAAGAAGTTCATAGAAGATGATCATATATATGCTAAATCCCCGATTCTTATTTCAATTCTCATAAGATGTATTAAGGTATTGCATTATTTTATTATTCATTCGGTGCTTCTGTTAGTGCTTTCCAAATTACCTCTTCGAAATCAAGCAACGGTATGACTCAAAAAGATACTAAATATCTGTTGTCTAAGTTTTTGCTGTTTTCTTCTTACTCCTTTCTTGTCATATCATATTATTAAGAACCTGTTTTTTGCATTCTACAATTGTGTAGAGAGAGCGATTGGTATATACTTAATGATCATTAGATTTACTAGAATTCCTAAATGCTGCTCTTTTTCACAAGATAAGGGTATTGGAGAGGATAAATTTGACATAATACATAGTCATTTTGTATCATTCTTGCGCAGTTTACTCAAATATGTTATAACACATTTGCTTATTCTGTTACTCCTCTGCTCCTTCTGTATGTGTAGTTGATTAGCAGCTTCTTGTTCTCTGTTCCATATTTGGATAATCTTGACATTCCATGCTTGTTCTCCAGCATTGTTCTCAGACTTTTGACAGGTATAACAATTGGCTCTGAAAATTTATTGTGTAGAGCTATCACTGCAAGGAAAAGGAGTGAAATCTACTGCGGTTGCATGAAATATTGTTTTGTTCTACCGCTCTGTGCCTTAGTTTTCATTGTCTTGGACAACCGCCGCTCAGCTCTTTTGGTGATAAAAGTAAGCAGTTGTATGCATACAATGTGATCTCAGTCATTTTGAACTCGTTGCTTCAAAATGAATAATATGACTTGACTTGTTGAATACTGCTTGTTGTAGATACACACTGTGCAGATATTATTCATGGGGTGTCTTGTGATATATAGCCAAGAAATACTGTACGATGCAGACTTTGGAGATATTAACTTGGTCAACTGCACGCTCACCGTCTTCTTCCGTTTACCGGGCATAGTGATCCATGCTGCAATGCTATACCTGCAGGAATTGAGCAACATGAACACAATTAAAGCTGATGCAGCTTGGAAGTACAGAATAAATAGAGAGTAGAATATACAGCTTACTGTAAATGATGAACATATATTCCGTTACGTCTACATTTTACTGGAATTCTTCTCTGAACTCCCTGAAGGGCCTTGTAATTATGAACAAATGCATCGGAGCTTACCTTCATTTAGGAACAGTCAAACTAAACCTGCTAACATCATCTATGAACAGACTTGTATAAAGGTCCTTTTGGTTAGGATAGCTCTTACAATTTAGTCTCAACTCAATGATCATGTACACTCTGGGATGCCAAACTCAAATCGTAACTTTTTGCACATCAATGATCAATGGAGACTCAATTCAAACAAAAAAAAAAAAAAAACAGTTAAGTAATAATAAGTAACGGGATGAGTTTCAGCAACACTTAAGTCCTTATATTCTTCAACAAGTCTTCGATATAATTTTGAATGAATAGATCATCCATGACTAACGGGATATCACTGTTCCAAATCATTAACTCGATTTTTTGCTACATTGTTGTTGTTCACAAGTTGGGTCATGGGTGAGCCAAGTCAATATGGGAACGTCGTCTTCAATATGAGTACACCTATAAAATTAGTAATATTCAGGATATTGAAAAGTCAAACACAATTATAAGACCTTAGACATAAGATTAATAAAATATTGATATATGTTTTCAAGCAATGTGATTAATTTATAAAAATCAAAAGAGGAAAAGAAAACAGAAATTCCCCATAAAAGTTAGTATTTCTAAAACTTCCCGCCAACAATCTGAGCATAGAGGCGAAACTACCCCCGTCTTATTCCCAAGACTCAGAGGATAACTGAAGGGTAGAATCATAAACTCTGAAAAGGATAATGGTTAGTAACGAACTTTAGCAAAAACACTTCTCTGTATAAAAACAGAGCTCATTTTCCTTCTCTCTGCAAAAGAAAAAACAGAGAAAAGAAGAAGAAGAAGATGAATTTCTCAGAGATGAAAGATCAGGGGATTAATGGTGTGAATTGGTACTTCAATAGGAATTGGAACAGAGACGACGTGATGAATATGGATGAAATTTCCGACGAACTTCACTCAACCTTGAAGATGGTACATACATTCATCCTAACACTTTCAATTTTTCTTTCCTTCTACTTGATCGCAAACGCAAGAATAAAGATGTTGTAATTCATGAAATTATTGTTCGATTTTTCTTTATTGTAATCTGGTTTAGTACTAACTACTACGTAATAACCGACTACAACATGATCATACTAAATCCCCAATTCTTATATAGTCATCGTTCATCAATTTCGATTCTCAGAAGATTTTTAGGTATTACCAATAATGAATTTCAGTTTCTTACAGTTCAGAAGATTGATTTGTTTTTGCTGAAAATATAGGTATATCTTAGTCTCTTCTGTGCTATGGTGAGCATTACTTGTGGATCCACTTTGCAATGGATCTTGATAGCTGCGGGGAAATACTCAGTCCTTTATTATGTAGCAAATTTAATCTTGCTTTACCTTACTCCACCAGAGAGAGTGGTATGTCCGTGATCAATGACTTGTAGATTTTGTTGAATTATTCTCGAAGTTGCTTCTTATAATGTAAATCTTCTGTCTTATGCAGAACATGCGGGTCGTAATCTCAATGTTGGCTGCCTATTCATTCGGTTCTTCTGTTGGCTTCATTTTCAATTATCTCTTCAAAGTTGAGCAACGGTAAGACTTAAAAGATACTAAACATTGTTTAACTATCCGTTGTTCGAGTTTTCTAGTAATATGAAAATGACATTTGGTTGTTCTCCAGCTTTGTTCTCAGACTTTTGGTTGGTATAACAATTGGCATTGGAAATTTGTTGTATCAAGCCATCAAAACAAAGGATAGGAGGGAAATCTACACCGGTTGCCTGAAATATTGCGTTGTTATAGCGGTCTCGATAATTGCTTTCTTTATTTTGGAAACAGATACAACTCTCCAGATGATAGCGGTAAGCAGTTGTATGCATACAATGTAGTCATTTTGAACTTGCTGACTCTAGTTTGAATGAATAATATGACTGATTTGTTGAATACTGTTTGTTGTAGATACACACTGTGCTGATATTGTTCATGGGGTACCTTGTGATATATAGCCAAGAAATACTGTACGATGCTAACTTTGGAGATATTGACTTCGTCATCTGCACATTCACCGTCTTCTACCATTTTCCGGGCATAATGATCCATGCCATAAGACTATACCTGCAGGGTGCGCAAGAAGAACAGAATTAAAGCTGATGCAGCTTGGAAATATAGATTAACTAGAGAGTAAAATGTGCAGCTTACTGTATATGAGGAACAAATATTCCTTTGTGTCTACATTTTATTGATTGAAGCAAAGTGCTTTGAATATATCTTGGTAAATGAACTACTGATTGTTGATTACAAAATTTTGAATAGAATGAATACACATAATTGTTTTTCCTTCTCTTTTTTTTTTTCAAGATAGTGCAATAAAGAATTTCACAAATGCTTAAGAGCTATTTAGTGTGTAATTTCACAAAGGATCGCTCAACAATTTGTGGACGTTTGTTTCCTCTAAGAACTTCCCATTGTATTTAGGCAAACTAAGTGGACGTTTGGCCATGAAAACGAAATATTATTCATTTTATTTAAAATTAATAAAGTTGAGTTGTGTTTGGTCGTACTTTTTGCAAAAAATATTTAGTATTTGAATTACACTAAATAATAGTGTTTAATGTGCACCTATCATCGATCCAAGGAAGAAAGGAATAACAGTGTTTTGGGGCTGCATAGTCTCAAACCTCAAACACTATGTGTGCGTGTGGTGGTAAAGTGTAGGAGTAGAGGTAATCATATCTAAAGGGTAACCACGGAAGTAGATTGAGCAATGGAACTATGAATCACCTGGAGAGTGAAGAAATGAAGATATCAATCGGATGCCCGAAGATGGAACCCCTTGGCATATGGTCCTTGCTTTTTTGTTATGGTTGACCAATTAACCACCAACGATGACAACACAGACACATGCAAAGGATTTTATGAGTAAGTGTTTGGACATAGATCATAATTGGAGATGGAATGTAGAGATGCTACTTAATCATTCATTCGATCATCACGAACTATGTTAATAAGAAGATGGTTGATGAACTGATCCAGCAGCCTGTTGGTGATGCAGGACTCAAAACATTGGTTTCTTGGGAGCACTTATTCACAACAACTAGTTTCTTTTATCCTCATAACTCCTACTTGAGAGGATCAAGCAGTAATATTACATGTTTTCCGGAGACCAATAATAATAACACAACAAGTAGAACAGAAGACGTGCCTCTACTATGGATGAATTTCAGAGACTTACATATATAATGAAGCTTACTACTCATCCCTTTTTTCATCTTGGGTGTGCGACTCTTCAACAAACCTCACCTACTGAAGTGAAGACTAACTGGCTGATTAGGAAGCTAAGCTAGTATATGCATAGTTGGTAAATACAAGCAATCTGTAACCATGTTGTATGAATCGCCTCCGTCATACTAATATCATTAGCATAGTAGTACCTACATATTGGGGTTATCCTATCGTAGTTCCTTACCACTAGGTAAAATCTAGGCCTACACTGACACATGTAATTTCATGGCTATAAACTAAAGCCGTTTGAAGCCAATCACGATATTTGTTTGGAGATTTTTTTTTAAGAGATAGTAAATTTGAACACACATTGATTTACCACGGATGATCCAAAGTCACTGGTAAATCACAATCTGCACAACGACACTCAATTCACATCAAGAATTGTCCAAATTATTTCAAAAAATTCCCGCCAATGACCATGACCTGAGCCTGGAGACGAAATTACCCCGTCTTATTCTCAAGAATCAGTTATAACTGAAGGGTAAAACCGTAAGTATACCAAAAAACGGTTCATAACGAACTTAGCAATGATACTTCTCTGTAGGTATAAACAGAGCTCAGTTTCGTTCTCTCTGCAAAAAAGAAAAAGAAAAAAGAAAGTAAAGAAGAAGAAGAAGAAGATGAATTACTCAGGTATGAAAGTTCGGGCCATAAATGGTGTGAAAGCTTACTTCTATAGGAGTTGGAACTTCGACGACATGATGAATATTGATGAAATTCCCCATGATGTTCACACAAGATTGAAGAAAGTACATACACATTCATCCAAACACTTCGATTTTTTCAATTTCCTTCTACTTGAAATTACTCTGAGATTTTTCTTTATTGTAATCTAGTTAGTAGTACGTAATAGCCGATCAGAAGATGATCATATGCTAAAAATCCCCAATTCTTATATTGTCATCATTGATGAATTTCGATTCTCAAAGGATTTTGAAGTTTGCCATTTTTCTCTTCTTTTGCACTTGCTAATGTTGTTTGAGTTGAATTTTACTTTGAGATATCAATTTCACTAATCTTCATTTATTCAGTTATAGTAATTAAATTTTTAGCAGTTTGATGAACTTAAGTTCTTCAAAGTATGAACGATTGAATGGTGTCAAGCATTTTCATAACATCCCAAAACTAAAGTGTATCAAATAAATTGGGACGGGGATTAAATTAATTTGTTATAAGCAATTTCAGATTTCAGCTTCTTGTGATTGATTAGTTTTTACTGTATAGGTGTATCTTACTCTCTTCGGTGCCATGTGCTCTACTTTTGGATCCTATTTGCAATGGATCTCGATAGCCGAAGGGAAATTCACAGTCCTTTCTTGTGTAGCAAGTTTAGTCTGGATTTACTTTACTCCACCAGGGAGACTGGTATGTATGTGATCAATGACTCGTAGATTATTCTTGAAGACGCTTCTTATAATGTAAATCTTTTGTCATATGCAGAAGACGAGTCTTACTCTTGATGTTGGCTGCCTATTCATTCGGTGCTTCTATTAGTGCTTATATCAGTTATCTCTACAAAATCAAACAATGGTAGGACTCAAAAGATACTAAACATTGCTTATATATCTGTTGTTCAATTTCTTTTTTACTGCTTTTTTGTTATGTCATAGTATTAAGAACCTGTTCATATCGTGTTTTTGTTCTCCAGCTATATGTTCTCAGACTTTTGTTAGGTAACACAATGGTCTCTGCAAATTTCTTGTATAGAGCCACCACAACAAGGAAAAGGATGAAAATCTACAACAATTGCCTACCATATTGTTTTGTTCTAATGATCTCCGGAATTGCTTCCATTCTCTTGGACAGCAAAAGCACAGCATTTTGGGTGATAAACGTAAGCATTTGTATGCATACAATGTAATCACAGTCATTTGAACTTGCCTCTGTCTAATGAATGGATTTTTGAATAGATACACACTCGAACGACATCATCCTGGTGAGCTACAGCCTTCACTTGATTCGGTCGACTGCAAAAATCTAAAAGTTACATATCCATGGCTGAGAGCTTTGCATAGAAAAGAGGAGTTAAGTTGATTGGAAGGTTACTACTTCTCGACCCATGGCTGAGAGCTTTGCATAACTGGCGCCATAGCTGTTCTCTTTCTTTTCTCAGAGTGCTGTTTCCCGCTTGGAGAGGAAGAAGTCATTTGGGCCGACTCTCAACTTATTAACCCAAATGAATCTGGCCCAACACTTTATAATTTAAAATAGGAAAAATTGTATATAATAGCAAATTATTAATTCAAATTAAATGCTATAACCATAGTTTGATTTAATAGTACCCCATAACAATCTGTTGCTATTTCGTCTCTCTCCCTGGTGAATCTCGCTCGCCACTCTCGTTCTCGTTGGACAGTCTCCCTCGCCTCTCTTGCTTTTATACAAACACAAATGTATAAAATGCGTTTGTGTTTGTATAAAACGAGAGAAAATTATATATATACATATATTTTCGTTCCCCTCTCCCAGATTTCGCTCGCCACTCTCATTTTATACAAACACAAATGTATACATTGCGTTTGTGTTTGTATAAAGCGAGAGAAAATTGTAACAAATGCATATATTTTCGTCTTATACACTTGTGATTATACAAATATGATCTTTTCCTGTTTAGTTTTCTTTTATCTTTTTCTCTTTATCGCTTCATACAAACACATATTATACAATCGATTCTTTTGAATATGTATACCGAAACAGATTATACAATTGTTTCTTTTGTTATGTATAGCGAAATATACATATTAATGTTTGCTATAAAGCGCAATTATGCAAACTATAGCTATGACATACAAATATGATTTTTATGTTTGTTATATGTGAAAGCTGCTTTTTAAAATATACATATTATTCCACTAATTAATAATATTTATTTTTATATGATAAATTTTATTTTTATATATTGTTATTATTTTATGTTTTATTTTACAGAATCAGAAATAAATGTAAGAACATTTTTGTGGGATTAAAAATATGAAGGACTTTATTTATTTTTGTAGTGAATTTTTCGTATATAATTGTTTAATTTGTGGAATGATTTTTAATTTTTTTTTTTTTGATATTTTGAATTATATTTATGCCATCATGTTAATATTATATTAATATTTAATTAATTAATTAATTTATGTATATATTGATTGAAAATTTAAATATATATTTTAATTTAATTAATATAAAATTTTAATTAAAAAATTTGTAATAGATATTTAAAATAGTTTTCTTTATAAAATAATCTTAATATTAAAAGTACATTGATACTTACCCTTTTTTAAAAAAGCAAACTACACAGAAAATATTAAACAGTAAACATAGTATAATATGACATATTTTACTAATTAACATAATAGATCTGTCATTTACCATATAACCAGTACTTATAATTTGAATACATTTTTTTTTTCAAAAAAATATACATTTTTCTATTTGCATTTGTCTTTATTATAGCAAATTCAATTTGGATCATAGTGAAAAAAAGAAAAAAAGAAAAAAAGGAAGCATATCCAGCTGATTAGTCCAATTCAAACAAGTGAGCCCCTAACGGTCGCAGAGACTTCACATTCTTCTTCTTCGTTTTCTTGAAGAACAGGGTGATGAAAAGTTCTTTGAAGGAGAAAATAACGACGATCCTCTTCTTCTGTTTCGAGTGCGGCGGCGAAGAGACAAGCAATGGCGGCGAATTCATCGGGGTTGGAGGATAATCACACCGGAAAATTGAATGCTGGAGCCGCCAAGAAACGGCCGGCACTTTCTGATATCTCGAATCATATAACTTTCTCTGCTCGTAACTCGATTTCTCATTCCTCCAAACTCATACGTGTTTCTCAGATTTTGTTCTCTGTTTGTATAAATGGCTTGATAATGTGTACTTTTTTGCTGTAGGAAGGTAATTAGAGTACTGGGGTTTTCTTTTTCTTTGCGTTTTTTTATTATTGGTTGATGATTTACTCTTTTGTGTGTTGGTTATGGGGTTTCTTGCGTAAATTTGTGTATGGAAGGAGGAAAATGTAGGTGGGTTTTGTGATTTATTTTTTTGGGGTTTTTCTTTCTTGGAATTTCATGAGAAACGATCGAAGATACTGGGTAAAAATCTGTTTAGAAAATCAAGTGAAGTGATTTGAGGGTTTAAAAATTATGTTTGAGTTAAGTGTTCTTTTAATGGTTAAAAAGTTTTATGATACCATTTCCTCCAGCCTTCATTTGGCACAAGACAATGTGTTGGAATTAAGGAATCCAAAACATAATACACATTTCTGTCAAAGGAAATGTAGAGATCTAAACATATACAAACACCTAGCTAGCATAGTAGTATATTATTCAGCAATACAGTACAACATTCAGGTAAAATCCTATAATCACATTTGTTTCTTCCGCCTCATGAGATAACCTACTGCTCCCATCATTAGGTTTCATATAACCGGCAGATGATCAAAAAATAGAAGAAATTGAGCAAACTCAAAAAAGTAAGTAGCCAGAAATAGTAATCCAGGTGACCCTATTAATGTTGCTCGAAAGCTAGCGTTTTGCCTCCAGTTGCTGAAAGCCAATCCACACCACTCACCAGAATACTTACAACCCAACTCAACACAGCAGTCCCAACAGTGTACATAGCTGACGCCATGCTGGTCATGCTGTTGGGTAATAGAGAGTAGAAGAACTCAATCTGTCCAACTGCATGGGAAGCCTCAGCCACTCCGAGTAGTGCATACTGTGGCACGAGCCACATAGCAGACATGTACACCAAGAAACTTGGGTCGTCCTCATGCCCTTCCTCTATGGCCCTTTGCCGTCTTATGGTTTCTGTTATTGCTGACAATGCCATAGACATACAGCTACTACTGGTGCAGCTCATAGGGAAGTAGGGATTGTTCAGTATGGTATGTCCAGGATGTACTAGAAAATACCTCCACGTGGTGAAATGGTCTTTATGAATTTTTGAGATGAGTACATGTTGGGTGGGGGGAGAAAGTCCATCTCAGGAATGGTGGCAGAAACTCTGGGACAAAAAGGTATGGTGGTTGTACACTGCAGGGATCTAGTCCTATTTTCTAATTATCAGTTTTTCCTAGTTGTTATCACATAAAGACTAAATCATATTTTCATCATGAAATCCATGATGGTAATATGTGTGTCCATATCCCCTTTCCCTTCTCCGCAACAGCGAGTCTCTTTCTGAAATATTGCGATTGGTATGGATTCAACAATTGAAAGTACCTTTCCCCCGTCCTACATTTCTATCTACAGAGTGATTGAAAGATAAGAGGCGAAGTGAGAAATGTCCCTCGTGAACTATTTGATCAAGTTTTCTTTTTTCGATCACATGTTAAATTAATTCCCCTCGATCTTATCACAGTTATTTCTTTTCATTAAGAGGCAATTGGTTTAGTATAGGTATTTTTAAAGATGTAATGTTCGAGCTCGTTTTGTATAGGTATTTTTTTGTTTATTTGGGTACATTAAGGAACCACTTTAAGTACCCAAATACTATAGTGTACCTTGATGTATATAATACTGAATGTTTTGTGAAAGGAATAAATATTATCCATTTTCAAGCCTTTGCGTTCTTGCCATCTTTTACTTACTGACTAGATTATCAACCTTGTAAATTGATTGGTAACATTTTGAATTGCTGCAGAGTGCTGCTCGGTTATTTGGATCTTCCATATCGGCGAAGGACCTAATTAGTGTGTCTGGGGTAAGTTTATATCTGGTTCTGTAGTGTTAGTTTGATATTGTTTTTAGACCAACTAGGGGATCATCTGTAAGTTTTCACAAGATCAATGCGTTCATCAATCAGAGTGCCTTTGCTTTACCTTCATGTATATAATACTGAATGTAGCAGTATAGGTTTATTAAGAAATTCTCCTTATTAATACTGTCGTCTTTATGTGTGGTTCTAATTTATTCTTTTTATTTCCAATGAAGGCTATTATAAATTTCAGCATTTTCTTTGGGCTTTTGATAATTGGGCTATGCTGATGTGCTCAATCTGAAAAAGTTTATTTGCCAATTTTAGTAGTAGTAGTAGATAAAAATAAGGAAAAGAAGAGAGGTTGTTTTGTGGAATGTCTTGCTTGATTAGTACTTTTAAGCTCCGAGGATAAGATAATGTATTTAAATATCTTAAAACGAGAAATCAAGCATAAAATCCTTTTGATTGGTGTCAATATATGGATTCTTAACTGAAAATATACAGATTCTAATATTGATCCTGGACAATTTCTTAACAATGTTCTTCAAATTAGAGCATGCATAGTGTATGCTTGTTACTTATTTCAAATATAATCACTCGTGGAGTTCCACGGTGATTTTGCAAACATCTATTGTCATTTGAGTTGACAACTTGTAGCAATACGTTCATACTCAATCTTTTTTTTTAATTGATGAAGTAAGTTGTATTGAAAAGCATCAAGAAAGATGCAAAAAGCTTTACAAAGAAAGGTTAAATTAGCCCCTTACACTGCAAAAACTAATAAAAGCTGGGGCCTAGGAGTTTAAAACCATGAGCAAAAACTCAAGGCTGCTAAGCCACTGAGAGGGAGCTAATAAAATCTAAAAGGAGATTGCATCCTAATGGGGGATGATTTGCTCCAACTAAAAGGTTAACTAAACACTTAGATTTTAGAGCACAGTTAGGAGTTGAAGTCCCATCAAAGCATTTGATGTTCCTCTCTGTCCATAAACACCAAAAAATACATGCTGGGATCATTTGCCAGATCTTTTTGATGACTCTATCTACTTTCCCTTAGCTCCAACTTTCAACTGCTTCTTTTAAGCTATTTGGGGTTTTCCAACTAATTCCAAATATTACTGTTAACATGTGCCATAGTTCTGCTGCAACAGGAGTGTAAAATAAAGTTAACTGACTCTTGAGTCTTTTTGGCACATATAACATCTGTTCACCAGTGAGATCCTTTTCTTTTTAGATTATCCTGAGTTAGTATGACATCTTTGAGGGTTGTCCAAGTAAAACACTTGACTTTGGTGCGTAGTTTTGTCTTCCATCAGTTTCCAAGGCCAAGGACCTGTCAAAACGTTGACAGAATTCGTACTACTATAACCTACCTTCACCGAAAACACTTCTTTGCTTGAATCTCCCCATTTCAGGCTGTCTGATGTTTGAGGATTCACTGGAAAACCTTCCAAAGATGATTAGATTGGTACTAGGATTTTGCTATGGTTTTGGCATGCGTAGATATAGAATTCAACTTAATTTATTGATCATTACATATACAGATCAGTGAGCTTTTCTAGTTCCCAATCTTGTAAGTTTCTTCTAAAGCGAATCCCAAATGTTTCCGTCCCTGTTGCTTGCAACTGTGGAGTCTTGTTTAGCTGCTATGGGAAGAGTCTAGGATGGGAGTCTTTAAGAGGAATATTAAACAACCAATTGTCTTTCCAAAACTTAGCAGAGGTGCCATTCCCAATCCTAAAGTATGCTTCTTGAAAGAATCATCCTTTAGATTATTGACGTACTTCCATGTCTGTGAAAGTGACAACCTGCTTTTGTGTGCTTCTTTCTTTGATGAAAAATAAAAAATCTTAAGATATATGTAGTGTAACTTGATTTCACGAAATTAGTTTTATTTATTCATTTCTAATAGATTTCAACTATTGCTGCAATTGTTTTAACCATATAAGCTCACATCTAAAGTCATGGTCGATACTCTACTTTTGGTTTAAAACCGAGAAATTGTCTGAGTTAGCTGGTCCAATACCATGTTTGTACACTTATTCAACACTTGGGGGAGTATAAGCCTACCCATCTGCCATGTTTACACTTATTTTAGTAACTAACGTGCAATTACTATGATCAGGTCATCCCAAATGAAGTTGTTCAGGCTATATTCTTAGCTTGCAGAAGTGGCAATTTTGACTTGGCAAACAAAAAAGTGAACAATGTCATTGCAGAAGGATATCGATATCTCTCAGTAGCTGTCTCAGGTCCCAATATCTATGTATCATCTCACATTTCATTCAACCATGCTAACATGTTTTACTAATATGCTGCCTGCTTCTTTCAGTTGTATAATATAGTAGTTGATGTAGACAACATTTCTGATGAACACAAAGCAAGAATATGCTAAGACATTTGCTGAAGCAGACAAGGTTATTCCTCTTCTTCAACTTACTCTGCTTTTTTTAAATTAAATTTGGGGAAGGGGGATGGGGGAGGCACGAAGCCTCGGAGGGATAGGGCAGGGGGGCCTCAGGGTTCGGGGATATGGGGGGCAGGAGGGCCTCAAGGCACAGTGCCTCGGGGGTCGAAGGGTGGGGGTGGGATGCCTCGAGGCACGGCGACTCGAGGCTCGGGAGGTAAGGGGTGATGGTGGGCCTCGAGGCACGATGCCTCGGGGCTCGGGAGGTAGGGGTGGTGGGAAGGCCTCGAGGCACGGCGCCTCGAGGGGGCTCGAGGCATGGAACCTCGAGGCACGGGGGTGGGGTCACGGGGGGTGGGGTGGGGGGCCTCGAAGCACCACGCCTCGGGGCTGGGCTAGGGGGTGGGGTGCGGGGGCCTCGAGGCATGACGCCTTAGGGCTCGGGGCTCGGGGCTCAGGCGTGGGATAGAGGGGCCTCGAGGAATGACGCCTCGGGGCTGGGGTGGAGTGGGGGGCCTCGAGGCATGTTGCCTTAGGGAAGAGGGGATGGGGGGACTCGAGGCACGGCGCCTCGGGGCTCGAGGGGGTGGGGGGATGAGGCGGGAGGCGTCAAGGCACGATGCCTCGAGGCTCAGGGAGATGGGGGTGGGGCGGAGGGCTTCAAGGCACGTCGCCTCGGGGCTCGGAGAGATGGGGGTGGGGGGCCTCGAGGCACGACGCCTCGGGGATCGGGAGGTAGGGGTAGTGGGGTGGCCTCGAGGCACGGCACCTCACTCGGAGGGGTGGGGTTGGGGGCATCGAGGCACAACGCCTAAAGGCTCGGGGGTGGGGGTGGGGGCCTCGAGGCACGGCGCATCGGGGGATCGAAGTGTGGGGTGAGGAGGCCTCGAGGCACGGCGCCTCGGGGATCGAGGGGTGGGGTGTGGTGGGTGAAGCCTCGAGGCACGGCGCTTGAGGGCTCGGGGGTGAGGGTGGGGAGTTTCGAGGCACGGCGCCTCGGGGCTCGGCTAGGGGGTTGGAGGCCTCGAGGCATGGCACCTCGGGGCTAGGCTAGGGGGTGGTAGGGTAGGGGGCCTCGAGGCACGATGCCTCAAGGCTAGGCTCTGTGGTGGGGTGGGGGGCCTCGAGGCACGGTGCCTCGGGTCTAGGCTATAGGGGTGGTGGGGTGGGGGGCCTCCAGGCACGGCGCCTCGGGGCTAGGCTAGGGGGTGGTGGGGTGGGGAGCCTCTAGGCACGGCATCTCGGGGCTCGGAGGTGGGGTGGGGGGCTTCGAGGCAAGGCGCCTCGAGGCTCGGGGGTGGTGGGGTGAGGGCTTGAGGCACAGCGACTTGGGGCTCGGTGGGGTGGGCAGCCTCGAAGCACTGCGCTTCGGGGCTCGGGGTAGGGTTGGGGGCCTCGAGGTACTGCGCCTCAGGGCTCGGGTATCTAGGTGGGGTAAGGTGGCCTCGAGGCACGATGCCTTGGGGCTCGGGGGTGGGGGGGTGGGGGGGCTTAAGGAATGGTGCCTCGAGGCTCGGGGGTCTAGGTGGGGTGGGGGGCCTTGAGGCACTGCGCCCCAGGGCTCGGGGCTTGGGGGTTTGGGTGGGGTGCGGGGCCTAGAGGCACTACGCCTTGGGGCTTAGGGGTTTGGGTGGGGTAGGGGGCCTCGAGGCACTGCGCCTCGGGGCTCGTCATGCAAGTATTAAAATAACTCTTTTTAAGAGTTGGGTATTCAATTCTTCCAACAATTAAAATGCATAAATGCTGAGGTAAACTACTACGATTCAATTTCAATTTGAATATCTCATTTAATATCGTCAATCAATTATCGAATATAGAAAGGAAACATATATAACCCATGGATCTGGCACCCCAAAGCACTTAAAAAAATTTATGATAGCCCTCGTAATGAGTTGGGGACCATTGCAATTACTCACACTTTTTTTTAATGTCTATTTTCGCATTTACAGGCCCTTTTTAGAAATCATCCAAAATTCTCAATTTTTTTGTGTGTTAATAGTCCATTGATCCGGCGCTTCGGAGCACCAAAATTTTTTTCTCAAAAAATTTTACGAGGACCTCTATCACCCCCACCATTTTTAACACATATTTGCGCATTTATATGCCCTTTTTTAAGAATTACCCAAAATCCTCGATTAAAAAAAAACCAAAATCTTCGATTTTTTGTGTGTATAGCCCATGGATCTTGCACCTCAAAGCACCTAATTTTTTTTCTTAAAAAAATTTTATGAGGACCTCCATAATGACTTGGGGAACCACCACGTATACTCACACCATCTTTTTAACGCCTATTTCTGCATTTGCAGGCCCTTTTTTGGGAATTACCCAAAATCTTCAATTTTTCGTGTGTTATATATATCCCGTGGATCAGGCGCCCAGAGCACCTAAAAATTTTTTCTCATAAAATTTTATAAAGACCTTTGTAATGAGTTAGGGAACTACCACGTAAACTCACACCATTTTTAACGCCTATTTTTGTATTTACAACCATTTTTTAGGAATTACCCAAATTCTTTGATTTTTTGTTTGTGGCGCCCCGAAGCACCCTAATTTTTTTTATCAAAAAATATTATGTGGACCTCCGTAATGAGATAGGAAACCACCATGTATACTCACACTATTTTTTTAACGCCTATTATCACATTTATAGGCCCTTTTTTAGGAATTAACCAAAATTCTCATTTTTTCGTGCCCATGAATTTGGCGCCCAGGAGCAGCCAAATTTTTTTTACGCAAGAAACTTTATGAGGACCTCCGTAATAAGTTGAAAAAACACCACGTATACTCGCACCATTTTTAATACTTATTTCCGCATCAAAAAGTCCCTTTTGTAAATTACCCAAAATCCTTGATTTTTGGTGTGTTATAGCCAATATATTTGGCACCCCGGAGCACCGAAAATGTTTTTATCAAAAAATATTATGAGGACCTCCCCAATAAGTTGGGGAACCACTATATATACTCACATCATTTTTTTTACGTCTATTTCCACACTTAGAGGCCCTTTTTAGGAATTAACCAAAATCCTTGATTTTTCGTGTGTTGGCGCCCTAGAGCATCCAAATTTTTTTTCTCAAGAAAATTTGTGAGGACCCCCGCAATGAGTTGGAGAACCACTACGTATACTCATATCAATTTTTTAACGTCTATTTTTGCATTTATAGGATCTTTTTTAGAAATTACCCAAAATCCTCTATTTATCGTGTGTTATAGCCCAAGGATCTGGCACCCTGGAGCACCCAAAAAAATTTTCTGGAAAAACTTTATGAGGACCTCCGTAATGAGTTGGGAACCACCAGGTATACTCACCCCATTTTTTAACGTCTATAGAAGCATTTACAGTCCTTTTTTTAAGAAATTATCTAAAATCCTCGATTTTACATGTGTTACAGCCCATGGATATAGCGCCCCAAAACACCTAAAAAAAATTCTCAAAAAACTTGAGCAAGACCTACATAATGAGTTGGAAACCACCACATATACACACACCATTTTTAACGACTATTTCCGTATTTAGAGAGAATTTTTAAGAATTATCCAAAATTCTTAATTTTTCGTGTGTTATAGCCCATGGATCTAGCACCCCAGAGCAACTAAACTTTTTCTCTCATCATACTTTATATGGACCTTCGTAATGAGTTGGAGAACAACTATGTATACTCACACCAATTTTAACAACTATTTTCGCATTTACATGATCCTCTTTAGGACAAACCCAAAATCCTCAATTTTTCTTGTATTATAGCCCATGAATCATGCACCCCGGAGCTCCAAACCTTTTTTTCTCAAAAAATTTTATGAGAACCTCCATAATGAGTTGGAAATCTTCACATATACTTAAACCAATTTTTAAGTGGATCATGCGCCTCGGATCACAAAAAAAAATTTCTCAAAAAACTTTACGAGGACCTCTGTAATGAGTTGAAAAACCACCACGTATACTCACACCTTTTTTTAACGCCTATTTCCACATTTACAGGCCCATTTTTAGGAATTATCCAAATTCTTTGATTTATCGTGTGTTATAGCCCATGGATCTGGCGCCTTAGAGCACCATAATTTTTTCTATCCAAAAAAATTTATGAGAATCTCTGTAATGAATTGGGGAACCACCTCGTAAACTCACACCATTTTTAACGCCTATTTCCGCATTTACATTCCTTTCTTTAGAAATTACACAAAATCCTCGATTTTTCATAAGATATAACCCATGATTCAGGCACTACGAAGCACCAAAATTTTTTTCTCAAAAAATATTATTAGGACCTCTGTAATGAGTTGGGAAACTATCACGTATACTCATACCATTTTTAAAATGTCTATTTCCGCATTTGCAGGCCCTTTTTAGGAATTACCAAAATTCTTGAATTTTCGTGTGTTATAGCCTATGGATTTGGATTCTGGAGCACCCGAATTATTTTTCCTCAAAAAACTTTATGAGAACCTTCGTAATGAGTTGGGGAACCACCACATATACTCACTTCATTTTTTTAACGCCTATTTTTGTATTTACATGTCTTATTTTAGGAATGACGAAATTCCTCGATCTTTTATGTGTTATTGCCTATGGATATGGCGTCCCCAAGCACTTAATTTTAAAAAAAAAAAAACTTTATGAAGACCTTTGTAATGAGTTGAAAAATTATCGCGTATACTCACACTATTTTCTAAACTCTTATTTCTGCATTTACAGGCCTTTTTTAGGAATTACCCAAAATCCTCAATTTTTCGTGTGTTATAGCCCATTGATTTGGCACCCAGAGCACACACATTTTTTTTGTCAAAAAACTTTATGAAAACCTCTGTAATGAGTTGGGGAACCACCATGTATACTCACACCATTTTTAACGCCTATTTCCGCATTTACATGCCTTTTTTTAGGAATTACCCAAAATTCTCAATTTTTCATGTGGCCCATGGATTTGGTGCCCCGGAGCACCCAAAATATTTTTCTCAAAAAATTTTATGAGGACTTCGTAATGAATTGGGGAATAACCACGTATACTCACATTATTTTTTAACGTCTATTTTCGTATTTACAGGCCCTTTTTAGTAATTACCCGAATTTCTTAATTTTTGTCGTGTGTTATAGCATGGATCTAGCGCCTTGTAGCACCCATTTTGGTTTCTTAAAAAACTTTGTGAGGACATCCATAATGAATTGAGGGAACCACAATGTATACTCAAGCCATTTTTAACGTTTATTTTCCCATTTAAAGGCCCTTTTTTAGGAATTAACCAAATTTTTTGATTTTTCGTGTGTTATAGCTAATAGATCGGCACCCCGGAGCATCCAAAATATTTTTCTAAAAAACATTATGAGCACCTTCGTAATGAGTTTGAAAACCACCACATATACCACACTATTTTTAACGTCTATTTTCGCATTTAGAATTCCTTTTTAGGAATTACCCAAAATTCTCAATTTTCGTGTGTTATAGCCCATGGATCTGGCACCCAGAGCATCCAATTTTAGTTTTTCAAAAAGCATTGTAAGTACCTCCGTAATGATTTGGGGAACCACTATTTATAATCACACCATTTTAAAACCTATTTTCACATTTACAAGCCTTTTTTTAGGAATTAATTAAATTCTTTAATTTTTCGTGTGTTATACCCCATGGATCTGGCGCCTGGAGCATCAAATTTTTTTTCTCAAGAAAATTTATGAGGACCTTTGTAATGAATTACGGAACCACCACGTATACTCACATCATTTTTAACACCTATTTTCGCATTTACAAACCCTTTTTTAGGAATTATCAAAATCCTCAATTTTTTGTGTGTTAGCCCATGGATCTGGCACCCCGTAGAACCTAAAAAAATTTCCTTGAAAAGTTGTATGAGGACCTCCATAATGAGTTGTTAACCACCACGTATACTCACACCATTTTTTAACGCCTATTTCCGCTCTTATAGAACCCTTTTTAGGAATTACCTAAAATCCTCGATTTTTAGTGTGTTATATCTCAAGGAGATGGCGCCCCGAAGTACCCAAATTTTTTTCTCAAAAAACTTGATAGGATCTCTGTAATGAGTTGGGGAACCACCACTATACACACTATTTTTTTAACACTTATTTTCGCATTTACATGCCCTTTTTAGGAATGACTCAAATTCCTTTATTTTACGTATGTTATCGTCCATGGATCTGGCACCCCGAAGCACCCAAACTTTTTTTCTCATAAAATTTTATATGGACCTTCGTAATGAGTTGGGAACCACCACGTATACTCGCACTATTTCTAACACCTATTTCTGCATTTACAAGACCTTTATTAGAAATTACCCAAAATTCTCAATTTTTCGTGTGTTAGCTCATGGATCTGGCACCCGGAGCACCAACGCATACTCACACCATTTTTTAAAGCCTATTTCACTATTTACAGGTCCTTTTTTAGGAATTAACCAAAATTCTCAATTTTTTTCGTTTGTTAGCCCATGGATATGGCGCCTTAGAGCACCGCAAAATATTTTCTAAAAAAACTTTTATGAGGACCTCCATAATGAGTTAAGAAACCATCACATATAGTCACAACATTTTTAATGCATATTTTCGCATTTATAGGCTTTTTTTTAGAAATTATCCAAATTTCTCAATTTTTCGTGTGTATTAGCCCATGAATCTGACGCCTAGGAACACCCAAATTTTTTTCTGAAAAAACTTTATAAGGACCTCCGAATGAGTTGGGGAACCATCCCGTATGCTCCTACCATTTTTAACGCATATTTCTCATTTACAGATCATTTATTAGGAATTGCCCAAATTTCTCGATTCTTCGTGTGTATTAGCGCATGGATTTGGCGCCTTAGTGCACCCAAAGATTTTTTCTAAAAAATATTATGAGGACCTCCTTAATGAATTGAGGAACCATCATGTATACTCACACCATTTTTTAATGCATATTTCGCATTTATAAGCCATTTTTAGAAATTACCCAAATTCTTTGATTTTTCTCGTGTATTAGCCCATGGATTTGGCGCCTCAGAGCACCTAAAATATTTTCTGAAAAAACTTTATGAGAACCTCAGTAATAAGTTAAGAAACCATCAAATATACTCACAATATTTTTAACGCATATTTTCATATTTACAGGCCATTTTATAGAAATTACCCAAATTTCTCAATTTTTTATGTGTATTAGCCCATTAATCTTTGCGCCCAACGCACCAAATTTTTTTTTTTTAACAAACTTTATGAGAACCTCCATAATGAATTAGGGAATTATTACGCATACTCACACCATTTTTAACGCATATTTTTGCATTTACAAGCCATTTTTAGAAACTGCCCACATTTCTTGATTTTTCGCATGTATTAGTTCATGGATCTAGTGTCTTAGAGCACCAAAAAAAAATTCTGAAAAAAAAAACTTTATGAGGACCTTAGTAATGAGTTAGGGAACCATCACATATACTCACAACATTTTTTAACACATAGTTTCGCATTTACAGGTCATTTTATAGGAATTACTCTAATTTTTTAGTTTTTCTTGTTTATTATCCCATGGATCTGGCGCCTCGAAGCACCCAAAAAAATTTCTGAAAAAACTTTAAGAAGACCTTTGGAATGAGTTGGGGAACCATCACGTCTACTCACACCATTTTTAACTCACATTTTTGCATTTACAGACCATTTTTTAGGAATTTCCCTAATTCCTCTATTTACATATGTATTAGCTAGCCCATGGATCTAGTGCCCAGAGCACCCAAAGATTTTTTCGAAAAAACTTTATGAGGATCTCCGTAATGAATTGGGAAACCATCACATATACTCACACCATTTTAAAGCATATTTTCACATTTATAAGCAATTTTTAGGAATTACCCAAATTTCTCATTTTTTCATGTGTATTAGCCCATTGATCTTGTGCCCTACAGCACAAGAAGATTTTTTTGAAAAATACTCACACCATTTTTAACATATATTTTGGCATTTACAGGCCATTTTTTAGGAATTACCTAAAATTATCAGCTTTTCGTGTGTATTAGTTCATGGATATGACGTCTTGGAGCATCAAAATCTTTTTTTGAAAAAATTTAATAAGGACCTCTATAATGAGTTGGGAACCATCCTGTGTACTCACACCATATTTTTATTGCATATTTTCTCATTTACAAGCTACTTTATAGTAATTTTCCAAATTTCTCGATTTTTCGTGTATATTAGATCATGGATCTAGCGCCTTAGAGCACCAAAAAGTTTTTTCTGAAAATTTTTTATGAGGAATTTCGTAATAAGTTAGGTAACCATGACATATAATCACACCATTTTTAATGCATATTTTCACATTTATAGGTTATTTTTAAGAATTATCCAAATTCCTCAATTTTTTGTGTGTATTAGTTTATGGATATGGCGCCTCGAAACACCCAGAGTTTTTTTCTATAAAAACTTTGCGAGGACCTCCATAATGAGATGGGAACCATCATGTATACACATACCCTTTTTTTAACAAATATTTTTGCATTTATATGCACTTTTTTAGAAATTACCCAAATTTCTCGATTTTTCTTGGTATTAGCCCATGGATCTGGCGCCTTTGAGCACCCAAAAAAAAATTTTGAATAATTTTTTTATGAGGACCTCCGTAATGAGTTGAGGAACAATCACGTATACTCACACCATTTATTTTTATGAATATTTTTTGGAATTATCTAAATTCCTCGTTTTTCGTGTGTATTAGCCCCATGGATCTAGCACCTAAAGCATCCAAAAAAAAATTCTGAAAAAACTTCATGAGGACCTCTGTAATGAGTTACAAACCATCACGTTTACTCACCATTTTTAATGCACATTTTTGCATATACAGACCTTTTTTAGGAATTAGCCAAAATTTCTTGATTTTCATGTGTATTAGCCGATGGATCTGGTGCCTCGGAGCAGCCAAAAATTTTTTCTGAAAAAACATTATGAGGACTTTCATAATGAGTTTGGGAACCATCACGTAAACTCACACAATTTCTTTAACACATATTTTCACATTTACATGCTATATTTTAGGAATTACCCAAATTTCTCGGTCCTAACACTTCCATTTTTTCCATTTCCTTCTACTTAATCGCGAATGTAAGAATAAAAATGTTGTAATTCATGAAATTACCGTGAGATTGTACATGAAATTCCCAATTCTTATTTCATCAATTTCGATTCTCAGAAGATGTATTAAGGTATTGCATTATTTTATTATATCTTCAGGTTGATGAATTTTGATTCTCAAAAGTTTGCCTTTTTTCTCTTCTTCTTTTGCACTTGTTTGAGTTGAATGTTACTTTGAGGATATTTGATTTCACTTATCTTCATTTATGCAAGAAAATACTAAGGATTGATGAACTTAAATTCTTGAAAGTATCAAGGATTGAATGGTGTCAATCATTTAAATAATTTGTTACATGTAATTTCAGACTTCAGCTTATGTTTTGATAACTACTATATATTTTATGTAGGTTTGATCCTCACAAGGTAGTTATTGATGGTATTGCTAGTTGCATTCGTAGTAAATTTGGATTGGCTAGATCTTCATGGAAGAAGTTTTCAGAATCTACTCACCTGATGTGGTTTGAGGAATTCAAGGTAAAAATGTTTGTAAATTATAGTTCATATTTAAATAAAAGTGTTGCATTGTATGACTAAATGGTATTCATTTGATATATGCAGAAGAGATTTAAATGGCTTCCTCAATATAATGATGCTATATGGAGTAATTTTCAGAAAAGAGCATCTTCAAAATTGACACAACTGTTTCAAGATGTTAGAGAACACTTACCTCTGAAGCCAAATTGGATGGAAGATGCGGTATTCAAGGAGATGAAAGGGCATTGAAAGCCAGATGAGTTCAAGAAAAAGTGCAGACAGAATAAAAAAAATGGCAATTCAAATGTTGGTGCATCACTACATACGGGTGGTTGTGTACCTCATCGATTGATCTATAAGAGAATGGTAATTATAAATCTTGTTTAAAATATATTTCTTTCAAGAAAATAACATCATACTCAGCGTTGATAACATAATATATTTTTTTGATTATAGAAAGAAGCTATTGGAAATGATCCTTCAATTTCAGAATTTTATTTTCAAACTCATCGCAAGAAAAGTGATAAAAGTTAGGCAAATGAGAAAGCTGAAGCTGCTTATGTAAGTGCTCATTCACTCTATTTGCTAGTTACTTATTCGGTTTAAGAATATGTTCTCTCACTCCTTTCTTTATGGGGTAATTTAGTTTCTTTAATTTCAGAATTTCTTTTATCTCTATTTTCTAGTTACTTGTTTGGTTTCAAAATATCTATTATTGGGGATTTGGGGTTAATCTTCTATTATTTACATCAATTCTTTGTTCTCCAGCTATGTTCTCAGACTTTTGTCAGCAACAATTGGCTCTGGAAATTTCTTGTATAGAACCACCACAACACGTTGGGTGATACACGCAAGCATTTGTATGCATACAATGTAATTAGAGTCATTTGGAACTAGCCTCTTTCTAACAAATGGATTTTTGAATAGATACACACTCAGGAGACATTCTTCATGGCGTTCCTTGTCAGAGGCGTATCTAAGGGGGGGGTCACCGAGTTCCCGTAAATCCATGGTTCCTTTTCTGAGATTATATATAATAGTGTTATATTTTTAAAAAAATATTAAAATATAGATGTGTGAACCCACACTTGAAGTATTACATAATGCGATTATGACTGGGTGCACCTCTCTCCGCGAGGTTAGAAATTTGAATTTTATATTTATCTTGTTTTATTTTTCTTTCTAAAATTAGATAACACTTCTCTAAGTGGTAATTGGTATATATATACAGAGAGAGTTAATATCTTAAAACGTCATTGAACTATAGGAAATTATCTAGTAAAGTCATTGAACTTTATTTTGTATCAATAAAATCACTCAACTTAAAGTTTTTATCTTAAAAAATCACTCAATTACATTTATCATTAAAATAGATTTGACATGATAAAATATATTATTATTATTATTATTATGCCATGTAATTATAAACTCCAGAAATAAATAACATTATAGAATCTATTTATTATTATCAGCGACATTTTTAAATTCTTGGATGTTGAGGTCTTTCAGTGGTTTAGTCCATCCTTAACAGATTTCAACCTCCTTGACACAAATTTATTTTACGAATTATGTATGGAAATTTTAATTTGACAACTAATAATTTATGTAATTATTTAATGATAATGGCACATAGTATTTTTTAAAAAAAAAATATTATTGTGATTTGCTGAAATGGAGGGAGTATTAGGAATAACTTTAAGAGTAATTTCTTTATCAAGGGACACTGTTTAATATTAAGAAGTTGGTTACTTTTACATTTTTATTTGCTATTATATAATTACTTGTTGAAGGTCTCGTGACATTACATAGATAAGTATCTTCAATTGTACTAATATTAATTTTTCATATTATTGATATGTAAAAGATTGGACATGAATTTAATGAAGTTAGATAATATTGTGGATGAAATGTTGACTCTAGAAGGTAATAATAAAATAGACAGACTTTGGTGAGTGATTGAGACATAAATCAACATAGAGATAACGACACATTGAACATGGGAAACCGCCATTCTGGTTTGACTGAAACAAGAACTGAATGTAGTTAACATTTTTGTGAGAGCTAATTTCACATAATTGTCGTCAAATCAATAACTTACTAGCTCAGTGACTTTACTATTATATTTTGATGTGGCCAAACTTTTTATGACATAATGAATGTATAAACCCTATTTCATGTAGTTATAGGTGATTGGTAAGCTAAGAAAGGCCAATTAGCAGGACAATTATGTGGTGAAACCATAGTTTGTAGGCTTTTAACACTTAATATAGTTGAAATATAAGGTTTTACTTAAGATCCACTAGGAAATTTAGGCTCAGAGCTGCTGTATTAGGTATATCTACAATCCCATTGGGCATTCCTATTCTAGTTCTACTATCTATGTTGAATAACAAATTGATTCCCTGTTTGCAGTTAGAGCTCCTCAAATACATATCGAGTATAGGGATAGCATAACTTGGTTTTTCTTCTGGATACATAATTGGAGAAGATGAATTTGGACTTTAGATGCACGAGAAAATTAAATCAACCTAGAGATCAAATATAATTAAACAAGGTTGTAAAGGATCCAAAGTCATGGTGATACACAAATATTAGTTCAACAGAAATTCAAAAAAACACAAACAAGGAGAGAAAGAGAACTGACTGAGACTGCAAACAGTGGCATTGACTAAACTTCCCCATTGAACCTGGTCATCAACCTACTGCAAACCACTTTCATTATCAGGGTTCGGGACCGGCTATTTGAAGCTACAAAGAGGTCAAACTCTTGTTAAATTTGTGAATCCATAATAGATATACAATAGTTGAACACAAAATTTGCCACAATAATGTGAATTTGAAACAATTATCCAAGCATCTGATTGAACTTTCAAACGAGAGAGCAGCAGAACTGCAGATATTCAGAGAGATGAGTTCTTGAGAAAAAAAAAAAAGAAGAAATCAGAATGCATAAACAAATACTCAAACTTCGTCTCAGCTGGCAAATAAGCACTCCAACTTTGAGAGTGGCACATCTAGACACGTCAACTTGGTTTCAATTGACAACTAAATACTCCCAACTCGTCCTCATTGTGTCTTGTGGACACCCGACACATAAATTTTGGAGGTGTGTAGTAGATGATCATTTTGTAAGTTGGAGTGTTCATAGTTGAGGTGTCTAGATATGCATACTCAAAATTATAATGCTTACTTGTCCGCTGAGACAAGTTTGAGAATCTGTTCAAGTATTAAAATGTGTTGAACAAATCTTAATTGTTCATAATATTCCACTAAACTAAAATTCTTTTGGGACTTTGATCAAACATCTCCACGGCAACAAAATCTAGCCCCCACATTCAACGGAATATTAATATCAATTTTCAAAAACTCTGCCTCTATGAAGCTGCTAGTTGATTGAAATTTCCCATATTAATTTATTTTTTTCAGATTCCATTTGTGCAAAACTCAAAAAGTTTGGAAATCCATATTGAAGAGGTGAAAATCATTTGGGTAATTATCAGGATCGAACAATTATCAATTGATACAGAAAGAAAATAGATAAATACAGCTAAAATAACACAGAAACGAGAAGGAAAATGAATCGATGAAAATCCAAAGTCATCTCAATTGAATTCACTAAAATTCATCAATATACAAGAAGGGTTTGAAGAAAAGCAAAACCATATGTTTCATTACTAATTCTAAGCCGTAACAAACAGGAGAAAGAGCTAACACCCTACATATAAATTATTCAATCAAATCAACTAAACCCCATACCCTAAGTCAGACGAAAATGGGAAAAGGTACCTGAATACTAGCAGTGGAATACGAAAATGGTTTCAAGAAGCATAACAATGCCTCTCCTCATTTGCCAGTTTTATTCTTGCCATCATCATGTTCACCATTGTCTTGCTGCATACACCCACAAAAAAACTTGATTTGAGAAATTAAAACCCATCTTCATCGCCTAATTTGCTACTGTGGAAGAGAATGGTAGTGAAGAAGAGGAGAGAGAACAGACTTGTCAGTTCCAATTATGGTTAATTCCAATTAAATTTATAAAATTTGGCAACGATTTAAATAAAATCAATTAACAAGTTTCTTAATCTTATTAAAATAAAATAATTATAAATTAAGTAATTCAAAAATATAATCTACTAACTCACTAATAGTAATTTAACAAAAAAAAAAAATTGAGACGATTTTTTAATAATACTAATTAATTATATACATATAGTACTGCTGTGTATTTTTTTTCTCAATTAATTAATTGATACTATTGTTTTCTACGGGCCAAAATAGTGGAAATAATAGTAACTGCTTTACAATCTTGTACCAAGACAGAGAAGGAGACTGGATGCTTGCTGGAGATGTACCATGGAAGTATGCACTTAATTATTACTCCCTCCGTTTCAATTTTATATGAGTTACTTCCAGATTCAAAATGAAATTTTCATAGTAAAAACAAAAGTATTGATAGCGTGCCTAATTAGAATCAAGTTTCACTTTCATATAGTAACATAATTATTAGACTTCAAGGTGTTCAAAATTCTACCGATGATACACCAAATTTTTTCTCACTTCGATAAATCAATCAGTAATGAAAAACTCATACAAATCCAGACATAAAATTTTTTAACTGCAATCATAAGAATTCTTACTGATGTTATTGACAACAACTTAAAGAGTACAGAGTAGAACTTCATAAACAACTTTGTAAAATAAGGTTTGAAGAGATGGTTTCAATATAATGGAAAAATGATCATCGTCATGTGAAAAGATAAACAATTGAACCACCTTTTCAACGTAGTGGTTCTCCAATTCATTACAGAGGTCCTTACAAAGTTTTTTCAGAAAAAACTTGGGGTGATTCGAAGCGCCAATTTCATGGGCTTATATATAAGAAAAAAACAAAATCTCCGTAATTCCTAAAAAAGGCATATAAATGTGAAAATAGGCGTTAAAAAGATGTGTGTATACGTGGTGGTTCCCCAGTTCATTACAGAAGTCCGCAGTTTTCTCAAAAAATAATTTTGGGTGCTCCGAGGCACATCTATATGGGCTAATACACACGAAAAATAGAGGAATTTGCGTAATTCCTAACAAAGGCCTATAAATGAGGAAATAGGCATAAAAAAATAGTGTGAATATATGTGATGGTTCCCCAACTCATTACGTAGGTCCTCATAAAGTTTTAAAAATAAATATAAAGAAATATAAATTAGAGGGGTTTAGTTATAGTTCAGCGTCTCACCTCTCTTTCCGATCAAATTTTTTTCTCAAATCTCACAACATAATCCTTTGATTTTTAAGCTTGAAAACATTGATCAAAGTGGTAACGATCTTCTTTTCTTTATTTTGTTAAGGTTTTGTTCGCGTTTTTCTTACTGATTAAATTTCTTGTTTCGGGATTATCATCCGACCATGAAATTCGTAACATTGGTGGAGATCCGCATCGACAAAAAATAGTCATGAACAGAGGAGAGAATATTAAAGCCTATGAAATTAAACAACTAGAAAGAGTGGAAAATATTTTGAGTCTTGTTTTGAGGTCAGTTTTAATGGAGGAGAAGTTAAATAGAAAGAGGAAGAATATTGTAACGGTCGGAAACTAAAAATTGAAGGAAATCTTTTATTTTTTTTTAAAAAAGAAAAAAGTCGGATGTGATGTTTTTCTAACCTTTCATGTATTAAAAAGAAAGTATAATCACTTGCTATGTCATGTGCCATGTGAGGGGTGTATTTAAACTTAGTTCATCAAGCTCAACAGTTTGAAAACGAAAATAATAATTTGCGCCAAGTTTAAAAGAATTTTTGTTACTTTTCTCTTTTTAAAACTGATGATATTTTTGTGATAATGTAACCAATTATATTTATTCGTCATATTTATATCTATATCTTAAAAAGTATCATTGGATTCACCTTTGACTTGAGACGATAACAATTCAGAAGTAGAAAAAGTAAATAAATGATAAGTTATGATGTGAAACTTCAAAAAAATAAATAGATACAATATTTAGAAAAAAAAAAAAGAAAAAGAAAAACCAGAGCCTTGGTCCCGTTTAACCCTTTGTGTGTATAATTTCTAGATATAAAGAATAAAAAATCAAGAAACCTCTCCCATCAAAAAAATTTAAAAAAAAATACATTTGAATGGACATATAAAATCAGCCATATTTCTTCCCCAGAAAATTATTAGTATCTGATTTCACTCATATTAAAGGCACGCTCTCCAATTTTCGTTTCTCTTTAAAGTTTTCAACTTTACAAAAAAAATAAGATGATTTTGTGGGGGTCATTGATATGCTTTGATTATTGTTTGAATAAGACTCATGCGCTTTAGCTGATATTAATCACAATTTGGGTATATCAAATAAATTGTACAGTTACCCTTTTATTTCCTTCAATTTGTTTTATAATTGGTTGAGTACAACTAGAATGATTGATTCAAGTTTTTTTTTTTTTTTTTACAACAAGGGAAAGCCACAGCCATTAGCCTTTGAGTGCGCATAGGGTAATGCAAACCTGCTGATAAATTCATGGCATAGAAGAGAACCTGCAGTTCAAGCGGCACGCAGTGCGACGAGCTCGACCCAAAAAGCAAACCCCTTGCTTTTGCTGGCAAGGGATTTCGAACTTGAGACAAGTCCCAAGCTCAAACCACTGGGCCACCCCGAAGGGTTGATTCAAGTATTATAGTTGACTACAAAGTGTGATAATGGTGAGAATTTATTCTATTAGGAGGCCACTAAGCTATTTCAGGACTCGTTTGGTGTGGGGTATAAGGTATAATAATCTTACATAAATATAGGATTATTTAATCCCACGTTTGGTTGGAGGTATTACGTAGTCCGGAATTATTTATCCCAACATTTTTGTCATAGTAATGGAATAAGTTATCTCATATAGATGATAGGATAACATATCCAAGATCACTGCAAAAACCAAACTTTGCAATTTTGTGCTTTATCTTAGAACACAATATCCCAAACTCTTGGTTACAAGGGTGGTTCTACTAAAGCTGTGGCTTTTGACTCTGTAAATATTTGAGGTCTCAAGCAACTTAAAACATGTATATTTGTAAAATTTTGAAGCCAGATGATGTTCCGCGCTCTATTTTGTTGTAAGTAATTCTTTTCTTTCTCTTGAATGAAATCAAATCGATTATAAGAATAACTACTTTGTATTTTAAGTAGCTAACTATATAAAGAAAGTTGAGGTGGAGGCCACCTGTTTTATCGAGCCCCTGGTTATGGTTAGCTATAATGAGTATGCTTTGAGTAGTGGTGTTACATTTACAAGCTAAAATGAACCAAGGCTGGATAATAATTGGTCAAGAGGCATGTTTCTGCAGAAGCCAGTTACAATGTTATTACCAACATTATTTGGGACATACTGGCACAGAAGTTGCCAAGCTTCGAGAAGATGAATTCTGAAATTCGACTTACCCGTCCTATTAGCAACGAGAAGGAATGATAGAGATGGGTGTTAGCTTGACCTGTTAGCCAAAGAAGCACAGACAGCTGCCAGTCTCGCGACTAATTTACTTTTGCATTATTACATCAAAATTTATATCTCCATTCATGGCAATGTTGCTGCTTCTTCAGGGTAATAAAGGGACTTCCCCTAGATATCCATCATTCCCATCGAAATTACTTCATACGGAGGAACACTTACTCATACCTAGAAAAAGATAAGCTATTCTGCATCAGAAAATATATGCAGTGAGTAGAAAGGTTTTTCTTGGTAGTATTATGTAACACAGATGCTCTATTTTCCACATTTGAGCTTTGCTTTGTCTTTTCTGTTTTTGTTTGGTTTAAAATCTAATAAATGTGGCAATGCTTCACCAAGAAAGTGATTTTGCTTTTCAGTACATCAAAAGTCTAAACAAAAGACTCCCTCTGTTTCAATTTGTTTGTATGATTTTGACTAGGCATGGATTTGAAGAACATAAGCAAGACTTTTGAATCTTGTGGTCTTAAACTAAAGAGATGTCGAATGTACCAAAATGGCTTTTAATCTTGTGCTCTTAAACATGACATGTGGAAAGTTGATATTAAAGAGATGTCAAAAAAGGAAAGAAATATTATTTTTTAAACGGGCTAAAAGGAAAGTAAGGCAAACAAATTGTAACGGAGGGAGTAACACTTTTTGATGAGGAAAGTGATTTTGACTTGGATATAGTTTAAAGAAGAAGTCACTGATATTCTATATGTAACAGTGATTAGTTTTATCAGAGATGTAGAAGAATTTGGACTAGAAGGGACTAGGGGGAGGGGGTAAGTGAGTGGAAGAAAATGCATAGCATGGAAGACTCATGAAGGAATCATTTCTTTGTTGTCTGATATGTTGTCATGAAGTATTGTGTTGTTGCTTTCTCCAAACTCATTGATGCGTAACTGCGTGCATGTTTAACTCTTGACTGGCCTTATTCAAAAAGAAAGGGAAACATGTTTAACATTTGATGCTCGGATTCCAGCTTCTTCTGTTTTCAGTATTAATATTGACTTACTGGGGACTTGTCATATATGTATTCAAGTAGATTTTGATTTTTGAATCTGATTGATCTGCTCTGCTGTTTGGTCATTTCTTAGGTTACACATTTTTGATTTCCTGGTTAGGGCCACCTCAGAATTTCAGTAATGGTATGTTGTACTGTTATCTTTTTTTTTTATTATTGGTGCAATGTTTTCCCTGATATGCTTGCCAATCCATTCTTCCTTGAATTTGAGTATCATTGTTTGGCTGGTTTGTTGGGTTTTTTTTTCTAATTGTTTTGCTGGTTTATAGAAGTCTTTAAAAGTATTTTTGATAATGTTTGGATCTTCGATTTTAATTCTTCAACCAATATCAAATTGATACACTATCTCATTATGGAGGGAGAAGGGAAACATTGATGTATGTTTTGGGACTCAAAATGTGAGGTACCACCTTTGTGCTTAATGAAATGACTCTCTTTATTCTGTGATAAGTTTGTAGACATGATTCCTTATCTTCTATAACTGTCCTTCTAAAAGATATAAATCTGGATGATATTCAACTCAAGCTTTTGGTAGTGGTAAGAGCGCAATGCTTGATGTGTGCGTTTCTCTACTCTTTTGGTATACTCTACTTGTATAGAGTCTCCCAACATTAATCAAATCATTTAAATTATAAAAAAGACTGTAAAGAGAATATTACATTAATAGCCAGGCGATAAGGAAGGGATAACATTGTGGTGAAGACTTTCCATCTTCAACTATAAGGTTAGGATTCGAGTTATCAAGGGAGAAAAATGAGAAAAAAAAATATCATGGGTGGGGGATTTGTAGGGGTGGAGATTAGCTTACAAAAACACAATAAAGCCTTAATGCCAGGCTTGTTGGATCTGAATCCTTAACTATCCGTTTTGCTCAATTTGAACCCTTCCAATTCCAGTATTCAACAATTTAAGTTCTCTATTACTAGAGTTCCACAGTTTCTATTAACATGCAAATCTTTAACAAGCTCTAAGCAAACATTAGACCTAATGTAAACTTCCCAACATGACTAAACTGTAATTTCAACTTGTTATGTTCTATTTCGTTTTGCTAAATATGCATAAAATCCAAGAGATTGTAGGTCTTTCAAAACAATTTCTTTCCGTTTGACTTTAGGTTTACCTCTTTCTCTTAACACCTTCACTGATTATAGTTTCACATTTATAGATTAGTGCATCAGAGCTCAACGTAGGACATGATTAAACTTTCTCAAACGACCTTCTCTCCTTTTATCCTTTATGTGTGTTACTTGTCCCTTCTGCTGAACATGAACATTTCTAATCTCGTCTGATTTTGTATTTCCATCAAGTTCTGAGTAAGTGTGAAATCTCGTAATACTTGCATGTTGAATGACTTCCACTCAGTGCCGTAAGATGCTGCATTTTGTGGCATTTCTTTGATAAAATAATTAAGTAGGCAATAATTTACAGTTATGTCTAATTTTTAGTCCTTGGTTTTGCATCGTACCAGTCAATCTTTTAAGGGTAGTCACTTTTTAGTTCTAATGTGGCCAATGTGATTGAGGTCAATGAAAAATGAATTATTTAGTTAGAGATCTAGTTTTTACCTTTAAGCTCTATAAAATTTTCAAAGTATTTGTCTCCAGTATGCTTTTGTTACTTCTGCCATTGTCAATTATGCTTCCGTTACTTAGCTAGGTTGCACTGGCAACCATATTTGATGGCTAAGTAAAAATAGTTTAACGACTAATCATGTGACCTCCCCTCTGTCCCCTAGACAAAGTATTGTTGAGGATTCATATTAATTGGCTAGTTTTACATTGGCTTCCAGCCTATTGTATCCCTCCTCTTTTACCCGAGCTCACCCAGGCAGAGTAATCCCCCCGTAAACAAAGTAAAATCATAAAGTTTGAAACTCTTTCACCAACACGGTTCTTATCATAGAAAAAGTGGATATTTCAGGCGATAGCTCACATTATGTCAATGTTTGTTGATATTGTTTCCTATTTCTTCAAGTTCATGAGCCATGTGCTTACTTGAAATGGTATCTTATTTCGGCAACTATACAATCATGTTGTTCTTGAGGCAGGCTGCAAAAATTCTTGCTAATTTAATTGTAATGGGCTCTTCTCTATTGGCAAGGGCTTTTGTTCAAGCATATCGTCAGACATTGTCCAGTAAGTATCTTCTGAATTCATGTTCCTTCTTTTTTGAAAATAACTTTGTACTCAATTAATCTGAGTTGTTCTGTTCTGCATCATAAGCATTTTGGGGCTGTTGGGGTGTTTGGTTTGTTATTTCTTGCCTCCATGCACATCTTGCACACTGTGTACTTACTCCATCCTGATGGCAGGTGCCTCGAAGAATGGTGTTGCTCAAGAAGCAGTACAGAATATTAAAAGAGCTAGCAAAACCATGACGGAAGCCTGCAAGACAGATTCTTGGTGTGACAGAGGATTCATCATGGGAAGAAATTGTGCAGGTCCGTTTAAATGTTAACCGTTATCTTGTGACACTGCTTTTGTCTTCAATATGACATTAATGCGTCGCTTCTCATTTTTCTTGCAGAAGTATGACAACTTGTTTGAGCGAAATGCTAAAAACAGGAGTTTTTACCTTCAATCAAAAGGTACATAGAGCTAAAGAGTGTTTGGAAGAAGTTTACAAACCTAAAGAACCAGAAACAAAATAATGAAAATTAGTGCTGATGTTTAGTGTATATTCTTGCTGCTAATGATTTACCTAGTTAGTTCCTTGGATCTTTGTCGAAAATTTTATATTTTGGTGACAGCCGTTGAGGTTTCTGTTCAATAACTTCAATGTGGTGAGTGTGTTAGACACATCCCAAACAACACAACACACTCACACCATTGTAGTATACATGTGTATAAAGGGATCAATTTCTTGAGTAGCTAACAAGAAAAGAAGTTGAAAAAACTCGATAACATTTTCGCCCATTATTTTAAGTTGTATTCATTATTCAAGCTTCTTATATGGTGATGTTTCAGTCACAGCAGAAATGCTATTTATCTTGCATTATTTTGTTATGCATAAAATCATTATAGTTAAAAAGCAAGGCAAATGCCTCTTATATATGTTTGATTTGTTTTAGCTTGGTACAAATTTTTGGATCCCTCCCATCCTTTTGTCTTCAGTACGACTTCCCATTATACCCATTTGTTTGATTGGATGAGATCATATAGAAGGATAAATAATGCATTTTTGTTCTCCCTCTTGCATCGGTTTTGTATCAGATGATGAGTTTATGTAAAATTCTTTTTATTGGCGCTTGGTAAGTATACTATTAGATTGATTTGTGTTATCGCCTCTTTCCTCTCACGCCAAACAAGATCATAACACAAAGGAGGAAAATAAACTCGGTGCATTTTCTCCTTTTCCTTTTTTCAAGCCCTACAACCTAAAATTGGAGATGTAGAAAAGAGAAGGAAAATGATAGCATAAAAGTTTCAAAATTACTTGCTTACTTTTTGTAGGAAACTGTATGTATTGTCACAAGGGAGCAAATAGTTTGAAAATACATGTAGAAAATGGCAAATACGTATTCATTTCAACGGTTTACATCAAACCGATAAATGCATGACATGTGTTTGTACATAAGATCTTCGCTTATCAAATCGCTTAATCATGGTAAAATGGTATGATTTAATATAAATATCAGGTGCGAGTAAGTTTTTAGCCATTAAAACTTAAAGTACCTATGGCATAACCAAAAATTATATAACATGTATATTAGAGATCCCAACGACTCAACATTTACATCATCCCTGTACTCCATTTTTTTTTTGGTTCTTTCTTTGCCTTTCTCTTTTTTCCACAAACTAAGTGTATTACCCGTTTATTTTTTTTTTCCCTCTCTCTCTCTCTATATATATTTATATATATAAGTCATTGAGTCTCCTTAATATAAGATAACGAATAATAAACATTTCATTAGAAAAGAATAATGTGGGCCTTTTGCCTTCTTGTTATAACACATGTTTGCAAAAAAAATAAAGTAAAAATCAAGAGCTCCGTTTAACATGATTCTCAAGGTCTCACGAGAATGTATGAGAAGAACAGAGGATTCACACATTGTCGGGTCTAACAAAAAATTTTCCATTCTCAAGGCTTGAATTCGAGATCTCTGGTTAAAAGCGGAATGATCTCAATCATCTCACCACAATCCATGTTACTTTTTAGATACAGAATGATATCTAATACTGATAGGAGAGTAGTAGCCAATTTTAAATTCCTTTTTCATCCCAACTTGTCAAGCTCCTACAAGTTGGAACCTTTATCAAAAGTAAGTATGCAATGATCTGGAAAACTATAAAAATGCCCCAAATCTCAAAGAATTGCAGTTCTGAACTGTTTTATTTCTCTTCTTTTCTGGTCGTTGATTACAACAATTAGAGAAAACATTACATATTCACGCGTGGTGATGGAACTTACAAGTCAGTAAAAATTAAATGTATGATAATTAGTCAAGATGAATATTCTAAACAACAAATGAGATGAAGTAACAAGTTCAAAAACTGAGAACCTCACCATCTTCATCATTTGGGAAGGTAACACATTTGAAAACTTTGCATTTTGAGCACAATAAGTATCCCACCTGCGCGGTAACATCAAGAAAGAACTTATTGGAATTATCTTCCATCGAAAAATAATAGAATGTGAGATGATTACCAATTCCTAGAAATTAATGTAAGAAGAAAACACTTACAGCTGCTCTACATGATGGACACCGACGATAAATTTTGTTAGTCTCAGATTTCACATTGGTCTTCTGACCTTTACAAAAATCACAGAGCAGCCACCCAGTGCCACCACAGGGCTCACATAAGATTCCTGCCTCAACCTTTCAATTGAAAACAGACAGATTCTTGTTCGAAAGCAGCACATCATCTCAGTAAGCAAGAAACGCAGATGTTGCAAGAGGTAAAGATTCAGTATCTTAAAATGGGGAGCAGATGATATTAATAGAAAATGAAGTATCTCCACTTAGAACGAGGTGGGTTAAACCAATGCAGATCTAAACTATCTACCAAGGGTCATTGTAAAACGGAAAGGAAATACACGAGCAGACAAACTGATCAGGAGAGTAATGACATTTCAGAAATTTTAGACTATAATGAACCAGTTGATCTTATCATGTTAGTCGAGACACCAGCAACACTCATGTTAGCATGGTCCAAATAAAACACATTACATTATTGTATCAAGATTAAGGAATGAAAGGGGCTGTGTGGAGTATTTTGGTGACGTCCTCCTATCACAGGTTATCAAGAAGAGAGACTAGAGATTTCTATCATCTATCAGTATGGGTTCCCAAGATCCGAGAAATGCATGTTCTTTTCACCTAGTTCGCAGCAAAGGGACCATCCTTACAGTTGAAGATTTGAAGAAAAGGAAGATAGCATATATGCATTGCCAGGCTGCAACACGATTGTGGTGGACAGTGTTGTATCTGTTTGGGGAACACTGAACAATGCTAGCTATAGGTTGGGATATGGTGTTTAGCTGGACTTCAGAAGAGAAGGAAAAGAAGACATAGAGCATAAAATGTGGTTCCTATGTGGGTACTTTAGAAGGAAAAGAAACATGAAAGTTTTTTGTATAGAGTAGGAAATGATTTTGTAGGTGGGGGCTTGTCGTTGTTCTTAGTTAACTTTTGGTGGTATAAGCTTTCTAACAATATAGCTGACTGGCTGTTCATTTTCAGAGAGTAATATTTTTGTATAGATGTTCTATTTCTTTACAACACTTGTATAAAAGATATGGTCCAATAGCAGCGTACTTCCTAATCAGACTGAATCATATGTGACCTAGAAATTTAGAGGAACCTTATGACTATTCATGTCATACCCACACCATAGTAAGAGCATCAGGGTAGATTAATTGTGCAGTAAAAGGTAATTTGAATCGAAATTCAATGCGGAATGCAGAAGTTTCCTTAGTTTCTTCTGTCTCAGTATCTCCGTGGTACAACTTAGAAATAGATTGCTGCCTCAGGATTCAGGAATAGCTGAGAAATATTCAACTTAAAGAATAGCTAGGGCAAAGTGAAAACATGATCCAGTAAGATATAACAGATGGGAATTACACATTCACCAATTATTTTGTACACGAGGCGAGGCAAGCAATGCACAAGGGGAGCTAGAGCCGAGTCAGTTACTGCTAATGAGAATGAAAGAACGCAACTTTGTGATGAAATCTTCTAGCAGTACATGAAAAGTCCATACAATTAGATAAAGTACTTTCTACAATTTTGTAGAGAACTGCAATTATTTGGTAAGCATAACATAATTGGAGTGTAAAACAGATTCTTCATGCATTTACTAGCAACAAAATCACATTTAGGATTAAATGGTGTCTGTTGTGGATGCGTTGGGAGCCCTTAAATTAAGTATTTAATTATATTTTTAGTTGCTTTATTTATTATTCAAGAATAGGATTTATGTTTCATAGTTTCATAAGGATTAGGTTAAGTTATAGTTTGGAATAGGATTTAGGTCTCCTACTTTCATAAGAATTAGACTTCCTATTGATGCTTTACTCCTATTTAAAGGGGCTTTTGATGAATAATAAATCAGTAAGTCATATTTCAGGAAAAAAGCAAGAGATTAGAGTTCTCTCTTCCATTGAACTCTAAGGTTTCAGTCTCCCTTTGAAGAGCTGAAGAGATCAGAGTTTTCTTTTAATGAATTCTAAGGTTTCAGCCTCCCTTTAACGAGCTGATTCATCTCCCTTTGATCATTCCCTAAAGATTCATTATAGAGTTGTTAGAAACATAGTGTCCCTACTTCAATACATTAGTGTCAAAATTGTTAGAAACCACTTATATAGAGTTGGTGGAGTCATCCATGAGAGACCTCTCTACGTCTCATTCCCAAGACCATTGCTTGGTGATCAATGGACAAAAAAGCCCTAAACTACTCGAGAAAATCTTGGCAGTGGGACGAACCCAGCAAGGCTGATCCTAAACTGTTTATGAATGAGCATTCTCGGCTAATTTAGGACAGATAGAGAAGCTGATAACAAAAGTGCATAGGAGAAAAAAGGAGAATAGAGGAAGCAGAATTGGAAAAGTGAGTGAAGGAAGAAGACGAGGGTGGGGGAGAGGAAATATGATCAGCTCTCCACCAATAGAGATTACGGAGCAGCAAAACATGGTGGTAATGTGTATATGCTTATTCATGATATCAGAGACATCAACATGTAGCCACAATCAAGAGGTGGACAAAATTGCAGGTGAGTTGTAGGCACATCAGAGTAGGATGGAGTAAATTGTCTACGGAAATCCCATATCCAAACAGATCGAATTTTTTATGAATCAACAATTGCACTCGAGACGCCCCTCGAGCCCCCAGACCGAGAGGCGTCGTGCCCCACGCCCCCAGGACCTCAAGGCACCTTCGCCTCCAGGACCGAGAGGCGTCGTGCCCCTCGCCCCCTGCCTTGGGACATCGAGGCACCCGTCCCCGAGCCCCGGGACCTCGAGGCATAGTGCCCCGAGCCCTCCCTCCTTGGGACATGAAGCGCCCGTCCATGAGCCCCCGGGACCTCGAGGCGCTGTGCCCCGAGCCCTCCCCCCCACTCCCGGGACCTCAAGGCGCAATGCCCCGAGCCCTCCCCTCTCACCCCCGGGACCTCGAGTGCCTCGAGCCCTCCCCGCCACCCGGGACCTCGAGGCGCAATGCCTCAAGCCCTCCCCCTATCACCCCTGGAACCTCGAGGCGCAGTGCCCTAAGCCCTCCCCCCATCACCCCTGGGACTTCGAGGCGTAGTACCTCGAGCCCTCCCCTCACCCCCAAGACGGACTCGATGCGCAGTGCCCCGAGCCCTCCTCCCACCCCCAAGACCGACTCGAGCGCGATGCACGAGCCCTCACCACACCCCAAGATGTCACTGCGCAGTGCCCCGAGCCCTCCCCCCACCGGGACCTCGAGGCGCAGAGCCTTCGAACCCTCCCTCCTCTCTAGGACCTCGAGCGCAGCTGCCCAAGCCCCTCTGCCGGGACCTCGAGGCCTGATGCCTAAGCCACGCCGCGGCCCGGGACATCAGCGCGGATGCCGAGCCCTCACTATCACCCCCGATACCTCGAGGCATAGTGCTGGGAGCCATCCCACTATCACCCCCGAGACCTCGAGGAGCCACGCCCCGAGGCCCTCCCTTCCCTGGGGACCTCGAGTCTGCGTGCTCGAGTCCCACCCCGGGATCTCGAGGGCGTGCCGGGCCATTGCCGCCGCCTGGACCTCGGGTGCCATGCCCTGGGCATCCCCCGCCCGGGCGTCAGCGCCGTGCCCGAGCTCCCGGGACCTTGAGAAGTCGTGCCCCGAGGCCCCTACGCACCCCCGGGATCTCAAGGCACCGTGCCCCGAGGCCCCTACGCGCCCCCGGGATCTCGAGGCACCATGCCCCGAGGTCCCCGCCCCCTAAGACCTCGACGCATCGTGCCCCTAGGCCGCCCCGGGACCTCGGCGCGATGTCTGAGCCCTCCCACACCCGGACCTCAGCGCGGTGCCCGAGCCCACTCCTCACGAGACCTCGGCGCGGTGCGAGCCCCCCACCCTTGGGACCTCGAGACGCAGTGCCCTCGGCCCTTTCCCTCCCGGGACCTCGAGGCATCGTGCCCCGAGGCCCCTCTCGCCTCCCCCCCGGGACCTCAAGGTGCCCGAGCCCTCCCCCCACACCCGGGACCTCAAGGCGCAGTGCCCCGAGCCCCCCTCCCCTACTCCTGAGACCTCGAGGCGCAGTGCCCGAGCCCCCCACCCTTGGGACCTCGAGACGCAGTGCCCTCGGCCCTTTCCCTCCCGGGACCTCGAGGCATCGTCCCAGAGCCCTCTCGCCTCCCGGGACCTCAAGTGCCACCGCCTCCTCTTCTCTCTCGGGACCTCGGCGCCGTGCGCGAGGCCCCGCCTCCTCCTTCCCACGCAGACCTCGGGCGGTATGCCCCAGGCCCTTCCCTCAAGACCTCGAGGCCGTTCCCGAGGCCACTCCACTGCCGATACCTCGAGACCCCCACCTCCTCGAGACCTCGAGGCGCCTTGCCCCGAGCGCCCCTGCCCCCCCGAGACCTCGAGGTGCCGTGCCAGAGGCCTTGGGACCTCGAGGCACCGCGTGAGAGCTCCTCCGGGACCTCAAGGCACCGTTCCTTGATCCCTGCACGCCGGGATCTCGGCGCCCGTGCCGAGGCCCCGCCCTCAGCACCATGCCGAGGCTCCCCCTCCGGGACCTCAAGGCACCGTTCCTTGATCCCCTGCACCTTCCCCCCGGGATCTCGAGGCGCCATGCCCCGAGGCCCCCGCCCCCTCAAGGCACCATGCCCCGAGTCCCCACCCCCCCCCCCTAAGAGAGTTCACATACAAAGTAAACAACAGAAAGGGATTATTAGCATCCTTTTTCCCTTATATTCGGAGGATAAATTGATATATTAGTGAAATTATGAGAAGAAATGTAGACTTTCATAATTGAACCAAACTTAAATTTTCGTTCAACTTCCAAATAAAATGAGACAATGAGATGAGCTTGACTCAAAATATGCTATATCAACTAATAAATATTAGCCTAACAATGCTTGTATAACAGGTTGTATATCACCCTGTTATATGCATAAGGCATATAAAAAGGCATATATCACCCTGTTATATATGCAAAAGGCAGCATTCAACTATAAAATGATATATATGAATATCATGTGATTTTTTCCCACTATAGTCAAATTAAAACATTACCCAAAATGTTGAAACCTTTTCAGTTTTTAATTCCTTCAGTTTTTACTTATTTCTCGTTTCTTACACACTTGCTTTCACTTTGATAATTTTGTATATATAGCAGCAATGTGGTTGTAGAATATGAGTCAATTCTATATTAAAAAAAAAAAAAAAGATTTTTAGTCTCTGCATATGTAATATTTGGCATCAAAATTGCAAATGCAAATGCTATATCAGTTTTTAATTCCTTCAGTTTTTACTTATTTCTCGTTTCTTACACACTTGCTTTCACTTTGATAATTTTGTATATATAGCAGCAATGTGGTTGTAGAATATGAGTCAATTCTATATTAAAAAAAAAAAAAAGATTTTTAGTCTCTGCATATGTAATATTTGGCATCAAAATTGCAAATGCAAATGCTATATCAAGAACAAATTTAAACAAATAATATAAAAAATCATAGACAACTAATCTCAAGAAGAAAATCTTTTGTGTAGAAAGGCAAAGAGCAAACAGAGATTTTGGAGACGACTCCTTATTACACCACACATGAAGATCTTTAGTCATTAAAGAATGAACTACATTTAGTAGATTCGACACACACCCAATGACATTTTTGAAGAGTCCAAGCAACACAAGTTATTCTTTCCTAATTCCTCCATTGATGAGATTAACTCTGTGTTATTGTCATGTACTTTTTCTCTCTCTAATTCTAAGGATTAACCTTTCTGCTAACATAACAAATAAAGAAAGAAAAGCAGGAAAGAGGGACTAACCTTTGTCCTAGAAGATGGGGCATTTTGTAATGCTTCGCTCAAGAAATACAATATTTGGATCACTAGGGCCTCATTTTTTTTAAACTAAGATTAAGATGTCTTCATGTATATTTCCGATTAAGGAAATGATAAGGAGCAGTTGAACATCAAAAAGACCATAAGCTGAAATATAAAATTAACACGTAAAACACTACATTGAAAACACCAAATTCGAGCAAGAGCCAACATCAAACAGATGAGGAAAGTTCAAAACAAAGCACAAAAGATAAGTTGATGACATAGGAAAACACCAAGAAAAGGTTGATGAAGTTTAAAAATTCTCACTGAAAGATACACGGAGACAGAATTGTAAATCTGGAAATCCTAATCAAAGCTCTAATGATAATGAGTGTGTGTTTACGTAGTCAAAATGTTTTCAGTATAACTACGTGGCCTATGGAGTGAAAAATATACTTGCAAGATCAAATAAGCTACTACAATATTTTGTTGATAACGTAACAGTGTTTTGCAAACCAGATTGAGGTATATACCTCATTCTAAGTTGTCTGAAGTGTAGTTTTCTATATCTATTACTAACATAATTTACTACTACTGAAACATAATTAGGAATCAATTGAGGACGCAAAGCAAATAGAGAGCTGAGAAGTTGAAACTTGAAATGAAGAACAGAAATTTAAGTAGTCGGGAAACCTTTTTTCTCATGGCCACCCGATGCTATTACTGAAGACAAAGATGCTATTTGTTTGAGTTGTTTCTAACAGGAACTTTTTGGATGGAAAGGAGTGCAACTAAATACTTCAGCAGACTATCGTCCTCAGTTCGATAACCAGACAGAGGTACTAAGCAGATGCGTACAAACTTAGTTAAGGTGCTACTGTAATGAGTACGCTTCTAACTGATACCTATGCTTGCATATTGGTATAATACTTGTCATCATTCAGCTATCCAGACACACCCTATAAAACCCTATATGGTAAACCACTCTCATTGCACCTTCCTTATGTGCCTGGTGAATCAGCTTCAACAACTTCAATGTGTCCGGGAAGCCTATGTATTGGTTTAAAATTCCAGTCGGTATGTTTAGCGTTTACAGAGTTTTTGGTGTTAATCCACCAAAATTTGATTGTTGATCTAGTAAACCTCACTCAGCAACATTAAGCACATGAAGAGAACTCCAAATCAAAGTAAAAGAGAAGTCACAGATGGCAAATGCAAAACTATGAGGAAGTGTATATCAAAAACAAAAGCTCGACCAGAAGGCCTACCTACAACAGAGACAACAAAATCCCAACACCTTAATCAAGTGGATAGAGGTCAGAGCACACAGGATATTAAGAAGCTCTACTCCCTGTTAGAGATTTGATTAAATGCCCATTTAGAAGCTCTAATTAACAAGGAAAGAAACAAAAATAGATATACCATCTAATCCATCTAACATCAGATGCTGCTTACTTTTTGAGGCAATGCACTAACCCCAAACTCAGAAACTTGTAAAATGATCCAAATACGTACAAGGCACAAATATAAAAACCACCGCGATGTAGTGCTTGGCTTAGTCAGGCTCAACGCAAGGGACTGCACCTTGTGGTGCGAGGCTGGGGAGAGCATTGGGATTTGTCCAGCAAGCCCCTGCCCCCCTGAGCTACATGTTCTATCCTCCCCTTTCCCAACTTGGCGCATACGTATTAAATTCTAGATATTTCCTTAATATATAATGTAAAATTGATGAAACGATTCATGAGTCTTGTACTACTAAGCTAGTTACAAAATGATCTTGTAGATATAGCAAAATATATTGTGGACGAAATCTTGACTCTAGAAGGTAATAATAAAATAGACAGACTTTGGTGAATGGTTGAGACATAAAGATTTTAGTGTCAAATCAGCATGGAGATAATGACACATTGAACATGGGAATGATATGTATAGACTCTATATTTGGATAACTGATCATGCCATTCAAATATCTTTCTCTAAGTGAAGAGCATGAAAATTTAAGATTTCAATTGACAATAAACTAAGTTGTTACTGAAGTGTTGGATATCAAATGTATGTGAAACCACCATTCTGGTTTGACTGAAACAAGAACTGAATGTAGTTAATAATTTGTGAGAGCTAATTTCACATTATTGTCATCAAATCAATAACTTACTAGCTCAGTGACTTTACTATTATATTTTAATGTGGCAAAACTTTTTGACATAATGGATGTATAAACCCTATTTCATGTAGTTATAGGTGATTGGTAAGCTAAGAAAGGCCAATTAGAAGGAAATTTATGTGGTGAAACCATAGTTTGTAGGCTTTTAACACTTAATATAGTTGAAATATAAGGTTTTACTTATGATCCACTAGGAAATTTAGGCTCAGAGCTACTGTATTAGGTATAACTACAATCCCATTGGGCATTCCTATTCTAGTTCTACTATCCATGTTTAATAACAAATCGATTCCCTGTTTGCAGTTAGAGCTCCTCAAATACATATCGAGTACAGGGATAGCATAACTTGCTTTTTCTTCCGGATACATAATTGGAGAAGATGAATTTGGACCTTAGATACACGAGAAAATTAAATCAACCTAGAGATCAAAAATAATTAAACAAGGTTGTAAAGGATCCAAAGTCATGGTGATACACAAAATATTAGTTCAACATAAATTAAAAAAAAAAAAAAAAAAAAAAAAAAAAAAGGAGAGAAAGAGAAGTGTCTGAGATTGCAAACAGTGGCATTGACAGTTGTATCCACGTTGTAGCAACAACTTGACCAGCTATGAAGCTATGAAACCAGATGCCCCTGTTACACATACTACCTTTCCTTCTCCACTATTCTTACGGTCCATTTCCAGATGTTATTCGAAAACAATACAGAAATGTAATTCTATTTGGCAATAAGGCATATATATACGAGTATTTATGGTCTTGGACTTGGAAGTATCCACCAAGGCATCACTTTATTCATTGATGCTGTTTGTTTCATCTCAATTGAATTCACTAAAATTCATCAATATACAAGAAGAAGGGTTTTGAAGCAAAGCAAAATCTTATGTTTCATTTCTAATTCTAAGCAGTAACAGGATAGAGAGCTAACACCCATGACTGATATATCAAATTCCCCATTCCTACGAGTTGATTTCGAGGTTACATATAAATTATTCAATCAATCAACTAAACCCCCAACCCTAAGACAGACGAAAATGGGAAAAAGTACCTGAATACTAGCAGTGGCATACGAAAATGGATTCAAGAAGCATAACAATGTCTCTACTCATTTGCCACCATCATCTTCATCGCCTAATTTCAGTGCTACTGTGGAAGAGAAGAGAAACAGACTTGTATGTGTAACCTTCGTTTCGTTTGGGATGAAAACAAAATATCAAAATAAGGCGGTCTTCTTGTGGACATTAGACAAAAGAGCCGTTAGTTGTATTGACACCTGGCATTAAATTTCAAATTGCAAGTTGTGTTAAATAAAATCATTAAGTCAAACTTCTCATATGGTGATGTTTAAGGCACATCAAAAATGCTATTTATCTTGCATTATTTTGTTGTGTTAAATAAAATCGTTATAGTTAAAAAGCAAGGCAAATGCCTCTTATATTTGTTTGATTTGTTTTAGTACACATTTTTGGATCCCTCTCTAATGGAAAATTCTTTTTATTCGCACTCGATAAGTAGGATATTAGATTGAATCGTGTTATCCCCACTTTCCTCTCACACCAAACAAGATCACAACACAAAGGAGGAAAATAAACTCACTCTATTTTCTCCCTCTCTTTTTTTTTTTTTCAAATCATGCACCCTAAAATTGGAGATGTAAAAAAAGAAGAAAAATGAGAGCATAGAAGATTCAAAATTACTAGCTTAATTTTTGTAGGAAACTATATGTATTGTCACACAAGGGAGCAAATAGTTTGAAAATACATGTAGAAAATGACAAATTCGTATTTACTTACATCAAATCAATAAATGCATGAACATGTGATATAAATATTAGGTGCGAGTAAGTTTTTAGCAATTAAAACTTAAATTTCCTATGGCATAACCAAAAATTATATCACTAGCATATCTGAGATCCCAACGACTCAATATTTACATCATCCATGTACTTAAAAAAAATTCCCTCTTTTTCTTTGCCTTTTTCTTTTTTCCACAAACTAAGTGTATTATTCCGTTTCTTTTTTTTTTCCTCTCTCTCTATATATAAGTCGTTGAGTCTCCTTAATATAAGACGGGCCTTTTGCCTTCTTGTTATAGCATGTTTGCAAAAAAAAAAGTAAAAATCCAGAGCTCTGTTTAGCATGATTCTCAGAGTCTCATGAGAATGTATGAGAGGAACAAGAGGTATCACACATAGTCGCGTCTAACAGGATTTTTTTTTTTCATTCTCAGGGCTTGAACTCGAGACCTCTTACTAAAGGTGGAGGGATTTCAACTATCTCAGCACAACCCAATACTTTTTAGATACAGAATGATATATAATACTGATAGGAGAGTATTAGCCAATTTAAATTCCTTTTTCATCCCAACTTGTCAAACTCCTACAAGTTGGAACCTTTATCAAAAATAATTATGCAATGATCTGTAAGACTATAGTCTATAATAATGCCTGAAATCTCAAAGAATTGCAGTTCTTTACTGTTTTATTTCACTTTTCTGGTCATTGATTAAAAAAATATCAGGAAAAATTACATATTCACACATGGTGATGAGTTATTGTCATTTGAAGGAACCTGATACTTTTCCAAACAAAAAAAACTTAGGTAATTGGGATAATCAATGGAGCTTTTCTCTCAGCTATAACGGCTAACTCAACGTTGTATTTCAAAAATTAGGACAAGTTTTTTGAGAGTTATATCAATGGAGCTTTTTCTCTAACTCCTATAACGTAATTCTATGTTTTGGAGGTGTATTTCCAAGTCAAAAAAACTAGTGTTTCTAATTTCACTCCTTAATTTGGTTTTGCTTTTTGCCTTGTTGAATTTTTATTTATATAAAAGAATGGTTACATCGTAATTTTTTATTCTAATTAATTTTTTTAATTTAAATAATTATTTATTAATTCAAAAGTGAGGCACGTAAACCTCATTTATTAAAATAATTGAAAATCAGGTAAATGTATTAATAGCGATCATGATACGCTAGGTTTTGCTAATTCATTTACATATATTTATGTTAAATAATTATAAATATAATTCATGTGCAACTTCATTTATGGCCTTGTTCTGATTATTTTTTAAGTTTGACATGAATCAATTGATTAAAAGTTTCAAAAAACTGAAGTAGGATGAAGTTCAAAAGCTCATGAAAAGTATACAATCATCACACCTGGTGGCTTATGAGGAAAATGCTTGAGATATGTATATTTATGTGAAAATAATTAAATTAATAAAGTGGTGGAAATATATGCAATAAAGTGAAGTTCTTGTGTAATGATAGAAAACGTATGCTACTTACTAGTTTAGTTAATGCTATTAAGCGAGAAAACAAAGAGTTGTATTGAAGATCACTAACAATGAATAAAACGCATTTCTCAAATGCGATTTAAGAACAATTTGAAATTTTTAAAGATATACCATTCAACATAAAATTTTATGTCACATATATCAATATATAATATTATATAACATTCTATACTATTTGAATATATAACAAGTGTATAATATCTATATATATCGATTAAAGAAGTGTAAAATTATGAATTCGACGAACTTTTTATGTAAAAATATATTTTAAACTACACAAACCCCACAAAAGCTTACAACAACAACAATAATTCTACACTATTTTTCCATAAATTTTAGTTAGTATAATCATCTTCAATTATACATTTATTGTGTGTTTTGTAAACTAAAACTTGATTGTTCTTATAACTTTTACATGAATCCATTAAAGTTTCGAAAGACTCTAGTAGGATGAAGTTCAAAAGCTCATGAAAAGTATACAATGAGCATACCTGGTGGCTTATGAGGAAAATGCTTGAGACTTTATCGCTTCATCACACAAAATTTTTAACGTACTTGTACTCTTTTTATGTTTGACTTGAATAGAACATCGTCTATTTTTCTTGTACTCTTCAAAATTGTTAACATGCTTGTTGGATTTTTCAAAAGTTGTACATTTTTAGAGAATTCAACATGAGTTTTTTCGTCGAACTTTTTTGTGGGCGTCCGTTACGACCTATTTAATGGCATGTGTTGGTTGCATAGGTCATCATTTTCAAGTTCAAACGAGGTTCGGAATGGGAAATAGGAATTTTTTCATTTTTCGTGTGTTATAGTTCAGGAATTTTGGGTGATATGTGCATTCGGAGGTTTTTTTGATAAATTTTTTTGTGGAAGTTCGTGACGACCTGTTAATGACACGCTTCAATTCAGAGCCACCTAATTCAATATGTACCAAAAGATATGCTAGTTTATATTATTTTATTTTTCTTATGCCTTCAAGCAAGGTAAACATTGATTACATTATTTATTAGGTAGTTTTTTGGCTAAAATTATTTGTGGGCGTTCGTGACAACCTATTTAATGGTGTGTGTTTTGTTTAGTAAGACAAACATCATCCCCTCTCACCCTCAATTGGTGATAACCTGAACGAAGATCGATGTTAGAGATATAACTAGCCCCTTGAAGTTAGTCAAACAAGTCATCAATTCTTGGAAGAGGATATTTGTTCTAGGTCACCTTATTCAATTGACGATAATCAATGCACATACGAAGAGACCCATCTTTCTTCCTAACAAACAACACGGGAGCACCCTATGGAGAGATACTCGTCGGATGAAACCCTCATCCAACAAATTCTTTAGTTGCTTTTTCAACTCTTTTAACTCCGCCGGAGCCATTCTATAAGGAGGGATGAAAATAGTTTACGTATTCGGAACAAGGTCAATACTAAAATCTATTTCCTGCTTGGGAGAAATATCAGGCAATTCATCGGGGAAAACTTCCGAAAATTCCTCAACCATAGGAACCGACTTAAGAGAAGGGGTTTCGGAATCTACATTTCTCACCCTAACAAGATGGTAAAAGCAACCTTTCGAAATCATCCTTCTAACTTTAAGGTAAGACATAAATTGGCCTCTAGGCATAGAATTTCCCCCCTTCCAATCTAGGATAGGCTCATTTAGGAATTGGAATCTCACCACCCGAATTCTACAATCAATAGAGGCATAACATACATGCAACAAATCCATACCAAGAATCACAGCAAAGTCTAACATGTCAAGTTCTACCAAGTCAATAAGAGTAACTATATAGGACAAGGAAACGGGACACCTTCTATAAACCCTCTTAGCCACCATAGAATTACCAATAAGAGTAAAGACCGAAAAAGGTTCTAATTGTAACACCTCACGAAAAAAAAATTGAGCTAAGACTTGGAACCGTCCTTCGTTGTGAGTAGGATTTTACTAAGGAATTTAAAATTTATTAAGTATTAAGGTCAGGTCACTAGATGTAGCACCTTGAGTTTCAAAAAGAACTAAATTGGAAATAGCAAAAAACTGAAATTTTGCAAGTTAAGCTAAGTATAAGTTTTGGGTTGACTTCAAACGACCATAACTCCTAGCTCAGGATGAGTTAGGTGTGCTACCAGATACCATAGGAAATACCTTTGAATTATCTTTTCAACGCCACTGAGTTTTCTAAGTTTCGAGTATGGATGAGTGAGATATGGCCTTTTGAAGTTAGGTTGTCCAATTAAGGAAAGTTAGCCGAAAATAGTGAAAGGTATTTTGGTCTTTTCCTTACCCAATCAGATTTAATTCATTTTTAGTAGGGTTTAAAGGGTATAATCCGATTAGGTTCAGTTTTATAATCCTAAAATTAGCCTAGGGTTTTAGTTGAGAGTTCAAGAAGAGAAAAGAGGAGATGATCAAAGCGTTCATTGAGAGTCTTGCATTTTGTTGCGGATTTTTGCCATGGGTTTAATCCTTAAAAGGTATGTAAGCTTCCATAGTGTTGAGTTTGTTCACCCACACGCCAATCATGTTATTTTTAGCGCAATTTCGTTCTTAAAGTTGAAGGATTAGAGTTATTGATGAGTTCTTGATAGGTGTTCTTGAAGTTAATTCTAAATCTTGTTGTGTTGGGATTTTGATGATTTCTTGAGATGAAATTTAGTTATTTGAGTGTTGTTTTGAGTATATTAGAGTGTAATTATATTAAATAATCGAATCCAAGTGATTGGGGAAGAAACCATTCGATTCTAGGCGAGTTAGGGTGAGAAAACGAGCAAAGAAAGTCGTCGAAGTTTTCTGGGTTGGGGCCTGGCATGTCATGCCAGCCAGAGTGCCCTAAACACTTCTCTAAATGTTAGGGTCTCGCACCCCGCGCCACTTAGAGCGCCAAGGTCGCCTGCCCCCAACCGTTCATCATCGTTTCGTTCGTTTGAGTTCTTTCAAAGGGTACCGTTACTCCCCTTTGATTCTAAACACTCCAAACCACTTCTAAACACCTAGAAATCATTCATAACATGATACTAACCTTGAATTCATAATTCAAATTCAAGGAAGAGTTAAGAGTTAAATTTTGAGAATTCTTTCGAACATTCTAAGAAAGTCTCTTTGAGTTCTTTTGTGGAGTCTTCTACAACTTCTAATAACTTGTTTCAAGACTCGAGTAAGTGAGCATGAGAGTGAGGAGAACGTATTAATGAGTCTACACTATCACCTAGATCCTTCATATCATGAACCAAACTCTTGAATTCATAATTCACATTCAAGAGAGAGTTAAGAGTAGAGTTCAAGAAAGTCTTTGAGTTCAATTGTGAATCCTTTGAGATCCACCATCGATTTGAGTTAATTTTTGAGAAATAAGTATGAGAATGAGAAGAGTTGTATACCTGAGTTCCTTATTGATATTTTGACCCTTTAGTCAAGTCATTCATGCCCATAACTTCCGCATGAACTCCATCAGTTTAGTATCTTTGAAAGAAGTAGTATCTTCAAGTTCTAAGTCTTGAGTATCGAGTTCCTAACCCTTTCGAGATTATAATCCTAATCATGGGACTATTACCTATTACCCATGAAGTCCATGAGTTGAGTTGTTCTTACCCATAATTCCACATGAACATTATAAGTCGAAAAATATTGAGATAAGAAGTATCTTTGAGTCCTTGAGTTGAGTAGTTCATGCTCATAATTCCGCATGAATCCTCTAAGTTAAGCATTCTTGAAATTAGTAGTATTATTGAAGTTCTTGAGTTCCAAGTATTTGAGTCTATATATAGTTATTGAAAACCTTGCATTGAGTCGTTCAAGTCTATAATTCGGCGTGAACCATATTTTTAAGAAGTCTTTTACAAATGTTTAAACCTTGTTTTAAGACTTAAGCTTTAAAGTTGAGTAAAGAGTAAGAGTAAGTTCATTTTCTTTAAAATGATATATGAGAACTAAGTATTCCCAAGAGTAAATATTTTCACATTTAAGATGAGAGGAAACTGAGATTTCTAAAAGAGTTTTGAGCAAGAAAGGGAACATCGATTCCAAGAGAGCTTTTAAGCTAAGTTTTTGAGTAATTATCTCAAACTAAAGAAAGAAGTTGTTTTAAAAACATATGAGCTAAGTATATTTTTGGGAGTAGTATTGAGCACCGATATGGGGATGCGAGTTCATATTAACTCAAGTCTCCATAAATCATGTAGCCATTATGGGTATTAATGGGTCATACTTTTTGGATGATCACATAAGTTAAGCTAGTGGATCCACTAAGTTAAGTAGTTCTATATGACGGCAAAGTATAGGACAGTTTGGCAGCGTGATGGTAAAGACGTTGTATCACCATTTAGGCTCATAGTGGTGGTTGTCGGTTAGAGAATCTCCTACATAGTTATATTGTATTTTTTTTCAATACATTGAGTTGTTATCTACAGTTTTACAACTTTCCCTATATATTGCATCTTTTATTGTTGCTTTATATTGAGTTGAGTATCTAATCTCTGAGTTGAGTATCTTATCCTTGAGTACTTCTGAGTTGAGTAAGTTTGAGTAGTTTTGAGTATCCTTGAGTATTCCTTGAGTTGAGTAAGTTTGAAAAGAGGTAAGTATGTTTCCTTTTTATCAAGTTTCAAGCTTATGTTTATGCTTTAGAATTCCTCTTACATGCTCGTACATTCCACGTACTGAGCCATTTGGCATGCATCTTCTCATGATGCAGATACAGGTATTTAGGATCATCAACAGGAGCTTCGTTGATACATCTGAGAGTTTGAGTTAGCTATGGTGAGCCTTCTTGCTTCCGGATGATTTCATTTACCTTTCAGTTATATCAGTTGTTAGGATGTCGTGGGTCTTGTCCCGACTTTCATCTTTATCAGTTAGAGGCTTCATAGATAATCAGTATAGTTGAGAAGTCTGTATTATTTATTTATTTTATTAAATGTTTTAAAGACTTGAGTTGCCTGACGAGTTGAATAATTTATTTTATTTGGAGTTTTCTTTTAAGTTAAAGCTTTCTATTTAAGTTTCATGAATATTTATTCAGTTTTTAAGCTTTGTATGCTTGAGTTAGTCTTCCGTTTGAAATCAGCCAGGATAAAGGTTCGCTTGGGGACCAGCAATGGTTCTTGAGTGCTGCCCACGTCCAGGGTGTAGGCTCAGATCGTGATACTAATAATACATCGGGGAGCATATCAAACTTCATGGCCACATAAGGTGCCACAAAGGACAAAGTAGCTTCGGGATCTAACAAGGCCTACACATCAAAAAGAAAGAATTTTAACATATATGTGACTACCTTTGGAAACTCTCTTGGTCACCTCAGGATTGGAGAGCATAGAAGCGATTTTGCTTCGGGGCGGGGCGGGTTGCAGGTACATGTGATTTTATGTGAGTTCAAACTTAATTTAAACTTTTTATATGTTATAAGAGTGATAAAGCACTATTTATTAAAATAATTTCTTTAAAACTACTAAAATATTCAAGATAGTAAATGAAAATAGTTCAATAAAAAATAATACAATTTCTTACATGTTTCCCAATTGACCTCTAAAAACTAATTTTTTAAGTCACTACCTATTAAATTAATACAACTTAGTGAAAAAATGAATTTATTTTTATGAATTATATTTTTTTGTATCAAATTTAACTAGAAAAAAAATTTAAAAATTATGCGGGGCCGGTTGAAAATGAAAAAAAATGTTATGTAGGGAGGCATGGGGCGGAGCAGATTAAGAATTTTGTAGGTTAAGCTCAACCCGCCCCACCCTCACCCTGCTCCGCCCCTTTGCCATCCATGTTAGCCCATGGATATGGTGCCTTGGAGCACCCAAAAAAAATTTTGAAAAAACTTTATGGGCCTATGTAATAAGTTGGGGAATCATTGCGTATAGCCCCATCATTTTTAAGGCATATTTTCGCATTTACGAGCTAACTTGAGGTGGAATCGATCATTTTATTTTATTTATTTATTTGAGAAAAATGGATAAAAACCCCCCAAATCTATATCTAGATTTTCAACTACACAATTTAACTTTACGAGAGTCCTATCACCCTTGAACTATTTAAAACTGAAATAATTACACCCTTAAAAAGTCACAACCACATTTATGTTGACTTGTGAATTTCACGCGTTTGGCACGTGAAAATTTGATTGATATTTTTTTGTTTTTTTTTTATAATTCTTTCCACTTTCTCCTATACTCTCCCAATTCCTTCAAATCCCTGAAATAACTTCTTCTCCCAATTCCTTCAAAATCCTAAAGTAACTTCACCATTACTTTAAACACCAAAGTCTACCGAAATTGGATTGTGAGGAACAAAGATGAATAGTTATAGCGGAGTTCGTCAAGCAATATTCGAGTTTTGCTTGTCAGATAACCTAAAAAACAAACTAAAAAGATTTGTGCATATCGCTACTTCGTCGAGGTTTTGCTTGCTTCACTAGAGCTTGCTGGTCAGAGAAGTGCAGTCGCAAGATTTTGTTGTTGTTGTCATCGACCTCACTGTGAGTACTGAGGTAGGTCTTCATAGTGACCGTCTCGGAACAAGAGAGAGAATAGAGGAGAGTCGGAGGGGAGAAAGGGTTTTTGCTAGTGGTTTGGGTTTCGCCAGAGGCGTCGATAATGGTGGCTGTTGGTGTAGCATTTCGCCAGCAAGTCGAGCACCAGAGAGAGGGGGGACTTGAAAAACAAACTAAAAAAGTGAGGGGGAGGAAAGAGGGAGGACGAACAAAGGCAGTAATGATGCCATTAATGGGGGTCAACTGAGACGAGTACTATCCTCTTGTAGATGATTGACTGAAATTTGAGATTGATAATTAAAGAATCTATAAATAAATTACCAAAAAAACATTATCAGTTAGGAGTTCAATTGAATTTGATGTAAACCCAGTTTGATTATTTTTTTTCAAATCTGATCCAAATCCCTTTTTTGGGTGATATACATATCATTTTATCTTTAATTGATTTCTAAAATTTTTTTACATGAGAATTTAAAAGTTTGTTTTGAAATCAAGAATGGTGAATCCGGTGAAGATGGTGGTAACTAAGACGACTTAGAGATGGTGAATGGTGGAGGAATTTGGTCATTGTTGTTATGGAGAAGAAAGGCGATAAATAAGGAAAAAAAATATATTTGAAATACCCTCACTTTGCAAGCTAAGCATTCAGGAAGGTAATAATTTCAGTTTTAGACACTTCAGGGGTGATAGGACTCTCGTGAAGTTAAAGTGTATAGTTGAAAATCTAAATATAGATTAGGAGGGGGAGGGCATTTTTTTCTATTCATTTTAGTAATGAAAACATTTTATTGAGCTATATGCTTACTTAGATGATCTGATTCAAAGTAGAGAGTTTGTCATTGCTACATTATAGAGAAATGTCTTAATCTTATAATTAGGTGCCACAACCTAATTCAGGTTAATTGCAAAAATAGAGTTTGATATTGAAAAAATTCCACCATTATGCATTCTATAGTACGAAATAGTGTGTCTCGATAAATTTCATGAAGTTTGAGGGCCAATAAAAGCAATTATTCATTTTTTTATTCGGTATCCAATAATTATATTGAAGTCTGATGAATCCAATTTTGTATCATGTGGGGCTCATTCGTGTAAGCTCTCTCTATCAACGATTTTTTCGTACCATGATAGAGAGAACTTCCCTCGAATGGGCCAAATATTGGATACGAAACATGAGAACAAAAAAATGGATAATTGCATTTAAAGTTAGTGACGCTGGAACTTCACAAATTTTATCTTCGTGTAATTGGTCAAAATCTAATTTATTTATTTTACTTTTATCAAGTCAAAAGTAAAATTGCAATCATTAAACTGTAACTAAATGTTGACTTTGTACTTAATTTGATTTATGACAGGGTAGCTTATAAAAAAAAAAAAGTATCTACGAAAGTAATTAAAAAGTGAGAAATATATATATATATATATATACTCCCTCCGTTTTACAAAGAATGAACTAGTTTGATTTGGCACGGAGTTTAAGAAAATAAAGAAGACTTTTAAATCTTGTGGTCCTAAATTAAAGTTATGTCAAATGTACAAAATTGTCCTTTAATCTTATGGCCTTAAACATGCCAAGTGGAAAGCTGAAATTAAAATGTTACCAAAAAAAGAAAGAGGTCATTTTTTTTGAAACTGACTAAAAATTCTTTTTAAAACGGAGGGAGTACTAGATTTAGTTTGTTTGTGCTAGCACGGGCCAATGTATGTAGTGAATTTTCTGTCACGAAAATTGTAAGTATTTGAAAAAAAATGTTCTAAAAGTGAAAAATAATAATTAAAAATTAGAGTTGTATCCGGCCATACTTATAAGTTGAGATGTCAAAAAGGGTCAGCCTAGCCCACCCGACCCAAGCCTCGCGGGCTAAAAGAATTTGATGGGCTAGGGCGGGCCGACCCTTCATTTGTGAGGGACTGAAAATGCTCAATCCCACCCAACCCTAGAAGGGTTGAGGGCTGCGGCGGGCTAGCCCTTCTTTCTTTTGTTTTTTCATTTTTTTCTTTCAAACTTAAAATTCTATAACATCAAAAAAAAATGAGAAGATTTTTAAATCAAATATGGCAAACAATGGTGTTTTTTCACTAACACTACAAAAAAATCTAGTGTGATTAGCATGTATCTATGATACTAGATACGCGAAATACATGTATCTATGTGATGCATCCCAAATATGCGAGCGAGATAAGAGAGTGACGAGCAAGACGAGAGGGAGGCGAGGGTCCGTGATTTGTCTATGTTTCCTAGATACATGTGAATCCACTTGGATAGTGTATGTAAAACAAATTAACCTAATTTTGAGTCCATGTTTCCCGAGATACATGTATCTATTGTGATGCATCCCAAATATACAAGCGAGATAAGAGAGTGGCGAGCGAGACGAGAGGGAGGTGAAGGTGCGAGATTTGTCTATGTTTCCTAGATACATGTGAATTCACTTGGATAGTGTATGTACAACAAATTAACCTAATTTTGAGTTCATGTATCCCAAGATACAAGTATCTAGATGTAGCAAAATTTGGTAAGATTTGTAATATTACAACATGGAATGCATTTAAGTGATTCGCACATATACTAGGAGATTGTTGTAAGTTACCCTTAAATAAATAGTTTGTCTCATGGGCCGACCCCGATCCAGCCTCGATCAAGCCTCAAGGGTCAAGGACTTATATGGATTGGGCTTATAAGCCCTAGTATTAAATGGGCTTGAAAAATCATATCTCAACCCTACCCCAATAAAAGGTTGGGTTGGCCTGGCCCCATGGGCTAAACCCATTTTGATGGCTCTTCTTATAAGTTGTTTTTTGATTTTTTGTGAGAATTTGGAATGAAGAGACACGAAACCAGCTTTTTTTATATTTTTCAAATTTGTGAAAATCGAGATCAAAATTCAACGTCAAGTTGAATTTAATTATTGATATTTTGAATTTTAATTCAATAGGAAGGAAATATTCAACTTCAAGATAGTGTGCAATAAGACTATTTGAACTTTAAGATGATCAGCCTTCTTAACTCAAAATTGAGTAAATTGGACTAAATTCAGCATAAGAAATGATGAACTTATTTTGTATTTTAGTTCACTCCCAACTGTGAATCTAACTACCTATAATAGCTAGCTAAATTATATGATTAAATTTCCACAAAACATGCTATTTTTGTCTGTTTCAGACTTTTTACATCTTTCCTTATTTTAAATCATGTAAGGAGATAATCAATTTTAATTTCTTAGATCATTTGCTCATCACAGTAGAAAGGGAGCATGCTTCACATTAATCATTTGTTTTTTTTGAATATTCATGTGGTGTCTTAAACCTAATAATCCGATTAATTCCAATTTACGCTTTGTGTACAACTTATTTAAAGAGGAAGTGTTCTCAATCAATAATATTTTCAATCTTAAAACTCCTAGTTCAAACTTCTAATCAAGGATGGAGAGATCAAAGATGTAATGATCCATCTCACTATGTCCCTTATGGGTCATTTGGTTGTTTGTTAGAGTTATGCAATATGAATAATTATTTACATATCACCTTTTACATCTTTGTTATAGTGATAATGTTTGTCTCTAAATTGCATGTTTGCTATATGCATGATATTAATGATTATCATAAAATATTGTACGATATCTGACTATGAATATAATGTTATAGAAAGGTAATTATCTTAAAAAGAATGTATTGTTATAATGGATGTTACTGACGTATATAGGTAAAATGTTGTTATTGAAAAATAAAAAAATATAACATGAAAACTTGATTTTGAAGGAAATCAAGCCGTTAGAGTGAAATATTGTTATAATGAGTTTTGACCGTATAACTTAATATCCAATGGGCATGTTGAATTTTATACAAAACAACTATAAAACTATTCCTTGCATTTCTATTTGTTTGTCATACTTTATTTTTTATTCTATTTAAAAAAGAAAGTTTTTTTTGTCAACACTTTAATTCTAACTTTCCACATAACATATTAAGATCACAAGATTAAAAGATAGTTTAGTACATTCAACATATTTTTTGGTTTATGTCTACAAAATTTAAAAGTCTTCTTTATTTTCTTAAACATCATTTCAAGTCAAAACCAACCAAACAAATTGAGACAAAGAAAGTAGTAAACACGATATAAGCTATACTAGTTTTCCTTCCCAAGAGACAATTCAGTCTATGTATATTTGATATACATCGTATTCAACATTATATATAGGATGTATAACTAATTAAACATAACAAATCATGTATTAATAATATTTTTCTATATATCTAAATAAAACTTTAACTTTAGACTAATCTACTTTATATTATAATTGTATATCGTATGTTCAATGGGACTTTTTTTTGTGAGTATACACTGTTGGTAAGCAATAAAATAGAGGAAAAAGAACCGAAAGAAAGTGGTTTTTTCCATTGGTACGGCATGTAAAGAAAAAAGAGTTGTCGCACTTGCAATTCCAAACATGTCACAAGTACACAACACTTAAAGAGGAAATAAAGAAAGTACAGAATCGATTTGAAGCAAAACTAATTAAAGGTATTCCATTTTTCAAAAAGGAAAAAAAATGAAGACCAAGTTATGTCGTTTGGTAGTGGTAAGAGTTCGATAGGTATTAATAATATATGAATTAGTTATAATAGAATTTATGTATTCCTTCTGTCCCATTTTATTTGAGGTAATTTGACTCGACACAGAGTTTAAGAAAGAAAGGATAAAACTTATGGTCCAAAATAAATTATAGAAATTTGTGTGACTGTAATCATTTCATTAAGGATAAAATAGATATTTTATAGTCAAACATGTATATAAATATTCCTTCCATTTAAAAAAGAATAACCTCCTTTCCTTTTTTGGTAACATTTTAATTTCAGCTTTCCATGTGGCATGTTTAAAGCCACAAGATTGAAGGGCAATTTAGTACATTTGACATAACTTTAATTTAAAACTATAAAATTCAAAAGTCTTTTTTATTTTCTAAAACATCGTGCCAAGTCAAACCAGGTCTTAGTGAAACGGAGGAAGTAACTTGTTTCTTATGGAACTGGGGATCTAAGTGACTAGATAAATGAAGGACGTGTCAAAAGCACCTGAAAAGGTTCATGTAGAATGGAATAAACCAATACAACATTCTTCTCTTCTCATCTTCTTGCGAATGTGGTCCGAACCATGTTCTCCCTTCGCCCATACAATTTAACAAATCTCCAATCAAAATTCTTCCATGCGACTTTTTATAATCGCAGTTTATTATTATAGGGTTCAGAGTTCAGAGTTCAGGGTTCACGAGTAGAACCTCGTGCACCAGTTTGACTTTCTTTTTCAAATTATAATAAGAGGTCTAGTATCAACTGTTCGATATAGTTTTGATCATACTACTCTCATCATGTCGTCTTCAGAAGAAGGAGGAGGAGGACGGAGACGACGTAGAGGTGGAGGAAATAATGGTGTTTGGCCAGAGCCATTCTTGGAGGCATTGGCTACACAAATGGCTATTAATGCTTCTAGTTCCATTAATCGTCTTGCTGCTGCTCAAGCACTCTCAAATCTTTTTCAGGTACACATACCTTGAATCCCGCTTGTAATATCTAATCCTCGTTTTCCCTGTCTGGTGTGGTCTTCCGTTGTCCTTAATTATGATATTTTAGAATTTAATATACTATTGATATAATAATAATTATAGCTACTCAATATAATTGTATAATAAGTTGTATATAACATGCTTGTATTTATAATACATATGAATTTTGAATTTAAAATTTACTGAATTTATCTAAAATCGATATCAAATATTGTAACTCCGCCCTTGAGTTGTGAATTAAGCTAAGGTACATTATTATTATTATGAAATTAATAATGGGGTTTTGAGTAATTGGTCACGCGTAATCAAATATGTTTGTATTAGAGATAATATAATGATTTTGTAAGATAATGAGTATTATACAGTTTGGTCAAATGGAACCCGTGATCAATAAATAAATATATATATAAAAATAGGTGTAGGTATAGATTATAGATTATAGTATAGTATATAAAAAATATTAGAGTTAAAATTGCATTAAATAATATTTCTGAAAAAGTATGATCAGTGCATATAAATGAAATGTTGAAAGTAACTGGTTATGACTGGCATTAGGATGACGAATTTTAGCTGCAGAAAAAAAGTCTTTTGAGGAACTCTATTAGCTAGCTGTACTTGTACATCAGAAACTACTTTGTCTAATTAGCCCACCAACATATATCTCTCTTTTTTTTTTTTTTTTTTTCATCCGCATATTGTATTTATATTGAAATCTGATTAAATTTAAATTTATATTGGGAAGTTTCATATCAAAGAGTAAAACACTCTCTAACAAAGGTGACTTTGTACCAAGTGGAGTCGAATCCAAAATGAGTATTTATCACTCCACTACAATTCTTATTTGTCAGAAACATACATCTCTTATTGCTTCATCGACTCCCTAAAATATCATTCCCTTCGTCTCAATTTACGTGTTACCATTTGACTTGACACAAAATTTAAAAAAGAAGTAAATGACTTTTAAAATTTATGATTTAAAACGTTGTTTGATCATTTATCTGACTATAAATCATATCATTACGAATAAAAACATAATATTTAAGTTTAATATTTGCAAGGGACCCTATTTTCAATAATAAAAAGATGACAGTATTTTTGAGACAGATATATCACATAAATTAGGATAAAAAAAATACTATTATATTTATATTAAATTTTAAAAAATAATACATAACATAAGTTAACATCTAATAAAATTATTTGATAATAATCAATCGCTAAAAAGAATGAGCCACAAATTTTGTTGTCTAAGGCGACCAACGTATATTCCTATTTTTTAAAATAGTGATGATATACTCTTCTTACTCAATTTATGTGTTTTTATTCGAATTTCAAATTTTACATATTTAAAAATTAGTACATCAAAAGTTATAAGTCATTATAATCAACAATTCAAAATATTTAAAAAATATCAATAAATAAATTGAAATGAATAAAATACTACGTTCGCAAATCGATATTTTAAAAGAGTCAACCTAAGGTTTGTCTATTCTTTGGACAGTCGTTTTCTAGGGTTTTGTTGCATCTATGCCAAAAAAGTTCTTTTGGTTAAAATTTGAATTCCTTTCCTTTTCATTGCATGATCCTTTTTAAGCTCTACATATTAGAAATCCCCACAACTTTTTTGACTGAACTTTCTAAAGATATACATAATATATATATATTCACTTTTATTTGCCCATATATGTAGCACTAGCTTGAACTCCTATATATTACTCTAAAAAGATGTCGAAAGAGACCGTTGAATCCTCCTTTTTATTGACATCATTACACATAACTACAAATTTAACTTTGTAGCGTGGATTAAAATATTTACATGTAATTATTTAATATGTGACTAGTTTTTTTCGGTAATATTGATATATGTGATAAAGATGAGATACTCTATAATAAATTTATATTATTAATCAAATTAGTAATCTTATTATCCCATCTTATCCAATATAAAATTTGAGATTATTTTATCTCACCTTTTAAATAGAATAATCTCGAAATAATTTAATCGAAACAGGCAGGTGATATATATGGCTTTTCATGAGTATCATCCATTGGGTAATATCATACGTTTTCTGGGTATTATTCTCTATTTGGTAGGTAGCTTAAGGGGAAAAATAAATAATAGAGGTTACTTTTTTTCAGAATTTACCTACCAAATCTAAGCATTATATAGGGAAACATACGTAAATATAACAAATGAAGAAAATATTTATCATTTATAGTAATAATATATATTTTTTCACTTGATCATTTTTAATATATTTATACTATACTTTTAATACATATTATAGAGAACAATTTATAAATCACATATAATATAAATTTTATTGATGGATAATACATTTTTTTACACATTTTAATATAATGTGTCATTTCTTACCGAACAAGCATAATACATTTAAAAACAATTATAAATGTTACATACATAATTCACTTTTAATACATATTATAGATTTAACATAGTATTGCTAAATATAAAGTATTGCTAAAATCAGTAATTATTTATTAAAATGTATTAAATACTTTTGATTCATTTTGTAATTATGATAGAGTAATTATTTGAGTTTTTTTTTTTTTTTTTTGTGAATAATATGGCATTAATTGTTTATTGGTTGGTTTCCAATGAAAACTGTTACTACCTGATCTGTTACATATCTAGTATGGTATAGTATGAATTGAAATGAAGAGCTTGTTACAGATTCTTTATTTGTATACTTGTCAGTACAGCTAATTAACAATATATAATAATAATTCTCTGTGATAAACTTGTATAGCTCAAGTAAATTAAAGGTCCCTTTTATTTAATAGGAAAGAGTTGCTCGGATAATAAAGATCCTGAATTTTTAGAAAATAAAGTTCCTTTTTATTGTATTTTGAAGGGTTAAATCATTTGATATTTAGAATTCGTAAATTTGATTGATTCAAACTCATACAATAGACTTAATTAAGGATTAAGGGATTGATATCCATTATTTTAAAAAAGAAACTCAAAATAACATGTCTTCATTTTATTTATCGTCTGACATGTCAATGTCAAGTGTAATATACATACTTCGAAAGTTTGAATTATAGTTAAACAAGTGTTAAACTGATTCACTTGAGCCCTAATACATGTCTATAAGCATTTAATAGGTACACGGCTTAATTAAAATATACACGTAAAGAATCACGTTAACTTTAAGTGTATCGATATTTATTCCGACTATATATTAAGTGAAGTTAATTTATTAAAAAAGGCAAGCATGTCTTGCGCATTCCTTGTGTCATGTGTAAAATAAATCTTTCCAGTTGTTGATGATTCACATTCTTGGCTGACACTCCATTCTTACACTTATTCATGAATCCAATTTCTGACCCCTCTTCCTCCAACCTTATCCATATATGATAATAATTATAACAATAATACTAGAGTACTATCTTTTCACTATTAAAAATTACTACTCCCTCCGTCCCATTTTATGGGCCAATATTTACGGGCACAAAATTTAAGAAATAAATGAAGATTTTAAAATGTTTACCAAATTATCCCTTTAAAAAATGGTCATATTAAAAAGTAAACTCACTTTTCTCTTTCCTCATAAATGTGTTGGAGTACTATCTTTAAGATTAAGTGGGACCAACAAGGGTAAAAGAGGAATTGTATATTTAAATACTTATCAGATAAGGAAATGACATTCTTTTTGGGACTGACCAAAAAGGAAATGGTGCCACATAAAATGAGACGGATGAAGTACTACTTTATTGAAATTTCTTAGAAAAAATAATAATAATATTTTCATACGAAATATTAGAAGCTTTTCAATATTTCAATAAGTATGTATGTTTCGAATGGAATATATATTTTATAACACAAATTTCTTATTAATAATAAATATATCCTCTTTCTTTAACAAGAAACATGGTCTTCTTTCTCCTTGTTAAAATAGTACAATTGCTTTTCTCTGGCAATTTCATATTATAGGCCTGATTAATTTCAATTTGTAAAAGATAAATTGATAATTAAACATATATATTAACTTTCTTTATCAAAAGCTTATCTGTAGTTATAGTTCTATTCTTAGAATTCTTAATTTTTAATTAAGAGTAAAGAGACTTTAACTAAATTCAAGCAAGGATAAATCTATCATTGAAGTTTCAGGATCGACAGAACTCAATAAGTTTTGTTTAAGTTTCTTATTTGTTTTTAAAATATATTAAGTATATATTACTAAAAATAATAAATTTAAAATTTTGAATTGCCAGTGATGGGAGTTGAGTGTATTTTAAAAGCTGAAGGAGTGTGGAGAGACAGTAACCTTTTCTTGGAAATGAAAGAGAAAAAAGGAGATGTGTCTATTCCTCTTTATATCATGAATATATATATATATATATTATTTTATTTTATTTTATTATTATTATTTTTTTGTAATATTAGTATTTTCAAAAATTATTTAGACATAAAATTGTCATAAGTTTGAAATTCAGAAAACTTCAAAAACTGTTTTTTTGTTGAAAAATACAAGAACTTTCGTATTGATAGTTAATGAGATTACTGAATTTCTTATATGATTTAGACATTTTTCCTTCCTTAGAGCTAGTTAGAGTGTGAGTTAGTCGCAAAATCTAATTTTACATAGCAAAAATCTAATTTTACATGGTAACAGAGCATGACTCATCTCACTCAACATTGAGCTCTTGAACTTTAAATTATCCACGCACTAAGAGCCCATTTGGATTGACTTAAAAAGATAGTTTTTAAGTCGAAAATAAAAAGTCAAACTGAAATAATTTTTAAATCAAAAAATAAAAAATAATGGGAGACCTAATTTATATTTTTGACTTATTTTAAGTCATTTTTAACTTATTTTAAGCCATTTTTTATTTTGTTAAACACTTTTCAACTTATTTTAAATTATTTTTTATATTTATTAAATACTTTTAGAAGTTAAAAACTGAATTAAAATTTAATTTGATCAACTTTTAAGTCATTCCAATCACTATTTAAATGCTAGGCATTAGGCGTGAGGTGGATGTTGAAAGTATGACAAAAATTGTTAGTGAGATGACAAAACTTGAAACAGTCTTTTTTCTAGGTATGAGTTAAACTCAAAACTTAATAAAATCATTTATAGTCACACAAATATTTATAACTTATTTTAAATTATAAATCTTAAAAATTCTTTTTTTTTAAAAAAATTTTGTATCAAATCAAACTAATTAACTCGTATAAATTGAAACGAAGGAAGTATTTAATTTCACAATACTTATCACTGACATGAGAGGTGATGAGTAGTTATCTTCTTGGTTTCTTTCTCCTTGATATTGATAGTACCTAATTACTAGTAATAAATAAATAGCCTACTATTTTCCTACTCTTTTTTTTCTTCTGACTATCACTGCATTCCTTTCCTTTTATTCTAATCATCCAATAAGTTTACAACTATTTTCTTCTTACAAGATACCTTTTCTTCAAACAGCACTCATTTTTTATATTCCTTTTCTTCCCATTAAAAGGAATGACAGTTCAATATTACAAAATAACTAACTGTAAATTAAACTTATTATAAGTTTTAATTACTTGCTCCATTTTAAAAAGAATAATTTTTTTCTTTTCTTTTACAAAATATTTTAATTTCAATTTTTCACGTTGCAGGTTTAAGATAATAAGATTAAAGAATATTTTGATACACTTGACATAACTTTAATTTAGAATCAGAGGATTGAAAATATTTATTTATTTTTTAAAATTTGATGTTAAGTTAATTTAGATTGTTCTTTTTAAAATAGACGAAATAATATTGTTTTGACCTCATGTTTTGGGCATATCACGTGAAGGAATATATCGTTTCCCATGTGTTTGGGGCGTGCCTGCCATGAGGGGCTGTTTTTGTACTTTTCCTAACCTTCTTCTAAGCTAATATGTATCGTTTTAATTTATGTAATGTATTTTGATTTGATATAAAGTTGAAGAAAGATAAACTTTTGAAATTTAAATAAATAGATTCACACATTCTAGTGACAATTTGTGTCCTACGCCGTGTCCTACGTATATTATGTCATATAAGATTCATGTGTCTGTTTGTTCAACTTTTTATAAATTTAAATGTTTATTTGTGCATATCCAAAGTTGAAGGGCATAAATATAAAATGAGACCAAGTTAAAAGACGCATTTATGTATTATGCCATTTGTGTGACTATAAATTTTTTCATTAAAGTATAATCAACATTTTAAATTTAAATTATTACTATTAAATATATAAATATATCATTCTTTTTAAAACTGACTAAAAAAACGAGATCATATACATTCAATTAGAGGAGTATGATATTTGAGTAATGAATTTATTGATATTTTAAATTTATAAACTTCAAATATATGAAATTGGCCTCTAGCTAGTTTCACTTCTTCAAATAGTGACATTAATTATCTAAAATTCTGGCTACTCCATTACTTCCATAAATATTAACCTGATCTCAACTTAATATAATTTATCTCAACATGAATTAGCATCATGTCTTTTTCTGGCTGTGACCCTGCATGCCTGCCTCTGTGCTTGAAAACGCTTGGATTTTGGAAACAATTTTGGTTAAATTCCTTTTTATAATTTGAGATGGACATGCCATTAGCTACACTTTTTAGACTTCTCATGTTGGTGTAGGTGCAATATATAGCTGATATTGATCTATACCTAGCTTTGTTATAGGTGACAAGTGCCAATTAATTAGTACGTAATCTCTCTTTCCATATTTACTTATTCACTATATTAAAAACAAATGTTTAATTTTATTTATTCAGCTTAAAAAATTAAAAGACAATTTATTATTTTATGCTTATTCTACGTTCATTATTAAGGAGTACTATTTACTTGAATGATATAATAAAACTAATTTTGTTTATTGTTTAGGTATGTTTCCCTATGTATTAGTTTATGTATGAAATGAAACATTATGGTAAAGAGAAGCCATGAAATACTTTTCATTAGAGTATGTTTTAATTTATGTAACGTACGTACTTTTTAAAATTATTGTAACAAAAATAATCATTCTATCTCAATTTATATGACATATTTCGTTTTTTAAGATTCAAACAGTTTAAGTTTGACAAAGAGTTTGTGCATGAAATCTTCCAGTTTTTTGAAAATAAAATTTATATATTTGTAAATTATATAAAAATATTGTAAGTCTCAACAATAATAGTTAACAATTCAAAATATTTAAAAGATAAATTGAAACAGAGTAAATAGTCTATACAAGTTTAAACATCAAAAAATTCAAAAGTTGTCTAGACTTTTTTTTAGTAAGGTATCTAATATAAAATATTGTTATATTATGTATTATTTCATAACGTATAGTATCTGTATTGATTTTGGTACGACAATATTTTTCAGGTTTGTTCAACATGGAGAGCAGTGTCCCGGTCCGATCTTCTATGGCAAAATTTAAGCAACCGTATATGGAACCGCCGCCATCTTCTCCGTCCAACATGGCACGACGAATACGTATATTGGCACCGTACTTCCAATAATTTCCGTCACCGTAGATACGTATACCGTACTCTCCATTTTGTACAAGCAAACAACAACGACGATAACAACGACGGTCTCTCTTGTCGGCGTATTGCGTTATCTGATCGCCATTTAGCTGCCGGATTCTCCGATGGATCGGTTCAATTGTTTCATTTACCTACTAGGGTTCATTTATCTACGTATCATCCGCAACAACGTGACCGGCTCGGCCGGTATTCTAGGGCTATTTCGGGAATTATTTTGTCGGATGAGAAACTGGTGTTTGCGTCATTGGATGGTGATATACATGTGGTGGTGATCGGCGGGGCGGATCAGTATCCGCCCCGCCGTGCACATTTAGGTGATGTGGTGAATGACGGCGCTTTGGTGGATTTCACCGGTCGTGACCGGTGGTGGGTTGGCCTCTATGCAGGTGATTTTAATCTTAACTTCCCTACTTTTTTTTTTTTTACGTAATTTAACTTGACATAAAATTTAATAAAAAATGTTATATAAATATAGTATATATATATATATATGAAACGGCCTAATAATGAAATAGTGTTATTCAACGTATGCAATAAGTTTTATATGTGCTTTTTATTATGTTTAAGTAGTGTGAGCCCGTTTGGTTTGGCTTAAAAGTCGATCAAATCTACTTTTAAGCCAGTTTTTAACTTCTAAAAATGTTTGATAAATATAAAAAATGACTTAAAATAAGGTACGAAGTGTTTGACAAGATAAAAATGACTTAAAATAAGTCAAAAACCAAAAGTAGATCTTCCCCTACTTTTAATTTTTTGACTTAAAAGTCATTTTAGTTTGATTTTTTATTTTTGACTTAAAAGCTATTCTTTTTTTTAAGCCAATCCAAACGGGCTAAATTAGTTGCTAAAAGTTGATTTTTGTATGTATTCAAATTAGAAAGGTTAATTGATTTGTTTATAATAAAATATTTAAATAGTCGTTAGAGATAAACAGGTCAAATATATTGACCAACTAACTAATTATGAAAGAATGTCGGTTATTATGATGCTAAAAAGTGTAACATAATAATTTGCTTTGGTGATTGGACCGGAAGATTTCTTAAAGAAGGCTTAATTTTTCCTTGACCAATGTTTTCTGTTTCTTCTTTTTGGGAAAAAAAAAAAAACAAAACAACACTAGTATTTTACTACTCCCTCCGTCTTAATTTGTGCTACCTAGTTTGACATTACATGAGGTTAAAGGAATAAAAAACTTGTTAGAATAAATGAAATATGTTTGTATTTTTATAATTTTATTAAGGATAAAACGAGTATTTTAAAGTTGAATTGTTATTATATATAGAGATATATCATTTCTTTTGAGATTGACTAAAAGAAAAGTGAATTGTATAAATTGGGACGATAATATAGTGGGCCCGGAATAAAAAGGGTTCCAACAAAAATGATAAATTATCTATATTTTTTAAAGAACAAGTGAAAATAGATGTATAGTGAATAACTAAAAATGGGTGGAGGAGTAGTTTTTGTAGGTGTCGCATAGGAGTTACGTAGGATAATATAAGGGGTTATGTGGAACTTAACCGTTTAAAAGGTAAATATGAACTCAACGTTGGATGGTAGGAATAAATATAACCAAAAAATATAACGAAGATAAATATAACAATTTTCTAAGAGTATGAAAGTAAAATATGACCCTTTTCCCATCCATCAAAGCAGAACTTTGAAGTTTATTAACTTTTTGAATGTAATTTAGTCAGCGTCTAACGTTAAATTAGACATTAGTTGGGCTGAATTACCATAAAGAATAATTACACTTACTAATTTCTCATCATTACTCTACCATGATGATAATTGCTAAAATCAATTAGGATTTTCATAAATTACGATAATTTGTAGCGTGATCCAATTTTTATTAAGTTACTAAATTAAAATGTCTCCTTTTCTTTGGACAAATATTTCAGGTGTACCAGGTCGGGCATTTCACGTATGGAATAGTGAAACGGAGCAACTAATCTTCGCCGACGGTGATTTAACCGATCCCGAGGCAGTAACCGGTTGGCACCTCCTAACCGAGTTAACTGACCTCGTGGGCCGAGTCCATGTCACAGCCCGTGACACTGCTGTGGCATGTACCGGCCCACGACTCGTTGTTATAGACTTACATAACCAAGGGTTGATCCTCCGAGAAAGATCATTCCAACAAGAGCTCATTGTAGGATCTTTCGACGCCACGAGCGACTCGCTCATGGCGGTAGACAGACGGGGTGTAGCCACCGTCCGTCAAACTGAGGATTTGGATGAGTCGTGTAGGTTTAACGTGCGATCGCAACGAGGGGTGGTTGGAAGCATGAATAGTAGTGGATATGGTGTAATGTGTGTGGGAGAGGTTATTAGGGTTTGGGAAGTAGAAAATGGAGTGTATCTTTATAGTTTAAGGGAAAGAATAGGGGAAGTAAATGCCATGCATGCAGATGAAAGGCATATAGTAGCTTGTTCTAGTGATGGTACAATTCATTTGTGGGATTTTGGGGCTCAATAATTAATTAATATGGGGATTAATTATTATTAATTAGGACATTGAAGTTTCCTAATTGGTATAGTAGAAAACAATTTAACAAGTATAATTAGGGTTTAATTAAGGACTTGTCTTTTTATGTAGGAATTAAACAATGATTTGGAGCTCAAATGTGAATTGTTTCTTCTTTGTTTTTGGCAATTTATGTCATGTTCATGGTTTAGCTTTTCAAAATTATTATACTACATTGTTTCATTGTATTCCACAGAAAAATAGCACGTTTATAAATGTTCTTAATGAGAAACTTTTATCGGACTCACACAAATGCATTATGCATGTTATGGTGTGTTATTAAAACTATAAATTTCAAAAGTTTTATAGACGTACGGATAAATATTTTTACATATTTCAGATCAATGATTTCAATTTTTTTTTCCTATTTTAATTAAAACTATGAAAACAAAGTGAAAATGGAGTGTAGTATATACATAAATATATGTTGAATGTCAATTAAAATGATAATTATACCCATGCTACAATCAACATATACAACCCAAATAAGAGTTAAATGTGTGCATTTGCGATATGTAACTATCTTATACTATCAGGTTATACCATTTAAGAGCATGTTTGGATGGGCTAATATTTTTTGATTCGATAGCCATATTTCTAAATTTTAATTTATGACTTTTGATTTATTTGTCCTTTTGGCTTAAAAGCACTTTTTATTTTTCTCAAACCCCACAAACAGCCTATAAACTTCTTGATCTGCTAAAAAATAAAATGATGAAAGCATAAAAACAACTAGGATAAAACAATAACATAGTCCATGTAATCCCATAAATTGGGTATGAAGAGGGTAGGATGAACGCAAGCCTCATTTCAGCCTACCTTTATGAGGTAGAGAGGTAGCTTCCATAGACCCTTGACTCAAAATAAGTATAATAAAAGTATGATAGACAAGAAAATAACGACAACAGAGAATAGCAAGATTAACAAAAGCAAACGAAATGTCACTAAAATTGAAGAACAGGGTATTAATTATTAGTCATTAGCAAAATTGCCCAGGATGTAACATAACAACAAGCATAAAAATTAAAACATGTGTATTCTTAAACAAAATAAACAAGCTATACAATAATTGCTAACAACAGTTCCAAGTTGTCAATTTCAGCATTCTTGATGAGCTGAAACTGCAAGTAGATCAATCCTATAAACTAAATGAATATCAATTGTCCCCCATTGTGAGGAAATTAGAGATTTCCTCCATTTCATAGTACTCCTCAAGAAGATCTCACATACAATCAATCATCACCAGATAAATCTCCCCAACGAACATTGTGCTTTGCAGCTAGATAATGTGCTCCCACTGGCCCCCTACTTCCGTATGGATAAAGCTCTGGTGCAATCTTCTTCTCCTCCAGCTCCTTCAGCAACGGTGTAAATAGAGCCCATGCAGCATCAAGTTCATCACTTCTTATGAACAATCTTCGCTCTCCTTCTATTGCATCTAACAAAAGCCGCTCATATGCATCTGGTATTTCACCTCGATACCTTTACACAACGAGCCATTGAAGTCAATGTACATATAATGTTCATCTTGATCACGTAATCTTAAATTACTCACTCGGATAAGTCATCCATCATACATAACGTTAGTAAGCAAGGTAGATTAAATTCTTATTAATCCCATTAATAAGTTCACTGTCCACACTTTCTAATTTAAGCAAGTGTTGACTTCATAGTTCAAACAAATCTCATTGAAGAACAGCAAGAAATCTGTTAGTATTTGTTAGAATATGAATAGGTTTATACAATCCTATTAGAATAGGAATAGATTTACACAATCCTATTTAGAATAGGAATAGGTTTATACAATCCTATTTAGAATAGGAACAGGAATACAAATAGAAATAGGAATACTAAATAGTATCCTACTTGATAAAGGATTGTATTCTAGGGTCTATAAATAGAATCTCAATGTAATAATGTAAACAACAACAATTCAATAATATTTTTTTCCTATATTTCTCACTTGGTATCAGAGTCATGATTCAAGGATGAACCATGTTAGAGATGGGTGTTTATCTTGGTGGGTGTAGTTCTAGCCGCAACCTTTTTGACAGTAATGAAGATTTTTGTTGGAGAAATTGTTTCAGAGAGGATCTCTGTATCGAGACGTAGATTTGATGGAGGAGATTATGGAGAAGAGATGCAAGATCCTAAAAATTATGTGAAGAAGGTGGACAATTATTTTGTCAGAAATTCAGGCCAAGGGGGAGATTTGTTGGGGTTTATTTGCCCTGATTTCTTACCATAAATAGGTTTTCCTTTTAGGAAAAAGGTTTAATATTTTGACTAGTCCTTTTCTTGTAGGAAAAGTTTTAGGACTCTATAAATATAGGCTTGTTTCTTCTAACTTAATCAGCATTCACAATGTAGTCCTAGGGTTTGATTGAGAGTTGCAGTTATGGAGGAGAATTTTGTGTACCTCCTTGTATTCCGAGTGAATTGGTTGAGGTTGTTTCTCTCTATATTTTGTACTCTCATAGTTATAATGGATTGCTCATTTCATTTGTGGACGTAGGTCGATTGACCGAACCATGTTATCTGTCTCTTTTGGTGTGTTTCTCGTTTGTCTTCTTACTCGTGGTCTTTCGAGGTTTGCTTTGCTAGCTTCCGCGTTACACCTGCTTATTTTCGGTTCCAACAAGTGGTATCATATCTGAGTTGCATAGCATCATGTGTCTTTTCAGTGACTCCTCAGATTTGATTTGCATAGTTCCAGTCGTCTTTCCGATGACTCCTCAAATCTGATTTGCGTAGGGTTGTGTCATCATTCCAACCCTACTTGTATAATTTTTCTATTCAGTAGGGTAATGCCATCATTCCGATCCTACCATGTTATTTCTCTTTTTCAATGGGTCGTTCCATCAATTCGAACTATCCTATACAATTTCTATTTTCTAGTTGGGTCGTGACATCATTCCGACCCTACCCATATAATATTATTTGTTAGATTGTAACTACTTTTAGCCATCAAATCTAATACTCTGGTGTATGAACATGTTCCGACCAATTTTTCGGTGACTTTCTTCTCTAATATCAACTCGTCTATTGATTCTAACATGATCCATATACTTTATACTAGATTTTGAGCACTTCCAACGATCGCTGCATTGTGAAGAAGTCTATATGGGAGTTTAGTAGCCTTGTATATTGATTACGTAAGTCACTATATGGTCTGAACAGTCTTTGCAAGTTTGGTTTGGGAAGTTCAACACTGTAATTTTATCACTCTGTGTTTTATCGGCATTATGCATCAAATTCAGTATTTCATGAGACTATTAAGCACATTGAGATTGACTGACATTATGCATCAAATCAAATCCAGTATTTAATGAGAAGACAAGCACATTGAGATTGAGTGTCAATTTTGTGAAGTCGACCGATCAACTTGCAGCTATCTCACTAGGCCCCTCATTGGTCCTCGTATTAATTACATATGTAACAAGCTAGGTACATGAATTGTATGCACTAGCTTGAGGGGGAGTGTTAGAATTGAAATAGGTTTATACAATCCTATTAGAATATGAATAGGTTTATACAATCCTATTAGAATAGGAAAGGTTTATACAATCCTATTTAAAATAGGAATAGGTTTATACAATCCTATTTAGAATAGGAATAGGAATAAAAATAGAAATAGGAATACTAAATAGTATCCTACTTGATAAAGGATTGTATTCTAGGGTCTATAAATAGAGTATCAATGTAATAATGTAAACAACAACAATTCAATAATATTTTTTTCCTATATTTCTCACAGTATTAATTATATTCCTAGCTATATATCAGATAATGCGGTGAAAATTAAATTCCTGGTGCTACACCAGATGTACGTCATCCATACTGAAAGCATCCTAGTCATAGAACAAACAAGGGCAATGGTGAACTACAAGAAAAATTTTGCTGTCATAGGGTGTATTCGGTACGAAGGAAAACGTTTTCTTGGGAAAAAAAGTTGGTTTCTGACTTATTTTCTAGGGCTCAGTTAAGTACGCAAGAAAATACTATACCCAAACATTTTATATAAAATCTAGCAAAATAGGGGTGGGAAGTGGGGTTCGGGAGTGGCGCAGGGTGGGATGATCAAGAGGTGGGAGTTAGGATTTTGGGGAGGAGACAATGAACTTGGAGTATCATATATGGAACATGTTTTCTCTACTTCTATTAGGGAAGTCATTTTCCTTATTTTTAAGGAACTTGATTTCCTAGAGAAAATGTTTTGAAACCGAACATGAAAAAATCCATACTGAACACACCCATAAGCTGTTACTAACTCTAGATCAGCAGGAGTCTCTTACTTTGCTTTGTAAAGAAGATTAAGGTCACTCCTGTCAAGTCTCATTCCAAGACCAGGAACCTTGTTGTTAATTTTCAGATATATGGCTTCATCAGGTTGTAGGCGCAGAACTAGTTCATTGGTTGCTTTATCCATGTCAGTTCCAAAGTTCCTTTTGTACAAATTTCCGGGAACATGTCTGAACTGGACCCTGATCTCTGCCCTGCAGTTTTAGTATAACAAAATCTCCAATCATTTTATGGCAATCAGGATATATACCTGAAAATATCATTATGGAGAAAACGACAATCCACCAACCTCTTTGTATGGAGAGCTTTTCCTGCTTTCATGAGGAAAGGAACCCCGTCCCAACGTGCATTATCAATGAAGAGTGCAGCAGCAGAAAATGTTGGAGTGATACTGCCATTTGGCACAGTTGGATCATCAGTGTAAGCTGGATATGATTTAGCACCCTTGCTATGACCCTTATACTGTCCAAGAACAACATCTTCAAGTTGCAATGGCCTCATTGACCTTAAAACTTTAACCTGAATCACATGACAGTCTCAAATTATGGACCATGTTTTAATATATTTTCTCTGTTTATAATTGTATTCACTTGGAGGATTTACGTAATGTAGGATTTATGAGAACGATTTGTGGCATAAATGTTCATACCTTTTCATTTCTGATGTCCTCAGCATCCAAACTGACAGGTGTTTCCATAGCAAACAATGCTAATATTTGAAGGAGATGATTTTGCATGATATCACGGATGATGCCGTAGTTGTCAAAGTACCTGGGACAAAAGAGAAATAAGTTTGAGATCCAACTCCAACAGAATATTACTTTCTAAGTATCAGCGGCAGAGTAATGAACCTCACCCTCCTCGTCCCTCGGTACCAAAATCCTCGGAAAATATAAATTGGACATTCCGGATGTAGTTTCTGGACCAAAGAGGCTCAAAGACAAGATTCGAGAAACGAAGAACTGAGAGATTCTCAACGAGTTCCTTCCCCAAGTAATGGTCAATTCTGATAAGAAAAGGAAAAACAAGTATAAGAAAACTTCAAACATGTTATGCAACATAACCTGGCGAAGCAAATACAGTTAGTCTTACCGGAAAATTTGCTCCTCAGTTAGGTACTTCTTTAGGCATCTGGTCAGCTCACTAGATGATTCTAAATCACGACCAAATGGTTTCTCAACAATGACCCTTGTCCACCCACTTGTTGAAGAAGCTTTAAGACTTGCACATCTCACCACATCCACGAATATATTTGGAGGTATTGATAAGTAAAACAACCTATTAGAAACCCTACAACCCTAGAATGTAATCATATGATCAGCACTCACAATTAGCTTTTTATCATTCATCTATAACATAGTTTAGGATTCTGAAGTAAAGAACAGTAAAATGTGACATAAACTGCATCAACCGGAGACTAACTTTTACCACTCAAACCCCAAGATACAATAAGGATAACATGTATACTCAGGGTTCTTTTTTTGATCTGTCATGTCATCTAAATAGGGATTAAGAGGCTAGGTAAAATTATAATTAGACAAATACATTATCCTGCCAAATTTTTAAAATTTGCAGTCCATAATAAAGTATAAATCTAACACATAATCAGCTTTTCGCTTTTCCATGTATGCTTCAACAGAAATGCGTACATGTAATGACATAATGTGAAAAAGCTGTGAACAACGAATTCTTAAGTACACTATCACAACAGTAAACAAAGTGAGAATTCTTATTACCATCTAACATATGCAAATGGTGTAATTTCTCCTAAGAAAAGTTGTGGAAGTTCTCCTGTAACTCTCTTGTCACTGATTTAGATGGAAATAGTAATAGGAATCTCGTTTTGGGAAATTTGGGATTCTTCAGCTTAAAAGTATTGTAGGGGTTGATCAAAGTAGGATCAGTCAACCAAGGAAAGTAAGGTCTTATTTTTTCATTTCGTACATTTGTAGTTTATTGAACACACATTTCCCCCTAGTCAAGATTTTTAAATATTTGACCATAGTTCAGACTTTCTTGAAGTTTGAAAAGAAAAAAATTGGCTATGCCACTGCATCACTGCAGAATGACATCCTAGCTCCACCAGACCATCTTTACTTGAAAGAATGAAAGGCTTCAGACCTCAAACTTCATTGCACCAAGATAATCACTCCGAATATTTTGCCAAAAATATTTTAAACATCAGAGAAACCACTAATGTCACACCATGCCTATAATATGTTCCTTCTCTTATCCGAAAATTATGTACCTTACTCCATGAAGCAACAGGAAGTTGCTTTCAAGGTATGAGTAAAATATTAAACTAATTAAGATGATTGGTTACCGATACAGCTAAGATTTAAAGATGGCATCTAATTTACAGCTATAGTTTCTGGCAGACATGCAAAAATGGACTGCAGACAGTGTACAGGCTTCCAGATAAAGTTATCTCATTAATACTTCCATAACTTGTTGGAACTTCTTATGAAAAGTGTCACTTATATGCTCATTCAGATAGATATGTTTCCGGCAATGCTTAGACTTAGAATATGAATAGGTTTATACAATCCTATTAGAATAGGAATTGGTTTACACAATCCTATTAAAATAGGAATAGGTTTATACAATCCTATTTAGAATAAGAATATGAATACAAATAGGAATAGGAATAGTAAATAGCATCCTATTTGGTAAAGGATTGTATTCTAGTGTCTATAAATAGGGTCTCAATGTAATAATGTAGACACAACAACAATTCAATAATATTCATTTCCTATATTTCTCACATGGTATCAGAGCCTTTACGATCTTGGTAAACAATCAAAGAGCTTCCGCTGCAAGCAGGCGGCTATTATCCATATATGTCGCCCGTCCGATCAACGATTATGTTAACAAAAGTTGGGTCACCGTGTATCTTTCCGGTAACTCTATTTTCTCATATCTAATTTGTGTAGCACCGTGCCATCATTCTGGTGACTACTTTCTTATATCTAATTTGTGTAGCACCGTGCCATCATTCCGGTGACTACTTTTTCATATTTAATTTGTGTAGTACCATGCCATCCTTTTGGTGACTACCTTTTTTTGCATATCTTATTTGTGTAGCACCGTGCATCTCTACGGACTACTTTTCATATTTAATTTGTGTAGTACCGTGGATTTTTCCGAACTATTTTCTCATATCTGAGTTGCATAGCATCATGTGTCTTTTCGGTGACTCCTCAGATTTGATTTGCATAGTTCCATACGTCTTTCTGGTGACTCCTCATATCTTCTGATCATCCTGATGTATCTATGGTCTTACCCATACCTCAGGTTTTACCTGTGCCAACCTTTGAGGAATCTACGGTTACTTCTACATCTCCAGTTGTAGTGCCACCACTACTAACTTATCATCGTCGTCCACGTCCAACCCCAGTTTCAGATGATTCATGTCATGCGCCGGACCCTGCTCCAACTGCGGACTTGCCTCCTCCTAGCCAGCCGCTTGCACTTCAAAAAGGTATACGATCCACTCGAAATACTAACCCACATTATACCTTCTTAAGTTATCATCGTCTATCATCACCCCATTATGCCTTTGTGTCGTCTTTGTCCTCTATTTCCATTCCTAAGACTACAGGTGAAGCACTTTCTCATTCTGGATGGAGGCAGGCTATGGTTGATGAGATGTCTGCTTTACATAAGAGTGGTCTCCCTTCCTGCAGGTAAATCTACTGTTGGTTGTCGTTGGGTTTATGCAGTCGAAATTGGTCCAGACGGTCAGGTTGATCGACTTAAGGCTCACCTTGTTGCCAAAGGGTATACTCAGATATTTGGGCTAGATTATAGTGACATTTTCGCTCCTGTGGCTAAAATAGCTTTTGTTCGTCTTTTTCTATCTATGACTGCCGTTCGTCATTGGCCTCTTCATCAGTTGGACATTAAGAATGCTTTTCTGCATGGTGATCTTGCGGAAGAAGTCTATATGGAGCAACCACCTGGTTTTGTTGCTCAGGGGGAGTCTAGTAGCCTTGTATGTCGATTGCGTAGGTCACTCTATGGTCTGAAACAATCTCCTCGAGCTTGGTTTGGGAAGTTCAGCACAGTTATTCAGGAGTTTGGCATGACTCGTAGTGGAGCTGATCACTCTGTTTTATCGGATTCTCGCACCAAGTCGATGTATCTATTTGGTTGTTTACGTTGATGATATTGTTATCACCGGTAATGATCAAGATGGTATCACCGATTTGAAGCAACATCTCTTTAAGCACTTCCAGACTAAAGACCTTGGCAGATTGAAGTATTTTCTAGGTATTGAGGTTGCTCAGTCTAGATCAGGTATTGTTATTTCTCAACGCAAGTATGCCTTAGACATTCTTGAGGAGACAGGAATGATGGGATGTAGACCTATTGACACTCCTATGGATCCGAATGTTAAACTCCTTCCAGGACAGGGGGAGCCGCTTAGTAATCCTGAAAGGTATAGACGGCTTGTTGGAAAGTTGAATTATCTCACAGTGACTAGACCTGACATATCTTTTCCTGTGAGTGTTGTAAGTCAGTTTATGACTTCCCCTTGTGATAGTCATTGGGAAGCAGTTGTTCAGATTCTCGCGATATATAAAGTCGCTCCAGAAGCGACTACTCTTTGAGGATCAAGGCCATGAGAATATCATTGGATATACGACGATCAAGGTGATCACCCTCCATGCACGTTCGACATCCGGATATTGTGTTTTAGTAGGAGGTAATTTGGTGTCGTGGAAGAGTAAGAAACAGAATGTGGTTGCTCGATCTAGTGCAGAATCAGAATATCGAGCAATGGCAACAGCAACTTGTGAACTAGTTTGGATCAAACAGTTGCTGGGAGAACTAAAATTTGGCAAAATTGATCAGATGGAACTTGTGTGTGATAACCAAGCGGCTCTTCATATCGCATCAAATCCAGTGTTTCATGAAAAGACTAAGCACATTGAGATTGACTATCACTTTGTCAGAGAAAAGATACTCTCGGGAGATATTGTTACGAAATTTGTGAAGTCAAATGATCAGCTTGCAGATATGTTCACCAAGTCTCTCACATGTCCTCGTATTAATTACATATGTAACAAGCTAGGTATATGAATTGTATGCACTAGCTTGAGGGGGAGTGTTAGAATATGAATATGTTTATATAATCCTATTAGAATAGGAATTGGTTTACACAATCCTATTAAAATAGGAATAGATTTATACAATCCTATTTAGAATAAAAATATGAATACAAATAGGAATAGGAATAGTAAATAGCATCCTATTTGGTAAGGATTGTATTCTAGTGTCTATAAATAGGGTCTCAATGTAATAATGTAGACACAACAACAATTCAATAATATTCATTTCCTATATTTCTCACACTTAGCAATGGGCAGAAATAAGTACAGCATTACCTCCTTTTCCTTTAATTTGTAATCCAGTTCTGCAAAATCATCCTCAGAATTGTACTGACCCGAATGATAAAAGCATCTTTCCAGAAAATGCTCCATTTTGGCATCGCAATTCTCTCTGCAAACCCTCATTCACATGGATTCCATCAGCTCCAAAACCATAAACATGAAAATATTGCATGTTAAAAATAATTTCACATAATACATACCTCTTATCAATTCGACAAGTTAAGGTTGTACTGATCATATTTCTCAGCTCTTCATCACTCAATTTTGTTCGTGAGTAGCCAAAAACTACAAAATTCTGAAATGTACAAACAAAGACGCATAATGAGCTACTGCTGAATCTTCCAGGATGGTTAAAATGTGTCTGCTAATTAACCTAAGCTCAAGTTGTTTTTGAGCATGATTAGTAGATAACAATATACAGTTAGAGATATGAAATTTAACCTCAGGCAGACAATCTTCATAGAAAAGAGCAAATAAAGCTGGAAAAATCTTCTTCTTGGCTAGGTCACCTGAAGCTCCAATAACGGTTATGCTGACAGTGGTATCTCCACTTTCTAACTCTGTCAAAGGCACTTGTTCTGGCATTGATTTTGAAGCCAAACATATATACATATACGTCAGATAAGGAGATAGAAGCAGAAAAAGATGTAAAGAAACAAACCGCAGTTCGTGAATGGATGTGAACTATCATCTAGAACCAGAATTTCAGTATCATCCATTATAATCTACAATCAAAAAGCAAAAGAACACCTACAAGAGGTTTCAAAAACCTCAAAAAAGATCCTTTACTACAATTGTACAAAGATCATGACTGTTTTTTTTTCTCTTTAATTTATGGATCCAATTCAAATGGTAAGGAAGTTAAGCTTGTGGGATACTTTAGTACAGTACATAATTTGGTTTGAAATATGAATACATCCAATAATTTTGAACTAAATTCGACCTGTTTCTATTCCAAGACTAGCACCTTTACCACCATATCAAGACAAGAATTCCAGCTATGGGTACAGGGCAAGTTAAGTATCAAAAGTAAGTGAACCTACAAAACCATAGTATACCAAATTACACAATCAAATATGATAATCAATACATCAATCACTTGGAAGACACTTGTAACACCATTAGAAAAGAATGTAAAACTGAGCATGAAAAATGTTAAAGATTACATTTTTTTTTTCTTCAAATGAAGAACAAACTCACCATCTTGCACAGACACTGCATTAAGTGGAAACCCATTCGAGGAAAAGACTTCAAAATGCTTTCTTGGTTGGATTCTTGAGTAAATTCCAGATACCCAATTGAGGGGTTGGGTTCTAAATGGTAAAAAGTTAAACTTTTTGCAGAAATATGGTGTCCCATTATGGAAAGTTGAAGGAGAAGTTGCAGCTGAAGATGAAGAACAAGGGTTCAATCTCAACTGCATATTCATACAGACAGAGAAATGCCTTTGTTCAAGAATTTGAGTTTCCTTGATGAATTTTTTTATTTATTTTTTTTTAAAAAAGATGAGTTTATCTGTTGTTGAGGATATTATTGGATACTGACAGATTCTTTGTCAATTGAAAATCTTTGATAAATTTTAAAGGAAAAAATTGACTGCTGTCCCTTAAGTTTGTTGAAAAGCTAACAAGTGAAGTCCACAAAGCTAACAAGTGAAGTCCACCTTTTCAAATACCTCATCTTTTATATGAGGTCCATATTTTTCCCTCACAAGTTAACTATTTGTCATTGAATTTTACTACGCATTTCAGTCTTATATTTGTTGATCATTTTTAGTAATTATTCTATACTCCCTTTGTTCATTTTTACTTGTTCAATTTTGACTTTTCACTAATTCCTTTTTACTTGTCATTTTTGATAAATCAAGAAAAAATAATATTTTTTTTTTATCTATTATACCCTCAATTTATTTAGAGAGTTAATGTTTTTGAAAAAGGTAGAACCAGTGTTTTAAAAGGCAGGGATGTGAGGCGGAGCGTTTTACTTAGTATAGGGCGGGGCGTTTTACTTAGTATAGGGCGAGGCGTAATCCTTGAGACATGGGGTGTAAGAGCCCGTTTGGATTGACTTAAAAGTTGATCAAACCTACTTTTAAGTCAGTTTTTAAAATAAGTCAAAAATGACTTAAAATAAGTTACGCAGTGTTTGACAGGGTAAAAAATGACTTAAAATAAGTTAGAAACCAAAAGTAGGTCTCCCCTTACTTTTAATTTTTTGACTTAAAAGTCATTTCAATTTGACTTTTTATTTTTAACTTAAAAGCTACTTTTTTTAAGCAAATCCAAACGGGCTCTAAGCCCTATGAATCTTTAAATTTTTAATTTAAAATATAGTATAATAATATAATAACACAAAATTATAAAAATACATCAATAATTTGAAATAACTACAAACATGATTAAGGAAACTTATAGAAAATAAAACTTCTACCATGATTATACAAGTATAAATAATCTAATATCTTAACTTTCTAATAATAGAAGAATCATTATTTCTAAAAAGAATATTTTTATCATACTATACAATTTACCCCTCTAAAAGAAAATAATCAATAAAACTTACTAGTATTATAATAAAAGCATCACTCCATCATGAATAAAAATCAAATTACTTTCAAATAGCTAAATAAAATATGATAATTTTGAGACATATGACAAAAACATAAAGATCAATGATAAGTGAAAAAGTAAAATTTTGCATTTTAAAAGAAATGTTATGTAATATACAGTCACCTTCACAATGTTACCAAATAATAAAGATGTGATACTACAACTTGTTATTTGAGTTACTCTCATTCTTCTTATCTCTATAGATTAAAAAACTATCAAGTGTCATTCATTTATTCAAGAATTATGAGGGTCAACAATGTTAACTAAATATTTTAACACATAAGTTGTGTAACATATGTTAGACCAGCCCCTAGTGTTGAGCGTGTTTATGGTGTACAATCGGACAATTATGGCGTAAGTCTTACAGAACTAAGCCCCACACTTGAGTCTCGGGGAGTTTTGCTAGAGCCTTGCCCCAGGGCGAGTCCCAATGGAGTCTTTAAAACACTGGGTAGAACATCTTTAATGAGTAAATTGATTTTAAAATTATATCATTAATAGGGGGTAAAATGGTAAATTCGTTATATCAATTATTATTTTCTTAATAGGTATATCACATCAAAAAATGGACAAGTAAATAGGGATATAGAGGGAGTATTTGTTATCTACTTTACTAGATTAGTTAATTTTTTCTTATATTACCTTTACAATTAATTATTTTTGAAAGTGTTCACATTTATTTGTAAATTACCCAGCAAGTTTTTTAAGAGGTGAATTAGTAAAATTATTTTCTTATTTATGATTTCTTAGTATGTGTAAAAAAAAATAATCAACTAATATGAAACGAAGGGAATAACTTTTAAAATAATCTGAAAAATAAATGGGTGGGTTCTAAATCGACATTTGAAAAAGAGTAATGTGGAAAGAAATCTATTAAGAAATGGGCGAAAATCATTTAGACCTTCGAACTTTAATTTAAAAATCAAAATTTTACTTTTAACCTTGAGAAATAATTATTCTCTTTCTTTTATTCTATACAAAACCTATTTTACTCTTGTTATTTTTAATTCGCTATTTATTTAACATCTTTTTATATGGTATATATATATATATATATATAATATTTTATAATATGGGCAGACATGATATAGTATGGGTACTTAAAACTTGTGAAAATTACAAAAGTATACTATTTATGACTTTAATTAATAAAATATCAATGTACTTTTTTTTAATTATAAACATAGTTTTTAAATTACATACAAAACAAATTAATTAATTTTTGTTTTTAAGTTTATTTATTTTTTTAGATTTTTCTCTCTCATGCTTTTTGATTAACGTGCATTTAATATGGAGTATAATTAGGATATTAAATTTTTCCAATATTATCTCTCCTATTATAGTCCCATATCTACAGGTTTCTGTAACGACCCGTTCCCGTCGTTATAGAAAAGCCAATAGAGAAAGAATTGGGGCCAAAAAATTTTTGAGTAGTAACTTTGGATTTCCCAACCTAGTCCAGATTTGGACGAAATCAGAATCGTTAAGGTGTAGGGAAATCTAGTAACAATCGAGTGACTTATTTATGATTTTGATTACATGAGTGGTTAGATAAGTCGTTAAGGAATATGTACGACCTTACGGATTCGGGTGAGTAGAACTCCCGGAATCTATCTTAGCGTGAACGGTATTTGCTGAGCGTCGTTGGTTAAAGGTGTGTTGTGAAATGGGGATCTTGAAATTATTAAAATAGCTCATTTGTTCCGGTAAGCGGGCAAGATTTACGCCACCGTGTCGGCCATCAGAGGGAAGTGAGGATCGCGTATGGTCCGACGCGACTTAAGGTCGTAAATAAACTCCAAAACACCTTTATTCTGCACTTTTCGACTTTGAAAGCTAAGGAACGACCCCAGACGAGTTCTTGACTATTTTTCACCATTCTTGAGGCTAAAGGTAAGGTTTTAACTCTTCGAATCTATTTTTCGATACGTAGAACGTAGTTTCTTGGGTAATTATCATTGGAGAAAGGTTTTGATATGAAGTTAATGGTGAAAAAAACCCTAGTCTGGGTATGGGGATCAAAGTTTGACCTAGGGTTGATATTATTGATTATGATCTGGATAATTGTGTCTTGATTGTTGATCCTTGCGTATAAATTGTTGTTTGTAGACCTAGAACAAGCGAAAAGAATTCGAAAAGGGAAGATTCAAGTGTCTTAGGGGATTCAAGCTTGGATTCGAGGTAGGTGATGGTTGTGATTTCATGTTCGTGTGATATATGTTTGTAATTGCTCATTATAATGCATGTATGTATGCGAATGTTGCATTATTGATCACTCTAATAGTAAATGAGGATAATTGAATAATTGTATACCATGAATCACCTCTTGTTGTATGATTGTGAGAATATAATTGTGATTGTGATTGTGGTTTGTTGAATGGATCGAGTGTTGCGTTCCGACACACTAACTTGGATCAGTTGCCACGTTCCGGCATAAACATGGGATCGGTTGCCATGTTCCAGCATAAACATTGGATCGGGTACCACATTCCGGTATGCTAACAGTTTTGATGTGGGTTCCATGAGAGGACCATTGAATAGGGTTCCGTGAGAGGACCATTGAATTGTGTTGTGTATCTACTTGTGATGATTATGTTCATATCTAGTGATGATTGATATTGGAAGACTGTATGTTGCTCTAAATTTATAATCAATGTGTATTATTGAGAACATGTGATGCTACATTGATCCTGAAAAGATGATTAATATTTTATATGTTTGGTATATGCCGGTTTTATAATGATGTGGTTACTTTCATGTGTTTCACTTATTGGAATAGTCGCGTGATCCTACCAGTACACTGTGGTTGTGTACTGATACTATACTTGCTTGTTCTTTGTTGAGTACATGACATCTTTAGGCGGCTAATGATAGATCTCAGCTAGGTGTCTATTGAGCGTGACCGAATTCAAGGGTAAGATAGTTCTTTCAGGCTGCCATAGATCTTTCTTGTTTAAGTCCACTCTTTTCGGACTCAAACTTTTGTTTAAGCTGTTGTTTAGTTTCGGGGTTGTACCCCTTGTTCTTAGACTTGTCGTTAGTAGAGTTTTGGTACAATGACTTTCAGGTTTTAGGGGTTGAATTTCTGCATTAGTTTGATTAGTTGTTTGTTTAAACCTTGGAGTTTATGGGGACTCCTTCTTATTGACATTTAAACTTGCTTCCGTATCTTTAAATGCCTTAGATTTCATAAAATTTGTTAGTTGGGCTATAGTTTTGGTTCTCCCACCGGAGGGTTAGTGTGTGTGCCACTCACGACGGTCTGGATCGTGACAGTTTCATTGATTATTATTGGGATCATATTAATAAGGTTGATGTAGCCATAGGTGAGTTACAGTTTCTAGGAAATTTCCTTCAACTGCCAAATGTCTAAACTCTCCATACTCTTCATATTCAATGTTTCATGTTGGTATATATTACCAGAATAGTATTGTTGGATATTGTGTTAATTTTGGAGTTTAACTACCTTTATTTAGTTCATTATGTTGGTTAATTTCTTCTGAGAACTTATTGTGAGTTTGGTTTATAATAGAACATTGCAATAAAAATGTGTGTTTTTGGTATATAATATAACTATGTGTGAGACTGGTATATAATACCAACATGTCAGACACTGCATACCAACATTATTACATGTTTTAAAGTAAGTTATAGTTAAAAGATTCGATGTATAATGTGGACATGTAATACCAACATTTCATACAAAACAGAATCATTTACTTTAAGTAGTGGTTTCATATTCAATGTTTCATGTAGGTATAAATTATCAGAATATTAGCCACTATATACACCAATGTTTACTATTATTTTTGTTTATACAACTATAGCAATTGTGTATGTGCTGGGTATTTATAGTGCAACCATTATTTTTAACATTTTTATCATTATTATACATAATTTCTTACATTAATGATGTCTAATATAAATCAAACTTTTCACTTTAACTAGTTTTAAGTGTATTTAATGTTTTAGGCTGGTATATTATACCAGAATATCATCTAGTATATACCCCTCATTTATTACCAATACTTGTGCCAGTTCATCATAAGTACATCAAATCGGTACGTGATAGTCATTATTTACATCCATTTTTGTTAACATTTTTCAGTACTACTCCAAAATTATACAAAAAAATTTACGTTAATGATGTGTATTAATTTTGGTTCCAAACAAAAAAAATATTTAGATAAAAGTGCATTTATCAGTCTTAAAAAAATTCAGAATTGTTGGAGGAAAACATGAACAATAATAATTGAAATACACCAATGTTATTTCTAATTAGAAAATTTGGGCAAGTCTTTTTGTTATGCCCTAATGTACCACATTTACTACAAGTGACTTTACTACTCTTGTATTTTCCTTCGTTGAATCCCTTCTTATGGTCGTTGCTTGGTGATCTGCCTTGTTGTTTTCTTGTAATAACCCCTTATGAATCTTCATTGATGGAGATGGTCCACTCACGACATATTTTAGTTCTAAATGAAATATTGTTGTGTCCACACCTAATTGGGAAGCAATAGTAGTAATTAAGCCTTCATATTTTCTGTTTGCATCATATGCTACTCCTTCAATATCGTAATCAACATATCTACCTATCTTAGATCAAAACATATTCAAAGTCAATCTCATCAATCAGCCTGGTCAATTCAATGTATTAAAATAATATAGCCCGATTTAAATAGTTCTCTCCAATAATTATTCAATATATGTACCACAAAATTCATAAATTACACTATTAAGTTATTTTTTGAGTTATCCAAATGATCTATCAAGCAGAATAAATATGAACATCATCATTATGTACCAAAAACGCCACTATGAAAAATACCATAAAAATCAGAATCTAAGCAAATTGGCAGACCATTATGTTTAGTAAATAAAAACGATCAACTACACCAAATAACTTACCAATCTAAAATATTCTAACAAATAGAATTAATATGACACCATCATTATGTACCAAAAAAACAACAAACTAAATGACACCAATTAAAAAGTATTATTTTCACCCAATAACTTAACAATCCAAACTATCTACCAAAATATAATCAATATGCACACCATCATTAACATTCTGAATGATACCTTAAAAATAAAAAATACACCACATTGTACGACCAACATGTTCAATATTTAAAAACGATCATTTAACCAATTTACTAACCATAAGCACTAAAACTGCGTTCTATTCTTAACCTACAAACCCTAGAAAACAAAAGAAAAACTTTCTCCAAAAAAAAATCGAAATTGCTGAAACAACAATAAAAAAAACCATTAATTAAAAGATTCAAAATTACACCATTTTTAACGTCGTTTGTTAGATTATAACAAAAAAACCATATCCAACATAATATACTGCAACATAACGATCATGATTTTTCACATAGAAAAATCACTTAAAAAAACAACAATCAAATATTAACCGACGCGTCCCAACGTCCTTTACGGTGAATTAGGATTGAATAATTGTTGGTATCTATGATTGAAGTGTGTCCAAAATGAGTAGTATGAGATTTTTATTTTTGTTAAGAAACATTTTATTGTTAGGAGAGAATATATATAACCAATCTGACCAAATCGTGGAAGGTGAAAAATTTGAGAAAAAAAGGGGAATGGCTGAAGCACTAATTGGACGTGTTTTTTTTTATATGTTTTTTTATTATTATTAAAACATAATTTTGAAAAAAAACTAATGCTATTTGGGTGAGAAAAAATTGTTGCTATATAGTCGTAATTATGGTACTTAATATGTATACTTAAGTTTTTTGCCAAAAACGATCATTTAATTTTTTATTTCTAAAAATACTATTTCATTACCAAATTAAATTAATTTAGTATTTTACGATATGAAAATCAATAACTATAATTTGTTGAATTTTGACTTATATAATACTCATGTAATAGAGAATCATAATTTTAAATTTCAAGAAACATATCAATATATCATTATTTATAGCAAGAAACACCTTATACATGCAAAGTATTTATTTATATTTTAAAAAAAGTACGAACATGAAATTTCCTTTGTTCATCAATTGCGAAAAGAGACATATATATGATATTCAATATTTTCTTATAAATATTGATACCATACAATATATGAAAATTTTAAAAAATTACATACCAAATTGCATGCTAAATTCCATAATCTCCGAACTACAGTATCAATATTATTCTTTTTTTTTGGGTATTTCTATGAATTAGGAGAGATGTTCTTGATGATCATCATTTATTTATATTTATCTATGTATCTTAAAAATATGAATTTTCTAATTTAAACGTTATATTATTATAGTACTTTTAATTTAAAATATATTTATTTATATTATATCTAAAGGAATTTTGAGTTGTGATTTTTCAGAATGATTTAAAGAATTGTAACTTTATTTTTTGGTAACTGTAAATTTTGTTTACCAGATATTGCAATGTGTACAAGTGTGAAACTCTGAATATGGACAATTTCCATTCTCAGAGCCCAACTAATTCAAAACTTCTAACCCCTGCTAGTACTATTCTATGGTCCTCTCCTTGTGTTAAAAGATCTGTTTTATTGTTGCCATGTTCTATAGTCAGTGGCGGAGCCAGAAATTTCATGAAGGGTGTCCAAGTGCTAAAGTGAACCTGCTCTTCTTAAAATGTGGGAAAAAAAATTGCAGGGTGCTTCTCAGCTAGAGTTGGGGGTGGGGTCGCTATAGTGGCTAGGGTGAGTCTTCCTATACGGCTGGACGCCCGGTTCTAGTGAGATACGAACACACGAACTTTACTCTTTCAACGCGCCTAAAACCAATAGGCTACATCATATTGTTGAGTCAAGGATGTTCAAAATATGTTATTTAGCCACTTTGTTTATCATTTTACTTGTATTTATGGTATGATTTTCCGATGAAGGATGTCCAATAGGGTGGCTACGGCACTGTCTATGGCCCAATTCAGCTCTTCATTCCCGCCATTGTTGCTCTTCTTAATTGTTGGCCAACTCAAAATCTTTTGTCATGTCATCCGGCTACTCTAATTGTTGCAAGTCATTCTTTTCCATGAAACTTTATTGTATTCTCCTCTCAACTTTTCGTATATTGCTTTAATACTAAAATCATCAGCCTCCATAGTTTATGTTACTTGCAAGTTCCTCTCTTCAAGTCAATGCCTTGTATAGATTATTTTCTTCACAATTCAAGAAGCTTGATTTGCTTGTTAACAGAACTACTTTAATTGAAGAACAAGAGGCAAAAGTTACGTTACAATATAATGGAATTCATCTAAAATACTAAAAGAATAGGAAGACTATATAAGCACCCATTAACTAAAGCTAACATAGAAAATAAGCCCAATAACAAAAGCCCAAACATATGGGTTAACATCCCCCCCTCAAACTCACAATGCAACAACAATAAGCATTGAGAGTTTGTCACACAAAAACCGAAACCGAGACACCGACTGCGCCTTCGTAAAAAGATCAGCAATCTGCAAGGACGACGGAACAAAAGAAAGCGATATGGTCCCGAGCTGTAAATGATGACGGGTCAAGTGACAATTAATCTCAATGTACTTCGTCCGCTCATGAAAAACATAATTCTTTGCAATTTGTATCGCACTTTTGTTATTACAATGCAGGAGAGTAGGCAGAGAAATGTGAACCCCCATATCTGCAAGAAGCCAACGTAACCAAACAATCTCATATGTAGTCACAGCCATAGCACGATACTCAGCCTCCGTGGAAGATCTAGAGACAACATCCTGTTTCTTGTTTTTCCATAAGATTAAAGAGTCTCCAAGAAACACACAAAAACCAATGGTGGATTTACGATCATTGCGATCGCCATCCCAATCAGCATCATTATAGGCTCGTAACTCGAGAGATGACGTCGAGGAAAACAAGAGATTCTGAAACTGAGTGCCACGAAGATATCTCAGAATACGAAATACAGCTCCCCAGTGAACAAAAGTAGGAGCAGTAACAAACTGGCTAACAACATGAACTGCATGAGCTATATCCGAGCGAGTAACGGTAAGATAAACCAAACTACCTACAACAGTTCGATAAAGACTCGGATCTGATAACGGAACACCATCACTAGAAGAGTACCGTGCATTGGTTTCAAGGAGAGTATCTACAGTCCTATTGTCAGAAAGGCGCGCACGTTTAAACAAGTCAGATATATATTTAGTCTGAGAAAAAAGATACCCTTTATTAGACTGAGCCACCTCAATACCCAAAAAATAATGTAGCAAGCCCAAGTCCTTCATGGCAAATCGATGAGCCAAATCACGCTTCAATGACTCAATACCACCATAATCATCACTAGTAATAACCATATCATCTACATATAAGGACAAAAGAATTCTCCCTGCACTCGTACATCTAACAAACAACGCCGAATCATGATTACTCGAGATAAATATAAGAGAAGTAATCACAGTGAAAAATTTCTCAAACCAAGCACGAGGGGCTTGCTTGAGACCATATAAAGCTTTTTGAAGCCGACAAACTTCACCCGGCTGGTGGTCAATACCTGGGGGAGGAGTCATATAAACTTCCTCATAGAGATCACCATTCAGAAATGCATTCTTGACGTCCATTTGAAATATCTTCCACTGTCGAACTGATGCAACAACAATTATAGTGCGAACAGTCGTCATTTTTGCCACTCGAGCAAAAGTTTCCTTATAGTCCATACCATCTTTTTGTGAGTACCCTTTTGCCACAAGTCTGGCCTTGTATCGCTCAACAGACCCATCAGACTTTGTTTTTATCTTATACACCCATCGACAGCCAATCGTATGTTTACCAGGTGGGAAGGTAACCAAATCCCATGTATGTGTATGATAAAGAGCAGTAAGTTCCTCAGTCATAGCATTCTACCAAAGAGGATCAGTCACAGCCTCTCGATACGACTCAGGTTCAGACAAATGATGTATGTTTGCAATAAAGGAAGCAAATGTGGCTTGAGTATGTAGAGTAAGCGAAATCTGATAGTTTGGTGGACTTAGAAGGACGAGTAGACCTCCTTAGAGGTGGTGGGTCTCCAATCTCAACAGTCAAATGAGTAGACTCAGGCACAGGTGGGCATGAAGCACTAACATCAGGTGGCATGAATGAATTCGAAATTGGAACCTCCATGTCAACGCCAAAAGGATCAATATACTGAAGATCTGATTTCGTTACATCATGGGATTTAGCTGGAATCGAATAAAAAGGAATATGTTCCAAAAAGGTGACATGTGTAAAACATATAATTTCTGACTTATAGGATCATAACAACGATATCCTTTTTGTCCAACACCATACCTCAAAAACACACATATGACTGATTTTGGCCCCAGCTTATTTCGTTCAACATAAGGGCGAAGAACATAGCAAGTACATCCAAAAACTCATAATGCAGAATAATCCGGTAAGTGACCATATAATTTCTCAAATGGAGACATCCCTGAAGTCAATGCAGTAGGAATACGATTAATCACATATATAGCAGTTAGGATTGCTTTTCCCCAAAAAATACTAGGAACCTCTGCAGATAAGAGTAAAGAGCGTACTGTCTCAACAATATGGCGGTGTTTCCTTTCTGCAACACCGTTCCGCTCAGGAGTGTCGGTACAAGATGACTAGTGTATGGTACCATCAGAGGCGAGTAACTGAGTGAAATTATTAGAGGTATATTCGACCCCTAAGTCACACCTAAAGCACTTTATCACAGCCGAATGTTGCGTTTTAACAAGGGCTCTAAAGTTGTTGTAAATGCGGAAGAAATCAGATCTGCGTTTCATAAGATAAACCCAGGTATAACGAGTAAAGTCATCTATAAACGAAACATAATAGGTCAACCCACACTTAGTGGATATTGGCGATGGGCCCCACACATCAGAATGAATAATATTAAAAGGAGCAACAAAATAAGACACATTTTTATTAAACGGTAAAGCAAAGAATTTTGCCAGTTTACAATCACTACAATCAGAAATATCACAAGTGTTCAAATGACCCAAAGCACCAGTAGAGGCAAGAAACGTAAACGTGAAACTGACACATGTCCCAAACGGGAATGCCAAAGATAAAACTGAGAAGACAAGAGACTCAAACGAAAAGAAGACAAATCAATACTAGAGGCATCAACAGCAACAGAAGACACTTTGAGAATCTCCAAGACATAGAGTTTTCCCAACCTACGGCCAATCCCAATCACTTTCTGAGTGTGTTGGTCCTGTACAACATAAACAGAATCAGAAAAGAACACCCAATTACCAGCTTTACACAATTGACTGACCGAAGCAAGATTCAAAGCAAGTTTGAGAATGTAATAAACATTAGAGAGAACAATATTAGGGGTAGTAACAGAACCAACACCCTCGACTGTCATAGATGCAGCACTAGCGGACATAACAGAGATTGGTGACATAGGTGACAAAGAACCAAACGATGACAAAGAAGGTGACAAATAATGAGACGTACCAGAATCCAAAATCCACAGGGAGGACGGAATACCTGAGGGACTAGAAGAACTAGACCTGAATGAGACATAGATGCTGATATGGCAGTAGGATTAGAAGCCATAAACTGTCTGAACTGTTCGAAAACCCGGGGATCCAACGCAGAAGGTGGCATAGTTCTAACATACTCAGTATCTGCAGATAGTGCAGCAGCAGTGAACTGTGGAGGACGAGCATCAAAGGAGCGGGACCCATACTTCTGCTGCTGTCCAGATTGAGGTTGTTTAGCCTTGTTGCGTAACAATGGACACTGAGCCTTCCAATAATTTTTCTGTTTGCAGAATGCACACTCATTAAATGAAACTTTAAGAGATTGTCGAGAACATGTTCGTCTGGAATGATCAGTTGAAATAGCAAACACAACAGGAGTATTAATTGCTTTAGACCCTTTATCCACTTGAGACTTGATACGGGTCTCTTCTGCTATCAGTTCATGAACAACTGAATCAACTGTGGGGAGAGGAGATCGATGAAGGATTGTTCCACGCAATCCTTCAAAATCAGAACGTAATGCCATCAAAAATTGAACCAAACGTTGTTCTTCCTTCCTAGCAATGTATGGCTCAAAAACTTTTAATTCTGCAGATTCAGTAAGGGCCAATTGATCCCACAAATCTGACATTGCAGCATAGAAATCTTGAATGGTCATAACATTTTGTTGAAGAGCACGAATATCATACTCCAACTGGTACTGCTTAGCAAAATTAGACTAAGTATACAGTCTCTCCAAATGATCCCAAACTTCCTTTGTTATGTCATACTTAGCCAATTGCATACCAATTGACTGAGTTACAGAATTGTTGATCCAAGTGATAACCTTGGAGTTATCAGTTTCCCATGAGTCTACCAACAATGCAAAATCCTCAGTCTTATCATCTTTAGGTTTGACTTTAATCCTAGTGACATAACCCCACATATTCTTCCTACGAAGAAAATTCTTCGTGACATAACTCCAATATGCATAATTTTTACCATCTAATTGAGCATTAATGGACTGGAGAGAATCATCCTCTCCAGTCATATTGTCAAAAGAGAAGTAAATACAGCAAGACACGAACAATTCCAAAATAAAGATTAAACTACCTTAGGTCGAACCGATCTAAACAAACATCAGCAGCAGCACCAATCGAGAACTCAGCGAAAGCAGCAACAGGTGACCGCTACCAGATCTTCAACCAACAAATCAAGGAGCATGAATCGATTTAGCTCTGATACCATGTTAACAGAATTACTTTAATTGAAGAACAAGAGGCAAGAGTTACGTTACAATATAATGGAATTCATCTAAAATACTAAAAGAATAGGAAGACTATATAAGCAGTCATTAACTAAAGCTAACATAGAAAATAGGCCTAATAACAAAAGCCCAAACATATGGGCAAACATTGCTATCCCAAAGAATTGTAACTTATTGAAAGGATCTTGATTATTCCGAAAGATTGTGATTTTTTTGAAGAATAATAACTATTTTGATAAGACACAATAAACACATGTTCACACCATATTTGTTGGCTATAAATAAGGGTTTTCTCCCATTTTTAAACATAGGTAAGTTAAATATTTATTTACTATAATACCTACAAGTAAAAATATTCAATTTAGTAATTTTTCTTTTATATTTTATATTTAAATTTATTTATTTATTTAAAAGCAAATATTTTTCACATTGAATGGTTGTGACTTTTTCAAAGGAATGTTACTTTCTCAATGAGTTGTGACTTTTTCGAAGGATTGTAATTTTTTGAAGGATAGTAACTTTTCTAATAAGGACATGTTTATGTTAGGATCGAAATAAGTAGGTGTAATGAGGAAGCTAGCAAAGCAACCCTCGAAAGACCACGAGTAAGAAGACAAACGAGAAACACACCAAAAGAGACAGATTTAACTTGGTTCGGTCACTCGACCTACGTCCACAAAGGAGATGAGCAATCCACTATAATTATGAGAGTACAAAATATAGAGAGAAATAACCTCAACCAATTCACTCGGAATACAAGTAGGTTCACAAATTCTCCCTCATAACCGAAACTCTCAAAACCCTAGGACTACATTGTGAATGTTAATTAAGTTAGAAGGAACAAGTCTATATATATAGATCCTAAAACCTTTCCTACAAGAAAATGACTAGTAAAATATTAAAACTTTTTCCTAAAAGGAAAACTTATTTATGGTAAGAAATCAGGACAAATAAAACCCAACAGTTTATACTCCCTCCGTTTAAAAAAGAATGACCCCCTTTCCTTTTTAGTCTGTTTCAAAAAGAATGACCTCTTTTCTTTTTTGGTAACATTTTAATTTCAGCATTCCACGTGGCATGTTTAAAGCAACAAGATTGAAGGAAAATTTAGTACATTTGACATAACTTTAATTTAGGACTATAAGATTCAAAAGTTTTCTTTCTTTTCTAAAACTTCATGCCAAGTCAAACCAGGTCACTCTTTATGAAACGGAAGGAGTATTAGCATTCGCTGACCATAAATAAAGGAGTTCAGTGAGGTCAACTTTTTATTCTTTATCTTAATTTATTATTATTATTATATTAAATATTTTTTCTTCTTTATTTTTTTGTGGGTATCTTTTCTCTCTATTAGACTTTTTAAATTAAATTTTCTGTGGAAGATTGTATTTTTATTTGGGCTAAAAATTTTAGTTCAAATTCTTGAAATTTTAAAGTATTTATTTATTTATTGTCAAATGAAATTTTTATTGCCACTTAGAAGAAGAGTTGCAAAAGGCTTTTTTTTTTTTTTTTTTGGTTAAATTCAAGAGAAGGGTGGTTATATTTGACCCTTTACTACAAGATGTGAGCTTGGCTAAAAAGTCTTTCTACCTACCTTTAAGCAAAATAGAACTAGAAGTGACCTTGGCTAAAAAAGTCTTTCTACCTACTAAGCAAAATAGAACTAGAAGTGACAAATAAAGTTGAAGATCTAAGGGGCGCATGAGTGAGCATACTTGGTGTCTTCTTTCTGTCTATGAATGAAAGTAGTTGATATAATATTTAGCAAGCCTTGAACTTTCCTAGGTAATTCAGCAAAAATATTGTACATATAGTTATTTTCTTGATTATAGTAGCTAATTTATCAACAACTTTGTTAGCTTCTCTAAAGCAATGTCGAATAATGATGTCATTGTTAGTAACTAGTTTTCTCATTTCTTCAATACTCCCTCTATCCCTTTTTACTTGTCATTTTTGACAAATCAAGAAAAGACGATATATTTTACCTATTATAACCTCAATTTATTTAGAGAGTTAATGTTTTTGAAAAAGGTAGAACCTCTTTAATGTAAATTAATTTTGGAATTCTATCAATTAATAGAGATAAAATGATAAACTCACTATATCAATTATTATTTTCTTAATAGGTGTGTTAAGTCAAAAATAGACAAGTAAATGGGGACAGAGGGAATAGTAACTTCAATCCTTCATAGAATTCTCCTTACAGAGTTATATACTATCAGAGAGTCAATTTAACAAATAATCATGTTGAAGACATTATCACTGCACAAGTTAAGACTAGTAACAATGCATCTGTCTCTGCACTATTACTTGTACCTCTACCCATTGGGATGGAATATGCCATGAAGAGATCACCTGCACTCACTCCTCCTCCTCCATAATTTTCATTGATATACAATCCATCACAGTTAAGCTTAACAAAGAGTAGATGAGGTTTAATAAGGGGAAGAATTCTATGAATAAATATTTATACTATTTAGTATAGGATACATGCACATGTTTAAGAACTAGTTTCTTACAAACAATTCAAGAGAATGAAAAAAGTTAAACAACAACTATTAAAAGGAAATTACTCTCTTCGTTTACTCTAACTTGTCACTTATTCCTAAAATAAATTTTCATTATTACTTGTCACTTTTGACATATCAAGAAAAGACAAATAATTTTTTTCATATTTTACCCTTAGCATTAAATACTAATTGTCCAAATTATTTTCCAAAACCTAATTCTAAACATCAATTAATAGGGATAGTGTGGTAAAATATCTATATCAATAATTATTTTTTTAATGAATGTACCAAGTCAAACAATGACAATGACAAATAAAAATGAACTGTGAAAGTATTTATTAATTAAACTCTCACAATGTTCACAACGTTTTCTTGCTTATAACACTAGCTAAGTGGCATTACATGCCTGATTCAATAATTATTTTTTAATTAATTATATATATATATATATATATATATCATTTCCTGGTGAAATATAAGAATGCATTAAATCTTTTTTTTTTCCATATTATCATATTTTAATTTCAGAATCTTAAATTATAGTTAATTATAATTTTTTCAATAAAAATCTTCTTATATTCTAGAAAATACAATTATAATTTTTCAGCAAAAATACTCTTATAATCCCTTAAAAAATACTAGTATATTATGTATTACAGTTAATATTTAGAAAAGTTCATTACTTACTTATAAAATCATAACATTAGGAATGAAGTAAATTTTATGTATTTAGTTAAATGATACTGAAACTTAATTTAGTATTTTAAAACTTTGAATTAAACTATTTAAAAGTAATTACTCATCAATAAGATATTTAAGAAGAGGAACCAATGTATTGTATTGCAACAAATGACTATCATTTTATTAATTTGAAAGATTCTTTCTCATTATATGACAAGATATAATGATTTTTTTCACATTAAATAATTATGAATTATATATGTAATTGAATGACTAGTTTTATGAGAATATGCACACCTTATTTCATTAAAAGTTTAAGTCTTATTCGTTAATATGTTTGACATTCCATCAAACAATATACGGTCTCCTTCATTTACATTTGGCGAAAATGTGACCACCCGTGGAGGACGGAGTTGAAAGGCTTGTATTAATTATATATTCAGTTTGTTAGTTAATTAGTGAATAAGAAGTTAGTTTGGAAAGGAATCTAATTAGTTAGAAAAATAACAGCTGTCATTTATGCCTAACTATTTGTGTATATATAGGATGTTAGCGTATAGGTTGCACATATGAATGAACATTATTTCTTCTCTTCCTCTTAGACTCTCTCTTAAGCTTTCTTTACTCTCGTTAATGGAGTTTCTTCACATGGTATCAGAGCCCAAGGGATTCTCGATTTTCTTCTGTTAATTTCTCAAGTTCTTGGTTGTAGATTGATTAGATTCTTCTTAGGTTGAAGGTCGAGTATATTTCTGCAGTGTTTGAAGATCAATTCTTGGTCAATTATGTCATCTGCTACAGACGAAGTTGCTCCAGTTGAAGGTCAACAACTTCCAGGTGCAATTCCAGGAGCAATTGATCACAATCATCCTCTGATCATTCATCCATCAAATACTCAAGGTTATGTTCTAATTTCGATTCAGTTACTAGGTTCTGAAAACTATTTTTTATGGAGTAAATCCTTGAAACTTGTGTTACTTTGGAGTTTTGTCACTATAAAGGACACACTAAAGAAACATGTTACAGGCTTCATGGTTACCCTAAGAAAAAAAGAGGAACACCTTCTCATGCAAACAATGCTTAGGCTAGCAGTGACTCTGGAGTGTTTGACTCCTCTGTAAGTTCAAATGCTAGAGCATATGATTTTTCCACTAATTCTACCTCAGCAGGTACACAGGGCACACATGGTATGTCAATGTTCACACATGAACAATATAATCAGATTTTGCAGATGTTCAAAAAAGGCAAGGGCAAAAAGATGGACACAATGGATAATGTGGCTACTGCAAGTACATCAGGCACATCAGGTATTCTCACAGCTTTCATGACTGATATGACTCATGCTAATTGGATCATAAATACTGGTGCCTCCAACCATATGGTTCACAACATTAGTTTAATGAGTCAGTCCACAGATCTTGATGTTAAGGGTAATATGAAAGTAAACCAGCCTACTGGTGATCAGGTTTCTATTAGTCATGTTGGTGAATCATTGGTCCTTAAAGACAAACTGGTGAAAGATGTGTTGTTTATTCCTGAATTCAAGTATAATCTTCTATCTGTCTCACAACTAACAAAATAGTTGGGCTGTGTTGTTTTGTTTTTTCCTGAGTTTTGCATCTTTCAGGATCTCTTCAATGGGAAGGTCCTGGGGATTGGTAAAGAGAATCAAGGACTTTATATACTCAATACTGATATCACAACAAATCTTCCACATGGTCAAAGCTCTTCTGAAGGCTGTGCAACTGAAGCTGCATGTAGAAGGACTAGTCTTATTAGTTTTACTTCTACTGTTAGTTCTGTAACTAGCCTATGGCACAAGAGACTTGGGCATGCCCCTCTAAAAGTGCTCAATAGAATAAAGAGTATAAACATTGTACCTATACATGATCATAACTGTTCTGTATGTCCAATTGCCAAGTAGTCAAGACTGTCTTTTCCTACTAGTATATCCAGTTTTGCTTCAGTTTTTGATATTGTGCATAGTGATGTCCAGGGCCTTGCAGAGTTCCTAATTATGATGGCAAGAGATATTTTTTAACACTAGTGGATGATATGTCTAGGTATACTTGGGTGTTTTTACTGCACACCAAATCAGATACTGTAGTTGTTCTAAATAATTTTTTGTGCATGGTGAAAACTCAGTTTGGTCTAGGTGTAAAGTGTATAAGAACAGATAATGGGACAGAGTTTTTTAATTCTCAAGTGGTTGATCTATTCAAGGAAAATGGCATTTTGCACAAGAGTTCATGTGTTTACACTCCTCAACAAAATGGAGTGGTTGAGAGGAAACATAGATCCATTCTTGACATGGCTAGAGCACTAAGGTTTCAAGCTGGTGTACCCCTAAAGTTTTGGGGCTTCTGTGTAACTACTGCTGTCTATATTCTAAATAGGTTGCCTATCCTGTTGCTAAAGGCTCATAGTTCTTTTGAAAAGCTGTTTGGTCAATCACCTAGTCTTCATCATATCAGAGTATTTGGGAGACTATGTTATGCTACAGATCCTAAGACATTAGACAGGTTTGCACCTAGAGTTATTCCAGTTGTTCACATGGGTTATTCTTCCACTCCGAAAGGTTATGTTCTGTATGATTTAACCTGCAAATCCTTTTTTGTAAGTAGGGATACTGTGTTTAAAGAGGAGGTCTTTCCTTTCAAGGATCTTCAGTCTTCTCCAGATCATTTGTTTCCTATTCTTGATCTTCATAATATATCAATTAGTGATACATCTTTGATCCAAATATATCTATACCTGCTCCAATAACTTCTCCAATACAATCAGAGTCTCCTTCTAATGTGGCAGCACCATTGGCTCCACTCAAGAGGTCTTCTAGACAGTCTAGGCCACCTGTTTGGCTGGATTCATATGTGACTCATAGTGCCAAAAATGCTTGTTTATATCCTATTTCTCAGTATGTTTCCTACTTTAAATTATCTCCTACTTACAAGGCCTCATTTGTTGCATACTCCACTATTGCTGAGCCTCATACATACATGGAAGCCTGTCAAGATCCCCATTGGATAGATGCTATGATGGAATAAATTACTGCTCTAAAAGAGAATGATACATGGTTTGTTGTTCCTCTTCCTTCTGGGAAGGTCTCTATTGGTTGTAAGTGGGTTTTCAAAGTCAAATACAAAGCTTGTGGGGAGGTTGAAAGGTATAAGGCCAGACTAGTGGCAAAGGGATACAATCAGCAGGAAGGTCTAGACTATACTGAAACTTTCTCACCAGTAGCCAAGATGGTTACCATGAGATCAGTAGTGACTCTAGCTGCTTCTTGTGGTTGGTTTATATTTCAGAGGGATGCTCACAATGCTTTTCTTCAAGGATATCTTCCTGACGAAGTCTTTATGCATATTCCTGAAGGGTTTGTAAATCAGGGGGAGAAACACATGGTTTGTAAGCTTCATAAGTCCTTATATGGACTAAAGCAGGCACCAAGGCAATGGAATTTGAAACTCACAGAGCATTAACTGATATGGGATTTTTACAGTCTCACTATGATTATTCACTCTTTACAAAGAATTAGGAAAAGAGCTCATTGTTATTCTGGTATATGATGATGATCTCCTGACCACTGGAAATGAAAGATCTTGGAGAACTTAAATACTTTCTTGGAATTGAGTTCTCTAGAACTGCAAAAGGTATACTTATGAATCAAAGGAAGTATGCACTAGGACTTGTATCTGAGTTGGGACTAGCATGCTGTAAGCCCTCATCTACTCCCTTGGAGTTCAATCACAAGTTGACATCTACTATGTTTGATGAATGCACAGGAAAGAAGGATAGTGTAGAAGACACACCTCTTGATGATTGTGGAAAATATCATAGGCTAATAGGAAAGTTGCTATACTTGACTATGACTAGGCCTGATATAGCCTTTGTAGTTCAAGTTCTTAATCAATACATGCACTCACCAAAACTATCTCACATGGAAGCAACACTTAGAGTAGTGAGATATATAAAAGGGACAGCAGGTCTTGGATTGTTTATGCCAAGCAATAAGGAGAATAAACTAGTAGCTTATTATGACTCAGACTGGAGAGCTTGTGTAGAAACAAGAAGGTCAGTAACTAGCTACATAATAAAGCTAGGAGGTGCATTGGTGTCTTGGAAGTCAAAAAAGCAAAGCTCAGCTCAAGGAGTTCTGCAGAAACGGAGTTCAGGAGTATGGCTACTACAGTGGCAGAAATTGTCTGGTTAAAAGGCTTATTCAAGGAGTTAGGAATAAATGTTAAGTTGCCTGTGAAGTTATTCTGTGACAACAAAGGTGCCATTCAAATAGCAGCTCATCTAATTTTCCATGAGAGAACAAAACATTTCGACATAGATTTCCACTTTGTAAGAGAGAAGATACTTGAAGGACTTGTTCAAACACAACACATAGGAACAAGAGAACAACAAGCAGATTTACTTACTAAAAGGTTGTGCAAACCACAACATGAGGCACTAATTAACAAGCTTGGAATGAAAAATGTATTTTTCAATTCTTAGCTTGAGGGGAGTGTTGAAAGGCTTGCATTAATCATATATTCAGTTTGTTAGTTAATTAGTGAATAAGAAGTTAGTTAGGAAAGGAATCTAGTTAGTTAGAAAAATAACAGCTGTCATTTATGCCTAACTATTTGTGTATATATAGGATGTTAGCGTATAGGTTGCACATATGAATGAACATTATTTCTTCTCTTCCTCTTAGACTCTCTCTTAAGCTTTCTTTACTCCCGTTAATGGAGTTTCTTCACAGACGGACCTAATATTCTATCAATGCGATAGTTTATTGACCATATTCTGTTCCAATTGGAGTTGTTCTATTTAGAATCCATCCATCTAGGATGTCGAGTCATTAAACCAAGCAATGAGTCTGAAGTTCCTATCGTTTTTAAGACCTACTTAGTGTGCTTTACATTCTCTATGTTATTTACATTCTCTATATAATTTAAATTCTCTATTTGGTTTATAGGGTATACTCTTTCCTCGGATAGAAACAGATATCTCAATTCTTCTCCTAAACATAGGACTCATATTCGTCCAAACCTTAAGTTTGAAGTTGAAAATGTAAAAACAATTACTAAAACCTCTGTAGTATACCATTATATAAATGTGCATTCAATATATATATCAACTTTATATCAGTATATAGTAAGTTGTACATACGACTGAACAGTGTATACGTAACAGTTATACATTGGATACACTTGTGTCTATTTCATCTCAGACACCACTCACCATTAAAAAAGAGAATTTTTTTATAAATAGTTATAGCTTTGACCATAATTATCATTAATAGTTATAATTGGCCTAATTACGATTATAACAACAATTTGAGAGAAGAGAGACGAGTGAGATTGTGATAGAGAGGAGAAAGGTGAGCGAGATTTTAGATAGAGAGTAGATATAGGTTGATACATACAAGACATATCACTTGTATTTATTTGTTCTTGTATCGTTTGCATTCAATATGCATCCGTGTATCCAAAATCTCATCCGCTTATGAAAATTTTTGAGGTTGTGTATTTGTATTTTGATACATAAGTGTATCTGTGTATGCTGATGATACAATTGTGTATTTGTGTATATGTGTTTCAAATCAAATAGCAGCACAAAGTGATGAAATTTGAACCTGTTTTTAAAGACATTTCTCTTTTGTGATTGGGCAGGTTACAAGTGCGTAGATATTCGATTTGTATTTTATCTCATTTTTATTTTTGATAATGTTTATTTTTTAACATAAAACTAGTTTGGGGTGAAACTGATAATAGCAATTGAATGGACGATCTTCTTCTTATTCTTTTTGTGGGTAGTTATTATGGTATTAAAATGGAGGTGATTGGTGGTTGGACGATACTTTTATAATGTATATGTGTATATATAGTTGTATCTACACTATTTTACATAGTTATATTTTTTATAAACACATATATACAATATATACATTGCCTAATGATGTGTATAAATATTATATAACAATGTATATAAATGTATATACATACATTATATAATAATGTATATAAATATTGTATAGCAATATATACAAATAAATACTCATACATTTTTATAGAATTTTGATACACTCCTTATACACTGATTTTACATTGTATAAAGGTGTTGATATTTAAATATAATAAATTGATGTGGCAATGAATCGTTGGAGGTTAATGATGTGTTCCTTACTTTTTATGACTCTTTGGCCTTTCGACTTGTTTCGGCAACTTCGCCCTTTACCTTTAAGTGACAAAGGGATGAGCCACACCAAACGAAAAGCGATAGTGAATTTTGAATTTGTGCATGCTTATTCAAATCGGCATCAAAACGTGATTGGAAATTAAAGTGAAGCCTTCCTTCTAATACAAGCCAATTTCGGACTGAAAAAGTATTAGATAAAATCGGATTAACACCGTGTTTGGATGGTTGTTATTCGCTGTATTCTGTTGCATTGTTAGTCTAAATGTAATGTTTGTTTTGATTGTTACTAAAATTCAATTGTATCATATCATTTAAATTCATAGTTAGGTAACGATGAAAAAACTCATTTTATGTAACGACCGATCCGGTATGATCGCGCCGTTACCTTAATCTTTTCTTCTCATTTTATCTTTACTTATTATTTAATAATTCTATTTTATCATTTACCCTGCCTTTTCATAGGTTTTTTACTTAGTACCCTTACAATTTCTTGTAGGTTTATCATTCAAATTATGAATATGTGACATTATATAATGACGAAGAATAATACAAATTAATCTATTCAAATATTATATTCATTAAAACAATACAATATAATTCAATATATTATCAAACAATATATAACTACCGTCCAAACCAAGTGTAAGAGTGGAAATGATTAAATTATGAGAGACGGCGATTTTGGATCTGAAATAAAATCATAGTAAATAGTGATGGTGAGGTGGTTTTGATATTTATTTTTTTAGTGAAAATTTAGGTGGAATCAAGAAAGAGTCCTGCATAATGCAAGTAAAGAAAATAAAGTGAAAGAGGGACGTTGGTTTTATTAGCAAATTGGTAAAGGATTGTGATATAATAAATGATTAGTATTTTTTAGCCTATTTTAGTTACTCTATTTAATTAAGAATAAATTTTAGGTTTAACAAATACAAAAAGTCATGTTTGTATGTTATAGTTATAGTTTGTATAATTGCCGCTATGGATAGCAAACTTTATGTTTTGCTATGGAGTATCAGATTTGTATAAATCGCTGGCAGCCTCTCGTTTGTATAAATCGCTGGCAGTCTCTCATTTCAATTTTATGTGTTTGTATATCTGCATAAAATTTGAATTTGTATACAATTGAATCTAAATAAAACGTTTGTATATTTAATCTCTCTCTCTCTCGCTTTATACAACACAAATTATACATTGTAATTTGTCTAATCTGTGTTTGTATAAAGCGAGAAAGAGAGAAAGACAAAAAAGAACTGGCAGGGGAAGATTTGTATTTGTATAATTATAAGTATATAGGACGAAAATATATGTATTTGTATTTGTATATATAGTTTTCTCTCACTTTATACAAACACAAACACATTTTATACACTTGTGTTTGTATAAAGTGAGAGAGGCGAGGGAGAGAGGCGAATGACAACTATTTGTTACGGGTTACAATTAAATCAAACCGTGGTTATAGCATTTAATTTGAATTAATAGCTTGCTATTTTATACAATTTTCCCTTTAATTAATATCCCTTTTATATTTTGCGTTTGCACGAATATTTGGTATTAGACAATTTTTAGGTAAAATTACATATACTTTTTGCTTCTTCTATTATATGTTTATGCGTTGAGAAGTACATATCTGAAATTTTAGCCATTTTAAATATTTTTTTTAGTTAAATATACTTGGGCGCAGTAAAAGAGTGTTAAATAGGTCTGTTAGATTCGTTGTTATTTTGACAAATTGATATTTGTTTTTTTTTTTTTGTTTTTCCACCCAGTGTCATCCGGATTCACGCCAGAAAGTCTACATCGGGGGTAAAGCATTAGAACCCAAAACCTTTGATAAAAGATGAAGAAAAAGTATTTTCCACTCCACCACAACCCTTTCAATTGGTTGATAAATTGAGTTTGTTCTTTATGATATATGAAACTTTATACTTCAAATTTGAACTTATTTGGAATTAAATTATTGAAATTCAAAAAATAAATTATTTTTTCTATAAAAAAAGTTCAAACACCTATACCTAAAATTTGAAATAATTTTTGCATGCACTTCAAACATTAATTAATGACGACTCCAAAAGTAGATATTTGTACAATTAGAAATTTGGAATAAATATAAAATTTACGTCACATTTCCTACCAAAGTTAGCTTATATTGCATCATAATGTTAGGCGTACGCCGAATTCTACCTCTTTATTTATTGCAACAAAATAGTTTCGATGTGGACTTTATTGCCCCTTCAAGACTTTACTTTCCTCCCTAATTAATAATTACTTAATGTTACTTTCAATCGATATCGATAATAATATATAAAGGGAAAAGGGTTTTGAAAAATATTTCAACTTTGGCCGAAATTGATGTTACGATATCAAACTTTATGGACGACCTTTTACCCCTGCACTATTTAATAATGTATTTTAAAGGTATATATGTGTCCACGTGGTCATGTTACTATTTATAATGATGCAATATTTATAATGTCCATGTGAACACATATATACGTCTAAAATAAACTATTAAATAGTGCAGGGATAAAAGATCATTTCCAAAGTTCGGTATTGTTACAACAATTTCGGTCAAAGTTCAATTATATTTCAGACTTTTTTCCCATATATAAATAAAAAAACAAAGAAGAATTATTTACATACATGAAATTGTTTTCTCTTTTAAAATGTAATCATTTTATTGATTCGTTAATATATATTTTTGGTGTGCTAGACTACTTGATTTATTGAAATTTTGATATTACGATTTCTTTTGTATTTTCAGTTAAAATTAAGATATTGAGAAGACTATGTTAAAAGGAGTATTAATCATGGTTTGGATTTTTGCAATTCATATTATATCTTTTTAGAAAGAAAAAAAAAATCTATGGCTTTGATCAATAGGAATATAGAAGTAAAATTTTGTGCTTCTTTTATATTAAAAAAAACTAAAGCATAAGGATAGGGTTTAATGTTTTAACATAAGAAACTGCAAAGAAAAAAAATAATTATATATGACTGCTTATTCCCAAATTAAACAATTGTAATATAGAAAAATAACCAATTGGGGTACTATATAAATGCAGATGGTTTAACAAAAAAAAATACTGCTCCAATTTAAATGCGGATGGTTATTACATATTTTCATTTTATTTGATCCCTATATACAATATAGACGTTTTGTTTTATTAATTCATTTTAGCAAATTAATAGATTTTTCCCCCATAATACTCCAATATCATTAATAAGGTTGGTTCAATTTATTAATGTACACTTCTACTTATTTTTTTTAAAAAAATATGTCAGATCAGTAAAAGTCAAATAATATGAAACGAAATACTGAAATAAATTTGAGAAAAGGAGGTGCTTTTAAATGTCGGTTAATTAGCATTAATAATAAATAATGTACACTCAAAAATCAATTCGAAAATATAGTTAGTCGTATTTGGTCGATAACATTGATTGATGCCCCCTTCCCTACGCCCAAACCCAACCAATTAATTGTTTGAAAATATTAGTACAACTTTGTTTTTTTTTTTTTTGTTTTTTTTTGGTTTTTTCATTTTCTTAATTCGTTATTCTATTTTTGTAATATTTTTTTTATTAATTTTTATGAAAATAATAATAATTTTATGTATTATTAGAATTTTCTATAACGACATTATTCGTCTGATTTTCATTATCATGATAGAAAACATATAATATAACATGGTATGAAATTATGAATTAGTTTCAAATATAACTTGATTGTTATAAAAAAAGTATTAGTTCTAAAACATGATTGTTATAGTGAATAAGTCAAAGTTCAACTATATTAAGAAATAATTTAACTTAATTTTTTCTTAATATTCTACTCTACATCATAACATCCTTTTATAGAGTTACAAGAATATTATGTAAGATGTAAGACTATAAAGTTTTAAAAAATCATTTTTTTTTTCAAATGACATGGTAAGTGAAAATACCCTGAATAAATTGGGAAGTTTCCATTAGAAAAGATTCGAGAAATATTAGAAATGGTCAAAGTATATATATGTAGAAGAAAACAAAGTCTATAGACTTGCAAAAAAAAACAAAATCAATAGATTTAAGCACTTCCTCCTTTTTATATTATTTGATCAGTTAATAAGATACATTTTAAGAAAATTTTAATTAAATATGTATTTTACTAAATTACAATGAAAATAAATAAAAACAAAAAAATCTTAACTTGTTAAAATAGAAAAGTAAATAAAAATATATTTTATTATAGAATATATAGATGAAAAGAAGGAAAACATTTAATGGAATTTCTGCGGGCTGCTAAATAGGCCTTGATGACAAAATTAATGTTGTTTAATTGAGAAGGTTCGTACGATGCCTTTAGTTGGGTGAAATTTGAATTGTTTTAATTTAATATTTAAAGTCTTTTTATTTTTATTCAAATTGACCCTTCTACTCTTTTTAATCTTTTGAATTGTAAGAGTTAGTATTTTCCAATTCTACATCTAATTTTCATTCAACAATTGATAATCGTGTCGATCAAATTGCAAGGAACAAACTATTAAATTAGAAAAATGACAAAAATAAAATCTATAAAGATAGATCCACCATCCCCTTAATACAAATTATTGAAAGCATCACCTTGGCCTACATCTAGATCTTTTTTATTTTTTCACATGATTTTTCGTTTCATTTGTGTTTTCGATTAATTTAAATTCGGGTCGCATAAGGTTTCATTAAAAATAAAAGCAATTTCTTAAAAAAATCATTTTAATTCACGATTGATAATTAAAGATAACGGATCAAATTCATCACATCACAACTTTTGATAAAATGAGTGTCCAAAAGTGAAAATGTTTATTGTCTAGTTTATCACTCAGTGTTTGATATCCATATTAGAATAAGACTAATTCGAATTCACATGTTGCAAGATCTATGTCTAAGAGTGACATTTCTAATTCTTTTCAAATCTAAAACTCATATTTGAAACCTCTGAATTAAGCATGGAGAGATATCAATCATACAAACCATAAAACCACACCATGTAGTAAATGTTACTATCTACAACAAGATAAAATTTGACAAACAAGGTTCTTAAAAGAACTTAAATAAAGAGTGGTGATGACAGCTAACAAAATGAAGTTCCAAAGTCCAACAATGGTCCTTCCAATTAAATATTCTTAAAAACATTTGTTGGACCTACTAAACTCATCTATTTTCCTCAAACTACCCCTCACCCCTAAACCTCTAAACAACATCTACCATTAATAAACACAAGGGTATATTTGGAAAATCAACTTTCAACTCCTTATTGACTTCAAACATGAAACTAGTATATAATCTAAAGTATTTCACCACTCTTTCTTACACACACACACACTGCAAAGAACCCCAAACACTTTTCAAGAAAACTCTAAAAAGTTGAACTTTTCTTTTTTTCAATTTCAAGAAAATGGAAAATATGAGCTTGAATAGCCAATTCTATTTTCTAAAAAATGCAATGAAAATTCTTCTTCCAGTTTCAGTATTTTCATTGGTGTTTTCTCAATCTTATTTATTATTGCCTTCTCTTTTAAATTCATTTAATGAATTTTCTTCTTATTTTTCTATTCAACTTTTCACCTATAGCTCAGAAAGAAACTATATTTTTCTTCTTTGTAATGGAATTCTTGTTTTCATAATCAAGAATTCAGGGCTAATTAGTATTGCTAATATTTCTGATAATCATCATCATTATCCCAAAGAATCCAAAATTCAAGAAACAAAGATAGAGCTTTTTGAAAAAGTTGTTGAAATTGAAAAGCAAGAAAAAGAAGAAGAAATTGAAACAATGAATCAAGATGATTTGGTTAGTATTGGAACAATTGATGAGTATGAAGTTTATCAAGAACCGGAAGATAGTAGGCCCTTTCTTCAGAATAATCAATTAGGTTATCATTCTGCGCGTTATGTTGAAGTTATTGAAGAATTGGAAGAACTTGAAGAAGAAGAAGAAACATTAGAAGAGTTGCACAAGAAGTGTGATGATTTTATAGAGAGGATTAAGAAAGAAATCAATGGAAAGAATTGATTGATGAAAAAATTAACCAATAAGGGGGTTAGCATCTTGCTATGACATATAATTAACCATGTGTTTACTTTTTTTTAACCACTTGATGTTTGATATTCATTTTGAAAGTTTGACTGATTTAAAATCGTGTTGTGTATGATTTGAAAGGAAGTATTGTTTACTTTCTATAGAACTTTTTTCTTATGATCTTCGAATTCGAATAGACTTTTAATTAAGAACAAAGAGATCATTACTAGCTAGCTCAATATTAAGTTGACTTGATTTGTTCCACTTTTTGTTTCCCCCCTTTAAGGTATTTTTGTAGTTGAAAATTTCCCATAAAAAGTAAATAAAAAAACTTTAAGGGAAAAGTTCTAGCTATCCATTCAAGCTTTTGTGATGTTATTTTTGAGGAGATAATATTTCATATGTTCATTTAACTATGATATTTTTTTCTCAAAGTCATTAAATTTTAGTTTTTAATATAAAAATATTTAATTATGAATTTTTTTCTGAGAAAGTTACTTAACTTTGATTTTTAACCCAAAAATCAACTCTGAAAAATATATTTACAAAGTCACTCAATCTATTTAATTAATTTTCTCATTAAAATTTAATAATATGGAATTTTTATTTAAATCAAAATTTTAAGAAATAAAAAGATATTTATTTAAATGACTCGAACGATTAATAAACACTTGAAACCATTCTTATATAATTCAGAATTCATAAAATTAAAATTCTGATTTCGCCACAGAAGCATCATCAGTTCTACTGTATAAGCAATACCAATAGGGCCAAGAATTTATTTTTGGAAGCAAATTGTAAAGACTTAGGATTAGGCATGTCCAAATCATTAATCTTAATCGAGGAGGTTAGGCTTGATATACGCCTTTCTTACACATGTATTTAGCTATTTTTTACTAATATATAAGATAGGAGCCTACGCCTAACCCCTCACCAAGAAGGTGGCTTTAACAAAAAATATCTCAAAAATTTATGAAATTATTGCTTGAATTGTAGCTTGTGACTTGTGAGAATTAAAAAAATTAAAAAAAATGTTGATAAATGAATTGGTTTTTTCTTCTAAATTATAGACAAAGAAGAAGCTCTTTTGAAGGAAAAAAAAGTAGTACACGTGCAACCAAATAAAGGATCAATGTCACATTTTAACTGAATTGAGTCATTAAAATGATTTAAATAGATACTTTTTTGAATTCTTAAATTTTTAGTTTTAAATAAAAAATTTATATTAACTAATTTTAATGAAAATATCAATTAAATAGATTGAGTGACTTTGTAAATAAAATTTTTACAGTTGAGTAATTTTTCGATAAAAAAAAGAAAATCAAAGTTCAATAATTTTCTTAAAGAAAAGTCCGTAGTTGAGTGACTTTATTAGAGAAAAAGTCATAGTTAAGTGACTATTGTGATATTGAAGCAAAAGACCAAAAAAAAGAACAATTTTGACATAAAACAATGTTATTAGCGTTCAGACACTACATCAAAAGTGATCTTTAGCAGCAATTAATTAAGGACAATAGCTCAATTGCCACTAAATATGTACTTTTAGCGGCAATTAACACTCGTTGTATATGTCCCTAAAGCCTTTAGAGATATTGGATCTAATGACACTTAATTAATGCCTGTAAATGCTTTAGCACTCTTTATTAATGTGTCTATTTATTGCCGCTAAAAGTTATTTTTGTTGTAGTAAGATAAAAAAAAAAAAAATCTATATAACCAAGTTATTCTTTTTATTTATTTTATTTTAAAATTTCAAGTTCATAACTCAAACCTCTTTATTTAATTATTAATAACATTTTTTATCTCATAATTATCAATAAATTATTATCTTAGTCCTTATAATGTCAAATTAAGCATAGATATCAAAAGACTACCATAATTAGTACTAATTGTTCTACCACTTAAATAAGTAACATTGCGATATGTTAACTTTGTGTTGTTATTCTAATATTGTACTCCATGTTTGATGATAATAAAGTATAAAGTTTTAAAAGTAATTTAAATTTAACTTTTTTCACCGCAAACACATATTTTAATTAAATAGAACGTTAAAAATATATTGAGACATATCTCACAAAATTCAAAATTAGGATAGTACGGATCAAAAAAGTCACTGCATCAAAAATGATCTTTAGCAGCAATTAATTAATGACAATAGTTTAATTGCCGCTAAATATGCACTTTTAGCGACAATTAGCTCTCTTTGTATACGTCCCTAAAACCTTTAGCGACATTGGATCCAATGACAATTAACTAATGTCAGCAAAGGTTTCAGCCTCTTTGTTAATGTGTATATTTATTGCCGCTAAATGATGTTTTTGTTATAGTGAGTGTTGTTATCCCTAACTTATATTCTTATTTATGCATCTCAATAACTCTCATACTTTTCATGTTTATAACTCTCAAATATATAATATATATGTTTTTCATGTTCATAACTCTCAAATATATAATAATATATATATTTTTCATGTTCATAACTGATCACAAATATATATATATACACACCTTATGGTCTTTCTCCATATAATCTTTATAAAATTATTTTTTAATTCTAAAAATCCTTAACAAAGGCTATTCCTTTCATTTCATATTTGGAATAGAAATATCGCAAAGAATCAATTGATAAATTTATGTTAACCTATCAATTTTTAGTCATAAGGGGTGTGATCTCAAATATATATATACACACCTTATGGTCTTTCTCCATATAATCTTTATAAAATTATTTTTTTATTCTAAAAATCCTTAACTAAGGCTATTCCTTTCATTTCATATTTGGAATAGAAATATCGCAAAAGAATCAATTGATAAATTTATGTTAACCTATCAAATTAGTCATAAGGGGTGTGACAGATAAATAAGATCATTTCATCTTTAATCTTAAATATAGCACGTAAGTTTTGATAATTAAAAAATTAATATAGAAAACGTTTTCTTTTATATAAATCCTATATGACATAAAATTTGAATTAATTAAACAAAAAAAATTCAAGATAATAGATACCAAAGGATTATATATGTATATATATATATATATATAAAGATCTGTAAACTTTTTGGATCAAGATCAAAGGATCATATTTCTTATCCTCTTTTTCAGTAAATCTACAATTTTTGTTGTTATTAGCATGTTAGTTTTACTTTTCATATATTTTTGTTGTAATATTTCATTTCCTTGGTATAATAATAAATGAACTATTAACCTAGATATCGAGATTTATGCTAGTACCTTTATTTTACTTATCTACAACAAATTTTTGGGATTTTTTTTTTCTTTCATTAAACTAACAATCTTTATATTCATAAGATAAAATATATTTCTCAATTGCTACATATTCATTGGTTTATAATAAAAGTGAGTATTAGATGACCTGAAAATGAAAGTATCTGACAAGTGAGACTAGCTTAAGTGGTTGAACACTTTCATCATCAAGTTGAGATCAATTATAGTCATGTTAGAGAGTAAGTAAGAACATTATTAATCTCCTAAGATAAGGAGTTGAGTGGTTGTTTTTTTCTTTTTAAAAAAAAACAACAATAATAGTACAAAAAGAAAAAAGCTTACTCACATTCGATATCATATTATAGTCCACCAATTTTTTATATTATACTTTAGCTTTTTATAACAACCCTTTGCCAATAGGCTATAATAACAATAACCATTTTTATAACAAAATCCTCAATATAAAACTACCCCTCTATAATAACTATAATAATAACCATTTTTTAGAAATAGAATCTCTAAGATTATCAATATTAATTAGGTCTTGAGATTTTGACCAAATATTTTGTTACTTTAATATACTATTTATGAAAAAAAATATTATATGAACATATATTTTTATTGTTAAAAGATTTCTCTTCTTTATATAAAAGAGTGATTAAACTTAAAATTTGACATCTTTTTACTTATAATTTATAAGGTTATCTCATATAAATTAAGTAGTATAATTATGCGTAGTTGTTCTTGAGGACAAAGTACAAATAATTAAATGAACTACTAATCTGTACTTTTATAAATTAAATACTTGAGCATATTCCACATTTGTCATTTTTAATGTGCATAAACAAAATTAGTTTGCTTGGACAGTCTTGAACCTTACCTTTTAGCCCTAAACAATCTTTCATATCTCTTAAGTTATTATTAATATTAACCATAAAGTTTCTTAAAGAAAGACTTCAGATCTTTTTTATGTTTAAACCTTATTACTACTAATCAGAAAGTTTTGGATTATTCTGACATTCATATTATTAAAAAAAATTATCCCAAGTTGAGGATCTTGAGATTATTACAAATCTCTTTCTTAACTAACATAAAATAATCTTAAAGATACGTAGCCTTTTTAGTTGTATAATACAAGTGATGTGATATTTTTTGTTCCTTTGCTAGTTTTTTTAAAGAGAATTAACTTAAATAGTTATACACTCGATTAACTCAATTAAAAATAATCATAAGATATAATTATGTATATATATATACCGATTAAAAAATGAAATAGGAAAACCTTGTTTGGATGGTTGTTATCTGTTGTACTGTATGGTATTTTATTGTTGGTTTAAATACAATATTTGTTTTGATTGTTCTTTAAATTTAATTATACTGTGTCATAAAAATTCATTGTTAGATAACGACGAAAAGACCCATTTTGTATATGACGACTGATTTGGTGTGATCACGTTATTATCTTGATATTTCTTCTCGTTTTGTCTTTATTTATTATTTAATAATTCTATTTTATCCTTTATCATACCTTTTTCATGGTAACTCCACCCCGTATCCTATTTTGTTGATAGGTTTATCATTCAAATTATGGACGTGTGACATTATATAACGACGGAGAACGGTACAGTATATCCAAACATTGTATTTGTTGAAACAAAATCGTATGATACAATACAACACAATATAATACAAAATGATACATTATGAAACAACATGTACCAAATTTGATCCCTAAAATGTTTTTAAAGTCCCTAAGAAGGAAGTTACAATGCAATTGCCAACTTGACCATGGCCTTTGGGTCTTGAGCTACGTGACAATTGAGTTCTATTTGATTCTACTAACACGCTCACAACACACACCACATTTTTTCCAATTAGACTTTTCTATAGTTGACATGGTCACCATACTATTCTTTTTTAAGTCTAAGTTTGAGAATTTAATTAAGAGGTGTGCACTGTGTTTCTGTCTACTATGAAACACAGGGGCGGCTGGCAAGGCTAAAAAAAAGGTCTTTTGCCCAACCCATTTTTAGTTAATTAGGAAGGATTAAATTAAAAAATATATATTAGAACTAAGACAATAAATACAAATGCCTCATTTTTTAGTTAATTAGGAAGGATTAAATTTTTTTAAAAAAATATTAGAACTAAGACCAAACGGCTAAATGAAGTGGCAGTACTATGACTTTTTAACTTTCCAATAAAAAATTGTGTACTTTTTTTTTAATGTACAAGTTATCTTCCTTTTTTTACCTTATTTTTTTTCTAATTTTATTTTATATATTCTATCCTCCTCCCTTCTATTTCTTCTCACTTTCTCTTTTCTAATCTTACATCTCTCTCTTATTCAAAGCTTAAAAATTTACTTATTCTATTGATATTTTCTGAATTAAAAGTGTTAAGGGAAATCATAAAAGTATAAGACAATACTCTAATTGAGATACTCAATCAAATAAAAAGACTTGATTCTTTTCCAAATGCTTACATTGCTTATAGAATAATGTTAACAATTCCCGTAACAGTTGCCTCAGCCGAAAGAAGTTTTTCAAAATTAAAAATAATAAAATCTTATTTAAGATCGACAATGTCTCAAGAAAGATTAAGTGGCTTGGCTATATTATCGATTGAAAAAGAATTATTACAGAGATTGACTACACAAAAATTATTAACAACTTTGCATCTCAAAAAGCTAGAAAAATAGATTTAAAATAAAAACATTTATATATTTTTTTTAAGACCTCTAATTTGATTTTGGCCTCAGGCCACCAATGGATTTGAGCCGCCCCTGATGAAACATAAAGTAAATAAAACTTTTATTATTTACCTAGTCCAAATTTCAACACGGTTGATTGATAACATGAATAATCTTAAATGTTGTTTGATTTATAGGATAAGAAATTTTAGTTAGGGATATATTATAGAATTAGTTTAGGAAAAGTTATTTCAAGGAGACATTGGATTTACATATTATATTTTGTAGTGCTATTTTGAAAAAATTACATAATAAGATATTATATGCGCTCAAATTTGTTTATTCTGCAACGTTTTGAAATCATCTTAATGTTACTACGTTCTGGAAAATAGCAAATTCCCGCTATTTTTTTAATTTTGTTTTTCAGAAGTGGTCGCCAATAATGCTATTTACAAAATTTTCTCATTATATTACTTCGTTTTTGGTGCAATTATTTGTCCCAAAATTAACAATCTCTGGAATCATTTATATCGCAATCATGGTAGTTCACTAGTACTACTTTTATACCACACTCTATATAAATAACAACTCTAGAACAATTAATCCGAGAATAAAAACAACAAAAAATGACTCATTTGCCCTTCTCTTTAACCAATCCTAATTATTATAGACATATCTATAGTTTACCTTTTATTAGGTAATTCTAGAAGTATAATTTTTTATTTTTTTTGGAGCATATACAACTGGTTATATTAGAATAAAGTGGGAGGATCCACATCTATATATATTGAGAGGCAATATGACCAGACATATCTCCCTGAAATTGGCCCTAAAGCCAAATATGTATATGTGATTGTATATATATTTGTATGGACAAAGCAAACTAAAATGCCAACTAAATACCCAGATCTTCATCTCTGTAAAATTGGCTGTCCATAAATTTTGTTGGAGTGGGTATTTGACACCTATATACAACAAGAAAAAATATATATATATACAGCATAATGACATATATATAGAATCAAATAAAATACTTTATCCTAACCATATTATATCTCTATTATTTGTGTAATCTAACACCTCCCTGACCTGACATTGTCATTTGTACTTTCTACCACATATAGTTTTAGAGTGTATATACTGATGTGGTTCTCTCTCACACACATATATATATATCAGATACAATAGAGAATGGCGAGCGGAATGGGAAACTGGCAAAGAGATTTGTTATGCATCCCATATACATATGAATCTACTTGAATACAATATATCTAGACAAATTACACCTAATTTTAATCCATGTGTCTGAACGTGAATGGACACACCAAAATCTGATAAGATACATAATATTGCAAACTAAAGTGTATCTAAGTAATTAATTTCTAAATTAGTGGATTTTACGTAAGTTCCCTGAACTATTACTTCCTATAACTCATTCCATTAGTAACAAAAATATCCAAATTTCTGATCAATTTAAATGATATAATTCTTTTTAAATGGTATAACTCATTCCATTAAGTAGCACTCATTGGTGAATATCTAAAACAAATTATAAAATTTTCATATAATATACTCCCTCTGTTCCTAATTACTTGTTCACTTTTGAATTGACACACCTATTAAGAAATCAATAATTGACATAGTGAGTTTACCATTATACCCCTATTAATTATGAAGTGGATGAATTAAACACTTTATATTTTCAAGAAGTTCTATCTTTTTTCAAAGTAATTAATTGAGGGTATAATAGGTAAAAAAATTGTCGTTTTTTGATTTGTCAAAATGGACAAGTAATTAGGGATAACTAAAAAATGAAATATGGACAAGTAATTAGGGACATAGTGAGTATTAAATTAAAACGAAAAGGAAACTTGTGCATGAATATATTTGTGTCCACGTAGTTTAAGAAAAGATAGAAAAAAAATGATTATGTTAGCAATATATATAACTTAGTTCCAATATAAAAAGGATATACTAATTTAAAATTGGAAGTTAAAACAAATATCAAATAATGAGTGAAAAGATTATAAGAATTTATGAGCTTATTGGTAAAAAATACTCTCAAACAAATAATAATAAAATATATACCATAACAATTTTATTTATATAAATTGTATTAATATATAATAAAATTAATAATTATAATTTCAACAAATTTGGGGCCTTCAATTTCTTGAGGCCTAAGGCAATGGCCTCATTGGCCAAGCCTTAGAGCCGCCCCTGGCCCTAAACAATCTTTCATATCTCTTAAGTTATTATTAATATTAACCATAAAGTTTCTTAAAGAAAGACTTCAGATCTTTTTTATGTTTAAACCTTATTACTACTAATCAGAAAGTTTTGGATTATTCTGAAATTCATATTATTAAAAAAAAATTATCCCAAGTTGAGGATCTTGAGATTATTACAAATCTTTTTCTTAACTAACATAAAATAATCTTAAAGATACGTAGCCTTTTTAGTTGTATAATACAAGTGCTGTGATATTTTTTGTTCCTTTGCTAGTTTTTTTTTTTTAAAGAGAATTAACTTAAATAGTTATACACTCGATTAACTAAATTAAAAATAATCATAAGATATATATATATATATATATATATACCGATTAAAAAATGAAATAGTAAAACCTTGTTTGGATGGTTGTTATATGTTGTACTGTATGGTATTGTATTGTTGGTTTAAATACAATATTTGTTTTGATTGTTATTTAAATTTAATTATACTGTATCATAAAAATTCATTGTTAGGTAACGACGAAAAGACCCATTTTGTGTATGACGACTGATTTGGTGTGATCACGTTGTTATCTTGATATTTCTTCTCATTTTGTCTTTATTTATTATTTAATAATTCTATTTTATCCTTTACCATACCTTTTTCATAGTAACTCCACCCCGTATCCTATTTTTCTGGTAGGTTTATCATTCAAATTATGGACGTGTGACATTATATAACGACGGAGAATGGTACAGTATATCCAAACATTGTATTTGTTGAAACAAAATAGTACGATACAACACAACACAATATAATACAAAATGGAAGAAGTTTTTAAAGTCCCTAAGAAGGAAGTTACAATGCAATTGCCAACTTGACCATGGCCTTTGGGTCTTGAGCTACGTGACAATTGAGTACTATTTGATTCTACTAATACGCTCACAACACACACCACATTTTTTCCAATTAGACTTTTCTATAGTTGACATGGTCACCATACTATTCTTTTTTAAGTCAAAGTTTGAGAATTTAATTAAGAGGTGTACACTGTGTTTCTGTCTACTATGAAACATAAAATAAATGAAATTTTTATTATTTACCTAGTCCAAATTTCAACACGGTTGATTGATAACATGAATAATCTTAAATGTCGTTTGATTTATAGGATAAGAAATTTTAGTTAGGGATATATTATAGAATTAGTTTAGGAAAAGTTATTTCAAGGAGACATTGGATTTACATATTATATTTTGTAGTGCTATTTTGAAAAAATTACATAATAAGATATTATATGCGCGCAAATTTGTTTATTCTGCAACGTTTTGAAATCATCTTAGTGTTACTACGTTTTGGAAAATAGCAAATTCCCATTATTTTTTTAATTTTGTCTTTTCAGAAGTGGTCGCCAATAACGCTATTTACAAAATTTTCTCATTATATTACTTCATTTTTGGTGTAATTATTTGTCCCAAAATTAACAATCTCTGGAATCCTTTATCTCGCAATCATGGTAGTTCACTTGTACTACTTTTATACCACACTCTATATAAATAACAACTCTGGAATAATTAATCCCAGAATAAAAACAACAAAAAATGACTCATTTGCCCTTCCCTTTAACCAATCCTAATTATTATAGACATATCTATAATTTACCTTTTATTAGGTAATTCTAGAAGTGTAATTTTTTTTTTTTTTTGGAGCATATACAACTGGTTAAATTAGAATAAAGTGGGAGGATCCACATCTATATATATTGAGAGACAATATGACCAGACATGTCTCCCTGAAATTGGACCTAAAGCCAAATATATATATGTGATTGTATATATATTTATATGGACAAAGCAAACTAAAATGCCAACTAAATACCCAGATCTTCATCTCTGTAAAATTGGCTGTCCATAAATTTTGTTGGAGTGGGTATTTGACACCTATATACAACAAGAAAAAATATATATATATACAGCATAATGACATATATATAGAATCAAATAAAATACTTTATCCAAACCATATTATATCTCTATTATTTGTGTAATCTAACACCTCCCTGACCTGACATTGTCATTTGTACTTTCTACCACATATAGTTTTAGAGTGTATATACTGATGTGGTTCTCACACACACACACATATATATATATCAGATACAATAGAGAATGGCGAGCGGAATGGGAAACTGGCAAAGAGATTTGTTATGCATCCCATATATATATGAATCCACTTGAATACAATATATCTAGACAAATTACACCTAATTTTAATCCATGTGTCTGAACGTGAATGGACACACCAAAATCTGATAAGATACATAATATTGCAAACTAAAGTGTATCTAAGTAATTAATTTCTAAATTAGTGGATTTTACGTAAGTTCCTTGAACTATTACTTCCTATTTTTTTTCTTTTTTTTTTGAAAAAAATTATCCTTGTATTATTAATACATTAATTTTTATGAGATATTATATGTCACAAAAATAACGGATAGATTTTCAAGGATCTTTATGCATGTATTAAAGGTGTCAAAGCAATTTGAAAATCAATTTGAATCGATTGAACCTAACCGAAATGATTATTAAATTTTTTTCAAATAAAATTATAGGTTATACTGTATATTTATAATTACACTAAAATTAACATAGTTTTTAAAATATATATAAAAAAAATATTTAATCGGACCAAATAAATTATAAGTATAAAAAATATTTTATATGTTCAGTTTAAAAATAGAAATTAAAAGTTTGACTAGAAAACATTAAAAGTTTGATTAGAACCTTAGGTGAATTAATATGGAAACAACTAACAAAACAAATAAAAAACAAACCAAACCTACTATTATACCAATTTTTGACTATGCAAAAACAAATTGCTAAGAACATGTGACAACAAACTGTTCAAATTGTAGAGCTTTATTTTGAGTTTAGTGACATCATTTATATAAAAAAATTAATATTTTATGAGCACCGTCTTTCGCATATATTTTATATAATATGGGGCGTGCATTTTTATATAAATAAATCCTCATATTCTTCCTTTAATTGTTAACAACATAGGTACTTTTTAGATTATATTAAAGCTTATAATTGTTTTATATAACGAATCAAATTTTCTAATAACAATTAGACTATTAAATAGTGTTTAAAAGATATTACCAGATCAGAGAAAAATCAAGATGATTGAAAAATCTATATTTAGTTGCACACAATAAAATTATCAAAAATAATTAATATGATCTAATTTTTTAAAAATACCCCTAACGCCACCAAACCTTACATTAATTATGCTTTAGTTATTTTTGTTTATATGGTCAATCAAATGCTGCTAATTCTATGGGGAATATTTTTCCTACTCCATCAAATTATTTTATTTGATGTTTATGTTAGAACTATTTGATTTTCCATCTTCTTTATGTCGGGATTTGTTGCACTTGAGCCGAGAGTTATTCGAAAACATCTCTATCTTTATGAGATAGTGATAATATCTGCATACATTCTATCATTCCCAGATCTCACTTGTGGAATTTCAATTCTCTACCTACACGAAATAGTGATAAGGTCTACATACATTCTATCTTTCCCGAATCTCACTTCTGGAGTTGTGGGATTTCACCGAATATTTTGTTGTTTAACATTTGCAACTCTACCTAGATCAAATTATGAAATTACGTCTCCTATTAACTTTGCATGCCTTGAGTTTTTTATTTTTCTAAATTTATGTTTTTGTTTTTTTGTCATGTATATCAAGGTTAATTAATCCTTATAATAAAAGTAAAAAAGCTCCAATTCACGTGGCACTGTGGTTTATAAAAGAGATGACATTACACCTATCAAAAAGCAGATTAGGTGCAAAGATGTACTTTAAACGGTCAAAAACCACCCACGTGTTTCTCTTTATTGCTATATACTGCCTTCGTTTCGTTTTACTTGACTAATATTGTTTTACTATCCATTAAAAAAATAAAGAGATTTTTAGTACTATACACCTCTAATTAAAACTTTCTAAAATGATGTATCAGATCAACATGAATCAAGAAATATGAAATAGAAGGAGTATAAACAACTTAAATATATTGGCAAAGGATTGTGGTAAATACTCATTCATTCTTAATTAGATGTTTTAGATTTGAAGCTAAGTACCAGTCTCGCAACAGTATTGGCGCAAAAGGATCGTTCCTTCACTTGCTGATCCAATTGTATGAAAAGAGGTTGAAAATTGCATTTTGGGAAATCTTTCTTCCCAGTGAAGCGCCTTGGAATCTCGTTGGGAAGCATGACAATGAGTACAACCTCTTGTGAAATCGGTCGTTCAAGTCCTCTGGGTATGGTGTCATCTTTGTTAAGAAGCGATTTACCCTCAATATGAGATTTTCTGGCACAAATTCGAATTTAATTAGACTTCAATGTGAGTACTGAACACTAAGTGTGAAAAAGACAACATTTCCAAGAAATAATTGGACAGACTTCTAAATTGATAATCATCACCAAGAAGTCCACAACTTGAACTATTTTCACATTTGACTATAACTGCCCTCACAGAAGAAAGTAAAGATGAAAAGGACATCTTTGGATATATTACCTCTTGAGTCTTGTCCAACAATTTTGAGGGCCACTACCTAGTTATGAAGTAGGATTTCAATTCAAATTTTCAAGATTAGGCCACCGCTAGCAGATATATATAACACTAGATGTTAGACATTGAGATGTACCAACAACTCTAGGGTTCTGTTATTACTATTATATTATTTACACTCAAGGCTCAAGGATGTGGCTTAATGGACGATGACTTTGAGTGAACACTAATGCAGGACCAACAACAACAATAACACACCATGTGTCATCTTACAAGTGGGGTCTGAAGAGGTTAAGAATCTTACCGTAAGATATACACAGTCTTACTCTTACCTTATGAATAATAAATCAAGTATGAAAAAGAATATACACCAGTGAAGCAGTATCTAGCATAAACAAGAAATGTTAGGTGATTTCTTTTTATCTGACTAAACCCTAGTCGACAAAGTTACTTGACACATGTGCTAACGAGAGATAAACCATGGTTAACAAAGTTATCCTATATCTATGCTAGTAAGAGATAAAGGATGCCCCGTGAAATAGTTAAAATGTGCACAAGCTAACTTGTACACCATCGTTGTGAAAAGCAAAAAAGAACTACCTTCATTTAGCTAGATTAATCACATAATCAGGAAATTACACTAGAAGAAATGGCACGGGAAAACAAGTGACTAAACAAGTCGAAGCAGAGGAATAATTTCGAAGAGATAGTATTTCAATCCACCACTTTGCAGAAAGCAAAACATTCAAGAAATCATACTCAACACCAGTTGATTTTTGATCAGCTGTTTACTGAATCAGTACACAAATACATATATAAACTTTCCATATATAACACTAACCCAATCTGGCACCTTATTTTCATTTTTTTAAGCTATACATATCTTGTAATTCTCACAGGTCGGAAGACCGAAAGTTGCATAATGTCCTCCATGTAACAACAACAACTAGTATAATCCCACAAGTGGGGTTCGGAAAGGTAGTGTGTACCAGACCTTACACCACTATCTTTTTGAATGGTAGAGAGATTATTTTCAAAAGACCCTCGGCTCAAGAAAAAGCAAAGCATAAAAAATATAAAAGAAGAAAATAATGGGAGAGCAGAAGCCAATGTTCTCCACGTACTAGAAAGACAAATGTTTTGTTACAGAGGTTATCTGCATATGCTGAAAGGTACTTGAAGCATGGTATCAAGTTAACGAACATGTTGCGGTCAGCTTATATTTGACAGGAACTCTATGCTCTAAAAAGTTCCTCCAACTCTACAGTGCACATGAAATAATCGCATTCAATTCAAGTATACAAAAATTACTTCTCATGACTGCCTCTTAACATAGAGAAAGAAACAAAGACATAAAAGTGATTTAACTAATGAACAAGAATAATTAAAAAATATGTCATCATATTAAGAACCATGAACAGCCATATCTGAAACTAACCCTCTTTGTGAATTGGCTTTCATTTGAGCCAAGCGACCTGGCGTAGGGAAACTTGCAGAGTTTACCACATGATTACATTTAGCAGATCATGTAAAGGAGTTTAAAGAAGTACACAATTTTTACTTTACTTTAATAGAGAAACTACAATTTTTGGTTAAGGTCCCTAAAGACTGAACTTCTCCAGCAATAGAGTTAGTTAGATCATCTATGGAGCCTACAAAAAAAGTCACCAGAGTGTGTCTAAAGGTTTAGGACCACGACCAGGGTAATCCAGGTGGTGGAATGAGGAGGTACAAAGAGTTATTAAAGCAAAAAGAGAGTGTTACTGAAAATTGCCAAACACTGGAGAAGCCTTTGAAGAATACAAGAGAGCTAAGAGGAAAACTAAGAAGTTTATTGTAAAGCTCCACAATAAACCTTAGATGGCTGGTACCAAAAGAAATGTTCAACTAGCACGACTAAGAGAGAAGGGTAAGGATTTAAAACCAGGTGAAGTGTATTATGGATCAAGCAGAGATGGAGAAACTACTTTGATGAATTGCTCAACTCAAACCAAGAGAAGAATATTTTAGATTTCCACATGTCTGTGAATGATATAAACTTTAGTTGCACTTGTAGAAGGCCGACAGAGGTAAAGGATGCCATAAAAAATATGTGGATTAAGTGTTGGGGTTTATTTGCCCTAATTTCTTACCATAAATAGGTTTTCTTTTAAGGAAAAGGTTTTAATATTTTGAGTAGTCCTTTTCTTCTAGGAAAGGTTTTAGAACTCTATAAATATAGGCTTGTTCCTTCTAACTTAATTAGCATTCACAATGTAGTCATAGGGTTTTGAGAGTTGCGGTTATGGAGGAGAATTTTGTGTACCTCCTTGTATTCCGAGTGAATTAGTTGAGGTTATTTCTCTCTATATTTTGTACTCTCATATTTATAGTGATTGCTCATCTCCTTTGTGGACGTAGGTCGATTGACTGAACCACGTTAAATCTGTCTCTTTTGGTGTGTTTCTCGTTTGTCTTCTTACTCGTGGTCTTTCGAGGTTTGTTTTGCTAGCTTCCGCATTACACCTGCTTATTTTCGGTCCTAACATTAAGAAAGCTTGTGGTCCTGATAGAATTCCTGTAGAGGTTTGGAAGTGTCTTGGTGAGAGGTCAGAAAAGAACGACTACTAAGCTATTCAATGCTATACTAAGAAGAGCTAGGATGCTCAATCAGTGGAGGAAGGGTAATGATGTTTGCGTAATCAAGACACAACTTTCGATGCAAGTGTCTACGATTGTACAATAGTTTAGTAACCCAACCAAGGGTTGGGATCGTTCCCAAAAGAGTGGTTTTGAGAATTAATAGAAGAATAAAATTAAAATTTAGTTCTAACTAATCGTAGCTAAAGACATTAATGATTAAAAACATTGTAAATTAAAGGGAGACACAAAAGTGTCAATTAACAATGGGGTTTTGTCACTAGTAAACAAAAAAAAAAAGCAAAATAAACAAGAGTTTTTAAGTAATGAGAGGGGATCCTTAGGATGTGATGGGAATACGGGTTAAGCTAGATTATTGGGTACATGCTTTGGACAGAAGATTCATAGAATAATTTTGACTAGACTAAACTTTAAGGGGGATAAGCTCTCTCTTGAGCAACTTATCCCGTTTCAAATGTGTTCCTCTCGGACACCCACTTACCGCATAAAGACATGCCTACGCCTTAACCCACTCACTTTCTCGAGCTGAGTGTATGGATATGGGACTAGGGTTTGTTACGACCTGATTTCATAAACTAAGGTTTCAAAACCATTTCGCAACTTTGGCAATTTATCGATTTTGAAAAAATTACAATTTGGAAGTCGCCACTTAATTTCTAGGAAAAATTAAGAAAACCATTTTAAAAAGGAGGTTTTGAAAGAAAACCTTTTAAATAAAACCAAAAACGGGTAAGGGTTCAAATCATTCTCGAAGGAAGGGTTTAGGCATCTTAGAGAATCCGCTAACACGCGGTTGACCGACGGATTTAAAAGTTTGCTAATTTTAAAAGAAAGCTTAAATTACTTGAAAAATCTTATTTTATTATTATTATTATTTTTTTTTTTATAAATGAGAAATCTTTTGATACTTGTACATTCGTATTATCCCAAATAATGAAATAATTCAAATGTTAAAAGTTCCAAAATAAAATTTTAACTTAACAATTTATCCGAGTCAAGTTTTTGAGTCGAATAATCAACACAATCACTTAGGCATGGATTTGAAAGATAAATACTAACTATGAAAGAATATAGATAATTCTCAAGTTAGTCTTGAGGATTAGATTGCATGAATTAAAAAGGTTTGAAAATTTGAATACTTGAAGCAAAATAAGTAACAAAATAGAGAACTTCCCAAAGATTCATCTAAATTAGATATAAGAAAAAAGTGTTAGCATTTCTAAAACAAATTAAGAACATAAATCAAGATAACAAATAACAAGAATCTAGGCCCTTGGCCTAAATGCTCTTTGTTGCTGCTGATCTAACTGGACTTTTTTAAGTCCAAAAAGAGTCCAATTTTCAGCCCTTTGGGGTTGCTGTCACCCTGTTGGTTTGTTGGGGTTTTAACCCAATTTTGCTCCTCGTTTTTCTGCCTTTTAGAGGCTGCTGCTCTATTAATTATGGGTTTTAACCCAATAGAATATTATTTACTCTTTCGCGACTTCATGGAGGTTAACTTGAAGAGGATCAAATGCAAGAGAATGGGAGTCCAAATCGAACTCAAATAAGGAGAATTCATGCAAAAAAAACAAAGAAAAAAAAAAGAAATAGTAAATAATCAAGAAGAGGGTTGATACTAACTTGACATGTAAACAAACTCAAACAACATTTAATAATTCAACTCCAATCTGCCCAACGAAATTGGAAGCCAACAGAAACAGAGAAAACAATTAATTTCCAATTCTAACACATTTCTTTCACATTCAAACCATGAAACAACGTAATCATAAATTACAATTGCACATTTAAGCAAAAAAGAAGATCAGAAAATAGATAAGGAAAGGGGACAGTTGATTATTTACCATAAAACTTAACAAAATACTTAGAAATAGTTAAGGTAACCATTTAAGAAGAGCAAGAATACTAAACACACATATATAGCTATCTTAAGATGCTTCAGTACATAGAAAGTAAAAGGAACAACTAAATTTGAAACATGAGTTCATCCATCATGAGTTACTGGAAAATTTAACAAATTCCAACATTTCAAAGAAATGGAAAGTATTTAAGAGAGGCAGTAACCAGATCACAATAATAAATCTAATTTGAACTTGAGAGCATGTCTTTCCCAGATGATCAAAGCTACTAATCCAATCTAAAATGCAATCCTCATATTGAGCAAATGCATTATATATCTTAAACTAGGAGGACATATATATATTTAAAAGAAGGAATTTTAAAATCCAAAGACTCCAACAAGCTTGACCATTAAGCATTGAATCAATCATATATTTGCAAGCTATCGAAATACTAAAACAGTAATAGGCACATATGCTGGGCTTGATAAGAGTGCAGACAACCAAATAATATAGGCCAACACTTAAAACTCAAAGGGGAATTTTACTACACAAGCTGAAATTTGCTCAAAAGTAATCAAATTAAAGCTAAACAGTAAACAACAAGGACTAAGGCCAAAGAGTAAGCATCAAACATAGCAAATAATCAGATTATGACTTTCAAGATTAAGCTAAACAAAGAACCTAACTGGCTATCCAAAAGCTGGACCTAGATTTTACAAATGTCATGTTGAACATAGAGGAACAAAACCTTATACGAGCATGAAACTTATGTAAATCTATGGATTCACGACACACCCCTAATCTGAACTCGTAAATAAGAAAACCAAGTCAAGCTATAAGGAAGTACATAATCATAGTTTAAGAATTCAAAATTGGAAAGATAAATAAGAAAAAATCAAGCATTTTTCACTTTTTAACCCAAGCAGCAACTATACTTAAAGCAAGGTATAGAAAATTTATACTATTAAACTGATTAAAACTCAACCTGATAACTAATACATGATTAAGAACATCTAGACGACTAAGCTCAAGAACATACCAAGCATGAAATATTTTGGACCACGGCGGGCCGACAACAGTTGAAACTTAAACACATAGGAAAGGGGAACTTGAACAAACTATGAACGGAAGAGGATAACTAGCTAAGAAGTTCATACACATATTAGGAGAAAGCTTAGCAAATTTTATGAACACAATCTAATGGGCAACAAGAAGATGAATCAAATAGAATGAAAAGTTTCGATATTCAAAGGACCATAAGAAGATTAACAATGACCAAAGAAAGAACAAAACTTTAGATATTCATACTACTAAAAAGAAACCATCAAATTTAAGCTACTGGGGGACGTAATTAAATTGAAAAATACAAGACAGGGGAAATAATTTCTAAACTAAAGTAACTAATGACCAAACAAAATTCTACATAACAAAAATTAGGCGAAAATAATAAGATGACACGAAGGTTACCTGGTTCTGGGCAGCGACTGGAACTCGAGCTTTGAAGGCAATGAACTTTACCACCAAAATGTGACTGGGACAGTCGAGAGCAGATAAAATCTTAAACTATGAACTAAGAGCTCCCAAAACCTTTCCGGGGGTGCTCTCAATTCTTCAGCTCTTAGAAATCGTCCCCGTGAACAGTGAGCAAAAAAGGGTATTTATAGGGCAGCTTATGGGTCGAATTTGAGGGGGAAAACGATATGGGAGAAAGGGTGAAATCAAAATTCGAAATTCAAGAATCCTCCCCAGGATAAAATTGGGACGGTTGGCATTTGTACCAATCCTCAACGGAATTTTGAGGGGAGCCGTCCGATTTGGTGCAAGGACGAAATCAAAGGAGATGGAGACATCTGGAAAATTATCAAACGGCTCTGTACGAATAGATAAGGGAGAAGCTATGCGAGGACGGGTACGCGCGAGCTTAGCTTGAGTTGCTATTCTTTGCTGGATTTTGCATGCGTTTTCTAAGTTGTTATCGCGAGGAAGAAGAATAGTACAAAGTCGGTGGTTTTTTGCTGTTCTCGTAGCTGTACGCCTCGGGTATTATTGTACGCTGCTGCTATGTATGTTGTAAGTATTGGATGGGTCTTTTATATTAGCAGTGGGCTGGGTCAATTTGGTGTAAAGGAAAGGGTGGTGGGCTGAAAAAAGAAATGAGAGGAAAGGCCCAAGACTTGGTCTTAAAATGGGTTTAAGGTGAGGTCAAAGATGAGCTAGATTTTGGAGTTTAAGAAATAATCCAATTGAGTTAAATTAACAAATTTGGCTAAATTCTAAATAAGATGAATTACTATTAATTAATTAACGAGCTTGTTAATTTTAACGAAATAAAATAATTAACTTAATTGTAAACTAATGATTTAAAATTATAACCATAACTTAAACTAAACTAATTTAATAAAATACTTACTTAAATTAAAATCTTTTTGAGATGATTTTTGAAATGTTTATAAAATATACTAATTATATACAAAATTATATAAAACATATATTTTACTTAAAAATGATAAAGATGACAAAATTAACTAAAAGTAACTTGAGAAATATTTTAAACTTTATAAAAACTAATTATTTCAAATCGTTTGGAATTTAAAACACTCGATGATTAATCTATATTGTGGAGGTCCAAAATTGGATGTCAACAGGGTTCACTCTCTCGAGCTGAACCTCATGTTGACCCACTTACACTGACCATCAATTTAGTGGTCTTAATTTTACGACCTCTCCCTCGAGCAAAGCCAAAAACACATATATGAGATTATATTTACAACTACAACCTCATTAAGTTCATCCATAACCACTAAACGAAATCACAATTAAACTACGATTAAACTATCAACAAGCAAGACACAACAATTATCTTAACCCATATTCGCTAAATCACACCCCAAGAATTGGGGTTTTTAGCCACATATGAATTAGAGATAGAAATTTATACCAAATTGAGCTCGCATTAAACCGGGTATGAAGATTTAAGTCTTGATACAGGCCAAAATTTAAGAATCCAAGAGACCCAACTCCAAATCTTGAAGATGAAACCCTTTGGATCTTCAAGTTTTCAAAACTCTCTCAAACTTAGAGAAAAATATCAAAAAGTACTATTATATATGAAAATTATAATAATTGTTCGACTCTTAAAACTACAACTCTAACTAGTATTTATAGTTTTCACATATTTGTGTTGCAGCGGATTATTCGCGTCGTTAGTCAAAATCACCGATCAACTCGGCGATTCTCCCTTTGGTGTAGTTCATCGCCGTCTTGCACCAGCCTTTAACATTGTCGTGCTCTAGGTCATTGGGCGACATGGTACTGCTTTGCGGAACCTCTCGGCGATGCGACGACTGCTCCCTTTTTTCGCCGACTTGATCCTTTCCTTCAAGGCTCAGCACACTGGAACAAAAAGCGAAGTGAGACCCTTCGGTGACTCGCCAAGTAGACTCGCCTTCATTTCTTCGTTCTTTTCGGTCTGTTCATTCCTTTTTGCAACGTAGTGTCCATGCTTTCCTTCAAACTTCGAATACCTGAAACTTAAGGATTTTCATCAGATATTGAGATAAAATAAGCATTTGAGGACACAATTTCTATCAAAATATAGTCTTAAATGAGTCCAATTGGTGGACTCATCAACACCCCAACTTAAACTTTTGCTTGTCCTCAAGCAAACTCAAGTTCAACCGTTCATAAAAGGTGTCTCAAACAGTGCTACACAAGACTCAATCATGAATGCACACAGCACGACTTAATTTACTTATGCAAAGATCAAATGTGCACTCAAAGATTCAAGTTGTGACTCACCAATATCAACGAATCTCATGCTCACAATACTTGCTTCAAATGCAAGTTCAAGCTCAACTATAGTGTTCAAATACCCTCACACTAAGAAGGATTTTATATTCACACTCACAAAGAAGAACATAATGCATGCTGTCACCCATAGGTTTGCCCGTATTTTCCAATCAATATTTGTTTCAGCTCACTCAAGATTAAAAAGGTCTTTTCAAGGCTTGTAATGGGGCTGAGTGCAAATGTGTGGTCATTTAGGCTCAGTTACTTTTATCCTCATGAAATGTGGTGTTCACAACACTTTCTTTCCTTTTTCCTTCATCATTTTCATTAGTGCTTATAAGTCATCCTATTATTTACTTTTCATGAATTGGTTGGAAACCCCATTTCTTTTGTACTTTATTCCATAACTTTCTTTTTCATTCTTTTTCTGTCGTTTCTCTTTTCTCTTTTTTTTTTTATATGGAGGGGTTCCATTTTTCTCAAAACCATGGGTAAAAGGAGACTTTCCTTGCACTTCTTGACTTGCCCCTATCTTTTCACTACACCCCCAACTTAGGCTTTTGGCGTAAGTTGGCTATTCAACTAACCACAACTTCATGAGGATTATGGGTGAAGGATAAAGAAAGATCATTGTTTTCATCAAGTTTCTTCCAAAGAAAAGGGGAAGCTCAAGGGGTGTTCAAAAGCGGTTCACACACTCACAAGGTAAGTCACAAAAGAGGTATATGTCAAATTGGCTCACACTCGTAGAAGTTGTCTAAGATCATATCAAGAGATAGCATTATTTAGTTGACCGGACCAATAGGGAAAATTCTAGGATCTATCATGCATAGTTCACAAGTAAGCTCATCATACTACACATTGACACTATAAGTTAAACAAGACTCCACACTTTTGCTAGTGTGCAATGATTATCACAAGAGGCTCAATTCGATACTAGGCTAGTCATAACGAGATGCAAATAGTTCACATATTGTCTATGCAACTTCATTTGGTCTCATCGTAGCCGCACATTCATGTTCGTTTAATTGAGAGCACTATTCAAGTCATCAGTATTGATCGGAACCGAGACTCAAATTTTTTTGTAAAAGAACAGCTATATTCAACACACGAGAGGTGGCAAAAATTTTCAAACGAGTTAAAATCATTTTGCAATTTAAAATAAAAAGGAGCCATAAGCTCAAACATCCACAAAAACAGTATAAAACACAATTTTAAAGAAGAACAACCCAACTATATACACAAAACACAACTTATCAATACAAAAGGTGTGGGCCTCACCCCACCACAATTAAAAAGCATTTGTCCTCAGATACACATGACAAAATATCTAAAATGACAATTAAAGAAAGATAGAGAGGGAGGTAAAGAAGGGATCACGTCTAAGCAGTCACTCCATCTGTCCGGCATCAGTGCCCGGAGTGTTATCATTCTGCTTCTGGTTCTCTTTTTCTTTTCTCTCTGCTTCAGCTTCTACAGCAATATTAGCCTCGATCATATTGTCCAACTCGTGAGCTGCCACAAAGGCTTATATCGCATTGCTGAACCCTCGAGCCTACGAAGGGACATTAGGGTCGTTGGGCATTCTCCTCCTCGAACTGGTTGTCTTGTTTTCGCTCTTTGCAGTTCTTTTGAACTTTTGTGCTCTTATGTGTCTGGGTGGCATGTCTCTTCCTGTAACTTTTGGTCTGGCCATGTCTGCAAAGTCTTGAGAAAATGTTAGAGCATATTTGACAAACAAGACAAAGACATTCAACTGCAGAAAGGCTCGATAGTCCATTCGGTGTGCCACTGAATACATTCGGCGAGCCACAGACAATCCACCAAAAGTCACAGTGCAGAACGAGTTAGGGGTGTAGACAAAGGGCGAATAAGAAGACTTTCGACAAGTCGCCGAGTGCTCTTGGCGATCTCATACTTCTTGCCGAAAGTTACAGACGCCACAGCAAATAAAGCATGATAATAAAGGCGAGATAGGGTAATTAGGCGAATCGCAAAATAGTTTGGTGAGCTTGTCACAGCTCGTCGAATGACCCAACGTGCCTACTTTTGACCCAATTTCTCAAAATTAGCCCCGCAACCCCCGAAAACGCAATTTAAGCACAAAAAGCACAAATTCAACCAGGACCCATAACATACGAATACCACTCATCACACATTAATTCCACTCGATGCATTGGAGAACAAGATTTCACAGTTTAGGCAATAAAGGCGGGGTTATCGAAGAAAAATCGACACATAAACAATTAAACCCAATTAGGGAGGTTCAGCAGATTTTGACAAGATACACATTTGCAAATGAGTACAATTTTGACAAGATAGTTATGGGGTTCAGGACACTAACCTTTTGTGCTGATCAAATGGATATTGAGATGCTAGGAAGCACTGTAATCCGAGTCCAAGCACAAATCGATCAACCAAAATACTCCGAGAGTGCAAGAAATGTAAAACTAGAGTACATGTGTGAGTTTGGGAAGATGAAAATATGAGGGAAAGGGAATGAATTTGAAACTTTTAAACCTTTGGCTTGAAAAACCGTCTAGTTTTCGCCCATTCGGCGACATTCGTCCCGATCACCGAACTATTTGGCGTAACGCCAAGTAGTCATTTACCTCGCCGAAGTTTACAGAACCTCCATGTTTTGTGGGAGTCCAAACGGTGGTCTCTGTCGAGATCGCCAACATGATCAGCGGTTCGCCAATAATTTCCTGTGTTCTCCGAGTTTTATAGACTCCAATGCAAGATGGTATTAAGTCTAACTACGGTATAGTTCTGAGTCGCCGAACCGTTCGGCGATTCGCTGATTGTACCTGTTGCTCGCCAATCTGTACTTTTCGTTCACTCTCCACATTTCCATCTGCACAATCAACACACAATTATTTTACCAAGAAATAAGAAAGCAATTAAAAGGGTTTTGGGTTGCCTCCCAAACAGCGCCTAGTTAACATCGTGGCACGACGCAAGTCCACCTTCAAACTTCACTCTTGGGGTTAGCCATAGTGTCACTAGGTAAATCCCCTTGCTGTCTCGGATTGAAGTGAGACGAGATATGACCCATTTGGGTCTTCAACTGCTTGATTGAAACAGAATGAGAGGTGACGGTTTGGCTAAGGGTAGAAACATCTTCTTTCATACTTTTCAGCATTTTATTTGACCTTTCAACTTTGTTGAGGATACGTGAGAGCATATCCTCAGACCTACCACCTTTCAAATCCTTGGGCTTCTAGCGCTCATGGGTAGGCACATATCTATCCTTCTCCCCATCTTTCTAGTTTGGATTTCGGTCTCTCCATTCATGATCTCTATCCTTTCAGCCTTCGTCTCTAGGCTAACCTTAGTTACCACCCTACCTTGGTAGTTCGATAGTCCCTGCCTTGATTTGCTAGAAAATTTACCTCCTCGTTATATAGGGCTTCAAATTTCATCTCTTCAGGATTTGCACACCCAACCCCCACAGCGTTGACACTACAGGCACCAGTCCCCATGACATTTTTGGATAGAATGTCAAGTTGTGTCATGATTTTGGCCATGTTTTGGTCTCTCTCATTGTCTTTTTCAATCTGCTCCTTAGATAGCTTAAATGTGTGAGGGGAAACTTGATCCTCGCGAGTGTACCACGCTCTGTTGATGGTTGTCATGCCATCTAAAAGTTAGAGTTGGTCAGCGACACCTTTGTTTACCGAATCCAAACTCCGGTAAAAGTATTGAAGTAGCACATTGTCCGGCAAACCATGGGTTGGGCATTGCAGCACCAACTTTTTGGACCTTAGCCAAGTTTCGTGCAGAGGCTCTCCTTCTAGACGTTTAAATCTCTAGATGCTATCCCGCAGTGACATCATCTTCGAGAGAGGAAAAATCGTACTTGAAATGTGGTTACCAACTCCTCCCAAGAAATGATGGATTCACGTGGTAGCTCGACTAGCCACTTGCACGCCTCTCCCATCAATGAGAAAGGGAATAGCCTCAACCGGATCGACTCTTGAGAGATGTTTTTGAACGAGAATGGTACGCACACATCCACAAAGTTTCGAAAACGCTCGTGAGGATCCTCATGAGCCAGTTCGCTGAAAAGTCCCTTTAGTTGCAAGAGTTGCAACATGGTGCTCGTTATGTGGAACACTGCATTTCCCTCGGCTGGAGGTAAACTGATGGCTCCAATACCTCCTATGAGATGAGGGCCATTGATGTTGGGCTCTTGGACATTGTTGAGATTTTCGATGTCATTTTGGTGGCATACCTAGCTACCATTAACACTCATGCTTTCTGAAATATTCACACAGCAAACAAAACAAAACTAAAAATTAGGTAAGTAGATTACAACTAAGAAGAACAAAAACTCTACTAATCTAAAAATTCTCAAATAACACCACTCCCTGGCAGCGACACCATTTTGATGTTTGCGTAATCAAGACACAACTTCCGATGCAAGACCCAACCAAGGGTTGGGATCGTTCCCAAGAGAGTGGTTTTGAGAATTAATAGAAGAATAAAATTTAGTTCTAACTAGTCGTAGCTAAAGACATTAACGATTAAAAATATTGTAAATTAAAGAGGGACACAAAAGTGTCAATTAACAATGGGGTTTTGTCGCTAGTAAGTAAAAAAAATAGCAAAATAAACAAGGGTTTTTAAGTAATGAGAGGGGATCCTTGGGATGTGATAGGAATACGGGTTAAGCTAGATTATTGGTTACATGCTTTCGACATAAGATTCATAGAATGATTTTGACTAGGCTAAACTTTAAGGGGGATAAGCTCTCTCTTGAGCAACTTACCCCGTTTCAAATGCATTCCTCTCGGACACCCACTTGCTGCATGAAGACCAGCCTACGCCTTAACCTACTCACTCTTTCGAGCTGAGTGTGTGGACATGGGACTAGGGTTCACTCTCTCTAGTTGAACCTCATGTCGACCCACTCACACTAGCCATCAATTTAGTGGTCTTAGTTTTACGACCTCTCCCTCGAGCAAGCCGAAAATACATATATGAGATTATATTGCAACTACAACCTCATTAAGTTCATCCACAACCACTAAACGAAATCACAATTAAACTATGATTAAACTATCAGCAAGCAAGACCCAACAATTATCTTAACCCATATTCGCTAAATCACACCCCAAGAATTGGGATTTTTAGCCACACATGTATAAGAGATAAAAATTTATACCAAATTGAGCTCGCATTCAACTGGGTATGAAGATTTAAGTCTTGATACAGGCCAAAATTTAAGAATCCAACTCCAAATCTTGAAGATGAAACCCTTTGGATCTTCAAATTTTCAAAACCCTCTCAAACTTCGAGCAAAAATATCAAAAAGTACTATTCTATATGAAAATTATAATAATTGTTCAACTCTTAAAACTACAACTTTAACTAGTATTTATAGTTTTCACAGATTTGTGTTGCAGCAGATTATTCGGCGTCGTTAGTAGGAATCACCGATCAACTCGGCGATTCGCCCTTTGGTGTAGTTCATCGCCGTCTTGCACCAGCCTTTAGCATTGTCGTGCTCTGGGTCATTGGGCGACATGGTACTGCTTTGCGGAACCTCTCGACGATGCGCCGACTGCTCCCTTTTTCCGCCGACTTGATCCTTTACTTCAGGGCTCAGCACACTAGAACAAAAGGCGAAGTAAGACCCTTCGGCGACTCACCAAGTAGACTCGGCGATCCTCAGGCCTTCATTTCTTCGTTCTTTTCAGCCTTTTCGTTCCTTTTTGCTACGTAGTGTCCATGCTTTCCTTCAAACTTTGAATACCTGAAACTTAAGGGTTTTCATCAGATATTGAGATAAAATAAGCATTTGAGGACAGAATTTCTATCAAAATATAGCCCTAAATGTGTCCAATGTGTGGACTCATCAAGTACCCTGATTATGATTTATAAAAACAAAGGAGTTATTCAAAGTTGTTCGAACTATCGTAGCATTAAACTTATGAGTCATATGATGAAACCTGGAAACGAATGATAGAGGAAAGACTTTGGAACACAAGAAGAGTGAAAAGAAAATCAGTTTGGATTTATGTCTGGCAACTCTGTAATAGAAGCTATATTTTTGCTAAGAAAATTGATAAAAATCTATCGTGAAAAGAAGAAAGATCTACACATGGTATTTATTGATCTAAAGAAAGCATATGATAGAGTACCACACAAGGTTTTTTGGTTAGTTATAGAGAAGAAAGGATTTCATATTAAATATATAAATGTCATAAATTATATGCATAAAGGAGCCGTCACTAGCGTGAAAACAATAGCAGGTGACACAGAGGAGTTTCTTGTAACGGTGGGTTTGCACCAAGGATCGACATTGAGCCCCTACTTGTTTACCCTAGTTATGGACGAGCTAACCAACACAATGCAAGATGTGGTCCCCTGGTGTATATAATTTGTTAATGATATTGTGTTAATTGGCAAAACTGGCTTAAGTGTCAACAAAAAGCTTGAACTATGAATAAGCACTTTAGAGAGTTGAGGTTTTAGGATGTGTAGGTAAGACCGAATACATGCATTGCAGTTTAGTCAGAATGAAAGAAGAGAAGTTGAGGTAAGATTAGATGGGATTGTGGTGCCAAAATGCAAACAATTTAGATATCTAGGCTTGGTAGTTCAAGAGAATGAAATAATAGACAAAGATGATACACATGATTAAAATTGAATAGTTGAGGTGGAGAAGTGCTACCAGGGTGTTATATGATAGAAGGATGCCTACTAAAGTGAAAAGTAAGTTCTACAGAACAACTATGAAGCTAACAATGTTATATGGTAGTGAATGTTGGGTCGCTAAGTCCAATGTATCCACAAGATGAGTATTGCAGAGAAATGAATGATAAGATGGATGTACAGTCATACCAGATTATATAAGATGAAAAATTACCACAAAATCCAAAAAGGTGCAAGTAGCACATATTGAGGATGAAATGTGAGATATTAGCTCGAGATGGTTTGGACATGTTCTGTTGACCTACAGATACATCGGATTGTAGCTGTAAAACTCTGGTAAGTGAAAAATCACATGGAAGGAAGTTGTCTCGAAATACCTACAAATGCTTGGTATTGATGCAGACTTAGCTAAAGATATGGCACAGTGGAAGAAAAAGATCCATATAGGTGATAGCTACTAATTTAGTATGATGATATGAATTGTGCTTGAATGAAGAAACGAGCATTCATATAGCCAACCCCAACTTGTTTGGGAATGAGACATAGATGTTGTTCTATTGTGTACTCTTTAATATGTTAATCCTTTCATCAAGCGGAAATGGATATGAATACATAAGCATGAAAAGTAAACAAAGAAGAACACATGCCAGGAAAAGAAAAGGTTTTGTTACTAGCAACTACTTAGTAACGGTTTGAAAGCAAATTTCAAAGTTCTGAAAGAATAACATTTTAACTACCTAATATGGAAATGAACAACTATATTACAAAAGAAAAGACATGAAAAATTCAAATATTCCATATGACTGACTTACCTCTGCAAGTTCTCCACTCATTTACAGAAAACCATTGACCAAGAAATACACCAATCCCTGAACGTCTCCTGTTAAATCTTTCAGTACAGAGAAACTTTCAGGACATCAGCAACACCATCATTACAGGGCTTCCATCAATGAAGCTTATTTTGCAGTAAGGAAATCCAGATTAAGTAAAGGAGAATAATTATTCCAGTGAGTAACGTTAATTTGTTAAATTGATAAATAAATCATAATACAACTGATTCCCACTAGTGAAAGTCACTGTCAAAGGAAATGTACATGGTGACATGATACTTTTTGTGACTCTCATGCATTTCTATTCAGCCATATTAGTCAACTATAAAGAAAGCAAACAGCAACAAAATATTCAAAAGGAAGCCTGCTGAAAATTAAGAAAATTAATGACTCTCTGTGGTTCCATGTTGATACTGTAACTTTTTTGCTATACAAAGTAAATAAATTCTTGCACTACATTCATGCCTAATTTCTTTCTCAAATGTTCCTTCGCAAAAGCTTTAGTTCCCTAGTATTGCTAAATTAGCCACCAGGCAAAACATCATAAGTGCTAGAGTTCACTAACATTAATAGGTGCTGAACTCGCAGCAACTTCATCTACAGTAGGCATTTTCTGTATATGCTCAAGAAGCTGTTTGAGCTCTCTATTAACATAATTAAAACGCTGCTTAGAGATGAATGATTCTGAATATAGACTTCCACTAAGAGCATGGAAAACTTGAGAATACTCATTAGCACTACTTTGAATGACTGAATCATCCAGGGAAGCTAAGGAACTCTCTAGTCTCCATCGAAGTGGAAAATACTTTTCTGGGACTTGAAAGAAGTTCTTAGATACTAGCACTCGAATAGAATGGCGGCACAAAATTCCAGAGTGCTCAAATTCCTTACAAGAGCAGTGAACTTGCTCATCTTCATGAATCCAAATAACAAGACACTCTGCTTCCATTTTCTTATAATGCCTCACAAGATATGAGCTATTAGCCATTTCTGTTATTGCATATTGCATAGACAGCATAACCTCATGCTGCATGATATTGAAGGCATAAGGCGTAAGAATACTCCTTGCATGTTCTTCAAGAGGCAGGCAAGTCTTAGCAGGCATATAAAGTTGCTTTTCCTTCTTATGATTCCCAAAGTTGCACTCCAAACCAACCTGTGGTAGTTTAAAATGTGCAGAATTTGTCATCAAATCATGTACTAGGCATGTCAATAAAAGCGAAGTCAAGTAGTTATAACTGTTCTGTACCTGTTCAAAGAATAATAGTAAGCTTGATTGAGGGCTCAAGATATTCTTCATGAATGTCTCTACCAATTTCCAATACTCAATGGTCATTGTTCGAGCCAGGAAAAAGTTTCGCATGTAAGAAATCGGCCAGGATGCTCGATAAGAGAGAAGAAGAGCGATGTGCTTATCTGAACCAAGTCCAAACCTAGCAACCAGTTGATTCCATTGATGCTCAAAGTCCTCTACAATTTCCAGTCGACATAACATATCAAACTCAGATTTGAAATCTGGATACTGTAATCCAAGAGGCGAGGAGAACCAACTAGATAATTTTGAGAGAACTTGCCATATACATATAACATGCTTAGTGTTAGGCATCTCGCTTGCTATAGCATCTCTTAGCCCTGAATCTATATCAGTCACGATTGTCTGAGGTTGTCTCCCTCTCATGAATCGAACAAAAGACTGCATAAAGGAAATACCAACCATTAAGATAAATGTGATTATGGATGCAAAAAAAAAAAAAAAAAAGCACTGAAGCTTTCTTGTCCTAACCTGTAAGGCCCAAGAGAATGATTGTGATGTCTCATCTTGCAGCAGAACACATCCAAGAAAAAGTGCATTCCCATGATTGTCAATTCCAAACCACACACCAAATAGCATATTATACGTGATAGAGCGGTATGTAGTGTCAAAAATGACAGCATCACCAAAAAACGAATATGCTTGAAGTGAGTGTCCATATGACCATGCGATGTTTTCCACTCTGCCATTCTCATCAGTAGTAAAGCTGTAAACAAACCCCTCATCCTTTTGTTCTGATGCTTTGCAAGCCTCAAGAAGCTCCAAAAGATCATTTTCTCTTTTCTCTGTGATCAAAATATCATTCTCCTGAACAGTTTTCTTACATGTCCTGACAAAATTTCTGACATCTTTTTCTATGAAAGGCAACTGCCCTGGCTGAACTCCTTTTTCGAATTCCAGCACCTTCACTATCCGATTGACAGGAAACCCAGCTTTGGACAGCAAAAGAATCCGTTCCTGGTCAGCCTCTTGGATTTTTCGGTAAGCAGGAAGTAGTCGAACTTGATCATCTTCCAATAATTCATGATTATGAACATTACTAAACTGAGAAACATACCATTGTGCTGCACCATCAACAATTTCTTTTGTCAAGTACAACTTCGCATCACATCCGCACCTTACTGATTTCCTATCCCTAGGATGTTCCACATTAGCCTTCTTCCTTGGTTGATTGAATCCAGACCGGTAACACACAAAATCCCTTCTATAAATCCCCAAATTTTGGCTTTCAGTTGAGCGCGCTTTCCTAATAGAAAACCCATTCTTCCTAGCAAAGTTGCTATAATATTCAAATGCTTCATCATCACTTTTAAATATCTGCCCAACATATGGAGTAAAGACAACATCTTGGGACGAAGACGATGCTGCTTCACTCTTTGTCGTTTGAGAAACATTTGCTGTGTGATCATCTCCATCAGCTTTAATGTAACACTTCCAATCTCCACAAGGGCATTGCTGTCTCCTAATCCATATGTTATTCAATGGCTTTGCTGTCATAATCTCCATAACAATACACACAACCTTTCTAAACCCACTAAACAGATCCTCAATTTATGCTTCCCAAAAGCAAACCAACTCTTATGGGTTCAACAAAGACCAAGACAGATCAACATTAGAGCCATCAAACCAAAAAAGAAGAGCCCCCACTTCATTTCAAGAACGAAAACGACAGAAAATCCCAGAAATCTCAAATTCGACTACTAATTTCAACTGGGAGTCGAAAATCTTGAATTGGGTGTCTGCTATATGAGTAGAGAATGATAAATTACAAGGGAAAATAGATAAATCTGTAAAGTAGAAGAGCAGTATTGAGTAGAAGGATCAGCTTTCAATTGCAAAACTAAAACGAAAAAAACAAAAAACCAATTCAAATATGAAGAATTATGAAGAATTTGCTTACCAAATATAAAAAAGTTGCAATCTTTGTAGATAAAAATAGTATGAACAACTCCACTATTTGACATTTTTCTTCATTCTTGTAATCGCCTTTTGGGTTCTCCATGCTCCAATCTTTCAGCACAAATCTCTTTTTGTTTTTGTCCTTATTTTTGGGATTTTTTTAATAGGAAGTCAAAAGCTATACTGAAGATGGGAAAGAAAAACATACTGAACTCAAAATTTATATATTTGTAAATTCTGTAAAAATATATGAGTTAAAATTTAAAATATATGAAAAATTAAAATTGAACATAAACTTTTTTGAAATTCAAAACTCGAAAGATGCAATATAAATTGGGATATAGAGTGTAAGGCTTTGAATTTTGTTTATGAAGTTGAAGTTTTGTTTGAACATATAATAGAGATTTTTAAATTGTATTTTGCTCATGGACATAAAAACCACATAAACTATGAAAACTATCAAAATTGTGCAAATTTTTTTATACAATCTAATTAAATAAGCAAACGTTTGTAACAAGAACACAAACGCACGACACAACATAAGTTGAATATAAAAAAGTAATCATTAAAAAGATAATAAGATGTTACACAAATTAGATATAAAAAAATAGTACAATGCTACACAAACACTAGCAAATACATGGTTGACACAAAATAAACCCTAGAAAATAGCCGGAATGACACAAAATGACCTGTTTGACTTAATTTTCTTCGCGTGAATATGAAGTTCACGCATATATCATTGGTTCTATTTATATTAACATCCCTACCATTCAAAAGTATGTTCTTCACTCTAACCTAGTTCCAGGTATATTTGGCCTAACACCATATTAATATTCCGAGAATACTTTGCCACTCCTTAAATAGTCGTTACAGAATTGGCATCAGCATTGCTTCCTAAAAACAAGTTTTTAGAGGGGCAGAAATGGCGACAAGGTTAAATGAGGTAGCAGTAGAAACTTTTTGAGCTCAATCATCGGTGACCATGTTTATGGCAGCAATGATACAAACGCGAAACAAGCTACTCAATCATAATCCAAATCCTACTTTCGGTTTCACCACAGTTGCAGCTTCTATTCTTCACTCTTTCTCAAATCACTCTGCTTTTCCCTCCATCGCTAAAACAAAAAACATATCTTTTCCTCCAACCCAAGAACCAGTATTTCAATTCAAAGACTCCACTTATCTCTTGAATAGCAGTACTAAACATTTGGGAGCCGCTGTTTTGTCGGAAAAGTCAGTCTACTCTGTTCCTATAGTTTCAGATAAGTGCGAGCTTCTAGTGCAAAAATATCTGCTTTCTTTTTCTGAAAACGATGTCCAAAGACTCCATTTGGATATTATTAAATATGGGGTTGTTAAAGATTTGTACTTGTGCAACACCCTTATTAATTTGTATGTGAAAAATGCTGATTTGATCTCTGCTCATGATGTGTTCGATGAAATTCCGAACAGAAATCTAGTTACGTGGGCGTGTTTGATTACGGGTTATTCACAAAATGGGATGCCTGATGAGGCATGTGGAGTTTTCCAAGAAATGGTTTCGTCCGGGTTTATTCCTAATCATTATGCTTGTGGTAGTGCTTTGAGGTCTTGTCAGGGTTTAGGTGCTTGTGGGTTGAGGTTGGGGATGCAAATTCATGGTTTGCTTTTGAAAACAGGGCATGCTTCTAATGAAGTTGTTTCCAACGTCTTGATCTCGATGTACGGAAGTTGTGCAGGTAATGGTGATTATGCTTGGCATGTTTTTGAAGAGATAAAGAATAAGAATTCAGTATCTTGCAACTCTATTATTTCAGTTTACTCTCAGCGAGACACAGCTTCTGCCTTTGAGCTCTTCTCCTTCATGCAAAAAGAGGATTTGGGGTTTAAGTTTAAACCAACTGAGTTCACTTTTGGCAGCTTAATTACTACTGCTGCTAATCATGTTAATTGTGGTTTGCTTTTACTTGAGCAGCTTCTGGCAAACATTGAAAAGTCTGGACTCTTGGAAGACTTGTATGTAGGCAGTGCTCTGCTCAGTGGTTTTGGAAGGTTTGGGTCTCTCGATACAGCGTTGAAGGTTTTTAAACAGATGGGTGCAAGGAATGCAGTGTCCTTGAACGGGCTCATGGTCGGATTGGTGAGACTTGGTCAGGGAGAAGACGCAGCTAAGGTTTTCATGGAGATAAGAGACTTAGTTAAAATCAATCCTGATTCCTTTGTGGTTCTTTTCAGTGCATTTTCTGAATTCTCTTCGTTGGAAGAAGGGGAAATAAGAGGCAGAGAGCTACATGCATATGTTATTCGAACTGGTCTGTGCAACTCCAAGGCTGCTATTGAAAATGCTCTGATTAATATGTATTCTAAATTTGGTGAAATCCAAATTGCCCATTCTGTTTTCCAGCTCATGGTTAATAAGGATTCAGTATCATGGAACTCTATGATCTCCGCTCTAGATCAAAATGATTGTTTTGAAGATGCAATATTAACCTTCCAATCTATGAGGAGAATAGGTCTGATAGCTTCAAACTACTCACTGATAAGTGCTTTAAGTTCTTGTGGAAGCCTGAATTGGATAAGATTGGGGGAACAATTGCACAGTGAAGGGATAAAGTTAGGACTTGATGTTGATGTTTCAGTGTCTAATACTCTTCTTGCTTTATATGCTGATACTGGATGTGTGGCTGAATGCAAGAAATTGTTTACCTTGATGCCAGAACATGATCTAGTTTCATGGAATACCTTTATCGGTGCATTAGGTGATTCTGAGACGTCTATTTCTGAAGCCATAGAGTACTTCATACAGATGATGTGTGCTGGATGGAGTCCTAACAATGTGACATTTATAAATGTCCTTTCAGCAATATCATCTCTTTCTCTTCTTGGTCTTGTTCGTCAAATCCATGCTCTGGTGCTAAAATGTAGTGCAATGGATGCTAAGTCTATTGAAAACACATTTCTTTCTTGCTATGGTAAGTGTGGGGAAATGGATGACTGTGAGAACATATTTTCTGAGATGTCTGACAGGAAGGATGATGTGAGTTGGAATTTAATGATCTCTGGATATTTACACAATGAGGTCTTACCAAAAGCCATGGACTTAGTCTGGCATATGCTGCACAAGGGTCAGAAATTAGATGGCTTCACATTTGCCTCTGTTCTCAGTGCATGTGCCTCAATCGCAACATTGGAGCATGGCATGGAAGTTCATGCTTGTGCAATTAGAGCCTGTTTGGAATCTGACATTGTTGTTGGGAGTGCTCTTGTTGACATGTATGCCAAATGTGGAAGAATAGATTATGCTTCAAGGTTTTTTGATTTAATGCCTGTACGTAATATATATTCATGGAACTCAATGATATCTGGTTATGCACGGCATGGACACGGACATAAAGCACTTGAGCTTTTTACAAAAATGAAGATGGATGGTCAAACACCTGATCATGTCACATTTGTTGGTGTCTTATCAGCTTGTAGCCACGTGGGATTTGTCGGGCAGGGCATGGACTACTTTGATTCCATGAGCAAACAATATGGACTGACACCTCGGATTGAACATTTCTCATGCATGGTTGATATCCTGGGACGAGCAGGGCAGATGAATAAATTGGAGGACTTCATCAATAAAATGCCATTAAAGCCCAATGCACTTATCTGGAGGACTGTGCTTGGAGCCTGTGGTCGAGCAAGCAGTCGTAAAACAGATCTAGGTAGGAAGGCTGCTCACATGCTCTTGGAGTTGGATCCTCATAATGCTGTGAATTATGTGCTTCTTGCAAATATGTATGCTTCAGGAGGGAAGTGGGAGGATGTGGCAGAGGCTCGGCGTGCAATGCGAGAAGCAACAGTAAGGAAAGAAGCTGGATGCAGCTGGGTTAGCATGAGAGATGGTGTTCATGTTTTTGTAGCTGGTGATCAATCACATCCAGATAAACATGCAATTTATGAAAAACTTAAGGAACTGCACAAGAGGATTAGGGATGCAGGGTATGTACCACAGATTAAATATGCCTTGTATGATCTTGAACTGGAGAATAAGGAAGAACTCCTCAGCTATCATAGTGAAAGACTTGCAGTTGCTTTTGTTCTTACACGGAAATCAGATATGCCAATCAGAATAATGAAAAACCTTCGAGTTTGTGGGGACTGTCACTCTGCCTTCAGGTACATTTCACAAGTTGTTGGTAGACAAATAGTATTACGAGACTCCAACAGATTTCATCATTTTGCTGATGGAAAGTGTTCATGTAACGATTACTGGTGATAGATCAAATGTTTTCTAACTTAAAGAAAGGGATGCTACTTAATGAGGCATTAACAGACTAAGCAACGGAAAAGGTTCAAGCATGTCATGTCTGAAGTATAGGAGAGAGGCAGTTTGCAAGGGTGTTGCATCAATTATTCTGGTGAGGACCTCAACATTATTTAGTAAAGTGTGCCATAATCTTGGTGTGGTTTGAATTACTTGCTATATTTCTTTAACGTTTTATGACATGAATCAGCTAGAATGACAGCAAATGACACCATCAATTAAAAGGAGTATGGCGAATGTAAGGAGAGTTGAGAATTGCAAACCCTATGTAAGCGTGTATCCAAGTTGTTGGCAGACAAATAGTATTATGAGACTCCTGCAAATTTCATCATTTTGTGCACTTGCTTAGTGGTCAATGAAGTTGGAAGGGACCATGGGAAACCGGGAACTTCAAATCCCTGCGGAGGCGAAAGATTGTTAGGTGATTTCTTCCCATCTGTCTAAGCTTGGTGAACAAAGTTACCCATGTACATGTATTGGTGAGAAGCAGCAGGTACCAAGTGAATTAGTCGAGATGTGCACAAGCTGGCCCATACACCACCACCAACACCTAATATACCTCAGTCCCAAACAAGTTGGTGTTGGCACCACCATTGTTGAAAAAACAGATTTTATTTTTGCTGATGGGAGTGTTCTTGTGATAATTATTGGTGATTGATCAAATTCTGTCTAACTTAGAGAAAGGGGTGTTTCTTAATGGGGAATTTCAAAACAGACGAAGTAATGCGAAGAGTTCAGCATGTCAATGAAGTATGGGAAGGGAAACATTTTGTTTTAAGGGTTGAATTAATTATTCTGGTGGCGACTCAACCTGAAGTTACGAAAACATACCATACTCCTGGTGTTTGATTGATACTTGCCATATTTCTTTGATATTTTATGCTTGAATTGGTTAAAGTGACAGCAAATGACAACATGAAATCAAAGTTGAATGTATAGGGTAAACTGTATCGAAGGTGCTCTGGCACAATTTAGGCCTTTGGTTTTGCAGGACGATTTCATTGTGCAGACTCCACGGATCATGTAAAGTCCATCTTTTGATCTCTAAGGAACTCATCCTTCAGATGAGTGGTTCATGGGAAGGCTCGTTTTGCATGCTAGCTGAGCACACACGCATGGAGTTGAGGAAGAAGTTAACAGCAGTATGACCGAAAGATGCTCATTGTAGTTAATCAAGTTCTAACACCAACTTGTTGATCAAGGGAAGGAAATGTGCACGAGCAGTATGTCTTCCTTTGTGCTAGCTCGTCTTCTTCATCTCAAAATGCTTGATAAAAGTGTGTGTATATTATCCAGAAGGTTTTACTTCTGTTCTCTACTTGTGCAGTACTGAGTCCTCTTGTAGGTGCTGCAAGCAGCTACAACTAATGTTACATTATAGATGGACACAATAACATGAAGCATCATGAACAACATTGTTGATCATTATAAAATGGAATAACGAAGATGTAGGTTCCTTCAATACCAAGACTGATTCTTTATCAGGATGACTTTACAGAATGATGAATGAGTTGGTTGGAATTTCTCACCCCAGGAAAAGCATGTTTTGGCTAAGAGAAGAATTTTGTCGATCAGGATTAGACTCTGACATTTTTGAAGTTGATTATATGGGACAAGACAGGTTTAGTCATTTTACCAGTATCTTCTCCTTATTCTTTTTTGAATTAACATGGGTAATGCACGGATATCTTGCCTTATGTTTGCAATAGCAGTCACTTTGTTTGCTTCTCCTTCTTATTAAGTTATAAGCCCAAAACATAATTTATCTTATATTTTCTTTCTGATACATAATGCTATATTGTCACATCCAAGTTGATGATAATTACTTCACACTAATGTGTACAAACGAACTGATCTTGGAAATAAGTAAAGAGTAGATACAACCACGGGCAACTGGGATCTAAACACGGTGATGCGGTAATACATGGACTGGATCCAAAGATATCACAAAAACTGTTGAAAAGAAAAGAAACAAGAAGAATCATTATTTTATTGTAATAAATGTGTATTTGGAATAAAAGGAAAATGTTCTCTGAAAAAATATCTTTAGGAAAAAAGTTCCTATTTTGTTTATCCAGTCAACATCTGAATTTGAACCGTCGATCTTGGCCATTCATCATCCCTATTGTCCTCTCTGCTCAAATAATTATAGCAAGACTTCAAGTTAACTTCCCATGTTTTCTTCCTTTTGGCTGTCACTGTTGAGTGCCGAATTACCCTTTAGTTATTCATGACTGTTATTCACTTGATCCTTGACCAGGATATGAAACTGATAGTAGCTCTATAAAAGTACAATTTGCAATCAGCTCGCGAAGTTAGTTGGAGATCATGATGATGACTTCAGCATTCCCTTGAGTAAGAATCTGAAGAAGGTCAGTATCAAGTTCTTAACTATTTCACAGAAGAAGAAACACCAGAGGACAAGCCTACAGGGATGAAGTATCTCAGACGAATGACTTTATTTCTTTGTTGCAATTGGAGCATTTGTCATTCTTCCACCCCTTGTTCATTTAGGAATTGAAATCGAGACGGCTTATGTGCAGTTATTTCCATGACTTGTATAAATACTTCACAGATATATTCAATACTTCTGTTACTAATATAGTGAAACTGTGTAAGTTTGTGAAAATCCTTGTTAACACTTGAGATGAATGGTCATTTGGAGTTGTAGACTAACTGTACTTCATATTATCACATATGTACAGTATATCATTAGTAACAAGTGATTCTTAGCAAAAGGTGATCCACTGGGGGCATTTTTCTCTTGCTTGAGTGTCCATTTTCATTCTAGGTGTCACCACAAGAACTAGTGCTGGTTAGAACAAGCTGTGTATTGTGAATCTCTCATGATAGTGAAGCCAGTTCTGTTTAGTGCATCTTCAGATTATGTGCAGATATAAAGAGTAGTCATCGACTTCCGGGAAGGAGTAGAAGAATGGGACCTATTATGGGACATACAATGCATTAAGACGTATGATCATTACGCTTCATCAGGTAGCTTTTCACCAATGCAGAGGGTTATCGTTTTTGCTAGTTGCAAATTTTAGACAAAACATGTAAGGCAAAAAAGTGGACACAAATTTCTCTTATTATATGCTGTATATGATGCTCTACATTATATGCTGTAGATGATGCTCTACATTGATTGTACACAAACTCTCTCGTATTATATGCTGTATATGACACTCTACATTGATAGCACACAAAACTCTCATATTTGTTTCTAAAACTGTGACAAGGTTGGAAAGAATTCAATGTTAGTAAAAGGCAAATGATTTGTTTGTCTGTAATGGCTCTGATGATGACATGAGTGACAATTCATTTTTCTCATCTGTTGAAGATGTTCCTTAATCCGTTTGTCGCTGCTGTTTCATTGACTAAATCACTCCTGGTTTGCTTTATATAGGGCCCATTTTTCTTGGAGCAGATAGATGAAGAGGATAACAACAATCTCAACAGTAAAAGCCAGGTTCCAAACACTTGTGCTTCTCATTGTTCTTGTGTGATATGACTGTAAACCTGCATATATATTGATAATTCCCAGTAAAGAAACTGTCACTCCTAGAAGCCAGTGAACTGAAAACTATATACTCCTTCCTTTGCTTTCTCTGTATAGGAATCAAAAACACAATACTTAAAATTACTGAAATTAGCTTCGGAAGATTTGCACAAATAGGATCTTTCAGTGCCGCAATTTAATTTTTGACTCCGTTAAAAATGCTTTTGTGGCCACCATAGCATAGCAAAATCCTGACAAACTGCTAGGATTTCGAATTGACGAGAAAAATGTGCCTTGTCACAATAATTGATAGGATTCATGGCTAAATCCTAACGAATCACCAGAATTTGGCTACAAATCCTGGTGAATTTCAAAGCTATAGCAAAACTTGTCTTGTGAATTGTCATAAATTCTGATGGATCACTAGTAAAGCCAGCATTATGATTACAAATCCTGATTTTAAGGTATATGTTCTTTACCTGTCAGGCTTAAAAATCCCAGTGGTTGCTTGCAGCCATATGGCAGCATAAACAGCTAAGCCAATCCTTTGGTGATTATTTGTGAAAGAGTTGTCAAAGTTTCCTATTGAAATGATTGCTGCTGTTGTTACAAGGAGAAAAGATAGTATCTGCAAAATAAAAGATAATATATTTATCTTGAATAGTGCTCATAAAAGATGTCACTCAAGGTAAAATCGAAAGTTTAAAGTTAAATGATTTCAAATGTAAAAATGTGTCAATATTATTGAGAACGAACTAGTAAGAAAACAATGCCACATAAAATGGTACTGGCGGAGTAATAACTATAGTAACTGTTGAGATACTATTTGCCATGGCAAAGAAAAGAAGTCATGACCCTTTCCCCATTTATCATAGTGAAACAAAAGTTTTTAAAAAGGGGATAAATTAGTTACCTGTAAAGTAGCATGAATAATCTTTAGCCTTGTTCCACATTCTTCATGTCTATTTGTCATTCTTATTACAAGAATCCCAATAGGCATCAAGAAACCCATGGAAGCCCAGAGAAGAAATCCATGTAGAATAATTTGAAATGAAAACATGGAATTAAAGTTAACTGATCAGCTAGATGTTTTTGAAACTAGTTAGAGAACAATATCGAAAAAATATTTCCTCTGTAAGCAGCAGTGTCATTCTCAATTATGCAAAGAGGCCAAAGTGATATGATTTAGACAAATGAAACAATGTTTTGTTTTTGCCATATAGTGTTGAGATTACTGATTATTTATAGTGAGAAAATGAAAGATGTAATTGTTATGAAAAAAAAAAAAATACAAGATTCCATATAGAAAGAAACCGCTAAGACAAATTAATGGTGATAACATATTTAATCAAAAAAGAAGAAGGTATATCTATTTCAAATAACATTTTCAACCGTCAAAAATAACTTACTCATTTATGTATCTATGCTTTGATCTTTATTAATATCGTCAATTTTTAAACAATATTTATCGTTGGAAACTTTTGACGGGTTCCATCAAATAAAAGATTTTTTTTTAATTACTGCTATCAACTTGAGGTCGATGGATGAATTAAGTTGACTTTCAATTACTTAAAAAGTAAGTACTACTAATTAATTAACAAACTAGGCTATATTTAATCATTAGCAAACGTGTAATTATAGGTAGGGTACTTCTATCTAATAATAATAATAATAATAATAAAGAAGGTTCATATTTGTAATATTACTTCTTTCATTTTAATTAATAGATAGTAATTTAATTACGTACGGAGTTTAGAAAAATAAATAAATCATTATAAAATTATGTCATTGAGAATAAAATAGAAAGTTTATCTTTCATGCAAATTAAAATATCTTTTAACCATGGCTAGATAATAGGTATATTTACTTTAACAAATCTCACATAATTAATGTTAGTTATCCGGAGATCGGCGAAAATAATTTTGAAAATTCAAAGAAACAAGAGTAGGAGGTCCCTAAACAGCACAGGAAGTGGAACTATTGGCACATGAAATCTAATGATGTCAATTCACCCAAAGTTGTTAAAATGTCATATGTAATATAATATATCCATGATGACCTTAATTATAGGAAAATTGCAATAAAAAACTGTGGTGATCTCTCATCTTTCAAAAAGATGTTGTTCCAAACTGATAAAGATCTAATTGTGAACTATCATACTACGATTAATGATCAATGAAATCAATTAAAATAAATGATCATATCAGATAAAAGTTCAAATTATACATACTGGAGAAAATTATGTTAAGTGATTTCTTCAATCCGCCATCTATCTAATGATATATAGAGTGATTCGATACTTGTACAACTAAAAAATAATTATATTTGATAAATTAATTTAGTTGAGTACAAGTAGTTATATAGAAAAGCAAATTTACAATGAACAAGTGAAATCTCCTTAATTTGGTTACGAACAATAACGGTTGCTTTAACTAGCCGTGCTTTCCATAATTGTCTAAAGCTAAAATTTTGTAATTATGTGCATACTATAAAATATCAAATCAAAGAAATTAATGTTTCGAACTTCAAAAGAATTGAAAAGTGAAGAAAGTTCTACTTATATAGTAAACCTCTAATTATAACCAACAGAAATATTGTCGTCCAATTATATAATTTTTACAACTAAAAAGACTAGAAAATTTGTGATTATTCATAAGTTACATATCTTTCACGAGAAAAAACTCCATATTGCTCGCGTCTATTCAGATTAGCAAACTTTTTCATATTTGTGCTCTTTCATTCAGAAAATCGATCGTACATGGGTATATCTCCCTCCATATATATATTTAATGGTGGTCCGTGGTCTAGTTAACTTTCAACAAATATCTGCAATGTTCAAGAAACTCCTTAAGGTAAACATATTCGAAAAATATATTTTCCATAAAAACACCTTTGAAGTATATATTCTTCTTTAAAACATGGGGAATATAGGGATTTAAGTCATAAACTAGCTTGATTAAACCAAAGGAGAGAGGGAGTACTGAGTAGGACGTACAAAAAATCTGAAACAAAGCCTTGACACGGAACAAAGACAAAGCCTTGACACGGAACAAAGACTGGACACAGAACAACTTACCCGCACTACTAAATTACATTAATAAATCTACTACTATATAATATATATACTACTGCTACTATATATTATATATACTACTACTATATATAATATTATTATACTACTATCTATATATCTACTACTATATTATTATATATTATACTACTATATATATTATATACTACTACTATATATAATATTATTATACTACTATCTATATATCTACTACTATATATAATATTATTATATATTATACTACTATATATATATCTACTACTATATATATATCTACTACTATATATATATCTACTACTATATATATTATTATTATATACTACTATATATATTATATATTGATTTTACTGTACTTACTGTTTTTACTGTATATTTGTAGTATTTGCTGTTGTTTTTACTGTTTTTACTATTTTTACTGTATTTTTTGTATTTTCTGTGTTTACTATTTTTACTGTTTTTACTGTATTTACTGACTGTGTTTACTGTTATTTTCTGATAATACTTAATCTGATAATACTTAATACTATACTAAATACTACATACACTACATACTACATATACCTCTACCCCCAATATATCTAAGTGTCCATATATATTTTTGGTATCAGAGCAAGAAGTTTTTGGGATAAATAGCCTATGAAAAGACATCATTCTTTTAAAAATATAAGATATAGATATTGGCATTTACATAGAGAATATAAAATTAGACAAGTAGCTATAGAAAAGAAAAGACTACTAGAAAATAAATATAATATAAAAAATATAGAAGACTTAGAAAAGTTAAGTTTAAGTGACCCAGAAATTATTAGCAATACTAAGTGGGATATATCAGGTTACGATATTGACATATACTGGTGTGATAAAAGAATACGGTTGATAAATAAAAACACTAAAAAGGAAGCTTATTTATTAGGATAATTAATGCAAAATATAATTCGAAGTTATAGACAAGTAACTCTGTGGCTTATAGAAGAAAAATACCATAAAACACATCTTTTAGACAGAGAATTAGAACTAAGAAAACTAATAACCTTAGAAGACCCATACTACGACATAAAATATCTAAATAGAGAATTAGAATATACTGTAAGACAAGTTATAAATTCCAAAAAAAGAATAAAAATATATAAAAAAAACACTTAACAATATACAATTTGGATAATATACATGCCTCTAGAATATATTAGAAGAATAAGATTAGTTTATAGTTGGTCATACAACGAAATACAATATAGATTTGAACTTAAAAATACTCTTAAAACATTAGTAGAATATTTAGATTGAACAGAAGAGCAATTAGCTAAAGAAAAATCAAGACCATATTTAACTTATTCATTAATAAAAGACACCTATATTATAGACTCATTAGTAGAACATAAAGATAATCTTACTAAAGAAATACAAAACATTAAATTAGACATAAAATATACTACGAATAGGATAGAATACTATAAAAGAATTAGTCAAGTTAAAAGTTCACTTGGATAGAAAAATAGATTCTTTAAGACATCTCGAATACTTAGACTTAAGAATACACACGGAAAAAAAATATAGATCACTACCCAAAAATAATATTTTAAAGAGTAATTTTTCTGAATGAGAACATATACTACACTCGGAAGATAAGCAATACAATACTTTAATAGACTTAACAATAAATCTTAGTGAAAAAATTCAACAACAAGATAAAACTATAACAAAACTATTAGAAACCATAGAAGAAGTACAAAATAAATAAATTAAAATACTAGATAAAATAGAAAAGAATTTAGACTTTTTAAAAGCACAGAAATTAGAGATAGAGAGAAAAATATAGTATTTAAGTAATAAATTTAATTTAGATAACATACCTAATAAAATAGAAATAGAAAAACTAGTAAAGGCTATAACTGAAAAGCCTAAAGAATTAGAAAAAGTAAATACTGAAATTAGTAATTTAAAAGAAATAATTATAAGAATAGAAAAGATCTCACTCTCATGAGTGAAGAAGATATAAATTATAAAAAAGCATTAGAATATACAACAAAATTTCATAAAGAAGTAGTAGGATTTTCTGATCACGTTCCCTCTAGTTCTACAGACAAAGTAATCCTAAAACAGAATAATACAATAATAGCATTATTAATAGAATTAAATACAAAAGTAGATAAAATATTAAAAGAAAAACAGCCCGAACAAATTCATAAAAATACAGAAATAGATGAATTAATTACTCAGCTTAAGAAAGTAGAAACAACACCTAAACCAGAAAAACATAAATTAACTAGAAAACCTCAACAATGGACTTTCTTTCAAATAGGCGAACATTCCAAGACAGCCGACCCAGCTTCTCAGAAAATAGAATAGGCAATAATATAATTTCTAGAATGTTATCTAAAAGACAATCAAATATAGAAGAAAATCAAGAATTAAATGAAATCATAGACATAGATAAAGATTTGAAAATCTTCCAACAAAATCAAATTATTAAATCCTAAGACTTTATATAATGTGAAACATTTCTCTAGAGATAATCAATTATACAGACACTATAGAGAAGAACAGATATCAGCAATAAGGGAAAGACTTTGCAAATATAAATTTAGTAAACCCAGTTTTCTTAAAGACTATTAAAAATTCCAAAAGTATGTTAATGCATATGGGATTAATAATTGTAGGAATAAAAGGATTAACTAGAAAGAATTTAGGATCCAAAGTTTTAATTGTATTATATGATAATAGATGGTTAGATTTAAAAAAAATTCATAATTGGCTTAACCGAAGTAGACATGACAAATAATGAAGGAATTGTTTATATTAGTCCAGATTTTTTAATTAATTTAAAGGAATTTGGAAAACATATTAAAATAGGAATCCAGACTAAAGGGTATGAAGAAATGAATAATGGAAATAATTTATTAATGTGTGTAGGATTTATTGGAAAAATAACCTTAAGTAGTAACACAAAATTTAAACTCCAAGTAAATGATGTAGTAGAAATAATGGGTAACAAAGAAATGAAATTAATAAAATCAATAAAAATAAATCCAGAAGAATATGCAGGATTAGAATGGAATTTAGATAAACTAAGTAAACCCAAAGTATTTGCGCCAGAACAACACTTAATGTACACTAGCTCAAAGGGAGAAACATCGATTAGGTTTACATACTATAACTACACAAGTCAAAAAGAATTAGATGATAATGAAACTGAAAGTACCATAGAAACAGAACAAGAGGAATTTATGAATATAGAATTAATACAAGAATGATACGAGGTAGAAAGAGCTATAGAAAAAGCAAAAAGACAATACCAAGATAATAACAATACAGTTTTTAAATGTAGAGGATGTAAAAAAGGTAAAATGGATATATTGGAAACTATAGAACATTTTAGAATATGTCAGGAAAGAGAGAATAATTTAGCTATAGAACAAGCGAATTAGAAGACATAAACGAAGAACAAGAAACCTTATCCATAACTAGTTACAAAGAATTAATGGAAGAAGCGACTAGCTCTCATAGTGCAAGTCCGTTCCAAAGAACAACAACAGACCCAAATATTAACTATAGCACAGGTAATTTACCTAGAAAACCATGGGTTAGACATGATCAAGAAATAAAATATAACATTAGACCAGTAGAAAAACGAATGCTTATAGAAGAACCTATTAGATTACAAGAAGGAGGAAATAAAGGAAAAATATTAAACATAGCAGCACATGATCCACAAATGTGGAATACGGTAATAGACTTATGGAAAGGAATAGTGGTAGCAGATTTTATTAAAAATTATCAAGAGACTGATGCTGAGACTATGTATAGATATTTAGAAACATTCTTAGGAGAATCTTGTAAAGCAGTATGGGAATCATATAAATAAACTTTCCCACAAGAATTCCAAGCACTAATTAAAATAGGACCAAACCCTTATAATTTTATAAATAAAATACATGTGTTATTAACCGGTGAAGACCCTAATAGTGGATTAGTGGCATTACAAAGAAATGCTCTAATAAAATTAGAACAGTTAAGTATATCCAATTGGATACATATAAAGAATTTTCTTAAAGACTATTTTTACTATTGTATTGTTAGTGGAAATACATTTAATGAAGAATTAGGAAAAAAGTTATTCAATAAGTTGCCAGGAGCATTAGGAAGAGAAATAGAAGAAAGATGGAATAGAAGCGAAGGAGTAGTACAAGACCCTACAAAGTTATGGTCTATAGGACAAAAAATAAATCACATAATGGAAATACTAACAGAAAAATGTACAAATATACAAATACAAATGCAACTAAAGCAAAATGAAATGAACTTTTGCAAGGCAATGATATATACTACTCAAAGTTATGATAAAGAACCTAGTAAACCAAGAAGATATAAGAGAAGAATAGACCATATTCGAAGACCATATAAATACAAAAAGTACTTCTTAAGAAAATCATCAGCTAGAAAGTCATATTTAAATAGAGATAGACATGTTAGAAAATATAGAAATGATAGGAATTATAAAAATAAATTAGAATGTTATACTTGTGGAAGTATAGAACATTTAGCAAATACATGCCCAAAAAGGAATAACATGAAAACTAGAAATTCTCAATTAATAGAAGACTTTCAAGAAACCTTATTAAATGTAGATGAATATATGTCAGACACAGAAAGTATATATTCTGTAGTAAGTATAGAAACTGCAGAGGAAAAAGATATACAATTAGACACCTCTGATTCAGAGGATGATAATTTAATTAATGAAATAGGATTAGAAAAATTAGAACTAAAAGAAGAAGATTTAAACTATACAATAATGAACATATATCAAGATTGTAATCATGAATTTGAAAGACAAAAAGGAATAGATAGCAATCAATGTAGTATATGAAATGGTATCCTAGTAAAATAAATAGAGCTAAATGCAAAAATTGTTATATGGAAGCATGTATAAGTTGTATAGAAAATAAATTAAAACTACAAGTAACCAAAAATCAAGAACAAGTTCAAACAAAAGACCATGCTACTAATTAAGACTAATAACCTTAGAAACTAGAATGAATGATTTAGAACAAAGACTAATTACAATAGAGAAAGGAAAACAAAAAATAGACCAGGATACTACACAAGGTACAATACATTTAAACCAACTAGAAAGTGAATTAATGAATATAGAAGAAAACAATACTAGTTTCATATGCAATGAAGATAAAAATTTTGGAACTATAAGAATATTAGTGAGAATAAAAATCAAAGATATAGAAATAGAAACTTTAGCATTAATAGATACAGGTTGTACTGGTTATCTCCTTAATAAGAAAATAATACCTCAACATATACTACCAATACTAAAAACATTAAAAGAACCAATAACAGCTATATAAATGGATGGAACATACAATACTTATGACAAATATATAGAAAAAGCACAAATAAGCTTTATTAATACATGTAACGAATTCTACAAACCAACGTACAATATATATAAAATTTTAGTAAGAGATTTAAATATTAAAACTGATTTAGTGTTAGGCTTACAATTTCTTATACAAAATAATGAAAGTTGTCTAGTCTCTAGAGATGGAATAATGCTGTTTAAAAATACAACATATACTCCTGTACAAACTAGAAAAATTCCAACCAAGGAATTAAATAAAGACAATAAACTAAATACAATTCCTTGTTGCGACGACTGTGGCAATAATGGTACTTGTTCCTCAAAAAATCTATATGAAGAAGAAAAAGAAGAAAATTATATAGAAAATACATACATAGAAGACATAGAAAAAGATTATACATTAATAAATGTAGAAACAGAATTTTACAATTTTCAAAAAGGAATAAATACTATAGAAAAAATAAACAATCATAAAGACTTAGAAAATATAGTAGCAATATTAGATGAAATGGAAATAATAGGAGAAAAACCTTTAATACATTGGGGAAGTAATAAACTTATGTGTAAACTAGACACAATAAATCTCGAGTATACTATAAAAACAGCAACAATAGAAGCAAATAATGAAGACACTAAAGAATTTACTAAACAGATTAAAGAATTACTAAAACTAGAAGTAATAAGAAGATCCACATCTAGACATAGATCAACAGCCTTTATGGTTAGAAACCATAGCGAACAAGTAAGAGGAAAAGCTCGCATGGTAATAAATTATAAAAGACTAAATGATAATACTAGAACAGATGAATATAAATATCCTGATAAAAATGAGTTAATTAATAGGATACAAGGTAAAAAGATATTTAGTAAATTTGACTGTAAATCAGGATACTGGCAGGTAAAAATGCACCCGAAAAGCATAGAATGGACAGCATTCACTTGTCCTGAAGGACATTTTGAGTGGCTAGCTATGCCTTTTTGGTTTAAAGATAGCTCCTCCTATCTTCCACAGAAAGATGGATGATATATTTGGAGACTATAAAAACTTCGTGTTAGTATATGTAGACGATATTCTAGTGTTTAGTAAAAATATACAAGAACATCTAGGATACCTACAGACAGTATTTAGATTATTTATAAAATATGGGATAATAATTAGTAAAAAGAAAATGAAATTATGTAAAACACATATAAATTTCTTAGGAGTAACTTTAGGAGAAGAAAAAGTAAAATTACAACCACATATAGCTAAAAACGTTTTAGATATGCCTGATAAGTTAGATAATACAAAAGAATTACAAAAAATTTTAGGATTAGTAAATTATGCTAGAAATTTTATTCAAGACTTAGGAAAAATAGCAGGTCCATTATATGCTAAGACAGGTAGTAAAGGACAAAAACATTTTAATATAGAAGACATTAAATTAGTCCAACAAATTAAAGAAAAAGTTAAAAATATACCTGACTTACAAATACCACTAGAATCAGACTATTTAATAGTTCAAACAGATGGTAGTAAATTAGGATGGGGAGCCATCTTAAAATCAAGACCAAATAAATATAGTCCAAAAAATGAAGAAAAAATATGTGCCTATCAAAGTGGACAATACAAAGAAAAAGGTAATATGAGTAGTATAGACGCAGAAGTATTAGCGGTAATATACTGATTAAATAGTTTTAAATTATACATTTTAAAAAAAATGAAGTATTAGTAAGAACAGACTGCGAAGCAATAGTTAAATTCCATAAAAAAATAAATAATAAAGCTAGTAGTAAACGAAGATGGTTAAATTTCATAGATATAATATATATATATATATATATATATATATATATATATATATATATATTATATATATATATAAATATGTTAAAGGAAAAGATAATGACTTAGCTGATAGATTAAGTAGATTACAATTAAAGACTAATTAATATTTATTACAGCATGAGACCAACAAGTCAACAGACAGTAGACAAAGGCAAGGGCATCGCCCAGCCAGATACTTATGCTCAGACATTATTAGGCAGACAAAATTTCAGACCTTTAAATACAACAGATAATTTTATGGAGCGAATCCATTTTGGTAAGTACAATTTAATTTTCTATCCTAAGTGTAATTTATCATTTAGAGTAAATCTAGACTGTAATATAGACAAGACTCAATAATGTTTAGTAGATAACTTGTGGATGACATACAATAAACAAGATACTAAGTATTTTATAGCAGTTTCTAATGTTTTATGTCAATATTTTTCAGATAAAAATAAAGACAATAAATTTAAATATTATGTAGTTATACATGGTAAAATCAAAGGTATTTTTCAAACTTGAATAGAAGTAATTGATTCTATAAATGGGATAAAAAAAACCCACTTTTTAAAGGTTTTAATGATTTCACTGAAGCTTTAGACTATGCAAGAGGAATACTTGGGCCTAATTATTATATTTCACCAGCTCTCAGACAAAGCCCAAACCAAATACCTCAATACAATATTCAAAAAGACTCAAACAAAATAATATTTTGTGATCATTATTCTTCCATGACTAAGGGTTTCAAAAGACTCAATACAAAAAATGAAATCCTTATCCAAGAGAACATGAGACTTGTTAAACAGCTTGAGACTTTCCAAAATAAATATGTTCCAAGAACAGACAGTACAACTCAGCAAGAAGACATGAGTTCTCCATCTCACTTAAAAATGGATGAGACGGGTGTGCATTCCCCTCTGAATGCTAAGAACTCTACTGTATCGGAGTATGATACAGCTAGTCCGGTTCAAACGGTGATCGATAAAGACTTATCAAATCTGTTAATGGCTGTCACTTTGCCAAAAAGTGAAATAGAGGAGTCTTCTTCCTCACGAAGGAGATTACCTAAATACTTCCAAAAAGACACATTAAGAAAAAATAAATTATTAAAAAAGAAAAAAAATAAAAAATTAGAAAATATAATTAAGCAAACATTAGAAAAGTTTTTTCAAGACAAAAGCCAAGATAAACATATTATCAAAAATAATTCCAGTCCAAGTAATGGTTTAGAAGACAATATTCACAGTTCAGACGAAGAACAGACAAATAATATTCATGACTCACAAGACCCTTATGAAGATGATGACTCAGGCATGAGTTTTGATACTATTGCATTACATAATCTAGATAGTTAACCATTTTTATTTCCTAGACACTTAACTATTTTATATTACTTCATTCCATACACTATGAATATAAGTAGAGCAAAGACAAAGTTACTACAAGGAGATAAAAAGTCAAAGATGGCATACAAGAAGACAAGATGGCATAGCAAAATTTTCAAGGAAAACTACGGAAGAATCACAAATACTAAGTTAGAAGAAGACAAGAAAAGCATGAAGATATGGGCAAAAAGTTAGTCAAGAATGATAAATGCCACAAGAAGACAAGTAATCAAAGTAGAAAAATGTGTATATTATTTAAAAAGTAGTAGGTGGGAATGCCCACTAAGTGTCCTGTAAAAATGAGTGTGTTGTCACTTTATCATTACCCTCCCAAAAGAGGGAAAAACTGTTGACATAGCACGCGTCAGTTTAAAAATTGAGTCTGTAATATAAGTCAAAAGATGAACTTAATAATGCATGTGATGATGGGGCCCAATGAGTACCCGACTTGCATTATTAAACGAATCTTATCAAGTTGTCGGCCATTAAAAAATTAAGGCCACGTAGTAGTGTCATTTTGGTCTTTTAAGTCTTTTATTTTGCTTATATAAGGGGGAGTAGTAAGAAGAGAAAAAAAGTAGAGTGAAAAAAGAGTAGAAAGAATACAAGTTAGAAAACTCTCTCCATACTTCCTCCATCCTACTTCCATATTCCTTTATGTACCAAAAATGCTCTTTTGCATATTAAAGTTTGTGAAATAAAAATAAGTGTGCTTGTGTGTTAAAGTTTTTGAACGCGTTTCCAAGGTCCTTTGGGGGTTCCCAAAAGGGAAACCTCTCTCAGTTTATCATGTAAGTTTTACGATGTTTACTTCCCAAAATTCCCCTTAAAAATATGCTATTTAATTTTCTAAGTTGTTAGTTTTTAATGTATATATGTTCTAAAATTTACCCTTAGTATATGGTTAACTTCTTAACTTCTTAATAACGACTATGGATTAACCTGTAAATTCCTAGGATTCTTGGCTTTATAGTCCGCTTGATGAAAGGACGAATTTGTTGCCAGTTTTATATCCGGGGTGTGGTTAAAGACGAAGTTGTTAAGAACAAAGGTTAAGAAGAAGATATGAAATGGGTAAGACAGAATCCAAAAACAAATATAAAAAATAAAAACAAAAATAAAAAATTGAAAAACAAAAATAAAACATGGAAAAAATAGGGATTTAAGTCATAAACTAGCTTGATTAAACCAAAGGAGAGAGGGAGTACTGAGTAGGACGTACAAAAAATCTGAAACAAAGCCTTGACACGGAACAAAGACTGGACACAGTTGACACTGAACAAAGACTGAACACAGAACAACTTACCCGCACTACTAAATTACATTAATAAATCTACTACTATATAATATATATACTACTGCTACTATATATTATATATACTACTACTATATATAATATTATTATACTACTATCTATATATCTACTACTTTATTATTATATATTATACTACTATATATATTATATACTACTACTATATATAATATTATTATACTACTATCTATATATCTACTACTATATTATTATATATTATACTACTATATTTACTGTATTTTCTATTTTTTTTGTATTTACTGTTTTTACTGTTTTTACTGTATTTACTGTGTTTACTGTATTTACTGTGTTTACTGTGTTTACTGTTATTTTCTGATAATACTAAATCTGATAATACTTAATACTATACTAAATACTACATACACTACATACTACATATACTGTACTTACTGTTTTTACTGTACTTACTGTATTTACTGTTTTACTGTATTTACTGTATATTTATAGTATTTGCTGTTGTTTTTACTGTTTTTACTGTATTTCCTATATTTTTTGTATTTTTTGTATTTACTATATTTTCTGTGTTTACTGTTTTTACTATTTTTACTGTATTTACTGTGTTTACTGTTATTTTCTGATAATACTTAATCTGATAATACTTAATACTATACTAAATACTACATACACTACATACTACATAGAAGATAAAAATTTTGGAACTATAAGAATATTGGTGAGAATAAAAATCAAAACAAAGACTAATTACAATAGAGAAAGGAAAACAAAAAATAGATCAGGATACTACACAAGGTACAATACATTTAGACCAACTAGAAAGTGAATTAATGAATATAGAAGAAAACAATACTAAAAAAAAAGTTTCCAAGTCAAAGGGTTGAGCTCAAATGAAGAATTAGTAGTACTACTTATTGAACTTCACTTGTTATTTGAGGAAAGACATAAAGTCACTATTAAAATTATTTTGAAGTTTTAAAAAAATATCTTAACTTTTCAATCGTTTTATTATCCCACTAAACAATTTTGAACATATATTATTATGTCATTTTTTTTATCAACCCCAGATTTTAAAAAGTAAGTTTGTTCACACACCAATTATTACATGACACGTGTTAATTAAATTCAAAATTATTATTTTTTTCATTTTAAGTTTTTTCTTTATCTTTTTTTTTTCTTTATTTCTCTCTCTCTTTCTCTTACTTTTTGACTTATTTTAAATTTGATTTCATCTTAAATTCTACTTAATCCCCCCCCCCCCCCCCGTCCACTTTCAAGTGATCCATCCCTTCATTTTCTTTCTTTTTCTTCACCTCCCACCCTCATCCCACCCCCCACGTCAAGTTGAACCTCTCTCCCATTTTTTTTAATTTTTTTCCTTCTTCTTCTCCAATCAAATTCTTTATTTGAGTGATTTTTTTATAAAAAAGAATTCATACTATTTTCTAGACTTTATTGAATTATTGATAACAAAACTAATTATTTTTCTAAGAAAAGTTAAAATTTTGAAGATATCATCAATTACTCATTTTCATATAACTTCAAAAATTAGAAATGATAATTTTAAAAGAATCAATGAATTCCACGACAATTGAAAGAACTTAATTGAAATCGGATAAAAAAAAAACTATATGATACTTCCTAATCATCTTGAAATCTAATGGGTTTATCAAATTGTTCGAAATGTAAGAAAATATTTAGATAAAATTTTAAAATTAAAGAGAGTAAAATTAATAGTAATAAAAAAAAAAAGGAAGGTGGAGTTGCGATAAAAATGGTGACATTGAAAGTGAGAAACTTCAATGGAGATGACAATGAATTTTTGAAGAAGAAAGAAAGAGAAAAAATAAAAAGGAAAAAAAGTTAAAATAATAAGAAAAATATACTTTATAGTAAAATACTTGTAAAAATAAAATTATATTAGTTAGTTTAAGTTGCTCACTCTCTTTGAGAGAGTGCACGTACTCTCTATGTCAGGTGGATAAAAAATGATAAAATATTATCAGTTCAAGATTGTTTAATGGGGTAATAGAACGTCCGCATAGTTAAGATGTCTTTTTGAAAATTTGAGACAAATTCAAGTGTCACTTTATGTCTTTTCTCTCATTATTGCTCTCTATATTTTTACCCTATATTGTTTTCTGATGAAGTCTAATTAATAAGGTAGACATCTCATAAAAATGATTGTATTATATCAAAATATATCATATCTGCACCACGTTATGATTAGAAATATCATATATTTAGTGGTTATTTATCTAAAAATTGAAACAAATATTTAGTTGGCATACATACATAAGATTATGTGGATTTTACTTTGAAGTTGTAGAGTGATATGAAATGATATGTTGAAAGGTTGTTCTTCTTAATAGTTGCTGTACATTATGTCAGTTGATAGCTAAGTTATGCTGAATTCTTCACACCCTTTGCTGGAATAACAACATGCCTAAATGGCTATGAAGATGCCCGCGCCCCACGCTGTTAGGTAGAAGAAGAAGAAGAAGCAACGACCCTCTGGCCTCGAAAAGCAACTGTTGACATTGATGTTGCAGCTTCTACATTAGATGGCATACAGTCTAAAAGCCACCACTCCAATGGGTAAACATACAATCCATTCAAATAACAACGCCAGTTGGTTGGTCGAGCAGCTGATTCTCTGAAATTAGCCTTTCTCCAGTGCATGCCTCTGATGAAGCAAAGATATCAGCAGTGGAAATTCTTCGCTAAGCCATTTGCATAAGCCTAGGTAAACTATGAAGAGCCATTAGAAAGAGTCAGGAATAGTAAGTGAAGTACTAGCGAATTCCACTAGTCATGTAAAAATATGTTGTCTGCAGCAGGATAGTCAGGAACACTTATGTCTGGAATTATTAGTTGTACTTCTTCTCCACCAGTGGAAATTCAACTAATATAATGAATGAGGATCTCTCCGCCTCGCGAAGATACTGGACGGTGCCATCCATGATTTTAACAAGTTTCTGGCTGATGTATAGGGCAAGACCTTCCCTTGATATGCTCCGACTGTAGTGGAACATATGTTGAATTAGCTCATCAGGTATCCCTGGGGATGGATGAGTGATCCTGAGAGGTGAAATGCAATATAGTAAGATTTAACATACAGTGGAAGCAGATCAGTCTTCAAACTTCGCACATAAACCTTGGTTAAGAATTAGGAGAAAGGGTATGCGATAGCTTATTATTTGAAGAGAGATTTTATCGTGATATAGGACTAAAAGATTACAAGTTCAAGTACTTAAGCATCTAGCATTTAACCAACAACAACATACCCTTGTAATCCCACAAGTGGGATCTGTGGGTTCAAATGGTTATATTTAGTCTCCTCATTTTCGGTCTTATCCGTCTTGTTGCATTTTTGTTTGTTTACTTGTTTACTTCTTTTCACAAAGTGACCGATTTCTCCCCTTCAAATAGATAGAATGGTCATATAGATGCCAAATAAATTGGAAGAATATGGATAATAAATTGCAGCTCTATGAAGATAGCCTCACACAGTCTACTCTGCTTTAGGAATCAGCAGCCCATTATTTCGATCGGGCCACGTGATCCAACTCTGCGCTTGGACAGAGCAGGCCAGAGATTAGCCCCCAAGCTCAACCATCTGGGACACGCCAACATCCCACCATCTTTGACGCCCCCACTTGGGGAGCCATGATCTACCATACTTGGCAGGCAAGGAATTAGAAGATAGTTAGACAAACCATTGTACATAAAATTTGTAGTTACACAACCTCTTTACATCACAAAGGTAGGGGTAAGGTCTACCTATATACTACCCTCCCTAAACCCCACTTGTGGAATTACACTGGATATATTGTTGTTGTACACAGATACAAAAAGAGATCAAACATAGACTACAGTTACTGCATAGTACAAAGAGAGCACATAGATGTCGGTATTTGTTTCGGAAATTATGTAATTAGTTTGTTTGCTTTGGTTCTTGTTCTGCCTGGGGCCTAGATGGCTATAGTACCCTTCCTAGAAGGTGATTGTAGTCCTAGGTGCTCTTTAGTTTGTATTACTTTCTTGGTTGTCAATGGTAATAGTTCAGAGTCATTACCAAAAAAAACAAAAAAAAAGGCAGCTCTATAAAATTTGGATAAATTGAGATATTTTATATTTATTTTTTCCTTTCTTCCTTCTTTTCTGGAGGGTAATCTCAATTTGCCCCTTCTCTTTCCATCCCCTCCTTTTAACTAGAAGAAAATGTTGGATACTATAATAATATATGTAATGTATTACTCTTATGCTAAAGGGTGACAGAAAAGGATCACTCCAAAGAGTTCCGACATTTGGAATCTCAGAATCAGTGAAAACTGCTAAAAACCTAATCGAGCACTGCACTGCTACTTTTAGCCTTCTAAGTAAATTCTAACAGACCAGGAAAAAGAAATTCGATGCAGATTGCCCTTGTTTGATACTACAACAACATACCCAGTGTGATCCCCACAAGAGCGGTGTAGGCAAACCACCCCTATCATCGAGGGGTAGAGAGATTATTTGCAATAGACTCTTGGCTCAAGAAAAGTGTTTTTCAAAACAAGTTTGAAAAATACAAGAGTTAAACAAGTTATGCTGAAAATATCGAAGAAAAGAAAAGTTTGAGATTTGACAGAGAAAAATAGTAAAGATAACCAAAGTAACATAAACAACAATGGTGATAAAATTGAACAATACGATGCTCTCCCACAGGAAAGAGAGAAATCACTTGATTACCAACAGATTTTCTAGTCTAATCCTCGACCTCCATTTTCTCTTATATAGGATCATGTCCTCAGTGAGCTAAAGATGTGTTATGTATTGTCTAATCACCTCTCCCCAGTTCTTCCAAGATCCATCTCTACATCTCCTTAGACCTATCAGGCTATCACTGTCAACCTCCCGCACCTCCTCATTAGAGCATTTATGTTCTTCCTCTTCATATGCCTGAACATCACGGTCTCGCTTCCCACATATTGTCCACCACGAAGGCCACTCCCACCTTGCCCCCGTATATCCTTATTCCTAATCTTGTCTCTCTTAGTGTTCCCAAACATTCATGTAACCATCCCCATTTTCATTAATTTCATTTTTTGGATGTGTGAGTTCTTGATTGGCCAACACTTTGCTCCATATAATATAGTTGGTCTAACAACCATTCTATAACACTTGTCGTTAAGTCAAGGTGGTACACTTTTATCACATAGGCACCATGTGTGAGCCTCCATTTCATCCACCTAGCTCCAATACGACATGTGACATCATCATCGATCTCCCCATTTCCTTAGATTACTGACCCATGATACTTGAAACTTCCTCTATTGGGAATGACTTGTGTATCAATCCTCACTTCCACATCCGCCACATGTGACGCGTTGCTGAACTTGAACTTCGTGTACTCTATTTTGATTCTGCTCAACCTGAAAAACTTTAGACCATAGGTCTGTCTCCAAGCCTCCGGTCTACAATTAACTTCCCCACATGTCGCGTCAATCAATACTATATCATCAGTAAATAACATACACCATGGTACTTTCCCCAAAATATGTCGTATCAATTCATCCATCACCAATGCAAAAAACAATGGGCTAAGAATTGATGCCTGGTGCAACCCCATCTCAATTGGGAAGTCTCCGATTGTTCTCAATCTGTTCTTGGCTCCATTGTACATGTCCATCCTTAATCACTCTAATATATGCCACATGTACATCTCTAAACTCCGAGCATCACCATAAAGCCTAGGTCAATAAACATCATATGTAAGTCTCTTTTTCTATCTCTATACTACTCCAAGAATCTCCTTAAAAGATGAATGACTTCCATAGTTGATCACGCTGGCGTGAATTTGAATTGGTTCTCGAAAATAGACACATCCCTCCTAATCCTCATCTCAACCACTCTCTCCCAAACACTCATAGTGTGGCCTAATAGTTTGATACCCATATGGTTGTTGCAATTTTGAGTATCACTCTTGTTCTTGTACAACGAGATCATTATATCCCACATCCATTCTCCGGGTATTTATTCTTCCTAAAAGTAACATTAAACAACTAAGTCAGCCACTACATACCTATTTTGCCTGCACTGTTTCAAAATTTCATCGGAATCTCATCTTGGCCAAATCACTCTTCCCCCTCTCATCTTACGAATTGCAATTTCCCCATTAACCACCCCAAACTTTATACACCTACAATATCCAAAATCTTGATGGCTCTCGAAGTGCTCTAAATCACCCGACACAATATTCTTGTCCCTCTACATTAAGAGTATGAAATTATCCTGCCATCTGTGTTTAATGTACGTCTCTTCCACCAATATTTTTTCATTCTGGTCTTTAATGCACCTCACTTGGTCTAGGTCGCGAGCTCTCCTTCTCTCGCCTTGGCAAGCCTATACAACTTCTTTTCCTCATCTTTGTCCTTTAGTTCATACACGTGTTCAAATGTTGCCATTTTAGCCGTCGTAACTGCTATCCCTGCTTCCTTCCTTCAAGTCTTGATCCTCTCCCTATTTGCCCTCTTTTCCTCCTCTTTATTGCTCTCCACTAACTTCATGTAAGCAACTTTCCTGAATTCCACTCTTTCTTGGACCTCTCAATTCCACCACCAGTCTCCTCTATGTCCACCAAAGTTACCCTTTGAAACCCCTCACTTTCCTAGTTGCTTCCGTAATACAATTAGTTGTCCTAGTCTTCATACTATTTGTGTCCCCTCTAATATCCCAAGCCTTATGTAATACGTTTATTATTTTAACCCCGTATTACAAGAGAGATAAAAGATTAACACGCAATAGGGCATTTTAGTACCGTTTCAGCAGCTCAGAAAGCTTTGCTTAGCATTTTTCAGCTTCAGCATGGTTTGCCGGTACATTATATGCATCGGTACCTCCCATTCAAGAGAATTTGCATGTTCACTTAATGGTCTCCCATGTTTAAAGCGGAGGAGCTTTCTTCAGCTATAATTAGAGAAAAAATAGCTTTGAGGAAATGAAGAATGGAACTTGCGCACTTAGTCACAGAATCTAAAGTCTCTACATTTGGATTAGTACTTGTAGAAGTCAAATTTCTGTAATTTACTCTGTTTAAACATTTTAAGCCACACAAATCATACTTCAAAAAAATCGTGTTTTCCAATAAAACAGCAAAAGATGTACACTAAGAAGCATGGAGGTGTAATCACAATCTTGAGAACATAGCTGGGATTACGTTGAGATAACTAGCAGTAGTTAGTTCACAATCTAAAACAAGCCCATAGACTCCATTTTGACAAATGAATTGCATGCAAAATAATCAATAAATCCAAATCTGAGTGATAAGAGAATGATTACCGAAATTCAAGATGCATGACGTACATCTTCGTCCCTATACGTTCCTTCCTTGGAATTACTCTGAAATGCACAGAGGAGTCTTCAAAGGGAGTAAAGAGGATAGCTGTGGTCAAAAAGTCAGAAAGGACTTGTTGAAGCCTCAAATTGTCACCAATCAGGTACAGCTGTGATACTTCGACAGGCGAGTCCCATGTGACCTGAACCTTGCGCTCCTGACTAAGAATCATAACTTGATTAATGACCACTGTAACAACTTCTCCAAGATTGAACTCACAAGAGTTCATTTCCATATAGCTGAAAAAAATATTGCAATGATCAGGACCAGTCCAAAAATATATAAAGATAATAAATATCCACAAAATGAGTGTCACAGAGATGCAAATTAAAATGGATGTGCGGTCATACAATATTAGATAAGATCAGAAATGATCACAACCACCTACAAGTGCAAGTAGAGCATATAGAGGATAGAATGAGAGAATGTTGTTTGAAATGGTTTGACCACATGTTACATAGGCCTCCAAATGCACCAGTTCTCAGATGTGAAAATATGATGAATATGAACGTGTTGAAAGAGGAAGAGGTAGACCAAAAATCACATCGAAAAAAGTTTACTTAAAAAAGTCATCTAAATTTTTTTTAGAATATATCAGGATCCAGCCAAATCTAGTAAAAATGGAAGTTGAAAATCCATATAGGAGATACCAACTAGAAGACTCTTAGTATAATAAGGATAGAACTACTAGAGTATAGTAGAGACTCCTTGTGTGATAATCCTTAAGTACGGAATATCGAAATATTATGGACCCAAATAGAGCATTTATGATGCTGAGGGTTCATACAGTCAGCCCCAACTAGATTGAAGCTTTTTGTGTAGTTGTCATCTATGTTGCTCGGACACGGTGTGGGTATCCAATATGGGTGCAGATTAGAGGTTGGATTCTTCATCACAAAATTTTTAGAATTCAGGGGTATGATCCGAGTGCAGATATGGGTATTGGGATATGACCAATAAATGTACATTACGACATATAAACTATAGATTTTGATTAGTTAAAGTTATAGAACTTAAATTAATCTAACTTTATATTCTTTATAAACACCAATATTTTACTCAAACGGTACCTTGCATAATAGAAAAGCATTTTCATACTTTAGACAAATATATATACCCAATCAATCTATACTTCTCGGTCAGAGAATGTAGTCAAAGTATCCAAGGTAAGTTGACCAAATCAGGTATTAATCCCACACTACACCCACACCCATGTCGTGTCGACACTCGACACAGGTGTCGCACATGAATTTTGAAGTGCCCACGCAACATAGTTTATTGTACAGTTGGGCTCTCTCTAATTCTCAGTTTGAAAACCAGAGAGCAGGACAATTTCATTTCTGAGCTCACTATTTTCTTTCCTACTTTCCCTTCTTGTACTTTGACTCTTCTCTTCTTTTCCCTATTTTCCTGACATAGGGTAAGAGCCTTAAGCGTAATAGTGACCACATAGCATAAATTGTGGATCATTAGCCTTTTGGATAACCTAAGGGAACTTCTAAGCAACCCATTCTTCATTTGTTTCAATCCATCCCCGCCATTCACCATAGAGATCCATAAACTAACATCAAGAAGAGAGAAAGACATCAAAGACTTTTGAAAGCAAAGAACAGAAGAACTGATGCATCAGCTTCCTTAGCAATCTCTACAAAACAGAAAAAAAAAAAAAAAAAAAAAAAGGAACTTCCTTAGCAATCTCCCAAAATGCCAGGCACACACTTTGTGAAAAACAGGCAGGCAGAGTAGCTCTTTGCAAGTACATAGAAGCTACAGCTATGATCCTGATGAGCAGAAATACTAGTGCAATGGCCTGAGCATAAAGCAGATATTTCTTCTTTACATAAAAGGTATAACAATAAATGCAGGTCAGATTATCATACCATTCCTCAATACTCTCAATATCAGTGTCATCAATGATCTTGGCTAGTTGTTCTTGACACATTGTGCTTGTCTTCAGCAATTGCCTTTGATCCTTGCTTAAATCAGAAGATTTCAGCAGATTCTGTATGCAGTTTATCCCATTTAAAGGGTTTTTTAGTTCAAGTCGAACATAAGCCAACTTTTTAAGACTATTTTTAGCAGCTTGTTCTGACAGCTTTTGCACATGCATTGCATATTGAAGTTCTGGACTAGGAACATGCAGGAAGCACAAGACCCCAGTTACCCGACCATTGTCATCAACCCTTTTATTTGCAGAGATTAAGGCTTCAATATACTTACCCCGTTTATTAAATAACCCGAAAAACAATTTCTCACCTTCCCCACCAGCAATTACTCTATTCAATAATATCATGAGCTGGGTCAATGTGTCTTGATCTTTAACCCTGCAACCGAAGCTATTGACTGTGAAAATTTCACCAAGAAGCATTTGATCAATGACCTCCTCCCTCTTCAACCCAGTAACCTTGTGCATAGCATCATTCCATTCCACACATCTTCCATGTTCATCCATCACAAAAATTGGAGGAATTAAAGGAGATGGACTGCGGATAATTCCAACATAATCACCTTGAATGCGACTATATTTGTCCTTAATCAGCTTTAGCCCAGTAACATCTTTTCCAATAAAGCAAACTCCAACAATGTTTTGTCTAACATCTCGACTACAGCAGGCATTAGCCACTATTGTAATTGACCCGACCTTTTCTTGAGGACCAAGTGTTCTAAGTTTGATTTCTACATTTTTCTCCTCCTTGCCTGCAATTTAAATATCAAAATAGAGTCATTTTCAAGGAAAAAAATCGAAAAGAACAAAATAAGCACATAAGTTATTGCATGGATGTCAAGTAGCAATACCAGAGAAATAAGACAGGAAGGGAGAGGGAAATACCCTGAATGGGGATCCTAACAAGAACAACAACAATAACATACATAGTGTAATCCCACAAGTGGGGTTTAGGGAGGGTGGTGCATACGCAACCTTATCCCTACCTTGTGAAGGTAGAGAGGTTGTTTCAAATAGACCCTTGGCACAAGTAAAGCATATCAAAATCAAGTATATGGAAGGGAAATACAGTAGAGAAGTCATCATGCTGAAAATAATGGAGAAGAGAACAGTAGCAACAACAAATAATATGATAATATCCAGCATTGAGGTCGAAATAAAGTACAAGTTTCAGACTGCATGAGGGGCCAAAAATGTGAAAGACCAGCAATGCCCAACTGCAATGTCCAAAACAGTTCATCGAATTCCACTACAGTTTTTGACATTTCCTTAGTTCTTTTTAGAGCTTCATATCAGAGGTCTTTATACACGAGGAAACAAACTCAAAATGAGACCAAATATTCTAGGATTTTTTTTTTTTTAAATGTTGCTAGGATTGATAAATAAACAATTTGACATAGCCGATGCAGCTCGTGCATAAGTTGTAATTTAAGAAAGGAAAAATAGATAAAGTGGAATGAAACAATCTTTTGTTTTTTTCACAAGGTACGTTCATCTACACATATTGCAAATATTGAACTAACAAAGTAAATGACAAGGATAACCAGAATATCACCTTGCAAAGCCAGGGAGAGAACACCTTTAATTGTGTTTGTTGTACCATCAATAACCAAATCAACCAAAGGTACACCTATAGCATTCTCTACCGGCAATCCAGTTAGTTCAGAAACTTTAGAGTTCCATCCATTGATATGGCCTGAAGCATCAACAGCCAAAATGGGTAATGATGCTGTCTCAATGAGACGAACCATTCCGTTTGTGACAATATGAAGTTCATCCACTCTATCTATACTGGTATTTACAGCAGGGACATTCACAATCATTTTAGAACAATCAGCAGCCTCATCTTGCAAAGATCCTCGCAATATCAGCTGCAGGGAATGGATGGCATCCATTTCCACATCTTCCCAAGGCAGGCTCCGCCACTTAACAACCTCCAGAAAGGCTTTAAATGATGACCTTGGGTGCATTTTTCTTCCGTCATCCTTGTCTCCAGGAAGATGTTTTGCACCACCCCACTTGATCTCTTTAGCTGTGTGGGAGCGGAACCAGAAGAGGAAATCTTTTGAAGTTATTTTTACAGCAGCCATTCCACATACCGCATCACCGAGCACAGAAGCACCTGGGAAGCCAGCTTCCATGAGGCTATCAGTGTTTAAACCTGTACTATCACCATGAGATTCATTAAGCCATTCAGCTATATCTCTGATTTGGGACTCCGTAGGGGTAACACCATGCAACCAAAGTTTGTTCCTATAATAAAGTGCAGCCCCGTCACACTTTACAAGGTCCATAACATTAGGAGACTGAGTAACAATCCCCATGGGAGCATCTCTTAGAAGCATGTCACACAGAACAGTTTGAGTTTGCAGTATCTGCTTTTCCTTAAGTTGAGCAGCCATTTCCACTTCTTTATTGATCTGAACACTGAAAACTTGTAGCAAGAACTCACACGCGTACCTCAAAGGAAAAGAAAGAAATCTAGGGCAACTGTGATGGCAAACTACCAAACCCCACAGTTTTCTTCCCACTTGCTGGTCACTATCCAACTCATCATCTTGCTCACTAATCATCACAGACATCGCCATAGATGCAACAGTACCCATATTGGTCATGTATTGTGCATGACAGCCATGGGGAGCTCTTAATGTGGATCCACCAAGGCTCAGCGACTGAGCCAATCTTGGGTCTTGAATCACCCTAATTGGTGGAGCTAAGCAATCACATATCATCCTAACCTTATTCTTCATGAAGAGAAATCTTGAAGCTTGTGGTATATCTGTAGCAGGGTAATGCAAGCCAAGATAAGGTTCTAGTTCAGGCATACGACATTCAGCAACTACTTCCCCGTGTTCATCCTCGTGGAATTTATAAACCATAACACGATCATAGCCTGTCAAATGACTCACTTCTCTAACTAATACATCACATAACAATGATATATCCCCGCTTGGCAGAGATTGCAATTTTCCAATGGCTTTAGCTGCTAGCTTATAAGATTTTATAGCTCCTGCTGTAGTTACAGGGACCTCATCTGGATCCACAGCCTCCAACTCTATTACTAATCCAACATCAATGCGGTGCAGAATCGCATAGAAAGGCTTCCCTGAGTTTTTACAATGAACCAAAATAGGATTTAGCAAACTAAGTTCTCCAAAGCTGACTGCTTTTTCAAGGGCAGAAGCACCTGAAGATCGAAACAGTTTCCTGACATCAGTTCCAAATGTCAGAGCCTCTTGCTGTTCGATGCTTGGAACGGCATGAGGTATCAAGTCCAACATTTCTGGTGCATTTTCGCTATACGCTATGACAGCAAAGTTGTGCTCATCGATAGCAATCATACATCCAAACGGCTGAATTAGACTTCCCCTTTGCATTTTCTGGAGATAATTAGATACAGTTGAAGATGGAAGATTGCTAGTGGAATTAGACAAGTTAACTGAACTAGAGTAATCAAACTGTTGCTCAGACTCCTCAAACTCCACATGGAGCTTTGCATCAACTGAAGTCTGAGCAATAACTCTAGCACCATGCCTAGATCTAGCTGAACTGCCCCTTGAGCAATTCGTCCGGTTTGTTGTAGAACTAGAAGACATCTCTCTATATCCTCTTTGAATTTCAGTTTCTCTAGCTATCTTTTGTATAGATTCTTAATAATCAACAAGAAGATATCAAAATTGGGGATGGAAAAACTCCCCTATGTTACTAGTAAAAGCCTAGAAGAATCAAGAATCAAGAATCTGAAATGTAACAACAAAAAATTGAAGACCAGACAAAAACTCCAAAAGGTCTCACCTTTATCCAGAATAAATATAGTACCAAAATAAGGTGATAAAGAAAAGACAAGTTACAGCAAGAATCCACCAAATTCAACAAAAAGAAAAGGTAAAAGGTGATACCCACTTGAACTACCTTGTACCAATCCAAGATTCCTCCATGTGAAGAAGCACCAAAAGCTTATGAAGAAATTCTTCAACTTATGCTTCTTGATTGTCAATCATTCAGCCAAATCAAGAAAAATGGTCAGCTTAAAGTAGAGTCTTTAAGCATATACTTTTGTTGGCACTTTACCAAAACACCTTCAAATACTCAAAGAGTGGCACAAGCAATTAAATCAACTGAAATTTGCTGTAACTAATTAACGTTTAGATGTCTACACAGGATGCTCCACATCCCTACATGAGACCACATCAGCACAGAGAAAATATTTTAGGATTTAAGTCTTTTCTTTTCTTTTTTGGATTTTCTGCCTGAAAAGGAAACCACTCTCCGCTGCTACTTTTTTTTATGATTCCCACTCATGTTTGGATGTTCTTTCTTGTGTTTGGGTTTGATACACTTGAGTCGACTCTCTATGAAATGATAAGAATTGTGTATATTCTATTCAGACATTATTGAATAGATATGTTGTTATTGTTGTTTACTTGTTTATATGGAATGTTTCAGTTTGTTCTTAAAAGATATGAGTTAATTTTTATTTTTGTATAGTTTTAAATTTTAATTTTTCACATCATATTTAAAATTATACGAATGTAAAAGATATTTGATACATTTTACTATTTTTAACTTGAGAAGATTCAAAATTTTCTATGTTTTCTTGAATTAAGTGTTAAATCAAAATCAGATAAATAAATTAAATAATAATTCAAAAAAATCTAGTTAAAAGTTACTATTAAATTTTGTTATAACAGAACACAATAAGAAAATTTAACTAAATAACTAACAAAAATTGTACATTAAAGCATAAATCAATTTATTTATTTTCTTCTTGGCATATCTAAACTTGATAGATTTCTTCTTTCTTATTTTTCAAATTCAATATTTTTTTTATAATAGTAATTTCAGTTGAAAACTCATATTTTTATAATAACAGCTCAATTGTCAATCAGAACAAAATTTATTCAATAATTATAAACTCGGTTGAAAATTTTGAATATTAACACATACATAAAATGATTGTTGTGGGCAATTTGAATTATGTCTTTTTAATTCAGTTTTCCAACAAAAAAAAAATTAAAAATGAATGTGAATTGTTACATAAATGTATTTTTTCCTCTCTATTTTCTAGCTCTTATACATATATATATACATACATAATATAAATAGATTTAGCTCCCTCTCTATGCCTCTTGGTACTGCATAGGTTGTTAGATAAGAAATATTACAATTTAGGATGAGCTTTCGTCCTTTGCCTATATACTACGATTTGACTTTGCTATCGCTCATGACTTGATATAAAGTCACATAGTCATTAATTTTATCATCAGAATGTCTGTGAGATACTGATCGATCTTTAACCTGATAATGTCCTTTTGAGGTATTAACTCTTAAATAAATATTAGAATTTAGAATAATACATTTTAAAACTCATATATGGATTCATAATAAGAGGTTTTTCTCCATTCGTATTTAGAAAATATTTTTTAATTTTTCCATGTTTTATTGGCCAAAGAAATATTAATGCGTGAAAATCTGCTTTTTTATTAATATGAAAAAAGTTATGAAGCTTTTGAATCGATTACTGTTTATATAAAACATCGCTATAAATTGCTATTGATATTATGCTTTATGCATATACATATTTTTCAAAGTATCACTTATCGGAGGAAAGAGGAAGGGAATAGAGTTAGGGGTGTGTTCGGTACTAAAGAAAATAAATTTCTTAGTTAATTTTTGTGTTCGATATGTAATTAAAAATATTTGTATATAATCTAAACAAAAATGATGTGAGATAGTTGTGTGGTAGGGAATGAAGGGTAGGGTGAAGATGAGATGTATTAAAGAACATGGAGGATATAGGGGTGTTCACAGTTTGGATAAAAATCAATCCAAATCAAGAATGAACCAAATCGATTTGATTTGGGTTTGATTTGATTTGGTTTTATATTTTTAAAAATCAATAATATTTGGTTTGGTTATGATTTTGTTCGAAAAAAACTAAAGAAATAACTAAATTAGACCGATAAATTATATACATATATTTTATTGTTAACACATATAATATATTATTTTTATAAATAATTTTAAAGATGTTATATTTGTTTTCATCAAATTTATTTATAATTTACTTATGAAAGCAAATATCTCCAAGGTGAGAACATTTAGTTTCATGTATATGGCCTATGGGTGTCTATGACAATTTTTACCAGACTGAAAATGTCATTGCCTCTTCCTTCTAGGTCAAAATAGTGAATTTGAAGCTTTATTCATAGTAAATTTAGTGATCAAAAATTTTGTAATGTCAATTATTCTAACTATTTTTCATTTTGAATGTATTGTTATCACTTTTTTCACATTTTGAATGAATTATTTCTTTTAGTTTTGTGTATGATTAATAACCGCATCAAGCCGAACCGAAACCAATAAATGTATATTATACTTATATTTAATTTGGTTTGATTTTGATTTTGACCAATAACCAACCTAAACCGACCCGTGAACAGCCACACACGCACAAAAGGACACATTCGAGGTTTATGTGCTCTAGTGTCAAATGGACAATACACAGAGATGCTACAGCTAAAAAAAGAGATTAATATCAGCAGATGATGAACACTTGTTGACATATGGAAAAAAAAAACGAAAGAGATGCTTTATCTCGACAGGCACAACATTTCCATATCCATAATCCATTTAGACTACAACTTCAGCTAAAAGTGGTTCCAGAGGCTTGCAACAAGAAGAAAAAAACGACCTACTAATCCCCTCCTTGTCTGTTAAAATCCTTCTGACTTCTGTGACAGTCATGCATTTCTGTGCAATCTCCAGGCACTATTTCCTATTCTAGATGTCCTTTATATCAAATAATAATGGTATCATGGTTAGTTTGCATGCACCTCAAACGATTGATTAACCAACACATGTACTGGGTAACTCTAGGTTGCTTAGACATTAAATGAGCAGAAATTACCTAGTTACGCCTTTGTTGGGATTTGAACCAACCTTGGTTCGCAAGGCTGTTACTCCAGCTCATCAGGCACCCCCTTGATCAGTTGATCCATATTCTAAAAGTCCCTTTTGTTTTTGGTACAGGAAAGAACCAATCAATGTTGAAGGAACTATTTTCAGATACACCAATTCTAAGCAGTTACTAATCCTGGTCAGAACATAGAAAATAGTCTCTACTTCCAACAACTATAGCAAGCTGTAAAAATTGAACACAGCTAAGCATTTCTGGAAGTACAGTAAGAAACAAGGAGAGAAATCTCATTTTAAAAATCAAAAGTTGATGTATTTAGCCGAATCCCTTGCAATTTCTGATAAAAAAAAGTGACTTGCAACCCACCATCTGGTGAGACTATTTGGTCATTGCAGTTAAAGGAAATAGCAGACAATAAAGGTCACAGTAGAAACAACGTGGTAATAATGGATGCAACAATTAACATGAGATGCTAAATATTTCTAATTCAAAAAGGAAAAGCTGCTCATCAGTATTAAATGAGATGTTCCGCCAGCACCAAGACAACCTTACTGAACGTACTCGGAAAGGAAAAAGCCACAGCTGGCCATGAGAACTTAATTTTACTTTGGATTCTATTGCTTCTCTATACAAAAGAAACCACCTAAGAGAACACTGTAAATGCTCCCCCCAAAGAAAGTATGTGCAGCAAGCATCGGCATTTTTCTACCATTAATTTAGTACCTTATCCAGAAAACAAATATCTATCACCCAAATAAAAGAAGAACCTTAAGAGAAAGAAAAAATTCTTGGACAACATAGGTTATAGGTGCAACCAAGGAATTAAAAAACTTAACTATCTGTAAACATAAACAAACAACTATAAAAAAACAAAATTTAGTGTGCATTCAATAATAGCTGGCCTGTGAATGTAAAACACAATGTCATTCCTACAATTTTACACATGTGTTACACCTAATAATGATGAGCATGGGAAACACAAAGATCCAAACCATGAAAGTAATATGATTATGAAGCTCAGAGTGTCACTCTTCTGAAAGGGGATGCAAAACAAAATTTAGTGTGCACTCAATAATAGCTGGCCTGTGAAAGTAAAACATAACATCATTCCTAAAACTTTACACATGTTTTACACTAAGAGTGATTTCCATGGGAAACCAGAATTTCCAGACCTTAAAAGTAGTATGGTTGTGAAGCTCAGAATATCACTCTTCAGAAAGGGGAAGACCACCCTCAGACATACATTTTAGCAAACTCCATACACAGTTCGCGATCCCGTACATCTCCCCAGCCTCCCCATCCCTTGAAACCAGCCTGATATCCTGCCTGGTGCTCATATTTCCGAACTTCCCATTCTGGTTTGATATTTGCCACTTTATCAATTTCATCGACAACAATATTCACATTGCCATTGTCCAAACAAGCTAGGTTACGACTATGACCTTGATGCAAACCACATTTCCCAAAATGTACGGCACTGGTCCTAGACCCTCGTAATGTGTAAACTGGAGAACCAAATGAAGGATAAACTGTCGACCACATTGTTATATCCCAATTGTAATCATCAAAAGAGCAAAATCCTGCTGCCTTACTATGAATTTTCCTCCACACTGTCCGGTTAAATGCATAACCCACATTGCCCATCCTTTCTGCAACTAAAGATTCCCATCCCTCTCCCCTCGACTTCACTTCAGATGGCGCTAGATTGGCAGCATAACAGTCGGGGCACTTTTTTGACTTCAACTCAGTAAGTAACAGCATATTGTGATATGCATTGGGATAAATGAAATGGTCTTCTTCTATGAAGAGAATATGACCTGAGTGGTGACGAGTCTCCGTTAGCCCATCCCACACAGTATTCATCATCCACCACCAATGATGCTTCAATGACACAATTGTCGGTGACCGATGGTTCCCATACTGATCAGGAGTTCCCTCACATTGTTTCTCAACTGGATCATCTTTATCTTTACAATCTCTAGGAGATGCACCTGGGAAGCTATTGGAAAAGATATGAGGTGAGTAAGGTGCAAATATTTGTTTCACTCGGCAGAACTTGATGCCTTCCACAATCTTGTTCATCTCTTCAAAATATCCATCATGACTAACAATCAGCAGAGTCTCATTGATTCCTTCCACGCGAGAAAGGCTATCGATCACGATTTGAAGATACTGGGGCCGGTTATGAACATACAAAACAATAACTACACGATCTTTCACTAACTTTGGATACAAATCCAAGTTTCTTGGAGGGATCTGATTCCTCTTATGCAAGCTAACAGACAACTCATTTTGCAAGAGGAGTTTCGGAATTTTCGGTTCAATAATTTCAATACTTTCAGTACTCTCATAAATGTCACTGTTTATCAAACTAGAAATTGTATTAGTCCTAAAGAGAATCAAAATCAAAACTATTCCAAACACAGTTATCAATGCTAGAGATACTAAACGCCTAAAAACTGCATCTTTCATTCTTCCTTTTTTACATGAAGCCATAACTAAACTATCTCTATAACACACAAACAACTCTATCAAGAACAGGAAATGAATCCAACTTGTTAAAAGCTAAAACCTTTACAGCTATTACCAAAGAACTGACAGTAGCTTACAGATCAAAAAGGAGAATCAAGAACCTTCAAAGCTGGATTTTTTAGCACACCCAATGAAGAAATTTACAACCCCCAACAGTACTGAACTTGAAGAATTTCAGATGTAGTGGTCAAAATAGACAAAACCCATCAATATAAAAACAAGAGAACTACAAGGGGTTTTGAATTTTTTGACCAATTCCAAAGGGAGATAATATCAAAGATTGATCAAAACTATATGAAATATCAAATTTTGGAGGCTCCGATTTATGGCAAAATATCCACGAACAGTCAAAGTGTACAATAAAGTCCAGTCCAGAAACGACTAATGAACAATCAAGAAGAGAAAAGTCTTGAGGACACAAAAGTAAAAAACCTACATCTTTTGGGGGCTAATCTAGAGATATGATAGACTTTGGGTTCTTCAGTGGAAACTTCACAAAAGTACGGGGGGGGGGGGGGCGTGGGTGCGAGGGTGTTTATAAATTGAAGTAGTTTTTAAGTTAACTTAAGTCTAAAAGAGATACATTATAAAGTTCATTTTCGACCCAATTGGACTTTTCTCTCTCCTCTCATATAAAATAGGAAAAAATTATCTAAAACACAATTTATTTTATTATATTTTTTAAAAATTTCTACCAATTAAAAAGTTAAAATTTCTGCTTTTTTCTATTTTCGATATATCACTTCACGCGATATATCGAGACATTGAGTAATGTTTTGAAACCAAGAAACAATGTATTGGGATGTTGAAGATTGTATTTGAAATTGGAACGCGATGTATCAGGACGTTTTGGAATGTATTTGGATTCTACCAAATTTAAGAAATTTTTGTAATTTGAAAAAGAGTAGAGATATGATGTAATTAGCCCTTAGCACTATAAAATTTATATAAAACATACTAGGTATTGGTGCTTTGTGTTGACGGATACTGATGATTGATAATCTATCATGGTTATTGAGATGATGATATTCGGTATAATAGATAATTTATGTGATAATGATGATTGGTGATTAATGGTGAAATCAGAAATTAGGTGAAAAATGTACAAAAATTTCACTTCAAGTGTGTTAAAAATTTGTAAAATTAAATATACGCTTATAATATTGACCATGAACATATGCACGCCACATAATTTTTTGACAAAGTGTACGCTAGAAGACCCTTTTGTTTATGGCTTCGGCCATGTTGGTGATGATGATTAGCGTGTGACAACTGGCAACATCTAAGCTATGCTGATTTGAGGAAATGATGGTTATGGCTCAGAGTAACAAATGAGTGAGTTGAGTTGAATATGAATTGATCAAAATAAATTAAATAAAAATGGATAAAATATTCGACTCGACTTATATTTTAAAGAGGAACTTTTGTAAATAGCCACTACAATAAATTTAATTATGCTCCATAGCTATAGTTTGCATATTTATGGGTTGTAGCTATAATTTAAGCTATCTCGTTTGTATAATTCGTGGATTTGTATAAATTTACAGGTTTGTATAATTCGCGGGTACATTTGTATAAACTCAAAATAACGAATTTATACAATTATAAACATCAGAAGTATAAATAGTTATACAAATTATATCATACAAATTACGAATTATACAAAAGTTATACAAATATATAAAAAAATCCCCAATTATACAAACGCGCGAATTATATAAAACTAAAAAGCTGAGCTGTGTAATTATAGTTAAAAGTAGGCCACAAATTGTAACTAAGGTAAACTATAGCTATATTAAGTAATTAACTATTATATATTTGCTTATACGCATAATTTTTCCTATTTAAAATGAATAAAAACGAGCTACTCAATAAATAATTTGAATAATTGGATACCCATATTATAGTTACTCAATAAATAATTTGACTAATTGGATACCCATATTACAGTAAAGATCTTGTTAAAAGATTTAAAAACAAAATGTTTTACCACACTCCTCACCCCTACCCACCACAAGAAAAAAAAGTAAAACTTCTTAAAATTATTTTTTTAAAAAAATATTTTTTTTTATTTCCACCTACCCTAACCCAGCCCACAACCCCTGCCACCGCCCACCGCCATGCCTAATTTTTTTTTAACAAAAAAAATTAAATTTATTTTTAACTACCTCAACCCCTCGGCCCTCCCACGCCCCGCCGCTATCCCAAAATAAAAGTGAAAGAAATTTAAGTTCTTTTATTAAAAAAAAAAAAAATTATCACCCCCAAAAAGAAAGTTAATTTGTTTTTAAAAAAGATATAGATTTGTATCATTACCCCCCCTACTCCGACCATCTACACTGAAAAAAATATTAATACCGTTTTTCTTTCTTTTATTAATAAATAATTTTATTTATTTTATCCATTTTACTATCCACTTATAAATGAATGATATGCATATTATTAGTCTTTTATCTATTTTAAATTAATAGAATATTCATTAATTTAAAATAGATAAATATAAGTAGATATCCATATAACACCCCTAGTTATGACAAACAATGATGGTTATGATTGGTGAGTAGTACTAGTATTTGATAAATGATAGATAACGAATTCAGTAAGCAATGGAAGTAAATAGAGTAATTTTGAAATGTCTTCTTTGTTAAAAAAGAAATTTGATAGATAACATCTAGCTAATAATATCAATACTTTCTTATAAATCTTAATCATTTAAATTTATTCAAAGTCATAAATAGTATTTGATTTTTTTTTAAAAAAATTAATAATTGAGATTTAATTAAAATATTAAAATAACTCTATTCAATAATTAAAAATTATTTTTAAAAAATTATTTTAATGAGATCTGAATACTAAGATTCAAACTTCTATTGTGTAAATAAATTAATGGAAACAAATGAGGTTTAAATAAGTGATTGGTGAAGATGTATGTACTCGTCAATATTATCACTTAATGTGGAATTTGTTTTTATTATGAGCAAGTTATTGAAAAAATATCTACTTCAAATCAGAGGTGGATTTATGTAAATCGAAGGGGTGTCACGCCATTCGAGGGTTTCGATTGAAATTCTATTTTTATATATATATATATATATATATATATATATATATATATATATGTAGATTTATAAATATTAAGTGTGACACCCTTACAAATAATGATCCTTCTAGTGGTGTGGTGCCAGTAGTTAAAGCTCAGGTTTACCACTTTAAGCCTACAAGTAAGGATGTGCATCGGTCAGTTCGGTTTGATTTTATGTATTATTGGTTTGGTTTATCAATTTTTTATTTTTAAATATGCTAAATCAGTAACAAACCAATAAGATATATCAATTTTGGTCATTAACGGTTTGATTTTCGATTTACCCAATAAGAAAATGTTCATAAAATAAATGTATGATTTCTCATTTCTATAACAATTTGGCGCGATACAGTGAGACAAGCAAATCAGTTGTAAATGTTTTGATATAGTTAAACAAGAAATATAATGAGAAATTGCATCAATAAGAGTAGAAGTAGTACGAAAGTTGCAATTACACATTACAACCAAAACATAATATGGAATTTCTAATGTGAAGTAGAAGTACTGTGACATGTGAAGTGTGTAGACCGTAGTGTAGAGTACTAATATAGTGTCTAGTTATATTTAATTATTAATATTTAAAATTTATGAAGGGTGTAGTAGTAAATTATAATCGTCTTAATGGGTTATCGGTTTACCCAATAACCCACTACTAAAAACCGATACTAAACCGATAACCCAATAATTTTCTTTTATAAAATCATTAAAAACCAGTTAACCCAATAACAATAATCCAACAACATTTTGTCGGTTCGGTTTATTGATCGGTTTGATTTTTGCACACTCCTAGATACAAGTTCGAGTCAAGTAAATTTTAACTAAATCAATAGTATAAGTCAAAATTTTGTATTGTCTTGCTTTGCGCTAGAGATTGTTACTATTCAAAGCAGTATAACACCCGAAAATTCAAAATCTATTTTGCCATAAGTTTCTATTCAAAGCGGGTGGTACCCAGAAATTTAAAATTTTGAATCCGTCTTTGCTTCAAATATTGTTATTGGCTAAATAAAACCATTTACATGTGCTCCACCTAAAAATTGAACAAAGTGTCATGATATTTTTCAAGTAGTGAAGTTGAGTCATGAGACCCTTCTTGTGAATTTGCTCTTCCTATTGATTTCTCCATCGACTCACACCCCTTATAACTATTGGAAACTTATGTCTTCACAAGGGGATGAATAATGATTGTGTAATTATTAACTAACTATAGTTATTTTTTTAAGCAATCTATTAATTTTTGTATTGTTTTTATTTTATTGTTTCTGCTCTTTTTATAGATAAAACTTGTTTTTTCTTAATAGTATTTTTCATTGTCAAATATTTTTTTAGGAAAATTTCTAATCATCTTGTAAGATACTTATGATGTTGCAAAATATAAGTTTGTGTTGAGAGTAAGGAATAAAGAGAATAAAGTAGTTAGTTCCAAAAGTTAGTTATAACTAATTGTTAGGTAGTTAAATCAATATATCTCTCTCTATATAAGCGAGTCTTATATATGTAATTGTGACTACAGCTTCTTCTTCTTTAAGTCAATAAGAAATTTTTCCTCTTCTTCTCTTCTCTTCATCTTCTTTCTCTCTTTGTCCAGTTCTGGAAAAACAGTTAATTCTAAGAACAATTTCATGGTATCAAAGCAATTTGACGATCCTACAGTTGAAAGTTCAATTTAGGTGTAAAAATCAGATTCAAGGTCAGAGATCTTGAAGAATTGGAACAATGGTTGATACTGGAAGTTCAGCCACAGGGACGACTGGTCTAGGTGGGATTCAATCCTCTGTTCAAGGTGGAATGCAGCCTAATGTGATCGATTACAATCATCCGCTATTCCTCAATCCATCAGATGTGAGTGGTGCTCAGATCATATCGTTTCAACTCACAGGTATTGAGAATTACTCAATCTGGCATAGATCCATGCGAGTGGCTTTGTTAGGAAGGAATAAATTGAGTCTGATAGATGGAACTGGTGCTAAAGATAAGTTTCCTAGTGAATTAGGGAATAATTGGGAGAGGGTAAACGCAGTAGTGTTGTCCTGGATAATGAATTCTGTTGCTAAAGAATTGCTTGGGGGTATAATGTATGCATCTCTAGCAAAAGAAGTGTGGGATGATCTATATGAGAGATTTCATAAAACCGATGCTGTGAGAACCTTCAATCTGCATAAGAATATAGCCTCCATGTCTCAAGAAAATATGTCTGTGTGTGCATATTTTTCAAAATTGAAAGATTTGTGGGATGAGTTCGAAGCACTTGTTCCTACACTAAGCTGTGAATGTGATAAGTCTAAAGATTTTGTGGTACATCTTCAAAAATTGAAGTTGTTTCAGTTCTTGATGGGATTAAATGAGTCATATCTTCAAGCAAGAAGTCAAATATTGCTTATGAGTCCTTTGCCTTCGGTGAATCAAGCTTATGCTATGATTGTAAGTGATGAAAGTTATGGCGAGAGCTACAGTCTTTGGAGTACTGGGAGTTAGGCCAGGTGCACCATTGAGAGATTATGAAGTAGCTATGTATTCAAGAAATCAGGGACAAAGGCTTAAGAAGAACTATAATGTTCAGTGTGATTTTTGCAAGTTAAAAGGTCACACCAGAGAGAATTGTTGGAAGTTAATTGGCTACCCTCCTGATTTCAAGGCCAAGAGAAAGCAGAGAATAGAGAGTGGTGCTGCCTATAATGCAGTGGGTGGTCAGTCTGGTGAACAATGCTCTCACGTAAAGGCAAGGACAGGTGAACAAGAAGATTCTGAAGTCCAGATGTCTATGATAAGCCAGATAGGTAAATCAGCCTTCACATAAGAGCAATATAATCAGATACTAAAGATGATTCACACTAGCAATGTGTCAACACATAAGAATGAGGCAGCAGATGTGGCTAATGTCGCAGGTATAAGCAGTGCCTTTCTAGCATGTTCTAAATCACAACAATGGATTATAGATACAGGAGCTACTCATCATATAGTGTATGACTTAGGTTTGCTTAATGAGTCGTCTGTGGTAAAGTCTGAAAAAGTAAAGAAGGTTTGTCTTCCTAATGGTGATATAACTGTAGTTGCTAGTATAGGGAAAAGTTGTTTGACAGAGGGAAACAACATTTCAAATGTGTTGTATATTCCCCAGTTCAGTTATAATCTACTCTCAGTGTCCAAGGTGACTAGAGAATGGCAGTGTTCAGTAAGTTTTTTCCCTGATTTCTGTGTGTTCCAGGATCTCTACACTGGGAAGGTGAGAGCGATTGGAAGAGTTAATGGTGGTCTGTATTTCTTGGCTAATCAGAGTACTCGAGAAGCAACTAGTTGTGGAGACAATCAAGTGTTAGCTGCTAATACCGTGGAGAAGAAACAAGCAGAAGTGGACTTGTGGCATATGAGGTTTGGGCATGTATCTTCTAATGTACTCAGAAAGATGTTTCCTGTTGAGAAGTCTTTGGCTATAGAAGATAGAATAAAGCAATGCTATGTATGTCCTAGTGCAAAACAGACTAGGTTGTCATTTCCGTCTAGCAATATTAAGACTACTTGTTGTTTTGATCTTGTGCATATGGACGTGTGGGGGCCTTATAGAATTCCCACTATGAATGGAAATAGATATTTTTTAACAATTGTTGATGATTTCAGCAGAATGACTTGGGTGTTTTTGTTAAAATTAAAGTCTGATGTATATATTCAAGTTCAACAGTTTGTTAGTTATGTGCAGACTCAATTTCATAAGGTAGTAAAGGTTGTAAGATCAGATAATGGATCTGAGTTTGTGAACTCATTGTGTAGTAGTTTGTTTAAAAAACTAGGGATTGTTCATCAGACAACTTGTGCCTACACTCCACAACAAAATGGAGTGGCTGAGAGTAAACACAGGCACATTTTAGAGGTCACAAGAGCACTAAGGTTTCAAGGGGAAATTCCAATAAAGTTCTGGGGATATTATGTACTGGCAGCTGTGTATATCATAAATAGGTTACCAAGTTCAGTTATTCATTATCAAACTCCTTATGAAAGGCTGTATGGAAAGAAACCTAACTGTGATCACCTTAAAGTAGTTGGGTGTTTGTGTTATGCTAAAGTTGTGAATGAGCATGACAAGTTGGTGTCTAGAACAAAATCAGCTGTCCTTATGGGTTTTTCTGATACTCAGAAGGGATATGTGTTGTATGATATGGTGAGTGATAGTTTTTTTATAAGTAGAGATGTATCTTTTAGAGAAGATGTGTTTCCATTTAAAGAAAAGAATAAGGTCCCTCGAGAGCCTCAATATATATTTCCTTTGGATAGAACTGCCTCAGGGATTTGCAAGTCAGGGGGAGAATAAGGTGTGTCGACTAGTCAAATCTCTATATGGATTAAAGCAGGCTAGGTCCTAGGCAGTGGAATACAAAGTTGTCAGAGGCATTAGTGAAGTTTGGTTTTGTTCAAAGCCAGTATGATTCCTCTATGTATGTTAAGAAGACAACTGAAGGAGTCATACTTGTGTTAGTATATGTAGATGGCATGCTGATCACTGGTGATAGTTTGAAATTGATAGAGGAAACAAAAGTTGCTTTGCAACAAGTTTTCAAGATGAAAGATTTAGGAGAATTAAGGTTCTTTCTTGGTATTGAGTTTGCAAGATCCAACAAAGGAATTCTAATATATCAAAGAAAATATACATTGGAGCTGTTGTCTGAGTTGGGATTAGGAGCAGCTAAGCCAGTTGACACTCCAATAGACTATAACCTAAAACTTACTTCAAAACAGTTTGATGATCATGTAAAAATCATGAAACCAGGTGATGATCCTCCTACTGATCAAAGGGCATATCAGAGGTTAATTGGAAAGCTTCTCTATCTAACAATGACTAGACCCGATATAGCTTTTAGTGTGCAGACTTTAAGTCAATTTCTACAAGATCCTAAGAAGTCACATATGGAAGTTGCACTTAGAGTGGTGAGGTATGTTAAAAATCAACCAGGATTGGGAATTCTCCTATCCAGTAGTTCAGAAGCAAAAATTAGTGCCTATTGTGATGCTGACTGGGCAGCTTGTCCACAAACTAGAAGATTTGTAACTGGTTATTTTGTAAAACTAGGAGATTCACTAGTGTCTTGGAAATAAAAAAAACAGACTACAGTTTCCAGAAGTTCTGCAGAGGCAGAATTCAGGAGCCTTGCAGCAGTTGTAGCAGAGTTAGTGTGGATACTAGGTTTGATGAAGGAAATTGGATGTGAGGTAACACTTCCAGTTAGTGTCTTCAGTGATAGTAAGTCTGCAATGCAAATAGCAGCAAATCTTGTATATCATGAGAGGACAAAACACATTGATGTTGATTGTTATTTCATCAGAGAAAAACTGCTTCAAGGAGTGATGACTACAAACTACATTCCAACACAACAGCAACCAGCAGACATGCTAACTAAGGGACTTACTAAAGTTCAGCATACATTTCTTATTTCCAAACTAGGAATGTGTAATATATTCTCACCTTCCTAGCTTAAGGGGGAGTGTTGAGAGTAAGGAATAAAGAGAATAAAGTAGTTAGTTCTAAAAGTTAGTTATAACTAATTGTTAGGTAGTTAAATCAATATATCTCTCTCTATATAAGCGAGTCTTATATATGTAATTGTGACTATAGCTTCTTCTTCTTTAAGTCAATAAGAAATTTTTCCTCTTCTTCTCTTCTCTTCATCTTCTTTCTCTCTTTGTCCAGTTCTGGAAAAACAGTTAATTCTAAGAACAATTTCAGTTTGTAAATAAATATTATTTCATTTTCAAAGCTAATTATAGAACCTTCACGAGCCATCAGACCACTTTTTTTTTTTTTTTTTAAAAAAATAATATTTACAAAGAAGAAGCCCAAAACCATCAGATAATGAGAATACATTCACGATGAAAAATATAAAATAGCTAAAATTAGAAATATAATCAGGTAAAATAACAATCATTTGCTTAATTACGATTCGTAGGTACATGTTAAAAGGGGGAGAGGATGAGCAAGAGAGAGGAGAGAGGCAAATTGTATTTGTATATCTGCTGGATAATTGTATATATATCACTAGTGTGTATATGTACCAATGATTGTATATGTATATATGATGGATTGTACATGTAATTAGTATGTATATGTATCAACGAATACAATTTGTATCAATGAATAAATTGTATCAGCGAATACAATTGTATCAAGTTCAACATTCGTATTTGTATAATTGATTGTTATCATTGTATAATATTGTTCTGTGCCCATTGCTATTACAGAACCGTACGTGAGATTTTCACCTCATACGGCTCTTCAGAGGTCACAAATAAATCTAAGGGCCCTTTCCTATTCTTTATCTTGATATGTTTGTCAGATAGAGTCAAAATCTATTCTAAGGTCCCAAATTAGACCAATGGAATACTGTCAGCTATATTTAAAACTAATAAATAAGTGCTTCTAAATTTATCTCATCTTTTAAGAATTTTAATTTTTCTTTGTTGATTAATAACCTTATCATTAAATAAAAAATGTGCTTTATAGCAATATCACATATACATTTCAACCTCGAATTTTCAATTTCGAAAAGAATTAGAGATCAATGAATACACATGTATTTGTATTTTGTATCACTGAAAAAAATATGTATAGTTGACACTCATCATTTGTATTTGTATAATTAATTGTTATAATTTGTATTTGTATTGAAAGAAAAGAGACATATAGAGGCGATAGAAGGGGGCAGGAAGAGGAGAGAGGCGAGGAAGAGATGACAAAGAGAGGAGAGAGGCAAGCTAGAGATTAGAGGGAGAGAGAAAATAGCTACAAAATCCTAACTATAACTACAAATTATAATTCTTTCAAAAACTACAGTGGTGTAATGTAAATACATATTACATACAGATATTCAGAAGCATCACATTGGTAAATATTTCATCATAATTTTCTGTAAGATTCAGATGCTTGCTTCTGAAATGATTGTCAAAACAACAAAAAAGCACTTGCATCATGTAGTAGAGACCTTTGTTACCTTTTCTTACATAGATCATCTTTGGTATTCAAAATGAATCCATTGGCAGATTCCTTGACTTCCAACTCCAGAAAATTTCAGAAGTGTTTTCACTTTTTCAAGTTTTTCAAGGACTTATAAAGTACTGCTGTCACATATTTGGTGCGGAATCTATGAGTTGAATTTAGTACCACCATTGATTGACTGCTACGAGTTTTCTGTATGTAAAGATGGTTCAATACTGCTGGTAATGGCTTCTGAAATGTCTCCACACTACCAGCAGATGAAGACGGTTGGTCCAGGGGTGTCTGTTGTAACAGAGGAGGCAAATCAGGTAGTTTTTCGTTAAAATCTTCTGAACTAAAAGGTGCATTGCTGTAGCTTGACTCGGGGGAAGGACTTGCTTCTGACCAATTGGCGTTGTTTAGGACCTCTGGAATAATATCCTGCATAGCATATGAGTTGAAAGTAGAATCATTATGTTGATCATAGGAAATACAAATGACATGACAGGGTAATAGCCAGAGACGATTAACATGCTCCTTATATACTATTGTCCTTGAGGCTTCATCATATAAAGCAAGAAGTAGAACCTTCAGGTTCAGGCTTCATCATAGAGAATGGCAGTGACCAAATTGTCTTGTATTTTCTTAAAGAAACACTACGAATGATCTAAATCTGAAAGAACTCCGGTGTTTGAGCACTGCAACAGTATGGTTGTGCAATGCCATTTCTAGTTTCGCGTGCACTAACAGCACCTTAGATCTTAGTATTAGGGACCTCATCAGAAACAAGGTTAGTCCTGTGAAAATGGAAATCCTCATTATTCTACAGTAGTAAAGCTTTCACTTTTAAGAGTGAGGCATGTAAATAACATAAAGTCAGAGAAGATTAAACAAAGGTTTTTCAAAGTAAAGGATTACAAGATACCAAGAAGGAAAAGAAAAGGAAACAACACAGAATGACAAAAAGCCACAGCTAATGCCTTTACTTGGCCCCTGTGATCAAACTCTCTTTCAGAAGATTAATTAGTCAATTATAATCATTAACATTTTTGAAATCCAAAACTCTCAATAACAGATCTACAGGTGAATCCTATGCAATTTAAACAGTATATATCCCAGATGATACCATCATATTAGCATCCTATGACAACAATGCAACTATCCAGTCATTGTATTTTTCTGGTCTACATATGAGTGGCATACTTGTGGGATTACACTAGATATGTTGTTCTTGTACATGATCATGACCATTCTTACATTAGATGGTGAATTTTTTCTATGACCGTTGAAAAGATTGGAGGGCACAAGGCTTAAAGTACAAAACTTATTAGGCCTCGGAACAGGTAATGAATAGGTGCATCAGATGATGACAAGATCTGGATTCAAGTAGCAGCATTGTAACCTTATCTTCAGCTACTTGTTTCAACTTCAGACCTTATCTCAGTATCTCAAATCGTGTCACTGCCTGACAGGACTATTTACAACTTTTTCCCCTTATATATTTTAGCACATAAAGAATTTATGCTTTCATAACTAACGTCTCGCCGGTCATATTGACACGTGCATCATTTTATTATGCCATATACGACAAGGAGATCAAATGAATCACAATGAGTATCCAATGTTGAGAGCTAAAATCAGAATGGTTCACAAAAGATTACCTGCAAGTCCAAGACATTGAACACAGTACCCGTATCATCACGTTCACATGGCAAATCTGGAGCATATCTCCATTGTCCATCTACAATAAACCGGTAATGATACACGCCTGATGGCAACACCTTCATGACAGTGAAGTCCTTGTCTGTTCTTTGCAGGAAATCTCTATTGTAAAAAAGTGAAATCACCTCGTCAACAAGCTTACGGGACAGAATACAACAAAAGAAAGAAGAATCAATCAAACATACTTTGTCTTCCAGCCATCCCATGATCCCTCAATAGCAACTTCATGTCCCCCATGACTCCATGTGATCATTGTAGGTATCCCATTTTCACAAGGCATATCCCCATACTCCATTTTCTTTTGCACTATGTTACCACTTTGATTTTGCATTAATATTTCATCAGGCCTTTGTAAGGGGAAAACTGGAACCTGCAGAATAGAGTTTCTATAAAGATGAATAGTTGGAATCTAACTGAACATAGAGGAAAGTTTCAATACCTGAATTCTACTAAAAGTTCCACTGAGGAATTGAAACAAGTGAGCTGTAAAAAAAAAGGGGCATATATTTATGCTTCACATTTATTATGTCAGTTGGTCCCCCTCCATATTATGTGACTTACAAATGGCCAAATGATCTTCTTTTGAGTCCATTAACATATCAGACGCAACACATTAACCCCACAAAATTTGTACAACAGGCAGGAATCTTATACTACTGCCACTTAAATCTCCCAACTCCAAAAGTAACTTACTCCACTTCAGGCAAAAACCACCTACCAAATATATTCTTCCCAAAACACAATTATTGTTCAAGAAGAGCTTTAAACAATTTAAGCATTCCCTTCTAATGTACACTGCCAAAAAGTTATATAAAAAGATCTACAGTACTTATAGAAGACTTGATTTTCTTGAAACAGATATATTATATACATATAACACACCTTCACTCCAAATAAAAGAATACCAATGACTTACCATAACACAAGGTTAAATAGGTAAGTTATGGTACCTAGGTCTAACTCAAGGTGAAGATTATCTACGCCCATATACGAAAACCACCAATCCATTCTCAATCAATGTGGGATTCTAGCCACTCTAACACCCCCTTCAGGCTAAGCCCAACTGAAGCGTGGATCGAAAGCCCAAATGGATATGGACCAGACTCTGATACCATATAAAGATATGACTGCAACAACAACATACTTTAGGACTATGAGGCTTATCACGAGAGGTTTTTTCCGAAAGACCCAGTAACACGGAGACGGTGCAAAGTCTACAATGAATATATGACACTTGAGTCTAATTTAATTCCAAAATCTAACTCACGAGGGGTTTTGCCCAAGTCTATGTAAGCTAACCACCATTCCATTCCGCTACTGATGTGGTGGGGGTGCTAACCCACTCTAACAAAATAAACAAAAAAATTGTATCTTGATAATGCCAACCTAACTAACATAAAAATATACTATAATACTTGTTCTTTTCTTTTTTTTTTTCACTCCTCTTACCTGTGGAGTGAAAATCAAAGGAGAGTGATGATAAGCTTTAGGACTATGAGGAGGAGACTGAACCATGGAATCTGGAAACAAACCATACTCCATATATTCCTCCTCTCCATGTTCTTGATTCTTGATTCCAGAGCTCTCTGCACTTTCTTCGTCTTTCTTCTTCCCACTCACATTCCCCATTACTGCATAATACAAAAACCCCACTTCATATCTCAAACAAAATCATCTAAATTCCATATCTAAACCTCAAAAAAACACATAAAAATCAAAACTTTCCTAATATTACATATACACAAAGACTAAAAAAACAGAAAAGAAAAGGAAAGCCATGCCAGTTAAAGAAGGAAACAAACCTAGAAATACAGAGAGAGATGAAGGATTTGGTAACTTACCCATTACCTTTATATATATATATATATATATAAAATTTAGAGGAACCCCAGAAAGCAAATCAAGAATTTTAACTCAAAGGGCAGGTAACATGATTTCTGCAGCTTTGTGTAATTGATTGATGGAAAGCTTATTTTGTCTTTTTTCTCTCTTTCTCTTTCTCTTTCTCTTTCTACTTCAACTGCTACTCTTTGTAATGAATGATAAAGAAAAGAAAAGGCAACTGAAATAATGGGGAAAAAAGTGTTTTTATTCTCCAATGAGTTTGGAAGATACTTTGGTAGACTAATGATGCTTTGTTTAAATAAAGGAATGTTCCATTATTTTGGAAAAAAGTTTCTTCAGTTTTTTACTTTATATACTACACTTCATGCATACCAATCACATCTTGCAATTTTGCAAACTGCACATTATATACTTTATGTTAAATTACTTTTTTCTCCTTCAAACTTTGAGTCAGTTTAACATTGATATGAAATCGATAATCTGAATAGATATAAGTTACTGGTTTTATTGATAATGGGTTATTAGTTTAGCAGTTCTGATAATGATTTTGATTTAATTTATTATCGAGTTATTAATTCTTAACAGTTTGATGTTTTTTTAACCGATAACCTAATAGTAAATTAAATAATTATATTTATATTATTTAGTATACAAAGTCTTTGATTTAGAGTTTAGTTTCATATTTTTATTTCTGACGGTCTCAAACTCTTGGTTATATAACAATTTGAGTGTGTTTGCTTTTGAGCAATATGCAATCAGTCGACTCATGTGCGTAGTTTATTTGGTTTGTCACCTTGTTTATAAGTGATTTTCAACAATTCTCTTTTTGTATCAAATCTTATCGATTAAATAGATTTCCATAATCAATAACCATCAATAACCGATATGTCAATATCTTAATGATTCTATAATGGTTTAACATGTTTACAAATCAATAAGTGATAAGTCGAACCGATAAGCTTCAAATTAAAACATAACCGAATCGACCGATACGTAATCCTACTCTAAAGTTCTAAAATGACCTTTGAGGTATTCATGTGGAAAACATTTGGGTGGCATCTAGCCTATAGCGGATTCAGGAATTTAGTAAAGAATATACAAATTTTCTTCTCAATTATGTTAAGAATATGCAATATAACTAACATTTAATTTTTGTACATCATATAATTTTTGGACGCATGCACTAGACTACCTTTCCCCTAAGGTGGCTCTGCCTATGGATCTCGACATCTAGCTAGCTAGTCCTTGCTATAGTTTTAGTTTAACAATTGAGATTAACTTTTTAACAAATATACTTTAACTCCATGATTAGCGAGTTATGTTAGTTCCTAAGCATGCATAAAGTAATATTAGTCACTAAATCGATGTTATGCGCTTTTATTAGTCACTTTGCATTATTTTTATGTCGAGTTAAAAATTTTAGTAGAATGAATGAGATTCTTTCATTTTTGATTAAAGATTTTAAGTTCTTGTTTAGTTTCTTAAGAGGAAGCATTGGCAAAGCTAATTAGCATGTAGAAATAGTATAATCTATTGTTAGAAAATTTATATTACATAAATGTACATTTGACAAGGCCAAAATTCAGACTTTTTAAAAAAAAATCTTTAATATGTTATCTTAAGTTAAAGAATTTTATATTGTCAATATATAAAATTTAATTGCGTTCTTTTAAGCTTCTTTTCACGTATTTCCGGAAGATAGTGGGAAACAAAGTTTGGAAAGGGACATTGTCGGTTCATATTATAGGATATTTTTAATTTTTATATTTAATTCAAAATAAATATTTTTTATATATATAATTAAGAAGCTATTAATATTTACTGTAGTCATTTAAAATTTATTAAATATAGATTTATAAAATGATTCAAATTATACTAAAGTTATGAATATATTAGTCCAAATAAATATTATGAATTAATATAATTGAGTTAATTATTTAAATCTAATAAATATAAATTTAATTAAAGCCCGTTCCATAAAGTCCATATGTCATGTCACTTAAATCTGATTGGTCGAAGGGATTCATATTCCTATCACAACTCCTCTATTCTAAAACTATAAATAGGGGTTTTCATAATTCAGAAAAGAGAATCAAGAATTCGAACAAGAAACTAGAGCAAGCTCGTGGATCAAAAGTCGCATTTTCTCTACAAGCTACAAGTTCAAAAATTCAAGTGTTCAAGTTCAAAATTTGAAGAAGTCATGATCAAGAAAGATTAAGTTCAAGATCAAGATAAAGTTAAAGTCCAAGTTCATCAAAGATTCAAGAACAAGCTCCAAAGGCCCTTGAATCCAAGATTAAAGTCCAAGGACAAGAACAAAATTCAAGAACAAGCTCAAGAGCCCTTGAATTTATATTCGAAAAGGCAAATTCAAAGGAATCATAGAGATTGTAACACTCGCACTTGAAATAATACATATGATTGTTGCATAATTTTCCGTTCTTGATTATTATTTTACTCGACGCAAATTTTATTATCGACAAATTCTGGCATGCCCAGTGGGACAATCTCTACCTCTCATCTCAAGTTTTCAAGTATCAAAGAATATCAAAATGACTTTCACTATAGAAAAACAACTAGCAAGCTTGACAAAAGCGATTGAAGGCTTGACAAAGTGTGCACACGAACAAGATACTAAACTTTTGAAGTTAACAAATAAGATGGATAACATAATTGAGAGAAGATCGAGCCAAGCACCTCTGAAGCTTCCTAAAATTCAAGACGAAGGAGAGTCTTGCGTAAAGCAAACAAAGATCAAAGAAATTCATATCTCCGCTGAAGGTTTGATTCCAATTCATCAATTGAAAGACTTTATCATAGAGGCCATCGAAGATAAATCTGAGTCTTCATCCAAATTTTCTTCCATATATGCAAAGCCATATACACAAATGATTGATAACTTGAAAATGCCTGACGGTTATCAACCTCCTAAGCTTCAACAATTTGATGGCAAAGGAAATCCCAAACAATATATAACGCACTTTATTGAGACTTGCAATGATGCTGGGACATATGGTGATTATCTTGTTAAAGAGTTCGTTCGATCTCTCAGAGAAAATGCCTTTGATCGGTACACAAATCTCGAACCTAATTCTATAGATTGTTGGGAGCAGTTAGAGCGAGAGTTCCTTAATAGTTTCTATAGCACGAGACATGTCGTTAGTATGATTGAACTTACAAAGGCTCGTCCAGGTGAAGATGAGCTAGTTGTTGACTTTATTAATTGCTGGAGAAGTTTGAGCCTCAACTGCAAAGATCGCCTTAATGAAACTTCTAGCATTGAAATGTGCATCCAAGGCATAAATTGGGGTCTTCACTACATTTTGCAAGGATTAAAGCCCAATACATTTGAAGAGTTGGCAACTCATGCACATGACATAGAATTAAGGATGACTTTAAGAGAATATCAACGATCTCCTGTCTATGGACCTCGTGAAAATGAAGATATAGAAGAACTCCAAAGTGAGGGGCAAGTCTGCATCCGAAGATGACTTTGAAAAGTCAATGTATATCTAGACGCTCCTTAACACATGAGCTTAAACTGCAAGTTACAACGTTCCTTAACGCATAAGCTTAAACTGTAAGTTATAAGCTCCTCATCGCATGAGCCTAAACTGCAAGTTACAATGCTCCTCATCGTATGAGCCTAAACTGCAATTTATAATGCTCCTTGAAATATGAGCTTAAACTGTATGTCACAAAGTTCTTTCAATTTGAGCTAAATTTTCAAGTTGAAATGCTCCTTAAAACACGAGTTTAAACTGCATGTCACCAAACTCTTCACATTTGAGTTAAATCTTCAAGTTGAATTGCTCCTTAAAATACGAGCTTAAATTGTTTATCATAAAGCTCTTCAAGTTTGAGTTAAATCTTAGAGTTGAAATGCTTACGAGCCTAAACTGTATATCATAAAGCTCTTCAAATTTGAGCTAAATCTTCAAGTTAAAATGCTCCTTAAGGTACGAGCCTAAATTGCATGTCACTCCTGGTCACCAAGAGTATAAACTGTGTACGACACACAAAAAGAAAACACTCTCCCAAAACTACGTTGTGACTTGATCCTCTTGACTGAGGTACGTAGGCGCTTCGAACCATATTTTAAGTTCAGTTGCATGAGTGTCAAAAAACTAAATGTTCCCACTTGATCTATCACATGAAAGTTAAAGCTATGAGTAATCTTTCATAAAACTTCAGACTTGCACCAAATGGTGGTGACTCAATGGGGACAAACCCCTATGAATAAAAATTGTTTCAAGATGAAGTCTTCAAAATCTCCGAGTATGCAAGTTGAAGTCTTCAAATTCTCCAAGTATACAAGTTGAAGTATTCAAATCTTCCAACTCTGCAAGTTAAAGTCTTCAAAAAGGGGGCATTTGTAGTCATTTAAAATTTATTAAATATAAATTTATAAAATGATTCAGATTATATTAAATTTATGAATATATTAGTCCAAATAAATATTATGAATTAATATAATTGAGTTAATTATTTAAATCTAATAAATGTAGATTTAATTAAAGCCCGCTCCATAAAGCTCATATGTCATGTCACTTAAATTTGATTGGTCGAAGGGAATCCTATTCCTATCACAAACCCTCTATTCTAAAACTATAAATAGGGGTCCTCATAATTCAGAAAAGAGAACCAAGAATTCGAACAAGAAGCTAGAGAAAGCTCGTGGATCAAAAGCCGCATTTTCTCTACAAGCTACAAGTTCAAAAATTCAAGTGTTCAAGTTCAAGATGTGAAGAAGTCAAGATCAAGATAAAGATCAAGATCAAGTTCAAGAAAGATTAAGTTCAAGATCAAGATAAAGTTAAATGCCCAAGTTCATCAAAGATTCAAGAACAAGCTCCAAAGGCCCTTGAATCCAAGATTAAAGTCCAAGAACAAGAACAAAATTCAAGAACAAGCTCAAGAACCCTTGAATTTATATTCGAAAAGGCGAATTCAGAGGAATCATAGAGATTGTAACACTCACACTTGAAATAATAAATACGATTGTTGCATAATTTTCCGTTCTTGATTATTAATTTACTTTACGCGAATTTTATTGTCTACATTTACATTTCAAATTTATTCTCATTTAGATAACTGGATTTTACATGATTAAAGAAATTAGTATTTCTAAAGATATTTTTATTGAATCGGTGAGTAAAAGAAAAAATACTAGTAGTATTTTCAAACGAAAGTTTTTAGAAAGTTTCACAGTATTTAAGTGAGAATCTGTTTCAAATCATGCGTTTTTCCAGTAAACTGATTCAACGAGTAGAAAAAATCATATTTTATAATAGGAGTACAAATTTCCTATTAATTCACGATAGAAAAAAAACCTCTATTTCAAATATTGTTTATAGTTAAATATGGTTCTAATAAGCTTGTAGCTTAGAGAAATTTATTTAAATTATAATTAATAGTAGTACTCATAACACATCTTCTTGTCAAAAGATTTCAAGAATCTTTTTCTTGTACGATTTTTTTTTTTTTTTTTTTTTTTGTCATTTTTCAAATTCAAGACAAGAAACTATTTAGTTAACTAACAAGTCACGGTTGGTGCACACAATTATATATGGTGACCCTGGATCCTCTATTATTTGATTAAAATCAACTACGTGATAGTGTAACAAATCTATAATATTTTGATGTGGATTTGACGAATCGAACAATTTTTGTTTAAACTTTACTAGTATAAATGCCCGCATATTGCGCGGATATTTAAAATGTAATAGTATTTTAAATTAAATTTATGATATATTTTTGTATTTTTCATTTGTTCTTATAATTTATTTAAAATGTTGTTGTCCCTTTTTTTTTTTTTTTTTTGGAAGATTGTCCTAACCTTACAAATAGTAGAATAAAAAGCACTAATTTGACTTAAAATTGTCGTAAGTTATTATATTATGTGCAATAAATTAATTTTATTTAAATTAATTCTTATAAATTTTCAAGAATTAATTTCATAAGCAATTCACATATAGTTAGTACCGATACAAACCAAATGAAATATAATACGATTTAAAAATTAATAATAATGTGAATAGTAATAATTAGTATAATTGATATATATATATATATATATATATTATGTTTTTATTTTAACAGAAAACTTCTCACACCAATATCAACGTTTACTTATGTTTGAATATTTTTACATCAATTTTTTCACGGTTTATTTATAAAAAAATTAAGTTGTTATTTTTATAAGTGGTAGATGTTCTTCTCAATATCAAGCAAAATGTATAATGATCTCTGAGAAATTATTTATGTTTTTTTCTATAAAATTTACAAAGATGACAATAATTGTGACAACCTCCCCGCCTGAAACGAATTTGCTTATGTTTTCTATGTTAAATTTTTGTGATTATGTTTTCTATGTTAAATTTTTATAATTTCACGGATCTAAAGTGTGTTTAATGTGTTCATGAATAGACCTAATTATGCAAAAACATGTATTTAAACAACATATATAAAACAAATTTCCTGTTGATGAATTGTAAAAAAAAAAATAGTAATGAATAATATAATTCAATCATGTTGAATGAGAATCTCCTTTTTAGGTTGAAGTTTTTCTTGCTTAATGATTAAAATATTTCACTTCATATCTTACTATAGTTATGTGCATGATCTTGAAATAACACTTATAATTGATGCATTTTTCTTGAATGTAGAGACATAGACATGTGTGATATTTGAAAAAAAAAATCTTATTAATACGCAATAATTTCATTTGTGATTAGTTGAAAATAATATATTATTTATAAGAAGGATGAACAAATTTTTCATATTAACTTTCAACAATTAATTATTATGAAGAGAAAATAGGTGGTTAAGAAGGAGGTTGCAATCATATTTTAATTCAAAATAAAATCTTAACTTCCACGACTAACCTAAAGTGCCACATTTGGCGATCGCATGATTAGCAACACGGGCAACGTTAATTTTTTAACCATTTAATTGTATTATATTATTTATTATTTTAATAGTAAAAACTCACGGTCATAACATATTCTATAAAATGTGAAGTTACACGATTTTATTGTACTTGTGTTTGTATTGTTAATTTTTTTTTTTATCAGAATTAATTGAATACACTATTTATAATTTCTTTACATTTAATTTATTTTAGTTAAAAAAATTATTGTAGGTAATATCTATCGATTTAACCACAGGGTTATAGTATTTTTTTCAACTATGAATATGTATTGCACATAAATCAACATAGATATAGATTATTTAACTAATTAATTTTATTAGATTATTCATTTATCTTGTTTTAATTTTAATTAAGAAAATAATTTGTAGATTTTATGTTTTTTCAAGTTCTTTGTAAGTATAGTATCAATGGTGATGAAAAGTAATCATATTATACTAAGTGATAAGAATCAAATAACATTTCCTCTTAAGCGTACTGAAAATAAATGAAACATTAATATAATTCGAGAACTTTATGATTGAAAGCACTTAAATATATAGCAACATAAACTCTTACAAATAAAAGCACTTAATACATAGAAACATAAATTCTAAGTCTAGAAAAATCCTAAGCACCAAGAAAAAGTGTATCTTTAATGTTGATGAGTCAAAGTAAAAGGTTAAAGATATTATTAATGGTACATATGTGCTATTTTGTCCCAATATTTTTTGAAGAAAGATAAAATTACAAATCAAATTTTTTGGGAGGAGGAAATTCTGCCACTTTCTACGTTAAGAAATTTGAAAGAAAAAGAAGAACTATACCTATGACAGTACTTTTTTTTGATGGTCTAATCATACTTTGGTAGTTGTCACGTTTTGAAAGAGAAGAGTACCTTTTGCTGCGTCTTGTTTGTTCCTCTACTACATGTGAATTATGAATAGCACTGAAGAATAAGTCAAAAAAGATGGGGCCAAGAAGATGATTAAGAAAAGATACGAACTCTCAATTTATAATCCTCTTTATTAGTTAGAGAGATATTTTATTTTTCGGGCTTCACTGTCCGTATTTGTATTGTTGAATTTTAAAATTGATAACTAAACATCCTATTCTCTTCTTTTTTGGTCTAACACATGATATTTTAATTTTAATATTTTAAAATTGTGCGTATCACTTGCAGATTTGTAGTTGCATCACGTTAATTTTTAAAACTTATTTTTAAATTTATATCTCGTTTAATCGTAAAATATGCTTTAAATTATTTATTTATTTTTTTAATTTAAAATAATCACATATCTTAATTTTAATTATACAAAACTGTCTTAAGTTTCTTATTATTATAAAAGTATTACTTTTATTAAAATCTATCTATAATTTGTAAGTTTATAGTTCGTGCAAAGTTGGTTTGTTTTATTATCTTTAAAAAATATTTTTTAAGAGGAAAAATTGATAAATGACGTGTAATATGAACGGAAGATTGCAACAAAATAATAAGGAAAAATTAATATTTATTTTGAAAAAGTAGTTATATATATAGTGTTTTATTTTAAACTAACGTTAATTTTTTTTAATATTTTTAAATTTTGTGTTCACTTAAATGTAGATTTACAGTTACAGTTAAATTTTAAAAGTGTTTTAAGATAGTATTTCGTTTAATTGTAAAACCTTCCTTAAAATTATTTTAAAAATGTAAAAACTGCCTAAAATTAATTTTTAAAAATAAAATAGTAATTTATTATTTGAACAAATTAAATACAATTAATTTTAATTATTTAAAAATCTGATTTTTTGTGGTACTGACATGTGACACTTTTTCTTCTCCTATTATATATAGATACTAAGAAATTCAGTAGAGATATGTAAAAGTTAATATCTAATTGCGAACTAATCAATAACTGAAATGAACTTTAGATTCAATAACAACTTGACACTTGGATTAAAATGACCAAATAAAATATTTTAGATGCTAAATAACTTGTTAATTAATGCAATATAAGAAATAAAAGATAAAGAACAGCAAATCAGTAAGTAATGAGTGGAAGAAATCAAGTAATTAATAATTAATAATCTTATTAAAGTAGTTTCTAATGACATTGTCCAGCAATGTCACAGGAGCAAGAACTTTTGGGGGTGGCGCTCCCAATAAGAGTTTTTTCATACTCAAGGTTTAAATTTGAAATTTATGATTAAGAGTAAAGCAATTCAGCCACTGTACCACAATTTATGTTAGCACTACCTTGTGGAGTTGGACACAAATAGACTTCGATTGACAGGTGTTATTTTTTGATTTGTCCAATTGTCAGGTCTCTATTTTGACCCATACAATTGATGGAAAAAAAACGATAGTTCATATTATTAATCTGCAATTATTGGAAAATGAAACAAGCACTAGAAACAAATAAATTCTCCTTTAATTTGAGCTTATGTGGTTGGAAAAGGGAGTTCTCTTATATATGAGAGTTCAGCTGAAGCAGGCACGTATTTGTCGACGTACCTGCTTCAGCATGTTCTTTGATTTTTTTTTCTATTTTAATTTAATTAATGTATAATTTTTTTGAAATTATGAAATCCGTTTTAGGTATAACTTTTAGTTTTAAATTCATATTCTTTAGTTATAGCTTTATTATTTTGAATGTCAGTTATATTTATTTATATCTTGTAACTAGGGGTGTACAAGTCAAACCGAACCGACGAACCAAATCAAACCGGAAAAAAAAATAACTTGTGGTTTGGTTTGGTTGGTTTGGCAGTTGAAAAAAAAATCGACCACTCTTGGTTTGGTTTGATATTAAATGAAAAAAAGTCAAACCGAACTCAAACCAAACTGACATAATATATATATATATACTAGTTTCACGGCACGTGCATTATAGTATACGATGTTGTAAAATAGAATTTATATTACTAAATTAAAGTTTTGTAGTAAATAATTATAACTGAAAGAATATTTGACAAGTGCTTTTAAATGATTAATATAGATTTCCATAGAGGTAATTGTTTTTTGAGACAAAAATGACCAGATATCATTAAAACATTTCAAAATGTATTCAAATACATTAAATATGGGGAGAAAGTGATATTTATTAAGCAGAATTGTTTTTTACTTTACTCAATTTGGTAAACAAACTTAACCAACCAAACTGAAAAATAATATCAAGATAAAAAAAATGGTCAGCAATAACTTTTCCTCTTAGATATTAATACTTGAAATTTAAAATGTGCATGACACTAAGAACGATTTTCATAAATATTTTAATATTTTATCTTTAAACATGATATATATTTTACAAAATATTATTATTCAATTAATGTTTGACTAAGGCTGTGATATAGATGTAATTTTACAAAAAACAAAAAGTATACTTATATAGTGAATGTCAATAATTTTATAAGTAGAATGCTATAGAGAAAAATATACTACGCCAATAATTAGTTTTAAAGAAAATTATCATGTATGTTGTCGCATACATATCATATAGATGTTGTATTATGAGAGTATTGAGTATCTTATAGATGTTCTATCGCGGTATAAAACATTAAACTTTTTCAATTAAAAAAATTAAAAGATGAATAATATTTAAAGTATTATTTATAGAATCTTTAATTTGATTTAAGATCATTTTATGATCAATCACTATTTTCTTATCATTTTTATATAACTAGCACAGAGTGTATCTTGTGACATAAAATTTTCTTAGATCAAAATGAACACAAAATAACAGAAAATTCATAATTAAAAAAATTTATACTCAACATAAATATATATAAAAAAAAAAGTAAAAATATGTGGATCAATTCATAGCCAATGAAGAAGGAAGGCGAAAATATATGTTTATGATAAATTCACCCTAGTGTTTCATTTGATTGAAATCTCTTGCCACCAACACTTTACTTTCTCCGTTCATTTTTACTTACATATCTATTAATTAAAAAATAATTATAATCATGGTTATATTATCATATTATAGGTAAAAGTGAAAATCTACTTTTGAAACAGTAGACTTAACATCAAAACTACTAATTTAATGGACTACGTTGATGCCCGATGTTTTAGCAAAATTAGGAAGAAACTCCTTCATTTGATGTTAAAAGAATAAGAAATGGAAATAAAAGGAAGAAATATCTTAACCCAATCATGTGCCTTTTTTGAAAATTCTCGCGCACTATATAGAGAAGATTTTTGTGTGAAGCAAAGTTCATAGATAATTGCATATTTCTTTGTTCTCTTCTTTTCTTTTTTAATAGAAAGTCAGTACCTAAATTCCAATGCTAAGATCTTTGGTGAAAAATATCAATGGATTGGGAATGAATCATTTATGAAAATTTTGAATGATCTCAAATTGTCAGAAAAAAGAGATCTCAAGAACTTATAAGGAGTGAATGGCTATGATTTATGACCGAAGAAACATGAATGTATGAATTGTTGTAAATATTCGTATTAAATTAGACATTTTTTAATGAATAAAACATGTAGGTCAATTAAAGATTATTAATGTTCTAAACCGATATAAATAATATTGATGTATGTATGTGATGAAAATCGTTTTGAGGAAAATATTAGTGTGAATTGATGAATGATTTGCTACAATTTTTTCACCAACTCTTTCTTATGTGGTACCTTGAATTTCATTGGGTTTCGAACTTAATCAACTATTGCAAATAGCATTGGAGTTTTTTTAAGAAGAAGAAGTATAAAACCTAAAAAATTGTAGTTTAAAGTGAGAGAGGAAACTCCTCTATTTTAGAAAACAAATAGAAGTAAGAATATGTCCTGATTGTGCCTTATTAGATAAGTCAAAGCCCTTCAAAAAAGTCCCTGCTCATCGAAAAAGACATAACTCTTTGAAAAAATCACAACTCATTGGATAAGGCACAACCCTTTGGTAAAGTCACAACCCTTTGAAAAAATACAATCCTTTGGAAAAATCACAACTCATCGGAAATGTCACAACCCGTCAAAAAAGTCACAACTCATCGCTAAAGTCACAATCCATTATTGTGAAAAGGTATCAACTATTAATATAACATAATTAAATAAATTGAGTATTATATATATATATATATATATATATATATATATATATATATATATATATATAATTTTTTTATAGATAAAAAATATTATTTTATAATCTACTTTGTTAATATATTTTTAGTTAGTTTATAGTTTTCAGTATTTATATATTTTATTTCAAATTTGGGATTGTAAAATTTTGTAAATATCATATATATAATTTTATTTTATTTATAGATAAAAATATTATTTATAATCTACTTTGTTAATATATTTTTAGTTAGTTTATAACTTTCAATGTTTATATAATTTATTTCAAATTTGGTCTTGTAAAATTTTGTAAATATTATATATATAATTTTATTTTATTTATAGATAAAAAAATATTATTTATAATCTACTTTGTTAATATATTTTTAGTTAGTTTATAGTTTTCAATGTTTATATATTTTATTTCAAATTTGGCCTTGTAAAATTTTGTAAATATTATATGTATAATTTTATTTTATTTATAGATAAAAAAATATTACTTAAATCTACTATGTTAATATATTTTTAGTTAGTTTATAGCTTTCAATGTTTATATATTTTATTTCAAATTTGGGCTTGTAAAATTTTGTAAATATTATATAAATAATTTTATTTTATTTATAGATAAAAAATATTATTTATAATCTACTTTGTTAATATATTTTTAGTTAGTTTATAGTTTTTAATGTTTATATATTTTATTTCAAATTTGGTCTTGTAAAATTTTGTAAATATTATATATATAATTTTATTTTATTTATAGATAAAAAATATTACTTATAATCTACTTTGTTAATATATTTTTAGTTAGTTTATAGTTTTCAATGTTTATATATTTTATTTCAAATTTGGGCTTGCAAAATTTGTAAATATTTTATTTTGTATTAAGATCCGAAGTTACAATTATATTGTTATTGTTTTTCAAATTCGAAAATAACAATTTGCTTTGTAAATATTTCGTTTTGTATTCAGTTTGACTGTATCATTTAATCTTATTAATATAACATAATGAACCTTGATATTTAAAAAAAAAAAATTGTACTCATGTGAATTTTACCGTCCTTACGAAAATTTCTATACATTTAACATTTCTTAAGTTTAGATTATCACACAGATATGTGAAAATATATTTGATCTTTTTTCAAACACCGTTAAGTTGTAAAAAACCAAAAAAAAATGAAAGAACCGAAATCGAAAAAACTGACTTTGCGTGGTTTGATTTGGTATTTAGATTTCATAAATCGACATAATTGGTTTAAGTTTTTTTAATGAAAAACCAAACCAAACTGAACTATGTACACCCCTACTTGTAACTACTTTTGAGTAAAAAATCAACAATTGATGATGAAAAATACTTTAATTATGGGCATCGTCAAATTAAATTTGCGGAAATAAAAATAATTAACAACTTAAAAAATCTAAAAATCATATTACAATTTAATTATCTTTCTAAATTCTATCTATATAACATAAATTAAAATAAAAAAATAATAGAAAAAAAACTTCAAAAAATATTTCTCTTGTTCTACTTTAATGTAATTAGTGTATAATATTTTCGAAATTATGGGATTGGTTTCAACTATGAATTTTAGTTTTAAATTCATATTCTTTAGTTATAGATGTATAATATTTGTTTATATCTTGTAACTACTTTGAGTAAAAAATCAACGATCGATAACAAAAAAATACTTTAATTATGAACATTTTAATGGACCTCTTCACATTAAATTTGCGCAAATAAAAAGTAATTAACAACTTAAAAATTCTAAAAGTCATTAAAATTTAATTACCTTTCTAAATTCTATCTATATCACATCAACTAAAATAAAACAATAATAGACATTGGACCAGTGCTAGCACGGACACCTGTGTCTAGTATATACATAAGGACAAGAGTGCTTAGAGCATCTTCAACCCAACACCAAATTTTACACCAAATTTAAAATTTGGTGTTTTGAGCTCCAACCCACACCAATTTTTACACCAAATTTGGTGTGTGAATAGTGTTACACCAAATTTGGTGTAATACTATTCATCACACCAATTCACTTTTTGAATATTTTAATATTATTTTATTATACAAACTTTTAATTAAACATTATATAAATTGTATGTTTTAATTAAATCTTTTGTATATTTAATTATATTTTATGTAATATTTTTATAATTTTAATTTTAGATATAAAATTTAGCTTTTTTATAAATTAAATTTTCTATATATGACTTTTTTAAAAAATTAAATTTATGTTAATTCTACTATAAATTATAATTGGATATAACTACAATTAACCTTCACAAAAATTAAAAATGCAAGCATTGCTCATTTTGAATTTCGTAATGCATTAATAGAGCATTTATGGGAGGACCGTAGTGATCTTGAAAGTTGAATATTTATGTAGAATTTAAAATAATTTTTTCAATTATGTAATGTTTATTTAATTGTATTTCATTAATGATTTCACTTTTATTTGTATTATCTATTATTATGTATAATGTATAATATTTGCTAGCAATTCATATTATTTAAAAAATTATGGTACAAAATAATTTTATATTAAACGATTATAAAAGGAAATAATATGAATTATATATGGTGAATGTTTTAGAAATAATTTGTTTTATGAAATAAGAAAATATAAATGAAATAAGAAATAATAATATAATAACAAAGAAAGAGAAAAATATTCTTTTTTGGTGTTAAATTTGGTGCAGTGAATTGTAGTTAATTACATCAAAAATAATGCTGGCACCAAATTTGATGTAAAATTTGGTGTTTGGGTTGGAGATGCCCTTACATATACCTACCTATAAAATGTATGACAAGATTAGCCAATCTGAAATAATAGCCAAAAATAGCTAAGTGTGATACTAACTAGCTATGCCACCATGAATTATAAACATCACAAGTCTCCATATGAAACCCTAGGGATCAGTCTACATATATATAGACTACTATAGAGCTCTATTATTATTATTATTATTATTATTGTTTTTTCGATTTAATCCTTTAGAATTCAAAATTCATTAATTTGATTAATTTGAAGCTATGTCTAATGAAAAATGTCATTATATTGGAACTACTCATAATAAAGAGTGCTCGTTACTATTAGAACATTAGTTAGCCTTCATCATAAATCCTATCAATTATCTATAAATAATACACTATTATGATGAACAACTTTGTGACTCGGAAACCAACCCCGATAGAGTAGCAAATATTTTTTTGAAAAATAGTTTTTGATTCGAAAACCAATACCGATAATCGATCTAGAACCCGACTCTAACATCTGAACTAGGACATGACCTCGTTGACAAATCGGAAATTCGACTCTGAGATCCGACCTATGACCTTACCCCGACTTTCGATCTGAGACAAAACATTCGAACTAGAACCTGACCCAGACTCTGATACTTGAACCTAGACATGATCCCGACGATCGATTTTGGATTCGATCTCAACATTGACGTACCTCCGATACCCGACCTTAATGACTAATCTGATACAGATACCCGCTCGGGACCCAACTCCGATTTCGGACTCTCAACCCCGGAATCCAACCCTGCACTCAACTTCTAAGAATCTGACCCTGTTATCCAACACGAGACCCGACCCCGACTCCCGACCTAGGACCTGACTTCTAAATCGGGACCCGACCCCACCTCACAATTCAGAACCCAAGTTTCAAACCATAAGCCAACCACGAGATCTGAATTTTGAATCGGGACTCGATCTCAACACTCGAACGCAACTCTTTACCTATGACCCGAATTCCAAATTGGAATCCGACCATGGGACCTGATTTTTGAATTAGGATCCGATCCCGACACTTGATCTAGGTTCTATGACATGACTTCAAAACCAGGACCCAAAACCAACTCCCAATTAGAGATCCAACTTCCAAACTCGAAACCAACCACGAGAATTGACTTTGATATCAGGATTCGATCTCGACACTAGATCCCAACCACTGATTTAGAACCTGAAACTAAACCCCCCAACCCTTGACATGGGACCCGACTCAACTCTCGATGTGAAACGCAACTCTAACATACGACACGAAGCCCCACCCTAACACCTAACTCTGGACCTAACTTTAATACCTACTTGGGATTCGACCTCGATTTCTAACTCGAGACCTAACACCCGAAATGAGATCCAACCCCAATCCAATCTGAGACCCAAGATTTGGGTCTTGAATCAGGGTCGGGAGTCGGATCCCAAATTGAGAACCAGGAGTCAAATCTTGGATTAGTATTGAGAATCGGTACCCGAGACTTGAGTTATTGTGAAAAGTTGAGGTGTGAGGTTGAAAAAGAGTTTTGGAAAATATATTACTTATTTTTTGGAGGTAAGTCATTATCCTTTTTTGAGAAAAATAAATTGATTTGAAAAACATTTTCCAAATCATATAAGCCAACCAAACATGAGAAAATTGGAAAAATATTTTTCCTTCGTACCAAACACACCTGTTTATCAAGCCAATTTTACCATGTAAAAAGCTCCAAATCCCTTTATTCATGCGATTTGCACTCAATTTTGTCTAGCCTAGCTATATATACATGTGTATAGAGTTGAAAAGATCAAACATTACTTTAAAAACAATTCTATTTTCTAATTAAATTTTTGACTAATTTTTTTCAGTGACTATTTTCATGGTTATTATGATTACATCGATAAGAAAAGAAAAAATAGTATTGTTTTAACATGAAAAAAATTAGAAAGCTTCCTAGTATTTTAGTAAAAATATGTTTTCCACCATGAATCTTCCTAGTGGGCTAGTTCAGTAAAAAATGAGTGGAAATTATCCATTAATTTGCAGTAGAAAAAACCTCTATTCTAATAGTGAATAGAAAAAATAAATAGAGGTTTGATAAGCATGTGTTTGGTTCATTACTTCCTATCTAATCTTGTGTTTGGTTTAAAACTTTACAAAAAGCTTCTTTTAATTATACCCTTGAAGTAATAAAATATCCAACTTAAGACTTTTATCTTCCAAACTCACTCAACTACATTTATTAATAAAATAAATTTGATATGACAAAATAACTTATTTTATATGTCATATAAGTATAAACCTTATAAATAAACAATCTTTTAAAAAAAATTAACTCTTAAGGAATAACATTTTGATACACAAATTATTATTTATACATAGCTCAACTTTGATAGTTGCTGCTTTAATGGTGAAATGAAATTATTATGAATCCCTCAATAATATTTTTTTCCAGTAATCAGCTAATATACATTATCACTACTAACAATGTTGCTCCATAAAATTCATAAGGATTGTTTCGCTATATTATCTAACAACAGATAAGTCTTTTCAAAGAAAAGTTTTTTTTTCCTTTTCCAGACAAATAAAGAAAAATAATACTACTACCAAGTAAATAAATAACACTATTAAAATTGAGCAATTGTTATACAAATATACAAATTATTTTATATGTTATGAGTTTATTTAAAATAATTACATAAATCTCATAATGTTAAGAACTTATTACATTATTTCCCTATCATTTTTCAAATTACAAGAATCTCTTAAAATTTATGAATTTCGGATACATCACTGGACTTCCGGATACATCAACATAACTCCAGATACATAGGGGAGAGATGTATCCGAAAGAGGAGGGATGTATCAGAGATGAGATAGCTGGACATCCGGATACACAAGGGAGGGACGTATCAAAGAGGGGAGGGATGTATCCGATTTAGAAGAGATGTATCAACGACAGGGGAGTGATGTATCCGAGAAGGGATTTTTGAATTTTTTTAAAATGGTAGGAAATTTAGAGATTATAGTGAAATAAGATGTGTATTTACGTAATTTTTCCTAAATTTATACAAAACAAAGTTTAATAACTTTATAAGATATATTTTTATAGTTCAATGACCTTTTAAGATATTAACTCAAATTTACTAGTACAAATATAAAACATAAAATCAAGAAAATAAACAAAATGATTAAAAAGATATGAGATGTCTTTTTTGTCTTTACATATACTATTCTCATGGTATTACATGCTATGTATTACTAATACCGTCAAATGGAAGATATTAATTATACATCCTAAATAACATGTAGGATGTATAAATAATCCATAAATTAGTTATACATAAACCAAAATTCCTACAAAATATAGTATTAAATAATAGAGTTGAAACATGTATGCAAACATTAATAACGACCTGTTAACAACGTTGGATGTTTAAACAATTTACTATTCAACTCAAATAAAGGGGAAAAAAAGGGGTTAGTGGGGCAATAATTTGTGATTATTAAACTATAGTTTAGTAAAATAAAAATATTTCACCCTTACATTGTGGCTTTTTTACTGAGTTAATTGAACAATTTTGTTACTTTGTGGACTTACATTATTATTTGTCACTTTCAACTTGTACCACGCTTGGCCAATCAATATATGAAAGGTTATATATATATATATATATATATATATATATATATATATATATATATATATATATATATAACAATTTGTGATTATTAAACTATAGTTTAGTAAAATAAAAATATTTCACCCTTACATTGTGGCTTTTTTACTGAGTTAATTGAACAATTTTGTTACTTTATGGACTTATATTATTATTTGTCACTTTCAACTTGTACCACGCTTGGCCAATCAATATATGAAAGGTTATATATATATATATATATATATATATATATATATATATATATATATATATATATATATATATATATTAAGTGTCAATTGCACGAAGGAACCTAAAGTACACTCTTTGACACCAAGGTCGTTTGGTTGAAAACAAGTTATCCCAGGATAAGTTATACTGGAGTTAGCTATCCTGGGATAACTTATCCCACCATGTATATGGGATAACTTATCCCATCACTATGATATAAATGATGGGATAAGTTATCCCAAACATGGCAACCAAACAAGATAAATTTTTTTTATCCCATCACTACTTCCTTATTCCATTACTATTATTTTTAATCCTTCACACCAAACGACTCCTGCCAAACGTGGTATCTTTCATGATTACTTTTTTTCAATTTTTTATTACGTGTTCGATGTTCGTATTAAATTTCTGAATTTACGTTATGGAAAAACTATTTAAGGAAGAAGCATGTTCTAACATATATATTTTTTATATTTAAAGCCTGAAGGCTTGAATAGATCTTATCCATCCTACTACGTCAGCTCCTATTGATGGTATCTTTCGTGATAAAGCAACTTATGGAAAAAGAATTTGGGGCATCTCTTTAGTACCTTTTTCTCTTCCAATCATAGCATAACAAGAAGCTCAAATAAAAAGCAATATGAGATGCTAGTCATAGAATAAGGTTTCACATTTCCATATGCATATTATTAAATGGGGCCTAGCTAGTTGTGTGACCTAAGATCAATATGAAGTTGTTATAGTGAAAATGTTTTATGTTTTAATCTCTCTAAGTTTACTTGAATTTCTTTTAATCTGGATGATTTACCGTTAGTGTTATATCCGATTTTTTTTTTTCATTTATTGTTGTTGGAGTATACTTGAAATTAAGTGTAAGGGTGTTAAATGGTCGATCGGATGGGGTAAGTTAAATTTAAACGGATAAAATATAATTATATTGAATTTGAATGAGTTGAAGTAGGCTAAATGAGAAAATGACATAAATAGTCCCTTAACTATAAGAGTTGGTCTAAAATGATCTCTTAACTATACACTTAAAGAATTTAGTCCTTTGACTATTTAAAAACTTATCAACTTTGGTTCCTTAAGTATACACTTACCGGTTTTAGTCCCTTAACTATAAACTTACCGATTTTAGTCCCTTAAGTATTCAAAAACGTATCAGGTTTGGTCTTTGTCCATCTTTTAAATAAAAATAGCTTAGGTTTATATTAACGGAATCCATGCCTCTAGAAATTAAATCCTTTAGCAACTTTTTATGTTATTTCTCTCTCTCTCTTTGCTATTTTTTCTTCAAATTAACCTTATACGATGAATCTTAACCTCAACAATTTAAAATAAAATTCTCGAGGAAAGAAAATATAAGTCATAATTTTATTCAACAGAGGATAAAGTGAAGCATATTATTGTTACTAATGACTTGAATATGTTAAACTTTATTCTAAAAAGAAAAAAATTATTACCCGTTAAATCCAAAGTTTGTACTCCAACTACTTCATTGAACAAAATTTGTTTAATCTTTCAGATTTTGAAAGTTATGAAATGGTAGATTTACAATTTTTTTAATTTTTTAAAAATAGATCATATTCTATTCATTTTATTTCACGTAAAGAAACTTGAGTAAATTAAATAAAATCTGCACTGATTAGCTTCAAGTCATTAACAACAATTATATGCTTAATTTTATCCTCCATTGAATAAAATTAAGACTTATATCTTCTTTTCTGAATAATTTTATTTTGAATCGTTGACGTTATTGTTCTTTTCATAAGAGTAGTTTGAAGAAAAAAGGACGAGAATAGAGAAACAACTTTAAAAAATGGGTTAAAGATTTAATTTCACGAAGATTTCAGTTAATATAAACTTGAGCTATTTGCATTAAAAAAAATGGACAAAGACCAAACCTGATAAATTTTGAATACTTAAAAGACTAAAATCAGTAAGTTTATAGTTAAGGGACTAAAACCGGTAAGTGTATAGTTAAGGGACCAAAGCTGATAAGTTTTTGAATAGTTAAAGGACTAAATATGTTAAGTGTACAGTTAAGGGACCATTTTAGACCTACTCTTATACATAAGAGATTATTTATGTCATTTTCTCTAGGCTAAATAATAGGTCATAGTGCAACTCAGTTGACCCACCCAAAAAAGGTTAATTACTGGCTAAGATTTGTAAGTGAGTCAAGATCAACTAAACAACAAATCATTACTCAATTTAATAGAGCTACTGTTCCACCCAAAATTAAAGGCTATCTGAATTGAAATGAGTTGGGTTAACATAAGCTAAATATATGATTTATTTAGACATGGATTTACTTTGCTCATATTAGAAATTTCTTTGAGAATAGTTTCATTGTTTGAATGAACATTATATTTTGATGATTGTGTTGGGAATGAGAAATCATTAAGGCAATTTGACCTGAATATTTTGTTAGGATATTCATAAACTCAACTTACATAGACTCAAAATCGAAAATTCAAAATAACCAAAATCGAATTTAAGAAAACAAATCCAATCCAAACTTATTTGAGTTTTTGATTTGTTGAAAATATTTATTTTTTCAAAAAGTTGGTAGTTAGATGTTTGCATCAGCATATAGATGTGGGATGTGACAGTGAGAGGGGAATCTGTTTTAGTCCTTACATAGTCCCACCATAAATAGCATCAACTTAATATTCCAGTGGGCAATATGGAAATATGACATCAAAAAATGTCCTCCTTTTGAAATTTGGTGGTTAATTGAAGACAAAATATTCTATAATTTATCATAAATTAATTGATTAATTTTAATAAATTTATACAAATTTTACAGTGTTAAGAGCTAATTATATTATATTTCTATTCTTTTCCAAATTACAAAACGTCCCGATACATCGTGATCCGATTTCGGGTACATCCCTCAACGTCCTAATACATCGCATCTCAGTTTCGGATACATCACTCAACGTTTCGATACACCGCATACGTTCCGATACACCCAGTAAAGTGATGTATTCGATCGATACATCACGTAAAGTGATGTCTCCGACTGATACATTGTGTAAAGTAATGTCCCGATACATCGCGTACATCTCGATATATCGCATAAAGTGATGTATCTGGCCTATACATCGTGTAAAGTAGGAATTATTGTAATTTTTTCAAATGCTAGGAAATTCTAGAGAATATAGTAAAACAAGTAGTGTATTAGGTAAGTTTTCCTTAATTTTATGCTAGGCATTAATTAATTGTAACTTTTCCTCCTCCCTCTAAGCTCAATGTGAGTGAATTTCTAGGAATTATTGACCAAAATAAGCTATTATTAAAACTAATTCATCAAAATAGTACATTTTTTTGAAATTTTACGAAAATAGTATAAATGTGGTTCACAGTAACGTTTTAAGCATAAACGGCAAAAGTTGACGGCTAACAGACAATAAAACGTAACTGTCAATAACGTTTTAGAATTCGCTACTCATAGTGACATTTTATATTTCGTTAATTTGTTATTTTCTTTTTTTTGCTGAAGACAACATTCTCCAACACACAACAGTGAACATCAAGCAATAATAAATGACTAGTAGTGTTATAAATTTAATAAGGTAGATTAACAGCACATAGTGCTTAAAAAGAAAGTATATTATCATTTAACTCATGACTTGAGAAGATTAACTTAACGTGAGCCAAAGGGGATATTGAATATGGTTTACTGATCAAAACAATTTCAAATCTAGTGTAGTCAAAAGAATAACAGTTTTAATTTTCTTTTTCTTGTAATATCGGGTTAAAACGAATTTTGGTGGAGCAACGTTGATAGTAAAAATTTATATAGTCAATTTTGATTTGTTTAAAATGAAGATATGATAAAATTTAGGCATTTAATTAAAATATGGGTAAATTAAGACTGAGAATATTTGGCACCATTGATGTTGTCTTTTGGAATCATTTTATACCAAGGGACAAAGTATTCCATTAATTGAAAGATGATCATCTTCAATTATTGAGGGTTAGACTTAACTTTAGTATTTAAAATGTATTGGCCCGATTAATTAAGATTCACGCCACGTATAGATTCTATTAAACTCTAGGAGAAAGTGGAGTTTCCAGTCAAGTGCTCGAATCCATTTTTTTTTAATTATGAATAAAAGGATCTCCACCATCCCGCCACGTTCCTTGGTGATCCATGACCTTATTTTGAAAAAGAATATATACTAAAATGACCTTGACTCTTTTATATTATAAGATATATATAAATATATAAATTTCCTAAAAGAATAGAATTGTAGGTTTTGATAGAACCATGCAAGTACCTTCAAATTAACCAAGCATAATCTTGAAACAAATTATTGTACTGGGAATAAAACATCCAAATCTATCAATTGTTAAGTCAGTTGGATGTGTTCATGAGTATGGACTGTATGGACTAATTAAGTTGTTACAATTCATAAGAATTGAAATTGGACCTAACAAAATTATTTGGAGTTATTTGCTAATTTTGATTTAAGATAGATACGCTATCATATAAAATTAAATAAGATTACAAATAACTATATTTGTCCCAACTCACAAGTAGCAGATATTGAAAATATAATGTGTAACGATCTTTTTCCGTCGTTATAGAAAAGCCTACGGGGAAAAATTTTGGGCCGGAAAACTTTTTCGTAGTAACTTGGAATTTCCCAACCTAGTCCAAATTTGGACGAAATCCGAGTCGGTAAGGTCTAGGGAAATCTGGTAACAATTGGGTGATCTAACTGTGATTTTGATCACATGAATAGATAGCTAAGACGTTAAGGAATCTGTGCGACTTTACGGAATTGAATTTTGTAGAACTCCCGAAACAGATCTTAGCGTGAACGAGTAGTTTTTGAATGTCGTGGGTTGAAGGTGTGTTGTGAAATGGGGGTTTGAAATTCTTAAATTAGCTCTATGTTTCCGTGCAAGCCGCTAGGGCGGGACCGCTGTAGAGGGATGAGGTCCATTGTGGCGGGACAGTCGCGATTTAAGTCGAAAATAAACCCCAAAAATGTTTTATTCTGCACTTTTTGACTTTGAGAACTAAGGAACGACCCTAGGCGATTTCTTGACCCTTTTTCACCATTCTTAAGGCTCAAGGTAAGGTTTTAACTCCCCGAATCCGTTTTTCGATCTGTCGAATGTAAACTAGTGGGTAATTATCGATGGGGGAGGGTTTTGATCTGGAAATTATGGTGAAAAAAGCCCTAATCTGGGTATGGGGATCAAGGGTTTGACCTAGGATTAATATTATTGTTTATAATCCGGGTAATTAGGTGTTGTTTATTGACCCTCGCATTATTATGATTGTTTGTAGACCAAGAACAAGAGGAAAGAATTCGGAAAGGGAAGAATCAAGTTTCTTAGGGAATTCAAGCTTTGTTCGAGGTAGGTGATGGTTGTGATTTCATATTGTGTTATATATGTTTGTTCTTGCTTCATTATGATGTGCGCATGTATGTATGTGAATGTTGCATTATTGATCACACAAATCGTAAATGAGGATAGTTGAATGATTGAATGTCATGAATCATGACTTGATTGTATGATTATGAGAATATGCTTGTGATTGTGGCTTGCTGAATGGATCGGGTGTTGCGTTCCGAGATACTAACTAGGATCGGTTGCCACATACCGGCATAAATATTGGAACGGGTTTCACGATCCGACACGCTAACTTGGAACGGGTACCAAGTACTGGTACACTAACAGTTTGGGTGTGGGTTCCATGAGAGGACCATTGACTTGACATAACTGTGTAATTTGAGAACTGTGAACTTGATCGTTATTAGTAATGATATTAATATTGTATATGTTCGGTGTATGCATGTTATTATTATGTTGTAATAGCTTATGTATGTTGCACTTAGTGGGATAGCCGCGTGATCCTACCAGTACACGGTGGTTGTGTACTGATACTGCACTTGCTCTTTCTTTGTTGAGTACATGCCTCGCTTAGAAGATCAGTGATCGTCATCGAATTCAAGGGTGAGCCAGTTCTTTCGGGCTGCCATGAGTTCTCTTTCGTTTATGTCCCTATTTCGGACTTAGACTAGTGCATTAGGATTTTTTATGTTTAGTTGGGTTGTACCCATTTTCTTAGACTTGTTGAACTTTAGATATTTTGGTACATTGACTTTTAGGTTCTAGGTATTATTCCGCATTTGTTTTGATTAGACTTTGGTTTGAGTTTATGGGAACTTCCTGTTTCTTTTCCTTAGCATTTAAACCTGCTTCCGTAACTTTAAATGTCTTAGTTGTGGTTGAGTTTGTTAGTTTGGGTTGTAATAATAGTTCTCTCATCGGAAGGTTAGTGTGGGTGCCACTCACGACGGTCTGGATCATGACATAATGAGAGAAGGCACTTGAGATTATCTGATCATATATTCTGCGCTAATCACATGTGCCCTAATCAATTATGATATTACTATTATAAGTGAAAATATGGAAATTTTACTAAATTTTACTAGATAGACTCAAAAATCATATAAAAGGAAGTTACTTTGAAAAATCTATGAGTTTTGGAATCAGTAGAGACTTAACAATATATACATATATATATATATATGACACAATGGAGTGAAAGAATAAAAAATACATATCCATATATATAATATACTAGATAAGTCTTGTCCGTGCAAAGCACGGGGCCAACATTTTCAATTTTAAGATATTACAGATTGGTTTGTATAAATATGAAATTTTTGTGACACAATTTTAAGATTTGACTCATTTTGAAAAAAATAATTTTTGTGTCAAAATATGATACTACATCTGTTTCATATTAAGTGAATTTGTGAGTCAATACATACATATTAAGAAAAACATTCAAGAACATAATTTAAATCATATTTTCCACAATTTTCCTTTTGTGAAATCATATACGTAACTTTTTAAATAGTGTACTTTATCTCCTATAAAATATAAAACTTCTTTAAAGGAAAGCGTAAATATTAAAAAGAAATTAAACATTTATCTTGAACTTTTACCAATTCAATTATTTTAAACAATGAAACAAGCCCAAAAAATTCACTTAATATAAAATGAAGTAGTAAACTTGGTGGATTGTCCAAAGTTCCAATGAATCATCACTTGCCACAAAGTCCTAATGAAGTATCAAAACTATAGCATAAATCTCAACGACACACCTTAGCTTAATTTGAGTCATATTATTCCCCTAAATTATTTTAAAATGAAATAGATACACCTAAATGCTGACGTTACATAGAGAATGTGCACTCTCTCTTGAAAGCAAGTGATGAACAATAATGAAAAAATAGACATGTCCTTTTTTAATTGATTTATATATATATCTTTCATTGTAAAATATTTTAATTTCCCTCTTCACTTTAATTTTTAATTATTTTCTCCTTTATTAATTTTTTTTAATCTTTTCAGTTTAAATTATGGGATCTAATCTATGACATTATGTAACTATCCATTTTGAGATATTATTCTTTTAGAGCAGATTTGACAATATGCTTTATATAAATTAGTCAAGCTAGGAAAATTTGTTAGTTTTTAAAAATTTATGGACATAAATTATATTTAAAAGTACATTCAAATTTTAATTTATTTATTTATTGTAGAAAATATGGTCAAACACAACTCTAATTTTAATTTTAAATTTTTAAATATAATAAATAGTATTTAATTTTCATATCTAAACGCCTTTAATAAATATATATTATGCAATACTTTTTAAAAATTGAATAAGAGAAATATGCAAGTTAAAAATAGAAAAGCAATTGTCAACTACAACCCACAATTATAATGAGAAATAGACCCACTTTTTTGTAACTATAAGATTGTGCCAAAGGGCTAAAAGGTCAACACAATTAAAGATTAATAAAGCATGCACAAAATGTGACTCATTTCTACCTATCAAAATTTAGAACCTGTCATGACCCCAAATCACAAGTCGTGATGGCTCCTATGTTCCCAATCGACAGGTAAGCCAACCCAATACTTTTACCAATTCTATTCAGTATTTAAAGCTGAAAGATAAGCGAAAACATAATATTCAAACACTAAGTCATTTACAAGTATGAAGTGCGGAAACCTAAATTACCACCCCAAGATTTAGTGTCATAAGTACAAGAGCTTCTAAAGTCAATACAAGTCTCTAATTATTTAACAAGTCTAAACATAAGAAAGTATCCTATCAGAATACCAAACATGACCTAATAAAAGAGATATATGAAGGTATGGGCAGCAGAATATTCAAGCAGCTCTTCACAACTCCAAAATAATCCAAACTCAGACTTATGCTCCAAGAAATGCACTCAAATTTGAATACAATATGCACCACAAAAGAGTGCAGCAAGTGTAGTATGAGTACGAAACCACGTGTACCCAGTATATCTCATTGACCGACAACGAAGAAGTAGTGACAAGAGAATATAAAAAAATAATTCTTTAATTTTACAAGTCCACCTTATACTTATCAACCAAGTTTCCATCAAATAGAGATGATCAATGTCCCATAATGTCCAACTTCAATAAAGCACATACTAAACAAAAATGAAGGATGTAATGAGATGCAACGCAATGCAATGTGACACCATGAAATGATATGCCTCAAATGCCCAGTACTCTCTCAACCGTATATACATGATACTCCTCAGAAATACATCGAGAGTTCATGACCCATGGGGGACTCGTGAGGTCCATATACCGACACGGATGATCTCCACGTATCTGTGCGGACGATCTCAACTCACTATCATAAAATCAAACAATTATCGCACGGACGATCTCCACGTGCACAAATTATAATCATAACTTTTCCCTCACACGGACGATCTTCACGTGCCCAAAATTATAATCATAACTCGATCTCAACACGGACTATTTCCACGTGTTAGACCTTTTCTCACACTCAATCTCATGTCAATGCATGTACACAATATGATATCAATAAAAAGGGATAATGCAACATCTCAATAAATCAAATGTCTCTATGACATATAATCATCTCTGTTATCACAATTACACGGGTTCAATAAAGAAACACAACCACACAAAAGAAATCAAGTCACTAAATACATCAGCTAATGCCCATATGCTTTGGCATTTTCGAATTACAATCTATCATATTATAGTAATAAACTTTCCCTTTAATAACAGAGGTACTCATACTGATGCCCATCACACCATTGGTACGAGACCCCCATCTTTCGCCCTTACCCATAGTCTATTCCATTTTTAATTTTTAATCAGAAAACGTCCCTCAACAAAGTCTAGTTAGTCTTAACAAACCTCGAATGCCGGACACGTGTCACGAATCCTCAAGATTTTGCCTTTTCCTTTCGTAAAGCTTCAGAATGTTTCCAATCTATCAGATATGCATTTTTGTAAGTAAACGAGTCCGTATACACCCATATTCCTATATGTTTATCGTATACTCAAAAACTCATATAAATGTATATAATCAATTTCTAAAATCTCAAGCGCAGGGTTAAGTCTTAATTCCTTCAAATAACATAACTTTAATGTTGTTCATATAATACAATAAACCTATATTTAATTACTTGATTTACTATTTCGAAACTTGTATCCAATCTAAAGATCATGAAAATAAAATCCAAAACCTTTACCTGAAGTATGCGGTTCCTTTTCCCACCCATTGTAACAATCAACATATATATATGCATTACATAAAGCACAACTCGCCAGAAAAGAAAAAACTTTACCTGACGTATGCGGTTCCTTTTCCCTCGTACACGTTTTGCCACAATTTGATATTTGTGTTATGTCAATCACCTCTTTAACTTAATTCAATATATGGGCCAAGTGGTAGAGAATATTAAATTAATTACAGACTTGGCCCATTTCTTTCAACCAAATTAATTATTTAATAAATATCTGTTAATTAAATAATCGTAGTTATTAAATAGCTTAAAATTTATATTTAAAATTTTACGAGAAGAGTCAAAGAAGTACTAATGTTCAAAACAACCTAACGGGTCATTACACAAACTCAAAAGACTAAAATGCCACATACAAATTAACTAATAACTCCAAGCATACATGTTGATATCAACTTTCTAACTCATGCTTCTATATAGGTATAAATAAAAAATATAAAATAGGTATAGGTATATATATATATATATATATATATAGAGAGAGAGAGAGAGAGAGAGAGAGAGAGAGAGGTAAGAATAAGAAAGAAAAGAAAAGAAAAGAAAAATCTACTAATGGAGAATAGGATTTAGTCTTGTTATATTATAGCTTTTAAAATTATTACTATATATTAAACTTATTTTTCAATTTTATTTTTTAATATGAAAATAACATGAGTAGACATCGAATTAAATAGAGAACTGACTATTCATATAACTTATTCCTAACTTTTTGAGATTTGGGTGCAATTAGTTATAATTTTGAGTTTTTGAGAATATAACGATAGAGACTCAATAATATAGATATCACATATTATTGTTATTTTCATACTCTTATCAATAAAATAGATGGAACTACTAGCATTTCACAAATCTGATTAGTACATTGAACTATATAATAACATAATATTTTCAAAAAATTCTATAGAACCAACGACTAATAAAGAAATTCTTTGAACACCACCCCTACCCATCCCCAAATCCCCAATTTTATTTTGTGGGATTTTCTACCTGGTGTCAGGAGCCACATTGGAGCTTTGACTAAATTCTGCAGGGCCCATTCGGGGGTGGCGCTCCCACCAGGATTTTTTCCATATCCAGGGTTCGAACTCGAGACCTCTAATTAAGAGTGAAGCAGTCTCACCATTGTACCACAATTCATTCCATGTTGGTGAACCCCAAAACTCTCTTGAAGACAAGAATTAGTGTTTTTAACTCCTAAGCAGGGGCGAATCTAGGAGCATAAGGAATTTATCTGAACTCCCTCGATATAAATTATATTGTGTATGTAAGATATTTTTTAATTATTATTTTTATATAGAGAGATTTTGAATTCCCTATACATAATACTAGAGGTTAGTTGAGGAATTCAAAATTCCCTTTATAATTCCTATTTCAAATTTTTAATTTTTCATACCTCATGAAAATTTTGAATTCGCCAATATTTTCGAATCGAAAAAAAAAAAAGAGGCATTGTTGGGGCCACGGGGGATAGTACCACAAAATTGTGGCGCAATTAAAGGCTGGTTTGTAATAAAGGTTTTCAATTAATTATATTCAATGCATGTGCATCTGTTTAATTAATAATTTCAGGTGCTACTTGATTTAAATATTTGTACTAACCACTACACACTCGAAACATATAAAAATTAAAGCTGAAAGAATCCCAAAAGAGAAAGTTCATTACGTAATATTTCTTCTTTTAATCAAGAGCCACTTTTTCTTAATTATATACCTAATAATCTAACATGCTGTTAAAATATTATACTCCCTCTGTCTCTATTTACTTGTCCACTTTTTCTTTTATAGTTATCCCTAATTACTTGTCCATTTTGACAAATTAAAAAATGACAATTTTCTTTACATATTATACCCTCAATTAAATGATTAATTACTTTGAAAAATGTAGAACTTTTCATCCACTTCATAATTAATAGGGGTAAAATGGTAAACTCATTATGTAATTAATTATTTTCTTAATAGGTATGTCAATTCAAAAATGGACAAGTAATTAGGGACGGAGGAAGTATTAAAGAAGAAGAGTTAGTTTTCTTGCTTCTCTTTTTGGGAACAACCAAAAGAAGGAAGGAAAATTTAAGGATGGTTTTATTGTAGAGGCTTAGGTCATATTAATATGGTACCTGGCCTAACTCAATCTTCAAAATTAGTTCATAACGGAAGGATTGTCCAAATTTATATAAGGAGACTACGAGTCTATTTCTCAATTAATATGAGACTTTAACCCTTTCTGACACCCTCTTCACACTCACACCCAATTACTGGAGCATGAGTCGGGAGCCCAAACTAATGGACCTAGCTCTGATATCATGTAAAGATATAGTATATGGACCTAAATCAATACCAAGCAATTTATTTCCCAACTAATGTGAGAATTTAACCCACTCAAACAATATATATTCAAGATGAACCTTATAGCTAATAGTTTAATTCAAAAATACGATATTTTTGACCCATTAAGTAATAATAGAAGCATTTTTGGATCAAATTAATAACGAAAGAAGCATTTTTAGACTAAATTATTAACTGAGAATATTTTTAATCAATTTGGCATATTTCAAAGATATAGTTGACCCTATTCTGTTAAAATTAATTTAAGCTCAGCTCAAAAAGAACTATGATGACTATAAACAACAAATGACCGAGCTATTTCAAAAAAGAAATAATAATGACACTCTTATATAGTTTATATTATAAAATAGTATGGGGAATCCTGCAGTAAAAGTGTAATTTCATAATGAAAGCCATCATAAGTAAAACCACTTCCTCTTCTTAAAAACAATTTATTATCTATCATAAGCACCGCCATTTTATTGTGAGTAGGACTAATTTAAAGCTAATAATGGTTAATGATGGACATTATCATCCTTAATGAAAAAAACAAAGGGAGAACCCATCGATGGCCCCCTAAACTTGGCACGAAATTTCACTCAGACACCTCAACTGTGCGATGTTCATTTTAAACACCTCATGTAGGATTCCATTGTGTCATTTCGACACTTTTCGCTGACATGACATGGTAAGTGTAATGCACCCAAAATCAGCGGGTGAAGGGGCTCTTTTTCAGGCCAAAAAAATAATATTTAAAAGGTTTTTACTATTCTTCTTCCTCATTCTCTCCTCCACCACACACCACCCATTTACCACCGCTACCACCATCGCTATTAATACAATCAAATTAATTTTTTTATTTATTTAGCTCCGAAAATCACCATAACCATCGTCATCTTCTCATTCTTATTCTTTAGAAAATAGCACAAAAGAGATATAGTGTATGAAAAAAGATTTCCACCTTTTTCGCCGAAAAAAATGGATATGAACACTCATATTTAATAATTTTTCTTTCTTTCTCTCCTTGTCTCCCTCCTCCTTCTCTTTTTTTCTCTCAAAACAACGCTAAGATAGAAAAAAAGAATCAAAAACAATTTTAAAGAGCAAATTAAGAAAACAAATTAAGAAAATTGTTGGGTATAGTAGAGAAGACAACTACCATGGGGGGCAAGGGGGAGAGGGGAGGGGTTAAATTGATTTTTTTTAGAATAATATTTTTATTTTATTTACTAAATAGATTTTAAAATAATTTTTAACTTAAAATAATACATGTAATCATTTAATTCATCGTTTGCCACGTCAGCAACGAGTGTATTATACTCTCCTTTAGCTTTTTTCTTATTGTAAAAAAAGTGCCAAAAGAATATAACGAAACCCTACATGAGGTGTTTAAAATGAACATCGCACAGTTGATGTGTCTAAATGAAATTTCGTGCCAAGTTTAGGGGGCCACCGATGGGTTTCCCCAAAAACAAATCCTAATTAATGGTCTCTATCATGATGAATAAAAACATAATAATTACTCTAAGGGTAATGGCAAATGGCCAGAAAATTTGACCAGAATTTGATCAGAAATTTAAAAACAACTATAATATTTTTTTATTTTAAAATAAACTGATCTTTTTTTCATTTTTTTTTAAGAAGTATTAAAGTTAAACAGATAAAAATATTAAAAAAATAAAATAACATAAGTAAAATATAATTTTGGCCAAACTTTCTGTCAAAAAAGATTTTTCCTCACTCTAAAACAGTTTTGGTTCATCTCAAATTGCCGACAAATTAAAGTTAATGTCATTGATGTTTGAGGCCTCATTTAATCAGTTTCAGCCAAATAATTAAGTTCGTACTATTGAAATAAAGTCAAAAGAAAGCTGGTGCTATGTCGTTAATTAGTTTTGCCAAAGGTTTTACTTTCTCTGTCGTCCACTATATTAATTTGGCACCACCCTTAAGAAACTATTAATAAAAAGATAAAAATAATAAACAGTCAGAAAAATATGACCAGAATTTGGCCAAAAATATATAAAGACTATACCAACCTTTTAGTTTAAAATAAAGGAAAAATGCATCAAAGGAAGAATTTGATTTATTCAAAAAAAACCTTTGCAATTCCCAGTAGAATTCTAGATTCCCGTAACTTTGTTCTCCTAAAATAAATAGGGAAATTATTGAATAAGTTATAAAGCGGTAAAAATTACATGGGTTTTGAATAAAATATACAAAATGTTATAAAGCGGTAAAAATAGTAATATAAAAATCTAGGGACTATGAAAATTAATTTTCTTTTTACTTCATACTCTTATTCCTGATCTTATTATTTGATTTCATAGAATAAATTGAGAACACTTGCATAAAGAACAAAAGCGTCCAATCACTTTTTATCCCCTATATTATGTAATTTGATAAATTATGAATTATTACTTATATTTGTTACTAAAATAACCTCCAATTAATTAATTTTTTTTAATTATTATGTTCAAATAAAATTAAATTATATAATGAAATAATTTTTATATGTAATTTATAAAATATTGGGATAATGACAACTCAAAGCACATTAGACCTAATAATTGTTGATAGTCATAGAAATCATGTGTATAGTTCATATATGTCGAACCGATGAGATTCAGACATTAATAGTATTTATCGTACAAGTCTTATCTCCTATATTACGTCGATTTGATGAATTGTGAATCAATATTTATATTTGTTGCTAAAATGACCTCCAATTAAGTAATTTTTTTTAATTATTATGTTTAAATAAAATTAAATTATATATTTAAATACTTTTTTTAAATGTAATTTGTAAAATATTGTAATTATGACAACTCAAAATACATTAGACCTGATAAATGTAGATAATTATAGAAACAATGCATAAAGTTCATATGTGTCGAACCAAGAGAGTCAGACATTAATAGTATTAATCATACAAGTATTTTCTCCTACATTACGTCAATTTGATAAGTTGTGAATCACTACTTATATTTGTTATTAATATGACCTCCAATTAAGTAATTTTTTTTAAATGTTTGAATAAAATTAAACTATATAATTTAATCATTTTTAAATGTAATTTATAAAATATTGAGATAACAAAAAAAAGAGTAGCTCAGGCTCTCGAGGCATACTAATGGGGCTTGACTAGAATCGTAGAAAGAAGTTGGGGAGAAAGATCCAAGTGCAAGCATTGAGTCAAACTGATTCAGGTATAGCAAGATAGTTCTTGTCTCCTTCTTCTACCAACTTTCCTTTATAGCACTTCTAGCCTTGAAAAGATAATCTTTCTTAGTTGTCCACTACCTCACTCTTTTTTTTTCCTATCTCAAGGGAGTTCAGTTCCCCGAGGATGAACAACCAAGACTACAAGGCTACTTCCCCGCCTATAAATGTCGCATCAGACTATGCTTGCCGTAGCATAAGATGCCTATCGCATGATAAGATGGATGGCGGAAGCCCATACGTACCAATTCGTTAACAACTCAAAACACATTAGACTTGGTAAATATCAAAAGTTATAGAAATCATGCATATAGTTCATATGTGTCGAATTAAAGAGTGTCAGACATATACTATTAATTATATAAGTTTTATCTCCTATATTATGTCAATTTGATAAATTATGAATCATTACTTATGCTTGTTACTAAACTGACCTTCAACTATGTAATTTTCTTAATTATTATGTTTAAATAAAATTAAGCTATATAAATAAATAATTTTTAAATGTGATTTGTACAATATTGGGATAACGACAACTCAAAACATATTAGACCTGGTAAATGCCAATAGTTATAGAAATCATGCATATAGTTTAAATATGTCGAACCAAAGAGAGTTAGACATTAATAGTATTAATCATATAAGTTTTATCTCCTATATTATGTCGATTTTATAAATAATGAATCATTACTTATGCTTGTTACTAAACTGGCCTCCAACTATGTAATTTGCTTAATTATGTTGTTTAAATAAAATTAAGCTATATAAATAAATAATTTTTAAATATAATTTGCAAAATATTGGGATAACAACAACTCAAAACACATTAGGCCTGATAAATGTCAATAGTTATAGAAATCATGAATATAGCTCATACATGTCGAACCAAAGAGAGTCAGACATTAATAGTATTGATCCTACAAGTCTTATCTCCTATATTACGTCGATTTGATAAATTGTGAATCATTACTTATATTTGTTGCTAAAATGACCTCCAATTAAGTTTTTTTTTTAATTACTATGTTTAAATTAAATTAAACAATATATTTAAATAATTTTTAAATGTAATTTATAAAATATTGAGATAACGACAACTCAAAAGATATTAGACCCGGTAAATATCGATAGTTATAGAAATCATGTGTATAGTTCATATATGTCGAACCAAAGAGAGTCAAACATTAATAATATTAATTCATACAAATTTTGTCCCCTATATTACGTCGATTTGATAATTATGAATCATTATTATATTTGTTACTAATATGACCTACAAATTCCAATTAACTATTATATTTGAATAAAAAAAATTAATGTTAAGTAAATCTAGTTAATACTAATCTTTTGGCCATAATTTGTTGTTATATTAGTTAGGTAATTTTTTTTATTATAATACAACCAACAAGAATATAATGTGGAATATCCATAAGATTTTAGTGATTCTTTGCCGAACTTATAAAATATATATATCACAAATAAGAAATAGGAATAATATATATATATATATGTTGGTGAAAATATAATTATGTTTGAAAAAATATAATTTTTTTTCAGATCGAAAAGGTTCAAATTCATAGTAACAGAATTTTTATTAGTTCAACAATATGATTCTTAATTTATTTCCTCTTGAATATATTTACTCGATAACGTTATCATATAACTCAAACATTTATTTTAATTATAAATAAGTTATTCAGTCCTATACAACCAACAAGAATACAATGTAATTCAATTTATTTTTTTTTTAAACTATTGATGTTACAATTTTTATTGTTTTTTGTAAAATAGAATTTGAAAACATTTTTTATATAGATTGCATGAGATCACTTAATGTTTTTTTTAAAAAAAATTTGTAGTTTTTTTTCATAATTGACTATGAAATCATCATTCATTAATTATTTTTAATATATTAGAAACATAATGGGAAGATATAAAGATCCCAAGAATGTATTCAATTTTCAAGCTAAAAAGGGTAAAATTGTTCAAAATAAAACTAGTTTATAGTGTGAACATGTCATTTTACTATTCTGGCCAAATTATGGCCAAACTTTTCTTGCGAAAAGGATTTTTCTTTTTACTATATCGTCCTTTGAATATAATAAATAAAATGTCTTGAAAAATGTAATAGGGAAATAATTATAATTAATGATAAGGGTAAATTAGCAACTAAATGTAAAATTATTCATTGATTTCATAAAGTGGACAAGTATTGTTGGACATCTCAAAATAGTATAGTGGACAACTATTATTGGACGGAGGGAGTACAACAAGTACTGCTTTATAGTATTATTTCCTCTATGTAACCTGATACACTTTTTAAGAAAATTTTAATTATTTTATTAATAATATTTTAAAATTTTAAATTTAACTATTATTATTTTATTTAAGTATTTAATACCAAAGATAGTATAAAGAAAAATAATAAAAGAATATGATTTACTAAAATACATAAGTAAAATAATTTATTTTTAATATCGAAATAAAATAAAATGAAACTGAAGAAAGTACATTTTCATTTGCAATATGACCAATATTGCCAAAAATTCAAGGTCATCTCCCTTTGTTTATAGGAAAACAAACGGAGGAAATTAATTAAACCATTAGATACACGCAATAATGGAACCATTATTTACACTCGGAGTAAAAATAATAAAAAAGCAAATAAACGAAGAAATTAAAAAGTAATCAATTTATATTAAAAATGTATGACTTACCTACACTACTGATAATTGACACCTCTCAAATAAAAATGATTTTCATCACCGAATGCAAGTGTTAAATTAGGCGTAAGGAAAGCAAGGATTAAAATGGAAACAAACACTATTAAAACTAAAAATAGCAATGAACAAATTATGTAGAAAACAAAAAAAAATTATCGTTAATTCTATTTAGGGACCAATTATTTTTAAAAAAAAAATTAGCTATAAATAATATAGAAACAGAGTTCATAATTATAATATTTTTGTAGTAAAATTTATTTGCACCTATATTTATATCAAACTACGATTATTTATCATGGTTAAATTTTCTTATAAAAATATATATTAAGTAACCCTGATTATATTATAAAATGATACGAGTCTATGTAAATTACACATGTATATTTATCATTATATTAGCGTAAATATTGGATATGAGTTCTAAGATTTTTCTAATAAAAAAGGAAGAGTGCAATTCTTTTATCATATTAATATGAGAATTTTTCATACTAAACTTGAAATCTTGAAATTAAATCTCTTCCTCCAAGTTATGTATAACAATATATTAAATATAATTTTCAGACGAAAAAAATGAGATATTTATATAAATAGTCAATTATATTTGCTGTTTATTTTTTTAGCCGACAAATTAAGAATAAGGTCACTCATTTTTTATTGTTCATTTAGTTTCAAGTAATAAGTACCGTGAATTAAAGTTAGTGTTGTATTATTAATAGTTTCTTCAAATATTACAATCACAATTCACTAGTAGTACAACAAGTCAATAATTTATGTGTAATGTGCCTATTTATAAAAAAAAAAAAATAAAGACACCACGAATACGACCTTTTTTTTTTGTCTTTGTTCTAAAAATCACCTCAGCTTTTCCATGCAAATTGTAGTAAAACTAAAAGAAATAAACACATGAAAAAGTTAAGCGATATTTTTAACGGTTGCAAAAGATTGATGATTAGGTCATGCGTTTGAATCCAAATTCACAAGAATTTATAACCTTTTTTTACTTCAATTTATGATCTTTTGACTTTACAATTGAATTTTGAATCAATCCTTCGTTATGTCAAACAAAAACGAGCTAAGTTCATGTACTTCATAATAGCATTATATTATAAACGTTTCCTTTAGTTTTGCATCAATCAAAATAAAATCTTTCATCAAATTTGTTGAAAGATCTTTTTTGACAATAAAATTTATTTAGATGAACTACAAAATTGAGTAAATTATAAACTTTTGACTAATTGGTTGATACGAAAAAAAATTATGGTATATATTAAGTAATATCGTTAATAATGTCATTTTAAAAATAATTCAAGATATAAACTCTAGTCAAGTACGATTATAATATGTAATTATGTTGTACTTTCATTAGTAAATAATTATTTTATTGTGTGTGTTTACTTCTTTATGTTTCAACATATCCCTCAATAAAATTGATGTCTCCACCACTATACACGTACATATTTATTATATTAATCTAAATATCAGCTATCAATTATGAGATTTTTTCTATTTAGAAAGTGAGGCAAGTGCAACTCTTATCGTACTAATATGAGAAATCTTCATACAAACTTGAAATTTAATATATTCTTTCTCTAAGTAATGGATAAAAATATATCAAATGTAGTTTTTCGGAAGGAATAAAAAAGTTATTTTGTCATCACATTTTCAGACAAATTAAACTTGAAATTTTGAAATTAATCAACTCTTTCTTCAAGTAATGGATAAAAATATATTTAATGTAGGTTTTCAGAAGAAAAAAAAGTATCTTTTTACAAATAACTTGTCATATTCATTGTTTATTTTTCTCAGTCAATGTATATAGATTATATACAATTATTATATGTGAATTATACACAATAAATATATGTATTCATAACTCAAATCATAGCTATAATTAAAAAATTGATCTTTTTGAATTTTGTCTCTAACTCATTGGAGGCACGGAAAATAAAAAGAAGATGTGTACGAACGAATTACAGCTGTTGATACATATTTTTAGGTTATTTTTAATAGGGAAAAAAGACAAATATATCCTCTAAACTATCCTAAATGATATTTAAATACCCTCCATTATATTTTTGGGACACTGATGCCTATCCTTTGGACTAAGAGGGACACATGTCTCGATCTTAAAGACCTATCCAAAATTTATTTAATTTTTACCCACGATTAAAAGACCCATCCAACAAATTCAACACCCACCCAAATAACTAAGATCCAACCCAAATTATAACCCATAATCTTCATATGTCCATTTCAAATATAAAAATAATTTTCATTCCTAAAAGAACTCAAATCTTGATACCACAGGCTACAACATACATCTGAAATGAAAAGCAATACATTGAAGCATATCAAAGAATCAAAATTAACATCAATAAACTTTCAAATTTCAAGGAAAAAAATCAGTCTTGGGTAAGAACTCACTCTACTTCAACCAACAAATTACAAGCCCTAATATGCTTAAAGAAGTAATGGAACACTTTGAAGACCTAATTGATGAAAATATCAAGACTTTAATAGAAATCTCAACAACATAGTATCATATCTAAGACCCATCACAAAATTAGAAGACAAATTCAAAAATTGAAATGCTCTAAAAAAAACTAAATTGAGCACTTTGAGGTCTACATTAATGAGAAGATTCGAACTTTGTCGGAAATCTCAATCAACTTGAACACTTAAATCTTTGCCTAGGTCTATTTCTATGGCAATTGAAACAAGACACCTCAGTCTTTTCACTCAACAACAACAACAAATCATTTTGAATCAAAGAAATGGGTTTTTCTACAATACCCAGATGGGGTTCTTCTCTTTTGCCGTTGTCGACGCCGGAATTTCTTTTTGCCCTTTCTGTGCGATTTTGTTCAGACTAAAATGTCATGAAATTTGATATAAGGTCTGATTTAGGGAATTAAATGACTAATAAAAGTGAAGATTTTTTTAGGTGTCTTTGGATTATAATTTGAGTGTGGGTTTCTAAGTTATTTGGTTGGGTTTTGATTTTGTTGGGTGGGTCTTTTGACTATGGGTAAAAATCAAATGAATTCTGGGTAGGTCCTTATGATCAAGACACGTGTCTCTCTGTTAGTCCAAAGGGTATATATACAATCCAAAAATTAGGCGGTAAGGGCATTAGTGTCCTAAAATTATAACGAAGAGTATTTAAATACCGTTTATGATAGTTAGGAGTATTTATAACTTGCATGTTGCAATGGACCAACTCAAAGTCCAACTAGCTCCCTTGGGCTAATTCCAAAGCCTTTATCTACACAAGCCCAAAGTAATCTTTTGGACACTTTTGTTTTTGATTGTTATTTACTTAAAATTCATGCATAGAGAGTTTTGTTGAGCATTATTTACTTGGAATCTTTCTTTAATATGCAAAGGTGAAAAGGGTCTTTGATGAGCACTTATTTGTAGTGCTTTATTGAATAGGATTCTTTATAATGTAAAGAAGGGAACAAGAAATTTCTAACTATAGGTTTTTTTCCTTTGTTTTTATTAGGTTGGACCATTTTGTGCTAAGGAAATATACTTTATCCTATATGATAAGCTTTTATTTGTTTGCTGGCTAGTGGTTGAATATATAGATTGGGCAACGTGTAAATTATAGGAATTTTATGTTACAGCTATACTGGAATATTTACGCAAATAGCCAATCGAATTTATAACTTACTTTTTTATAGTTGATATACATAAATTCTACACTAACTATACATAGTTATATACATGTTATATATGATCTATACATAAATTATATATCCAAATTCTCAGTCTTTTTTGGTGGTGAAATGAAGCCAACACATACTTTTTTTGTAATATATATAAGGGGGGACATCTATTGAAGTTCAGGTTTGATTTAAAGTTTACTTGTATATACCGTTTTTAGTTTTTGTTTCCTCCTAATGATACCCCGACGAAATTGAGTGACTTTTTGGTTATAAGAAATATTTTTGTTAGTTTTATGATACTTAGATAAAATTAAATGATTTTTTTGTTGCTAGAAAAAATAATTTAGTAATTTTAATGTAATAATTAAAGTGGAAATTAAGTATGTTGTTATGGTTATTATTACATGGCCCTTTTTCTCAACATCAAGTATATATCTGGGCCTTACAATGTATTTTTCAGCCCAAATACTTGTTGGCAAAAACTAACAAGACTAATCTTGTGGACCTTGGAATAGGAAAATAAAAAACTACAAACGAATTAACGATGAAGTTCATAGCTCATTACGATTATTTTTTGTAGTGTCGGATATAATGTTATACAAATCATGCCTTTAGACATATATCAAGAAAAGGTCATCCTCCTAATCTATGAGTTTCTTTGTAATAGAAAATATTAAGCCAAACAATCATCCTTGGCTTATTGTAGTTCATGATGACTCGAATTGATTGTATGGTGTAATTAAGTTCACATTTTTATTTTTATTTTGGTGAAAAATAATAAGTACCTTAGGCCACCAAATGAAGTGGGATATAATGGTATATTTGATTTCTTTTTGGACCGCTCAAGTTTATGGTGGCTGAACTATATAGTTTTTCTTCTTTTTTTTCTTAAATTTCGTGTCAAGGTAAATAACATTACATAAATTGGAACATAGAATATTATTTAGGAATCAATTTCTAAACATATCTCGAATAAAGAGTTGGTAGTATCTATATATACTTTCTTATAGGAAAAATCCTTTTGGCCAGAAAATTTGGCCAAAATTTGGCCAAAATGATATTTTATCTATGACATTTTACCTTTTAAAATATTTTTATTAAAGAGTTCTTTTCAAATAAAAGAATTTATTACGACTACAGTTTCAAAAGGATAAATTAGACTTGCTCCATTCGGACATCAACAAGAACTTAACTTTAAATTTTGTATTTTATCTTTACTATACAAATGTCTAGTCTGATTTCCACTACATATTTTAAAAGTGTTTCTTTCCTCATTAAATTTCGTATCTGATTAAAATTTGTGACATAAAATTAAAACGGAAGTGTAATTATATTAAAGAGAAATATATGACAAAATCAATTAGCTCTGTGTTCCGAGTATAGACTATGCTTTTCTCCACATAATTACCATTTTACAATGAGAAAAATTCACCAACATTAAGACATGGTCCCCTCCTATTCTCCTTAATCCATGTTTTGACACACCAAAATCAGTAATTAAGCAACACTACAAATCCCAAATAGTGGTCGGTTATGTTTGTCTAAGTTACTTTCTTCAAGACAATTAGAAGAGTAAATAATGTTATTTAAGACTCTTTTAAGAATGTTGTAGTCTTAATCTTGTGCAAAAGAGTTCACACTTCATGTGATTTTCCTTTCGATTTGCGACATGTAGCACTTGCAATTTGTTGACATGTGGCTTCATTTTTTATTTTTTATTTTTACTGTTTAAGCAACGACTTTTGGAGGATTAAGATTGCAATGACCGATATTTCTGGATTCGATTAATTTAAATTTGTATTGTTTGAATTTTCAATGAAATTGATTGAAAAAATATTGATCAAGATTGGTTTTCCTATGACTGTTGGAGGGTTATTTGCAATTTACATGATCTTTAATTTGATAATAAGTAGTATCTACTTAGGCCAGATTAATTTGAATTTGTGTCAAGAAAATTAATTTTTTAAAAAATAGTAATTTGCAAGTTTAATCTACCAAATAAATGAAGAAAATTTGTACAAAAAACCAACTTTAAAATATGACAACTTCATAAATAAACATAACAAGTGGAAAATATCAAGAATAATTTTATAGATGTGTCAAAAATGAGTGATGCACCTTGATAGATACAAAAATTAGCGCAAAAGTGCACTTATACTATGCAATAACATTATCTTAATAAGTCTTAGTGCGGTTTACATCTCCTGTGTGATTTGCAGGCTATTACAAAGTGGGGGGTTTACCCAGTGCGCACAGAGTGTTGCTCACCCAAAGGACAGAGGTTGTAGTGGCTGTGGGTTATCTTGGGGTTTCCAAAAAAAAACATTATCTTAATAGACACAACATGTTAATATAAAAACCGACAATTAAGTTCAAAGAATAATAAGACTCTCGCATGAGGAGGGGAGTTAATAGGACCCTCATATAATTTAGATATGTAAATCATATTTAGGAGGATAATAGAACTCTTGCATAATTGACAATTTGATCACAATTCATAGAGATTTTTGTGCCTTATCCAGTAAAATTTCTCACTTTTAATTAAAGCTAGAGGTTTTTATGATATTAAATTGATTGTGCGACATAATCAACAATAAAAGATTCCTATAATTGATCCTAGTTTATTTGGCATTGAGATATAAGTATTGTTACTGCTTAATTGTAATAGAATAACATAGACACATTAAAAAGGTGTTTAAATTTAAACTTTTATATATGTACAAACACCTACTAAGAGTTGAATTAATGCTTAAATCCTTTTCTCCTTCGTATGATAGCCAATACAGACGGAATAAATTCTAGGTATACGATAAGAGTTGTGGTGGAATGATAAATTTTCCTTCATCCTTAATCAGAGATCTCTAGTTTGAGTTCTCCTTGTATTAGGGAACGCTTTACCCTAATATGAGACTTTACGGCGCGAATTTAAATTTACTTAGGTTCCAATATGGGTACCAAACATCATTAAAGAGTTGGTGCTCGGTTAGCCGAAAATCAAAAAAAAGTAGTAGGTATATTTTCCATTTTAATTGGAAATGAGTTATAATTTGGGCAAGCCAGATTGCCTTTAGGTAACAAAAGAATAACCCCATTATCAACAATGGACCTTGGAATAGGAAAACAAAATGTATATTTTTTTCTCTAAATTAACAAATTGGTGCTTGGATGATGGGAGAGCCAAATTGCTTGTAGGTGGAGAAATTCTAAATTACAATGTCCCACATGTTAAAAGCATGCAAAAAGCCATCATTAAAGGCACAAACCAAAAGAGAAAAAGCAATTAGGACATTATTACAAGTATTAGAAGAAAGATGCATTCTTGGTTAATTTGCAGTCTTTTTATGTCTATATGATTGAGAACTCCTTTGTATGAGAAAAAGATTAATGGGGCATCAACATTAATCAATTTCATCAAGAAAGCACTAATCCATCCCTTTGTTTATCCAACAACAACAATTCCAAACAATTTATTACCTAATCTTTTTTATCACATATCAATTTTAGCATGTGCATCTATGCAATACTCATCTTCTGGATATGTTGGACGTTAATAACTCAACATTCACTATCGTATAATAGTGTGTTATAATCATTGTGTATAACTTATCCTTCTATGTATCACATAATTAACACCTCGTTAGCACCTCTTCATTTTCAATAATTTGACTAATCCTATGAAGTAACAGATACTAGTGAAGGCTCATCATACATGCCCTTTTTCACATTCGTATATTTAATATGAATTTCCTTCTTCTTTTTATCATCCATCAAAGGATCTTTTTGTGTTATTATATCACATGCTTTTTCTAGATCAATAAACACTAATATGATTTTTTTTAAAAATTCTTTTGTGATAATTTTTCATCGATCTTCATAGCAAAAATACAAGGTAGATCTACTACATAAAAGGGTAAAGGAATAAATATACCCCTCAACTTAATAATATTTGACAAATATATCCTTCATTGAAAAACTGATGCATATATATATACCCTATCATCTAACAAATTGTGCATAAATATTCTTTTCATTAACATAGTGATATTTACTGAATTAAAAAAAAAAATATCTTGAAATTAATTTTTTAATTTTAAAAATATCACGTGACCTTAAAAAATGACCTCACCCACCCCTCTAGACTCTGCCCAAATGAATAAAACCCAATTCTTCTCATATTCAGCCACAAAATAGGTTTGGGTCCTATCCGAGTAGAAGAGGGATTGAGTTTCCTTAATTTGGGTGGGATCCGGATCAGGTCTGAATGGTTAAAACAACGTGTGAACTAATTTTTTAAAGTCACACGGGTTTTTGAAATTTAAAAAGAATCAATTTTTAGAATATTTTTAACTCAATTTATTAACGAAAAAGATATATATGCATCATTTGTTAGAGGATATATACATCATTTGTTAGACATAGTGAATATATATACACAATTTTTTTTATCAAAGAATATATTTGATCTGAATCCTATAGATGAAGGATATATTTATTCCTTTTCCCCAACATAAAATAATGTAACTAGAAATAAAAAATGCAGTTGAAGAATGATTTAAAGAAAGAGTAGGCACTAAAGTTATTGAATTTTTCATCTACCTTCCTATCATTTCCCTCCTATTTCCCTATCTAACTAGACAATATAAAAAAACAACTCTTTCCCCCATTAGATAAAATAATAATAAAGGCTGCAAAAAATATACTTATAGACTACAGTATCATCTTTATTTTATGTTATTATCTAGATAAACAATTCCTGGTTAAACTTTTTCTATAGGCACAATTCAGCATCACTTTGGTTCCTGACAAGTCTTGGTCATTGTAAAGTACTCCTATTAATGTCACCAATGAAAAATTTCCTCAAATTTTGACCAAAATTTTGTCAGCTATTTATTTAGTATTTTATGTGTTTAATTTTATATGACTTATTTTTTTTTTAATTAATTAAAAAAATGACATATTTTTATATTAAGTAATAATTTAACTTAGAAATTTTATTTTTTTATAATAAAATAATTTATAGTCACACAAATATCTATCACTATTTAAATTACAAGTTTCAAAAGTCTTTCTTAAACTCCATGTCGAGTCAAACTAACTAGTAACGGACCTAAGATTGTCATTAAGGGGTGTCAATTATGAGGTCAATAAGACTAGAACACAGAGGCTCAATGAATTTTCGCAACACTTTAACCACTGGCCTAAACATTTAATCTGTGTAAAGAGGTGTCAATAATTATATATATATTTATTTAAACAAAATTTGACTTCTATATACAATGTAACTTTCAGACGGGTTGCTTAACACCCCTAACCCAAGGGTGGATTCACCCCTGAAACTAACTCATATAAAATGGGACGAAGGGACTTACCTAGCTGAGAAAGCTAGATTCTGACTAGCTTATAAGTCAAGTTACAGTTGCAGAAAGAAAGAGGGCGAAAAAGAGTAATTGGTGGTACATAAACTCAACCAATGTCACAGATTCAAAAAAGAAGGTTCTTTAGTTGAATAACAAAAAAAGGTTTGCTGCTTTTTATTAAGTTTATCCATCTGAATCTTGATAAAACTTTCAGGTATTTGCTGTGATAATGGTTTTCTTGGAGTTACAAAGTTTTTTATTTTTTGAATAATAGAATAGAATAACCATTTCTTTTACTATATATACAATACTTGTACTTAGGGGCTTGTTTTTTGTGGCTCTTTTTTATGGAAATTGGAGGTGTAAATGCCATGTGGTGAGCTCAGAGGTCAGCACATGGCTTTCTCATATTTCAAAGTGTTGAAACAGTAGAGGGGTTTTAGGATTTCAAGAGAATCAGTTACAGAGGAAGACCACTAGATTAATGTTTAGAAAAACAAAAAAAATACATTTTTCTATGTGAGTCTATGAAGAGGAAACAGCACATCAATTTAATCCTAGTTTGTAATTCTTAATCTCATTATTTAAAACCTACTAAACCACTTGTTTTCTTCCATTTTTTAGCTCCTTCTTTTGGCAGTTTACTTTACTTGCTGTCTATTTTACCAAGTTTTTGTATTCACTTGACTCAAGCTAGTTAAGTGCTATATTTGCTTTTCTGAATCTTGAAAATGTATTGTTTGACACTTTCTTATACACTCTTAAATCAAGATTGGAAGTGTCAATCATCTTGTTGATTGTTCATCAGTACATTCATCAAAGTTCCCATTTTTTTTCCCTTTTCTTTATCCAACATTTAACTTTTTCAAGTGCTACCTGATTGGGTATAACTTTCCTCTTTTTTCCCTTTTTGTTCCTCTTTTTTCTTTTGCAAAATCTTGAAAAAAAACCCCAAATCAAATGTCTTCATCTATGTCTCTCCTAAGAAGCTCAATACCATGGATTGCAGTTCTGGTTCCACCATACTTGTTATTTGCCAGTTTTTCAAGTTATGGGGTTGTTTCTATTTCCATCACAACTTCAGTTTTGGTTGTATCTACCATAGCTTTCACATTCTCAAAACAAAAACATAAAATCCTCAAGAAATCATCAGTCCAAGAAGAAGAACCTCAAAATGGTAACTTTGGACATGTTGAGGAAGTTTTATCACTCCAAAATCCAAGAATTGAAAAAGGGGTGGCTCAAAATGGAATCTTTAAACAAGTTGAAGAAGTTTTATCAGTCCAAAATCCAAGAATTGAAAATGGGGTTGCTCAAAATGAGACCTTTAGACAAGTTGAGCAAGTTTTATCAGTCCATAATCCAAGAATTGAAAAAGGGGTGTCTCAAAATGGCAACTTTGGTCAAGTTGAGCAAGTTTTTTTAGTCCAAAATCCAAGAATTGAAAATGGGGTTGCTCAAAATGTTAACTTTAAACAAGTTGAGCATATTTCATCAGTCCAAAATCCAAGAATTGAAAATGGGGTGACTCAAATTCATGATTTATTTTCAGAAAGTGAGAGTTTTGGTGGCCCCTTATCTTCAAGTGAAGATTCAGATATTGAGTGGCCATTCTCTGGTGAGTTAGAACATAGTCCACTATGCTCAGATGGTTCAATTTCTGATGAAGAAAGCCTTATTGAAATAGCACTTCCAAGTGGTCAATTTGTAAAAGATAGTCCCAAATTATCTTTTCATCAACAACACCAAAAGGTAGTATTTGCAGATTTAGTACCAAAATCCATCATTCAACAACATTGCTTAATGGATTTCTTGGCAGATATAAGTGATGTCTATGAAGAAGACAATTTGATAGAGATTGACATATCCATGGGATCCATCAAATGTTCTTGATGTCTACTTGTCTAATACTAATTTGTTTTTATCAAGTTACCAACCAAAGTTGTGGTGGAGCGATGAGTAATCTTTCATTCTTAACCAAGAGATTTCGAATTTGAATTACTGAATACGAAGTCGTCTATGTTAGGAAGCAGAAAAGTTTCTAAGTTTTTTTTATCCTTGATGGATTTTGTGCTAGCCAAATTACATTTTCTTTGGTTGTGAAGAGTGAAGTTTGTATACATTGAATTTGCCCAATGAAAAGAGACTTTGGATACCAATCATAATTGTTTTCTCTTAATGTACATTAAAGTGTTATTAAAAGTTTAAAAGATCATGTTCCTAGGCAAATAAATAAATAAGATTATTCTATTTGCATTTCTTTATGTCTTAATCTTCTTTTTGCTGTCTTTGGCCTTATCTTAGTATTCCATTTGTTGAGTCGTATCTTAATCTTGTGATCTATATCACATGTACAGTGTACTGATCCTGTTGTAACATTTTCTTGATTTTCATTTTAAACATTTCAGATACACCAAGGAGTGTTAACTAAAAGCCTGTTTGGGTAGACTTAAAAAATATACTATATTCGTTCACTTTTAATTGTTATATTTTTCTTTTATAGAGTCAAATGATAATAACTTTGACTAACATTTTATGATATATTTTTTTCATCATTGAAATATATAGTACTTTTTGTATAATTTTTAAATATCTAATTTTTTTAAAAAAAAATATCGAATTAATGTAATCTAATGACTTTCGAAAAGTGCAACATGAAAATTAAAAATGGATAGAGGAAGTAGCTTTTAAGTCAAAAAATTAAAAAAAATTAACTTTAAATGACGGTAAAAAAATAAAAAGTAAGGACAATCCTACTTTTGGTTTTTAACTTTTTTAAGTCATTTTAAATTAGTTTAAAGTTATTTTTAACTTTGTCAAATACTCTCAAAAGTTAAAAATGACTTAAAAGTTAAAAGTATGTTAATTCAGGTTTTCTGGAAATAAAATTTGTATAAAAATTGTTACTTATTGGAATTTTTCAACAGACTTGTCGTTTTCGTAGTTCGAGAATCGTTGTAATTGACCCATAAATCATGTTTGATGAGTGGGTATGTGGGTTTGCCTTTCCATTTTTCTTAAGTCTTGATCAAGGTCACATAATGTTGAAATGCTTTATTATACACAAATTGATTGATGTTCCTCTTGAAAAATCGATATCTTAGTCCAATTTGAATGTTTATTTAGGAGGTGCAAATGAAAATTTCTATTTATTAGATTTGTTACGAAATTGACCATGGGTTGATTTTCACAAAAGTTATTTATTTTGACCTTCATCTTTTATTCGTAATAGGTATTGATGTATACTCAAATTTTGTTTTTTCATTAACCATTGATAATAGGTCAAAGTTAACATGTCTATATTTTTTTTTTAGATAATTTGCATGTGCTAAATAAAACCCTAAAGTCAATGATTATAAAAAATTTGAAAACAACTTTAATTTTATTTTTTTTGGCTAGATGGTACCTTAGTGAAGACAGATATAAGATTGAGAAGCACAATATAACTACTTGGAGACATATAAACCATGCCCTAATGAGACAACATTTGGTCTCAAATAGAATTTTTTTACTAGAGACAGAGAATTCTTGAACCATACTTTGTGATCTTTGGTGATTAGGTCCTGTCATAGAGACTTCTAACACATTATGGCAAAATGCCTCATTTTTTGTAAGCTTCCCCACCCCATAAACCCATATTAATAATTTTAAAAAGAAGACAGTTTGGTGTACAAAGTATCACACGTTAGTAGAGTTGGGGAAGGGTCATATCAATAAAGAGCTTAATGACAAAACATTGAGGGAAAAAATGAAGGGAAATTGACTGCTAAATAGGGAAAAGGAAGAGCAATACAAAGTGTGACAATTTAACAATTTAGGAAGGTAAAGGGGTCGGGGTCACAAACATGGGCGAAGTGCAGAAATAGGCAAAGTCCATGGAAAATTATTGCACCAAAAATGATCTTCGACCGCTATTAATTAACGGCAATTGCTTAATTACCGTTAAATATATTTTCTTAGAGGCAATTAGCATTCTATGTGAATGTCCATAAAGTCTACAATGACACTAAATCTAATGGTAATTAACTAATGCCGTGAACGATTTTAACACTCTTTATTAATGTGCATATTTATTGCAGCTAAAAACTATTTTTATTATAGTGAATGTTTTCTTGGAAAACAAGTTAGTCTTGCTTATTTTCTAATGTTTGTTAAGTAAACAAACAAATATTATTTCAAGAGCGTTTATATATAATCAAAGGCGTCTCCAGGATTTCAGAAGGATGGGTGCACTATTACGAAAAAGTGCATCTAAGATATAAATTTGAATGGTTTGACCTTAGAAACTTAATATGAACCGTTAAATTTTAAAAATTACAAGTCTAAAATACATAATATTATTAGTTTTATATTTTAATATACGCATTTGATTTAATTATATATTTTTTTGGGAATTTTCAATGTAACACTCTTGAACTTTGAAAGATTAAAGCAAAAAAATAAAAGAAAAATTAGTTGAAACGTCAAAAGTGTTACCGATAACCACTTGGAGAGGTGTTACTCAAAAAACAATACAGAGAGGCGCACCCAATCATCATCGTATTTTTATAAGATACTGTGAATGTGGGTTCACACATCTATATTTAAGTATTTTAAAAAAAATATAACACTACTGTATATGATCTAGAGAAGGGAGCATGGGTTCACATGAACCCACGGAACCCACTCTAAATACGCCTCTGTATATATAATATAATCCAGCATAACAGAGATGAGAGGTGGTGGGGAGTTGGGGGCATGGCGCGGAGAATACAATAAACATAGAATATCATTGTTTCCTTTTACTTCTATTAAGGAAGTAATTTTCCTTAATTATAAGAGAAAATGTTTTCAAAAATTTTGTCCAATCAAACATGAAAAAATAAGAAAATATTTTCCTCCATAACAAACACATCCAATGACCCGAAATTGGAATGGACCGACACAGCCCGGTTCCACTGGATCAAGGAAATATTGGGCCGTCCGGTCTGGCTCGGTTTCATTTAATATGGGCTTTTCAAGTAGCCCAAGCTTCTCATCACTAACTCAATGAGTGCTCCAAAATGATACATGTAATGAAATAAATTCTGGCAATAGTCGATGCAATTTGATTGACATGAAATTTCAGATATTCTAGTAAAAAAAAATATAGTTTAAAATAAGTTAATAGATATTAAAGTAAATATAAATTATCTCAGGAAAATTGAAAAAAAATAAATTAAAGTTAAATTATTTTTAAATATTGTAATATATCATTTTTCTTAGGATTGATTACCAGAAAAATATAAGGAAAATTGTATAAAATAGCAAACTATTAATTCAAATTAAATGCTATAACCACAGTTTGATTTAATTGTAACACATAGCAAACTGTTGCTATTTCGCCTCTCTCCCTGAATTTCTCGCTCGCCACTCTCGTTTCTCGCTGGCCAGTCTCTCCTCGCCTCTCTCACTTTATACAAATACAAATGTATAAAATGCGTTTGTGTTTGTATAAAGCGAGAGAAAATTGTGTATATACATATCTTTTCGTTCCCCTCTCTCCCCTCTCCCCTATCTCGCTCGCCACTCTCACTCGCCTCTCTCACTTTATACAAACACAAATGTATAAATTGCATTTGTGTTTGTATAAAGCGAGAGAAAATTGTATATACAAATACAAATACATATATTTTTGTCCTATACACTTATGATTATATAAATACAGATCTTCCCCTGCCCAGTTTTCTTTTGTCTTTCTCTCTTTCTCACTTTATACAAACACAAATTATACAATTGATTCTTTTGTATATGTATACCGAAACAGATTATACAATTGCTTCTTTTGTATATGTGTAGCGAAATATACATATTAATAGCCATAAAAAACATAAAGTTTTCTATGGAGCGCAATTATGCAAACTATAGCTATAGCATACAAATATGATTTTTTGCTCAAAAATATATCAGATAAAATGTGACAAGGGAGTACAAATTATACCTTTCTATAACAACATTCTTAACATCACCTTACTTACAAAAATCAAGTTTTTTTCTCGTAGTCATATTTTATGTCTATAACTTTTTTCTTACTTGTAACAACAACAACCATCTTTATAAGAATATATTTTTTGAGAAAATGGCCAAAAGCCCCCCCAACCTATAGCCGAATTCCCAACTACACACTCATACTTTACGGGGGTCCTATTATCCCCCTGAACATTTTTTTTACTTATTATCTCACCCTTATTTGCTGACATGTCCACATAAACCAGATATAATAAAATGTTTGTTTACACGCGCTGCCACATAATGACTGGACCCCAGAACCCACGAATTTCCCTTAATCTTTTCATTTTCCTCTTTCTTTCTCTAAACCCTAACCTTTTTTCGATCTGACCAAATTCACCTTATTCTCTTCATAATCTGAGATTTCCTTCCAATCGAAGTTTACTGGGAAGGTTGGGGAAGGTTTGTTTAGCTTTTTTCGTTTGTTGGGTCAAAATTTTCTCTAAGTAAAGGTTAGTTCTTTTAGTTCTTTACTAGCGATTTTGAACGATATTGATTATTGTGTTTGATTAGGGTTATGAAATTGACAAAAAAATGAAGAGCAATAACTGGGTTTTGGTATAATAGCATTCCATTGTTCAATTTATACCATATTATCAGGGAATTACAAGCCCTAAAGCTTCAAGCTTTTTCGAAATTGAAACTACAATTGAATGCTTTGACAAGTAAATTCAAGTTTTAAGCTGATTTGGGAGAGAATGAAGGAATATACCATTGGAGATTTTTCAACTATTAGAAGATTTGAGAAAAAGAGGAAGAAAAAGAGAGTTTAATTTTGGGAGAGATGAGATTATACCATTGGAGATTTAATAGAGCTGATTTGGACTCACACGTGTAGTTTTCTTCAGTTTTTAACGTTTGATTTTCACTTCTTATGCGCCTAAGGGAGTTGGTCTCACCTTCTTGGACATGTCAGCAAATAAGGGTGAGATAATAAGTAAAAAAAAATGTTCAGGGGGGTAATAGGACCCCCGTAAAGTATGAGTGTGTAGTTGAAAATCCAGCTATAGGTTGGGGGGGCTTTTGACTGTTTTCCCATATTTTTTTGTAAAATTACTTTTCTATAACATAATAATTAACCATTTTTATAGAAATGAAATTTCTAATATTATTAATAATAGGTTTACAAATTTTGACCAACTAATTTGATACTTCAGTGCATTATTATGACAAAGAATATTATTATATAAATATATATTTCCATTAAATATAATGGACTACGAAGAAATGATGCTATAACCACTTACCAAACGAAAAAGACATGATTTGCTAATTTACGGATATGCGTGTGGAGCAATCCGGGTTTAGACACGTGCGAGGTAGGATGGGGCAGATTTAAATATATGCAGGTATAAGGCGAATTATATTGAAATACGGCAACTATTAAAAAAATAAATAAATAAATCATGCAGGTGCTATACACACAAATTTAAATGGTCTATAAAGATATATGGTTGATAATGATTTTTTTTTGACAACTGAAAATGAGTTCTCTCGAATTTTTTTTTTCTTTATATAAGTAATTTTCTTATTTAAAAAATATGTAAGGTCCAAGTTATTAATATTGCTAAATAATTTGCTTATAGAAAGTGTTCAAACCAGAAAGCATAATTTATTCTTACACGATTATCTTGTTGTATTTAATGTGATTGAGACTCTTTTATTAGAAACTTATATTTGTGTGTTTGATATGAAATAAATAAATAAATAATCACTAAAGAAGAAAATAATTTTCTGCCTTTCTGGAGATGAAATTGATTCCACAAAATATATTGATTCACAATATTAAGTTTAAAAGTTTCATGATATGTGAAACAACTAATTAAAACTTTCAAATTGTAATTTTTTTATTTAATTATATTCTTTGCTGCTTATTAATGCTGTCCCTACCTCTATTTCTCTCTACCGACACTCACTATTACTTTCTCTTACAAATTCATTTCCCTTTCAAACATTAATTTATATAGGCATAATTAATTTGGTTTAAGCTGATATCTATATCCTCTAATTTTAGATATATATATATATATATATGTAAATATTTAAATTCTTATAAAATTGAATAAATACATACATTCGTTCTCGTGGCGTCCTATATGACAATTTGTATTATGTGTGGTGTTCTATGTGTATTATGTCAGGTAGAATGCAGTGGCGGAGCTGGAATTTTCAATAAGGGGGTTCAAAATCTGAAAAAATAGACACACGAAGTAGTCGAAGGGGGTTCAACATCTACTATATATACCTAAAAAGTTATTTTAACGTTGTATAAATTATATAATTTTCCGCCGAATGGGGTTCGGATGAATTCCCTAATAGTAAGGTGGCTCCGCCACTGATAGGATGTCTGTGTCTACTTATTTAATTTTATACAAGTTTAAGCATCTAGTTATATACACCTAAAGTTGAATGACATATAAATTTGAGGTAAAATCAAGTTAAAATATGTATTACTGTCTTTTATATAATCCAACGTCTTTGGATCGTTTTATTAGCAATCAAATGACAATAATAATACTACTATTGTTTTATTCTTTTCATTATTATTATTGTTGTCATCTCTATTATGAGTTTGTTCTTTGTTATTTCTAATTAATTCTATGGACAGTGAGTTGTGACTTGTGAGGACAGTCTGGAAACAATATAGGAGGACAAATAAGGGGGCCCTCCTACCTGCTCATCATGAAAAGTACTGGTATAGCTCCAATTTTTTTTTATATTCAATTAGTCAAAATATTTTGGAATGAGAAAAACAAGTTTGTTAAAAAAAATAAGTAAAACTCTTTGATAAATGTAGAAAATCAAATTTTGTTATTAGTGATATTCTACTCTCATTGTGCCATTCTCATCCTCGAATGCACTTCATCTTCACCCATAACCCTCATCTCTACCATCCCATAACCTCCTTACCCCCACGCCCAGGGGCCTCATCTTCTATCGAGTAATAGAAAAGAAGTACAAAAAAATAACAAAACTTTTTTTTTTTAAGAAAAGTATTTTCTTTCGTATCGAACACATAGGAACTCCTGCATGTGTTTGAGGACCCACTCTCTGATCCTGTCATTCCAAACAAGTTAGCAAAATTAAACATAAATATATTAGGTGGATCAACTTGGAGAAGAAGGATGTTTCTTCATAAGGGGAATTGAGTGATCAAATCTAAATCAAAAGGTTAAGAGATAGGTCATGAGTGATGAATGACGAAGTCAAAATTTTTATTAATTTTTTAAAAAATATTTAAAAATAAACATACGAAAAAGTCAGGGTTTCAATATTTACTAACTCCATCGACAAACCATTAGAGATAATTAACTTATGCTTCTTTTTTTTCATTTTGTTTTGATTACTAATATATATAAGGTTTTAATCAATGAATATAGTTTTAATCAATGAATATATCACACATATAACAATAAAGATTCACAATTTAGCATTTTATGAAATATAGTTTTTTTTACATATATATTTTTATGCTTTACATTGAAAATGCTTGGTTCAATTGAATTTATGCTATATCCCCACCTATGCTCCCTGGCATTTAATAAGTGCCACTTTCGAAAATACAACTAGTAAAATTAATTCTAGTGCACGTGAAGTTTTATGATAAATTCGTGATAGACTAGATTGAATTTTAACCTTTAGAAAATTAAATCATCACTAAAAAAAAATAGCTATGAACATCGTCACTATTTCACTTGAAGCTAACAAATATTCATTGATAATTCGTCGCTAAATAGGATTAGCCAGAGATGAATTTTACTGTAACAAAATTTTTCGTTGCTAAATTCAATTTTTTAATACTGAAGTAAAAAAGGTGTATTTTAAAAGGAAAAAAAAAAAACCTAAATAGACATCTTATTTTATCATAATCTCTAAAATTTCCTACCATTTTAAAAAAAAATTCAAAAATCCCCCCCTCTTGGATACATCCTTCCCCTCTCTGATACATCCTTTCCCTCTCGGATACATCTCTCCCCTCTCTAATACATTTCTCCGCTATGTATTCGAATGTCCTATCCTCTCTGATACATCCCTCCCCTATGTATCTGGATGTCTGCTGATGTATTCGAAAGTCAGGTGATGTATCCAAAATCCATAAATTTTAAAGGATTCTTGTAATTTGAAAGAGTATAGAAATAATATAATTAGCTCTTAACACTATGAAATTTAGGTAAGTTATACTTTTTAAAACTTGTTTTCAAATTATAATCTTCAATTTATCGATCTTTTAGCCTAACTAAACTTTATGTTAATGAAGGTTATTTTATTTTTAGAAGAAAGTACTCCCTTGTCTTCTAACTGTTAAAAGACATAATATTTTAAAATATACTAACAATTACCTACTAACAATTTTTTTCTTTTCAAATTTTAAAATATAATGTGAATGTAATTTACAATTAGCATCAAGCATTTTGAGCTGTAAATATGAGTCTATTAAGTTTTTATGAACTTTTCCTCCACGTGACTAAGTCAAATTAAGTGATATACACACCTTGAAAAGTTAAAAATCACTTTACTTCACAACACTACAAAGACATTATCCTAAAATCACAAATATTTTTGTTCTTTCATTTGATGTTCGATACTTATTTTGAACATTTTTATTTTATTTGGTGTTTGATATCTGCTATGTCGGTTTACTTTGGCTTTGTGTTTTTTAGCAATTTTTCTAAAGCTTGAATTATTGTCGTACGAATATGTTTTACGTGTAGGATCAATTGTGAAATCTTTGAGAATTCCCTTTTACCTAACCTTAGAATAAAACTCATTATTTGTTGGGTGTATTTGTTTTGTGTGATACGACTAAATGTCTTTAGAAAATTAATCAAAATTGACTTGATGATCATTTGTATACATAGCATGATAAGGACATTACATCTGTTGATAATTAAACTATATTATATAATATAATATGCAATTGGAATTTGAAGCTGGATACAACTAATTAGTTAAGTATTAATAATCAATTTTTTAATCTTTTCAATTATTAATATAAGATTTTAATCGCACTCATTGATCTTCCATTTGAATTAAGTTTCATATGGCTCGTAAATATTCGATCCACAAATCTTCTTTTTGAATTCCTGCATGCCATTTTTTGAGATTTATTGTGTGTCACCCACATGAGTCATGACCAAGCATTATGGTCACCAAAACTATCTTTTTCTTATATGCTACGTAAAAAATGATCATTAGCGGCAATTAAGAATATGTATTTTTAGCGGCAATTAGCACTCTTTGTATATGTCCCTAAAGCCTTTAGCAGCATTGGTTCTAATGGCACTTAACTAATGCCGGTAAAGACTTCAGCACTCTTTATTAGTGTCAATATTTATCGCCTCTAAAAGTTATTTTTGTTGTAGTGTATGTGTGTGCGTCACTAAGTTACTTATAGCATGATAACAGTAATAAATAAAAAATCAGGCTAAAACTCTATTATATTTTCATAGTCGTTTCATCGAATCATTATTTCTAACATCAATTATTGTTAGAGTAAAGTAGATTAAATTAAAAAATACTCTTAATTAATCCGTATTGTTCATTTTGAATCTAGTCTGTTCAATTTTACTTAAAAAAATTCAGATTTTCCGTATATTCTTCGCAATATAATATTTTCAATAAGTACACCTAACATAGATAAAGGTGTGCAACTTCACAAGAAGTTTAAAATGTTAGTAATCAAGTTATACTGGGTTAAGATATGTGATATTACATACTCTTCACTAGTGTAGAAATTAATGTTTAGAGGAATTAAGCAAATGTGATTAGAAGAACACTTTAAATATTTAAAAAGTTGATTTTTAAACAGTGGTTGGACTTGGCGTGTTGGGGAGCAAAAAGAATACTAAAGTAGTATTGGCCAATCTATTCACCTTTTTCTCTTTTAAATTTCTTGTTTGTTTGTTTCTTTCTACTTTACATAATATTACCCAACTAAAGTTTTATCAAGTTAAAAAGGAACTTCCTCTAGCACTAGATTATTTTAAAAAAATTATCAATGTAACGTGTATATTTAAAGGGTAAACATGATTTTATACCATATGATAAAAGATAAATATGACTTGTAACAAGAAGTAATTACAAAATTATATGAATGATCAGGCAGATCTACGTGGAGTTTTCGAACCTTGTAAAAGTATAGTGTATATAGGATCAAATTTGTATTTTATGTCTATATATTTAATATTGAAATGCCATAATACAGGTAAGGGGTTGGTTCAATGGCTATGGGGTTTCAGAAACTAGTAGGCGCGTAGGTTTAAATCTGGCTAGTAACATTTTTCAATGTTTAAGCTTGAAATTTGGTACAACTTAGTTGTCAACACTATTTAACATGTTTTTTTAACCCCTCAATGAAAATTCTGACTCCTTCACTGGAGATGATAGTTTAAATAACATGAAAATGCATTAGTGATAACAATTCCTACAAATACTTATGGTGTGTTCGGTAGGAAAACAAATTTCTTAAAAAACGAAAAAAATAATTTCTCTCATGAAAGTAAAAAAAAACAAGTTTTACAAGCGACATTTTATATTGATTGTGTGTGACTGTGCGCTCACCCTTCAATAGACCTCATATTCACGTTTAACTCACCATATAGCCCCCATCCCACACCCCTACCCCCACTCAAAATATAAATTCTTATTCACATATCAAACACATCAAAATAAATAAGAAACGAACTTATTTTTCTTGAAAAACGTATTCATTCATACCCAACACACCCTAATAGACAAAGTAGCTTTTATTATGTTATATGTCATTTATAAATGAATGGAAACTTTAGAGTTTTAGGATAAAATGCTTACAATCATTTTAAAAGTTATAGACTTATAGTTGATAACAAAGATATTACTTTATTTCATAATTAAATTCATCATGTAAGTGTCATGTACGATCTTGACTCCAAGAACAAATATTAACATTACCCAACATAGAGCAAGAGTTAAGTTTTTTAATTTCGAGAGACCTATAAATTAATATTTTTTTTGAGTGCGACCCTTTCTCGAGTTCTCCTTGATCCTTTGCCAATTTATATAAATTAAAGTCGTAATAATTCATTAAAATTTCATGGACAAATGCTGATTTGCATTTTGAATTGAACGTTAAGATATTAATTAAAAAAATACAATATCATTGCATATATATATACACACACCCCTCTATAGAAACACTACTATATCTCCTTTCTTCTCTTAAAACACAAATCTCCATCTCTCTCCTCTCGCCGGCAAAAATGAAGGTCTCGCCGGCGGCACCACTTTCCGTCACTCTCCTCCTCGTCCTATTTCTCTCCACCACCACTTACGCCCACAACATTACTAAGATCCTCGCAAAACACCCTGAATTCTCCACCTTCAACCATTACCTAACCGTCACACACTTAGCTGCAGAAATCAACCGCCGACAGACCATCACTGTCTGCGCAATTGACAATGCTGCCATGAACGTCCTCCTTGAAAAACACCTCCCTACTTATACTCTCAAAAACGTCCTTTCTCTCCACGTATTCGCCGATTACTTCGGCGCCAAGAAACTCCACCAAATCACTAAAGGAAGTACTCTCACCGCCACAATGTTCCAAGCCACCGGCGAAGCTCCGGGAACTTCTGGGTACATCAATATCACAAATATGAAAGGTGGGAAAGTAGGTTTCGCAAATGAAGACAACGACGGCCATTTCGCTGCTACTTTCGTTAAATCCGTCGTAGAAATGCCGTACAACATCTCCGTTATTCAAATCAGCCATATTCTCACTTCCGCTGCTGCTGAAGCTCCGGTAGCTGCTCCAAGTGACCTTAACGTCACCACATTAATGGCGAAACAGGGATGCAAATCATTTTCAGATCTGTTAAAATCTCACCCAGATGTCGCCAAAACCTTCGCAGAAAATGTACAGAGTGGGTTAACAGTGTTCTGCCCCACCGACGGCGTAATCAGCGCCTTCATGCCTAAATTCAAAAACCTAACAAAAGACGGCCAAGCTTCATTACTATTATACCATGGAATCCCTGTTTACAATTCCATGGGTATGTTGAAATCCAACAACGGATTAATGAACACTCTAGCTACAGAAGGTAAAAATAAATACGATTTCACCGTTCAAAACGACGGAGACGATGTGAAATTGGAAACAAAAGTCGTAACAGCAACGATCTCCGGTACATTATACGATGAAGAGCCATTATCCGTTTACAAAGTCGATAAAGTTTTACTCCCCAGAGAATTATTCAAAGGTACTGTAGCTGAAGAACCAGCTCCAGCTCCGAAAGGTTCGAAGAACAAGAAGAAGAGCAGTAAAAAGGGAGGAGCCGATGATGTTGAAGACGACGGTGCACCGGAGCCCAGCCAGGACGACGATGAAGATCCGGCGGATGATTCTGCAAATTTGAACTGGGCTAATAATGTGAAGAGTAGTGGGTTATTTGTTACAGTTGTAATAAGCATTATTTGTGTTGCCATTATTTGATAATAATGGGACCATAATGTTATTTTGGCTTGCACATAGATATCATTTTATTTTCTTTATGTTTTTGAAAGAGTTTTTTGGTATTTAATTTTGATTGTATTGTGCAATTTTTTTTCTTTTTTATCCACATTGTAATTTGTATTTGAAAAAAAAATATACAATAAATTGCATCTTTTTATCAAATTTAATTTATAAATACTCGATTGATTTGATAAATAAGACTTTTGTTTGTTAGAACTCAAATACTCAATCATGATAATAAGAGTCTTGTTTGATCTAATACTAATTTTATTTCTTACTCTGAAATGTTATTATAAAGAGATTTGACAATAGATGTGAAATGACAAAGTGTAGAAATAATGGCTACTTCTCATGTGTCGGTGCGAAGGAAATTCGTTTTTTTTCTTGCTTTTTGATAAATAAAGAAAAGAATATATATGATCTCCATATCTTCCTTTTTCCTCTTAAGGTTTAATATGTTTGCATAAATAATGTGAAGTACCAAACACAAGAATAAAGCCGTTTATATATTTTTTTTGCTTTTTAGACTTTAATGTTATGATGACAAATCAATATTATATTATATTTAAAAGATGTGTTAAATAATTGGAAGTTTGAATAATGCAATTTGGAATTATAAAACCATACTTGATTAATAATTGCTATATGACGAGATTTAAACGTGGCATAGTGTCGGTGCCTTTTAATTACTGTAAAATTTTATTATAATGTTTTTTATTTTATGAATCTTGGAGTACTGAATTAAATAATTTGGGGTTGGTGATTCTGCTGTATTAATGACTAGTTGGCCAATTTCATTTTCTCCAAGAAAAGACGACCTACATGTTAAATCACCCACACTCTTCCAGCTAATAAATTTATCACAATTCACATGATAAGTATCCAAGACAAACAAGTATATTAATGTTACACTCGTTAGTAAATTTTATTTAGATAGTTGGAAATGTTCAGTACATAGATATGTTATTAAGAGGTTAGAAGAAAGTTAACGATTTTATATGTCATATTCTTTAATTATACATATGAATATCAACAAGTCGTAAAATTTCATACTTATTTTAGTCGATACATATTTATATAACTAACTTATGCCGCACGTTTGAGAACACACGCAGACTTTAAATATATGATTTGGAAATGTCTAATAAAAACATATTATCATGTGTTCATCAAATGCTCAATTGAAACATGTTATTATTAAATGTCTAAATAAAATTTGATGATATGTTAAAAGGATTGTCAATGTATTGAACCTCAGTATTAGTAGGTACTGCTCCCTCCGTCTCATTTTATATGTCACCTTTTTATTTTGCATTTGCATTAAGAAATTATGTAACTTTATCTTTCTACCCTTATTTAATGTTTTCTTAAGTCACTTTATAATAAATGATGAATACATTTTTAAGATTTATTAACTACTCTATCAATGGTATAATAGGCAGAATATGGTAATTTATGCATAAATTTTATAAAATGACAAGTATTGTAGTCCAACTATTTATAGAAAGGGATGACATATAAAATGGGACGGGGAGTATATATAGGATAATTTTCTTTTAATTAATTAATGTTGTAATGGAGAGTATAATTAATGTTACAAGAAGTATTTCTTTATATAGCTTTCTTCTTAATTGTTTCTTAATCAGTCTAGCCTCGAAATATGAGAGGTGTGTCCATTCCCATAATTGTCAAATTATTACTCCCTATGTCCCTAATTACTTGTCCACTTTTTCATTCATAGTTGTCTCTAATTACTTGTCCATTTTGACAAATCAAGAAAGGACAATTTTTTTTACCTATTATACCCTCAATTAAATGACTAATTATCTTGAAAAATGCAGAACTTTTCATCCACTTCATAATTAATAAAGGTAAAATGGTAAACTCACCATGTTATTAATTGATTTCTTAATAGGTGTGTCAATTCAAAAGTGAACAAGTAATTAGGGACAAAGGGGAGAGTATACACAACTTGTTGAGCTAGAATAAATTTGGCGTGGATAATACTTCTCAAATTTTAAGATTCAATGAGTTTTGGTTCTAACTTGAGATTCAAATTGCAACTCCACATGTTATTATACCAAAGGTAAAAGATCACATTATTTTATAGGCCAAAAGAGAGTTGGTCGGAATTAATTACTATGGTGAAATTTTCAAATAAGTTAAGTACATCATCAAAATCACTCAGCTAGAGACAAATATAAGATTTAGAGTAACTGAGTTCATAATACTTTGGTCTATAATACATTATGTTTTTTTTTTTTTTAACGTTTTCTTGAACTCACAATCTTAAAGTTATAAGCGAGGGAGGTTTACCATCCGAGCCAGAGGCGGACCCACATGCACCCGATAACTTTTATTGGGGCCTCAAAATTTTGGAGGCCTAAGCAAGCTTTGCTAACGTTACCCTTGTGCCGCTCATAGCCTTACTCTTGAGTCCCTCTTAGTAGTGCCTCCTATCTTCAAATTCTGGGTTTGTCTCTGTAATTAAGTATTATTTTTTTTATTTGCAAGGAATTTTCCAATTGATATTTTTTGCAACCATGCATATGCATATAAATATTGTAAAATTAGAACCAACTATCTATTAGTGATTCTTATATGTATGAACCAAGTATGTATTAGGAGGGTAAGTATTGCCCTTGCGATTCTAATGAGGCCTAGATTGCTCTTCCTTGATGAACCAACAAGTGGACTAAATAGGTAGATAATGTTCTTAAGAATAGATAGTACTTTCTTTAAGCAACAGTAGCATGGATTTATATATACATATTGCCCTTGTATTTAGCATGTCTTAGGATATAAAGATGAACTTATTCTGTTGTTATTTTAATAAGTTTGATCCTCTAAACAAGATGACAACAACAGAAGTAATTCGAAGTCTGGTTGACTTCTATCATCATTCTCAGTACTGCTATGTAGCAAATGAAACAGTAGAAGAAATGTCCAAAATTGTAAGTTTTAAAGTAGAAAACCTTGATCTTGATTTCTTCATCATCTATCTAATTTCTTCTCTCATCAATTGTAATCTTTCTTTTTTTGTAACAGAAAGGAACAGTTCTAGATTCTAACGGAAGCCAGGCTAGTTAATTTCTTTATGCAATCCTACACCTTAACCAAACGTTCGTTTGTTAATATGTCTAGAGACTTTGGCTATTACTGACTGAGGGTTGTGATCTACTCAGTGGTCTCCGTCTGCCTTGGAACCATCTATTATAACTTATTTCTCCTAATGAGATTTTTACTTGATTCCTTTGTAATTAATGTCTCCGCGTTTTTTTTAATCAAATTGACATTATGCAGGCAAGAGCTGAATGTTCATCTTTCGTCTTTGGATTTATGGCACTTGTTGAATGTAGTGATAATGTAGAAGCTTCCATACGAGTTAGTTACATTGTAAACAGTAATGGCATGAAGTTAGTTAGAATTCTGTTACAAAGTTAACTATGGTTAAGTTAGAGTTAACTAAGTGAGTTAGTTACAAAATTAGATTTCACACTATAAATATGGTTGTATTGATACTGTACAAGTACAGATGTATGTGAGAATTATAGAATACAATTTCTCTCTTCTTCTTTCTACTATGTGATTATGTTTGAGCTTAGTTTCTTCATGGTATCAAAGCTCAAGGAGTAAAGATCTCACTGCTTCTTAGTGCATTTGGATCAATGCATCTGGAGGATTGTTGCCTTGTTCCCGTAGCAGATCTTCATCAATGGCACCTGATCAAAATTCAGAGGTTCCTACCAACACAGCTCAGAGTGGTACAATGGTGATTGATGCACATCATCCACTATATCTCCAAGCGTGTGATACACCAGGTAGCTCTCTAGTTTCTATTCAACTCACTGGATCTGAAAATTACTCCTTATGGAGCAGATCAATGAAAATAGGCTTATTAGGCAAAGGCAAGTTAGGGTTTGTTGATGGAAGGTACTCAAAAACGATGTTTCCAGAATCTCAACATGATCTCTGGGAGAAGTGTAATGCAATAGTTCTTTCCTGGATTATGATGTCTGTTAGTAGAGAGCTTCTTAGTGGAATAGTATATGCTAGTAGTGCTCATCAAGTTTGGGTTGATCTCAAAGAGAGATTCGACAAAATTGATGGATCTAGAATATTTTTTCTACACAAGGAAATTGTTACATTGACTCAAGGAGTCTCATCTGTAGCTAGCTATTTTTCTAGGCTTAAGGAGCTTTGGATGGAATTTGATTCCCTCATGCCCTGTCCGAGTTGTGAATGTGAAGTGTCGAAAACCTATGCTACTCATTCTGAGTATCAGAGGTTGATGCAATTCCTCCTTGGATTGAATGAATCATACAATCAATGTAGAAGTCAGATTATGATGATGGATCCAACACCAAGTGTGAACAAGGCTTATTCCTTGGTGATGGCTGAAGAATGTCAAAGAGTTCTTAGGAAATCCAATATGATCAGTACTGAGACTACTCACTCTGGACAACTACCAGATGCCATGGCTTTTTTCAGTCATGGAAAGGGTTCTCACTCTGCCTCTGCAGCAGGCAATTCACCTCACTCAAGGTCCAATTTCAAACCTCGAAACATCCAACAAGAATCAGATTGTGACTATCAGAATCGGAAGCGGTCACACTAGAGCTGTTTGTTTTAGGTTACATGGTTATCCAGCCAATTGGAAGGGCAAGAGAAGGACTAGCCCTGGACCTATTACTGCTGCTAACCTTGTCAGGGGAGTTTCTAATTAGCATAATGGAGGTCACATGGATTTTTCGCCTGGTTCAGTGGTTGATGGCCAGGGTTCTTTCACCACTGGGATTGGTAATACAAACACAGGCAGATCTCCGATACAGCACAGTTCTTCTCAACCAACTTCCAATACTGGTATGTCTTACCCTGGTTCTTCTCATGTTCTTATGACTAATCTGTAGACATATCCATATCCATCCACACTGTGTGCATATCCTCCTACTCCTCAACAATACATGCAGTTCTCACAGTCCATTGATCAGGAGAATGGACGGCCTAACACCGACACCACTATGAAGGCAACAGGTATGACCAACAGTCCTACTCAAGTTCCTGTTGATGCTAAATGGATTATAGATTCTGGAGCATCTAAACACATGGTTAATAACTCTAACATGCTAACCAAATTCACATCAATCCATGCCTCACGAGAAGGAAGAGTTCATCTGCCAACTGGTAGTTTAGCTACGATTGTCAACACTGGTTCTTCACAGATTTTGGGAGGGGTTGGTATACATAATGTACTTCATATTCCTGAGTTCAAGTACAACCTGTTGTTTGTACCAAAGTTAACAAGGGAATTAAACTGTGGGGTGTTATTTTATCCTGATTTCTGTATATTTCAGGACCTCTCCAATGGGAAGGTGAGGGGGATTGGCAAGTTGGAGGACGATCTATATGTTCTTCAGGTGGATGGTCTGCTGAAGTCACAAGGAGCTCCATTAAAGTCCTCTATAGCTAATGTAGTAGCTGTTTCTAAGTCTGATTCTATAATAAATGCTAACAGTAGCAATTTGTCTCTTTGGCATAGGAGACTTGGTCATGTACCAATCCCTACTCTCAAGAAACTTGGTTGTTTTAACAATGTATCTTGTAAGTCTGATGTACCCTGCACTGTATGTCCATTAGCTAAACAATCAAGACTTCCTTTTCCATTGAGTAATACCACCACGTCTACTTGTTTTCATACTTTACATGCTGATGTCTGGGGTCCCTACAGAGTGCCAACTCATGATGGAAAGAGATTTTTCCTAACCATAGTTGATGATTGTTCTCGATATACTTGGATATTCTTACTCAATTCTAAATCTGAGGTGATTGTAGCTCTCAAGGATTTTCTTACTATGGTCAGTAATGTGTTCACAGCTACCGTAAAGATACTGAGAACAGATAATGGTTGTGAATTTTTCAATTCACAGGTAGCTACGTTATTGATGTCCCTAGGCATTCTTCATCAAAGTTCTTGTGTCTATACTCCACAGCAAAATGGAGTGGTTGAGAGGAAACACAGACACATCCTAAACACCACAGAGCATTACGGTTTCAAGCAAGTCCGCCACTCAAGTTTTGGGGTGAATGTGTTCTTACAGTGTGTATCTCATAAATGTAATTCCTTCATCAGATTTACAGTGAAAACTCCATACAAAGGTTTTGTTCAAAATCACGCTTCTCTAACTCATTTAAAGGGGTTGGGTTGTTTGGCTTTTGCTACAGAGGTAAGGAAGGTAGATAAGTTTGCCTCCAGGGCTATTCCAGCTGGTTTTTTTTAGGCTATTCAGCCTTACAAAAGGGGTACCAACTATGGTCTTTACACACATATGAGTTTCTAGTCAGCAGGGATGTGATGTTTCATGAAGATATCTTCCTATTCCAGCATATACACTCCACTGTTTCTCCTATATTTCCTGTCCCCAAGTTTTCAGAATTGTATGCTGACTCTACTCCTACTAGTGTTCCTCCTACAACTCCTTCTTGTCCTACCTCTGAGTCTCCTTATATACCTGTTGTACCTCCTCCTGCTAGGAGATCTTCCAGGACCAGTAGACCTCCTATATGGATGCAAGATTTCCTTACTTCTCAGCCAAACTCTAGCTGTGTTTATCCAGTATCCAATCATATCAGCTATGCCAATCTTTCCCCTGCCTATGGTCATGCCTTGGCTGCTTATTCCAGCATTGTTGAACCTACTTCCTTCACTGAAGCTGCTTCTAATCCCCTTTGGGTGGAAGCTATGAAATCTGAGATATCTGCTCTAGAGGACAATAACACCTGGACCATTACTGATCTACCCCCAGGCAAGCATCCTATTGGTTGTAAATGGGTGTTTAAGGTTAAATATCTAGCTTCAAGGGCTGTTGAGAGGTATAAAGCTCGCCTTGTAGCCAAAGGGTTCAATCAGAAAGAAGGGTTGGATTATTCAGAGACTTTTTCTCCTGTTGCAAAGATGGTCACTGTCAGATCAGTGTTGGCTATTGCTGCTGCTAAGCACTGGCCTATATTTCAAATGGATGTGCACAATGCTTTTTTACAAGGTGATCTCCCTGAGGAGGTGTATATGGTTATTCCTCCTGGATTTTGCAGACAGGAGGAGTCTGGGAAAGTCTACAAACTCCATAAGTCACTTTATGGTTTGAAGCAAGCTCCAAGGTGTTGGAATATTAAGTTGACTGAAGCTTTAGTTCAATTAGGCTTTGTTCAAAGTCACTATGATTACTCTCTTTTTACTAAGAATATAGATCAAAATATGATAGTAGTGCTGGTATATGTTGATGATCTCTAAGTGACTGGCAGTTGCAATGATCTAATACTTCAAACTAGAAATGACTTGAAGCTTAAGTTCAAAATGAAGGATTTGGGGGAACTGAAATTCTTCCTTGGAATTGAATTTTCTAGGTCTCAAGAAGGGTATGTAATGAGCCAAAGAAAATATGCTTTGGAATTGATCTCTGAGATGGGGTTGAGTGGAGCCAAACCAGTTTATACACCTTTGGATCCCAGTTCCAAGCTCACATCAATTGAGTTTGACTTTCATGTGCAAGGATCTAAATCTACCAAAGAAGACATAGCCTGTAAGATATCGAAAGTACCAAAGGCTAGTAGGAGGCTACTATATCTAACAATGACTAGGTGGATATCTCATTTGCAGACATACTCTAAATCGCTTTATGCATGCTCCCAAACAAATCCATATGGAGGTCGCTTTAGATTGGTCAAGTATATCAAGTCAAGACTGTTTGGGTTTGTTTATGCCACCAAAGCTCAGGAAACTTAACAATCTATTGTGACTCTGACTGGGGAACTTGTGTGCAAACAAGAAAGTCGGTCACAGGTTATTTGGCAAAATTTCGAGAAGCAATTATTACTTGGAAATCAAAGAAACAGGAAACAGTTGCAAGGAGTCACTGCCAATTCAGGAGTATGGCTTCAGCAGTTGCAGAAATAACTTGGCTTATTGGAATTTATAAAGAATTAGGAGTAACTATCAAGCAACCAGTGAATCTTTTCTGTGATAGCAAAGCTGCTATACAGATTGCAGCTAATCCTATATTTCATGAACGAACTAAACATTTTGACATTGATTGTTATTTTGTGCGAGAAAAAATATTATAGGGAATGGTCAAGACTCATCATGTATCAACTAAAGACCAGCTAGCTGATCTACTCACAAAAGGTCTATGGAAAGCTCCTCACTCACACTTGATGTCCAAGCTAAGTCTGAAAGATATTTTCCAGCCTTCAGCTTGAGGAAGGGTGTTGAATGTAGTGATAATGTAGAAGTTTCCATACGAGTTAGTTACATTGTAAACAGTAATGGCATGAAGTTAGTTAGAATTCTGTTACAAAGTTAACTATGGTTAAGTTAGAGTTAACTAAGTGAGTTAGTTACAGAATTAGATTTCACACTATAAATATGGTTGTATTGATACTGTACAAGTACAGATGTATTTGAGAATTATAGAATACAATTTCTCTCTTCTTCTTTCTACTATGTGATTATGTTTGAGCTATAGTTTCTTCAGCACTCATGTAGATAGGAGGTTTCCCTGGAGGATATGAAAGTTGGTACTTTGTATGACACTCTAGAAAAACCTACATTATCTATATGAAAGCACATGATTTGTAGGTACCAGCTCGGCATGTTCAGACCAATCACCTTCTTCAATGGAAAATCTGTTAAGATCCGTCCAGTCTTAATAGCAGAATTAGAACCAACATCCCGGCAACTCGGAAAAGATCTTGATCAGTTGAAGGTCCTTGATAATGGATACAAGATGAAGGTACCAAATCTTCATTCTTGACTTATCCGTTTACTTTCACTCTGATTATAAAATTTGAGTCTCATCAAGTCATACCTTTGTGTGCTAATTGTTTGTGTTTGAATATTTTGTTCAATTCTGATGATTACCACCTTCTATATTTTTACCTTCTTATCTGAATGTTGCTCTCTTTTTTTAGGGTTTAAGCTTATTGGCTTAACTCTGTGACATAAATTATGAGAAGACAAGTCCATAAACATAAGAATCACTAATACATAGTATATGGTTTGAGTCTTGGGTTTGGAGTGATAGACAGGCTCGCGATTTTTTACGGTTATTAGGACATACTACAACTACTTCTTTTCCTTATGCTTTCAGAAGAACATAGATAGTGTATTTACCACTTCATTCAGTTCCTCTTCAGGCCACTATTACTTTGCAAGCTAATATAGTAAGCAATTTGATGCAGATAGGGCTCTAAGATGTTGCATCAGCAAACAATGCAATCAACCTAATGATGCTTCTTTTGAATCGACGTGCCGCCTGATTGGCCTAGCTACAAATATCAAATAAATTTGTCTCATCCTCCTGATAGCATATCATTGTTATCCAAGTTGGCATAGTTTAGCCAGAAAAAAGAAATAATAGTTCAATCTCCTTGTTTATCCATTGTTGAACACATTCTCTCTGTTTTGATAATTTGAACATATTGTTGTTGTTTGATAATTCATATTTTTTTTTTACGAAGACAAGAAAGTGGGTGTATTGATTGTTCTTGTTTTATATGAATGATGTTGTTTGAGTTATGTAATTCTGCTATTACTATTTTTAATTGATTTTCTGGTTAAATATATGATTAAGGTGAATTTATGATCAACTTCAGTTTCCATAATGATTTCCACTAAAATAGGTCTTTTTTAGCGGCAATTATTGTATTTTTACCGGTAATAACAAATGCCGCAAAATAAGGAACCTTTACCGGCAATAATAATTGCCACTAAATAAATGCCAATAGAAGTAATTACTTTTAGTGGCAATAATATGAATATTTACCGGCACTCTATATAATTGTCACTAAAGGCTTTAGCAACACTAGATGCAATAACATTAACTTAAATACCGCCAAAAAGTGTTTTGCAACAATAATATTGCCGCTAAAATGAAAAATCAAATGCCACTATTGTGGTAGTGCATGATGTATCATGTTACTATATATACCTATTGCAGAACGTACTCCTCCTTTATCCAATTTGAGAATGACAATGTAAGCAACTCACACGTTTACGGAGTTAATGATCTGCCTAACTATACACTATTACCAGTCTTTAATTAAGAGAGAATACAAACAAGATAATTTTGTAAACTATACTTCATATGCTGCACATAACAAGTAGATCATGTAGCAAATTGCTAGTGATTGCAAAAACATTACATTGAATTATACAAACAAAAACAAAGGAAACAAAGTGGAAAACATACATCAATATAATTACTACTAACATATCCAAGTACCAAATATCAATATGGCTTATATATTGCCAAAATTACAATTTAATTCTTCCATATGGAAAAATCTTGTTACAAACATTATTCTTATTGCAAGCATATGCATAAAAGATAATTTTAATTATTATGAGTATCATATACTATATGTTGTTAGAGTATAAATAACACTTCTTGGCAGAATGTCCAGTAGTTGTAAGAAGAGCAGAGAAGCCAGTGTACTGTTCCTCTTTCTTGGCTACACATATATTGGCTATCATTTTAGAGAGTTCACTTTGGTTCACCTTTGATTGACTTGCATATTCTTCCATTGGCATCCACTACAATGATTAAAAAAAATAGGGGTAAAGTAAAGTTATAGTTCTTGGAAACAAGCTTCATTTTAGTGTCTTAATTTAAATAGATACAAACTTTAAAATAATAAAGAGACTTTTGAATCTTGTGATTTGAAATTAAGCATGTATGTTATATTAAAATGCACTTTAAATCTTATAGTCTTAAGCATATACCAGATGAGATATTATATTATTATTAACTTCACGCAATTTAAATTCTTATATTATTTCTGGTTTGTCTAAAAAAGAGCATCTCTCTTTCCATATTTAGTAAGTTTTCCTTATCCAACATCCTGCATGACAAGTTTAAGACCAAAAGATTTAAAAAACTATATACAATATATATTTTTAATTCAAGACAACAAGATTCAAATATCTCCTTTTATTTATTAAACTTCGTGTTCAGTTAAACAAAAAATACTTAAATTAGGACAAAGAAAGTACTAAATATATGAAAAGTTACGTATTTTGAAATCAACTAAAAGAAAAGTATGACATATAAATTGAACCAGCTTGAGTAAATATATATACCTTAGCTCCCTCAATCTCAGCATCTTGCTTGTTGATAGTGAAATTAAGTGGTTTCAGCATGCATATGAAGAACAAATCAGATTTTCCAAAGAATGATTTGTGACTTTGTCTGGATATAAATAAGGTATTTTAATTAACTTATATTGACATTTTATCAAATATAATTTATACTATACTTCTAAATGATTGAAAATGGATGGAAATTCATACCTGAAGGCAAGGAGTTCAACAAATTCTGTCTCAATCTATAAAAAATAAAAATAAAAAAAAGGTTCTACATTAGTTTTCTAGCACTATATTTTTTAGTTTTATTTTTTTTAAAAAAAGAATTACTTTTTATTTTCATATCGAAGAATTTAGTAGTGTATATAATACTTACTCCTGTCTCTTCTTGCACTTCTCTAACGGCTGCCATACATATATCCTCCCCCTACAATTAGTAGAATTCGTAAAAAAAATAATTAATTTGCGACGAACTTCATCGCAAAATCACTAATAACTTTCTTAATAATAATATATTAGAATACTAAGTAGAATCAGTGAAGAATTTTACTGTTTAGCGATAAAATTTGTCAATAACAATTTCTATATTTTTAGCCGTGTATATCATTGACATGTTTTTTTCGTCAAATCGAGCTAATCTGACTTTGGTACATTTTGTGTATGAAAATAGAAATGGTCCAACATGATTTTGGCGTTTTTATTTTAATAGAAATATATATATATAAATTTTAAAATGCACAAGCTGATTCTTCGAAACTTAATGTATTGACAAATTTCATTTAAAACGTTTATTCACCTAAATCGTTTTCTTTGTCCCAAAATTCTGATTCTCATTATGACAGTTCCGCTTAGAGTTGAGCGGACGAGAATTTACAATTTAAAATTCAGATAATCAATCAATTAAGCTAATAAAATTCCTTGTTCCGTTAATATATCTATAAATGGAAATGAATGACTCGGAAAAAATGTTAATACTATAAAAAAAAAAAAATATGAACACAAGCCAATGTCATAACAATAAATAATAAAATAAATTAAAAAAAAAAGTAAAGATGAGAAAAAGGGGAAAATATAAATTTGTTAAACCTCATCAACAACACCAGTAGGAAGCTTCCAAGTCCCAGTAATTTTTCCAGATTTTTCTTTAACTACCAGTACCTGCAATGTCATATTTTTAATTAAATTTGAAAATAAATAACTTTAGTACTTCTTAATGTACCTTAAATAATAAATTTGTATAATTGTATAACATATTTAAAGACCTTAATATCTTTAGCATGTTCTAAATCATAAATTTAAAAAAAAAAAAAATTTCTTAAACTTCGTGTCAAATCAAATTATATCATATTTAAAATTTTAACGAACCTGTCCGTCTTGATCGAGGACAAAAGCACCAATACCAATACGATGAGAAGCATTAGCAGGAAAAGTATGAGGAATTTCATGAGGAATCCAATAAACAAGCATCAAATATGTTGCCTCTGCATGATGATACCAAAATCCCTCCTGCATTAATTTAATTTATCATATTATTTTTTAATTAATTAAACACTTATTTATATGAATTTAAAATAATCTAATGTTAATAATTAATTATTAGTGGAATAATATTTTCATGAAATATTTACCTTTACTGCTGCATCAACAAGATGAGCAAGTTCTATAGGTAACTTAATCCAAACACCCTTCTTTCCCTGACCATCAAAATCAAAGGAAAATTAACAAAAAGAAATTACATTACCATTAGTGAGATATTCTTTTTTCGATGACCGATGATAGTATAATTTAATTTGTTATAGCAGGTTATTCTATCTATTTATTATGTATTAGGAAGTTCAATTGAGTTTGATGTCATATTGAACAATTAATCATGTCATGCTTACTTTAACTTCGAGTTATTAGCGTTAGTTCTTAAGTTGCAAGCGTTTGTAATTTAAATATTTGTTGAGACTCACTCATCCTCTTAAGTGATAATTAGCCGTCCATATAATATCATGGGAAAATGATAAAAAAAATGCCCTTAAACTATGTGAAAGGAACAAAAATGCCCTTCGTTTATAGTTTGACTTAAAAATGCCCTTGCAGTCAATACTTTGGTCCATAAATGCCCCTATAGTTACAAAATGGGTCAAAAATGCCCTATTCCAAATAAATATATTATATTTTTTCTTTTTAAACACATCTTCTTTCTAATTTAAATATTATTAAAGAACACCAACAAGGGTTGTGGTGGAGTGGTAACTACTCCTTCATCCTTAACCATGAGGTCGTTCGAGTCCCCTTAGGTACGGAGTCGCCATTGTTAGGGAGCGCTTTGCCCCCCAATGTGGGACTTCCCTGCGCAAATCCGGATTTAGTCGGGCTCCAATGTGGGTACCGGGCACAGTATGGAAAACCAAAAAAAATTATTAAAAAACACTATTCTTGTTTTCTTTCTTCTAAAATCACTTTAACAAATAAAAATGTAGGAAATATTTTTTCTTCTTAATCTCATTTTATCAATTAAAATAGAATAACTTCATATACCCTTTTGACAGATAATATATGTCATATATATAAGATCATAGCATATCCATCATTAATTTATATTCATATAACGATAAGAAATAATGATAAATAAAAATAATAAATATTTTCATTTTTTATTTTTTTCTGAATTGAAGTAAGATAAACATTTGTTAATTTAAAAAAAAAACATTATTAGAAAAAGAATGTATTAAAAAGAAAATAATAATATATTTATTTTGAAAATGAGCATTTTGACCCATTAAATAACAATAAGGGCATTTTTGGATCAAAGTATTGACGGCAAGAATATTTTTGGACCAAACTACAAATGGAGGGCATTTTTGAGCCAAACTATAAACAAAGTGCATTTTTGTTCCTTTCACATAGTTTAAGGACATTTTTAACCCTTTTCCCAAATACTATCATTTATCATTGATTCTAGGTTACTAGTCAATATGATTAAATAAATTTATTATCTGCAATTACCTTTTGAGTGATCACAATATATGTAAATATATTTTCCATACTATACATATAACTTAAACTCTAATATTACGACCGAGTAAGTATCAAGTATATATATTATACATAAATACCTTTAACCTCCAATGAGAAATGGAAGCCTTGAGCATATTATGAAATTTAAGAAAATCCATAGGCTCCTCCTTCTTCATGTTCACAATAACTCCTCCATAGTTATCTTCAATTGCCTCAAATATCTCCATTTTTATGTCAATTGATGCCTCTTCAAAAGAATCCATTAATTCTGAGCTTTTCAAACAACAAAAGAAAACATAATTAGGTAAAGAAATCTGAACAATTTAAGTGTTAATCATAATTAAATATAATATTTTTCTTTAAAAAATAGTAAAGATATATGCAATCAAATTTGTTGCATGCCCCTCACTACTTCTTAGGTTAGACTCAGTTCGAAAGAATTTTTCCAAGAACAACAAATATATTGTAAAATAAGTGATAGCTTAGTTAGCAAATCGCACCAGATGATATTTAGAGATAGATTCAGAATTTGAATTTTATAAAATATGTTTCGGAATTTACCATGTACAACCAAAAAAGTAAGAAGATTTTTTAATTTGTATATTTTTGACATACCATGAGATTTTGGTGGATATCATGCTATTAATAATAAAATGATAAATTTAAAATTAGATTATTTTTAAATATAAAAATATGTTATTTTTTTTTTCTTAACAGATTAACCAAAAATTAACCGTGATATATAAAATGAAACTATTAACCAAAAATTAATCGTGACATATAAAATGAAATGATGGGAGTAATATGATTTAGTACCTCAGAGTATATGGTAAAATTGGACATAATCTATTATGAGAATTTTAATGAGCTAATCAAGTGACACGTGGAGACGCATATGCAAATCAGTAAAGAAAATAAAGAAAAATTACAAACTTTCATAAGTATATATTTGCAAAATACTAAAACTATAAAGTTATAAGCAACTAGGAAATAGGTTTTTGTTAAGCTAATTAATATACGTAACGTACCAATTAGCAAAATATATTAGAGATTGATTTCTTCAGCTAGAGTATCTTGAAAATATTGTAATTATAATGCCCTATTTATACAAGCTGGCTAGATGGAAAAAATACATATTTTTTGGATGGAAATTGAGAATAAATTTACATGGTATGAAGCACATGCCTAAGGGTCGTCTTTTAGCTAATTATATAGTTTAATACTCCCTCCGTCTCATTTTATGTGACATTTTTCAGATTTCGAGATTCAAACAAGTCTAACTTTAACCGTAAATTTTTCATAGATCTTTTAAACATTTTGAATTATCAATTGTTGTGACTTATAATATTTTTTACGTAGTTTACAAATATATAAATTTCTTTTCAAAAAAATTGAAGATTTCATGCACAAATCTCCGGTCAAACTTATACTGTTTGACTCTCGAAAAACGAAAAATGTCACATAAATTGGGACAGAGGGACTTTCCTCAGATTTACTTTTACTTGTCCATCAGATATTTCAAACATAGATTTTTATTTTTACTTATCAATATCTTTAACATAGTAAGAAAAGATAGTTACTTTTTTCCATGTCACTATTAAAAAATAACTATTTTTCTATTGAAATTCTTCACTAGAAGTATTCGGCGTGAATGTTTCCACAAATATTCTGATTGAATCGGTAGAGTGAAAAAATAGTAATGTTTTCGTACAGAAAAATTAGAAAGTTTCCACTATTTAATTCAATGAAAATTTGTTTCTTGCTATGCATTTTCCTAGTGAGCTGGTTCGATAAGAAATAAGTCGGAAAATTATGTTTTATAGCATAAATTTCCCGTGGTGGGGTACTTAGCACTAATTATTTATTCCCCAAATTATTTTTTAAAATCAATTAATATGAGTATTATAATAATTATACTTTATCATATCAATCATTATTTCTTAAAAAAATATGTAAAATTTAGTATAAATAAATAAAAATGAACTCGAAGAAAATAATAATTTGTATATCACATCGGACATAACTAGGTAGTTGTTCATACATGAACAAGAAAGAGCCAATATAAATATGACTAGGTAAATTAGCAGTAAGTCCAATAATTAAAGCCGTGTTGATTGGTACAAATTAAACTATACGTCAAGAAAACGTATGAATATTACGTCCAATGTATATGATATCATGATGTTAATACAACAATTAATGAAAGAAAGATTAATATGACTATAATCAATGTGAGATGACTATCCATATTTTATGAAGGTCTTGCTATGTATAGGAACCTATCTAGCTAATTAATACAACATTTCAATAAATATTGAACTTTTGCTAGGAACTTTTGTTTTGATAGTCAACTAATATTAATCTAGCAAATAAAGCAAAAAGTAAAAACTTAATGGGAAAATGACGTTCGAAATATTTTATACTGATATTTGGGATCCAAAATAAATCTTAGTTTGTTTAGATTTAGGAGATATTATTCTTTTAGAAATTCTTTTCCGTTTGTGGCTTGAGTTCCTGTAACATTTAAATTGATCATATTGTCTATAAAATTGTTCATCAAGTGATCGGTGTTATTGGCGTAGATCTGGTCAATGTTTTCACTTTTCAGTATTAACCATTAAGTTCGATTAGTTGTGTCAGCTGCATATATAGTAACTAAAGTTTGATTAGAATCATATTAGTAAGATAAAAACACAGTTCAAACAATTATCCTAAATTCCACGATTACCCTCAAAAAGGTTATAGCTGAATGCATATGCAAAGTCTAAAGGATAAGAGATAAAGTTCCGGTTTAAATTTGATGAATTGAGTATTAATGGTTGAGAGAATAAATCAAAGATATAACAAAACTAACAAGAGATTATTAAGATAACCCTTGTTTCCAACTATCGATATTGATAATTTGAAGATATCGATCTCCGAACAAGACATATGGGCTAAGTCAAGAATCTTGCATAAATAATGAAGATAGCTTGAAAGAATGAAAAATAAAAGATAATTTCTTGTATGTATGTGTTGTGTTTTTGACAAAATTGATGTTTTCACTATTTATATAGGGATCATTTTCTAAGAATTGATTGTCTATAATGATTAAATCTCATAACTTATGATAAAATAACCTAACAAATGACATTTAAGAATAATGCGTGACACACTCTAGCTCAATTGCGTTGCATTTTCCGCGACTCTTTTTATCCTTTTTAATTAAAATCAATTCTGACTCTCTTTTTTCTTTTTTTCTTTAATTTAACAAAGAAAAAACCATACATGCATCGATAAAAGTCTATAGAGGCCACATGACATGCAAATGCAGAGAAATTAAAGGCGTTTTGGGTTTGGAATTACGTACAAGGAATATTGAGGTGACTCTAAATCTAGTAAGTAAATGTTAGGACCGAAAATAAGCAGGTGTAATGCGGAAGCAAGCAAAGCAAACCTCAAAAGACCATGAGTAAGAAGACAAACGAGAAACACACCAAAAGAGACAGATTTAATGTGGTTCGGTCAATTGACCTACGTCCACAAAGGAGATGAACAATCCACTATAAATATAAGAGTACAAAATATAGAGAGAAACAACCTCAATCAATTCACTCGGAATACAAGGAGGTACACAAAATTCTCCTCCATAACCGCAACTCTCAAAATCTAGGACTACATTATGAATGCTAATTAAGTTAGAAGGAACAAACCTATATTTAGTCCTAAAACCTTTTCTACAAGAAAAGAACTAGTCAAAATATTAAAACATTTTCCTTAAAGAAAAACTTATTTATGATAAGAAATCACGACAAATAAACCTCAAACAGTAAAAATAGATAGGAAAAGAGGTTCCATTATGAGTCATAATTAATAGTTTTTGAAGTTGATGGACCAAGACATGTAAACGTGACTTCGTCTTGGTTTTTGTAACTTTAATTTCCACGTTATCACGTGTATGTCACAATCTAATACACGTCGTTTGGTAGTTGATTAGATTTATGTTTTATTAGTAATGTAGGATTTGTATTAATTATTTTATCTTCTATCCTGCATAAAATAATGTATAATTTACATAAATTTCATAGTGTTAAGAGTTAATTACATTATTTCCCTACTATTTTCCAAATTACAAAAATCTCTTAAAATTTATGAATTTCGGATACAACACGAATTCCGAATACATCACCAGACTTTCGGATACATAGGGGACAGATGTATCCGAGAGGGGAAGAATGTCTTAGAGAAGGGATAAGACATCCGGATACAGAAGGAAGGAATGTATCCGAGAGGGGAAGAATGTATTAGAGAGGGGAATGATGTATCCGAGAGGGAAGGAATGTATTAGAGAGGGGAAGGATGTATCCGAGAGGGAAGAAATATATTAGAGAGGGGAAGGATGTATTAGAGAGGGAGATAGAGATGTATTAGTGGGAGCGGAGTGATGTATCCAAGAGGGGATTTTTGAAAAAATTTAAATAGTAGGAAATTTTAGAGATTATGGTAAAATAAAATGTGTATTAAGGTAATTTTTCCTAAAGTAATACATATATTCTTTCATAACTTATACATATATTAATTATGTATGAGAGTTTCTAAATTGTCGACCAAACGTCACCTGAATAACACAAACATCGTATTATTTTCTATCTACCTACCAAACGTCGTATAAGTTATATGAAAATTAATAAATGAATAACACTAACCTTATCCAGCTGCCAAATGACCCCTTAATTTTATATATTTTTTTTTAATCTATATATGTACATATATATAAGCATGGTTAAAGATATAATTCTCTTTGAAATTGTACATAACTAATTAAGAATGTGAGAATATTTTTATAGACAAAACTTTTTTTTTTAAAATAAATTATAATGCATGTTATTTTTAATATACTACACTATACTAAACAGTAAAATAATATCATCATAACCGACCGATCTCTACATTACTAATAAACATTATTGTTATACACTTTATCAAATGACCCATAAAAGTGGTAATGAAATGTTGTTTGTTAATCATTTGAATTAACAAATGTTGTCACAATATCATTTCTTTTAAAATGGAGGGAGTAATCAATTTAGAGTTATCGTGAGAAAGTGAATATGATGCAATTTGAAGAAATAAAATTGATTATTGTATGCATCACATGACTAATTAATACTGGAAAATTTCGTAGGACTTTCTGAACAATTTCAGAGAAAAATGACCCTTGAGTATGATATGAAAACTAAAAATAAATACTTCTTCATTTGTTTCGATTAGTTGTCACATTTACTTTTCGAATTAGTTTAATATTTTAACATTATAAATTGCAATTTTTTTCATATTAATATGATGAAAAAATATATCTTAAAATGTTTGTCAAAATTCATATCGTTTGACTCTTAAAAGAAATTAGTGACAAGTATTTCGAAACGGAAGAAGTACTTGCACTCTCTCAATTGAAGTGCTTTTTTTTTCTCATTTTCAAAAAGAGTGTTCTTTCTATATTTAGTAAGTTTTTCAATTTCAATGTCCTACCTTATAAGTTTAATATCACAAAATTTTAAAAACTAAATACATTTTAATTAAAAACATATTATTCAAACTTCCTTTATTTCTTAAACTAGTATACGTATCCGCGCGTTGCGCGGTTAGTTGATAAATGTAATCATAAATATTGATTTATTGATAATTTTAACATTTAACTTGTTATAAAGATAATATTGTTGAGAGGATGTTAATTTGCAAATTGATATGTTATAATATAATATTTATGTAAATGAATCAATATATACGCTTAATTCACTGTCTAAATTTGACAATAATAATATAAAGTTAATTTTCTATTACCATTGCTATCGAAGAAATAGAGACAAAATTGAAAAGTTCTTTAGCATTATCAACAGATAATGACTAAGCACTTGATTTTGAGTTTTTTTCATTTTATCTCTACTTTTATTTATAAAAAAAATAAATTAAAATTCAAGTTATCACTAATGTAAAGCAAAAAAATCATAATTATGTAAATCGTAATTGTAATTATGTCTTACATAATCATGCTATTATTAAAGAACATCTGAAACGTACGCGTTAATAATTTCATAAAAAAAGAGATAATATCTCTCTCTCTCTATATATAATTTTATAACTATGAAAAATAACTGTAATATGTAGTGATAAATCATTTTTCTATACTGACAATTCTCTAAACTTAATTGATACATTATACATTTAATCTAGATAAAATAAATTAACTTACACAATTCAAGAGAAAAAAAGCTTAACAAAATAAGTTAAATTAAAGCAATGAATAATGAAGATTTACAGAGTTGTTTGTAGAAGAAAAAATAGACAGATTTGAGAAGGAAAAGTTATTCTTCATCAAGCTGTATCACAGCTATTTATACATGTATTTCTCATTCTATTTTAGCTCTATAATGAACTATCTAACAACTTTATAACAAACTAACTCCTAACTATAAGTTTGAAGAGTAGTTACATACTCTTATTTCTGTCAACACTCCCCCTCAAGCTTGGAGGAGAAAATATGTTTAAAACTCCTAGCTTGGACAATAAGAGCTCATGTTGTACTCTATTTAGTCCTTTGGTTAGAACATCAGCTGGCTGACTTTGAGTTGGTATATAATTGATGTTGATTAACCCTTGTTGCAGCTTCTCTCTAATGAAATGACAATTGATTTCAATATGTTTAGTACGTTCAGGATAGACTGGATTGGCTGCTAACTGAATTGCAGATTTGCTATCACTGTATATGTTTACTGGAAGTGTTATTTCAGCATCCAAACTCCTTAGTAGCCCTACTAACCATACTAACTCAGTTACAGTAGATGCCAAACTTCTGTACTCAGCTTCAGCTGAACTCCTTGATACTGTTGTTTGCTTCTTAGCCTTCCAAGACACCATAGATTATCCTATCTTGATAACAAACTCGCCATGCACCTCCTTGTAGTAGGCATGCCGCCTACCGCATCACAAGAAGTCGTGATTTCGCGTTCGAACTGCTAGATAACAATATACCCTGGCCTGGTCGTTTCTTGATGTACTTAACTACTCTTATTGCAGCATCCATGTGAGATTTTTTAGGTTGCTGTAAGAACTGACTTAATGTTTGTACACTAAATGAAATATCAGGCCTAGTCATGTTCAAATATAGAAGCTTTCCAATCAACTTTTGATAGGCACTTGGATCTACAAGTTTGTCTCCTTGATTTTCCTTTGTTTGATCATCAGATTGTTTTGATGTTAGCTTGACATTCATATCCATAGGAGTGCTTGATGGCTTAGCACCAGATAGTCCAACTTCAACAATCAGTTGAAGTGCATATTTTCTTTGATGCATAACCATTCCAGCCTCACACCTTGCATCTATTCCAAGAAAAAATTTTAATTCTCCCAAATCCTTCATCTTGAACACTTGTGGTAAGGCTTCTTTTGTTTCCTTAATAAGCTCAAGACTACTTCCTGTAACCAAGATATCATCAATGTATACCAAGATTATTGTAGTTCCTTCAGAGGTTTTTCTTGTAAACAGAGAATGATCATGCTAACTTTGATTAAAGCTGAGTTTTTGTAATGCCTCTTTAAGCTTTTGATTCCATTGTCTAGGTGCTTGTTTAAGACCATATAGAGACTTTACCACCGCATAATCGCCTTCTCCCCGATCGTAAATCCTTGTGGTAAGGCCATGTATATTTCATCCTGTAGATCACCATTTAGAAAAGCATTGTACACATCCATTTGATGAATGTGCCATTTCCTTGCCACAGCTAAAGCTAGAATAGTTCTTACAGTCACCATCTTTACCACAGGAGAAAAAGTTTCTTTATAATCTATCCCCTCTTTCTGACTGTATCCTTTTGCCACTAACCTTGCCTTATACCTCTCTACTTCACCAATAGACTTGTATTTTATTTTGTAGATCCACCTACACCCAATTGCAGTCTTTCCTTTAGGCAACTCAGACAATTCCCAAGTATTGTTACTTTGCAAAGCATGTATTTCAAATTCATTGCTTCTATCCACTTTGGATCTTTACTAGCTTCTGCATATGTTGCTGGTTCTTGCAGCATAGATGTTGAAGCTATAAAAGTTTGATAAGGCTTAGACAAATGATTGTAAGCCACATAATCAGAAATTGGAAACTGTACTTCCTTGTTAATGTTTAGTGATACAAAATCCTTCATCCATATAGGTGGATGAACTCCTCTTGTAGACCTTCTTGTAACCACTGGCTCTACATTTTCTTGGCTTTCATTAACCTCAAGATCAGGTCCTTCTATCATCTGATCTAACACTAGATCATGTCCAGGTTCTTCTGACATATCTCTTTCCTCTTCACACTCGACCTTATGATGACATCTCTTGTGACACTATCACTCCATTCTAAGTTCAGCATCTCCAGACTTAAGTCATTTACAAAAGGACCGGCATCATCTGTTGACATTCTGGACACAAATGGAAACACAGACTCTTGAAACCTTACATCTCTACTGATAAAGAAACTCTTGGAAGCCAAATCCAGCAATATATAACCTTTTTGAGTCTCTGAATAACCCATAAGAACTGAGGCTTTAGACCTGGATGCTAATTTGTCACTTTCTGATACGACCTTAGCATAACACAAACATCCTAGTACTCTTAGATGTGTTAGCAGTGGCTTATTTCCATAGAGTTTTTCATATGGAGACTGTCCTCTTAGTACCTTACTAGGCATCCTATTTATCAAATATGTTGCTGCAAGCACACACTACCCCCAATATATCACAGGAATGTTTCCTTGAAACCTGACTCCCCTAGTAACTTCTAACACATGTCTATGCTTCCTTTCTGCCACTCCATTTTGTTGTGGAGTGTAAGAACAAGATCTTTGATGTATTATTCCTTTGTCTTTAAACATCTTTGTACACACAGAATTTACAAACTCTGACCCATTATCAAATCGTACCTTCTTTACTACTTTACCAAACTGAGTTCTAACAAACTGCAAAAAATATGACAAAGTAACACATACATCTGACTTATTTTTCAACAGAAACAGCCAAGTCATACTTGAGTAATCATCAATCACTGTAAGAAAGAATCTATTACCATCAAAAGTAGATTGTTTGTATGGACCCCATACATCCAAATGAATCAAGTCAAAACATTCAATACTTTTAATGCTACTACTCGGAAATACACTTCTTGTTTGTTTTGCACAAGGACACACATCACACTTATTTAAAGCTTTGTTCACAACCTCTGGACTAACAGAAAATAACCTGCTCAATGTATGAGATGACATGTGTCCTAGTCTCTTGTGCCATACATTCACTTCTTCTTCAAATAACTGGTTTGCTTCTTTTCTTTTTCCTTCTACCAAATAGGACTGAACTTGTACTTGATCCCGTGTAAATTTCTTCAACAACAAATACAACCCATCCTCTTCTTTACCAATCTCCCTCACTTACCAGTGTAGAGCTCCTGAAACACACAGAAATGTGGAAAGAAAGTGACTGAGCATCCTAACTCCTTTGTCATCTGACTGACTGACAACAAATTGTATTTGAACTCTGGAATGTGAAATACATTTGTGATTACACTTCTTGGGGAAATTGAGCAAGACCCAGTGTGAGTTACATATGCTACTTTACCATTAGGCAAACTTACAGGTTTTGGATTCTTGACATTCACTATAAACTCCTTATTTAGCATACCAATATTAGAGCTCATATGATTTGTGGCACCTGTGTCTATGATCCATATCTCACTATGTTCTGAAACTAATAAAGCTTTACCTGCTGAATTTGCCTGAACTCCATGAGCTGCACTACCTGTTATGTTTCCACAGTCTTGATTCTGATTAAGCATCCTCAGAATTTGACTGTATTAGTCTTTTGTGAAAGTACAACCTTGCAAATGCTTCTCACTTTCATCAATCGTACTAGTATTAGATTGTGATCTTTGACCCTTATCATTAGAGACACTCCCATAGTTAGATAACAGATCATTTGACATCCCATCATATGCATATTTTCTTGTAGTATTAACTTCACTTCCAGCCATATAAGCATTATGACCTACTCCATTAGTCATTTTTCTTTTCGACTTAAAATCAGGAGGATATCCTATCAACTTGTAGCATTGGTCTTTAGAATGCCCTTTGCATCTGCAGAATTCACATATCACCCCCAAGTTCTTCTTGAATCTGTTATATCCTTGGCTGTTAGACTGACCTCCAGTTCTTGAATACATTACTAAGGGATCAACCCCAGTAGAACAGATGGAGTTCAGTCCTATATTAACACCACTTGAAGTCAATTTCTGACACTCATCATTCACCACCATAGCATATGCCTGATTGACTCCAGGAAATGGATTCATCAACAATATTTGACTTATTGCCTGTCCAAATGACTCATTCAATCCCATAAGGAACTGATAGAGCTTTTGTCTATTTAGGTGTTCAATAACACCTCTCGACCTTTCACAATCACATCCAGGAGATGGCATCAAAGTTTCATACTCATCCCACAGTCCTTTAAGCTTTGTAAAATGTATGCATACGCACTTGTACCTTGTTGAAGTGTAGCAATCTCTTTATGCAAACTGAAAGTTCTTGACCCATCTTGCCGATCAAACCTTTCTTTCAAGTCACTCCAAACCCCTTGGGCAGATGTTGCAAACGCCACTCCTGCTAACAAACTTTTGGACACAGAATTTAGAAGCCAAGAGAGAACTATCGCATTTACTCTTTCCCACTGATCTCCTAACTCTGTACTCACATCATTCTTTCTACAAGTTCCATCGACCAGTCCAATTTTGTTTCTTCCAAGCAATGCCAAACGTATAGATCGACTCCACACAGCATAATTTTCAATTCCAAGAAGCTAAAAAGAAATGAGATTAACCCCACTAACATCAGCAGGACTTAAGAACAGAAGATGGTTATAATCCAGTACTTGATTCGCAGCAGCCATCATTGATGTGGTATTTCCATGATCAGAAACTCTACCATTACTGATCTCAGCAGTATCTTGGCCACCATTGTTTGTCATTGATCTTGCTATTTTTCCTCTTCTTGATTTGAATTGCGGAAGCTTGATGCTTATTCCAGATTCTGATCTTCAGAAATCTGATGAATTTTCTAGACTCTGATTTTCAGAAATCTGAACCTTCTGCTCCTAATCTACTCAGAATTTGATCAGAGCTCTGATACCATGAAGATTTACAGAGTTGTTTGTAGAAGAAAAAATAGACAGATTTGAGAAGGAAAAGTTATTCTTCATCAAGCTGTATCACAACTATTTATACATGTATTTCTCATTCTATTTTAGCTCTATAATGAACTAACTATCTAACAACTTTATAACAAACTAACTAACTCCTAACTATAAGTTTGAAGAGTAGTTACATACTCTTATTTCTGTCAACAAATAAGAAGTCCAACAACTTTTTATAGTCAAATTTATGCCCAATCAAATTAAGACGCTTAATTAATTGAGAATAAATTAAAATAGTTATTTCCACTTTGATTCTCTTGGGAATATATATGTGGATGACTAAGAAAGTAGATTCTGCATCAATTAATTAAAGTTCTTTTATGGGAATCCATGAAGCCCTTTAAAGTAAGTAATGGTAATTCATATGGATTTCTAGATATGGAGAAGGGCCTAAAATGCCTCTTAACTATTTGAATTGGTATAAAATTATTTCCATTCACCTTTGGGCCTTCAAATACCCCAGACGTCAATCTTTTGGCTCAAAAATACTCTTAGGTCTATCGGATCATACTCATAAGGTGGATGGAGCGCAAGTTTGTACCAAATCTCATAGTTTGAGGATATTTTAGGCTCTTTTTTCGTTAAAATAATTTGAAACTACTTAATATATATGAGCTCACATACTTGACTTGATTTTTAATTTCATAGTAAATTAAAAATAAAAAAAACTTAGGCATCTACTCTCTACACTCCTACCCTCCCCCCCTCCCCCACCGCCCACCCCTTCACTTTCTATCTCTTCCATTTTTTTTAAAATTTGGATCGTGTTCACCATTTTTTTTTTCAATTTATGACAAACAAGAGAGAAAAAAGGAGGAAATAATGATGACACTCATATATAAATAATTAGTTCAATAAAAGATGATTTAATTAAGCAAATATGTACGAATACTATTTTTTTTTTTTGTATGTACCTAAAATTCAAAATAAAAGAATAAAAATAATCATTTCTCCTATCCCAACCCCCATCCCACCATGACAATAATACAAATTAAAAGAATATAAACATGTGAGTTCATTTCAAGTTTGACTCCTAGATATCCTAATTAAGAATAAGAGATTAGAAAAAGGAATAAAAAGAGAAAATGAACAAGACATTTGGATGATTGGTAGAAAATTTAATATTTATAAAAATAATAATTTTTTTAGATGGACAATCAATCGGGGAGAGTAAGGATTTTAGTTGGATCCTCATTTTTGAGTCGAGTTATAATAAATTGGGGGTTGATTTAAAATATGTCAATAGGAAGATATCATGAAATTAATTATTTTTTCAATATTATTTTCAAGTGTATCGGATCAAAATATGAATTATGTGGTTTTATAAAAAAAAAAAATTTAAAATTTGGTTTTTATTATTTAGTTGAGAAGACTTTTAAATTTGGACCAATCATATTAGGCAACATAATAAATAAATATTTAATAAGTTTACTTTAATGGAGTTATTAAAAATAAGGGCAAATATGAGCCAAAAGATTAACATTGAGGGTATTTTTGAGCCAAAAGATGGATGTCAGGGGTATTTTAGGGTCGAAAAGTGGATGAAGAGTAGTTTTGTACCAATTCAAATAGTTTAGGGGCATTTTAGGCCCTTCTCTGTTCAAGATATTACTTAGAGAGGCAAATGATGCTAATTGCTCTTTAGAAATATATATAATAGGAAACTACACAAAATATATTATTATTGATGCAATTACATGCTGAAATAATAGTTTTTCAAATTACTTTTTTTGCTAAAAAAATATATGTATTTGACAGAAGAGATACATGAATATTTTAGATACATGAATATTTTGATATATGCGAGTCAAATTAGGTGAAATTTGTTCCTGATACACTGTATCTAAATATGATTCACATGTATTTGGGATATAATGACTCTTTCACTCGCCTCTGGCCTCTCTTGCTCGCTTCATACCCTTTCTTGTCCATCTCCATCTCCATCTCTATCTCTTTATCTCTATTTTAGAATGTAATTGAGTGTTACAATATCATGGATTTGAGTATTCACTATCAACTTCATGTATCTGTGCATCGAAAATCAATTTCATTAGTGTATCCAGTATCAAATATTTAGTGTATTCATGCACAAATACATATAAATCTAATGTCAAATATTCATGTATCTAGCATCAATATATGCAATATACATTCATTAGCGTATTCATGCACAAAATAGTTATTTATACATATTTAATAAACTTTTTAATACAAAATATACATTATTAAGCAAAAGTTACTGAGTTTGTGACAACTAAAAATACTAAAAAGCAGATACCTATCGATAATGTGATGAAAATTATTAAGTAGATGGCACGTAAATATTGGCTAAAGTTGCTAGCTAGTGTCATAAAGATGTTGTTTTGTAATACAATGGGCCAGTTCATAGCAAAATTGTCTTCAATATCCGTTCACTTCCAATTAGTTCCAAAGAAAAAAAACCTCACACATGTGTGCCTTGTCATTCATCCGGTCTCTTGTAATTGCTATCAAATACTTTGTGAGTGAGGATACTCTTTATTTGGGAGTCTTACATGAGCTGCTCTCGATCCTGCTTTGCTTTATACTAAGAGAGTGTGGTTGAGTCTGACTCCGTTATAGCCTAGTACGCTGAGCAACAAGTATAGTTTTAAAAAAATGTTTAGTATTTTTTGAGAAAAATTGTACTATTTCATATGATTTTATGTGCTATCATTTTACTTGGCTCAATAATTCTTAGATATTTGTGTGATTGTAATTTTATTAATGATAAAATAGAAATTTTATTTTCTTTAACATATTTTTTTGAACAACTAAACGGAAAGGATGTCATGTAAAATTTGTGTGATGATCTTTTTTGGGAAAATTATGCTAAATAACGAACATTTTGCCTATATTAGGTACTATAGCCACAATTTAAGAAAATTGTAATTCGCGACTAAGTTTCCCCAATTCTTGCTATTCGCCTGATTTGTATAAATCTAGAATTTGTATGATTCGGTTCCAGATTGTATAAATTCAAAATTTTGTACATACTTTCCGTAGCTATTTGTATACGATTTACTAAAAAATCATAATAAATTACCTTGTTTATCAAGTGAAATATACAAACAAAGTTCTAAAAAATTTCTAAATATATAAATACACAATTTGTAGATACTTAACCTATTTGTATATTTGCAAGCAAAATATACAAACGAACATAAATATACAAACCACAACCTCCATAGCAAATAAAACTATAGCTATAAAGTCTTATTACGTCTATTATATTTGCTATTTCTAAAAAAATTTCTTTTTTTTAATAAAAAAATTGGGGTTAGGGAAAAGGGGAAATGTGGAGGGAATTACAATGTGGAAATCACCTCTCACGAACAAAGCGAGAGTTCACATAATCAACCAACTAATTGATTAGTTTTTCACCTCCAAAAAAAAAAACATTGTGCGTTGATTTTTTTTTTTTTGATTTCCCACCCGGTGTCCGATATCCACATTGGAACCGACTAAATTCGGATTCGCGCCGGAAAAGTCCCACATTGGGGGTAAAGCGCTCCCTTACAAAGGCGACTCCATACCCAAGGGGCTCAAATTCGAGACCTCTTGATTTAAAATAAAGAAGTACTTACCACTCAACCACAATCCTTGTTGGTAATTGTGTGTTGATTTTTATAAGTGAGAAAAATAGCGAAAGGGTGAGTTGTAAGGAGTGTAAATAGAACACGTCAGAGAAGAAGAAATCAGGTGGACAAGAAGATCCACCAATAAAAATGGTGGTGCAAATTAAAAGTTCCATTTTCTCTTCTTTGTCGGTTTGTTCCTCAAACCCCATATAAGTACTACTAACGAAACTCCATAAGAAGGAAGAAAAATTGGAACTTTATGAAAGTGAATGAATTAACTGAAAAGAAACAAAAATATCATACTGAGTTGCCAAGAGTGCACGCTAAGTGTTTGTTCTTTTTACAGCTTTCTTTTTTAAGCATTAGAAGAGCAAAGCAAGTGACCTAACAATTTGTTTGTGGTCCACAAGAATTTGGTTAAAGATTGATTGACAATTTAACAGAGTTCTGATTTTGATTGTTGTTGTGCTTAGCTTCTTCTTCTTGCTGCTCATTGTAAGTGATATTGCTCTCTTAAAAGTATTATATTTTGAAGTCTAATGCATAGTTTGGTAAGTGGGGTGGGAAAAGTTTTGACTTTTTTTCTTCTTACAATTGCTATGATGGGATTTGTGTGAAAAACTTTAGAGTGATAGTCCAAGATTGACTTTTTTCCTATTTTTGTTGTTAACAGAACCTATTATTCCCTTTTTCTTGGTTAACATGTTCATTTGGTTTTCACTGACTCTCAATTATTGATGTCTATGTTTGTATTGTCTGCTGTTTTTGATCAAGAACTTACTTATTCTGGTAAGTGTGAGGTTTATGGTTCGATGGAATGTTCCTGAATAGAGGAATGGATATAGGGGGTTACGAAATTGATTTCAGAATGTGAGATTGAGGAGTAGTTAATTGACTACTATCCTGACTGAATGAAAATGTGTCAAGGGGATGCAGTATTTAGTTCCTGGAGATAGGGGTTGATGAATTTGAACATGTAAAGGTAAGAAATTTTCCATCTAGCTGTGACTGTATGAGAAAATTTGAGTGATCAATTAAAGATAGTTGGAAAAGAGTAATGGTTATAAGGGATGCTATAGGTAATGAAGTAAATTTTGGGTCTTTACATGACCAAATTTATCACTGGCATAGTCGGGCAGTAGTACTAGTATTTCTCCTTCAAATTGCTCGGAAAATGTAAAATGTTTTAATGGCTACCATGAATAACTTTTTTGTAGAAATACATTGGTTATCTTTACTTGATTCTTGATGCAATAGCTCTTCCTTAACTACCAGCAGTGTAAGAGTTGAAATTTGTCTGTTGCTGGCTCTAATAAACTGTTTTGATCTCTTTATTGGCTCATGTTCAGGTTATATACCATAAATGGCGGCAATGTTGGCTTCTCAAAGCTGTTATTGCCGCAGAGGAGAATTGATAAATCATGGAAGCAATGTAAACAATCTAAGTTTTTCAGGCTCAATCTCTATCCTTTTTTTGTCAAAATGTGATAGAGAATCTGGTAAATCACCTAGAAAGATTCATCGGCTTAAAGTGCAAATGCAACAAACAGAGTCCCCAGAAAAAGTAGGTATAAATGGTCGTCCAGTTAAAATGGTACCTACAAGTGAAGTGACAAAGAGAATGGCACCATCTGTAAATGGTTCCACGGTTGTTAATGGTTCCACACAGAGAATCAATGGGGCAAATCTAGTTAAGCGGGTTCCTACTCCAGCCCCTGCAAAGAAACAAAAATCTAAAGAACTTCTGCCTGCTGAAGATCTAAAGGTTTTACCTTCAGATGAAGGTTTCAGCTGGGCTAATGAGAATTATAACTCCATCCAAAGAAGTATAGATGTGTGGTCCTTTGTCCTTTCGCTACGGGCGCGTGTTTTCTTGGACAACGCGAAATGGACATATGTGGGTGGCTTTACTGAAGATAAACAGGTTGGTTTTTCTCTTTTCTTTATTTAATTTGCATTGATATTTGAGGGTAACCCAGTACCAAGTATGGAGCAAATATCATGCAATGATACTCTCTTATCCCTTCTTTGTCTTCTCGGATTATGTGATTCTATGAGCACTATGAGTAATGAGCTTTGTACCTGCAGAAAGTGAGAAGACGTGGAACAGCTTCATGGTTAAGAGAATGTGTGCTGCAGCTTGGTCCTACATTTATCAAACTTGGGCAGTTATCCTCTACTAGATCTGATCTATTTCCTCGAGAATTTGTAGATGAGCTTGCTAAGTTGCAGGTATAGCTTACCTTCTTTCTGAGAAAGCGAACATGATCTCCACAATTACTTGCACAATTGCCTTTGTATTAGTTCACACTGAATTATGCTAGCATTGGCTTTGATTTCGTATTGCTTTGTAATCATTCAGGACAGAGTACCTGCCTTCTCCCCCGAGAGAGCAAAAGAGTTTATTAAGAAGGAGCTGGGAGTTCCAGTTGATATTTTGTATAAGGAGTTTGAAGATCAACCCATTGCAGCAGCTAGTCTTGGTCAGGTGTTTGGGTTATTTATATTTTCTTTTATATCTTTAAAGTGAACTGTATTCTTTTAGCTCTGATTTCTTAAAAAATATTATCTAGTCCATCAGCTTTGTTGAAACAAAGCCCATCAACTTTGATGAAATGAAGCACAAAATGGTTACCTTTTAGATTGTAGTCAGACTTTAGCAACCTGGTCTTCCATAATACTGCATGTAATTTGTCCTGATTTTTGTTTGTAAAATGCTCTTAGGTGCACCGGGCTATCTTACATAGTGGAGAGAAAGTTGTTGTAAAAGTTCAGAGACCCGGCCTAAAGAAACTATTTGACATTGATCTGAGTAAGTATTATGCACTAAAAATGCTAGCCAATCGTGTTTACTGCTTACTGAGTTTAATATTCTCTTTTGATTCAGGAAATTTAAAGTTGATCGCAGAGTACTTTCAGAAAAGTGAAACTCTTGGTGGTCCAACTCGCGACTGGATAGGAATATATGAAGAATGTGCTAAGTAAGACAGAATACTCTAATTCACGTTCTTACAAAAGCTAGACGCAGTGGCAATCTAAGTTGCGCGGACTCTTCACTTTCGATGCCACACCCGTGTCGGATTCTCCAAAAATACCCTACTTTTGGTGAATCCGACATGCACCCCTCGACATTTTTGAAGAGTCCGAGGAACATAGGTGGCAATTGCTATAAGAAGTAATTATGTCCACTTTGTGCTATTTACTCAACCCACTTTCTTTCTAGTCTACCAGAATATATTGAACCTTCTGTCAAAATTACAATTTTTTCCTTCAGCAAAACTAAGCTGACGCCAGATATACAATTATTTCTTTAGCCTGACCTGACGTTTTTACAAGGAATCATCTCTCTTCTATGAACTTCCAGTCTGTAACTACTGTTAACTATCTCCTGCCCAACCTTATCTCTTGCTGAATATGATGAACAATTCAAACCTTTCCTTTCATTCTAGCTAAGGAAGCCATACAACTGGTGCTGAAGGAAGTGATATTATATAGTTCTTCCATTAATATCTTGATGTGTGTAGAATAACACTGTTTGGTTGAGCTGAAAAGGGGTAACAATTGAAATATGTTACAAAATGCACAAAGGGTTCAAGATATTTCATTTGTTTTATAACCTTACCAAAGGTGTAGAAGTAAAGGTCGAAAGGGGGTGCAAACTGAGAGGGAAAATGTTTTTGTGTGTGTGTTGGGAGGGGAGGGCTGTAGGCTTGTCCAAAGGCCGTACCCACCTTTAAATATTCTTGGCTTTTTCCTTCCTCCACCTATTGCTTGTAAATTGTTTTTAGTAACTTCAGGGAAGATAGTGGCAGAGGAACCCCTAATGGACCTAAAGCCTTACAACCAGAACCTTAAAGGTAAAGGTCAGGCGCTCCTTCCTTGGTGAAGCATCTCATTCCACAATGGGAGGTCCATAAGACATATCTTTCAAACACATCTGTTAAAGAATGACAAAAGTCCCACATTGGTGGTTAATGAGATAGGTGGACTCCTTATAAGGCTTGGGCAATCCTTCTCCCTTTGAGCTAGCTTTTGGAGTGTGAGTTAGGCCTAAGACCTAATTTAACATGGTATCAGAGTTGGGCCTATCTCACTCAATTTTGGGGCCCCCAAAATCAAAAAATTGTCCACGCATCAGATGCTAAGCACTGGGTGTGAGGTGGGGTGTTAAAGAATGACAAAAGTCCCACATTGGTGGTTAATGAGATGGGTGGACTCCTTATAAGGCTTGGGCAATCCTCCTTCCTTTGAGCTAGCTTTTGGGGTGTGAGTTAGGCTTAAGGCCTAATTTAACAACATCTGTGCTTTTGGAGTTTTTATTATCTGTCCTTCTTTTCTTGTACTTCAAATCATTGTATAGAAGTTCACGTGCGATTTAATCACATATAATATTTAAAAAATTTCTAAACATCATGGAAAATAGAAACTGAGAGTCTCTTGTGGTTACGAAGTGGTAATAAGCACAATAATTTGAGAAGTCAACTTTGCCATTGACTTCAACTAATTATCCATCAAGATATTTGATGTAGTTTTTAAGTTTTATATGAATCTGCTACTTCAATTGCATATTTGCGGAAAAAGTACTAGCTAATTCTTAATTCAATTTTCAGTTATCTGATAAGCTTAATACCTACAAATAAATGAGGAGATGATACTTTAGTTTCTTGGTCATATGTAGAGATACGACTCTATAGTGATTCTATGCGTTCACTTGAATTTTATTCTTCTTCTTTCTTCTTGTGCATTTATGTGTCTTATGTACTTGCTCGATAAAATAGAAGCCTTACAGCATACTTACTACTTCGAGTCCTAGATTTTCTTCTACACAAGATATCTGCTTCTTTTTCTTTCATCTATTTTTTTTTTTTTGCATATAAAGATCATCTATTTCTTCTAGTTACAAATTTTATTGATTAGAAAAATGCTAATGTGTATTTTCTTGCCTTCACCCCCCCCCCCCCCAACTCCTCATCTCCCTTGATTGTCTGTCATACTTCCTATTTCTTTCCTAGCTCCAATTTTTTCACATTATGTAAAAGGAGAGGAAGTTTTAGAAAAGAAGTTTCTGTAGAAGGTAGAAAAGTAGCTATAGGATGAAAGATTGTACCGAGACAATGTGGCCTCAGAGCCGATAATGGTTCAGAAGTCAAACTTATGGAACACATTCTGTTATCTGTCAGACTTTGATTCTTAGTTAGAGCTGCTTTACTGAGTATTTATATATCCACGTGTGACGTCCCGCCACTTTGCCAGCCAGATTTCGCATCCGGATAGGGGCGGAAGATTCTAGAGTTGAGGAGAGTCTTGCGAAGAACTCTAGAATCCTTTAGATTTTTCAAGAAGGCTATGGGAGGTCCTAGATAATGTAGAATTCTCTAGAAAGGGACCAATGTGTAAATATCTTAGGGACTTGTAAAGTAATTTTAAATTACACTTTAGCCCTTAGGTGGTAGTATAAATAGAGGTGCCATTCATTTGCAAGACATCGCTCAACTTGTAAAACATTCTTCCAAGCAAATACAAAAGTCTTTTTCCAAAAGCTCTCTTGTTCTTTCTAAGTCTTTCTTTACATTCTCTTAGCGATCTTAGTCTTAAGGGCTTGCTTGAGCTTGCAAGATCTTGAAAGAGTAGCGAGTAAGTTGTCAAGCGCCGCATGGAGCCTTAGCGAAAACTCTACGTCCATGACAATGTGGTATCAGAGTGAGGTTTGATACTAAGAGAATGGCTAACGAAGGAGACGTGAACGCCGCTAGCACCACCAATGTCCGTTTGGATGGTGGAAAGAAAAACTGCAAGGGAAAGAAACACCAAAAGAGTAATGAGGAAATGCTGCTCGACCCCATACCGAGCGAGGCGCTAACATCTCATCCACCTTCGACCACCGAAGCAAGTGACATCACGGGCGAGGCGCTAAGTAGGAAGGCCGCATTTGCTGCCATCACAACGGCCCATTGTGACATTCAGGATGCAATCAAAGATGGCATGTAGCATGATCCCGAGGCCAAGAAGCTGATGGAGTTAGCCACCCAAGGCAAGACAAGGCGCTTTTGGGTGGAAGATGTCCTTTTGCTCACATCCGGTCGAAGGGTCTATGTGCCCAAGTTCGGGTCTATCAGGCGGCAAATCATTAAGGAAAGCCACAACACACCGTGGGCCGGGCATCTGGGGCAGCGACGAACGAGGGCGCTGATCAAAGCTATCTATTTCTAGCCGTGCATGCGAGACGACATCGAGTGCTATGTGCAGACTTGTCTTGTGTGCCAACAAGACAAGGTGGAGCAAAAGCAACCGGGAGGACTACTAGAGCCACTACCCGTAGCGGAACGCCTATGGGAGAGCGTAACCATGGACTTCATTACTTCCTTACCCAAGTTCGACGGGTATGGAATCATTATGATCGTGGTGGACAGATTCTCAAAGTATGCTACCTTCATACCCGCCACAGTCGGTTGCACCGCAAAAGAGGCTGCTCAATTGTTCTTCAAGAACGTGGTGAAATATTGGGTGCTGCCAAGACATATCATTAGCGACCGAGACCCCCGCTTTACCGGGAACTTTTGGAGGGAGCTGTTTGAGATACTTGGCACGGAACTTCACTTCTCCACTAGTTTCCACCCGCAGACCGATGACCAGACCGAACGCGTCAACGCCCTGTTGGAGTGCTATCTGAGGCACTATGTCAGTGCGCACCAAAAGGATTGGGCCAGACTCCTAGACATGGCGCAGTTTTCATACAATTTGCAAAGGAGTGAGTCCATCGTGCGTACACTGTTTGAATTGGCGACAGGCGAACAGCCCCAAACTTCGTATTCCTTACCGGCAGCTTTCCAAGGGAAGAGTTTGGGAGCCTACCATCTTGCCAAGGGATGGAAGGAACAACTGGATACTGTCAAGTCCTACTTGGACAAGACAACAAATAAGATGAAAAAGTTTGCCGACCTCAAATGGCATCCCACGGACTACAAAGAAGGCGACATGGTCTTGGTGAAATTCAATTCGAGACAGTTCAAGGCACTAAGGGGCGTTCATCAAAACTTAGTGCGAAGATATGAGGGTCTGTTCAAGATCGTTGCCAAGGTGGGCAAGATCTCATACAAGGTGGAGTTGCCTCCACGCTTTAAAATCCATCCGATGTTCCATGCAAGCATCCTCAAGCCGTACCATGAGGACAAGGAAGATCCTAGCCGGAACCAATCGCGACGGGCACCCATTACTGTCACCGCCTCGCACGACCGGGAGATTGAGGCTATCATAGACTACCAAGCCAAACGGAAGTGAGGTCAACAAGCCAGTGCCATGTTCCTTGTGCATTGGAAGGGACAAACTCCGGAGGAGGCCATATGGGAGAGATATGAAGACTTGTGGCAATTTAAAGACCAAGTCCGGGAGTTTCTGCACAATGCGCCGTGGTCGTCGCATCATCAGGTGGGGGAGCATGTGACGTCCCGCCACTTTGCCAGCCAGATTTCGCGTCCGGATAGGGGTGGAAGATTCTAGAGTTGAGGAGAGGCTTGCGGAGAACTCTAGAATCCTTTAGATTTTTCAAGAAGGCTATGGGAGGTCCTAAATAATGTAGAATTCTCTAGAAAGGGACCAATGTGTAAATATCTTAGGGACTTGTAAAGTAATTTTAAATTACACTTTAGCCCTTAGGTGGTAGTATAAATAGAGGTGTCATTCATTTGCAAGGCATCACTCAACTTGTAAAGCATTCTTCCAAGCAAATACAAAAGCCTTCTTCCAAAAGCTCTCTTGTTCTTTCTAAGTCTTTCTTTACATTCTCTTAGCGATCTTAGTCTTAAAGGCTTGCTTGAGCTTGCAAGATCTTGAAAGAGTAGTGAGTAAGTTGTCGAGCGCCGCACGGAGCCTTAGCGAAAACTCTAAGTCCATGACACACTGCTTATTTCCAGTATTGTCTCTCATAAGCTTATTGCTTATTCAGTCTTCAATAAATCACCATTTGGTTAATATTTAATTTTATTCAATGCTAAACAATGTCTAAACAGCAACCTTCTGATAAATAAGAAATGAGTAGAATATATTTCAATCTGCTAAACTTTGTCTTCATGAAAATTTCAGGATATTGTATGAGGAAATTGATTATATAAATGAGGGGAAGAATGCTGATAGATTTCGTCGGGACTTTCGGAACATAAAGTGGGTCCGAGTGCCTGTATGTTTCCTTCCGAGTTCCAACTCAACCATATATTGTTTCTTCATTTGATTTTCCTTTATGTTGTTGTTTTACATTAGCCGTTAATCAGTTAGCCCTTATTTCATCAATCATTTTGTGTGTGTGTGGGTGGGGGTGGGGGGCAGTAGCAATGCTAATAATAGCTACATGTGGATAAAAGCAAGTTGTATGGAGTAGGATTCAAGTAGAAAATAATTAGTGCATATCATGGCTGATTCAGTTCCTATTCTGGTAAAAGAAATTGAACAGGTTCTGTTCTTACTACAGAAAACCTTATTTATTTATTTTCCTTTCCCAATGTAGTTGGTGTACTGGGACTATACAGCAACAAAGGTTTTGACTCTGGAATACGTTCCAGGTTTCTCTCTTTGCTTTGTCCTCCTTTTTGTGTAATAAATACTTCCATTCAATTTATCCTGCTTAAGATTCCATTAATGAACAGGAATAAAGATCAACCAGTTGGATATGATAGATTCACGGGGTTATAGCCGATCCCGAATTGCATCTCGTGCCATAGAAGCCTATTTAATTCAGGTGAGTTAGTTAATTTGCACTCATTCTAAAATCTTTTGGAAAGATGCTAATCAGTTGGGTTAGATGTTATTCCTTTGTGTCTGATTTTCTTTTCCTGGCATTACCTTGTGCAGATACTGAAGACTGGTTTTTTCCATGCTGATCCACATCCAGGGAATCTGGCAATTGATGTTGACGAAGCTTTAATCTATTATGATTTTGGTATGATGGGAGACATCAAGAATTTCACAAGAGAGAGATTACTGGGAATTTTTTATTCTGTCTACGAAAAGGATGCAAAAAAGGTAAGGCTAGTGTTTCTTTTTTGTAGTTTATAGTAGCACAATCAGGAACCAAATGCATTGTGCTACAGTAGTCTTAGTACAAGCTGGTGCGAATATACCTGCTACCATTAGGATCCCTGCACACACTATATTTTCTTCATATTTATTGAAATTCTTTGCTTTTTGTGAGTGTGTTGTTATCCTGCTGTCTCCATCAAGAGGTATGCTTAGGTGCTCCATTCTTTCAGGTTTAATATAGCCATAGCTTGGTCCAAATGTAATTTATATGATCAACTAAACATTTGAGGTCAAAATTCTTTCTGAGCTAAACCCAAAATAAATACTCTTGTATGATTGTGTCATCTCAAGTAGAAAACATCCTCCTTCCATTTTCAACAATTGACAATATAGTAATTCTCTGAAACAATTAATCAAAAAGATTCCCAGTAATATGGTTTCAGCTTCATATGTTTAGTTGAAGGAATCCGTTGCTCATAAGGATTAACGGGTTCCTGGAATGATGTAACAGTAAAGTACTATTTTCATAAACATGAACATAATTTCCATTCTGGGAGAGCCTGCTACATGAACTCATTAATTCTAAATTATTTACAATGCTAGAGAGAATCGTAAAGTTGCTGTATTTAGGGTAACTTGTGCAGTGAAGGATGATTTAGAAGTGATTAGATATATTCTTTTAAAAAGTAACTACTCAAAATTTCTATGACTTGTCTAGTTAGTTGTTTTCAGTTTTTGACTCTATCGGCGAGCAATTCTTTTTTTTTTTTTTATAACCAAGAAATCCGTCTGTGACCCGCCCTTTGGACCAATCACAGTCTTCTAAACTCGGTGGATAATGGGCCCACCCCTCTCGGCGAGCAATTCTTATAAGACAACCAACCTTTTCCCTTATGCTCCACTTGTGTTTACCACCTGTCACCTGCCTCAAAGCAAGACAAATATTGATTGTAAATTCCTTCCACTTGTGATCATTGTAGTGGCATTTAAACTCAGAAGAAACAATCTAATCCATCTCTTAGTATCTGGCAGCCAGAAGCATTATTGTCCTTTGCATTAAAATATTTTGGAGTACAGAGAGCTAATTCTTTGTGTATATTAATAAGAGAAATATTATGTGTACACAGGTTATGCAAGGGCTTATTGATCTGGAAGCACTTCAGCCTACAGGAGACATGTCAGCTGTATGTTACATATCCTGACCTCAAAACCCTGCAAAGAAAAGGAAGAAAATCACCAATGAATTTAAGGCCTTATCTAAGACTAGCTATCTATTGACTTACATCTTTTTGTTCTTCTTAGGTGAGGCGATCTATTCAGTTTTTCTTGGATAACTTGTTGAACCAAAGACCAGATCAGCAGCAGACTTTGGCTGCAATTGGTGAGGTATGCAGAATTTGCAATTTTCTGTAAAAAATAGCTAAGTTTATCAGTAATTTTGGTATCTTTTAGGATATTGAGGAGAATAAATATGCGGTGGACCATATTTGATTCAAATATTTGTATGATCCACTTGTTTAAGGAGGCGTTTATGAAGATTGGCCGTAGTGTCTCATGGCTGCCGTGTTTTCTTGAAACTCACCTTGCCAAGATCCTAAATTGTCTTTTGGAAAGTCTATATCACAATATTGAAAATTGATTAGGAAATTAGACTGATATATTTCATTTTTTTAATAGATGTGTACGGATTTGCTTTTCAATGTCTTCTTAACTCACTGCCATGGAACTAAAGGTTATCTTAATGGCTGAAGAAATCCATAATCTCAAGCCCCATGCATACTTCTTTGCATTTTTCTTCGTCCATCCTTAATATAACAGTATATTACTCGTGAAGAACTTGAGAGGTTGTTGATAACTGTCAAGGATTAGAGAACTTAAGAGGTGGCTAATAATATGGAATCTAGTTTTCCAACTGTTAGCTGCAAACAGACTAACAAATAAGCAAAAGAAATAAGGCATGTGGGCATTAATATTAATGATTCTGAATCATCAGCTTAAGAAATGAATCTTGGGCCTAACTCAACTCGAAAAGCTAGCTCATGAGGGGAGGATTGCCCAAAGACCATATAAGTCGATCAAGGGCCCCTTATCCCACTGATGTGGGACGCCAATGTAGAGGAAGTGCCGTAGTCTGTTAAATTAGCTTCTCACTGTGTGTTGAAACCACATTCGCTATACATTTCAACTGACTTGAAAAAACTTGTACTCAAACAATTGCACTGCAGTTACAATACTGAAATTTAAAGAAGTAGAAAGTTAGTTTCACTTCGAACCATCTTTTTGCGTGTTTCGCAATGTAACAAGAGGAAGATAATGCAGGATTTGTTTGCTATAGCAACTGATCAACCATTCCGTTTCCCTTCCACTTTTACATTTGTGCTCAGGGCATTTTCCACTCTAGAAGGTGTGATCTCTCTCTCTCTTTCTCCCTCCCCCTCTCTCTCATTCTGAAAAGCAAGGGGAACATCCATTAGTTAAATATAAATGTCAAGGTCTTGACTTTTAACAGTCAAGACTCTTGATATTAATTCCCTTTTTGTCAGTTTGCATTTTTGTGGCTATGATGTTAAATCCACTTACAGATCACTGAACTGAATGTTTCCATCTCTTGTTGCATTCTTGCAGGGATTGGCTATATATTGGATCCTGATTTCTCCTTCCCTAAGATTGCAGCACCATATGCACAGGTTGAAAGATTGTCAAACAACTAACCCATCTAACAATCAAATCCTTGCCCCTTATGCTCTAAAGTTATTCAATCTGCCCTGCAGGAGCTCTTGGACTTGAGACAGCAGCAGCGCAGTGGTCCACAACTTGTTCAGGAAATAAGGAAACAGGCTAATGATGTGCCCTATCAAACCTTTGCTTAACAATTTCTTGTTTTAAGATCCGATCAAATAAGCACGACTGATGTATATACCATCTAATGTGAAATTCTTCCAGGCACGGACATCCACCATTTCCATGCCTTACAGAGTTCAGCAGATAGAAGAGATCGTTAAACAGCTTGAGTCTGGAGATCTGAAACTCAGAGTTCGGGTCCTCGAGGTAATTAGTCTCATGCAGATCATTTCTCACTTTCTAATACTTCTCGGAAAATTTGTCTAATACAAATCATTTGTCACTTTCTTATACTTCTTGAAATTGTGATCTTTTCAAGTCCGAGAGAGCAGCTCGAAAAGCTACAATTCTTCAAATGGCAACCATGTACACAGTTATAGGGGGCACCCTCCTAAACCTTGGTGTCACTTTTACCAGTCAAGGCAGTCAAATGTTTGCAAATGGATCTTTTATTGGTGCAGGTGAGTTTTTAAGTACTATCTTCAGGTTTGATGAATTTGAATTGCACTTGTTTTTGCTGCAAAAAATTGACCTTATCTTTCTGTATGCAGGTGTTTTCCTGACTCTCTTGATTAGGTCTATGCAAAGAGTGAACAAACTTGATAAATTTGAGAAAATGATTTAAGCCATTATACATTCCCTTCTCCCCCACACTTTTTTTTTTTTTTTTGGCTTCATTTTCACTTTTTTATTTTTATTATTTTTGTGGGGGAGAGAGGGAGGGGCCAGGGAGGTGAAATGTGACCTCTTGCAATATTTAGGAACCAATTTTATTATGTGGTGCAAGGAAAGGGGATAATAATGTTCCTCATATTTGTAATTATGTTCATATTTTTGTATAGCAATAAAATTTATGCTTCAAATTAAGAAATGCATGTATATAAGTAAATTGCCAATTACTCTCTCTCTTTATCTCTCCTGAATTACTCAATGATCCAAATGTATGTTTTTCTATTTTTTTAGTTAGTGTAGGTTGGGTAGGGGGATGTGAAAATTATTTGATCAAACAGCTATAAGTTTTCAAGTATGCCTTGTATTGAACCACTTTGCACTGATGCACAAAAATGGCAACAAAAACTTGCTATAGTTCATACAAAATGACCTTTGGAAATACCAAAAGATGTTGAAGGTTCAGAATAAATAGACTTGCAAAATTTCATGTACAAAAAATTGAAATATGATCCTACTCAAATGAAATTCCTTTCGTCTCATTTATGATTTATTCGTTCACGAGCAAAAGAAGATTCCTGTTATAAAATTGGGTCATAAAACCTAAGGTACAGTTATAGAAGCTATAATGGAGGAGAATGTCCCACACAATGAAAAAGACAATCTAAGTGCAGCACTGATTCTGAGTACAAATGCAGCCACAGCTTATTAGAAGGTAAAGAATCTGAACCAATGGAATGACAAAGTTCAAGTGTTTGCTTCAATAAACTTGCTTTATCATATCATATGAATAAAGGAGGGCAACAATTAGTAGATCCTTAAGAGGGATCAAGCCGCACGCGAACTTCTTTACAGACATTATGAATCAGTTTTTCATGATTAATTTATCTATTGTCAGTATCTAGCAGCCTTCCAGATATCATGGTAGTGTATGTGGCACTATTTGGTCCCAAACATTCTTTTAAGATGCTATTGTATATCATTTCAGCTCTCTCAGTTTGAAGCAGCCCAACAATCAAGTGACTGTGAATATCATAAGTTTGGACGAATACCTCAGTTTTGTGATTCCTCGTAAAGGGTAAAGGCCTTTTCAATCTCGAGTGTTTAACAAAATAACAGATGAGAGCTTCTTAGAAGAAACATCAGCAACCAGATTCTTGCCATGAAGTTCTGAAATAACTTCAGCTGCTTCTAGCATTTTTCCATTCACCAAGAGACCACGAAGGAGGACAAGATAGGCCTCCCACAATTCCAAAACCCCCAGAGCAAGCATACTTAAAAATACCCCAAAGACTTGGCTTACCTAACCACTTTTACAGTTTTCACTGATCAAAGCACTATAAACTTCTTTGTTGGGCTTAAACCCATGATGCAGCATCTGCAATAAATATCTTTCCGCATTTTGCAACTGCCCTTTTCGACAATATCCAATGATAAAGGGTTCATAAGTACCCTGGTCAGGGTTTAGGCCTTTATCCAGCATTTCAACCAAGCAACTTTGAGCAGCTTTCATCTGCCGCGTCTCGCAGAGACCCTTTATAAGAATATTGTAATGGGGAGTAGCTAGCACAATCCCATGCTTATGCATTGCCTCCACAAACCCCCTCAACTTCAGTAAGTGGCCTTTACCAGGATAATTCATCAATAAAGTTCTCCACTTATGAGCATTTCGCTTCCCTTTCTTCATTATCAAGTTTGGAAGAGAAGACATAGCCGTGTTCGGATCCTTATTGCGGCAGAGACAGTCAGTTATCATACAATAGGTTGACCCAACAGAGGCCAGATTTTTCTTCTTCATTTCTTCAAGAAGCTCCAAGGCAGTGGCAACATTACCCCATTGACAATGTCCCTCAATCAACAAGGCATAGGTTGTCGAACCAGGCTTGATACCTTTTCTAGTCATCTCATCCACAAGTTCATTTGCCTTCTCCATCTTACCACACTTGCAGAGCACACAAAGAAGCGTATTGCACAGGGCTAAATTAATGCCTTTAGCATCCTTAATTTTAAAAGCCTCATCCACATCATCATGTCTCAAGTAACAATCAAGTAAAGCTTCATAAACCATTGCTTCAGGCTTCACTCCCATCTCAGACATCTCAGCTAATACCACCATTGCCTCTCTAAATCTATTCGCAGCACAAAGCCCATCAATTAATGTGGCATAAAAATATCGATTAGGGACTAACGACTTGGCAAACATGCTCTTTTTAACCTCAATTGCCTCATCGACATACCCAGCTCTAAACAAACCCTTCATCAAAAACTTGTAGGTAAAATTACTTGAACAAAGACCCTTCTCTTCCATCTCAGCCAATACTTCCTTGGCATCACTAACATTCCCCTCTCTACAATGAGCATCCGCCATACTAGTATACGTAAGGGCATTAAACGTAACATTTGCTTCACGCATTGCATCACAAACTCGCCAAAACAATCTAAAGTTACCATCTTTCAACAGATCCGTCAACAAACGATTACAGTACAACAAGCTAGGGATACAATCAAGATCATTACTATGAGCAAAAACAACACTAGCAGCTTCAAACAAATACCCTTTCTCCCTATACTTATCCATCAACAACCCAAATACCACACGATCAAATTTTCTCGATTCATCAAACTTTTTACGACAATTATCAATAGATTTCAAAACATCCAAAGGGGGCAAACCAAACCTGATGACATTTTCAAGAACAGAATTAGCAGGACTATACAAATTGTTACTACATAAACGAGCAGCTAGAAATGAGTGAATTTCCAAATCTGATTGAATACCCACTTTGTGTTTTGACCATTGAAAGAAACTGAGGAGGCGTTCAAGATGATTACTCAATTGATCTTGATGAAGAACAGACCGAACCACACATGGGTTTAGCTTATTTTTTAAGCTTGCAAGTTTAATGAGGCTTTTCCATTTCTTGTTTTTGAGAATTTCAGTGAGTTCTTGAATCAATATTAGGTTGTTCTGAGGAAGATGGGAATTGAAGTAATGTCTGTGAAATGTAGTTTGTTCAATACATCTTGTGATTCTTCCATGAAAAATCCTCCACATAGTTTTCTGGCGATTTTTCAATGGCTATGGAGGATTTGGAAGATGGGGTTTTTGTTTTATACTCTGTTTTTCTCTTTTCAGCTAAAAACAGAATGCAGCAAAACATCAACAATGGCGAATGGGTAGGTTGGCTAGAACTGGGAAGAAGAAGTCAAATGTTATTGAACCCTAGAATTGCAATTCCGAATCGGTTAAAAGTTTGGGTTTCTATAAGTTGTTTTTTATTTTTTGGTGGCATGTTTGGATAAAAATCGATCAAATTGAAAAATCCAACCAAATCAATTAAATAAATAGATTTTATTTGGGTTTGAATTTGATTTGGTTTTAGATTTTTAGAAACAGATAGTATTTGGTTTGACAAATAGTGGAATTAAACCGAACCGATAAATCATATATTTATATTTTATTATTATACATGCATAATATATTGTTTTTAAAAACAACTTTAAATATATTATATATAGTTTCAACAATTTTTATTTATAATTTATTTATGGGAAAAAGGACAAATATACCCTCAACTATCGTAAATGGTATGTAAATTTCCTCCGTCATACTTTTGGGACATTGGTGCCCCTGCAGTCCAAAAACTAGAGCGTATATGTCATTCACTCTAACGGAAGACTAAATAAGAACATGTGGCGCAATCTTATCCGTTGATCCAATATTTAATAAATGTCAGGTCGGTGGATAAGATTGTGACACGTGTATGTCCGTTAGTATAAAGGGTATATATGTTCTAGTTTATGGACGGCAGGGACACCAATGTCCCAAAAGTATGACGAAGGGTATCTGCATACCATTTACGATAGTTTGGGGGTATATTTGTCCTTTTTCCCTTTATTTATTAAAGCAAAACAACCAAGACGAGAACATTTATCTTATTGATTTTATATATATAAGTGTCTATCGCAATTCTTGGTTGGACTAGGAATGTCACGGTCTCTTTCTTTTATGTCAAAATGGAGAATTTAGAAGCTTTATTCACAATAAAATTTAGTGCTCTAAAGTTCTGTAATATTAGTCGTTCTAATTATTTTTCGTTTTGAATGAATTGTCGTCTTTTTCCCTCCTTTGAATGAATCATTTTTTGAATTTTGGATATGGTTAATAACCAAATAACCGAATAGAAACCATTAACAACCACACCGATAAATGTATATTGTATTTGGTTTGATTTTGATAATTTAAAAACCAATTAAATTGATTTGGTTTTGATTTTTAGTTTTTTATCAATTGTAGACCCATGAATGCCCCTAGTTGCAAAGATATTACTCCCTCCGTCTTGGTTTCTGAACTATTGGTAGTCTTACAAACAATCCTTTACTTGACTAACTGAATTTCAATATACCTCCGATCTTGCAATATGAGTGAAATACACTCTTGAATCATCGTCAAGTTTAGGAATGTTTTGAACACTGCTTAGTTCTCTCGACTTATTATTAAGAATCTCATGCTCTTACATGAGTTTGAGTCACTTGTTATGTTATGTGACAGATTGAGGATGTATGAGGATGTATCTAAGTTTAGTTAGTCAAGTAGAAAGGTCTTTTTAAAGTTGTCAATAGTTTGGGAAAGAAACTAATAATTTACATTAAATTCAGCAGTGTTTTCAATACTTCTTTCAAAAAAATGATGATAGACTTCTACATTTTGTAATCTTAGTTAAATATGTGTGTAGTTCTTCGCTAAATCCTGTAATTTTAAAATGGCCACGTAAAATAGTGAAATTGGAAATTTTACCAAATATATAAAAAATATATGTATATGTATTTTATGGGACAGACTAAAAAAAGGGGAAGGAAGACAGGGACAAAAGGAGTAGCAATATTTTTTATTTTATTTTTATTTCCCACTTAGATTCGGCTCATATTAGAAACTAAATTCAAATTACAAGATCTTTACTTATTCGGGAGTGGCACTCCCAATAGGATTTTGGGAATAGCAATATCAATATCATACCAAATGAACATGAAAAAATGGCAAGGTTTTATTTTTCTCTATTCAGTTTCAGTACGCGTGATTTGATAATTTTATTTATCGCATTTAAAATTGTATCATGCTAATCAAATTTGTAAAAAATAATGAATTAACATTTCTCTAAAGTCTTGCATTTTTATTAATTTCATACTTACATTATTTCTAATTTACATTATCTCTAAACTTTATCTTTCAAGTGTTTTTTCCTCTTCTTTTTTTGCCTGGTACCCACGAACCAAACCAAATCTGAAATCACACCAAAAAATCTCGCATTAGGGGTAAAACTCTTACCCCTTAATAAACTTACATTATTTCTAATTTACATTATCTCTAAACTTTATCTTTCAAGTGTTTTTTCCTCTTCTTTTTTTGCCTGGTACCCACGAACCCAACCAAATCTGAAATCACACCAAAAAATCTCGAATTAGGGGTAAAACTCTTACCCCTTAACAAAGACGACTGTGTACCCAAGTGTTACACGCTCCTAAACTATCAAGTACATTTTACTAATTTCATACTTAAATTATACCTAATTTACATTACTCATTGAACTATACCTTCGAGGTGCTAAACACACCCTTGCTCATTGTATGCTATGCAAAGTACATTTAAGCGCCCCAAAAGCTTTCAAAAATGTCAAATAGCATAACACGTTTTATTTAATGCTCCAGGAGTAAAGTAATCAAATTCAGATTTTTGAAGCTTTTAATTGAACTTTCTACCCAATGATGAACAGGATTCACAAGTATCATGCAACTCTTGTTATGAAAAATACGTCGCGTGTGGGGGGCGACGAGGCTATGAACCTTGTTCTTGGAATAGAAGCTTCAAAACACAGGGAATGTCAGAAGCGACATCTTATACATTGCAAATTGCAAGAACTGAGGCAAGCAAATTGTCCAAGTAGAGCTAATAAAACATAACAATCCTTTGCCTGGGAGAGAAAAGGGAATCCAATCAAACCAATTCTATACCTGCTTCTCTGACTGAATCGATCACTGCTTTGACCTTTCCATGGTATCTTTGTTCTTTCTTAAAGAAAACCGATATGGCAGGAACTCCTTTAGCCTGCAACCGCTCTCCCAACAACTTACCTATTTTTGCTGCAGCAGCAACGTCTCTAGTATTTTCTTTTGATTCTACCATGGCAAGCCTTGAGCCTTTCTCTTGTGAGCTTGCTGAAGCAGCCACTGTTGCTGTTGGTGTGTGAACTACTTGAGCATTTACATACTTGTTTGTGAAGTGCATCCTCAGCACGTAAGGTTTGAGATACTTCAGCACTCTGTCTGGTCTAACTGGTGGAGGAATCACCATTTCTGCTAGAGGAAATAAAGATATATCAAAAGAAGTATCATCAAGGAGGCTAACTGAAATATGAAAATATCTCACAGATAAAGCTCTCAACATTCAGGAAGTACTTCTCATCTTCGAGAAATGCAGTTTTGATTCTCACCCTGGAGCTAATTAGTATTGCTTGTAACAGATAGCTAAAGTTGAGTACAAAGCAACCTTCTATATGATGGCTTCATAGAGCTAAGTGACAAATCAAGGAGTTGAGCAAAATCTACAACTTGACAGATCATTTAAGGTGACTTGCTTTTATCCTTTACTTTCATTGACCAAGGGTAATTCTTTTTAGCCAGACTCCTGAGAGCTTCATTTAACAATCAAACCAAATCCCCAGTAGGGGTACTGACAATGAACCAGTATCATCAAGGAAATTATGGACGAGCAAGAACCCCTAAAGTTTAGAGCACGACTAGTAAGGATTTGATCATTTTCAGACACAATAGTCGGTCAATTTACAAATCTACTCTTAGGTAGTATCATTTTCTCCAAAATTTTGATGCTCCTATTAAAAAAAAATCATATACCATCGGTGTTTGGGCCCACTTGTGTGCACCTCGACTAATCCCAACATGGTACCTGCTACCTCCCACCAACACAAGTATCGGGTAACTCTGTTTATCAAAGCTTGGATAGATCTGAGGAAATCACCAAGTGTTTTTGACTATGGTAGAATTTAACTTGAAACCTCATGGCTCTCAAACTCACTTTATTGACCACGGGTGCAAGCTCCTCTTAAACATATTTGAAAACTAATGTCTCATTTCAGATCAAGAGAGGTAATGTCCCATTTATTACCTTTCACAATTATGTGGACAACATAATAGGAGAAGATGGGTCTGAGATTAAGGCAAATGTGGGTAGAAAACAACATGAACGGAGCACGTAAGCTTGTCCGGCAAGGTGCAGAGTGGGAAGGGCAGATTTAGGATTTCATGAAGACGGGTGCAAAATTATTTAATTTTTAAAATTTTGGTATTTTTATACATATGTGTGTGTGTGTGTGTGTGTGTGTGTGTATATATATATATATATATATATATATATATATCTAAATTCCATGTCAAAATTGTGGATGAGTTAAACCTATTGACTGTATACTACATTTTCCAGTGCTTTAGTTTTGATAAAGGCATTTAGTTTAATTATACAATTTTACAATGACAAAAGAAGAAAAGGAATTTTAATGTGTCAGACTTCAGAATTTTGAAAGATAAACCAAACAAAGAAAGAAAGAGAATAGGGAAGTACTTCATTAAAATGCAAGAAGGGACACCAGATATACCCATCCCTATGGATGGGCCCGATTCTAGAAAAGAGAAAGGAAAAAGTCAAGATTTCCGTGAGATTTGAACCTCAACCTCACATATAGATGTATCCTCAATAACCATTGACACCAATTGAATCTTTGAGCTTGGGTGTACACATAAGTCATAACTCATAACTATTTAGTACTTTTGAAAAGATATAACATTACTAGACATGGTCTACTGCGGGAGCATGAGTGCACGTGAGCCTGTGCCCCTCCACATAGATCCGCCTCTGATCACAACCGGCTAACAGGATCAGGCAAATGCTTGCATAATGGGGAAAGTTGTTACTCTATGACTCTTCTTTTTGTTCTACATATTCTATGAAATAACCAAAAACAATTTTGACAATCTAGCTCGTTAGGGATGGGATTCCTTAGATTAAGACTGATAATGTCATATACTATGACTGGGAAAAAGAAATTACCAATAGAAACTCATTATCATTATTTTTGTTTCTTGATTGTCAGAAAACTCATCATTTTTATGATCTTATATTTTTGTTTCTTGGTTGTTAGAAAACCCATCATCTTTATGATCTTAAGGAATATTTTAAAGTGGGTTAAAACCTCATTTCGTATAATAGAAATAAGGTTGTAAATCTAAAAGAATTGCCGCATAGATACTACGATTGATGAAAAAAAGGATCTGGCCTTTCACTGATAATTCTTTTCATTTTCAATTTGGGGTGATGAGCCCAACCCTGTTGGACATAGCTCTCTTAACCAGTTTTGAACTTGATTAGATAGACCGAAGACTAGAAACATATTCATCGAAGGAAGAGGAGATCCTTGATCATCTGAAATATGTGTCTCTATCTTTTGTCTCTTTGAAGCAATTTAAAAGCTATAGCTGACTTGGACAGCATGATTAACTTCATTATCTCCTAACTAACTATTGCAATTTTGCTTACCAGCAACACTCTCTGGGTGTTAACTATTAACTAATCAACCTTAACTTCTCTCAACCAAATAAAAAATAAAAATAAAAATTGGCGCCCTATTCCTCCTTTAAGTATCTTAGCTCTTTAACTAAGAAATGAGAATGCCAAGTTTGGACAATTAACTCTGGGATCTCATTTTTGCTCATAAAAGGTGGGGTTAAGGCTATAAAAACCAATTGCTGTTAATTTTACAAATTTTTTTTCCCTTTGTTGTTAATTCTAAATTTATTTATTCAGATGTTAAGATTAATATGTTCCTCCAGATGTCAGTTTGAAACCAGTGGATTCCAAAAACAAACAAGCAGGTTAAGCTGCAGTTACTATTGCTCTTCTACTTACTCCTCACAATGACATGACTCTTCAATATTCTAATATCGTTCCAGTTAACTACTCAATATACTCCACCTTTGCACTTTTGTCATCTGCAACAATATGCTTGTGCAACAGTAGTTACTCTCTCAGCGGACTCAGCACAAAATGATATTGTATTGTCTTAGAAAGTACTGCAAGCAGTATCCTAAGAAACCTAGAAAACGACAAAATGAAGGGGAGAGGGAAGAAAATGCTCGACTTTTCTCCACTTGATTCCTGAAGAATTTAAGATTTTTGAATGCATAGATGAGAACCACTATATACTTCAGAAGAAAAGCATATTCGATAAACCAATTCCTTTTGCAGGGGAAAAAATGGAGTCAAGTACTAGCTCAGAGTTTCACCATCTTGTGAAATCCCGAGCTGGTTGTTAAGTCTATTTTCCAGTGCTAGAGGATTTGGTTTATCAAGTATCCCTTTCTTTCAAGGCATACAATGGTTCCCATTATAGGTGTTAAGAGACCTCACTTCTTAAGGAATTCAGATCCATGGTTAGAAAAGTTCAAAATCCTAACCAGATATGCTGCTATCTTAAAATAGTCAATTATTTTATTATAGAAGTTATTTGCTTAATGTAATTATTATGTCCACTGTATAAGAATAAAAACAAACCAAACAGGCCCAGAAATTTCCACCTCCTAAAAAATATCATTTCAATGCTTCAATTTCTGTCTTCCAGACAGATACTAAATTTATGCTTCCTACTAATTCTTAAAAATTCTGGCTTTTATTCGGCAAATGTCACTCCATAAGCTTCCAAACCAAAATATTAATGCTTCCGAGGAGCCCAATATCAATTGAAGCAAAAACAAGATCTAATTTTTGGGGGAAATTACACAAACAAAACAATCCATCGAACAGGTAGCAAGCACTACTCTATCACAGAAGAAATTCTATATATACGCAAGAAAAAATCATTTCAAGCCAACTATCGATCACGCACACGCAAAGGAACTGGCTTGAAGAAATAAGAGAAAATGTCGAAAATTTGAAGAAATAAAGAGTGAAAATATCTACCTTTAATAAAGAGAGAATGGAATCTCCGTTGCCGGTCGCCGGTCGCCGGTCGCTGGTCGCCGCTAGTTGCTGGTGGTGGTGCTCAGCCTCAGTCTTTCTCACTCAGACGTGTCAACCCTCAGCCCTTCACTCTCTAGGGAAATAAAGGGATGGGCTTGGGTTAATGGATTGGGCCTTACTGCTAGCTTTTGGGCCTCTAATTCATAAGGGACCTAAAATTGGAAATCAAATCGAATATCGAAGTTCTTTTCTTAAAGGAGAAACTACCTAATTACACAAAAAAAAAAAAAAAAAAAATCTAATTACACAAATATTCCTACCATATTTATTAATTATTCCTATAGTATCTCACTAACTAATAATTTTATATTATTTTTTTTGCTACCAAACACAATGAAATAGGGAGGTGAATGAGAACACGTGGGATGCGAGTGAGATTCGTCTGTGTATCTAGTATACGTGTGAATCACACTAGATACACACTAGATATATGTATCTGGTGTGATTCACATGTATTTGGGATACGTGAGTGAAATGGGAGAGTGACGAGCAAGACGGGAGGGAGGCAAGCGAGATATGTTTATGTATCCTTAATACATGTGAATCCACTTGAATACAATCTATCTAGAATAATTTACACATAATTTTTAGCCTATGTATCCCGAGATGCATGTAGCTCAACATATCTCGACGCACCAAAATATGATAAGTTACGTAATATTGCAAACTAGTGTGTATCTAAGTAATTAGCTCCTAAATTAGTGGGATTTCTATAAGTTACCCAATATTTCTAAGAGAAAACAACACAAATCTCACTAGTTTACGACCTAATTATGTGCCTTCGGTTTAGTTTTCTAAATTACCTTTCGTACCACATTCACTTCACTAGATACATGCGGGTCAAATTAGGTGTAATTTGTTTCAGATACATCGCATCCATCTCCTTGCCTCTCTACAGATGCATCTGTATTTTAAAATATATTTGGTATCAAAGATACATGTATTTAGTATCTTTGATACAACTTAAAATTTGAAGAAATTGTGTATCTGACTTAAAATCTGGTACATGAATAAGTGAGACAATATAATTATTTCAAACTATAGAATAAATTAGTATTTATGGTATGAATGTTTGTCTAATTAGATAATTTTTCTTTATTTTAATTAAAAAAAAAAGTGAAACCGAACCAAAGATTGAACTTTTTCGGTTCCGTTCAATTCTTCATATTTATGTCCACCTCTAATCATAGGACTTCAGCAAAATTGGGAATTTTATGTAATATCCCAATTAAAACATGCTCTCTTCATTTCATATGCATTAGTTTTAACATATCAAAAAGAAATTCACATGCATTTATTTGATTGATGTGCAAAAATAATAAAATTACATGCTTTTTCATTTCCCTTTTTATAAATACCAAAGAGAAGATGGTCTTTAGTGGTAATAATGACTATTGTTCTTTAGAAGTTTTTATAATGTTGTCTCATCTCATCCTAATGCCATGTGTGAGGATTTTTTATTTTTGGTTTCCACGTGATGTTCGATACCACATTCGATACCATCCATTGTTACATTAAGTTACTAGGTGTTTCTCTTTTTTTATAATCCATCAGCATGTTGACTTGAAAAAGTTTGAACATTCAAAAGATTCCCAAAGAAAATTATGGTGGATAGTGTGAGTAATTATATTCACTGCTTCTTCTCTTCTTTTTATTTTGGTTTTCTATTTAGTGTCATGTACCCATATTGGAACCCAATTAATCTGGAGGCGCCTGCATAGGGCTTCATTTGGGGGAAGCCAAGCAGAACAGCAGGGGGGGAGGGGGAACCCCAAAGTAGCCCATAACAACAGTGAAACCTGTTGTACAAATGGTTCGGAGACAACACAACCAAAATTTCACAAATACAGGAAAACAGGCTAGTGTTTAAGGCATGCTCAAGACCTAAAAGTATTGATTTGACTCAGTGAGCTTAAATTTGGTGTCTATGCTTTATAAGTTTCAACAACTAAATGTATAGGTATCTTCCTATTTGTTTTTCCTCAGGTGAGTTAGCCTCTTCTTTTTCTTATTTTGAAGAACTTAGTTTTTATGCCTTTTCTGGGAAACATAATTCATTGATTAGATAGTGCATTTATTTCGTTTTAAGATATTAAAAGGTTAAATCATTTTTTATTGTTGACACCAATTAATCAACTAATTATAAGACCTCTACACAACTTTTAAATCTAGAGGGAACCACATTAAATGAGAGATCATCATAATCGGATTTTGTTTCCCAAATACAATGAATTCACGGTTAAAGACAAAAAAAACATAGCAATATATTACTACTGGTGTTACATACCTTTGCCCCATTTCTCAACTTCATTGTTAATTGTTGTTCGCGATATCTACAAAGTACTGTTCACAGTTAGTTTGTCCTACAAAAGAGAAGTCCATCTCTAGTAAAAGGACTCCAGATTTAAGCTCTACCTCGAGAAAGATCCTTTACAAGTTTGAATTTGTTCATTTGGAATCTGGGCTCAAGTTAGCTTGTCGTTGCAATTGATGTTCGATCCTGAAGAGAAGGAAAAGATCTTTGGAAAGTGGGTTTTTGTGATCTGATAAAGAATCAAACTTATTTTAATGTGCCTGCTATTTTATGTTTCCTCGAAAAAGGGGCTCAACCTATAAGAACTGTTCATATTTTAAAGAAGGTGGAGGTTTTTAAGGACCTTCGTCCTAATCAACCGAAAAAGATTCTTCTTACTTTCTTTCGGACATACCTCCCAGGCTCCCACACGCAAAAGAAAGATCATGAAATATTGCTTTCTACATCTCATTTCAACGTTTCTGAATCTTAAGAACAATCTGTTTGTATCTTTGTTTTGAAATCTCTACTATAGGAAAGAGGGGAAACTCAAACAGTTCAACTAAGCACACAAGGACCTAGGAAGATTTTGAGGAGAAATGCTAGAATGAACTTCAAGTTTTCCAATCAGAAATTCCTCAAGTTGTAGCAAAATTTCCATATCTTCTCCAATTGCGGAAAGAAAATAAGCAAAACTGAAATGGTACAACAGAGCACAAAAATGTCTTCAGTTCGTTTCCTTAAATACCAAGCTGTTCATAACCCAGCTGGTAAGAAATAAAGGATTGCCAAATAAGAGACTACTTTAGAGCATGAATACTAGCCATCCAAAGAAACACAAACATAAATATGATGCCTCGGTAATACTTATCAATAACATTGAAAAGATTTAGAGTATGCTAGTACGCGGAGGACTCCTTTAAAGGATGGTACTGAATGCAAACAACGGATTGTAAATTCTAATCTACACGTGATATTAGGTAATCAAAAAGAAAGAAGAATATACCTGAAAGTCTCACAATAACCTTGTAGTAAATTCTAATCTATGTCCATCCAGGAATAGAACTCGTTACATTTTACATTATAAAGTAATTATTTCAACTTTTAACTTCTATTTGGTTAGTTAAAAGTACATCATCTATGTTGTATATATAAGCTTAGCTAGATATTTATCCCTCTTTGGTGAATGTACACCTTGAATAAGCAACGACTTGAATCTACTAAACAAAGCACGGACATTCAGGTCAACATATCAGCATATAATTATATTACCAAATGAATCAAGGCAGATAATTAGAATTCAGAGCTAGGGAGAAGGGAAAATAGAAAATAAAGGCTTGGAAGTGTTAACCAAAAAAGGTTTATTAAAAGAAAAGAAATAGGGGGGAATCCAGTAATACAGTTGTAATTATAGACTATGCTAAGGTGTCTGTAGCTGCTCTAGTGTCTTGAAAGAAGCCTCATTCATACCGTTTTCACAACAGATTGCACCTAATAATGACTGCCACACATGGATATCTGGAGTCAAGGCTAGAGAGACAATGTCCTCCAAACACATAATTGCACTGTGTAAATCACCTACTTGGCAGAGACCTCGGATAAGAGAATTCAAAGTTCCAACTCTAGGCCAAAAGGAATTAATTGACATTTGCTCCATCACCTTGCTTGCTTCAACATATTTACCATCTTCACATAACCCATCTACCAAAGTTTCATAAGTTTCATAGTTTGGCACACAACCTACTTGCCTAGACATCCTTTCCAAATACTTAATAGCACAAGTAGATTTTCTTTCATGGCATAGGCCTTTTATAACTACATTATACAATCTAATATTCGGAACACAGTTTTTTTGCACCATCTCACAATCAATGACCATAATTGCCTCGTCAACCTGGCCATCCCTGAAAAGAGCAGCTACCTTTGCTTCATAAATCGCCACTGACGGTTTGAAGCCTCTGTCATGCATTTCCTTGAGCACTTTGTTACCTTCATCAATCTTGCCTTCGGCGTAAAAGTCAACAGCCATTGCTCTGTAGCTATCTGAACTGGGAACTATGCCTTTTATCAAAGCTTCATTAATCAAAACTTTCATATTTTCTGTATCTGATCCATTCCGGCATTGAGTAAGATCAATCTGCTTGTAGCATCTTTTCGGAGCTTTTAGTCCTTTGCGCAATACCTTACCAAGAATTTGTATGGCCTCCTCCCCTTCTTCATTATCACACAACGCTTCCAATAAAGCTCGATAGACAACCACATTTTCACCACTTCCTTTCTGAGATATCCTCCAGAACATTGAGTACAATAGATGAGTAGCCTCATTGAGCCGCTTTTCTTCACATAAACCCCTCATCAAGATCCTATAACTCTCTTTGTTTGGATAGCAGTTCTGGTAACTCATCTCTTGGAAAATATGCAATGCAAGATCAGAGCGTTTCATTCTACAAAGAGCATTCATTAACAAATTCAAGAAATGCACTCGAGACTTCACTTCCCATCCACAAGAGTTCTCAAGGAATAACTGATAAACAGATTCTAGCTTAGATTCTTCTACCAATATCTCCAAAAGAGTATTCAAAGATCTTGTCCATTCTATACAATTGAACTCCGGAAGAGACTTAAAAAGAAAAATGGCTTCGTTTGTTAATCCAGCTTGTACATAGCTTCTAATGGCGCTCACAAATATTGAGTCATGACACTCACAGGAGTCCTCTTTCATCTGATTAATTATTCTCTTCATCTCAGTTGTTCTACCTGATCTGCCTAAAATATTAATCATAGTGCCATAAACAGGACCATTGCGACGGTAAGTTGGATACTTGCATTTTGCTTCGTCAAAAAATTGAAGTGCTTTTAGTGGGTTCTTCTGGCTCAGTATTATTTGTGAGAGCTGCTTCGGTGTTAGAATCCTCGGCCATCTAATGCCCATAAGAACCAGCAAACTTGATGCGACTCTGAAACAATATACGAGAGATATTATTATAATCATATATAAAGGATGACGTTTTCGATGTTCCAAGAATTCCATCAAGAACTGACATTATGGTGTGGTAGTAAATCCTTGAACTTAATTCATGTGTCAACTTACATCATTCATAATTCCTCATCAATCATTCTAACTTCAAATGAACTGGACAGTCGTGCAGGTAATTAATTATTCAGTAAAATGGCTATGACCAATCACAGTTGCTACTAGTTCCTGCTTGAGTGAACTGACCAAGCAGTCCACAACCTTTCAAACTACCCCACATTTATTCGTATGAATCTCCCACTAACACTCGTTCGTTTCCCTATCAGGCAATTTATCGAACAGTTTGTGTGCAATACGTTCATTTTGCCTTCTTCACATCTAAGTAACGGTATTACCCTCCCCAGAAATGGTGTGAATTATAGTTGGCAGCTCAACAATCACCAAAATAAGCAACAAGGAAATCAAACCCAGCCTTAAAGCATCATAATGCTTTCATGGCTAAAAGAAGGAAGAAAAGAGAGAGAGAAGAAGAAGGCTTACTTGATTTCGCAGAGCAGTGGTGGGAGACGAAAGGGATGATCGGCCGAAGTGTTGGTTGTTCGCTGCTTTCTTTTGCTCCTTTCCCCTTTGTGTGTGCAACCGTATTTGTCCAGTATTTTACTCTTTCTAACCATTTTCAGTTACTTTTTTTTTGTAGCATAAAAAATATTTATACAATGTATGTGCAAATATTTATATTTATTCATTCTTAAAAATATTTATCTTGTTTCAATCTAATCCAAAGAAAACATAAAAAAGAGAAATAATTGATTGAAAAGGTGAGTTTTCATAAGCTTAGGAGTTTGATCCATTATCCACCGAGTTTAGAAGGCTATGATTGGTCCAAAGGGCGAATCACAGACGGATTTCTCGGTCACTAAAAAAAAAACTGGCTTTCTTCTCTGTCATACATTTACTATTTTTCTGGGGGTTTTTTCAACAATTTTTGTTCTCTTATACAGGAATGAGACTTGGGCAACTTTGTGCTAGAAACAAGTTTCTCCCTTTCATTTCTGGGAATCTACCATATTCTAAAACTTCTGGTAATTCTATTCAGCCTCAGATCTGTAACCTCATGTTTCATTGGCAGAGTTCCTGCCTCTACTTTATGAGTTGCTTTTGACAATCTTCTGCACATGAAAGTATTGGCACTTGACACTGATTTGCTATATCCACCTTAATGACCTGCAACAATTTATTGAAAAATGAGCATTAAAACATTGTGATTAATAAAGCATCAGTACAATGTCAAATTTATGCACCGATAATGTTAGCATGTTAGTTCATTCATAAAAGGAAAAAACATTAACATGTTAGTTCAATGAAAGATAGAGTGAGATGAACTAGTGTGTCCTTTGAGATTTAAAGTGTTCGCGCGGCAGATTTCAGGGCTGTTCGGCCATCAGCCGCCACCATTTGGGACTTTCAAGGTTTCATAAACTGTGGAATTAAGCATCTTTTATATTTGTTTATATTCTTGTAATGCTGTCTAGAGTCTAAATCTGACATTGACATAGTAATTAGGGTATAGAGTTACTTTCTGTGAAGTCCAGTATGATTTCTTAATTCATGAAGGTGGTTCATACTGGATTTTTGCTTTTTGAAGGGTATATATTGTCGGTGACACTGTTCCAAAGTGCTTTACTATCAGCATATCTGGAATGCTGAATGTCTTAAGAGTTTTTCCAGAACAATTTGTCTCAGGTTCTAAGAAACAGATTACTAGAGCTATGAAGGCCATTCTTCAATTATATACTTCCTCATCTTCAGAAGTGGCATCTGTGCTTTTGGAACTTATGCTGCAGACAGTGGATTCCTCAAATTTTCCAGGGGACTCAGAGAATGCCCCAACAATCCATGAAACTATTGACATGCATAGTGCATATGATGACTGGAAACCAATCCTGAAGAAATTGTCAAACAGAGAACCGGATTTGCTTCTGACTCTTCTCAGGGCAACTCTAGACAAGATTGAGACTATGGAAGCCTCAAAGCATGAGCTTGGTAAGTGATGTATTCTGGTTGTGATAGTAGAAGGATGGTATGTTGTAATGGGCAGCTGAGGTTGAAGAGCCTTTCTAGTACATAAGAAGCAATTGTTGTTAAACTAGCTTACCACTATTATCGACTTAAAAGCTTAGTTCGATCCTCGTTTAGCACATTCTGCAGCTCGTGTTAGTGCGTCAGTTATAACATCTATTGTCCAATCCTTGACATCTTCCTGCATATAAGCAATCAAATGAAACAACATAGTCATTCAAATTTTGTCATGCAGCTGAACCAGGAAGAATATTGAGGGAAAAGAAAAGAATAAATAGTACATTATCACTTTATAAGAACACTAAGACAAGATGCTCTTGCATGATCTCAGGAACAAATTTCCAAATAAAACATACCAAAAGAATTGCATTGGTCCTAACCCAACAGAATCCTGACGCCAAAACCAAAGTAGAGAAAGTTCAAAGACTATGTCGTACTCCCATAGTCCCATTTTCTACAGGCTTCTTCCAATTTTTGGATCGACAGTTTCTTTCAAACTAATTTGTAACATTTCACCAGGCATTGAAACTTCCCATTTAAATATATAGCTAAGAGTTCCCCATTGGCCCTCATCACTTTAATGGCCTTAATAGCTGGCTGTCTTTAGATGTGCGACTACTTCCAACATAGATATTCATCATTTTTACTACTTCTCGCCTAAATTTGAGAAGGGCTGGACTTATACCATTCTAATCACATATTATGTGAGAGTTGGAGACATTAAGCGTGTCAAACTACAGGGACTCCAAATCTTTCCCAGGAGAGAAGGAAAAGGGAGAAATTTTAGGGCATCAAAATGAACGGGGCAAGTCCAATTTACGAAGAAAACTCAGGACCAAAGTTTCCTCATGTCAGTCCAGTTTGCTCGCACCTCAATAATTCCACGAGGTACCTACTACCTCCTACCAACACAGTAACATGTAACTCTATCCAAGGTTGGACAGATGAGAAGAAACCACCTAATGTTTTTTGCCTCCACTAGGAATTAAACCTGAGACCTCATGATTATCGACCACTTCATTGAGACTAAGTCATGCCCTTGGGTACCAAGGAATGGGATGCAAATACCAAGAAGTCCAAATTTTCCTTTTCCACTTTCTAAGGAAATGGGATGTCGAAGACCAAGAAGTCCAATTTTGAATATGTTCAAACTTGACTTGTGCTTGATTTCATGTTAAATGCATGATACTACGTGTGAATGATTGTTGGCACCCAATTTTGAACTAATATTTTCAAAGTTAATACTTTTAGGCTTCTTATTCGTTAAATAGTACAAAGTACAATTTTTTTTTACACATGTTTAACCATTTTAACACAATTTGTCGATAAATAATCCTTCTTTATGAAAATATGAGAATTTTTAACAATTTATTATAATTTCAGTTAATTTCAATTATCACTTATTTTCGTCACAATTGTTTGCATATAAACAAAATACTATTCAATTTTATTGGTCATCATTTTGATTTAATTCAAATCACTTTTTAGCCGTCTATTAATACATTGAAAGTTGGGAGAAATATTTCAAACACAAATAAATTAAATAGCCCATGATATTGGGCACATGGTTTTAGGTAGTTCATGGTATTGGGCACATAGTTTTGGAGAGCCCGTGGTATTGGGCACATGATTTTGAACATCGGGCGGTTTTACTTTGCATATATAGCTTTCCATTCTTTCCACATTTAACTTGGTAACTTTGTATTATATCAAACAACCTGCGCGCCCTGCCTGGAGCACTTTAGGCGCGCTGCTCCCGGAGGAAAACTCATATGCACTTTGGCAGGCGCGCTGCTCCCGGAGGAAAACTCATATGCACTTTGGCAGGCGCGTTGCGCCAAAAGTACCCCAAGTTGGCGCACCATAGGCGCATCGCGCCATGAGGAAAACTCCTGAGCGCTTTGGCAGGCGCCTGCAATGCCCCAGGCAAGGTGCACAAGTGTTTTGCTCCTAGCATGGTTGTCATAAATGTAAAAATAAATTATGGTGATTCATCATGATGCGCCGGGCTAGGAGTTCCCCAGGCTGGTGCACTATAGACTCACTGCAGGCACGCCGCGCCACCATCGCGCCCAAAAAAAATTTAATGGGTTGGAGGCCTACCAGCTCAAAATCTAATATTTTTACACCCCCCCCCCCCAAACCACCTTTAAAACCCTATTTCCCTCCTAAACCTCCCTCCCCCATCTCAAATCAATAGCACCAAGCCCTTTTCCTCTCCCAAAAATTTCTTCTTTCTCCCTCTATTGTTGTCTTCCCCAAAAGCTTCCAACCCCTCACCTTAGAAAACTTTTTCCCCTTCACTTTCCTCCATAAACAGCTGCCCCAACTTCCTTTTTTCTTCTCCCTCACAAGGTTTTCCCCTATTCTCCATTCTTGCTCAAGTCAAAATGGAACCAAGCGGTACACAAGTTGAAGGCAGTGTGGGTAGCAAAAGGTCCCGAAAAGGTGATGCCGTCAATTCGTCGGGCCAAGCAAGTTCTCGGCACACCCCTCAAAAATTTGGAAAGCAAGCGGTGGAGCACTACGAGCAAGATTGGTTTGAGTAATAAAAGGAGGCAAAGTATTTGGGGGATGAACATGTGGATGAGGGTCAGTTGCAGGTTGAGTTCCCCCGAATTCATGAGAGGGTGTGCAAATCGGACATTCAATATATTTTTCAGGATCAATATGAATGTAATCTCACTTTAGTTCGAGAATTTCACGCGATTTGGGACACAAATCAACGTACAAGGAATAAAGTTGAGGTCCAAAGAAAACAATCTATTTCACCACCCGGGTGTTGAATGAGTTCTTTGGCACACCCCATGTTGATGCCTCAGAGTATCTGGATATGAATAAGGCCCCACCTTACAGAGACAACCATCACACACTTTGTGGCATAAATTCGACAACCTGATGGGAGAGAAGCAAGGAAACCGGATGACATGCCACTTAGCACTACGCCCATTTGAATCAAGAAGCACGGGTATGGCTCAAAATTGTATGTAGTACTCTTTTACCTTGTAAGCATACCTCTTAAGTAACGAAACATAGGGTAGTGTTGGTTTATATGTTGATGAAGGGAATGTCGGTTCTTAGGACATCGGTTCTCCGCCATAATATGGTGAAGTTTAGAAATAATAAAAGGTGGAGGTATTGCTATGGGGTTTGATGATCAGTTTAACTGAAGAGAAGGTGTGGAGGGGGAGTGCCCCAATCTATGCCCACCGAGAGTGCCACATTTGGTAAGTCAGTTGGTTGATGTGACTAAGACCAAGGCACAAGATACCTCACACGGACCCGTGCTCTCTATAGCGGATTGCCAAGCTCAGGACAATAGTTAGATGTGTTGAATGTTTGGTATGGTTGAGTTGCAATTGCGCATTGGTGGTCGTCGTGTGACCGATGCAAATATGGCTAAATTAGCCGAGTGCTACCCACTGACGGATATAGTGTTATGTATATGTGTAAAATGGGCCTAGCTTTTCAAGAGTTGTTGGATAATAATGAGCCCATTGTTCATGATGCTCACAATGATCAGAAAGTGGATGGTGCAGGCACATCGTTCATGGCGGTTGATGGATCCACGGATGCGGCAGATGAAAATGATGGCAACGAGGCCTAGAGGCCATGGAGTTCTTTCTTTCACTCTAAGCTTATGTATTGAATTGTTGCACCAGGGACAGTGCCATGTTTTAAGTCTTGGGTGGAGGAATGAATTCCAACTTTTACTATTATATTGAGTCTTTCATTTTTAGGATGAGTTCCTTGACTTTTGTTTTCCGTTCTTTCCTGAGGATAGTCCCTTTGAATAGGGTAGAGTTTTTGATTTCTTCAGGAGAGTCGTTGTAGTAGTGATTTTTCCTAATGATGGATGGATGACGATTGTCTTAAGGGAAAATTAGTCATAGGTTTGTAGGATTGGAAGCCTGACCACTTTAAAGTTAGCCAGCCGTCATGGGTAGTTCATGCGTAATCATGTGTATTAAAGAAGTAACTCTCTAGAAACGCATAAGTTTTGTAATTAGACTCTAAGAATGAAGAAACTGGGTCCCATTGTATTCGCTCAACATGTTTGTGTACGAGAGCATGCAATGTATGTGTATAATGGTGTCATGCGTGGTGAGTAATTGATTTGTTTCTTGCATAGAATAACATCTAGAACTTGTCTCGTGTGTGTGACAAATTGACTAGCATGAAGTTGTGGAACATGATTTGGGCATTTCATTGTATTGCCCGTTCGATAATAGTTTGTACCACCTTGACATTATCCCTAGTGAAGCCCCTTGAGCCTTGTAGCCTATTTCTTTGTGTAGCCACATAATGAGCCTAATCCCTCTTGTGACACCCTATTTTAATTTGATCCAAATAATATTCCTTAATGCACTTTGTAGTGAACAATATGAACAAAAACAAGGGTGAATGAAAAGGAAGGGTAAGTGTAGTAAAGGAGAGATTTGGTGCATAGCGCCAGGGTAAATTAGCGAAATGCTTGCTGCATATAAAAAAAATGGTATGATGAAGTAAGTAAAGTGATGTGCTAGCGGCAAGTGCTTGGAATACTAAAGGGGGGAAATCAAAAGATAAAGAGGGAATGACAAAAGGTGTGAACATAAAGAGGAAAGTAAGGCTAAAAGAGGAACAAAGAGTAAATTTTCGTGCCTTAAAACAAGTGCATTAGGGAGGAAAGTCACTATATATCCGAAAGTATCTTGAAAAGTTGAAATAACGGGAAAAATAGATGCTTTCATGGACTACTTTGACTTTAGGGATTTGCTTTATCATTAGCTAAAGAAGAGAGACAATGGGGAAGCTCAGTCTAATTGTCCGAAATAATTCTTTCTTGATTGGATGCCAACTTTCTCTTAAATCCTATCATGCACTTACATACAAATCTATAGGTAGTTCATCTCCTTCTAAGAAAAATATCCAAAGTTTAGATATTGAAATGAATGCCTTCCCATCACTGGTTATTCCTAATGCATTCCTCTATGACAATAAACTTATTTTAATTAAGTAAATAAATAGTTAAGTACTTGGAATAAGCAAGTAACTTTTGTGAAAAAACTTTTTTTCTTACAATATCTTTCTTCAATCTTGAAAAGTAAACAAATACATACATTAATTTTCTAGTGATTCATAATGTTCGAATACTTTTATGTTTTTACATTTGCAATGAGCTCAAACGTCCTTAGATAGGAGGTTGTGGAGGAGATGGATTAGGATAATAGGTTAGTAGGTAGTAGTGTGTCGTCTTGATATCCATCCATACTAGTAGTCATGGTATTGCTTCTATAGTTTCTTGTCCTTTGATTTTTGTTTCTATTTGTTGTATCTTGTACTTCATCGTATCATTTTGTTGTAGTTATTGTTCAAAATGCCTTGTTATGCTTTTACTTCCATTACTTCTTTTATGGACTGTTTTTCCTTGAGCCAAGGGTCTATTGGAAGCAACCTCTCTACCTCTTAGGTAGGGGTAAGATCTGCTCAAACTCTACCTTCCCTTGACTCCAATGAGTGGGACTACACTGGGTATGACGTTGTTGTTGTTGGTCACCCACTTTTTTAAAAGGTAATATTATAGGTAGTTACACATGTTTGCATGGTATAAGAACAAACAAGCAGTCCTGGGTATGATCAAAAAGTCCCAAGTCAAGTTTAAGTATAAGTGTTTTTGATAAGATTGGTCACAAACTTTTTACAATTAAAAGAGGTATGATCAAAAAGCCCCAAGTCAATACCCAAGATCCGCAAGTGAAGGACCAACAGACAAAGTTAACGTGATTACCTAATGATATAATAAAAGCTACTGGTGGACTACTTACGTGGATATAATGGAAGAAGTAACCATAATCATAAAACTAAACCATGCTGAATCACAAGATATCATTTTCTTGAAACAACAACTTAGATAATAGGTCTGCAGCTAATGAAAAGAAAAAGAAATGGATTAAATTTGTTGTATAACACCCAAAAAGTCATGGGAAAAGATTAGTTTCGACTGCCAGAAGGTTGTCACTGTAGTTGCAGGAACAGTGGACAAAACACTCATGCTGCCGGAATAACTGCTGAAGAAAATAAATGCAGGTAACTGCAGGAATGGTCACCAAAAAGGCGCGTGGTGTTGTTGGAAAGATGTGCGGCACCACCAAAAAAGCCACAGAAAAGATGTGAGGTGTCACTGAAAAGGTTTCCAGAAACACTCTCAATTCTACATAACGATCATCGAGAATAGGCACGGTACCATCACAACAATCACTGATATTAGACATGATAAAAGGGAATGGGCACGGTAAATAAGAGTGATGCCCATTGGAATGAGGGAAATTTAGATTTCTACTTAGATCATAGAAGATTCTGATAGCATGTGAGGAACTAAGAGGAGAGAAAATTTGTATTAATTACTTTCCGATAATTAATACAATACGCAGTTACTTTAGGTGAAAAGCAAAAGATCTTGCATCTAACCCATTCAAAAACTAGAATATCACTAGTATAGAAACTTAACTAGCTATCTAACACCTTCATTTTGCACTAAGTTGGCATGCCTAGTTCTAGGCCAACAGGCAAACAATACTGATAAACCTCTAGACCCTCCAACATCTTTATAGTCATTGTTGATATTCTGCTAAAAAGCATTCCCACTAGTAACCTGAATGCCTTACAACTATAGGAAGCTTTCTAAATTCTAACCCATTTTGTTTGTTCTCTAGAATGTTAGCACGAAAAATACCTATCACCAGATGAATGAAAGGTTAAAGAAGTAATGCATTTACCATCTTCAAAGGCTCCCCTGTCCTAAGCTTTGCATTTGGACGGGCTAGTTTAGATTCAAACGGAGTTCTTGGTCGCACTTCCTGAACTGATTCCCATTCCTCGCGGGTAAGCATCCTAACTGTTCCTTGACCAGCAGGTGCATTCTTTATTTTTCGCTCAATCATATCTTGCGACTTCGAGTCATCATACTGCATGCAAATTCAACTATAACTTATAAGCTACTCAGCTGATTAAGATTGTAAAACATACAAGCAAGTTTACTACACCAAATAATTGAAAATATATTAGTGTTTACCGCAAGTCTCACACATCCCTACCTGTAGAATCAACAAAAAATACCCATGATGGAGACTTTGATGTTTGTGGATTCAGTAAGCTAAAATACATCAAACTCCTCAATCAATATCAACAAGATTCAACTTAAGTTCCTTTTACATTATAATGAATGTAAATAGAAATCAGTCCCATTAATTCAAACCAAGAAAAACAAAGATATTCTACAGTCTATAAGCAGTTCTATATCGAGATACCATTTCTTTGGTACATTACAGCACTAAAGTAATTCTCCTATTAAGATTATGAATATCAATGAAACCATCAGGTCACTCCACCTATGAAGCAACATTTAAACCTTGTCAAGTATCAATGTCCCCAAGTTTCTCTTCTACTCACTATTACAATCCACTAGAATCACAACGAACAAATGAATATATATATTAGGGGTTTGTCCATTTCTAAGATCATTCCAATTTCATCCAAATACTAAAACAGAACTTTACACAAACTGCAATTGAGTAGCATACCATCATGAGGAGCTTTGCGAAAAGTGCGGTCCCAACAACAGTGAGTATCATGGGCATAGTAGCAGTATCAAGGAATGATCTTGAATCAGGAACCTGAACAAATAACTGATTCTTCCGAGGATCTTTCCATTTCTTCTTCACCTTCAATTCAGCAACCTTCCTCTTCACGTCTCGCTGGGGCCAAATTCACGAGACAATGTGTGAAGTTGTCTACAAAATTTGCGAATACCCATCATGATTCACTGAGAAATTACATCGATTATCAACTGGTATCGTAGATAATGCATCTGATAATTGAGAAGAAAAGAGAATTTGAAATGAGGGTTCAGGGTTTTAAACAGATTTTCATTTCATTTGTATTTGAAATTTTTTTTATATGTTATATGTTTGGAACCGTACAATGTGAATTAGAGAAAATGACAACATGGTCCTTATGTTTCGAAGTAAGTCTAAAATAGTATCCTCATTTATTTGCATTTAATGAAAGTTTGAATCTGAATGGTTCAGACATTAGATCATTAAGTGTGTTTGTTTTTTTCCTCAAAATTTTCTTAATGGGTCTGAAAGGATTGGGGTGTTCAAAATCGAACGGTAACCGATAAGCCAACCGCAATATTGTCTTATTGGTATTGGCTTATAGAATAAATAGTTGGGGAACGAATTAAAAGTTTTAAACTAACGATTTATTGGTTTGGGGGCGGATTATTCAGGTACAATCATGTCAGTAGCTTCTTATTCCCCTGCTTTAATTCTAACTAGTTTGGAATTAATTACAACAACTAAATCCACCAACTAAACCACATTATTTATTTGAACTTATTTCAACAACTAAACTACATTAACTTAAACTAGGTTTAAATTAATTCAAACAACTAAATCAAAGTCTAGGACAAGACAATCAACTACACTTTGTTCAACACTAGATGGACATTTCATCAATAGGATTAGCTAGTGTTGATACTTATGCTTAACAAACACATTATTCCTAAATTAAAGCTTAGTATCAACACTAGATGGACACAAATCGATCTTGTAAGAAAATCAATTTTGTCATCTATAGGATCAATTAGTGTTGGTACTTATGCTCAACAAACATTTTCTTCCTAAATTAAAGTTAAGTGTCAATACTAGTTAGACACAAATCAATCTTGCAAGAAAATTAATTTTGTCATCAATAGGATCAACTAGTATTGGTACTTATGATTAATAAACACATTATCACTAAATTAAAGCTAAGTGTCAATACTAGATGGACACAAATTGATCTTGCAAGAAAATCAATTTTTTCATCAATAGGATCAACTAGTGTTGGTACTTATGCTCAACAAATATATTATTTCTAAATTTAAAGCTAAGTGTCAACACTAGATGGACACAAATCGTTCTTGCAAGAAAATTAATTTTGTCATCAATAGGATTAACTAGTGTAGGTACTTGTGCTAAACAAACACATTAGCACCAAATTAAATTTAAGTGTCAGCACTAGATGGACAAATCGATCTTGCAAAAAAATCAATTTTGTCATCAATAGGATCAACTAGTGTTGGTACTTATGCTAAACAAACACATTATCACCAAATTAAAGTTAAGTGTCAACACTAGATGGACAGAAATCGATTTTACAAGAAAATCAATTTTGTCATCAATAAGATCAACTAATGTTGTCACTTATGCTAAGCAAACACATTATCACTAAAGAACACTATAAAAATTCAAACAAACCTAATATAAAAATTCAAACAAACAAACCTAAGCAAAATGCAAGTGTTGTACATTGAATAAAAGAAATCTAATATATACAATAATTAAACTTTTGGTGGAAAAATACCTCGACTTTCTTTAATTAGGGATGGAGATGGAAGGGTTGGCGGCAGTTGGCTCGCGGCGTCAAAGATTGGAACCTTTAATTAGATTGTACCCCTGCACTTAAAATTTTGTACACCAAATTTAATACATTATATAGTTGTGAAACTTTTTCTTTAAAAAAAACAGTTTAACAACAGATAGATAGCAAAGCTTAGGTCTCTAAGAGAAAATGCAGCATATTATTGGATCATCTCAGCACCGTACGTCCTATCTAAAGCCATGGTAGGAAAATACTACTTCCTGTAACTTCACCTTCTATTTGGCCTACTACATAGAGCATACAAATTAAGGATATTTAATTGAGATACAAACGGTTCACTATGATTCAAAAGTAAAATAACATTAGCTCCAAACTTTACCAGTGTGTAAATCAATGCATGTTTAGTGTAAAATAGGAATATGTGTTAGAACTGACAAGTTCCTAATTTCTTTACAGAGTGCAAATTGTAATATACAAAAACGTAAGTAGGATTTTCAAAAATTAATAAATACATACATGCGACCGTTGTGACCTGTGTTGTTGGTCAACGATGTGGGGTGGTGTGATACCCCAAAAACTAGTAGACTAAACTAGAGCCTTGAGTTAGGGTTCTAGAGTTTGATATGAGGGTTAGAGTCGTAGATAAGACTTCCCGAACTTAAAATGAGGGATTTAGGAGTTAAACGTCAAGGTACGACTCCCCAAGGACCAACCAAAGGGGTCCTTGGGGAGGACCCCAAAACAGTCCCCAAAACTGCCTAAAAAGGTGACCTACAGATGTGACCTACGAGGCGTAGGTCCACCCACGCCTCGTGGGAGGTGGTCGTAGGTCAAGGACCAAGGTGAGGAGTTGCATACCATGAACCACGGACCTGCAGCACGCCCCGTAGACCCATCTACGGTCCGTAGGGCTTGGTCGTGGGTCATGCCTGTAGGCTGCCTCAATTCGGCCAAGGCTAGGGTAGTTAGGTAAATTCCTTAGTTAGTTAGTATTAAGTGAGGTTGTTTTGTATAGTTATTATTCACCTATATAAATACTTTTAAGTCATTAACCAACCCTTTACACTTCATAAATCCCAAACCCAAAATCATAACCAACTTTCCCTCAAATATTTCTCTCTCTAAATCTTTAAAGAAGAAGAAGAAAGAGGAGGAGGAGGAGGACGTGGTGAAGTCTAGGGTTGAAGGGGCTGTCTTTTCTACTTAATTTCGTGGAGAATCTTCAATAAGGTATGTTAGCTTATTTCTCTATGAACTCTTCCATCCACAAAGCCCCCTAGATTCTCTCTAAATCTTTAAAAAAGGAGAAGAAAAAGGAGAAGAAAGAGGTGAAGTCTAGGGTTGAAGGGGCTGTCTTTTCCACTTAATTTCATGGAGAATCTTCAATAAGGTATGTTAGCTTATTCCTCTATGAACTCTTCCATCCATAGAGCCCCCTAGATTTCCCCCAATTGTGAAGACAAAACCCAATTCTAGCTAGGGTTTCTTCCTATGTTATGGGTAGGGTTTGAGTATGATTCCAATTGAGTGGATAATACGTGTTTATGGTTGTTTTAGTATTGATTCATGATATTATGATGATATTACATGTTTTCCATGGTTAATCTTAGTCTAATTGATAAAGTTGAATTATGTGGGTTTATGCCATGAAAGGTGAACTTGAGGATTCATAAGTGATCTTCTAGAATTGATGTTATGAGTAGTAATTGTTCAAAGATAGGAACATATAGACGTGAATTGAATTAGAATAATGTGAATATGATGGATCTTGACTAGTAAGGCTTGAGATTGGACTTATATGATGAATTGTGACTAGAATCACCTAATAATGGAGAATGTGATTAGAATGCCTTGGGATCTAGGTAAGAATGATGATTGTAAGAAGTAAAGCTTTGAGTATGAGGCTTGTAGTCATGAATGTTGATCACTAGGGTTTTGAGAGTAAAACCAATATGATGAACTAGGTATGTTAAGGCTTTGAGAGTAAACTCTATATGAGAATAAAAGCTTAATGGATAGAGTTATGGTGGAAGACCTTTACCTACCTAATCTACCTCATGAATGCTTGAATGTATGAAGTGATAGAATCACTTGAGTTATGATGATATCCATGTCTAATGTAGAATTCTAGATATGATATTATGCATGAATATGATATGACATGAAAGGTTCTCTCACATAGAATGATTCTAGGTTGAAAGTTTATTCTCACCTAAAATGAATATAAGTCCTAGGACTATGAAATGTGATGAGGCTTGTGGTGACTCCCCTAAAAATACCTTTACATGATAGGAATGTGAGGTGAGTTCCCTTGCTCCTAATTAGTTAAACACAAGGTGATTAGCCATGTCATGATATGGGGAGTGTGAGGTGATTACCCTTTATGTATGTATGACTCCCAAGGTAAGCGGTGATTACCCATTAGCCTTTATGTTGATCATGGAGGCGATTACCTATGATCCTTATGTGATGATGTGGAGGCGAATACCTACATTACACATTAAAATGAATACAGAGGTGAATACCTATATTCCATTAATAATAAACATAGAGGCGAATACCTATGATTCATTAGTATGTATGACTAGAAGTGATTACCCTTGTCTTTATGATTCGATGATATGTATGACTAAAGGTGATTACCTTTGTCCTTATGATTCCATGATATATATGGCTTGAGGTGATTCCCCTTGTCCTTCATGATGAACTAAACATGTATGCCTTGAGGTGATTCCCCTTGCATTTATGAATATGAGCATGACTAGTTTGGATTGTAGCTTGGTAGGCCCCTCCAATACATGCATGACTAGAGGTGATTCCCCTTGTGTTATGATGTTAAGAGATGATAAACATGAATGATGAACCTAAAGTGTCTAGCTTAGCATAGGTAGGATTATGGGGTCTTGTTCATGCATGTCACAAGTTTGCTTTGAGGTGACTCATGAAGTGTTTCTCTTATATGATGTATGCTTAGATAGGATTGTGCTATAGTTGCCTTCCTTATTATGTCATGATTGACCAAAGGTGAGATATTCCCTTAATTATGAGAATAAGCTAAAGATGAGATCCTAATGAATGGTAAATATGAATATGGTGACTTCAAGGTTATGCTTAGTGTGAATGGTATTATGGGATGTCATTCATGCATTACACAAGTATGCTTTGAGGTTACTTGAGAGTGGTCTTATTATGATGTGAATGTGGAGATTTTACTTATTATTATGATATTGTCTCTTGTGCTTATAGTTAATGTTTCATGAAGTATTAGATTATGTCTTATCTTGACTAACCCTTATCATATTATGCTCTTAGCTTAACATATTTAGTACATTTTGTACAAACGCATACTTTGTCTACATTCTAATCAAATGTAGGGTTCGGAGATTTGAGTTCTAATCTTGAAGCTAGGTTTCTAGGGAGCAAATGAGTTAAAGACTTGGTGAGTCCTTTTATTTTCATGTTTTAGACTACTGTATGGGTTGTGACCCAAAGCTTTTATTTAGAGTTTAGTTAGATGGTTTGAGACAAAAATGTAGTAAAGACTTTAGCTTGCTTTTATAAAAGACTTCGATTGTATGGATAAAGTTTTTAAAATTTTCGTACTTTTCTATTATCTTATGTTATGATATGCTAAGGGCTTGTATGAGACCCCTTCGGGGTCTAGTACGCCATGTTACATCTAGGGTGTACCCCTAGGTCGTGACAGGTAGGGTGCCGCGGCAGTGCTTAGGGTGAGAAAGGCGGCGCCAGTCGATGTGGAATGGCGCAGCTGGTCGACGATGTAGGGTGGGGTGAGGTGGGTGGCGCGACAGTGCTTAGGGTGAGAGGTGTTTTGCTGCGAGCTAGGGCTGAGATGGGTGGATGGCGCGACTAGGGGTGTTAAATGAGCGGGTTGGGTTAAAATTGGAGATATTAAAATGGGTTGAAATAGAAATCGAGTTGGGTCATGACCCGCCCAATTTGATCCGATTAATCTCAATAATTTTAACATACTGATATTTAACTTTTATAATCACAATTCGATTTCAGCTCAAGATTTTTTTTTTAAAGAGTAACAAATTGATAGATAAATCCTAAAAGATGTTAAATAGACAATAATTCATACATTTAATATAGGAACATATCTTAGTAAAGAGTTTTAAAATGGGTTGAAATTGGAGATTTAATTGGGCTCAATTGAGAATTCTCTTAAAATGGGTTAGACTTAAATGTGTTGAGATTGAACCCAATTCAAATTATCTTGAGCCCAATCCTTAAAATTCTGGGCGGGTTACCTATGTTTGGGTTCATTTTTGACACCCCTAGGCGCGGCGGTGCTTAGGGTTTTTAGAGAAATAGGAAACTAATTATCATTTCTCTTTTTTAAAAAGAAGTGTTAATTGTTGGTATTTTTAAAAATAATTATCTCTATTAATATATCGACATCTTGAAGTTGGTTTTGTCACTTCAAATTATTAAAAATAATAAATATCGACATCGTGAAGTCGATATTATTTAAATAAAATAATAATTTAAATAGGTCGGTCGATGTTTATTAATTTATTTAATATGAACTGATGTCCACAATGTGGATGATAAACCTATAAGAAAAGTAGAGTGTGGGTAGAGCTACAACGAAAAGGTAGATAAAAGATGAAATGTGATTATTAAATATTAAATAAAATCAAAAATGAAAAGAAAATTTTAAGGTAATGACACAATCACACCAAATCAATCAGTACATATAATGAGTCTTTTTGTGGTTACCTAACGATGATTTAATGTAAAAGTATAATTAATCAAATATAATTGGACAAAAAATATATAATGAGAAATATATTTAAATTATTTCAAGTCTTTTTTTTTTTTTTTTTTTCATTATAAAATACTCTTTAAACAGCTCACATGCTTCAAACAAAGCCAATTTTTTCAAAAAATAACTATGGGTGTATGTGTTCAATATTGATGAACTTCAAGGACTAAAACTCACATATATCCCTTAAACCCTTGTTCTAACTTCCCAACCTCTACAATGGAGTCTCTGTTAGGGTTTATGGAACCATCAGCTGACGAAACTGTGGAAGGCAACTCTCTAGCTCTCAAATTGGTGCCATGGATAAGCTGGGATGAATGGAACTCTATTCGAGATTCCCTTTTCTCTTCCTCTCCTCAATCTGTTGCTTTTGCTCTTCAAAGGGTAACATCCAAAACAAAACCTTTTTATTTTCTTCCTTCCGATAAAACTGAATGGATACTTATTATTTTCTTGGATATTAGATATCGACCTGGAGGAGCAGAGGATGCATTCCTGTCTCAGTGGATGTTACGGCTTCAATTATAGAAATTCAACAGAAAGATCCTTTTTTCAGGTGATCCTTTATTGATTTTTTTGTTTGTAGATATTCAATTATATATTAATTTGCTATGTTGAGCTATCATTTATGTTTTTCGCTTGGGTTTCTTACAGTGAACCTATTTCTTGCTGCTACTTTTTGCAGGAAGGACCTAGGTGGAAATGCTCTGCAGTCAGAAGAAATGCTTTCAATGCTATATTGTATGGCAATTATGAGGTACATTTGTTACTACTTCCTTTTTTTTTGTTCCAAAATCTCCCTCCATTTGTATGGCTTATGAGAATGACTTTTTTTCCACTTAAGTTGTATTACTTTTGTTAATACAACTGCACCATCAATAAGTTGTGATGTTATTTACACTATAATATCTTCTATTTTTTTCATTCCATATAGTAGAAAAAAGACACAATTAGCGATGTTTTCTGCAGCTTCCTTGTTGCTGCAGATCTTTGCATGTGATGCTTCTCCCAATGTCCTTGGTAGTATTATTTTAATTAATATGAAAACACAATTGGATGAACACCGAGACTGTTACTTTAGTTGAGATTCCCTTCTTTAAGCTTCAGTTTATTCATTTTCAACATTTCATCTTTTCCCTCTTTATCTGTGAGGTACTGTGATTTAAATGGTGGAACTTTAGGATAGCAGCCGTGTGCGGATGTGTTTGTATTTTTAGCAAGCAAAATCAGCATAACAATGGTAACTACTTTTCAGGCTTGTAAATGGTGTTGTTGAGAAGACCCGAAAGAAGGCTGAAATTTCGATAGCTGAGGCAGCAAATGCTATTGGCATTCCACGTATGCTGATTGATGTTCGCCATGGTGAGTGTTTATGCATATTTGCCACTTTGATATGAAGTTGTTGATCGTTTAATACAAGTCAGCTATACATAGTATTGACCAGAGTAAATTTCTGTTACAGCTTTTGTGATATAGTGACCAAATAAGATAGCTATCAAGATGTTGCTTTATGTTCTGAATCTGGTGTAGGCTTAAAGAAACTGAGAAGCTTATACGATATGTTACTTGATCTTTGCATCAGTTAGCAATGTTTGTTTTGTTGTGACTTATGATTTTCTAACTAATTCTAATGTGAAAAAGCTGATTTCTTAACATTGGTTAATATTTCCTTGTAGAGGGCTCTCATCGTGATCTTCCTTCACTGCAGTTGGTCCGTCTTGCCTCTACCAAGGTCAATGTCTTCCTTAGTCTCTATAATTTTTTGCTTAATATGTACATCTCTTAAATTTCACTTACAGTTGAAAGCTTGAAGCTGTGACTCCTCCTGAAGTTCCATTCCTTTTTAAGATTAATGGTCGTATTCATAATGGATTTTCTGTTATCAATACTAAGATGTATTGTGGTTTATAATGGTAAAACTAATTGGAGGAGGTGCAAATTTATATTTGCTTAGAAAGAAAGCCTAGAAAACCCTTCGAGGTGGCCCAATGGTTTGAGCTTGGGACTTCCATGTTGGAGGTCTCAAGTTCGAAACCCCTTGCCAGCGAAAGCAAGGGGTTTGCCTTTTGGGTCGAGCTTGTCACACCAGGCTTGCCTAGTGTGGGTTACCTCTCCTATGTGGTTTGCGAGCTATTGCATAGGAGCGGAGGTTTTACCCTGTACGCACCCAAAGGGTAGCGGCTGCGGGTTTCCCTTGTCATCAAAAAAAAAAAAAGTCCCTGCCAGGTGATAACATGCATGTGGCAGATCTTCTGCTTCAGCAATAGATTTTTCTCATTCTCTAGTTATCAAAAGATGATTGATTTCTGGGAACTGTATATAGATGTGTCTACGAGGCATCCATCCAGAAAAGAAAAGGAGATGTAGCTGTGAGGCTTGTGCCATTCTTGATGCTCGCTTTTCAGCCTGAGCTATACTGAATAAACATACTTAAACCCTGGTAGAGTTGTGTTGCAATGGAGATCCTCTTGAGTAGTGCCAATTAATTTCCATTTAATGTTGTGGCTTTTGTAGGATCTACGGATTATGCTACAGTCTTTTTGGATCACTGAAAGGCCTCTAGCTACCAATTATCAATCATGATTCTTACAACCTTTATACATTAACATTGAATGAATTCAGCTAGATGAAAATCTATCTAACAAAAATAAGTAATAAATCAAAGGAAGGAAATGAAGACTAGTGATAATACGCAATCAAATTAGGATCAGACTGACGAAAAGGACTAATTCATAATTTTACCGTCCTTTTTGAGTAATTATAAATCCCATTTTAATTTTACCCATATTTTTCTATGGGCTCATCTTTTGCCCATATGGTTGAACATATGGTCCAAATCACTTTTCACAGGTGAATTTTGATGAGCATTGTGTGTCCCCCAGGTCCGTGAATAGGCCTAATGTTTTCTGATTCACGTGCTGCTAATTAGAAAAGACCTTGTGTATTGCTCAAAAGATGTTATTAAATGTATAATCTTCTTGGCATGCTCATATATATGTAAGAGTGAAAAAATAGAAAGTTTCAGCTGGATTATGTCTTAAATGATAATAATTTCAGGCGCTTGACTGGTTGAAATCATATTATTGGGAACCTCAAAAGAATGTGATTCGAAGGGATTCAACTGCCAACCTGAGGAAAGAAATTAAACATAAACTGCTAGAGATGGCTTTCTGTTTGAAAGTGAAGCAGACTAACAGTTCACATACATCGGGAAAACGTGAGTGAATTTTCCTTATTCCTTTTGCATTGTGGTGGTTTTGCCAACTGATGTTACTCATTAATCAGTTTTCTTGCATCTGATTGCTAATCTGCTTGATTTCTATTACATTGTAGTGTTTTCTTAGCACCTGTAGGTATGACCAATAAATTATGTTCGGTGCAAAAATTCCATGTAATGATGCAGCATTGCAGCTAATTCAAAGAATTAAGTTGTCATAAATCGTGTTAACTTTAAATTTATGGGATTTGAGCTTTGGTCCTTTTCACTTGAAAAGACTATTGGTAGACAATGTAAGACATTATGTTGCTAAGAAGCTGAGATGGTTGACTCTCTCAAATAGATAGCTGAATTTTATGAACTTTTCTTTGCTATGCAGGGATGTATACTGGGAACACCTAATTTTTGCACTATTTTAATTTCTCCTCAAGTTGACAATTTTTAGCTTAATTTTTGTTTATTTCAATCCCTAGATCTTTTGGTTTTGCTCATGACCTTTGGCATGCCTGTTTATGGTGGTGCTTGTCCTGACCGACCTCATAGTCCCATGTATTAGTCTCACAGTGTGATTGTGAGGTGCTCAACAAATGCGGGTACACGTGTGGGAAACTGCTCATAGCTTGGTAGTTATGACAATCTTGAGCAGTGTAGGTGGCCAAACCATGGACTTTCTCTCGAAGTGATTGGAAAATCTGATCTCATCCCTTTAATTGTTGCTCGTAGGTGGTGACTCTCTCTCTTATGTGTTGATCACAAGCCAAAACTAACTCCCGTTGTTCTCGTAACCTCCCCCTCTCACGCATGCATTAATCCTACAATGCACAAAAAAAGAAAGAAAAATCTTTTTGGTATTTTGTGAATGAGGGATGCAGTTAAAATGCACCAAAATTGGGAAATCAATTAAAATAAACCAAAATTTAGCTAAAAAATTTCAACTTCAGGAGAAATTAAAATAGGGCAACATATACTGCAAACTTCTGTTATACAGGGTTGTTTTCTTATACCAAATTAGGTTGTAGATTGATTACCTGAAGTCAGTTTCTTTTTCCAAGTACCATGCACCTTCTACTTTTCTTACTTTATTGACCTACCTTTGTGTTGAGCCTCTGTCACATTGATCCAAATACACGATATTTCCGTGGCAACATGGAGACTAACTGGTAAGTAATTGTATGCTCCATGATAAATTTGTTGTTTACATTCTGTTCTCTCTTACTAAATCTCATCAAATGTGATTTATTTCATAACCCAAGGAGAAGAATAGGGCTCTTTACCATTATCATAACCTCTCGATGGGAAATGAAACTTAGATCTCGATGTGACTGTATTGTGTACAAAAGAAGTCATGGAAGCTCTTGGACACTCTTTCCCACGATTGGAGTCGTTTGAATTAAATTTCTCATGGATTATTGAACCACATGATGACTCTGATGATCGATGAAGTGAGATGAGAACCATGAGGGTACAAGCCATTTCAACCATGAACAAGAAATCACTTAGTGTTTTGTTTCGCTGGGATTTGAACATAAGACCTCATGACCTTCATCCCACTTCATTGACCACTAGCGCACAAAGTTACCCTAGCAAAGACCATGTTATTATAGTAACCAATATTTAATTCTTATCTTCTGTTGTCTAGGAACATTTGAGTGACAAAATGCATGTCTATTTTATCACGTCGTCAAAGTTGACAGGAATGTCAACCTCCAGAAGTAAATTAGTGTGAAGTTCAAAAATATTTCAAAAAAAAAACATGTCTATTGCATCAAGTTGTCAAAGTTGACAGTAAGTAATGTCAGCCAGCAGATGTAAATTTATGTTAAGTTCAAAAATAGGTTTGAAGGCCAATTTTATGGGTGGCTTATCAAGGGAAAGCTGCATTTCATAATATCCATCCTTTCAAGAAGGTGATGATGTTATCAGTACATGACAACTAGATGATATAATTGCAGAACAAGTATAAAGAAAGGGAGTGAGAAGTATTTTCTGTACGAAATTGATTGACATTATGACATTCCATATCACCTCTTACTGGGATTATTTTTTTATTTTTATCCAATTCTTAAAAAATAACTAATGCAAATTTTCTGGCTTTCTTCTCTGTCATACATTTACTATTTTTCTGGTTTTTTTTCAACAATTTTTGTTCGCTTATACAGGAATGAGACTTGGGCAACTTTGTGCTAGAAACAAGTTTCTCCCTTTCATTTCTGGGAATCTACCATATTCTAAAACTTCTGGTAATTCTATTCAACCTCAAATCGGTAACCTCATGGTTCATTGGCAGTGTTCCTGCATCTACGTTATGAGTTTCTTTTGACCATCTTCTGCACATGAAAGTATTGGCACTTGACACTGATTTGCTATATCTACCTTAATGACCTGCAACAATTTATTGAAAAATGAGTATTAAAACATTATGACTATTAAACTATCAGTACAATATCAAATTTATGCACCGATAATATTAGCATGTTAGTTCATTTATAAAAAGGAAAAAACATTAGCATGTTAGTTCAATGAAAGATAGAGTGAGATGAACTAGTGTATCCTTTGAGATTTACAAGTGTTCACACAGCAGATTTCAGGGCTGTTCGGTCATCAGCCGCCACCATTTGGGATTTTTTCAAGGTTTCATAAAATGTTGAATTCAGCATCTTTTCTATTTGTTTATGTTCTTATAATTCTGTCTAGAGTCTAAATCTGACATTGACATTGACATAGTAATTGGGGTATAGAATTACTTTCTGTGAAGTCGTGTATGATTTCTTAATTCATGAAGGTGGTTCATACTGGATTTTTGCTTTTTGAAGGGTATATATTGCCTGTGACACTGTTCCAAAATGCTTTACTATCAGCATATCTGGAATGCTGAATGTCCTGAGTTTTTCCAGAACAATTTGTCTCAGGTTCTAAGAAACAAATTACTAGAGCTATGAAGGCCATTCTTCGATTATATACTTCCTCATCTTCAGAAGTGGCATCTGTGCTTTTGGAACTTATGCTGCAGACAGTGGATTCCTCAAATTTTCCAGGGGACTCAGAGAATGCCCCCACAATCCATGAAACTATTGACATGCACAGTGCATATGATGACTGGAAACCAATCCTGAAGAAATTGTCAAATAGAGAACCGGATTTGCTTCCAACTCTTCTCAGGGCAGCTCTAGACAAGATTGAGACTATGGGAGCCTCAAAGCATCAGCTTGGTAAGTGATGTATTCTGGCATTCCTTTACTTGGATGATTTCTTGTGCTTGGTATTGTCGGAGTATCATGAATGCCTCTGTTGAAGATAACACTTACACTATATGAGACTGGAAACACGCAGATAGCTATTGATCCAGTTCTTATGAGCAACTGGTTAATTTGGGACATTGCTAAAATAGTTACTGGGAGCTATATAAGAATTTGTGCCATGGATGCTGAAAATTTCAACTGTTCGTTAGTGTTTTATTGAGCAGAGTGCTGAATCGTATCCTTGTTTGTGGGGGTTTCTTGCTTTCACCGATGTGGGAATGCAGCTTGCGGATTATCATTTATCACATACTATTTTGCTAGCTATTGTGTAATGATATTATTGTCATATTACAGTATTTGTTATGTCCAGTTCATCCAACAAGGGAAGGCACAAAAACATGAAAAAAAATTGTCTAGCTTAACTTACTGGGAGGATTTGCTCAGTCTACAGTAGTGTCAACTGCTCTTTCAAATCCTGCTGTTTTCGTTTTACATGTGTTTCATTCTTAACTTTTTTATGATGTTTCTCTCAGTTATATGATTTTCATTTGCTTCATGTAGTCGAATGGGTTTTAGCTTAATATCTTGTTCATCATTGACTCATTTCTTTTACGGATTATTGTCAGGTGCAAATGCCCTCTCAGGAAATGCAAATGAATCTCTTTTGATTGGACAATTATCTTACCTGTGTGAACAAATAGTTGCAAACCTGAAGACACTAAAGCCTCTTAACATTAATGATCTTGCTGCTGACAGGGAAGACTCCTCAAGAAAACTTAGTCTTCCAGAGGCAACGCTACAAGAACTACTACATAAATGTTTATTCTTGTCCTCTAACAACAACAATCAGCTGATGAAATCCGCTCTTGTCATTGCTCAGATGATTGGAAGGAACTCTTTCATCGATAAGTTAAATAAGCTCTGTTCACTGAGTGCATTTGATTCAGAGATTATTCACTCAGATCCTTCTACCAATAATTCAGAAAGCTTCCTACTATCCAGGGAAGAAGATTCTCTTCGCAAAGCTGCTCAGAAGCTTGAACTAATTATGCGTCGAGTTGTAAAGGGCAATAACATGAACACAACAGATACCGGGAACCAATGGGTAGTTGCAAAAACATGGAAAGCATGCCCCATTGGTATGCTGCCCCATGCATTTGGTTCCACTGGTCGTCTACCAATTCTTGATTTTGTTGATGATTCAGCAGAAGTTGCCAAATCATCAGACAATGAAATCCCAGAAACCGATAAATGTGGATGCAAGCGGGATGCTGCTTCTGCGATTGAATGCTTGGATGATCCTAATACAAAGAAAATGAGGAAGACAGAGGAGCCTGGTGATAATCAGTATACGGAGAATATGAAGATTGAAAATGGCCATAACGATGTGCCTTTGGAAGGTTCAAAAGGCCACCTGATGATTGATGGAGTGTGGAAGAAGGTTTCAATGGAGGAGCTGCGTGATATTGCAGCAGCTGTGAAGATTTTTGATGTAACCAAAGCCTTGTGAGAAGTCTTGCATGGAGGTGGGGGGTGGGGTGGGGTGGATTCTTAGTTAGCAAAATGAAAAGGGTTCTGTTTCTGTTTTACATCTGCCACCAGTTTTGTAGCTTATAATTTTCAAATATTTTAAATGTATCTTTTTTACCTGCTTAACGATGATTTTGTATTTAATAATACAATTTTAGTCGTGCTACAATTTACATATTGTTTTATACTAAATATTAGTAGCATTACGTGTATTACATTACATACATCATATAAATGGCGAAATGTGCTTTTATTTACTTTCTATAGTTACAATTGGTTCGAAATAAATTCACTTTGGAAGAGGAGGTCTGATTTTTAACTCTTTCTTTTTAATCCCATAACAATAATAACATATCCCGTGACATCCCACTGAGTGGGTCTAAAGTAATAAAATCAAAATTTCATTGGATTATGGATAAAGTGATTTAATATGTGTCAGCCCCCCATGGTATTGCTAGAACAAAAAGGCTCGATGCTTATTTCAACAAACAACAGCTATCTTCTTATCACTTTTGCACGACAAACTCAAAAGGGATATTTTTGCCCATAGCAATGAGTGAGCAATTCCAGTCATGAAGATCCAACAGAGGTTTAAGATAAACAGCATTAACATAATTCAGATACCAGAGGAAGATAAGTTCATATTTATCCTTCAGATTATCGGATATTCCCCATATGAACACTACTGACTTCACTCAACGCTTCAAGAAACAAAGATTCTATGCCTATTTAAATATCCAGCCAAAAGAAGTAGCTACAATAATATACGACGAGTAGCTACCATGATCACAGTAGATTAGGTAGATTTCTACTATAAATGTATATGTACATCCCATTATCCGTAAAAGATTCTGGCTAGTTGGTGATCTTGATGATGTCTTCTTGGAATCTATAACTTCAAGCAAAAAGAAAAAGTCAAAACTCTCTAAAATCAATTATTCTGCACCTCAGCTTTTATCTGCATGATAGTCAGAAATGAGTCAGTACAATATCCATGAGAGTGAAATTGCAAAGGAAAAAGAAAGAGATGTTAGAAAATGCCATAACCATCAACCAGCAGATTGTGCAACAATTAGAAGAATGGTGCTACGATAATTGAATACAAGTTTAACTTTCAACTATATGATGCTTGCGGTGAGAAAAGAAAACGCACATCAGGACTGGGAGGTGGAAGCTTTATTACACTATTAATTAATAAGGCTATTTGGAATTCTAAATATGGCCCATGCTCAGTTTTGGGGTGAATATAAAATGCCTCGTGGTTCTTGACGAAAGAAGAAACATAGAAGGTTAAATTCAGCAGATAAAAAGGATTTCAACAAAACCACCTCATGTGATGTTGTAAGGAACTATTGGGCATCATGACTTCTTTTATATTGCAAAAGAAAGAGGATATTTTTCATCTGGAGAAGAAAAGGGCTGAATGTAATAAGCAGAAAGTGAATTTTTCTGTCCTTCAACATGAAAATTTACATGCAAGAAAGTTTAGAAGTTAGCCTGATCCCCAACAGAACTCCATAAACGCAAGCGCAAAGCTATACTCTCTGCTCTAACCACGCTGGTCTTTGAGGATAGAGTTTGCCATTGCCAAATTAACTCCACATCCTCAATATGTTTCTGATCTCTACCATCAAAGGTTGTTTATTGTATCGACTGAACAAGAAATAGCTAGGATTTGGAACCAGCTCAGTTCCTTATTCAGCAAGAACAGTGCTCAATTGTAGATCTCTCCATCTTCAACCAACACCGAGCTTGATAACTTGTCCTTGTCATTCACAATCTTTTTATACTCTATGTATCTACCGGGCTAAGATTGATGTCTATGTACATGGAAGAGATATCTGAAATGATGGAAAAAATCTAAGTACCACAGGTGGATAGCTATCCATCCACACTAGTCACCAAAATCCTCTTCTTCCTCTTCAAGCGTGAATAAATGTTGTAAACAACTAGCAGTCAAGAAGTAGGAGCATCCACCTCCGGTGACCCCTGCAACATGCAATCAACTTCTGCCTTTGATGTGAAGCAGTAAGGCAGAAGGGCATCCCCAGGTTTGACACTTGAACTCTTCCACATCCACATGTTATTTCAGCCATTGGAGTCACTTGAAAGCCAGAATAATCAACCAAACAACCATTGAGCTTTTTCACTTTCAAGTTTCTATTTTGACCAATGAAATATTGTCTCTTTGCCTGCTCTAGTTGATTGCATGTTCAGTTCAACAATAAAGTTGGCAAGGCCACCGCCACTCTGTATAACTTGTTGGATGCTCTCGATCTCTAGCCTAAGAGCAGCTCTTTTCACTCACTTCTAGTCACCTAACCAGTAACAGTTAATCTTTGTCCTCAAAACTCTGTATGCATTAGTATTGCTATGTGAATTTCACAACAGTTTTTGCTTATGTTATGTGTCAAATGAAAGGATGATTGATGGAACTTAATACCAAACTGTAAGCTGCTAAGCCTGAATGAGAGGAAGATAGAAAGGGGTTAACACTAAGTTTGGACCAGTTCAAATAACAAACCTTCGAACCCTACAAGTCTAGTCCTTAATTCGGCCTACTAATAAGAGAGAATATTACGAGAAGAGCACGACCCAGCTAGGAAGACTGAAGCTCACTATCAAGCAACCATCCTAACCCTATCTAGCACAAGGAACAAGAGCACGAGCAGCATCTTAACCCACCATTTCAAAGACCAAATGCACACCACATGACAGAGATACCTATACTGTTCTCATGCCATCACAAGTCTCATCAACGTCAACTATCAGTCTATCGCAAGTCGAAGGATTGATTACCTATACACCTGTTATCTCCTTTAAGGGTCAACCCATAAATGCAGCTATAAAAAATTGTTAAGACTTTATCAAAAGCAACCACTCTATAGCTACAAAAACCATATAGAGGACCCAGACACATAATTGATATGAATATCGGGGTCTAATCCTCTGGCTCATCTAGACTTTATTCAATCATATTGTCTTTTGCTCATCCACAGTGCTTTGGAGTTAATTTTCCCCACAAGGATTGAGGACCACCAGACCGCAAGCAGGTGGGAGCTCATTGGGCATGGTTATCAAAATCTGTTGTCCCTTTTTGAGTCAAAAAAGAAGCAGCAAGAGATCTGAGTTCACAATGACTAAGCTCATCACTAGTCAACATCATCAGTCAACTCTGAAGGAAGAGAGAGAGACACTCAAAGGGCTTCACATAGATCATCAGCCTCCTTTTCCGGTCAGCAACTAGGAGTCTAGGACCGAGTTGGATCATCATCATACGTACCAAAGTTCAAAAGTGTTAAGCTGATTCAACATTTTCTCTTTCACCTATTACTTGGTTGCAATTTGAGAAAATGGTTTCCTTCTTTTTCTTTTACAAAAAAATATGATATAATACCATAATGGCCCTACTGGTAACTACACAAAGTTCTAGTCCCCACTGACTTGCACAACTTAAAGAAGAAAACCCACATTTTAAAGCGAGCTAGAAGTCTACATGTAGCACAAAAGAGAATAGGTTAGATATACATATCTGCTTAATATTTAAGTCATTTGTATCCACTTCTAGCACTCAATTACCAAGAATTAAATAATGGAAGAAACGAATGTCACAGAACAGAAGAATCAGTGATACCGCATTGCAACGCTGTTTATCAAACTAGCTTTTAGTAGACATCAAGGCATTCACTAAATCTGGCTCCACGGATGTCATATCTCTATCAGGTTCACGCAAATCAGTGTAATAAAAATCATTGCCTGTAACAAGAGACAATTGTATTGACAAAAGATCACGAGTCAACTTTGATAGGACAGGATATCGGGGACTTGCAGCTTTCCACCAACTCAGCACATCAAAGTTCTTGGTCCAAGGCACAATAGGTTCTTCCAGATAGCAATCAAGTTCTGACTTTGGTGGCTGACTAGTTGTTTGGATGAATTTGCTAAACTCATCTGAACAGTCAAATCCAAAACTAGGATCATTAACAACTTCCATTGGCTCAAGGAGATCTTCACTCGTACCAAATTCATCAGAAATGAGATCTTCACCCGTATCAGAATCTGAATCGCTCATAGGATACTCCATTGAGGACCTGTGCACCACATTGTCATCGAGAAGCCTTTGAATGGCCTCCAAAATAGATGATAGCGGTAAAAGATCATTACCTTCATACTTCAAGAAACAGAACTCTAAGTACTTCACTTTGTAGCGTGAATCCATAATAGTAGCTAGAGCCAACACCAAATACATATGCGTCCAATACTTGCCAAACTTTTTCAGCATAATATTGGCTAAATTTCTAGCAAATTCATCTGAACTCACAGAATCTTTCATCAGATTAAATCGAAGCTTATTAAGATTGTGGAAGTATAGGCCTGCACTGGGTCGTTTTTCCATAAATAACACTTCTGCTGCAGTATAGACATGTCCTACAAGTTTACATACTCCCTTAACTTTTTCCCACTCTTGGGGAGAAGGTATATTATAATCCTTATAATCATCTTTTTTCAAGTATTCTCCTTTAGCCTCTAATTCCAATGCTTCCTGTAGTTTATGAAATGTCACATTCCACACTGGTAGTGATTTGCCCCAAAATACTATGAGACGAATGTCACTGATTATATCCTCTATCATCCCAAATGCTTTTTTCACCATTGAACTAAAAATGTCTGCATTACAAGATACACGAAAAAATTGTCCATCTAGCTGGAGTCTTTTCTTTTCAAGAAGTTTACTTTTAATGACATCAACAATCTCATCAAAGTCCAGATAGCTATGCACAGTGACAGCACATATTTTATCTTCAATACCAAAATCTGAAAGACACTGAATCGTCTCACCAACATAATCTCCATACGCATCAAGCGACCTATAACTAACAACCCAACTTCTTAGCTTCCAGTCTTCGTCAATGAAATGAACTCTTAAGCAAATGAAATCAGAAAAAGATCCCCCAAAATCTGAGGTAGGCCAGTAGCCAAAGTCAACTGAGAGGCTAACTCGTCCATTCAAGCTTCTCAAAATTTCTTTTAACTTTTGCTTTCTCTTCCTCATACAATTTCAAGCAATACCGTGAGAGAATGGCAGATGAAGGACGAAATTTAGGACTAAGATAAACAATTAATTGTTTGAAGTACCTGTCTTCTAATGACTTTGGAGGTGTACCGGATTGACAGAAAAACTTTGCCAAACCACGATAAGCTGTTTCTTCATAGATAACTTGCTCCTCCCCAATATTAGTACTGCTCGATTTGCATTTCTTGGTCCACATTCATGACTTTTTCCCTTCCTTGATACATCTGGAAAGCAACCACTTTGCATGCTATTTGGTTGGAGAGAGAATGAAAAATAATGCAAGCATAACGTTCCTAACTACTATGCGCACCAAATGACATGTTAATGTGTAGCAACACTTACATTATGAGATATGACAGTGGAATACAAGTAAATCAAGCAAACGAGAAGAAGAATACCAGATCCAGGAAAGAAGTCATGGAGTGTTTTCCACTTTCCATTAGTCATTTCAAGTTCATATACTGCACTTGAGATTAATTAAATTACAAGGTTGAAGCATATAAGATATCACATTGAAAGTTCTTTCTTTAACTTTCTTTTATTTCAGACAGTTTCTCTGTCCAAAGAACAAATATATTGCATGAAATATGGATTTGACATGGGCATGGTCAATTTTTAAGACTATTTTGGAAAAACTATATGAAGTACCACTACTTGTGTTCATCCATTTTTAGGTGAGTACGCCTAAGAAGATGAAGAGTCAATCCCTCTATAAAACACTTACTTTTGTATGATTTATTAAGTTTAAAAGATTGTATCACAAATCAGTCTGAATATGAATTAATTAAATTCCATTGACTATAACATACACATTCTTCAGTGAAAAATGTCCAATGGAAGTATGGGATCCACAACAAAGGTCACTTGAAAGTGGTGGCTAATGATCCTGTTTCAATTCCTTCTACTGTTTATCTATCCATAAAAAATCATGTAACATATTTTATTTTTTCAAGAGTCAAGTAGAGTAATTTTCATTTAAAACACCAGTAATCACTTATTAGTTTAAAACAGAAATTCATTTATTCCGAAGTTACACCTAAATTGTATAAGCTTATTTCAATAATATTAATTAGCTACGCCTTATCAATATCCTTCAATTTGGAGTCTCACATCGGTGGGACAAGGACTTCTCGGTCTCCTTATTTGGTCTTTGGGCAATCCTCCCCTCCTGAGCTAGAAGCCCATAATCCATTCTTTACCATGGTATCATAGTTATACTCCTCCCAATTCATTATTTCCGATGTTGGCTCCCCGGGGTTGTTGGAGTCCCACATTTGTGAGACAAGGTTTAAATGATCTTGGGCAATAGCTAGCTTTTGGAGTTGAGTTAGACCCAACATCTATGTGAGAAATATAGGAAAAGAATATTATTGAATTGTATGTAAATTGTTACATTGAGATCCTACTTATAGACACTACATTAGAATCCTTTTCCTACTAGGATTCCTATTATTATTCCTATTCCTATTCCTATTCTAAGTAGGAAATACTTATTTATATTCTAACACTCCCCCTCAAGCTGGTGCATATAAATCATATGTACCTAGCTTGTTCTGAATGTAATTAATACGAGGACATGTGAGAGACTTGGTGAACATATCTGCAGTGATCATTTGACTTCACAAATTTCAGAACAATATCTCCCGAGTATCTTTTCTCCGACAAAGTGATACCAATCTCAATGTGCTTAGACCTTTCATGAAGCACTGGATTTGATGCGATATGAAGAGTCTCTTGGTTATCACACAAAAGTTCCATCTTATAAAAATTGCCAAATTTTAGTTCTCCCAAAGAATCGCTTGATCCAAACTAGTTCACAAGTCTTTGCCGCCATTGCTCGATATTCGATTCTCGCACTAGATCGAGCAACCACATTCGCTTTCTTACTCTTCCACGACACCAAATTACCTCCTACTAAAACACAATATCCGGATGTCGAACGTCTGTCAGAAGGTGATCCTGCCCAATCAGCGTCTGTATATCCAATGATATTCTCATGGCCTTGATCCTCAAAGAGTAGTCCTTTACCGGGAGCTGACTTTATATATCGCAGAATACGAACAACTGCTTCCCAATGACTATCATGCGGGAAGTCATAAATCGACTTACAACACTCACGGGAAAAGATATGTCGTCTAGTCACCGTGAGATAATTCAACTTTCCAACAAGCGCCTATACCTTTCGTGATTACTAAGCGGCTCCGCATCTGGAAGGAGTTTAACATTCGGATCCATGTGAGTGTCAATAGTCTACATCCCATCATTCCGCCTCTCGCCGAGAATGTCTAAGGCATACTGCGTTGAGAAATAACAATACCTGATCTAGACTGAGCAACCTCAATACCTAGAAAATACTTCAATCTGCCAAGGTCTTTAGTCTGGAAGTGCTTAAAGAGATGTTGCTTCAAATCGGTGATGCCATCTTGATCATTACCGGTGATAACAATATCATCAACGTAAACAACCAAATAGATACATCGACAGCGCAGAATGCCGATAAAACACAGAGTGATCACCCACTACGAGTCATGCCAAACTCCCGAATAATCGTGAACTTCCCAAACCAAGCTCGAGGAGATTGTTTGGACCGTAGAGTGACCTACGCAATCGACATACAAGGCTCATGGACTCCCCCTGAGCAACAAAACCAGGTGGTTGCTCCATATAGACTTCTTCCGCAAGATCACCATGCAGAAAAGCATTCTTAATGTCCAACTGATGAAGAGGCCAATGACGAACGGCAGCCATAGATAGAAAAAGACGAACAGAAGCTATTTTAGCCACAGGAGCGAAAGTGTCACTATAATCTAGCCCAAATATCTGAGTATACCCTTTGGCAACAAGCGCGAGCCTTAAGTCGATCAACCCGATGCGGACCAATTTTGATCGCATAAACCCAACGACAACCAACAATGATTTACTGCGGGAAGGGAGACAAGTTCCCAAGTACCACTCTTATGTAAAGCAGACATCTCATCAACCATAGCCTGCCTCCATCCAGAATGAGAAAGTGCTTCACCTGTAGTCTTAGGAATGGAAATAGAGGACAAAGACGACACAAAGGCATAATGGGGTGATGATAGACGATGATAACTTAAGAAGGTATAATGTGGGTTAGTATTTCGAGTGGATCGTATACCTTTTTTGAAGTTGGCTAGGAGGAGGCAAGTCCGCAGATAGGAGCAGGTCCGCGCATTTACATGAATCATCCGAATCGGGTGGACGTGGACGACGATGATAAGTTAGTAATGGTGGCACTACAACTGGAGATGTAGAAGTAACCATAGATTCCTCAAAGGTGGGCACAGGTAAAACCTGAGGTATGGGTAAGACCATAGATACATCAGGATGATCAGAAGATGTATAGTAAGGCCGAGACTCAAAAATGTAACATCGCCAGACATAAGATATCGATGAAGATCATGTGAATAATAACGATACTTTTGGACTCGAGAGTAACCAAGAAAGACACGTTTGAGGGCACGAGGAGCTAATTTATCTTTTCCCGGGCTAAGTTATGAACAAAGCATGTGCTCCCAAAGACACGAGGGGATAGGGTAAAGATGTGATCGAGGAAAGATATAGAATGTGGAACCCGATTCGAATAGAAGAAGAGGGCATTCTATTTATCAAATAACAAGACGCCGAATCTGCATCTCCCAAAAACGCAATGAACATTGGATTCGAGAAGAGTACGAGCGGTCTCAATAAGATGCCGATTTTTCTTTCACCTACACCATTTTGTTGAGGGTGTATGGACAAGTAGTCAGTGAATAATGCCTTTGTGAGTCATAAACTCCTGAAATTGGGAGGATAAGTATTCTAATGCATTATCACTACGAAAAGTACGAATAGAAACACAAATTGATTTTGTATTTCAGCAAAGAAACTTTTGAAAATAGAAAATAACTCAGAACGATCTTTCATTAAGAAAACCCAAGTACATCTTGAATAATCATCAATGAAACTAACAAAATAACGAAATCCTAAGGTGGAACTAACTCTACTAGGACCCCAAATATCAGAATGAACTAATGAAAAAATAGACTCTGAACGACCTCGATTACGAGAAAACGTAGCACGAGTGTGTTTCCCAAGTTGACACGATTCACAATCTAATGTGGATAAACTAGACAAACTAGGCACCATCTTTTGCAGTTTGGATAGACTCGGATGTCCCAAACGTTTGTGAATTACATCTGGAGAATCTGTAACGGAGCATGCTGTTAAGGAATTTGAAGAGGTAAGATAGTAAAGGCCTTGTGATTCATGTCCTGTTCCAATCATCTGTCCCGTACTGCGGTCCTGCATGAGAAAAAAGTCATCGAAAAAGGTTATGCTACAATGTAGGGCTTTCGTTAAACGACTAACAGATGCTAGATTAAAGGGAGAACCAGGGACATAAAGAACAGAGTCTAGGGTGACAGAAGATAGGGGTTTGGCTTTTCCAACCCCTTTTGGTTTTGTTTGGATCCCATTGGCTAAAGTAATACATGGAAGAGATTGTGAATAAACAATATCAGATAAAAGTAATTTATTACCAGAGATATGATCAGAAGCCCCAGAGTCCATGACCCATGTTCCAAGAGTACTAGATTGCGACACACAAGCAAAAGAATTACCCGCAATGCATACCGTGTCAGGTTGTGCAACTGAAACTACTTGTGGAGACGTTTGCTTATTTGCACGATACTGAAGGAACTCATCATATTCTGTCTGAGCAATATAAGCATTGTTGGATGGTTGATTTGGTTGAGCACCATATGCTACTGGTGGAGATGTCTGTTTACTTGCGCGATTTCGAAGGAACTCATTGTATTCCTTTAGAACAATAGGATCATAACTGGGTGGTGGACCATGCAAAGTATAACATATGTCACGAGTGTGTCCAGGCTTATGACAATGACTACACTTGGATCGAGGTTTCCCAAAACGCCCTCCCCCTCGCCGATTCTCCATAGACTGAGATGTACGCTTTTCAAAGGTTTGAGATGCAAGAATAGAGGAGTCAACAGTGGGTGATGAAACCACTTTATGACTGGGAGGTGCCGCAAGACGAAGGAGACGAGAGAATAATTCATCGATTGTAGGAACTGTAGGGCTAGCTAAAATCTGATCACGCACAGAATCATGATCAGGAGGAAGTCCAGCAAGAGTAAGAACTAGAAACAATGTTTGTCTGTGTTCTTGTTGTTGTTCCACATTCGTAGTAACTGGCATCAATGTGTCAAATTCCTCCATGACTGCCTGTACCTGTCCCAAGTAAGTAGACATATCGGATTCTTGTTTCTTTAAGTTGGTCAATCGAGATATCACATCATAGAATCGAGATATGTCATTAGTGTATAAAGCACGAGCCTTTTCCCAAACTGTATAACACGTCTGGAATGGGCGAAACAAGGGCATCAATTTGGAATCAATGTAACGCCATAGAGACTACATAATTGAGCATCTACTTTCTCCCATTGTGCTTTGACTTTTGCATCTTCCTCACTAGTCTTTGTCTTTACATCTACCACATAAGTCTTGTTCGTTAAGTGATCTGGACACCTTGACCTGCACCACAAACAACCGGAAGCCCAAGATAAATAGTTTGAACTTCCCAATAATAATTCTGAAGTGATTATAGGGCTAGAACTTCCAATCCCTATATTTTTAGAACCAAAAACATCACACCCAAAAGACATTATGCTAAATTTGTCTTGGAAACAACAAAAAAATAAAAGAAAACTTGATTATTGAGATCTGATTGTCGGAAAAGTCACGGAAGCAGCTGGAAATTGCCGACCCTAATTCCGGCGATCGAATCTGGTCAAAAACAGTATGGGCCTAGTTGGAATGGCTGGACGATCCTAACTGTCAAAAAATTTCTCAAAAAATCTGACCGGAAAGCTGTCACGCGCCGGCGCGTGAGACTGAACTCGCCGGAATCGCCACTCCGATCGGGCGCGTGAGCGCGGGTGGTATTTCCGGTGGTTCTGGCTGGGGTTTGGTCGCGGGAGCTTTCCGAGCCTCGTGGTGGTGTTAATTTTCGCACAACACCCACAGAAAGAAAAAAGAATAACAAAATCAGATCCAACAGTCACCGGAAATTGACATAGACATACGGTGACTTGTTTGTTCTCACCAATGCTCTGATACCATGTGAGAAATATAGGAAAAGAATATTATTGAATTGTATGTAAATTGTTACATTGAGACCCTACTTATAGACACTACATTAGAATCCTTTTCCTACTAGGATTCCTATTATTATTCCTATTCCTATTCCTATTCTAAGTAGGAAATACTTATTTATATTCTAACAATCTACAACTCTTCTTTATACATCTTGATACCAACTAGTTATTTGCTAATATTATAATTTTATAATAGTAGTATCCATGCGAGCTTGCATGCAACTCAACTAATTCCACAAGATACATGTCACCTTCCCCCAATAACAAATACCAGATAACTATGTCTACCAAAGCTAGAACATACGGGAAGAAATCACCAAGTGTTTTGTCTATGCTGGAAATTGAACCTGAGAGACCTCAGGGAGCTTAACCCACCTCTCTCCGGTGCAGTTATTTGCTGATCTCGATTAAAACTTTCACATTAAATTGAAAATAAAAACAACAAATTTTACTAATCAGATGTGGGTTTAACTCAACAAAATAACAAGTAGAAACACAAATCACCGAAGAAGTCACTTCTCCTGTTTTTTTTTTTACGATTGAACAAGCTTGAGAGTTCAAATGCTAATCAAAATCCAAATGATGACTTAGAGTAACGTAAATTTATCAACTATGTTCTCACTCCCCAATGGAAAAATACTACTCCAACCCAAATTTACCCCTTTTTAAGTGTGGAACCCTAGGAGTTAGGAGAACAGCAGCAATAAGTTCATATAAACCCTAGAACTCTAGTTAAGACTGAAGCAATTTATCACTGTACCACAACTCACGTTGGTTAAACATATACATGTCTTCTATTTACTCAGAATAGTGAGAAATTACAAAAATTATATAGCTAGAGTTTGGATTTGGAAAAAATTCATAAATATATAATTAACTAATTTACATGGTAAAAGAATTGTTTAAAACTTACCTTACAAATCTTTAGTCAAAACACAATTCGGTATAGAACTTTATATATTTAATATACAATAACATGCATAATTTTCATGTTTTAATTTTTTACAAAAACGTTTTCAAACTTGATATACAGTATTATACACTAAATATACAATATTATACAAAATTCTAAGAGATATTTATACACATATATACAATAACATATGATATTATACATTATTATTATACACACACAAAAAAATAGACGGTCTTCTTCCTTAAATTCATGCATGTGATTCATCCAAAAACACATCTAAAACTACACCAAATCACCCAAAATTTATATTTCGACTTCTTAATACGTAATCGATCTTTTGCAAAAATAACAATTTGAAACGAAAGTTATTTGCGAAAATCCACATTTCAGATTTTGAAGCTTCGAGCTTCAATAAATGATTGTCGATGGCTCCAATGAACTGTCAATAGTACTTCACAACTTCAATAATGTATAGAGAAAATTTTGTTGGGAGTACCACCCCAAAATGGACCCTACAATGCATGATCAAATTTAGTCGTGGCCCCAATGCAGGCACTAAATGCTAAGTGGGAATTTTTTTTTTAAAAAAAAGAGAACTTCAATAACAGTGATAAACCAATGAATAAACATGTAAACCAATGAATAAACATGTAAACTTCTTCATCATTATCTATCACTCGACTATATATATATATATATATATATATATATATGGGATCATTCATTTCACTCCAACACAAGTAAAATAAATAAATTAGTTTATTAATGTCGTCGACACAGCTGCAATATAGTCACCTTCATTATAGAAATCGCCAACGACTTTGCTATTACCGAATTTCTATAATAATAATAATAAATCATATTTGAGAAATTTAAAGATGGACAGAGAATGAAATTCACGAATATATATATATTAGAGAGAGAGAGAGAGAGAGAGAATGTGTGTTTTGGGTGTGTAGAGAAAAGACAGGAAATAGAGCTATTAATAAGTTAGTGACTAAATTTGATAAAGTTATTAAAAATATTGGCCCATTTTGGCAATTTACTTGGGTTAATTGTTATATTGTAATAGTATTTCTTCTTATTGCACAACATTTCCACCTAGGACCTTCCTCCCAAAAAAATAAAAGTATAATGGCTTAAAATTATAATTGACAATTTCTTTAAAACTTTATCAAATTTAATATCTCTATTTCCTATCCTTTCTCTACATATGCACCTATCTTGTTCAAGTGATCGTTTGTTGATTTACTTTATCACCATTTTTTTGGTAGTTAATCAAAGGAATATTTAGGTATTTACTAATTTGCTATGTTGAATTCTCATCTATGGTTTTTTACTTTTTGGGAAATATACCATAAAATACAGTTCAAAATAAAATAAATATTTAGGTTGAGGTGCGGATATCATATTTTTTTAAAGAGAAAATTTCAAAAATAGCTAATATAATATACATAATAAGGCTCTATAGCTATAGTTTCTATAATTGCGCTCAATAGCTATAGTTTCGTTTGCTATGGAGGTTGCGTTTATATATTTCACTTGCAAATATACAGATAAGGTAAGTATATACAAATTTTGTATTTATACATTTATAAATTTTTCAGAGTATTGTTTGTATATTCGCTTGCCAATATACAAACAAGGTAATTTATTGTGAATTTTTCATTTTTCATAAATCATATACAAATAACTAGGGCAAGCATATGGAAATTCTAAATTTATACAATCATGAACCGAATTATACAAAATTCTGTTTTATACAATTTTAGGCGAATTATACAAACTAAACAAATTTCAAGATTTGGAGAAACTATGGCTACGAATCACACTTTTCCAAAATAGTAGCTACAACATTTAATATCATTTAAATGTTTGTTATTCTGCACAAATATTCTTTTTTTAAAAGAGATTCAAGTCTACTGCAACATAATTTAAATTGATCTAGCAGTATTACTCTTGACTTGTATCCTCCAAAATACAACAATCCAATAACGTCATATAACTTAAACAATTCCGGATTAGTTGATGTATCCAAAGCTTCACCATAATAATACCTTCCTTCAACATAAACTTGCTCTCTTTTCTATAGTGAATAAGCTAGAGCCTTGAAATATTTTTCTTTGTCTCAGCTCTCTTTTCACTATACCAACCTCAAAATATAATACTTCTCAGCTTTCTTCTACAAATAATATCAAAAATGTATTTAGTCATCTGAAAATTAGTAGGAAATAATGAGAAGAGCATGTCATTATAATTGTAAAAACTATCAAAAATAATAATACCATTCTTCACTTGATGCCTATTAATTATCATGCACTTAATATATTTATTTCTAATATTAAAATACACAATAACACTAACATGAGACTCTTAAAATGATTTTTTTTTTTTTTTTTTTGCAAGAAGGTCCTAGGTGAAAATGTTGTGCAGTAAGAAGTTTTCTATGCTATACCGTATGACAATTATGACTAATGAGATTTGACATTTTTGATTTTTTACTACTTATCACTACTTATTTTTTATTTGTTTCAAAATATCCTTCCATTTGTTTGACTTATGACTAATGAGATTTGACATTTTTTATTTTTCTCCACTTAAGTAGTACTACTTGTGTTAATATAACCGCACCATTATAATAAGTTGTGATGTTATTTACACTTTATTAATTTCTCTGTGCTTGTACAAGTCAAAGAAATTTATTTTATTCATATGCACTAAGATGACCCTAGAAAAGTATATATATGATGGGATGAAATATCTTATTTTGAAGAAGGGATAAAAGAATTTCAAGTTGAATGAGATACTCCCTCCGTCCCCCTTTAGTTGTTATAATTTTCTTTTTAGAGTAAAATGATAAGAATTTTGACTAATATTTTACGATGTATTTTTTCATCATATTGATATTCAAAAAATGCAATTTATAGTATTTTTCGAATAGTTTTTGAATATCTAAATTTTAGTTTAAAACATTGAATTAATATAATCTAATATATTTAAAAATTAGTCAAATTGACTTTCAAAAAGCGTAATATAACAACTAAAAGGAGATGGAGGGAGTAAGATGGAATATATCATGAAATAAATTTATACCGTGAACCAATCACAATATATATTTTATCCTAAACTTAATTATAAAATATTTCACCTCATCCACGTATCAATCTATTCATAAGTATATAACTCAGCACATTTAAATACAAAACAATAGGGAAAAAACATAAGTTTATTTGAGCACTTAAAACACCAAAAACAAAATCAATAGATCAAATAATTCGTTTTCTTTAGTTCAAAATTAAATGCTATGTTATAATAGCATTATAGCAGCCCATTTAGACTGATTAAAGTCAACAACGGCACCTCTAACTGGCTGTTGTGGATTTGGCAGTGGCACATAACAATATTTGACATGTGAATTAAATAATATAAAACATTATCAAAACTATAGTTTACTTACATTATTTTCAAATTCCAACACCTTAATATAATTATATTAAATGAGTATTTTAGCAGACATCTCCCTAGAGTGGTTGGTACATCACTTACATATTCGATGTTTTCTGTGTGAGATTAACTATACATTTATTAAATATTTTTTTCTAGCATTCGATTGAATTTAAATTTATATATTATAAAATATATTTTTTGATTTTAATAGGATTTTTCAGATTTTAAATCTTTAATTAATTAGGAAAAAATCCCAATCATCCCACTAAAATTCATATCAATGTGAGTCTACTTAAGGTTTTTTTTTCTTTCGATATTCGATATTCACATAATGATTTGATTAATTCTGAATTTACATTGAAAAGTTCTATATTAAGGATAAAATACTTTCTAACAAAAATAATTTCATATTCAGAGAGAGTATCTATAGAACTTTTCAATGTAAATTTAAATTTACTTACTATAATGATCAACTAATATAAAACGAAAAGATACGAAATTCCCAAACGAAAAATCCCCTTCTTTGTCTTTGTTTTGGGTATAATTTTTTTTATTTTTTTGAGTCAATCATGGCAGAGTACCTTTCAAAGTTCACGTGCAACTGTAACATAAATTTTGTACTATGCACTTAAATTACACACAGAACTTAGAAAATATTTCTCTCAGATTCCCTCAAAAATAAAATTTAGGAAAAAATGAAAAATGAAAAAAAAGAAAGAAATATTCTATTTCGTTATAAAAAAAAAAAATTAAACAACAATTTGTTTGGTAGAGAGAAAAATATTATTGCATTTTTTTTTTTAAAAAAAAATAATTTATAACTGACACTCACCTTTAATATTTATTTCACATGTGTCCGCCTCTGCAGCCTTCTATCACTAAACCCACCCCACCAACCAATTCTCTATCACTTTCGCGTTTCTATAATTATTGGTTAACTAAAATAATCTATATAAATTAAGTTTTTCTAATAAATAACATATATGAGCTTTTTTTAAAAAAATTTGATAATAATTTTTATTTTAAAAATATTTTAATAAATAACATGACTGAACTATAATTAACTACATGCAAAAAATAGTTTTACAAAATTAGAACTGTACGAAAACGATATAGATGAGCTAAACTTATAAAGGAAGCATAAATAAATCTTTTCTCAAAATTTAATGACATATTTGAGTTTTTTTCTCAAATAAAAATAATTTTAATGCTAATTAGCAATAATTATTACAGTATAAAATATAAAACTACATATTTTTAAACCAAAAATGAAATGGATGATGTGAGTCAATAAAGCCGGTCTAGGAACAGAACAGACCGGCCGGTCACCGGGTTATCTATAAATAGTCCTCTTCTTCCCCGTAAAATGCACATTCAGCTTTCACTCAGTTTCTTTGTGCTCTGCTCCATCGAAATCTCCTTCAACTTCTGAGGTATTTTAATTGGTAATCACTCTACCAAACAGCATTTCTCTAAATTCCATGCAAGTTCATACTAGAAATTTGATTTTTTTTTTGTAGTTTAGATCTGCGAGCGAATCAGGTGAGGCGTATATCGGTCTATGGATTTACAGTATTTTGTGAATCATTTAATCATTTTCTAGATCGCATATTGTCACTATTTCTGTTTCAATATCCATTTCCAATAGTCATTTGTTTGATGAGCGCTATTTCTCAAGTTTCATTTACGCCTGTTCGGTGCGAAGGAAATTGTTTTACATGAAAAAAAATTTCCACGAAAAATGTTTTTCAGGAAAATAGCTGGGTTTCTTAGTAGTTTTTTGTGTAAAAAAATATTTTTCTTAAAAATTATTTGCGTCTAACTTAGACAAACACTATGTGAGGTGGGTTAGGGGTGGTGGGGATGAAGATGAGTTGTGTTGAGGGAGGGGAGGACCCAATCAAGGTGGAATGTTACTCGTGGAACTTGTATCAAGGAATTAGAAAAAAAAAATATTTTAAGACAAATTTCACATTTTTTGGCTTATAGTGTTTATCTAGTTTTCTTTCTCATTGAAATGACTTGATGGTGCTGATTAATCCATGAAAATATCTTTAGGAAAGATAGTATAGTAGATGTGTTATAGTTGAGGGCTTGAGGCTAAGTTTTTCATTGCTCATGCTTTTTGCTTTGCTATGATTTGATATATACTATGAAATTTAGGTGATATTTGGATCATACAATTTTTTTCTATTGGTGGTATTGTGATTTCTTTTGTTGATAGAAAGAGACCCCTGATTAGTTTTGAATGAAGCAGACATCCACTTTCATACATATTCACAATGGCTCCAGCTGCAGCAGATACCATCAAGCCTAGAGGTAACAACTTATGCTCTCTTAGCACCTAGCCTAGAATCTTTATTTGATGTAAAGATAGCCAGTTGATTTGTTGATGCTTCCTGTATGAGCCAGCACTATGATCTATGCAAATTTGATTTTCATGGTGACCATTTATTAGTAGCAGGGGTGTTCTTTGGTCCCATGGCAATTCGCATGGAAAGAACGACCTTTTATGCTTAAGCAAGAACTTAGTATTTTGTCCATTTTTGTGTTTATTTTTCATTAAAATTTTCAATTATAAAAAAGAATCATTAAAAAGTAGTTTTCTGTAGATAGACATTAGGAAATAAGCAGTTGCTTTCTATTTGGAGGATATTGTCTTTTTTAGATAAAGAGGAAAAATAATCTCTTTTATCTGTCTCGTATTTTCAACATTCCTAACAAACTGAAAGTGTGAGCATTTCTATAAGTCAGTCTTACCATGAGACACTGTTGAATCTGACTCTGGTTTTTGCTCATATATGTGGATTTCATTTGGAAAGTCTTGATTTTGTATGGTCAGTTGCAAGGTTAACTTGTAGTTTCAGTTACTTAAAACATAGCTTTTTTTTTTTTTTTTAATAATCTCTAGTTGAAGCCTTTAGAGTGCAATGCTCTTCTTACTGTTATTTTATTTAAAAGGGAGAGTCCAAAACTGGTAGCACATTTTTCTACTTTTCAAAACCATAAATTTTCTGCTGTTATTCCCACTACAAAAGACTCAGACAGCCTACTGAGGCTCAGACGATTGTCAAAAACAGTATTTCATTGAGTTTGGTGTGTCTTATCCTTTCTTTTGATGTTCTTTTATCAGATAAATTGGTGCAGTATAGTTGTATGTTGTTTTTTCTAGATTTTGGTTTGCTATGTCGTGAAAAAGGTTTTCCAAACTGCGCTTTCTGATAATTGCTCATTATTTGTGCTTTAATGTGAACAGATGTTTTCATTGTTGGTGTTTGATAGTTGCTCATTATTTGTGCTTTAATGTGAACAGATGTTTGCATTGTTGGTGTTGCCCGTACTCCAATGGGGAGCTTCCTTGGTTCTCTTTCCTCGTTGCCAGCTACAAAACTTGGATCAATAGCCATTGAGGGTAGGACTCTAGCCATTGCTGCATAGTTATTTCATCATAGGAAACCCAATTGACTGGCATTAATAATTTCATTGAGTTTCAATTAATCTCTCTGTTGGTTGAACTTTAGGTGCTCTTAAGAAAGCAAATGTTGATCCATCACTAGTAGAAGAAGTCTTCTTTGGAAATGTCCTCAGTGCAAACCTGGGACAGGCTCCTGCTAGGCAAGCCGCATTGGGTGCAGGACTGCCCAATACGGTGGTTTGTACGACTGTGAACAAAGTTTGTGCATCTGGATTGAAAGGTATGCACCTTCCTGTTGTATTTATTTCCTGGAGACCTCCGTCCCCTTTAATAACTGTTATGAGAGCGAAAGGGGTATTTGTTTTTTGACAATATATAATTTTATATGGCTTTGCAGCAACTATGCTTGCAGCTCAAAGTATCCAGTTGGGCATCAATGAGGTGGTTGTGGCTGGTGGAATGGAAAGCATGTCCAATGTTCCCAAATACATTGCAGAAGCCAGGTTTGTGTTCTTCAAAAGTTGAACCACTGTGATAATACAATTTCTTTTAAGAAGCCCCTCAGTCTCCCTTAGCAAAGAAGGATAGTGATACAAAATGATATGTTTTCGAGTCACACACTTTAGGAAGAGTGGTGCTGTTTTCTTGCGACTTTCCCAAGGCACATTTTATAATATGTCTACAACTTCGAACCTATCTTTTTGTGCTTCAACAGTGTACATGTGCTGTTCCGAAATTTGAAGTTCTTAACATGCTTAATCAACAATTACAGAGCCAGCTCATATTCCTGTTAACCAGCTTTCATCACTTCTTATTATTCATGCTTCCACCTAAACCCGTTTATGATCTGTTCCTCATCAGCCATACATTTTTAGATCTCGCCCCATTGAGTTTTATGATCTGTTCCCCATCAGACATAAATTTTTAGATCTCTCCCCACTGAGTTTTATATGGTCAATGTATTGTTCGGAATACGGTAGACTTGTTGCCCTGGTCACTTCTATTTTTTTTTTTTCCACTACAAAAGTTCTGATTAGTTAATATTGTTCTTCAATTCTGTTTTATCACTACCCTTCATTGATCAATGCCATAATCACAGGAAGGGATCTCGTCTTGGACATGATAGTCTTGTTGATGGAATGCTTAAAGATGGTTTGACTGATGTTTATAAGGATTGTGGTATGGGAGTTTGTGCAGAAACATGTGCTGCAAATCATAAAATTACAAGAGAGGAGCAGGTTTGTCTTTATATACATATTTGTTTGGCTTTGACTTTAATTCCACATACCAAAGCTTTTTCTACTCTTGGTTTATCTAATTTATACTTACATACCAATTCCTCCTTATCTTTATTTTTGGTTCTTTTGATGTTTAGTAATTGATACCACCATTTGTTGAAGCTTCTATGAGAAACAATAACGATTGGGATACATGTGGTCCGCTCTTTCCTAAGGCTGTGTCATTATTTCTATGCAAAGTTGAACCATTTTGATTTTCTATTCCCTGTTCCACTTGTTTGCCACACGTACATCTGGAAACCAAAGTGAATCATCATTCTGTTTTCTCTTAGTTATCAGCTATCCGCTATGTAGATTTGCTGAAGTCTTCTATTTTCTGAAGCCTGAAGGAGTCAAGCACTTATGTCTCTCTTATATATACAGGATGATTATGCAGTTCAAAGTTTTGAACGTGGAATTGCTGCTCAGGAAGCTGGTGCTTTCGCATGGGAGATTGTACCGGTAAAAGTTATTAGCACTTGGTCTCTAGATATTTTTTCATACTCAAATAAAGCAAGTTCTTTGCAGTTCGTTTATTTTACGGTTCTAATGAATTCTGACAATGTTCAGGTTGAGGTGCCTGGAGGAAGAGGGAAGCCATCCATTATTGTTGATAAGGATGACGGTCTAGGAAAGGTGAGTACATTAATATGACATTTTATTAGTCAAAGCAAAACTAATACCATCCATGTATGGGCTCCTCTACTTCTTCTCTTGAAGCGCTCTTGGAGACTTAATTTTGCCACTCTCAGACCTACTTCCCATATGGGAAGTAAAGTAGAAAAGCTAGAAAATGAAGCTAAATGCAACATCTAATCACTGTAGTTTCTTATTGAAGGGGATGAAGAGAATATTCTGACTAGTTATTTTGACTTTCATATTTGTGCCTTCCAAGTACTAAAAGGATTAGATATATGAATTTACTTCTTTGATACTTAAAAGATGTTATGATATAGGCACGTGCATTTATACTGCCTACAGTCTCCTGCCTTCATCACTCATAATTTCTGTGTTCTTCTTGCCAGTTTGATGGTGCAAAATTGAGAAAACTCCGACCAAGTTTTAAGGATAAAGATGGTACTGTTACTGCTGGTAACGCTTCTAGCATAAGGTTCGTGGACTTAATTTTCTACCATGTTCGGTATTTCTTGTTCTCACATGTTTAACAAGAACTTTTTGTTAACCTAACCAATAAATGCATTTCCTACTTCTACAATCTTGGTCAACTACTCTGAAATTAACTTGCACTAACTTTCTCTCTCTGGAAGTACTGCATCCCAAACAATTGCTGAAAAAGATTTGTTGAATACAGTTACAATTTTATCTTTACGTTTCTGGTTCATTTGTAAAAAGTAATTTTTTACACTTTGCGTCTATAGTGGGATCTAAGTAAGTTAGGTCATCGACTATGCTGTTTAAGAACATCTTTCACCTGAAATGTGAATAGTTCAGTGAAACATGATAAGAACTGGCTGTTGAAGTTGCTCCTTATTGTTCCCTATTGAAAATTTGAAACAGGAAATCAGAATATGATAACTTCAAGAGATTCTTCGTTTTTCTTTTCCAATAAAATTTATTGACAAGAGAAATCTTTCATTTTCAGTGATGGTGCTGCTGCATTGGTCTTAGTAAGTGGAGAGAAGGCAATAAAACTAGGATTAAATGTTATTGGAAAGATCTCAGGCTACGCGGATGCTGCTCAGGTACTTTATATCTATGAATTTGAGAATAGAGTTTAGGCTCTCCTTATGTAAGATTTTGGAGTACTAATGGTTATTACCTTTTTACTTTCCTTATCTGGTGTTAAACTTACGCTCTTGATGTTCTCATCTAAATTTAATCTTGCAGGAACCTGAATTATTCACAACTGCACCTGCTCTAGCAATTCCCAAAGCTATCAAAAGTGCTAGCTTAGAGGCTTCTCAAATTGATTACTATGAAATAAATGAAGCCTTTGCTGTATGCTCTTACCTACTTCTTTTGAACTAGCCTGTTTCATTTGTGTGAGCACCCTCTTAACAGACCTTGCTTGCAGGTGGTATCTCTTGCAAATCAAAAACTGCTTGGTCTTAATCCAGTGAGTGCTCTATCTATCCTATATGCTTATTAATCTTGAGATACAAAATTTGTTAATCTCTTTAACTTTGACACTTTCAGTCGGGATATATTAACTAAAGAAAACTATTTTGGATTATATGCTTTTATATGAAAATGGAACAAGGACAAGATCACATTAAGTCGTAACTTACTTGGTCTGCGGTACTTTTATAGTGTGGAACAAGCACAGAATGATCCTGACAATGAACTGATGAAGTAACTTGTTGCTTGTTCACTCAGGAAAAAGTTAATGTACACGGTGGGGCTGTATCTTTGGGGCATCCTCTTGGATGCAGTGGAGCTCGTATATTGGTTACACTTCTCGGGGTACGTGCAACATTTGGGGTTTTAAATTCTACGATTGTAACTTCTAATGTCCTAATATGATCTTGTCTTCTGTTCATGAAAATTGAGAATCTATCGTCCTTTGATGTTTGTTTCATATCTATTTTCCCAATGCAATGTTTGCAGGTGTTGAGACAGAAAAATGGCAAATATGGAGCTGCTGGTGTTTGCAATGGAGGAGGAGGTGCCTCAGCCCTTGTCCTAGAACTTGTGTAATCCTTTTTTGTTTTTGGTAAGTCTGAAGATTGGGAACTCGTTTGAGAATTAACTCTACCAATGTGATATTGCATGTATGCAGTCCTTGCATTTACTTGTATGGAATTCAGAGGTGCTCTTGATAGATCATTTCACTGGACAACAATGGTAAATCACAATTGTAGCATGTGAGGGTTGTTCAATGAGATGACTACAAAAGATGATAATTCCATTAAAATCTCGTTTCGGACTGTATCCTCCATCCTAGTGTTGTATAAGCTCATATGATTCATCAACTGGTATTTCCCCACCAGTAGTGGACCTGTTCATGTGTTAACATAACAGTGTACATTTCTTTACTTGACGTATTAGATGGACGAAAGTTGAAGTTCTTTCAGCTGCATTGAGATCATTTCTGGTTACCTTAGTGTATATATTTGCTTTTGTTTTGCAGGTTAGTGTTTCGGACTATTTATGATAGATGGTGCTTGCAACGGATTAGATCTGTCAGGGCATCTTCAACCAGAGATGACTCTGCAACTTCGTTTTCTTTGTCTTCTTTCCTTTGTAATGTTAATTTAACAAGTTGTATTCTTCAAAAATAAATGAAAGCTGGTCAGATTCTTCACGAAGTAAATGACAGATCTCCCTCCCCTCCCCGATTTCAACATTTTCGTTGGAAGCACTTCACTATTTTCATGTGTCCAGAGGGCATAGGAGATTGAGTTAGTAACTTCGAGATACTTCCCAGTGCACATTAGAAAGATAGCGGCTGCAGGTTTTCCTGGATGTTTCGAATAAATAAAAAAAAACACTTCAGAGATCACCTGTTCTGTCAACAAACATTAGTTAAGTGAAGTTGGTTAAGCTAATATAGCCTTGTGTACTAAATCCACTTCAAATAGACAAATCCAATCTAGCCGCCATTTATTTCCTAAACCATTCTAGACTTCTCCTTGGTCATAGACTCATAGGAAATGAAAAGGACTTTAGGAATATCACGTAGAAAGTTAGAATTTAAAAGTTCGTAAAAACATAGAGATTTTTTCTTTTTTTGAAAACTTAGTTTTTTTTTACATGTTTAGTATTGACTTGACACATTTTTTTAAGAAACAATAAATAAAATGATAATTTTATTACTATATCAATTTTTGAATATAATTTAATGTTTTGAAAAATGACTATAGTTGATAATAAGTGTAAATTAGAAACTAAGTGATAAATTATCTCTTAATTCTTCAAACTGAATTAGTAAAATATTGGCATGTATTTCTAGTATAGTGAACACGTAAAAGTGGATGGAGCAACAAATATATTTGTTTTTTCAAGACATTTGTTAATGACTTACGAGGAGTCAGAATATTCATTAAAGAGACTCAAATATGAACAAACATTTACTAACTACTCTATATACATAAAAGATAATTTTAACCATATAGAAATAACATAATTTTTCATCAATTAAAGAACGTTTTGAATGAACCCTCTCAAATCTACCTAGCTCCGCCCATCCAACAAGGCATTAAAGAACTCATTTCTATGTTCAAATAAACAATATTGTAACGACCCCTTGTAGACTATTTTGGAATTATCGATGGAAATAGCGGCTAGTGTAGAGACATAGGAATAAAAACCATAATTTTAGCCAGCTAAGTATGAGATGTCCATAGAAAAACACAAGCATCATCATATATATAGTGTATGACACAGAATTACAGATTTAAATAACAAATTTCTATGTCATTGTTTTTTGAAGTAATAAATCAAAGTGTTAAATTACACCAACAAAGTGGTAACAAAAAACAAGAGGATCCAGTTGTAAAGAGATCAATTAATTCCATAAAACTATTATGGCCTATGATCAACTTGTACTATATATATTTTGAGCCACACTATAATCATTAGCTTAGCCTCAACTATTGTTTTCCAGCTATGCAATCTTTCTGGGGGTTTCCAACACAAATTTGTAGCATAGACGGAGCTTTAAAGTAATGGTAAAATTATTTTGTATATTCATGAGTGATGAATTCAAACTACAAAATTAACTAGTGATGTATGTGTTAAGAGTAAACTACCTATATTATACTCTTTTGAAGTGGAATCCTTTTATGAACTCTGCATAAACACATATATTGCGTATATTGGACTATCCTTTTTTTTATTTTTTGGAATCTTAGAGAAATCCATAGTCACTAATCTTCACACGCGCACAAAGTAAATTTGCTTCTATGCAATAGTTCACAAATAAGACGAATTACCTTTTTTTAAACCATGCTAATATGTAATACCCTTTTCATGTCTCTACCTTATATGCACAAAGAAAGTTGATCACAATCACACAATATCATTTTTTTTTTCTAATAATCATTTGACATTTGAAATTATTTATTGAGTCAACTAATTCAAATTCTATCGCATACAAGGAACATGTATTTTCTATTAACTTTTCTTTTTTAATTTATATGACTTGAACTCGTTACCTAAGATCTTACGCATTGTTACTTAGTTGGAGAAGACTCTAGCTATACTTTTTGCCACAATGCCATTCATATTATTGGTCTTCATTATCTCATAATTTAATTTTGAAACGTATGTAATTAAGTGGAAAGAACTTAAATAAGTGCGAGATTGTTGCAAAATAGTACTTTTTAAACAAGTATTACACATATATATAGTCTAACACATATTATTTATGAATTATGTCAATTTAAGATAAATGAAGTTTGCTTTATTGTTGGAGCACTAATAGATTAATTAAGGTTCGAGCCACCAAACCAATAAATAAATACATCAAATGCAACACATTTATTGATTTGAGTATTTGACGATATTAACAACAAACAAACAAAATATCATATAATCTAATATGAAAATAATAAACATATGCAAAACTTATTCTTATTTTTGTGGGATATATAAAGACACTAAAATAGAAACACTATTCATCTTGTTATGAAACAATATAATAAAATTTAATCCACAACAGAATAAACATGAGCACAAGTAGTTACAATGAGAAACATTTGTGCCAAATTCTTTGATTTAAATTTGATTAGGACAGAAAAAAATAAAATAATAATAATAAAAAAAAACCTGAAAGCGGGCCCACACTGAAAACAATGGGCCCACAGTGAAGCCAGCTGTACCTCTATCTATGTACCTTTTGAGTCTCTTGCCCTTTTCATGTTCTTCTTCCCTCTATCATTTCCGTTTCCATTTGCAGAGACAGAAAGAAGAAAAAGGAGAGAATTTCTCTTTCCTTTTTTTTATTTATACACCAAAAAAAGAAAACCACAATATATATATATATATATATATATATATATATATATATATATATTCAGAAAAAATCAAGAATCCCCAAAAGGGTCATAAACAATTTTGTTTTTCGAAAGATTTTTCTCTGTGTTTCTGTCTAAAAGAATTCATGGCGGTAAGATTCTTATTTTGTTTCTCTCCTTTAAATCTTCTTCTTTGGTTGTTTTGTGTCATAGAAAAATACCCTTTTTTGAAGACTCAATTTTGAGCTTGTTTTTTCTTTTGTTCTTCTGCTTTGAGACCCTGCAAAAAGATATGTTTTTTTTTTGGTGGGGGTGGTGGGATGGGTCAGAAAAGGTAAAAGAAATAGAGTAGTTCTTGATTATTTTGATTTTTGGGTGATTTATGTTTTTTTTTGGTATAATTTTCTTTAAGATTTATATGTATTTTATGTCTGTTATTCATGTTGAGGAAAGAAAGTAGCCATTTCCAAGGTGATTTTTTTATTGTGGGGGGTGATAGGGTTATTCCTTGGAACCCCATGTCCTTCATATTTGAAAGATAGAATTTTTGTTTTTCTGAAAGTTAAATTCTTGAAATAAAACATGGAGTAGAAACTCAAATGGTGTTATCTTGGGGATTAGAGGTGTACCTGTTATGCCTTATTTGTTTTGGGGTTTTTGAAGGAGGAGAGTAGTTAATTGTGTTTTATTCGTGTGTCCACTTTTAATTGTTATGCTGCACTTTTCGAAGGTCAATTTGACTAATTTTCAAAGTTAAATTAGATTACATTAATTCCATCTTTTAAACAAAAAATTTAGATATTCAAAAACTATACGAAAACTACTATAAATTCCAATTTTTGCATATCAATATGATGGAAAAATACATCGTAAAATGTTAGTCAAAGTTATTATTATTTGATTCTAAAAAAAGAAACTATGACAATTAAAAGTGGACGGAGGTAGTAGACTTTTAGTATATAGACAGTTAAAGAAAACCCCTTTTGTTATTGTGTGTGTGATTAAATTTTTGTTTTTTCGAAGTTAATTCTTGAAACTAATAATGGAGTTGAAACCAAATGGTACTATCTTAGGGATTAGAGGTATTTTTTTGTGTGTGTGTTTTGGGGGGTCTTGAAACCTCTTGTCCTTTATATTTGGTTTTCTAAAAGTTAAATGCTTGAAACTGATAATAGACTAGGAACTCAAATGGTATTATCCTAGGAATTAGAGGTGTACATGTTCAGCCTTAATGTTTTGGGGTTTTTAAAGCAGGAGATTATGGTTAATTGTGTTTTAGTATCTTAATTATGTTCTTGTGCTTGAAATAGTCCTATCTGAGATTGATTGTTGAGTGAAGTTATGATGCAATAGTTGTTATTTCCATTTAAGATGGTGTTGTTCTGCAAATTGAGTAAACCATCTTCGCCATAGGAGCCAAATGAAGCTTTTTAACCTCTAGTTCTTTTAAATCTGACCATGCCCTTACCTCATACTAATTATCTAACTTTTCCAATCCAGCAAGGGTATGCTGTCAATATGAAAAATTGCTTTAGAATGTGACCATTGTGATGAAGAGGATATACAGTATTATACGGACTTTCTTAGCATCAAATGGACCAGTTAGGTCTCTATCTATCTGTTATGAGAGAATTAAGAGTATTATTATTGTTATCTTCCTATTTGGTTGTTATAATTCCCTATCAATTCTTCTTCAATAATATTCCTTTTGAGCCTAGTGTCACGGACTTAGAGTGATGGATAAAGTTCTGTGCGGCACTTGACAACTTACTCACTATTCTTTCAAGATCTCGTAAGCTCAAGTAAGCCTTTAAGACTAAGATCGCTAAGAGAATGAAAGGAAAGACTTAAGAGAATTTGGAAGAAGGCTTTTTATATTGCTTGGAGAATGCTTTACACTTGCTTGGTTGCTTTACAAATGAGAGCCCCTCTATTTATACTACTTCCTAGGGGGCTAAAGTGTAAATAAAAATTACTACACAAGTCCCTAAATATTTACACTTTGGTCCCTCTCTAGAATTCTCTACACTTTCTAGGAATTTCCAAGAAAAATATCTAAGTTCTTCTAGAGAATTCTAAGGAAGGATCTAGGTTCTCCCATATCCTTCTTGAAAAATCTAAAGGATTCTAGAGTTCTCCACAAGCCTCTCCTCAACTCTAGAATCTTCCGCCCCTATTCGGACGCAAAATTTAACTGTGAAGTGGCGGGACGTGACACTAGGGTCTATTGGAAACAACCTCTCTACCCCACAAAGGTAGGGTGAGGTCTCTGTACATCTTATTCTCCACAGACCTCACTTGTGAGATTACATCGGGTATGTTGTTCTAAAAATTTCGAGTGATATATTCTAGCATGTACCAGATGTACATGAGTGGTCTTGGAGTACATGAGTGGCCTGGGAGATTCTTTCTTTTGAACACATTGTAGAAACTAGAAATCTAGAGCATTGGAGGGAAATGCACATTTATGTGGACTTTTAGGAGTTTACAAAAGTTGCATAAGATATTGATTTTGCACTTGCAAATCAAATTATAAGGGAGCATAACTGTTTTGGACTTCTTAAGTGCCATTTCTTTTGTCACATTTAGTGAAACTTTTTAATGATTCGTTCAGAACATTATCCTTTTCATAATATTTCTATATATTATAAACTTTCCAATTCTCTGTGTTTTTAGTATGAGTGTGATTTTTGAGTTTCTAGTTTTTTTTTTTAGAGTATAAAACAATATGCTACTACATTTTGCATTTATTCACATGTGAATGGTAACTTTCACTTGTTTGCTTATATGAATTTATTTATATCGTTTTGATATAAGCCTATTCCTGCAGTAATTACTTTAGCAAGCTGAGGTGCCATCTGCTGTCAAAATTGATTTTGGTCCATTCCTAGTTCTCATCACCTGAATACATTTGTCTATTTTGAATAGCAAACGAAAACCATGAGAAAATTATGCAACATACCCAATTCTTCTGTAATGGTAGACCAAGTTGTAGCGAAACTCATGTTCTGGTTCAGATTCCTAATTCTTTTTTTTTGGGGTGGGGGAAATTGGAAGATTTGTGTTAAACAGATCTTTATTTGCCCTTTGTATTCCCTTTCCAGTGGTCTTTCGTGCGCTTGAGCACCTTATGTTCTTGGATCTTTTTACTACTCGACTTACTTTGTAATACTGAAGCATTTGTTTAGTACAAACCACATCTTAATTTTTCCCTTTTTAACAGTAAAATACTATTTTGTGATCCTAAATTAATGTGTTTATCCATTTTCCAATGTTTAATATGCATTTGTATCTTTCCTGCACAAGTATGATGATTTACCCCCTTCTAAATTTGACTCCTGTTACATTTGAATATCTTAAACAATCAGAATTTAGAATTTAGCCCACTGAGTTTATTTTTGTGGGAGGGAGTTTTTTCTGCAATGATGTGATAGTTATTTTTAATCTCTACAGGAAAAAGGCCAGCCGCTTCCTAAGTTCGGCGAGTGGGATGTCAATGATCCATCGTCAGCTGAGGGATTCACAGTGATCTTTAATAAAGCTCGAAATGAGAAGAAGACAGGTGGCAAGGTAGACTCACCACCAAAGGGTGACTCTGCACACAAAAATAAAGCAACGCTTGGAAAACCTCAATCAGTAAGTCGTGGCCCACATAATGGCTGTTAGTTCTGTTGCTAGTATCATGCAGATTGTCATTTCTGTCTTAGATTTGATAGTTTGAGGAAAAAGGTACATGAAGCTTGTAAATGTACTAATTTGCATTGGTCTAAAATGTTATTTGAACCGGTGTTCTAACCTCTTCTCCCATAAGTAACTTCTAAAATCAAGAACATCTGTAGTAAAACATCAAATATCATTTCCCAAAACAATAATAGATACTCCATCTGTTGTAATTTATGAGACAATGATCTGCTTTCCTTTTAGTGTGTCCAAATGGGGGTGGAGCCACCTTGTGGTCAGGGGGTTTGGAATCCCATGCAGCAGAAAATTATACTATTTACACCTGGTTAAAGTAATTTTATATGTATGTATAGTAGATGTCAAACCCCCTTCTACTAGCTCGTGTGTCTACTTCTTCAGATTTCTAAACCCCTTTATGAAAATTCTGGCTCTACCACTGTGTCCAAAAGGAATGACTCCTTTCTATATGTAGAAACTATTCAACTCTAAACCACTTCTCTTAATGAGATTGTTTATAGCTACACAAGTATCTATTGCTTGTTTAGACCACAAATTTCAAAAGTCAGTCTTTCTTAAATTTTGTGCAAATTTTGTGCCCTGTCAAACACTTTTATGTGGCGGAGGGAGTAACATTTTGTCACAATATTTCATGTACTGTTTACGAGGATATTTCATGCACTTCTGCACCCTTGCAAGGGTGTGGCTTGGTGGTCAATGAAGTAGGTTGAGAACCATAAGGTCTTAAGTTCAAATCCCAACCTGAGACAAAAAAATACTTGGTGATTTCTTCTCATATGTCCTAGCTTTGGTGGACAGAGTTACCTGGTACCCATTGCTGGTGGGAGGTGGTAGATATCCTGCGGAATTAGTCGAGGTGTGGGCAAGCTGGCCCAGATCCTTCTTGGAAGTTACTACTAACCAACTGTAAACTATCTTCTGTCTCTTTGTACAACCTGAATCCTAATGTCATGCATATGTCATCTCTAGTTCTCTATCTATGATCAATGCATATGCTCAGTTTTACAAGTAAATAACATATAAGTTGAGGACTTCTTGAGGAATTCCTCATTAGTGAGTAAACATGATCCTATTCCCATTGTACTTGTGGGTGAACCCAAAGAATCCCACATGATGCCCAAGAACAAAGAAAATATGTTTCGTCGTCTCTTTTTCTGTACTATTATGTCTTTATTTATACATAAATTCCAGATTATGACTTTTCCGGTTGCACTGCCTTTCAGAAAAAATGGTTCTGCTGTATGCAGTCTACTGCTGCTGAATCATGAACTTCTCTTAGCTTCTACATGCTGCACTGGGAAATGATGTTAGTTTGGAACCAGACGCTACAAGTGTACTTGAACACTGGAGCTGTAGTCAAGATGTGACAAGTAATTTTGCTGTTGTATTTCGGAATATTTACTCATAAAATGCGGGCTTTTGCTACCAAAAGATATTTATGATATATATTTGTTTATTTTTTTTTTCTTATCTTGACTACATCATTGTTTCTATTATTTTGTATCTTCCCCATTTTCTTGCTAAGGTTAGGGATGGATTTTGGTACGGTTGGTTCTTGATTGACAATACTTGAGCCGAGGGTCCTCCGGAGACAACCTCTTTACCTCCATGAGGTAAAGGTATGGTCTATGTACACCCTACCCTCCCCAGACCCCACTTATGGGATTTCACCGTGTATGCTATTGCTTCTTGATTGACATTTCTTGAAATGGTTACATAAAATGTCCGAAACTATAAAAACACACTAAAATAGAATGGCGACTTGTAAAATAAAACAGAGCCACTATTTTCCTTTTTTCTTTTTATGAAGGAATTATGAGTCGAGATAAAAGAAAGATCTTGTTGTTTCTTCAATAACTTCTGAACACTAGTACCAGATGGCCTCTTAATAGGTATGAAAGTGAAAGTGAAAGTGAAAAAGACAAAATATGACGTTGGTTAATTATGGTTAATTTGAACTTTTTTAATTTCTTGTATGTGTAAGTTGATAGGCGCACCCGAACTGATTTGTATATGTTAGTAAGATACTTAGTCTACCTCCCCATACCTCCCAATCAATGTTCGGATAAAAACAAAATTTATCTGGCCAGACATGGACTGACCCCACCCAACCCAATTGAAAGGCTAAGGTTCAAGTACTTGGATGAATCCCATGGAATTGAGTGGCCAAGATGACATATGTTAAGTTCAAATATAAATGTCTATTAGGTTATTGTTATTCAACCAATTTTTACAAGTTTTCTATAAGTGAATTTGGGTTACAATATGCTACCCAAATTTGCTTAAACTTAATATGGATAAATTTGGGTTATGCCCAAACTAGCCTCAATGAACATATGCTAGCTCAACCAACTCACATGGGTTGGACGAATTGTATTTTTATCGATTAGATTTGGCAACCGTAAATTCAATCTCTAGCATGTGAAGAGCTCGAGTTTTTGGCACATAAGTCGGATATCCTAAGACAACAAGAAAGCATATGTCAAAAAAATGTCCATGGAATCATGCTCAAAAGATTTTAGAGATTTCACTCTTTTCCCCTTTTATGATATTATGTTGCTATACCTACAAAAGAAATGACTGGACGTATATCACATAAATTAGGACGTCGAAAAGGCACATATTTGAAGTGTGAAAGAAGGTGCTAAGATTTTGCAACATTATTCCTTTAGTCTCCTTACACAGAGAATATGCATTCAATTAAACTCCAATTAAAGCATACTACTACCTTTTCCTCTTTGCTATAAAGGAGTTTCATATAATATATCACCATTTTCTCATATATTTTGGGTATTTAGGAGTCATTCTACAAAAATTAGGCAACTTTCTCAGTTTTTTAGTGTGTTAGCCCATGAATATTTTGATGATATGACTTCTGGATTATTTTTTTTTGTAAAATCTTTACAGAATCCTTCGTAGGGAGTTCTATAACACACAGAAAATGAAAAAAATCATTATTTCCCGTTTTGGGCCTCATTTGGGCTGGAAAATACCGATGTTTTCCCCTCCGAACCAACACATACCATTAAATAGGTCGCCACAAAAAAATTTGATCAAAAAACCGCCAGACACACATATCACCCAAAATTCATGAACTATAACACATGAAAAATGAAAAAGATCCCTATTTTCCGTTCCGAGCCACATTTAACCTTGAAAAATACCGACGTTTGCCCCTCCTAACCAACACACACTATTAAATAGGTCGTCATGGACGCCCACAAAAAATTTCGGCCAAAAAACTGCTAGGTGCTCATATCCCTCAAAATCCATGGAATACAACACAAGAAAAATAAAAACATTGCTATTTTTCGTTTCGGGCATTGTTTGAACTTGAAAATACTGAACGTTTACCCCTCCGAACTAACGCACACCATTAAATTGGTAGTCACGGACGCCCACAAAAAAATTTCTGAAAAAACCTTATGAGGAACTTTGCAATGAGTTGGAGGAGTATTACGTATAGTCACACCATTTTAAGGCATATTTTCACATTTACGAGCCAACTTTTAGGAATTACGTGATTTTTTTGATTTTTTGTGTGTATTAGACTAGGAAAATCATTTATTTTTTTTTCTTTTTAAACTAAAATTTAGGTGACTTAGATACTTATGATTATGAAAGAAAAGAGGTGATGATTGTATGACCAGGAAAGTCATTTATCTTTTTCTTGTTTAAATTATGATTTAGGTGACTTAAATGATAATGACTTGTAATCTATCTATCTTGTTGACATATTTCGGAGAAAAGAGAGATGACATGATACTCTCTAATCTCTATAGCTAGGAAATTTATTTATCCTCTTTCTTTTAAAATTATGATTACTAAGAGACTTAAATAATAATGACAAATAATTTAGTTATATAATTGTAGAGATAACGAAAAGTGACATGACACTCTCTATGATGTAACATCCCACCTTAGAAAGAGCTAAATTTAGAAAGCGCTAATTTGGAAATAGCTAAATTGAGATTTGGGCAAGTTAGTTTCCAATTGTGAGTTTTGAGTCAACTTCAAACGACCATAACTTTTAGCACATGATGAGTTAGGTGGCCTATAAGATATCAAATGAAAGATCTCTGAATCCTCTTTTCAACGCCACCGAGTTTGCTAAAATCCAAGTTCGGATGAGGGAGATATGCCCGTTTGAGTTCAGCCTGTCCAGTTAAGAAAATTTACCTAAATTAATGAGGGGTATTTTGGTCTTTTCCTTACCCCATCAGCCCAACTCGTTTTGGTTACCCAAATAGGGGTCTAAATTGATTGAGATCAGTTTTCAAAATTCAAAATCACGCTTAGGGTTTTGAGAGGAGTTCAAGAGGAGGAAACAAGGAGGAATTCAAGCGTTCTCCAAGTTTTCTTGCGAATCGAGGATTGGTTTCGCCAAATTAAGGTATGTAAGTTTTCATAGTGTTGGGTTCGTTCACCCACACGCCAATCATGTGAATTTCATCTGCATTTTCGTTCGTGAGGTTGAATGATTTGAATTCTTGATGGGTGTTCTTGAGGTTTTGTTCTTCATGCTTTGTTTATGGAGTTGATGAATTTTGAGGTGAGGATTTCGATTTTTGAGAGTTGTTCTTGAGGAAAAGTGAGTAGTTTCTCGTGTACTTGTATTCAGTAATTGAATCTAAGGAAAAATTGAGGAAAACAATCGATTCTAGGCGAATTAGGGTCAAAAAATGAGAAGAAAAATTTATTGAATTGATCTGGGGAAGGGCAGACGCGGTGCGCTCTAGATGCGCCAGAGGGTCTGGCGTGGCGCACCAACAGTGTGCCAGAATGGGGTCTTTGAAGTTTAGGGCTGGCGCCCCGCACCAGGATTGTGCCAGAGTCGCCTGCCCCCACCCCTTTTCCGTCGTTTGTTCCGTCTAAGTCCTTCTAAAATGTATCCTAGCTCCCTTACTGATTATAACTATCCAAACTACATCTAATCATTGAGAAATCCGTCTATCCAAATCACGATTCTTGAATTAACATTTTCAAATTCAAGATAGAGTTAAGAGTAAAGTTCGAGGGAGTTCTTTTGAGTCATTTGAGAAGTCTTTTGCAAACTTTTAAAACTTGTTTTAAGACTTGAGTACTTAAGTATGAGGATGAGGAGAGTTGAGTTTCATTTTTCAAAATGAATATATAAGAACTAAGTATTCCCAAGATTAAATGTTTTTACATTTAAAATGAGGAGAAAACCTTGATTTCCAAATGAGTTCACAAGGAGTTTTTGAGTATAATCTCTTTTAAGAGAACCTTTTGAGTAATAATCTCAAAGTTTGAGGATGAGGAAATGTTTTTAAACATATGAGCATGAGTTATATTATTGAGAGTAGTATTGAGCACCGATATGGGGATGAGTTCAAACAACTCAAAGTCCTCATAAACCATGTATGTCAATATGGGTAAAGGGTCATACTTTTTAGATGATTCCTTATTGCTTTTTAAGCATAGCGTAGTGGATCCACTTAGTTGAGGATGTCTTATACTCTGACAAGGTATAGCACAGTTCTGGCAGCGTAAGCGAGACGTTGTATTATCACATAGCTCACAGTGATGGTTGTCGGTTAGAGAATCTCCCGAGTAAAAGAATTTTATTGTATTTTTAAATACAGTAAGTTACTATCTACTGTTTTAAATGCTTTCTTTATAATGCATCTTTATTGTTGCTTTTATATTGAGTTGAGTTGAGTATTTTAGAGTTTGAGTCTCTTTAAGTATCTTTGCGTTGAGTTGAGTTGAGGTGAGTATGATTTCCTTTTATCAGTTCAAGGCTTGCAGATTATGTTCAGTGTTTCCCTCACATGCTCGTACATTCATGTACTGACGCCATTTGACCTGCATCTTTTATGATGTAGATACAAGAGTTCAGGGTCGTCAACATGCGCATCGTTGATACCACTTATAGTTCTAGAGTTGCGTTGGTGAGCCTCATTATTTTCGGAGGATTCCCACATTTACTTTTCAGTTTTGTTAGGATGTCGTGGGTCTTGTCCCGACTTCCATCATTGTCATTAGAGGCTTCATAGATAGACAATAGTAGTTGAGGAGTTTTTTCATTTCCATTGTTTAATGTTTAAGACTTGAGTTGCCTCTTTTGGGCAGTGAATGTTTTATTTAAAATATTTTGAGTATTTATTTTGAGACATTGAGTTGAATCTTTATTTTTGAAGTTCATTTATTGTTGAGTAAGTCTTCCGCTGAGAGTTGAGCCAGGTCAAGGGTTCGCTTGCAGGGGCGGACCCACATAGGGTTGTCCGGGTGCTCAAGCACCCATTAAGTTCATATCGAACTATATATACTTATATCAAAATTAAGAAAGTATTGTATAAAATAAAAGGCAAGCACCCAATAAACAAATAGCTTGGATGGTGTGGTGGTTGTAGGTGGGTGCTCAAGGTCATTTTACTTTCATGCCCAGGTTCGATTCCCTCTTGTGGCATGTTTTTTATTTTAAAATCAGCTCTTTTCTTTCTACCCTTTCTCTTTTCCCTTTTGGCAAATTGTTCTATTACTAACTTTTCTTAAACAAAATTTCTTTTTCAAGATAATTTTTATTCTATTTTTTCTTATTGGTTTTTTTGCTATCTTATTTAAATGTAATTATCTTTCTTAAGACAATATTAAATTTATACATTTATATATTTTATGATTGATAGCTTAAAAAGTAACCGCGATCTTAAAATCTTGAATCGGTCACTTCTCATGTCTATTATGTAACTTAATCTCTCAAAAATATAAATAATTATGATCTTCCATGTCTATTAACTTTTCTTTCTCATCAGTCTAATTAGGAAAAATGAAAGGAGAGGAAAAAAACAATTTGTTCTAGAGTCTTTATTTCAGCTCTCCAATTCAAAAGCAAAAAAAAGTTCTCCTTCTCGCTAGTTTGCCTTTTGGTAATTACATTGTATGTGAAGGTATATTGTTTCTCCTTATTTTTTTTCTTGAACCAATCCAAAGATTCCGACCGTCTTTTGCATTGAATTGAAAACAAAATTAATGCCTATGTTAACGAATTTTAGTTCGTAATTACACTCTTTAGTTGATATAAATTTATGTTAAAAATAATGAGCACCCATAGCCGTAAAATTCTGAATCTGCCACTGTTTGCTTGGGGCCAACAAAGGTTCTCGAGTGTCAGTCACGTCTAGGATGTAGGCTCGGAGCATGGCATATGACTAAGAAAACAATATATGACTTTAAAATACCGAATTAATTTGATATGATAATAATATACCGATTTACTGTATTGATAATATTGTAATCAAATTTTAAACTACCGAATTAGTTTGATATGATAAGATTATAATAATTTTGGAAATCAAAAACCAAATTTACCAAAATAAAATTTCAAATACCGTATATCATACCATATCCATCGTTGATCACTTTCATGTATTTTCTTTTAATTATAAGAAGGTACAATTGAACAGCTTCAACTGTCTTGTCACAATTTTGTCTTCTTAACACCATCCATCATGAGACTTCTTAGACTTTATACAATTATAACATGTTCTTGATCAGAATTTGTTCAGCTATATGGAAAATGAAGAAAGGTAGGGCAATTCTCCCTTGGCAAGAAAAGATTTATGCATAACATATAGTTGTTCTTGCCAAACGAGAATAACATGCGATTCTTGCACTCCAATTAATTTTCAATACTTGAAATTTCCTCGAGATTCAAAAATAAGTCATTCTTTTCTAGATATCTATCGTAAAATAAGTGGAAAACTTTTATTCGACTTTTCATGTTGATATGTGGAGGTGAAGAAACGCATGGCAAGAAAAAATATTGTGCAAAAAAAGCATAGTTATTCTTGCTAAGGGTGTACAAAACCGAACCAAACCGCAAATTGAGTCAAACCGAAAAAAAAACCCGACTAGTGGTTTGGTATTGGAAAAAAAACCCAGACTATATTTGGGTTGGTTTGGTTTCAACTAAAATAAACCAACCCGAGACCAAACCAACCGGACATTATATATATAATTTTAAAATTTTATTTTATATGTAAAAATATTTACTTTGATATAATTTTAAAATATTTCTTATACTTTTTCATAGTTTTTATATTTTAATATATTATGTCATGTTTGAAAGTTAGAATTCTTAATGACCCCATAAAGATTATAGTCCATAAATATTGGTAATTATAATAAAGCTTAAATCAAAATCAAATTAATACTAATGCAAAAAAGAAAATCAATTCAACACTAAGAATGACAATAATATTAAATATTTGTTCTTTAGTTTTACATAGGTTAAGACAATTAAAATACATAATCTAATTTTAATTTCCTTTAATATTTAGTCATGTAACTAATACTTATCAAAACTTATTTTAGCTTGATTTAGTACTTTTAAATTCTGATCATTTTCATTATGACTTATTAATTTGCAATATTTGTTTCACGCGATTTCATTATTATTATTATTTTGAATATTTTAGTGTCATTAATCATATCATATTTTGTGTTATTTTCTTAAGAAACACTTAGATAGTTGTATTTTGGTAGGACTAAAGAAATATTTGAAGTACAAGTAAATTATATGCTTGTACGAATACTTTACCAGAAAAACCCGAAAAAACCCGAGGTTGAAAAACGCGAGTTTATTGGTTTGGTTTGGTTTATAAATTCAAAAATCTGACACAAATGGTTTGGTTAGATATTTGAAAAACCCAAACCAACCCGACCATGTACACCCCTAGTTCTTTCTTTATAATCTTCAATTGATCTTAAAATTTCCTTGTGATACTTCATATTTGTTCACTACCATTTATATATATAGCGACTTATTCGAATACATTTGGATATGCTGAAGAAAAGAAGGCCAGGTATTGTGGCTACTCTTTGTTAAAAGGGATTTACCTTCTCATGAGAGGCCAAATGGTTTCAATCACTTCATTCAAAAATTCTATGCAAATTAATCTTAGTCTAGTTAGCTGAAAATACGAAACCAAAAAAAACTACATATGATATAAGAATATTTTTATTGGTGTGAGACTTCTTTTTGTAAGAGAAAATCGTGTATCATAGTCCATGGCTCAGTAATAACGCCCTAGCCTAGTGCCTTTGCCCGTCTATAACTGATTGTCTATCTGTACCGATAGCTTTGAGACACATACACAAGAAAAAAGTCAATGGACTTTGATAGCCATAAATACGTAGATGATGTGGGTGTCATATAGTTAATCTCTAGATACACTCATAAGGTAATGGGCCATGTATTAATTAGTTTCGTGATGGACAATATATGTAACTTAATTAGTTCGAAAGGAGATTATTGAATATACAAACAAAGTCGATAGCTGAAAGAAATTTAAGTGAGGTATTAGAATAAAGTTAAAATGTAAGCTACATGGAATGATGGAGTTGAGGGGCGGGGATGACATATGATAAGTTCAAATATAATTTTCAACCAATTTTTATGGTTTTTCTATAAGTTAATGTGGGTCACAATATGCTACCCAAATTTGCTTAAATGTTATATGAATAAATTTGGGTTGTGCCCATTAATCTAGCCTCAATGAACATATGCTGGCTCAACTAACTCGTGTGGGTTGAATGAACTATATTTTTATCGGCTAAATTTAATCGGATATCCTACGACAACAAGAAAGCATATGCCTATGGAATCATGTTCAAAAGCTCTTAGAGATCTCACTCTTTTTCCCTTTTGTGATATTATGCCGCTATACGTATAAAAGAATGATTGTATGTATGTCACATAAATTAGAACGTCGAAAAGGCATATGTCTTTAAGTGTATGAAAGAGTTAATATTTCAGATGGTTAATCGACTTTGAATAGTTTACTTAAAAAGTCACTATAACTTTGAGTTATTCACTTGGAAAGTCACTCAACTTTGTTTTATAACTCAAAAGTCACTCAATTATTGATATTTCACTTAGAAAGTCACTCAACTATTGGTATTTCACTTAGAAAGTCATCCAACAAATTGAAATAATTTATTCAATTATAAACTTTATTGAAATCTAATTTTTATTTTAAACTATTTTTTTAACAAATAATAAAATGTCTATTTTAATTATCTTATTGACTCACTCCAATTATTTAACTTACATTTTTTAAAAAAAAAAAACGTACATCAGCATAGATGAATTTAATATGCTGAAAAATGATCCAAAAAAGAAGAAGATTGGAATTGAACGGAAGTAATTAAGGAGTAATTAAAAAAAAACGCTCAGTAGCATACAACAATCTTTTATTATTTTTTAAGAAAATAGTTTTAAAAAAATTGTATTCAACAAAATTTAATAAAATAATTAAAATGAGCATCTTTCTGTTAAAAAAAAAACAGTTTAAAACAGAAATTGTATTTAACAAAATTTGATGAAAAATTGTTTAAATTAGTCGGGTGACTTTATAAGTAAAATATCAATAGTTGAGTGACTTTCTAAGTGAAATGACAATAGTTGAATGACTTTTGAGTTATAAAATAAAGTTGAGTGACTTTCTAAGTAAACTATTCAAAGTTGAATGACTTTCTAAATGAATTATTCAAAGTTGGGTGATATTATCCTGTGTATGAAAATGAAGGTGCTAAGATTTTGCAGCATTATTCCTTAGTCTCCTTACACAGTATATGCATTGAAATATACTCTAATTAAAGCAGACTACCTTTTCCACTTTGCTATAAAAGAGTTTCATATAATATAAGAAATATATATACATCAAATCAATTGGTGAAGAGAGACTTCAAGCTGTGTGGGCTAATCTTCTTTGGCAAATAGCCACACTTCACTACTATTTAAATTTGGTGCAAGTTTGATTATTAATGCCAAAGAAGATTTGCCCCGTAATTTAGCCATACAATATTATAATCAGTCACTTCAATGTTTGCAACAAAGGTAAAAGAAAAACTTTTGTTTAATATTCTCGAAGGATGCCATTATATAAGCAATTAAGCATATGGCGCGATCCACATAAACGTAAGGATGGTCAGTTAACTATACTATAGAAAAAACTCTTTATCTTTTTATGATACAAATTGAATCTTGAGTATTCTTGGTAAAATTTCTGACTTCGTCCCTGTAGGACTTTCGGCTAGTTTATGTAAGCGTCTTTGTAAGCAATACCCCCGAAAACTCCGACAAAAGAGATTGAATGCCAGGTTAGTTCACTTATTTCAGGCATCATCTTACGTCATTCGTTAAAGCGCTTTCTATAAGCCTTTAATTTAAGGACGTTTTAAAGAAGAGGAAAAAAGTTCACGGGGGATCTTTTTTTTTTCTTTTTTGTTTCGCATTTCTTATCAAAGGAGCTGAAAGCCACTTGACCGTAAGAAAAGGGGATTTTTTCATTACTTCAACTAGTACACTCACATTGGAGAAAAACTAAACTTTTTCCAAACGGCGAGAGTAGTAAATGTTATACCAAAATTTTAATAGAGGACTAAATTGCTCAATTCAAAATTGTACATATGCAGGGGTTCTTTTTTCTGGCCATGTCCAAATATAAATATGTTTCACTCTCTTTTAAACCGATTAACAAAAAAATAATATATCCCATAAAGGATAAATATACCCCCAAACTATCGTAAATGGTAGCAGATACCCTTCGTCATACTTTTGGAACATTGGTGCCCTTGCCGTCCAAAAACTAGAGCATATATGTCATTCACTCTAACGGAAGACTAAACAGGGACATGTGGCGCAATCTTATCCGTCGATCCGATATTTAATAAATATCGGGTCAGTGGATAAGATTATGATACATGTATGTACGTTAGTATAAAGGGTATATATGCTCTAGTTTTTGGACGGCAGGAGCACCAATATCCCAAAATTATGACGAAGGGTATCTGCATACTATTTACGATAGTTCGGGGAATCAAATTGTAAGAGGATAGTTAAGCAACTCACGAATGAATATAAAGGGAAGTATATAATTCATGTAAATTAAAATGAAATACTCAATTCTTTTATCCCAAAACAAGGTTCTTGACAAATTCATCCAACGCAACACAATTATAGTTCATTTCAAGATTATCAAAATAAATAAATTGGTTCTAATAGGAGATATCTTATATATAGTAATCATGCATTATTATAGATATGGCCTAGCAGAGCCGCTAGCAAAGTTCAGGTTGGTGCCATCACAAAAACTAGTAACTAATTCCGAATATATAACAAAAGGCTTTACAAGCCTAACAAAAAGAGTTCCAACTTTATCTGCTTCCATTCATCTCACCATTACCTTTCAAATACTCGAAATTTTTCGAATGTAGGAGTCATGAAGCTTTCGGTCACCAAAAATAGCAGCAGCCTTTCTTGTTCGAGCTCTAATTAGTTCATCCCCTTCCTCTGAGACTAGGAAAGTCATTTATCCTTTTTCTTTCAAACTTATATCTATTTAAGTCATCTTTTTCTTTCATTAATTCACCACGAGCTAGCTGTGGGTAAATTTATCAACGAGTTCCTGTCATATTTATGTTGATCAATGATTTCCAACAGCATTTATCTGCGTTATCGATGCCTTAAACCCTTATCGAGTGAACTATCTATCACTACAGTCTACATGGTGCAGTAGATATCGAATTATCATATCAAATAAAAAAACTTAATATTATTTTGGTGTTATGATATTTGGTGTGGTACATTATATATATTTTTTATAAAAAAAATGGTATTTGATACTATACTCATGTTTTATAAAAAAAAATACTGAATATTAAATATAATATCGCAGTATATAGTTACATATATTGTTTTAATACTAACAAATATACAAACTAATATGAAAACAAAACTAAATGTTTAGACATTCAGAATTTCGGCACTACTCAACCTTGATTGAAATATTTTTTTATTTGCTCGATTAATAAGAACGCTGCTTGTACTTTCTTTTGAATATATGCATTTTTACATGTGTAAAATGTTTATATAATATAATTGAGATGCTTATCATTAATGGTTTAACACCCTAAAAAAAAGGTTGACAAAGCAATCCGTAAATTTGCTGGGACACTATTTATCAATTTGGTCCCTAAACATCATCAGTCAGCTTGAGTAGTTGAGGCAGTTAATGAAAAAGCCCACCAATGAGGGTTGTGTGATGCAGTGATAGGATTGCTCCACTCTTAACCAAACGTCTCGAATTTGAACCCCGAGTACGGAGAAAATTGTATTGGGAGCACTATCCCAAAATGGGCACTGCAGTGCGCAATCTAAATTTAGCTAGAGCTCCAATGCAGGCTCCTTAGCCCGGATGAAAAACCCAAAGAAAAATGAAAAATCCCTACCAAAATAGAAAAAATAAACAAGACCTGCTAGCATTTTGTGATAAAATTAATTAAGCATCATATTTACGAAGACATCAATTAGATGAAAACCAGATGGCTTTGATCATACAGAAATTGCTACTATATCAATGATACATCATTACAAAGAATAGAGTGTAATTGATTCTGGCCTAAACATGAAATATAGCATCTTCACTCGGGAAAATGGTTTAATCAATTGGGTGCTTATTATCGGCCTTTCGAGCTGTATAGTGTGCAGAGAGCAAAAGCAGCGATAAGAAAGCACTGGCTACAAATATTGCATCAAACCACCTGTGATAGAAATCAAATTGTATGTCTCCACCTAATACATCCGTGATGATTATCCTGCCAACATTAATCGGGTTATAGTGTAGACACCGAGTGTAGAATGTTTTTCTCGATATCAGATCATGTATCAAAATCAACTAAGTTACTAGCTAGCTTAATAGCATTTTCCCATGTTCGCAATATGGTGAGTTCCAAAGTTATAGCCATTATTACATACACCAAATATTCAAGTTTATTTCTTGCCAACAACTCATTAAGTGGAAATAGGCCGTGAATAGTTTAAAGTGCAGAACATTACAAAGCAAGTGATCTAGTAACAAAAATTGAGAATAGAGAGCTCATTAGTTGTAACCATACCGATATTCAGTTGCCAGACTCTTTCTGATCAAAAGAATGGAGGAAAGGAAGTACATTCCCATGATTTCAGAGAGAAAAAGCACGACATTACTTGATGATCCGCTTCCAACTCTGGAAACTGCGAAAAAGAACTGGACACAACCAAAATGCTTCAAGTTAGCTGCAGGATAATTGAGTAAATAAAAAGTTGGTTGTTCATTTTTCAAACAGTTAAAGGATGTCAAGTAGTTTCCTTGCTTCTATCTGTAAGGGTATACGTGCAACAAATTGGTGAGTTTAATCATCAAACTTTATCACCTACTTTGACTTCACATATCTGTGTTAAACCTTAAAGAATTGAAATTAAAATTGTTACCTAAAAGCAACTGATATAGTAACACAGTCAACAAGTTGAAAATTTACCTTCATCAAGTTAGTTAGGAAGCCCCTCACAGACACCACAATCAACACCCCGATGAACATGAGAGAAATGTACTGCACAACGGAGAAATGGTCAGATAACTCATGTCCAGAAAATGCAAGACAAAATACTAGCAGAAAGAATAAAGTAATACAAGATATAGCCTCAGTATGTGCTCCTAAAGCTTACAATGTCACTCATAGAACAGTCACCCCTTATACAAGATAGCATTGTTCCCTGTTATGTGAAATAATTAATTTCACTCAGGTGGTAAATATTACCTCAACCTGATGTTATTAACAAAAGTATACGATTAAAGATTATCCTCTTACTGATGAGGTTTATTTTAGATGCCATATTTTATTTTAATTCTTAGAAACTTTTAATGTGCTTACTTATCCATTTATCACACCAAAAAAGGGGGAAATTGCTATTGTGTTGAATTACCTTCTCAGCTTTCACTTTTTCACACTCAATAATGTAGATCTAGTTTCCCTTCAGTGGTTTTGCTATAGGCAAATACAAACCTCCTTCTTCAAGCACTTCCATTTTCTACCCAATTACAAGTCGCCTAATTCGTATAGATTGACTCCTAAATGCAAAAATATGTCTTTAAAAAATGGTGAGACTATATGTAATGCTCCCCCATCCAATTTCATGCAAGTGTTCTAGAAGCTAGCTTCTCAATCAAAACTCATTGCTGAATGTTCATCACCAAAATGTATTATCGGACACAATAGCTTCATTCAAATGATAGGCTCCCATTTAAGAAGCACCATAACCATGAATACCATGAGTAGACGAAATAATGCAGAGAGTAGATGAACCTGTGATAATAAGTTGACATCAATCCCTATGTCAAAGAACTGTAAAAATATGCTGATTGTCCTTGTTACAGGATCTACAGAACCAGCCTGTCAAAGAACAGTATGCTTGTGTCAAACTTCATCAAGTTTACACTTGGTATGCAGGATTCAGCTATAAATTTATGTAAGATAAGTGAACCATTAAGCAGATGAAATTCTAATTTAGAAGCGTACCTCCTTGAAAACAACGCTCTGAAGAGACTGCAAAAGTTAAATGGTCAATTAGCTATCTGGCTAAAATATTATTATTATATTAAAAGGCAGAACTTGGAAGGGGTGAAAGCAACAAAAAAGAAGACCTATGCACAGTGCAGTAAAATCCTCAACATGAACAAACTTTGTAGTGTCCATGTCAAAGTATTAATTATTATATAGAAATGAAAGGCCATATAAGTTTCTGCACCAGTGCCGATAAAATAATAAATACATTAATCAAGTTTCCTGCTAACACTGAAGTTGGTCTGTCATATAAACAGGAAAATAGTAGACACCATGTGAGAGATGCTCAAATTTACCAAATTTAACATCCTTTTCATACCTTTATCATTTTATACACACAATAGACAGAACACACATAGCCCAAAAGATTCTGCAAATGACCCTTCCATGTTCGAGAATAAGCAGCAGCTTCCTGGTGATTGACAAATTGAGTCAGTTAAACACAAAGAAAGTAGTTTCAAACCAATTAAATTAAATTAATACAGAAAGAAGTAATTACACTACAAGCTGAACTAGATGATGGACTACAACATTATGAGCTTGTAGACAACAACAACATACCCAGTGAAATTCCACAAGTGGGGTCTGGGGAGGGTAGAGTGTACGCAGACCTTAGAACTACCTCATGGAGGTAGAGAGGCTGTTTCCGAAAGACCCTCAGCTCAAGAGCAGAAAATCCGAGTATAATAAAACACTAAAAAACTATAAAAGAAGGAATACTTTGCTGCTATCATAAGGTAAAAACAATTGAAAAAAATAAAAATAGCAACATAAAGACTTAAATTCAGGGAAGCTGAACACACACACACACACACACACACATATATATATATATATTATTATATAGAAATGCCAAGTCATGGACGACCAATGGCATATCCGTAATTATATGATCATGCAAGGGTAAATAATAAATATTCATGAAAAATATCTACCATCCGTTCACTTTAATATTAGGAAACACCCTATTATTTCCTATCTAAACCCTCAAAGATAATTCTGGAAACATCCTAACTATTATTTTCCAACGGGATTCGCGAGAATTCAAGAAATATTAATTCCTTTATCGTTCTTCATTCTTTGAGTTATTGTCATTTCGTTGCAATTTCAGGTTAGTGTTTCTTTCAAATTTTCTCCTAATTCAGTTTCAATTCTCTTAAAATTTCCCAATTTCATGATTGTTATCCTTACTGTTCGTTTTTATTTCGTGCTTGATATTTTTTCAATCGCATGTGTTTATTTTTCTTCAAAATTATACATTGTTTCACCTTTTTTCTAAATACAGAAAGATTCATCAGTATTCTCAGTTCTCTTCATCCACTCTCCATATCGTGATTTTTTTCAAGTTCGCTCAACATTTTCTGACTATTGAGAGAAGGAAAGACCGAAATTTGAGTTTGAAAAAATCTGGAGAAGAATCAAACTAGAACGAATTGTTATATGTAAAGTATACGTGTTTGTCTGGTATATAGATAATATAAAGGAAAGCAAACATAATTGCCTCTTATTCTTACAAGTCTTCTGTCTTATGAGTTTCTTTATATATGGTCGTTCGCAAGCACTTTTGCTCAACATAAGCCAACCTGTATCAATATCTTGGAATTTCTTACTTGACTTAAGGAGTAAACTTAAGTTGTCGGTTCAAGAAGTTTATGAAGTTTGTCAAATCTACAATTCGCTTTTCAAATTGTAGATTATTTGTGAATAATGAAGAAGCATTAAAGTAAGATTTATTTTTCATGTTCCCTCCAAATGAGATAAAACTTGGAACGGTACTAATTTCATTTGGCTTAGCCCAATTTTTCTTGTGATTGATTTTGTGGGTAACACTTGAAGCTCTTAAAGGAAAAAAACTGCGGTCAATAGAAATTGATATAAACATTAAGATGGTAATACCTTATGTTTTTTTTTTTGTGGTTATTGTTTTCTTCTTCTTTGTACTTAAATTTGCTACATTTAGGCCAATGGTTATTCGAAAACAATCTCTTTATCCCATGAGGCAGCACTCTATGCTCCAGACACCACTTGTAGGATTTAAATGGATTTGTTATTGTTGTGCCTTTTGACGCTTTCAAAATTTAACAGACTTGTCATGCTTCCCCATAGATTGTTATGGTTTTTCTTTTTGGGTGTTTAATCTAATATCATACACTTCTCAAACTTTTAACAATATATTAATGGTGGTTCAACTTTTTTTCTTTGTTTAACACAACTTCATGTACTATGTTGCTTCATTTATTATAGACAACTTTTAATTACAATGTGACAATGATGTGTTAGAATATTGTTTACATTTTTATTTCTGAAGAATATACCCTTCTTGTGTTCCTCTTGTGTTTTATTTCATCTGCACTTAGTTTGTATTGCTAATTTGATGATCCAATTTAGACCATTTATATGCAATACCAAAAGCATTGAAATTTGTTTAAGGTGATACATTACTATTAAAGGAATATATTAATATTTTCATAAAAACATTTCATGATCTATTGAAACAGTACTTATCATTTTACTATCGCTGAAAGAATTGATAACAAAATCATTGGAACTATGTGACGTCTGTTATTAATATAACATTTGGTGCTCCTCATTTATTATTGCAGGGTAAATCAATATTAATACTTGTGTGTGTTTTGAGAAGTAACTAAAAGAGTTTCTATTTCAGATGCAAACCTTTCTAAGTCATAGTGATTAAGAAGACAAAACACATACCTTGGTTAACTAAAGATGATGAGTGTTATCATGTCAACAGTAATATTTGAGTACTTTTGTTTGTTTGTTGAGTATGAGGGCGAGAGAAAAGCATGCGGCTAATCAACATTAAAGTACAAAATCCTTCTTTTAGGATTAGAGTTCTTTATTTACTTAAAACTTCCTTATGTAAGTAGCTTATTAGTACATTATCACATACGATATTGAACTATGTCTACTGTAGTTAAATTACACAAGAGCATAACTTCAGGGATTTATGTTCACTGTCACCAATTACTCCTTAATGTGAGTAGATGTTTGAAATCTTTAGAGTTCATTAAGCCTTTTATTCCATCTTAAGGCTATGGATTTTACTCTTGATTGTGATGTTAGATTGTGTCATTTCTAACCTGAAGATGGATGTCGACTAAAGGTGAAAAGAAATTTATTGTTTTTTTGCTCATGCAGGGATATGGAGGTAATCGAGATGAAAGAGATAAAAATATGGTGAATTTCTAGCAGTAAAGGTGAATTTTCTCTGAGTTCTTGTTACAAAACAATTCACATGGAACGTGAAAATATCGGAGGATGGCTAGAAAAACATATCTAGAAAATCCATGAGAAGGACGACCAACGGTAAGAATGTCATTTAACCTATACTTTAACTGCCACATTGTTATCTTACTATACGTCTTTTTCGACCCTTCCTTTCCATCTCCATCTCTTTTGGTCTCCCTTCTCTCTATAGAAATCTACACTGAACTTTTACCTTACAACACTTGACAAATCCTAATTCAAATTATGATTTATGGATACTTGAATATTTAGTTCTGTGTCTACTGACTTAGAACTAGAATTTTGGGGCAATTCGTTGTACCTTAACACCGTTCACATACACCTGATCGATGACTACTGGATTTTCAACATCCTATTGATGCTTTGCAGGTTTGATAACATTATCTAATTATTATTATCAGGTCTCTCTAAATTCAATTAATAGGAACAGTTCTTAAGAGGAATGAGATATAGATTTCAATTTTGAGTACTGTGCTTATTAATAATTTTGATTTCTATGTAGTGGATAAGAAGAAGCAATTTTTTATTTCAGATTGGCTCGAATAGTGGAATGGATAAAAGATGATTTTGATAGTGAACCCAACTAATTTGGGATTGAGATATACTTCATTGTTTGATTTTTCATTGGATTTACAGTTTTCAAATAAGAGAAACTTCCTACATAAGTTGTGAAAGAATTAAAGAATTATTTATCGATAGTAAATTGAACAATTTGCATAATTTTCAACTTCTTAATCTTGATTGCTCCATCAATCGTATACTACAGATTAAGCACGAAAGAATCAGAGAAATGATACATATATCAATTGGGAATAATTCTACTAGAGCTACCAATCAACTCAATATGAAATAGAAAATGTGAAACTTCAGTTAACAACAATAAGACCCTCTATTACTCGAACACTAGAATAATGTTTTTCTTGTAACAGAAGGATTTTATATCTAATGAAGGTTATGGTTCTGGAGATGTAATTTATATTAGTGTTGGATAATGTGTTAGCTTTGTCCTCCTCTTGGATAGCTTTTATTGGAATTTCTTCATGCATGTTGCGATTTTGTTCCGATTTGCTCACGTGTCTTCAATTTTCTCACAAATGACTAATTTTACTTATGTCATAATAATATTCTTGAATTAAGTTTCTCTTTTATTCAAAGTTATTATGTTTCTGTTATTTTTATGAGATTAAATTGAGTAGATTGTACCAAGTTGCTGTTTTCTTTTTAAGATAAATTTCCGTTAGTTTTGTCTTGAATATTAAGCTTGAGCAGTCTCTTCGACAAACCAATCACAATGCAATATGCATTTGTGTTGAATTTTGTGTGACGATGTCAAAAGCTTTGAATAGTTGAATTTCATTGACAGTGATTTAGATTGTGGCTGTGATTGATGTTGTAATATGTTGATATTGAATTCATTTTTGGCATTGCTTTTGTCAGTTCACTAATATGTGCATGGGACTGCTACTTATTGTGTGTGATGAGGATTTGGGCTCGGAAAGGAAAAGAGACAATGGAGGCATGTAAATTCTTCAGTGTAACTATCTCTCATATTGTTCATGGTTGGGTTATTTCTTATAGCACTTCATGTTGAATTTTTAATCTATGCTTTACAGTATCTGAAAAGAGAAGAGTGCGAGTACTATAGCAAGGCTTTAAGACTTCTTCACGGTAAGACACTATTGAATTTTGATTGCATCTCTTTATGGGAATGGAAACAACACAAGTTATTTAAGAAAGTTGACGGGAAGCAAGCTAACTGGTAAACAGAAGAAGATTCCTTTCTCGCTGTGTTTTCTTCTCTCTTTTAGGATAAGAGAAGACTCTGCTCATTATAAACGGTCATAATTTTAATCTATTCTTTTGAATAATTTTGAAATACTATACAAAAAGAAATATCACTAAATTTTTCTTCACCTGGTCTCCTGCCGTCTACTCTTGAACAACCTCACTTAGCGCTAGAAGTTTCATAAAATTAATAAAAAGGTAGGAAAGTTGGTAAGATTTGGATAAAATGCATAGTGAATTGATTGTGTTAATCTTTCATTTCAGGTTTACATCCAATCTTGACAAGGTGAATAATAAGTATTATCTAGAGCCTGCTTCGTTATAAGAGATGGTGTGGTAAGGCTTTTGGTTTCTTTATTTTCAACTTGCTAAGCGGTCTTTATCTAAGGTACAATTACCTATGCTACTAAATTTTATATCCTTTTTGCAAGTAAATTGTGACTGCTCAATGCTCATGGCCCTGTGGGGACAACAGAGGATACATTTTCAGAACGGATAAGGTTATGTACAATATTGTCATGAAGTGTGGAAAATTCTTGAAATTGTGGGCTCTGGAGTGGTTCTGCGTCACCTCAACATTGTTTGAGCTCTTCATTTCTGTGAAGAATTGAAGGTGACCATTATAAAGTACTTTAAAACAAATTATGTGACTGACGAATAAAAAAAGATTTAGGCACTATTGATCTATGTCTAGAATGTTTGATTATGAAATTGTCCTATGCACTTATTATAAAAGAAGTACCCAATTATGTATATATTGTACATAGACTATTGGATATTGTTTGTTTAAAATTTTTGTATGTACCAGTGTTGATTTATCTATTTTGATGTAATAATGGATCAGTTTTACTTAAAGGTAGTATATGAGCTTATCCCTTTTGCACATGTACATGAAAAGACATTTGACGATATGTAGTTAAAACTGTGTAATTAATATTTGTTATGATAAGGAAAGTGCAAAACAAAACCAACCATGTTGGGCCCGTGCATAGCACAGGCAGTACTCATCTAGTATATATATATATAGATTATAGAGGGACTACCTTGTTGAGTAGGAGACAAGAAAATACAGCCAACAGCCCCCCTCACCCAAACCCTTCAACTAGGAAAGCTCACAAACAACAGCCAAAGAAAACAAATTGCCCAGACCTATTTCGTTAAAAGGAATGTTTCTCCACTCTTTCCAACAAATCAAACTAATATAATTGTTTGTTGGTATGGATCAAAAAAGTAAACTTGTTTGTTGGTCAATTCAAATTAATATAACTTGATGCAACTATTTTTTCTTTTCTTTTGAGGAAGTAACTTGATTCTACTTCTCGTTGTTTCAAATGTTGATGTTAATATGCAGAACAACTACAACAATTTTTCACACTTCAAACTGTAGTTTTAACCTCCTACCAAATCAGAATGATAATCTATTCAGACATCAGTCTCTTAACAATCACATTGGTACTAGATCATCTTTTAGCGAGATGGACGGGTAAAAAATAGTGCAACATAAGACAAAGTTCAATATGAACCTTAGCTTGGCGAAGCTCATAAATTTCCAAGAACAGCTGCTTTGATAGCTCCTCTAAGGCCTGAACCTCGTTTTCCATGTTTCTGATATCTTGATGCATGAAGTGAATTCAACACCAAAGAGAAGTGTGTCAAAGAATTGCTAGAAGTATGCAAATATCATGTACAGCGACAGAATGAGCATTTGATGTTAAGAAACAAGAGAAAAAACAAACTTAAATAGATGAAAGCTGAATCTATCAGGCAACTAATGGCAGTGCTCTTAGATCCTAGTATTTAGAGACAAGGAAAGCCACCTAAGCTGTTGTCCTATTTGCAGTGACAGCATATCAAACCATATATCTTAAGCATAATTTCTTCCTCCATTCAAATGTGATATTACTAGAAGATACCCCAAAAAAGAAAGTCACTTCTTCAGAATGCAATTTATGCCACCCAATTCCTCATTATTATCAAGTGTTATTTAGAAAGTTGCATTTAATCCACAATAAAGCTTTTAAAGTTCAAATAGAAAAAAATAGAAAATAAAAAATAAAAATAAGACTTCATCTCTCTACTGCACCTGCTAATCAGAATCATAGTAACCGACTTTCTTTTTAACATTGGTCCTATATGTGATCGTTCAAAATAAAGTTAGGAATTGTTTCACTTCCCATGCCGTAGAAGGAAAAATATCTAGAATTCCTCAGTTATGTACTTCCAGCTATTTTGATTTTAAGCCTTTAGATGTACTGCTTCACTCAATACAAATAGTTTTCACTAACTTATCACTATGCTGCTGGGCAGTAAGTTAAGAGAAGGATGAGAGGGTGGCTGTTTTAAATTCACAACCTCGAAAAGTTTGGGCATGTTCAAGACAAACTGTCCATTTACAAAATTAGGAAAGAACCGTAACAGAGAGAGAGAGAGGAAGCAACAGAAACTGTGAACTGCCACAAAAGAAATTAACTACAATCAGCACATGTAGGAGAATTGGAAAGAAAATCTTGTACACAGAGGCTTATATGTACTTGAATCAATAAATTTTCCACGAGAAATGTTCTACCATACACTAACCTTGTTCCTTTTGGTCATCCTGAACAGATCGTACAACTGTTCCCACAATGCGCTTAAAGAAGGAACTGGATTTTGTTTTCTGCAGCAGAACTATATTTGAGAACACACTTCAAAATAAAATACATAAAGAAACTGCAAATGTTCAGAAACACGAAAAGGACACCTTGCCCTTTCATTCTTTTATTTCCCTTGACAATAGCAGTTGATGTGAAAATTGAGTTACTTACTTGCACAAACATCAGCTAACCTTTCTTTAAATACGGGAAGTCGCAATACAACTCCAGCAAGAAATTAAGTTACGTTTTTTACAGCAAGTTAGGGGATTTTTCATCAATATCTTTACAAAATTGCTATTGATCTAGAAAGGGGCATCATAGAGATACTCAGGAAAGTGCTTCATGCAAGAAATACCTACAAACGCTACAACACCCACTGCTGTACCTAATTGACCACTATTTTGTAGTGTGATTTCTATGCTATTAGTGGCTATTCCCAAGGTCAAATGGGTTGAATCACTTGAAAAAATATGTAGTAGTGCTATACCCAACTCTACATATTTTCAGGAACCGCATGGAGCACCTATAACTTCCAATGAAGGTAGGATAAGGGAAATACAAAGGCATAATAAACTGTCTCAATAACATACCCCAATAGCCCATTTAGAACTGAGCTATCATCAATGACTTTGCACTAGTATGAAAAAAGAAGAGAAGTACAGGCCACCTACAAACAATAATCTGTGTTTCTTTCCGTGCTTTTTGGGGTGTGTATACACATAATGAAAGCATACAAAAGCAAAAAACTTAAGTTGACCAATTAACCTCTTCCGAATCTTGGATCCTCTCCATTTCTCTCTGACAAAGAATAATTCTCTTTTTCTTTGCAATACAAGTTTCAATTGACTGCATCAGCTGCCTCTCCAGTCCTTTGATCTCTGATTCCTCTATTTCTCTTCAATACAGAAAGAGTCAGGATACCAAAAGACCAAACATGATTACTTATAAATATAATATCGTTCCTTTTGCTATATGCTTCAGTTTAACATATATTTGACTAAATACTAGGAGCATTATCTTCAAATTGGGTAAAAACTACTCTAACTAAGGGTATATTAGGTTGTAGACAAAAGCAAAAGGTTATTAACAAAAGCTATCTTTATTAAAAATAACAGCTACTCCATTGAACAAAGGAGGTTTAAGAAAGGAATGTACTGTAGAATTCACAATCAGATCTAGTTTCGTGCCATCTCCAAGAAGATAAACTAGAAACCAACTGAGCTAACACTCACATACACCAACTTAAAGTGCATCTTATGCACACATCTTACCTGATGAAGAGAGATAGATAACTGTATGGCAAATTGACTGCTCCAAAACCAGAAAGGATAGCCATGACAGTCACACCAATCACACCAATCCTGCTAACCAGCTGAGTTATGGTGAAAAATCCTGAAAAAAGAATGTACAGACATCATTACACAGCAGGAGACTGGGGATACAAAGATGACAAGAGTCTCTGAGGAAAAATTACAAAATACTTGGGCTAAATTATTTATTCATCCACTTTATATAACTTAAGTGGACCTCCCACATAGTCTAATGTGTCATTACAGACACCGCCCTCACTGTTAAACTCTGACATCCCCTCGCATGCATAGGACTAGACATTCATAGCATGGACAACATAACATGGGAGCACAAATTGCATAAACCAACAGTAGGGTTTGATCTCGCTCTAATATTATGTTTAGAAATTGGACCTAACTCAAACCCGGAAACTAAGTAATGAGGTGGAAATTGTCCGAAATCGTATAAGGAGGCTACCATTGATACCTTGAACTAGTAGGTGACTCTAATAATACCCTTAAACAATTATTCATTTTATCCTATATCATTTTTAATTATTTTAATTAATTTTTACAAATCATTACTGCTTCATCCATCAGGTACAGATGCTCTAAGATAGCAAGCAAACACTATGCCGGCTAAGACAGAGTTGAAAAGATCTTGAGTTTATTCGTGTTACGTAATGAGGATGTTCAAAAGAGAAAACTTGAATAAAATGATGGTTGGAAAGAGTAGCTTTCTTTCGTCGCAAATATTTGAAATTACAGTAGGAATATTAAGGAAAACTTCTGGTCCCTTATAGTCACGTCATTACGATTTTGTCTTATTCATAAAGGCACGGCCTAAAGAACATTATTTCAATATTCAAAAAATCAACGAGGGTGGAAAACAAGATCCACGTGCAACAAAAGAAATACACAAACCTCTGTCAGGTGAAGGCATTGGAAAGTGAATGCCCAAGCGCCAAAAACCGTAGAGAAAAGCCAACAAGAATAAGATGGCACCCACTGCAGCCCGTTCCTTCCTCATACCTGAAATACAAAATCAAGATTCAGAACATCTTTTGAAGAGAGGTGATTGAGATGGTACAATCTAAGATTCATTGAAGTGTGAGCAAATCTTTATAATGGTTAAAAAGTATGCAACTTGTGTGCATGAGAGAGAGAATGCTGGAACAGCAGTGGAGTACTATAATCGAACTGCTCTATGATTACATTCAAGACTTTGTCCTACTTATTCATGGTTATTATAATATTATTTTTCAGGCCCTTACTGGAGATTTAGGAGTAGTCAGTTGATTTACAATGAAGTTGCATAAAAGGACAATGATGTGCCATCAGTACAACAATATACAACAACAGTGCCTCAGTGCCAAACAAGTTGGGTTCGGTTGAAGTACAACAATATACACTGTTAAAAATATGGATCTTGGGCCTAAATCCAACCCTAAAAGCTAGCTTTGAGGTGATGATTACTCAAGATCATATCAGTAAACAACAACTCATTCTCTCAATCAATGTAGGACACTTAAATCCCCCTCCCTCCAGCACACTCAAGGTTGGACAAGTGCAGACAATACAATATGGTGGCCCAACATTGGATAACCAAAAATTGGTATGAGGCATATTAAGAAAATGGACCTTGGGCGTAACTCAACGTTAGAAGCTAACTCATAAGGTGAGAATTCCTCTACACCATATAGTTAATTCTATTGACGTGCATAAAATGCTTGAAATTCTAAGATAGACTTAGTAACCCATAACCAGATCAAGTCTTCACCCATTCCAAAATAAGAATCTTTCTGAATTCATAGCTTATCAATTAATCCACATGATAAAATTCTTTTCAGCTTATCAATTAATCCACATGATAAAATTCTTTTCCTTCTACTTTAAGAGCATGATACAAATTAGTACTTCCAACAAAGTGCATCTAAGGTGATGAAGCAACTAGCAAGCATACAGAAGGACACTATCTACTTAAACTTTAGAAGTAACCACCACGAAACTTCCATGTGCATGAGAAAGTATAGCCAAGGCTGCAGGTAAGAGTTAAGCTTAGACAGGGAAATTGTGCAAATAAAACCCATGTAGTGATTCTTGTAAATACTATCCTGATATTTCCACAAAGCACATCTATCTAAATTGTATATTAGATCAGCATGGGAGCAACTACATATTATCCTCGTAATAGGCTTAGCCCTTCTTCATTCCAAAGGGAAAGAAAAGATCACATTTTTGTGCCTAGAAGCATCTTGGGACTAAAATGACAGCACATAAAGCAGCTTCGTCCGATTTTCATCAACAGCAGGAATGAAAAAATAAAAGTATAGATAAAAAATAGAAAAAAGAGAGGATAGACCAGATTCAATAAAGGTGCATAAAGGTGAAAACTGAAGTTTTAATTGAGCATGATCATAATTAAAGCAACTTACCACTGTTGCAAAGCATCAGGTAGCAATGATAGTAGGGCAACATGAAGACTAGTAACAGAATCAAACAAAATAAATCCACCTTCCAATTCATCCATCTTGCCCTACAGTTCACACAGAATAGTTAATCAATTAAACAACTTATAAAAACCTAAAAGATAGCGCAAAGCTAGTTAAACTGACTGAAGATAGTGTTCCCTCCAAAAAGGACCTACTGACCTATTCATGTAAAACTTCTCTCTCTCGAACAATTCAAACTAATATAAGAAATACTACTTCATATTAATACTAAAATGGTATGACGTGTTTTCAACTTATTATTCCATTTTTCTTCACAAAACTATTACTTCAAACATTCTATGACCAAAGTGAATACAGTAATGTGGTTAAACATTTTATTCTTAAAATAAAAGTAGGTCACAATAGGTGATCTTTTAATGGAATGAAGGGCATATGATGTAATCTACTAGAGTCATACATGGAACTAATTTTTATAGGTTATACAAGGAACTAGTATTGAGGACATAGTGTTTGCACAAAAATGTAATGTGTCACAAAAAAATGTCAATGTGATGATTCAATCTTTTGGTTTGTGTGACTTTAGGATCAGTAGGATGAAGCAGCAGTTAACAATTATAGGCATTCATACAGGAAGCTAAACTATGGATGTAATCCTAAGTCAACTGACACCAAAAGAGGACTTCGAAGAACAAAAATATATGAAGTTTTGATATTAAATCTGGCAAGCTTTAGAAAAACATTTGTTACTCTTACATGTAAAACAATAAAGATCTTGAGTTGAAAAGAAACAGAGCAAGAGAGTGAAAGACATGATTTTTAGAAATAACAGTTTGCTATAGGACTCTTTCAAGTTGAATGTTCTATATAGCTTAAGAATATATTTCGAAATTTTATCTCCCACCTTCCAACACAACTGACCATCAACATTCATAGCTCACTCTAAACATAATAAGAGCCATAATGCCCTTTATCATCTATAAGTTAGGAGGGATTAAAAAGAAAGAATCAAACAAACAAAAAATAAGGACTAATTGAGGAAATGAAACTTGAGAAAAAACTGAACCAAATGGCCAAGGATCACAATATTCAGTTTCCAGTAGAGTAATAATCAAGAGAGATTATATTACATTTTCCTGGCTGCAACTTGCTGACCAGAACTTGGAACCTTCCTATATCTAAAACTTCCACTTGTTCTGCCTCTTCACTCTTTAACTAAAGCTTTTTAAAGTTTTTCTCCTCATTAGGATGTAATTCTTCAGACAAAAAAAATGTTTGTTTACATTCCTAGATGTAGATTTAGACCCGTCAAAGTGAAGTATACAATAAGTAATGTGATGACTAGAAAACCATGTAATGCAGATGACATCCTTATAGATGTTTAAAAGTACCTCAGAGAGGTAGGAATAACATAACTAACCATATTTTGCGTCTATTGAGGAATGGAAATGTATCAAATGAGTAGAGAAAGAGTACAATAGTTCAGATATGTAAGAAAAAGGACATATTCAAACTTCTATGAACAATCATGATGTTAAACTTATATTTCATATGATGAAACATTGAGAAAGCATGATACAACATTAATTTACTGACATCAAAAGGATGACAGAATCACTTGGGATATATGTTTCAAAAATTTACAACAAAGATTACATTTTAGTAGGAAAATTTATAAAAATCTATGGGAGAGGAAGATGGATTTTCACATAATATTCATTAATAAAGAGAAAGCATATGATAGAAAATCAAGAAAAGTTCTTTAGTTAGTACTTGAAATAAACGAATCTATATCAAATACAAAGGATATACAGATAAGTTTACCATAAAGTTGAGTTGTACACAAGGATTTGCCTTTAACCATACCACTTAGTTACAGGTGAGTTAATCAGTAGGTTTTCTTTAATAAGTCTAAAGATTTCATCACTAAACACCAAACTGGTGTCAAAAATGCTAGTTGTTCATACGGTTCGACTGTGTTGAGTATTAACAAATAAGTTCCATGCACTATTTGTATATGGTAATATATTGATGAAAACAGCGATTGATTTAAATTCATCACTCCAATATGATGGAGACTCGCATGGCTATGTTCTAACTGTGAGATTAATAGAAATGATAATTTTAATACCCGTAATTTGCCTAAAATTACAAATTATTTACTAGTACTGAAAAGAAGCTAGTCCCAATTGAACAGAACAAATATAGTGGATTCATATAACCAACCCAACTAGTTTGGGATTGATGCCTAGCTCATTGATTGATCTATCGGGATGTAATCCCTCCATCCCAAGATCATCAGTTCATCTATTCCTACATCATAGATCCAATGAAGAGTTTCCCTCTATCCCCTGCAAAGACAATCTCAAACTAGAAATAACACAATCCCCATTTAAGCTGAACCCATTCTCTCTGGTATGAACCCATAATCACGCACTGTCAGCTCACCCACTCCCAATCAACCAAACACAACAACGCAAAGATCCTAATTTCTCATCCCATAAATGCTCTATTACTACCATCAACTAACAAAAAATCATCCAAAACCCAGTTCTCAACTAAACTAATAAACTCAATACAAAGCATAAAATCCAACAATACTGCAAAAAAAATAAGCAGAAAGATTTCGCAAATAAGCAAAACATACTCTTTCGAAAGAATTGGAATGATCTCGAAAAGAACAAGCTCAAACAGATTGCACGATAGAGCGAAAACAACACTGAATATGATCTGAACCAGTACTCTCTTCTCTTCATACTCTTTGTACAATCTGCGATTCAAAAACCATAGCCCTGTCCAACCCAGTAAGCATAATGATCCCACTACAACTACTCCCTCGTATGTCGCTCTTCCCCAGCCCATTTGAACAATACTGCTCTGATTTGCTTTACTGGGTTTACATATAAATCTGTGTACTCCTTGTTTTCTTCAGTACAAAGCCATTAAACTCCACATTTCAGCATCGATTATATCTCAAATCTCAATAATCAAACAATGATTGAAGATCCACCATGAATTTCACCCACTTTTTTCACAATAGTAGTTTTCTCAAAAACATCAATCACCTAATAGTATTGAGATTTGATTTTTGTTAAGTTTTTTGTGTGATACTGATTTTGGAAAGGGGGAAAGAAAGATTTTCTGGAGATTTTTTTTTTTTTGCTTTTGGAATTAGTTTTTGATTAAATTTATTTTACCATTTGTGTTGGTATTGCAAAACCTTCATTTGGGATTTTTTTTTTTTTAATTGTTAATTTGGGTTATGTTTTTTTATTTTCTAAAGAAACTTCAATTTGAAAATCCACAACACTTGTAGGTAGATTTTCAAATGTTCTGAAAAATCAAATTTAGATGAAGTTTTAAAATGTATTTAGTAGTTATTTTAAAATATATTTTAATTTTTTTTGTACTGAAAAATATGAAACATGACTTATATTCACAAGTTTTAAAATTATTAAATATAGTCAATCGTATAAAACAAACACACTTGCTAATTTCAAATTATACAGATGTTTCATTGATAACATTCATTATCATTATTATATATCATAATTTATATATAGGTAAGTTTGACACAAAATTATTGTTTTTATGATGAATTAGGTAATGATATCCTATCATAATTGCTAACAACACAATTACTTGATACTATAATTCGTCAAATGTCAGTTAGTTACGAAGAGCTAAAAATGTTATGTATAACAGAAAGTCTTGCCTCATACGATGAAGACATAATATCATTAAATAATTACTCTCTAGTGAAATTATCACAATTGACTATGCAAAGTTAAAAGATATGTGTTGGATCCATTAATAAAATGTCTAACTAAACATATGATCGATAAATCATTAAAGGGAATAAGATTATGACCGAGAACAAGTCTATGACGATGATGTGAGTGTAAAGTGTAAGCCGCTTTGAGGAGAATTAGTATAAGGCTAGTTCTCTTCACGCTTATGAACTTAGTCAATGTTTATGACTGAAACGAACACAATAATGAGGATCAAGAACAACGAAGGGTTAATTGTGTGACATATTACGAGTCTCGCTATTAGGATTCCTGGCTCGATTGGTATAATGAAAATTGAAAACAATTCAATATTTAACAAGCTTGCTAAAAAACATGATTTTCTTAGAAGCTCTGTGAGCATGACTTTACCATATTCAGCTTTAAAGGCGAGGAGAAAGTGAACTCGTAAAATATAAAAGCATAGCTTCTCTTCCAACATTCTAATGTTATAGAAATTCGATAGCTTCTCTTCTCTTCGGAGAATGTACATGTTGCAATGGCCAAATTATGCATGAGCAATATACTATTATATACTAGTTTTTACACATCGATGATCTGGTTGAACTGTGCTGTGTCTGCAAAAGCATCATCTCTTCCACAGAGAACTTTTTATAGAGCAGCCGTTGATGACTCATGAACTCTAGAAATAAATCTTTTAACTTCTTTGCTCTTTCATAAGCTTCTGTTCCTGAATGGACCACCATCAGATCTTTGTCCATTACTAGACACATATCCTACATAAAGACAGGCCACCTCAGGTGGAGTTAGGAAGATCGATGTTGAAAAATGGCAATAGGAGAAACCACCAGAATTCAAATGCATATGACTTGGGCAAGATCAAAATTCAACAAAAATGATATTCCATATAAATAACCCAGGGACTTGACCAATAAGTTAAGCTTCTTCATGCATGAATTTGATTCAGGAGTTGGCAATTTATTCAACAGGTGCCAGTGTGTGTGACCTTGCTCTTCTTCATTTGATCCAACTAATACTGAGACAAAGCATTTGGTCCGATGCTGAACCTATAACGTGTCAAAATAAGCACAATTTCCTCACAATGATGACCTATATTTCCTACTGATGTTTTTTCATTTGTGAAATTCTGCCACATCCAGGAAAGGTGGGTCTCCTTTGAGGCCTTACAACATATTCAAATGCAACTATACAATTATACGATCTTACCTGAGGTTCGTAGCTTCCTGACCATATCTTAATCATGCCGTGCCTTAATTTTCTTTCAGTTATAACCAATGGCCTGTGAAAGATAAATAAAAAACACATGATTCTCTAGCTAATAGAGAATCTATTAGATGTATGCAGAAGAATGAAAATCTTGATGGTTTGCATTAATAGCAGCAGGTTCTAGGTTCTACAGGTCTGGCACAAATTTGGAGAGAGGATTACTTGAAGATCTTGAAACACCTAAATCACTAGTAAAAACAGTACTAGAAACCAAAGTACCACGTAGATATTGGGGAATTGGAGTAAACCAATTTTAGAGACTGAGAATAAAGAAAATCAAAGAGTACATAAATTGCTCAACTGCTTCATGGAATCACTACTGTGAAATGGGAAAATATTACCAGACCAATGGTTCATCCATTTGGAGACATGGACTATAGTCACGTTGTCTATTATGCATATTAGATTCCCTCCTCATTGGCAGCACATTGAGTCTATTACATTCTAGAACAACTTTGAAAGGTTTGAGGATCTTGAAATACATACAGTACCAGGAATTCCAGACCCATGGCAAGAGGAAGCAGCACTAAACAGGATTTGAAGCAAAAGGAAGTTGTGTTCATACCTATGTACTCTGCTTCTACGCTAATGTATTTTATCTCAGAAACTAATACTGCAGTATCTAAGATAACTAAATTTCAACTTTATCTACAGATAAGTATGGACATGGTAATCAGGAATGCATAATATTCAAGCAATCCTTAATAAACTATTGTTGTTAAGATGTACCAGAGATTTGCAAATGAAGCCATGCATTGATTCTAAAAACATGTTCCAAGAACAGTTCCAACTATTTCAAAATATGGTGTACATGTCTTTTAGAGTTCAAAACTTCAAATACATAAAGATTGTCTTAGACGCGGCCACCTAGAATACATCTATTCTTTTAGGTTTTGGGTGACCGGATCCCTCCTCCCTCCAGGGGCAAAGGAGAGGTATGTATAAAATATCAGCTATTATTGAGGTGACTATTTCAAAACACCTTATATCAGCCAATCATCACTTCAACCAAAATCAATCAAGATGAAGAGAAAGGTTTACGTTTTACATACAAGTACACAAATGGCCTATAACAAGGGGTGAAGATAGTTGATATAACAATGGTGTGAAGTTCAAATCACAAGGCAGCGGAAGATAACGTGCCATAATACATTTGTTTTTGCAAAACAAAAAGAATATTTAAGAAAAAAGAAGAAACGAATAAAGAAGTCAGAAGATGACATATTGACAGCTTGAGAGAATTCTACATCATTGCCTGCTAACAGAAGGTACCACACCCAAAATATCCAGATGGCAAGACCATTTTATCAAGGAAGCTCTCCTGAGCAGATCAGACAAAAAATATCTGTATGTCCTTGTCAAGTTTCATCTACACTAAACACGATCATTTGTTGAAAAAAATTTGCTTCGAGCTCATAATCTGTCTAGAGGAAAGAAATGAAATTAAAAGCTAGTCTCTAAGACCAACTACACGTAGTATAGGTAGAGAAATATTATAATCTATCACAATTCACAGGCCTTGTTCAAATAGAAATAGTATAGAACAAAGGTATAGTGAAGATTTCAGAGTTTTAGGCCTTTAGCATCAGATGACAAACTATACATGCCAATGAAGACACTACAATGAGAAAGAGATAATAAAAGCTACGCACCAGCTTAAGAAACAACATTCTTAATTAAGAGACTGAATGCATGAGGCATACCTTCCAGTTGAGGACACAATAAGGTGGGCTGGATTATCCAAAAACTGGCGTATCTTCTGACGCTTATCTTCAGAATCTACCACAATAATACCTGTTGTGTATGGCATGGACAGACTTGGTAAAATGTATGCTTGTGATGGAACAGAAGTATGTTCATGTATAAAATCCCTAAATGATGATGGTAATAAGTTTCTCTCCAAGTTTTCAATAAACATAAAATGGGAACTTGGACATTGCCCTCCAAGATCTTTGTCATCTTCCCAAAGCCTGCTATATTTACTGTTTGTTGCTGCAGTTCACAAGGAAGAAGTTAAGAAAAGCTGAAAGTTTTACATCATAACAAGTGATGCAGTTTCAGAGCAAACCTCCTGTTGTCACAGCAACAATACTCTTGACATTATTCATTCCCTATGGAAACAAGGAAACAGATATGTTTAAGGGTCATGCATCCTAACACCAATTTATGAACATAATACAGTGAAAACTTGCCTCAAAGGATGAAATCATAGACAAATTACTGCCTCCATTTTCACAAGATGATCCTTCAGATGCAGAAATCTCATACTTCGAAGCAGCAGTCAACATGCAAGATGATTTTCCAAGATTCCGGTTCACCAATTTCAAGAAGGAAGCTATTTTCGGACCAACTTGAGCAACACCTTTTAGAATACACATGCCTTCAATTCCGGTATCACTTAAGTATCCTTTCTTTGGACCATGAAGCCAAGATATTACGAAGGTGCATAAACACTCTTCCTCTCCATTGCAAAATGAATGGTCCACATTGTGTATCTACCAAAGAGAGGAAGAGTCAAATTTGAAGCAATTCAGTAGTTTGTGCTGTCATTTGGCAAGTAACACATATAGTTCATCTTTCTTCTTCTTAATTATTTTTCAGGCCAAGTAAGCAAAGAAAATTTAAGCTATCATTTATTGATAAAAAGGAGATGAACACACAATGGACCAAAATATAAAAGAACGAAAAATATATGCCTCAAGAATATGATCCCTTGTCAAGTCCTGCTACTGAAATACAACCAAAGAGAAAGTGGGACACTTGTAGTCACTGCTTAGTTTGGTTTTCTATTTCTCCAGTGTTAGATCAAGACTGGAAACATTGCTCAATTTGACAGAATAAATTGTTAATGACAGTAACAGAAAGTGACAGAGACACAATATTTACATGATTTGGTCAATTAGACCTATGTCCATGAGTGGGGAGGAGAAAATTTACTTTACCAGAAGATGTATAACTGAGAGTACACAATCAAAGTTAATACTCTACTAACCCCTCCCCTTCCCCTCACAGAAGTTCAAATTTTCTCCAGATAAAATGCATGTCGAAACACAACTTCAAGTTACATTAATCACTACTTCAGAAACTCAAACTTTCATGTTACAGCTTCAAAATCCATGGCCAGACAAAGAGATATCACTGATTTGGACAAATAAGCAAAACTTTCACGGAAAATGTTGGTTGAAAAATGAATTTTCATCACCATAGCATTCTCTCACAGCAGCGATAAACGCTTAACTTACATACAAACATAAAAAACAGAAGAATTAAATACCGACAGAAACGGCGATACACAACTCACCGCTTCAATAACAGCGTCGTAGAACAGCATATCCTCCCCGCCGAAAGCGTTACATCCCACACAGACAATCATCCCTTCCTTGAGACTACCACACTCGCTGTCCTGCATCTGAGGCGACACAGACCTAAACCTCTTAACCAGCTCATCAACCTCCTTCTTCGACTTGAAATCTCCAGCGTGAAAAACCTCGTCACATTCCTCCGTATACCCCTCATACTTCACAGTCATTGTTTGGCCTTTCGTTACGAGTCGTACACTATACCATGAGTCATCATCGCTCGCTCTGTACTCCAGATTGTAGCCTTTCCGTTTGCGGGAATTCGCCATTGCCGGGAACTAGAAGTTTTTCCGATCTCCGATGGAAAGGGGTATTTGGAATTTTGTGAAGTAATGATTCTGCTGTTACTGCCAAATTCGTTTTTCATGTGTGAGTGCTTGCAGTGTATGCAGGAAGACGTGGCGTGTTTCAGTAAGCTCATAATAACAACACCTTCCAGAAACGACGTTGAACTAAGTAATTTTAAAAAAGAGTTATTGGTCTTAAATTCTACATTCTCTTTTTGATAATATTGTTTGATACGGTGTTTAATAGTGCAATTTATTTTCGATAAAATATCAAATTTCATTAAACAAAAATGACAAGCTTTATTATAATTAAAAGTTTAAGATTTAATTTTTAAAGTATTTCTAATCACGATTTAAATAATAAATATATTATATGTTTAATTTTAAAAATCTCACAATCTTAGCAACATATTATCTTGTTCATAAATTTAGGGGGAAAAATTTATCTTCCTAATTTTTTTACGCAGGATGTTACTTTTAGCTCTTTTCAAGTTAATCTTTTTATTGCATTTTTCTCTTGAACTTTTCTTTTTAACCATTAGCTATTGAAGAGTCTATTATTTTTCCTATTTTATTTCACCTTTTTTCTATTTTCTCCAAAATTAACATTAGCTATTATTTGGCAGCAATTCAATGTTGTATAATCGGTAACATCTTTTTTTTAAAAAAAATATATAAGCTTAAAAGTTTTTCTTCTTATTGAGTTATCGATTCAATAAGGATTTGAGTTATTTTCTTAACGGTTGAATCGATAATTCAATAGTAATTTATTTAATTACAATTCTACCTTTAGTTGACTAGTTAGCTTAGGCTTCAATTCATTTTTCGATTCTAATTTCTCATAGAGAAAGTTTCAACAAAGATTACAATAAAAAGATTATTTAAAAGAAAATTAAAAAAGATTCTACGTATAAAAAAAAGGAAGAGAACTTTTTTTTCCATATATTTATGGACAAGATAATATGTTACTAAGATTGTGAGATTATAATAGTTTTTAATACTATATATTGTATTTATTAGTTATACATGGTTAGAGATTTACTTTGGAAAATTAAATATTAGACATTTATTTTAACCTATGTCATGTATCACTGATCCAAATAGGAACTTGGGGAAAATGGAGAGAAGCCGAATCCGGCTATGCTGAATTAAGTTACATAACTCAATCTATTTAATTGTTACTACGTACTATATTTTTAATTCAAAATTTATTTGAGTATCTAAAAAAAATATTATATTATGACTTTAAAAAAATATATCACATATAAAGAATATTTTAAAAAAAATAATTTAGATAAAACTTGCATGGATCAATATAGACGGTATATCCATCCAAATTAAAAATGAATCGAACTAAGCAAGTCAAAATAAGTGAACTTAATAAAATAAATAGGTTACTAACTCGTTCCTCGTTCAAAATATGACAACTTAAAAAATAAATAGGTTACTAACTCGTTCAAAATAAGTTAATATCATGATTTATTATGTATTAATTATCATATTTGTAAAGTAAATTTGTATCGAAAATATCATATTATGAACATTACAGTGAAAAATTGTCTCAAAAGATGAAGTAATAGACAAATTACTGCCTCCATTTTCACAATATATATGACCCTTGAAAAGGCAAATATATCACTAAATGTATTAGTTGTTGATGTGTGTGCGCGCGTGCGTGTGCATGTAATTTTCTAATTATTTGTATTTTAAACAATTTTAAAAATTGCATACATATTAAAACTACAACTTGCAATTTTTATGTATATGTGTAGATGGTTTATTTGATTTTACTATTATTTACCGTCTTTTCGATTTTAATAGTACTTGGTCTATCTTTTATAAATTGAAAATGGACATTTTGTGAGTGATTAATTTATTAATATGACAATTATTTACCTTCAAATAATTCAAGTGAGAAAATAGCAAACATGACAACAAAATTATTCTTCTCCTAGCTAGTTAGAAGGCCATAAAAAAATAATATTGTCCGGCAATTATCTACCTTGACCCAATTACATAATAATTCAAGGGTATAATTGAAAAAGAAATTTTTTTATAGAGTTTTAATCCAAACACAAGATAAGGTGAGAAGCAATGAAATGAACCAAACACTTGATAAAAAATATACCCTGCAATCCTACATTACTAATCATGTACTACTAATCGCTATATTATTAATCCCTATGTTACTAATCCTTGCACTGCTGGCATAATTAATCTTTGTACCAACCACCAAATAGTTCAACTTTCTGCTTTCCCTAATTATTATCAAAGCCAAGTAAGCAAAGAAAATTTAAGCCAATCATTTTCTATGCATAAGAGGGAAATGAACACACAATTGAACCAAAATGTAAAAAGATGAAAAATATATACCTAAAGTATAATATGATCACTTCAGTAGAAAGTAGCAAGAAAAGGAATTGGGAAATTGCAACTGTATTTATACATGTATGTGTATCCAATGAGTATAAAAGCTAGGTTTAATACAGCATCAGTTTCTGAAACTTGTTAGAATATTACATTTAGACATTTGAAATAAGCTCTATTTCAATTACATATCTCAACTCTAAATTCTAATAAAGTGTTAAGACACTTTTGGTTAAAATTTTGTAATATTTTTTGCGTGTGTTCTCCTTAGTCTATTACATAGTTAAATTCACTACATAAAATATGTTATGTTCTCAAGTTCACCACATAAATATGTTGTGTTCTTAAATTATAGGGATAAGACACAAATTCCCCCCTCCTCACTGGATTCACGTGAACCCATGCTCCCCTACCGAAATTATATATAGTAGTGTTATATTTTTTAATGATATATTTAAATATTAAATATAGATGTGTGACTTTAAATGAAATATTTCTACAAATATTACACCATATAGTAGGCAACACTTCCATCTCAACACGTTAGAGAAATGGAGAAATCATTGGTAGGGTGCGGAGCGCTTTCCCGTAATATGCCTTACGCAGCCGAACCTGGATTAGTCGGGCCAATAGATTAAGTACAGGTAAAACTTCACAAATAGCCACTCTTAAACCCCTGTAACTGAAATATAGCCAATGTCATGGAACTTCACATAAGAAATTTGAAACTCTTGACAAAGGCTATATTGTTCAGAGACAAAGCCAAAAAGTGATCAATTGGCGCTAAAAAGAAATAGACACATGGCAACATCAAACCGGTCATAACAGTAAGCAAAAAGTTTGGAGATTACAAATAATCTTGAAACTAATTAAGCTGGAAGGTAGAATAGCAAATTATACACCGAGAGAAGAGAGTTCAGGAAACTCCAACTTGTGCTGTAGGATTGATCATTGAGACAGTGGCGATGAAACAATTTCAAAATCCAGGAAGAGTCATTTAAAAAGGTTCTTAAGTCCATCAAATAAATTCAGAGCCTTCAATTCTCCACTCCTTATGTCCCTCAATCTTCTCCTCAATATCTGGTATCATGTCACAAAAGCTCAGAATTAAGGTTACTGGTTAGAAAGATTGATTAATCACTTTGCAAGACTTTCATCTCCCTTTGTTCACTGCTTTCTTGAGTTTATAAAGGTTATATGATAGCATAAACAATAAATTGAATTACAGCAAGTTAGGATTTAGCAGAACACAAACATATGTCTATCCTCCTATGTTTCATTAAAAGATGGCGTCATGAGATCGTTAAGCTGTCACAAATGAAGCAAAGACTGACAGTTCAATTAACTACATGTTATGGAGAGTTATTGGAAATTTGGAATGTGAAACAGAGTCTGTACTTACATATTGGCTACGATAGAGTATCCTTCGCTCACTTGTACACAGGTCAACTGCTAGCTGTTTCAGAAACACTCTTCTGTTTAGTTGCTTTGGATTTGTTACATCGAGATCCATTTCTCCACTTGCCTGTCACAAGAAGATTTGATAGTTAAAGCACCCAAGGGTGTGGCCTAGTGGTCAATGAAGTGAATTGAGAATCATGAGGTCTTAGGTTCAAATCCCGGCATAGACAAAAAGTACTAGGTGATTTCTTCCCATTTGTCCTAAGCCTTGGTGGACAAAGTTACGGTTACCTGTTGTTGGTGAAATGTGATAGGTATCCATGGAATTAGTCGAGGTGCATGAAATTGTCCCGGACACCATGGTTATCAAAAAAAAAAAGTCTGATAGTATATTAGCTTATGTATATGCAAGGGAACAAATTTATACATGCAGTAGATGCAGACAAAAAATGTACACTTCTCTATATCATCTCTACAACCCATGTCACGGTGATTAGTGGAAACATTCCTGTATACAAGCCATAAACAAAAAAGTTGAGGATACACACAAGAATATGGTCCTCTACAGATGACGCATTATATTCTATACAACAGGATTGCCTTGGCAGCATCAAAAGATAACTAGAAACAAAAAGCTCCTCAAATATACAAAATCATTTTCAATCCCTTTAAAAGCTCTCTTGTTTCTTTTTCTCTAGGACCACATGATGGCTAAAGGAAGCAACATCACATGCCGGTATCCATGTTGGTGTGATTATAGGACAGTAGTACTGAGAGAAGTAATTTACTACCTGAAGGAATTTGGAATACTTTGATATGCTAGATTCACAACTATCGAGAATAAATTGCAATGCATCTTCTTCTATTTCTGGATACTTGATATCTTTCTTTGATGTTGCCTTATTTGATGCAGCAGCAGCCATCTGTAATAGACTTGGTTTTAGACTTTCTTTCCCAATTAAAGAATGTATTTCAATTTTCCTAACTTGCAAAGTTGAGATTTATCGCACCTCTTCAAACTGTCTGCTCATGCTAGGTGGACTGACCACTAGATAAGCAAAAGCCATCAACTCCAGTGGCCAACCAGTAACTTGTACTGGAAAACATTCCGATCTGTTCAAGGTCAACGAGAATTTGCAAGTTAGTGTTTTAAACATAAACAACAAAGACATCAAAATCTATGAACATCATTGTTTTTTTCTTCTTTACTTATGACACGAAAACCATAGCGAGAAGGTTTCTACATTTATTCAGAAATGACTCAAATTAGAGAAATAATATATCCACAAGTATCTATTTCACTGTCACGTGGACCACCCCATATAACCAAAGTACTCACGCTGATAATCCATGCTTCTTTAGAGCTTCCACCTTCTCTTTGTAACATTTGTCAGATTTCTTAAGTGCCAATGACACCTCAACTGAGTCGCTTGGATTGGTCCCTTCTTTAGGAACAAATCCATATGAAAGCAAAAGTTCTCCATTAGGTTTCCTTCCATATGATATAAAAACCTGTACAATCAAAGCTTAAAGGTTATGTATGCAAGGCATTCTCTAGCACAATTATCCTAAACATCAAGTGGTTCTATGAGGAGCTTTCATCAATTACGTTATACAGATATAAAATTTTATGTTGCATACTGGCGGGGTAAAAATAAATAAGGGTGTAGCACTCCAAAACAACGGTAACAACAACAACATCATCGGTGGAGGTAACGGATACCCTGCCCTAAACATGGCTCAATTAGGATCAGGAGTAACTTTCCAAAAACTCATGTTCGGTACATGACAGTATTCGACGACGAATTAACAGAAAGTCATGAACTCAACTCAGGCATAGTTGGAAAATCTCAAGGATTTTACATTTCTAGTTCAGAAGATGGAACTAGCCAGAACTATGGCATTTACAGTAATGTTTCATAGTGGAAGTTATAGTGATAGTTTGAGCTTCTTTGGGGTTCACAGAGTTAAGGGTTTTTCAATCACATCTTACTATTATGGGTGGTACTGGAAAGTATGTAAATGCTAAGGGATTTGCTGCTTTCAAGACTTCTCCAGCTGCAAATCAACAAACAGATGGTGTGGAGACTCAGTTACATTTTACTGTTTATCTTGCTTATTAATTTGTCATGTGTTTGTTGTAATAGTAATTTATTGCTTTTGTATTATTTGTATGAGATGTTTTATCAGCAATGAGATTGAGCAAGCTTGTACTTGTGATTGCATCAGCAGAGCTAGTGTTTATGTTATGTTTCGGTCAAAAATCGATAATTATGTTGGTCATTGCGTCAGCATGTTTTACAAATTCTTCATGTTCAGTTATCATGTTTATCATGCATTATCTTACATACTCAGTACAGACCCATTCACAGACTGTGATGGGATCCGTAGACTAGAGCTCAAGATTGGAAAATTTCTAAGAAAGGTTCATGGACCATTCTACGGACCATAGAAGTTATCACGGGTTGTAGATTGATCTGTATAACAAGACGTCAAAACCCCAGAGTTCCCTATCTTTACGAGTAGTTGTACGGGGCCCGTATAGAGTTCTGCGGACCGGAGAAGAGTCCGTGGAGTTGACCCTCATAACTCAGAATTTCCTTTCCATTTACGAGCACTGCCACAGACCGTGGAGTGATATACAGACCATGGAAGGCATCCATAGATGGCCTCCGTCAGTTTTAAATCATGGTTATTTCGGTCTTTTTCCACTCTTTTAATTTCTATACTATGTTGTTTTGACCTATTCTAAGTGGGATTAAGTGATTCCTAGTGACCCTAGCCTCCCATACTCTCCTAATTCTCCCAAATCAAAGTTTCTTCTCTCTCAAGTTTTCTCCCAAAGTAAGAACCAGGGCCCCAAGCTTCAAGTCCCCACCGAAGGAATCAACCCAAAGTTTCAAGTCTAGGTATGTGGGATTTCATCAATGGGTATCCCTTCACCCATTGAGTCCCAAGAGAACCCCAATTTCTCAAGTTTATGACTCCTACAAGTTAGAACTTTCTATAATCTTCATGGGTTTTCTTTGTAAATCAGTTTTTCTTCATGATCAGTCCCTGACCACATACCTTCTGCCTATATTGTTTGATTATATAGGTTCTGACGCTCAGTATCCAGCTCGCGGTTAGTACTATCTCTAGTCAGCTGTATTGGTGAGTCCTCATCTCTCCGAGGACAACACTTACATTTTCATTCAGTCATTACTTTAAGTTTCAGATATTTGGAGTTAGCTATGGGCTTGTCCTAGCAACTCACAGTAGTAGAGGCTTTCAGACAGATAGTTTAGACTTCCGCTTATATGTACTCAAATATTTTGTCTATTGAGTTGTTAGACTATTTCAGTTAGCTTCCGCATTCAGTTATCCTCTATCGTGGATTTATGCTATTCTTAGTGTCATGCCATGAGGTTAGCTTGTGGTCACTTGTGGCTCTAAGCACCGTGTTGCATCTAGGGGTAGTCTCGGGGCATGACAAAGGGTGTGCTAAAAAGATTTCTGTTCAGCTAGGTTAATCAGAATATTGTTAGTCTATGGTCCTCTCAAAGACACAGCAGTAATTTTCTAATTTGAGTTCACTATTGACTTTAAGGATGGGGAATAGTAATTTTGGGAATACGTTAATTTAGCTAATCATTTTTGAAAAATCAGAATAATGTGTACCTGCTCACCTGGCAGATATGCCCTGTCTGTTGTAAAGACGATTCCTTGCGATGATTTATCATAGTCAAGAAATGTTTCCACCTTGAACAATTAAAATATCTGAAGAAATCAGAAACAGTTGTGTCAAATATGTCAAGTACAGACATTTTCAGATAAGTGTTATTCACAACCTCACAATTATGATTCAACATATCTGCCCAAGGAACCAACGCAACTCTTCCATCCATAGAGGGTAACCTGACCTGTGGTTAACACACAGAAATTTAGGCAACACTGCATAGTAGATCTTCTGCATCGAGCACAAGAGTGATGACACAATCTCTTTTTGTTATTTAGTATACCATTTCTCAAAAGACACCCCATCATGGTTTCTGCACTCAATTCTACAAGTTTTTTCTGTGATGCCTAAACATGAATGACAGCACAAATCACAGGACAAGCAAATTTTGTGACTGCCGTGTATGTAACTCACCAAACGTGAGAAGAGAATTCCAAATGACCAGTTGAAAGTCTCTATGTTGAATATCTGCATTAACACGCAGCAGAATTTTTTAATAAATATTATGACACTGAATAAAACAAAAAATAGCAATAGGCAGTGTAAAGTCTCCACTCTCTAGTTAATTGTATAGCAATAATGCATCTCTCAACTTCTCCAGACAACCAAAGTACTTGCAGGACGTACATTCTTTCCACAACACGTCCAATCAGTTCTAGAAAGTGCTGATCTTGGTGAATATAAGAAGCAGTCTGATGATCAATATTGTGCAGAATTCATTTATAAACCTCTCATTTCAGGATGGAAGTATGTAGATGGTCTATTGTGAAACAAGCAGTCAGTTGAAAAGAAGCTTGGCCATTTGATTGCTCCACTTGGTCCAAGAATATGGTTCTTGATACAGAATCAAATCAGCATTACCACAGGACTATGTAGTCTTCCAATTTGAAGCCAAAAGTAGATTATATAATATAAACTCCAGGAAATGTGAAAACTTATCACTTTACATGGACAATTGTTTACCCCCAAGAAACAAAAAAATATGACAAACAGATAAATTCTATCCGGCCTCAAATATTAGCTGGCCATTATATTCATGTACCTCTTCAGGAAATAAATCAGGATGCTTGGAAAATATTCTGAGCCTTAAGTCATTGTACCTGTATCAAAGATCATGAAACAAATAATAGTTAGCAAGACAACGTTGAAAAGTAAATGAACACAACTTCTCTCGATGAAAATAAATGAACTATACAACCTTACTTTTCTTCAGTTTTTGACAAGTTCAGCTGTAATCCTTGTGATATCCGATTAATCATGTTTAACATTCAATTATTTTGGATGTTCACTTTTGGTCCCCTAGCAACAGATTCTTGCAAATCCAATGAACAAATTTACTATTAGACAATGTGATTGTAGCACCATATGCTATATGTGTGGTATTTTTGGTACTTTTTCTTTGTGTCAAGATTGTAGTTTATTTGACATGTTGTTCATTCTTCTGATTTCAATTGATTATCTTCCTCGTCATTAAAACAGCCCACCCTTACTGAAGCATGCAATGGCTAGATACTAATTAGTCAAGTCCATGTGATTTTGCAGGAATGTGTTAGTGGAGAGACCAATGAGACATTACAAATAATCAGGGTAATGTGTGTCTAATCAGGTGTCTGTCACGCAGGGGTGGAGCCAAGTAGGGGGTGAACCCCCTTCAGCGGACATTGTTAAATTTATGTTTATACATTGTTAAAAAAAAATAAAAAATTAATGCATATATAGTAGATGTTAAATCTCCTTTGGCTTCTTCGCGTGTTTATTCTTAATATTTTGAACCTCCTTAGTGAAAAAATCTTGTCTCCGCCATCAGTGTCGCGAGAACAGAAGCTAATAATAGAGTGACCAAAAGTATTTTTTCCCAAAAAGAAGTAGGCTTAAAACTAGCTCAAATTATAACATCTGAGAAATTGACTAAAGAAGCCTTACGTTCCAATGACGTTATTTATCCTTTCAACTGCCCGTTGTCTTATTTGTGATGCTTCCAAGTACCTATCTAGCTCTGATTGAGTCCTGAAAAGACATGGAGAAGCTGTAGGGGGACTTATTGAGCATGTACCATTTACATTGTAATGGAAGAACTCTCAAGTCTTGACAAGATTTGGAGGACACCAAAATCAGTGGAAAAGGCTTACCAGTATAAGAGAGAGTAAGGCTGCCTAGGCAAGGCAGATATGTAGTTGCTCCATCTTGAAGACTTCATGAGGCTTGCCTCACTTATTAAATATGTAGCAATAAAAGGCCAATCTGGTACATTGTATTGTTTTAAAACATCACCAGCATCTGAATTGCTCCATTTCTGGCATCTCCAGCATATATCAAGACAAAGAAAAAATCTTCTGTTGGTACCAAAATCCGTATTTTTTATATTTTGTTTTAATCAAGACAAAAATCCATATTAGATAACAAAACTAAGAATCAAGATGTGTCCCTCCCATCTGATTCGATTGATTAGGAAGCTAATTATTGATCCAACCTGGAGGGCTCGTGTTTTCTCTCAAAAATTGACAATGTTGGAAATGTAAATTTAAGTATCTAAACATTAACCATTTTTAAACACATGCAACACTGTTTCCATTTGTTCATTTTTCCTCTTTAGTGAACCAACTAACCACAACTAAAAAAGGAGAAACAAAACACCTCATCTTGCAGTTACTTATGTTACTATAGAACCTACAGTTGCACATGTATAGCCTTAGTATATAAACCAGCAACTCTAAAAGATTTTAATATAACTATTTCTTCCATTACCTCTACTTATATAATTATATAAGTAACAGTTACGTTCCATTTGTAACCATTTTGTCTCTGAGCTGCACTAATAACTAGTATATGTCTAAGCATACAAACAAGTTAAAATAATTCAGTGCTATGTTAAGTATAAGAAGTATCTGTTGTAGAAAGGAATTCAACTTTATTTGTTAAGAGATGTGATTTGGATGTGTGGCTAGTATAACCTTTTGGAAGACAGAAAATTTGGAGTAAACGATAGATCCCATCTAGTTATTGAACTCCTTCTAGCTGGAGAGGGCTATAGTGTGTGCGCTGGCACGTGTACACATGCATGTATGTATATGTGATGTCGGTATCTTGCGCACATGCATAAGCCGATATATGTTGTAGCTGGGATGTGAACATGTTCTCAAGGTTTTTATACTACGCAACATACCACACAACCATATCCTACAAGATAGGGGCTATAAACTATATAATCCAGAGTTTCACAATTGAGGCAACAATCAGTGGAAACATTGGCGTATTAGCAAATGACGACCGTGGAAATCAAGGTTTACACTTTATTTCCACTTCCTAACAGTCCAACTAAGATACCTAGCATGAGATACATTAATATGTCAAGAAGTTAGGTTGAAGCATATCAAAGTCCTGTTTCTAGACTAATTGGCCTTCACCTATATAGCTTCTATAGCAGGCAGGTAATGAAATTTAATTTCATGTGCATGTTTGTTCCTCATCTGTTCGTATTACCCATAGAGTACTTCATCTGTCGGAGCAAATTACATTTTAAGCTTGTAAGCATGCTCCTTTTGTTGTTCACTGAAACTAGTCAATAAAGAGGATCATTTCAATTGTTAGATTGTTGCATTTCACTTTACATGCTCAAGGTTTTCACCTCAGTTGGTTACTCAGGCTTCTAGACCGTAATTAGGATATGATAAGCAGCACCAAAATTAGTCAAATTCCCTCCTTAAATTTCTCCCTGAACTTACAATTTGGGATATCAATTATACAGTCATTTCAAATACACCAAACCAAACAGCACAACTACGTGAGCATAATTAATTCCAGCAAACAGCATAAATTTGTGAGCATATCAATTCCTGCATAACTAATCTGTACAATACTACTACACTTTATTCTATACTGTTCTTATACACCCTAACAAATTGATAAAATTGTTGAATCGGCAGCGATGACAAGTGATGATAAAATTACCGAATCAGCAGTGATGACAAGTGAAGGAGGAACAAAAAGCAGCTTTTCCCCTTTCCTGATATTGTTGTTAGCAACGAGTCCTCTTTCTCCAACATCCACTCTTTGTAAGTCCATTTTTTGAGAAGGAAGCCCTGATTCCGACAACCATTTCTGCAAATTCGACGCATTTTCTAGAGAATCAGTCTCGCAACCCCATGGAATGTTCTGGGTCTTTGTGGATTTGGTTGTTTCAGTTGTAGAAATTGATGAACAACGGATACTGATGTTGAGTCTGTTTCTTCTATACAATTTGTAGGAACTAAAATGGGAATTAGTGATTCCGTCTAGTTTATGGGAGAAAGGAGGAAGAAGAACTGATTGGAGAATTCTAGAAACTTCCGCCATTGATTGAGAAGTAGAAGAAGAGTATTGAGTTGAGTGGAGCTCTTTCTTTGCCTTATCTATATCATCCGTTATTTTGACTGTTAAGAATTTATTTGAATTTCTTATTAAATTATAATAAATTAATATTAATTTTAAAAGGAAGAACTTTCACATATAACTATTCAAAAATAGTCTAATTACATTTCATAGCTATAGTTTGTTAATTACGATTCGTAGCTATATGTTATACGGAGGAGAGTCGCGAGCGAAAGAGTGCAGAGGTGAATTGTATATGTATATCAGTTACATAATTGTATATTATACACATATGTATTGATTGGGAGAGGGAGATAAGAGGCGAGCGGATTGGGAGAGGGAGGAGAGAGGCGAGCAAGAGAGGACAATAATTTGTATAATTCGCATCTCGTTTGTATAATTCACAGGTACATTTGTATAATTCACGTATTTTTGTATAATTGGATAATATAAAGTCTGAAATTATACAAATATAATAAAACTCGAAATAACGAATTGATAAAAACGTATGAACTTTAAACAATTATACAAATTACATTATATAAATTATATTATACAAAATTCAAAAACTACACGTTTATACAAACTTTAAAAAGTTATACACAAAAAAAATTGAATGTATATGACGACAAAACTGAAAAACCAAAGGACATCATCGTCATATACAAATACAAACAATCGTATATAAATACAAATCAAACAAACAATTGTTAGCTGTGAATTATACAAATATGGCGAATTATACATATACAAACGTGGCTAATTATACAAATTCGAAGTCGGTCCACATAATTAATGTATAATGTTAGTCGTGAGTGGTAATTATAGCAAAATATAGCTATTATGAGTAATTAAATAATATGAGTTTGCTTAACCGCGTAATTTTTTCTATTTTTTATGTACTTATTTAAATGGAAAAATATATTTGTTTAAACTATTTGTGAGGTTTATAGTAATTGAATTAACCCAAGTTAATTATAAAAATATGTGAGGTACAGTTTCCCATCCGGTGTTCGGTATCTACATATAAAATTATGTGAGGTACGATTTTCCACTCGGTATTCAATATCCACATTGAAGCCCGATTAAATTTAGATTCGCGCCGAAAAGTCCCATATGTTTCCTAACAAACGCGACTCCGTATCCGAGAGGGCTTGAAATCAAAACCCTCTTGATTAAGAATGAAGAAATACTTATCCCTCAACCATAACCCTTGTTGGTCAAACTAAACATACCAAAACAGTAAGTTGGTCGTAATGAAGGTAAAAGATACTGGAATTTTATGGCTCCCATAATATTCGATGCGTACAAATTAAATAGCCGCTAAACGACGTCGTTTGTGAGATGAGATATTGTCAGTTATCCTTCCAAGTAGTATTGCTGGATGGAGGAAAAAAAAAAAAGTAGTATTGCTGGATTTGTACATTTTCCTTAGACTCTCAACATGATAGCTAATTCCAGCCTCATCTCTTCAAACTTCTCTACTTTACTATTTCTTAGAAATCATAAACTTGCCACTAGAATTTCATTCCCACACAGTGACAAAATCAAGAATCCACCCAAGACTCAATTTTTCAACAATTCAATCTCAGGATTTGGGGTAAAGGGTCGTCTTTATGTACGTCATAGTTCATTAAATCTTCAAAATCAACAAGACCCATCTATGGAAAAAGATGTAGATGGTTCTACAAAGGAGAATGAGCCTGGTGGTGGAAGTAATAATGGAGGAAATGGAGACCAATGGGATTGGACGACGTCGTTCGTACTGTTTGGCTTGTGGTCTGGACTCATGTACTATGTTTTCTTCCTTGCTCCTAACCAGACCCCGGTATCATATCATATCATATACTCTTTTTATGGTTTTTTCCAGCTTAAAGTCATGTTCTTTAGATTTTGGGCATTGTCTAGTTCCATTTTCAGCATTGTTATTTTTACTCTGGTACTATCTTAGCTTACTCTTTGATTTTACTGTTACATGTTGTTTGATTTGCTTCAGTTATCATATCTGTTCTCTTTTAGCCACTATGTTGGCTTTACATAGTTTTTTTTTTCTATGTTTTACTTGAGCCGAGGGTCTATGCTGTGAACACACCATCCTCCCCAGACCTCATTTTTGGGATTATACTGAATGTGTTATTATTGTTGTTGTTAATGGTTTGTGGTTCAAAGCATTTAAGAGGCAATTGCAAGCAAATAGTTCTTGATTGTGCTAACAAGTGATTGAAATAACAAATTATGACAAAACGCTTGTCAATAAGTACGCCTTTAAGAACATGATGCTTATTTGCTTCTCTCTTTGAAACTCTCCACTTTGTATTGTATTTTTTCTTAGTCCTTTTTAACCTTATGATTGCAGTTGACAGACATGTATTTCTTAAAAAAGCTCCTTAATTTGAAAGGAGATGATGGGTTCCAGATGAATGAAGTGCTAGTGGGACTTTGGTATATCATGGGTTTGTGGCCATTAGTTTACAGTATGCTGCTCCTTCCTACCGCTAGAAGGTAACTTCTTGGGCACCCTTGCTTCAGGTCATTTTTCTGGCTTGTCATCAATACTATGCCACAGAAAAAGGATATGAGAAGTCACTTCACATTCTCCTCCTCCTCGTGTCCGAGGAGACTAAAGATCTAGAACAGTTGCACAGTTCTTGATTTTTCTAGTTTGGCTCTTTTATAATTTGACATTAAGTTGCTTGGAATGATAAAGTGCTATGTGCAATTCAAACATTCTAGAATAATACCACATTCAAAATTGTCCAAATTTTCTTGTTTGAACTGACAAAAGATTCAGTTATCTGATATTGAACCTTTGTTTCTGCAGTTCAAAAGGCAGTATTCCTGTTTGGCCTTTTCTTGTACTTTCATGCTTTGGTGGTGCATATGTTCTCATTCCTTATTTTGCTCTCTGGAAACCACCACCTCCACCTGTTGAAGAAACTGAGCTTCAAAGGTTGCCTTTGAATTTGCTCGAATCTAAGCTAACAGCAGGGGTAAGGAATTCTTTCATTTGACAACTACGTAGCTTCTCTATGTCCTTATAAATGGATGGAGGGGTATGTCTGAAATAGAGTAAGAATATCCAACCCTCGATGTGTCTCATGCCAAAGAATATGGGACTTAAATTTTGTTATATATTTTTGAGAAAGGTAACTTTTTAGTCTATATATCCACAGGTGTACTACATCAAAGTGTAGTCCCCCTTCCAAAAGTATTACAGCCTAGGAAATCTATTTGTACTTTTTGTTACAAATAGTCTAAAACATCAAAAATTTCTTCAGTCTGTCCTAACACATTTTGTTCACACCAAAAATAGTACAAAGCCAGACAGTTCATCTTAAAATTCTGCATATTACTTTGGTTTCCCTCAAAGCATCTTTGATTTCTTTCCTTCCACACTGTCCACCATATACAAGCTGGGACAATCTTCCATCTCTCCTCCTTTGCTGTAGCATTGCCAACTCTCATCCAGCACTTCAATACTCCTTCAATGTTCCTTGGTTTCACCCAAGTAATTTTCCTCAGACAAATGAATATTCTCCATAGCTGGTCTGCCCATTTACAGTGTAAAAAGAGATGGTTGACTGTCTCTGTTTGTTCTTCACATAAGTAGCACCTGGAACACAATTGGTATTTCTTCTTCTTCATGTTTTCCTGTGTCAGTACTACTTCTCTGGTCAGCAGCCATGTGAAACAATTAACCTTGTATGGAATTTTCGTGCCCCATATCATTCCAAGGCCGTTGTTTGTTCCTTTTGTTTGAAGTGGTGAGGTTCTTGTATGCTGAGTTCACAGAGAAAACTCCTTTGTTACCTATCTTCCATATAGCAGTATCTTCTTCCCCAGTCAGGTTGTTGAAAGAGGCCAAGGTGTTATAGAGAGCACCTATCCTTTCCACCTCCCAATCATTTAGATTTCTTCTGAGATGAAGGTTCCATCCCTGACCTGTCCACATTGCAGCAACAGTTGCTTCTTGTTGAAGGCTTAGTAGGTGTAGATCAGGGAATAGTTGCTTCAAGGTTCTCTGAGCTATCCACTTGTCCTCCCAAAAAGCCACTTTGAGTCCATTCCCCACTTTGAAATTTATTTTGGACAAGAATTGAGGCCATAAATTCCTAACTGATCTCAGATACTACGACTATAAGGAATGGTCACTGCTTTTGTAATCCATTTATCCTCCATTTCATACTTTGCACAAATGACCTCCTTCCGCAACATGTTCTCTCCTGTAATAAATTTCCATAACCACTTCATCATTAAGCTTTTGTTTTGCATTTTCATATTCTTGATCCCCGCTCCCCCTTCCTTCTTGCTAATTATTGCCTCTTCCCATTTGACCAAATGGAATTTTCTCTTGTCTTCATTTCCTTGCCAAAAAAAATTCCTTCTTAGCATGTCTATTCTCTGGATCACCTTGTCAGGGGCTGGGAATACTGACATCATGTATATAGGCAATGTATCCAGAACACTATTGATAATGGTCAATCTGCCCCCCCGGAATTTTGCTATATATAAGAATGTTAAAAATCTTCTTACAACCAGATCACATCGGAAGTAAGCACAAAAGGCAAGTGAAATCTGGCAGCCTAAATGGTACTGTATTGTATGCTTTGTAGTCAAGAGCAGAAGGTTAGGGACTTCAGAAAATGGATCTGAAGAGTTTTAAAATTGATGGTCGACGTATTTTTCTCTCTCCTAACTAATGATACTTCAGATCATAATGGCTGCAGGGCTAGGGATAATATTTTATGCAGGTTTATCAAGTGGAGATGTCTGGAAGGAATTTTACCAATACTTCAGAGAAAGCAGATTCGTAAGTTTCTCCTTCAATGTGTATGTTCATATGATGCAACATTCTTTATCATGTTACTATAGATTTAGTAGTTGTATCAATGTGGTATTGTTGATCTTTGGAGTAATGATCAGATTATAGTGCTACCCTCAGTTTCCTGCATAAACTGGTAAAGCTTGTTGCATTCAAAAGAGCAATCAGTTAACTGGTCCAGAAGGCGGTTATCACACACTGAGAGAATTGCTTCAACATTTCACCAGATGTGAAAGAAATTAGTTCAGTAAAATGTTCAACTTATACCAGAGTTCTGCTTGTTGATTTAAAATCTAAAGTTACTATTTTTTCACTCAATTTTCCTTTTCTGTGGGGATGAGGAGTGGTTGGAGAGATTGATTATAGTTCTAAAAATATAAATCTCCCACGATTTAACAAAGGATGTTGAATTTGGAGTCAATAGATCTGCATCACTCAGAAGGTGAATGGATCTTTTAGTGTGGTTTTCCCTCGTTCTCTGTCAATTAGGTTGGTGATTCTTGTTCAAGTTTTTCATTGGAACAAAAGCAAAGATAATTGGAATGAGGAAGGATACCGTTGCAGGCAGTTAACACTGGTCACCATAGGGAGCCATTCATGCATTGGGGTGTCGATTGCTCCTTTAAGCTACTCGTGACCCTTTTATCACTAGCTTAGCCCCTATGTTAATCCTCATCTGGCTAAAAGCTGATTCAAGAATCTAACTAGCCCCTACTATGGCAAAAACATTTATCAGAATTTAGAACTGTTTGCGTCAGTTGTGCATACCTATCACTTGATTTATCTGCAGATCCATGCGATGTCGATTGATTTCAGTTTACTATCAGCATTTGCACCCTTCTGGATTTACAATGACATGACTGCTCGAAAGTGGTAAGCTCGTGCTCATAGAAATGTAATTCCCACCCTATGCAAAAAGAATTGATGAATAACACAGTTATATCTCACAAGGTATGACAAAGGATCTTGGCTTCTTCCGCTGTCGGTGATCCCTTTTTTGGGTCCAGCACTATACCTTCTCCTACGCCCATCTGTTCCAACTGTACCAGCCTTATCAAGCCCATCTTCGACCGAGGAAAAATGATATAAATCTCTTACACCAGGATTGTACTAGTATGGTACATTGAGCCAAAATAACCAACAGGTGAAAACTCTGCTGTCTTTAATGTACAGTAAAGAGCACAAGCAACAATAAACTGTTTTTCGGGTTTTCAGCTGCTGTAGAGCATAGTTCAGTAGTTGAAATGAAGACTACTTATGCTGAAAATTCTGAAACTTGTTGCTCGTCTTCTCTTCTTCCTTTTTTCCCGCCATTGCTTTTTATGAACTCTCATACGATGTATTCTTAAGATATGACCCTCATAACGGGCAGATGTAATAAATAGAGATTTTTTCATATACCTTTACGTATACTTCATTTAGAGTCATGGTGGTTTTGTGTATTAGTAGTAGTTATTATTGGTACTTTAGCTTTTCCAAGCATAACATCGATCTATTTGTTTAACTGATACCTTTAACTGAATAAATTAGAGGGGGAAAAAGAGTAAGAAATTATTAGAGTGAAAGCAAACAAGTAACTTTATTTACCTGTGTCTGAGAAATGATTAACAAACAAAGACACTCTGTATACCTCCATATGTGAAGCTCAATAAAATAAATAACTGAAGCTGGCGATTTTTCCTTTATGCGAGTACAAATCTATTATACCTCGCTGCTTAACCAGGACAACCATATGGAAAGATGCATACAACTGCTTTAACATTGACGCAACAGCAAAAGGAGACGTGTAATTGCACTTCAACAGGACAACTTGAGATGTTTAACTGGCAAGAGACAGACAAATCTGCTAAATGGAGTGTAACTCGGCAAGGAAGTATGATTCACTGATATAATTTTTCTAACTCATTCTTATATCGAGCCTTGAGAGGTTCCCGTTTCAATTTCAGAGCAGCAGTTACCAATCCAGACTCAGGAGTCCAAGACTCTGGTATTAACTTGATCTTGGCAGGAAGCTCAAACTTGTCCAATCTTGCAGCTTTTGCTACCTGAAAATCAGTCGCGTATATTACCAAAACTTTTCAACAATTCTAGGAAAATAATATTGGCATGGACTTGAATATTTACATGAGAACAGGGGAAAACTAGATGTCGGGAGAAAAAAATGATTTCATTAATTGATCAGCAGAGGAGGCTCCAATGAGGGGCTTCTTAACAGTGACCTTAACTTCTTAAATAGTTTGAACATTCTCTCAGAACAGGAAGGATAATTCGTCTTTCTATGAGTTGAAACTTCATCTCAACCAAACAAGGGTAAGAAAGTAGAAGGGTGGGTGAGGGGATAGGACTGGGGACAAACGAGGTCATCAACCCAACACTAAAATGGAAAAATGAAAAAAAAAAAAAAACACAGAAAAATTAAACCACCTTCTAACCAATTTGTCCAGCAGCAGACCATCTAAGATATAAGCATATAACAAACAGTAGAGTTTTATTTTAAAATTCTAGCACTATCCAAATACTCCAGAAAGTCACAGGGAAACAAAATCATGAAGAAAGTTGTTAGGATGGATAACTAATCCATGCACAGAAATAAAAACAAACAAACAAAGACTAAAAGAAAACTATGCTAAAAGGAAAAGAATAAAAATTTAAGGCTAATTGCATTACCAGCCCTTTAAATTTGCCCGAATACTCCATTTAGACGCTCAAACTAAGACAAGTTCTAATTGAACACCTCATTTCCTAGTAAAGTGTTTCAATTAGATAATTTTGGCTTAAATTTTGAAATTATGTTTGTGTGTCATTCACCTCAATAAGCCGTAAAACCCCAGACATTTTCTACGGAAGGTTGATGAATATAATTAAAGGAGATGACATATATTATGTGGTTAACTTAACTACCTAATAGACAAATGAAAGCACACATAAAAGTTTTTCCAAATTTTGAACCGGAAGTGTCTGATTGGGACACTTTATTAGGAGTTGAGGTTTTCAAATGGAACATGACTAGTTCAACAGTCTAAATGGAATATCATGGCAACTTTACTTTAAGAGGCTGACAATGTATTAAGCCAAAATTAAACCTTTCAACAAAATTCAAGATTAATAAAGCACATGTGGTGTTAATGGCTGTTAGCCAGGTCAAATTGGTGTGTGAATCGATCATGTCACGAGATTGTGGTGGATAAAAGCAACTTTTAGAAGTTAATGGCCCTGCATATGGAGTCGACCACAGTGTGTGGAGAGTTTTGCTGCCAATAAGTGCAGTGTTGTTTGTGTATGAGAGGAAGTCGTACAGCTAATAGGATATAAAGGTTTTCAGATGATGAGGAGAGACATTCAAACAGCTGCAACAAGACAGTCAAGGTCATCACTCGCCTACCCAGAAGAACAAAAAGAGAGTCAATCAGCAAAGAAGAGCCTTGGGCTGGGGAAGGAGCTGAAACACTCCACCGGAAGGCAATTTATCATAGAGTGGAAGGCAAAGTGGACAACTGTAACAGGCTCTAATGACTTTTGGGTTACTTGTTGCAAGATAGTATGTAAGTGAGAGGAGTTAAAGGCCGGTTGGTATTTTTTTTCCAGTTTAAAATTCTATTCATTTTTTTCCTTTTATATGTTCTTTCTATTGACTTTTGCTTATTTTCTTGGATTTTCTTCCAGCTCTACTGTTCTTTTTAGCATTTACGCTCATTCGTAAAAAAGGTTGCCCTGTGCACAAAGCATCCCGCGTCAACATTTTTGGTCTTTTGTGTTTCCTTTTAAATTCAGCAATTGATTTACATTACTATTCACCCCCCTTTGTCATGGAGGGATTGGGAAAGGCCTTCGATATTTACACCAAAATTTGGAGGAGGAAATGTTTTCAAGTTTATCTTTTTTGTATTTTTAACTTTGCTTAATTATGTCATCATCTGCTCAATTATGTCATCATCTTCCTTTACCCACAGTCACGATAGCATTCATCTATCCTTTGTACCACAACCTTAAGAATAAAGCAAGGCCACTAATTTTGCCAAATTAATACATGAACATGATTATAAAATGATAACACATGCTGAAAAGAAACTAACCTTTGAAAGTGATTGCTTGATCTCGTTGACTGATTCTACTTTGTCACACAGTTCAGAAAAATCTTTGTGCTGGATGCCATTTTCTTGGGCCCATTTCTCAAGCACCGGGCGTGAAGGGACAACTAAAGCAACACAATAATTATGGAAGGGGTCTGCGTACACCATGATGCTCTCCACGTAATTGCTTGATAGAAGTGCTGCCTCAACCTGTGCATTGAGCATCAATTTACCAAGTTATTTCCCAAAGTCAAGCCTAAAGATGAAAAATAAATAGGAGAAAACAGGAAGAAAATAAAAATACTATAAGAGCCCAAAATAACAGAAAAAGAAAAGCCCCTGTAATATGATATAAAAAATTTCATCACTGCTTTGTAAGGGCTTCAGGACCAAAAAAAGGAAGTGGCCAAAAATCTAAATCACGTGTCCAATCATAGGATGAGGTGAATCTACAAGGAGTAGTTCATACTTTTTCTTAACTGGTTATACTAGCAATTGGTCAATCTACTAGGATTAGTTATATTGCTAGGTAAAACATCAGATTCCATGTAAGAAAGAAATTGTGAATACCTTTCCAAGTGAGATATACTCCCCGTGCTGAAGCTTAACAATATCCTTCTTTCTATCAATAATTTCAATGCATCCATCAGGATGAAACCTTCCAATGTCACCAGTGTAGAACCAGCGCATGCCTGTCTCATCAACCTATCAGAGATAATAGCAGCATAAATTAATGTCAATATATAAAAATCCTCTTTTTGCAAGAGCAAAAGCTCATAAGACAGCACTACCTTATAAACCTCATTAGTTTTTTCCTCATTGTTGAAGTAACCAGCAGTTATGCTGCATCCACCAACAACTACTTCTCCCCGAGGCATAGGCTTATCAACTATTCTGTAACCTCCTTCTTCCCAAGTAATAAGCTGCATGGTTCAACACAAGGCTTTAAGTAAGAACCCGCACGCACTACCACAAAACCAGGAAGCTCAGGATTTAGCAAGTTAACCAGTGTCAGGCAAGAAAAGAAGGAAACGGGAACAGCGACTATTGTTTTCTCTTGCTATAATGTTTAATTGAATCTAGCTGAAGTCTCCAGATAAGAAATTAGCACTCTGATAACATTTGAAATTTGACAATTTTTTATAAGAAGAACTCCAGAGGAACTCATGAAAATAATAACCGATCTCAAACTGTAAGCCATCTGACAGATTCAAAGACAGTGAAAGGACAAAAATTAGATTTTTGTATAACAACAATATGCCTGAATCCCAAATAAGTTGGGGTCGGCGCCTTTGTAGAACAGTAACCAAAAATATCAAAGTAATGGTTGAGAAGTTAGGTTGATGGAGTGTACATCTAATTGAATCTTGAAATTTGTGAAAGTAGTATAAATAACATTATTAGTGAAATCCAATCAGTTGTTTTGGACATTTCAAAATAAGAAGAGTGTCATATAAATTAGGACAGAACAACAAGTAGTAAATAGATAACTTTTTCAGTATCATATGAGTTAATCGTACGTCTCTGGAAAGATGGCAGTATGCTGAAGGAACTGAAGATAGCCGAGGAAAATGATCTGAAGGCAATGAAATTAATTCATTTCAAAACTTCCAATAAAGGGACTGGACAAGGCTTTTGGAGTCAGTGGTTGAAAGGATGGCTCTTTGCAGAGTTGACAATTGGGACCACTAAACTGGAAGATGTACGGTGGTGCATGCTGCCCCAGTGGAGAGATTTATAGAAACATGAATAATTTGGTGTATGAGAGGCTGCAACTGTAATGTCCTATTTAGTTTCTCTGACTTTCCTCTCTTGTCTTGTCTTTTCCTTGTTGGGATTTGTTGTTCCTCAGAGAAATCACAAGTTGTGAAAAAAGAGAAAATTTAAAAAGGAGGTTGATAAACAGAAATATTTTCCTGCACATCTCTGATCCATTAACTTCACTGCATGGACTATTTGCAGTTCCGTGTTTATTTTTTCTCCTTTTCACAGACCACAGATAACTTCTAAATTTAGAATAAATGGACATGTACGTTGCCCAAAACCTTGACAAAGATTGATGAAACTATCCTCACATTCTCATGGCATACAACAGAAGATGATTAATAAACAGAAATATTTTCCTGCACATTTCTGATCCATTAATTTTACTGCATGGATTATTTGCAGTTATGTGTTAAATTTTTCTCCTTTACACAGACCACAGATACTTCTAGATTTAGAATTAAAGGACACGTACGTTGCCCAAAACCTTGACAAAGATTGATAAAATTATCCTCACATTCTCATGGCATACAACAGAAGATGGTATTAGCAGACTAAAAGTACAGCTTCTACAAAAACCTGGGGAAATCATAGGATTGTCAAAAATATAAAGGGAAGGAAAAGGTAGAAACTGACAGACAAAGTTAATGTGAAATATTCAGCTTTTGTAAGGACTTCCCAAGTTTGTATCTATTCAGAACAACTAGCTAATATAGTTTCATAAATAAATTATCGCAGTTGATGCTCTCAAAATAAACTCTATATCCAAACCAGGCTATCATTTATCAAATGTTACCATTTTGTTACCACAAAGTGACCATACCTTTATGTAGCAACAAGGAAGAGGTGGACCAACACGCCCGACAGAAGGATCATCCCACTCAGAAAAAGCAGCTCCAGCAAATGTCTCTGTCAAACCGTACCCTTGACCAATTGGAGCTCTACAGCAAGTTGTCACAAAAATATTTACATCAAATATAGTATATGTCAAAATTTGAAGCTTAACCACAGGCAGGCCATACTAGGAGCTGGTATTGAGAAAAAAAGAAACCAAGCAAGAGGACATAAACAGATTGGATAAAGACCATCAATAGGAGTGAGAAGAATTACCCCATACAAATGTTGATAAATCTTTGAGTATCCCCTGATAGAGGAGCACCACCGCAAAGCATGAAACGGATGTCTCCTCCAAGCACAGCCCTCACCTTTTTAAATATAATGATATCCCACAATTGTTTCTCTAGTCCCCAAGCTCCAAACCAGCTACCTTCCATAGCAGCCAATCGACGGTTAAAGGCAATGTGGAAAAGTTTCTTGGCAGAACCTGCCTTTTCCTCAACCTAGCATCACGAAAAATATAAACAACAGTTACTCCCATTGAATCTTTTGGAGTCTTGTTCTCAAACTAAGTATACTCTTCTCATTGGGATCTTAAGACTGAAATGTCAGTGGAAACCTTCTTCATAACACCATCCCGAACACGATCCAGAATGGCTGGAACTGCTGCCATCAAAGTAGGTTTTAAAACTGTAGCATCTCCCTTGGTCCCCTTCATGACTTTGTTAGATGTGTCCGTCAATGTGAGGGCTGAACCATAACCAATACAAGCACCTGCAGTCAGCATTACAGTCTGCAAAACCACAATCACTTAGAACTACAATAATCATTTGCTAGGTAAAATACGAATGAAACAAATAAAAGATACTCTCCTAAGTTGTTACCTCAGCAGCCAACTCAAAAACGTGAGCTAAAGGAAGGTAAGCCAAATAGACATCACTGGTTCCAAGTTTTGGAATCACAGTCATAACAGCAGCTGAAGTGGCTACAATGTTGCCATGAGTTATCATAACACCCTATAGAACATAGACAAAAGAAACTAATTAAGAGTTAGAGCAGTACTCTTTTCCCAATAGATATATAGGATAAAATACACAATTATTCAGTTGGTTTAAACCAAAAGTCAAAAAGACAACAAGCATCAGTGAAGGGATAGACGTCGAGGAAGAAGTATACACTGTGTGTTTAAGTGGCACTATGCCAAAGCTGAAATACTCATTTTTCTTTCTTTTTATATCTTGGAATGACATCTCACCCTGGATAACTTTTTTGAATTTACAAATTATCAGTGCTCTGATAACCAAAACTTTATGCATTTGACAATCCCAAGTGGCATCAGCTTCAGGTAGCATAACCCTTAATAACCAACAAGTGTGGGCCACTTGGGAAGCCATAGTCTATATGAGAAATACAATGCTTATATTTTTATATTGGATTCCAGTACATCAAGAGAAATCGATCAATAAAAAGTAGGGTTCAAACCTTAGGCAAGCCTGTACTGCCACTTGTATACATGATCACAGCAATATCTTCTTTGATAGGCAATCTTGCCTGAATAGGACTATTTCTACCCAGCTTTTCAACTTCTGAGAAAGACGACACCCTCCAGCTGTCAATATTTGTGGAATCTGTTGCCGTCTCGTTATCCTCGAAATAGATGACATTCTTGATGGTTTTCAGGCTCGAACTAACAGAAGCCACTTTTTTCAGTTGCTTGGCATCGCATATTAATGTAGATACTTGAGTCTGTCAATGGTCAAGAGTGAATTAATTCATTGCATCATATGACGTCTCAAATAGCAAACAAAAAATGCATACATAAGAGTAAATAATAAAACTGGCTCACCTCATTGAGTGAATATATAAGTGCATCATCACCCAAAGAAGCATAAATGGTAACAACAGTAATATTCTGCCGGAAGCATCCCTGAATACAATAATTTCATCGTGCTAACTGTTGTATCTCACAATAATTAGTAACACAGAATAAGGGGCTGTTTTAGTATACAGCTTGAATACCTGAAAGGCAATGAGCCACTCCGCACGAGATTCTGCGAAGATAGCAGCACGGGTGTCCACATCATGACCCAAACTAATAAGACCAGAGGCAAAGTTGCAAGCGCGATCAAATACTTGTCCATAAGACTCCCACTGATACTCCCCCAAGTGAAGTTTCTCAAACTTCCTTCCATCACTTGCAGTAACAAAGTCCCTGCTAACTAGCTTTCTAGCTCCAAGACAGCGATAAGAGGAATGTTTTTTACAAGACTGCTCAAATAGAGCTGCTACAGTTGTAGCCCCTTCCCAGGGAACTTCAACTAATCTGGCAGATTTAGCATTGCGCATTGCAAGACCTGGCTCACCGCCAACTTGAACCGGAACACCTCTCTGTTTTGCCTTCTTCTTCCCCATAAGTAATATGGAGAGGAATATTGGTATAATAATGGCAATAAAAAATGCACCAGCAATCCCAGATGACCCATAATTTTTGGAAATATAATCATAGCTGGCCAGTCTCTTCAGTGTACTCATATATGGATTACTTCCCTCGGAATCTTCCATCTTATATATCGCACAATTTTATATTTCGGCAATGACCTGTTAAAAAGAACAAGCAGACACCTAACGTATTATACATAGATCAGTAACATTGACTTTAATCTGAATACAACGGTACATCATAGGATATGTTAAAAAGGCATCCAGCCAACAAAAAAGCCAAATGGCCTGCCCCTGGACCTAAGCTCAAAAATGGAATTTTTATGACATCCTTTGCCCTAAAGTATACATCAAAGGAATGGCCAAAGACTTGAACCCATAGATGCTAGAAAAAAGTCACATATTATAGAATCAGCAGGAGTACTAGAAATGCAAAAATGTAGATTCACATATTCAGGGAACCCCCAAATTATTGGCCCAAAACATAGTGTCACTACACAGAATCCTCACCCTCTAACTCATTAATCTTAACCCTCTGGATGTCATTAGCTACAAATCATGTACATGCTACACTTTTCAGTTTCTAGGAAACAACAAAGACTGGTTTGAAGATGAGAAGTCCAAACACCATTGCCTGAATTCAACCACCCAGTACACTGAATAGTCCCTCTAACTTCTGCACTATCCCTGAATATTTCACCATTAAGAATCCCAAAAATACTACGTACTCAAACGAAAAATAAATCACAGGGGAGTATTAAAATTTTGCTCAACTCTAACCCGGTAACAAGAAGAAGAAATACCCAAACATGGTAGCATTATGTACATAAAATATGAAGATTTTTTTACTTTAATAGATCGTATAACAGTCCAATACAAAAAACTGTTTAATACTGTACTCCATAAGCATGACTAGCCGACATGATAATCTCTAGACCGTCTACAACTTAAATCCACTCAAAAAAAAAAAAAAAAAAAGAACAAGGAACATATCATTACTTATGAAAATAAACATCTCAAAAGTTCCAGGTACAGACATCAATTCACTAAAATGAGCATAATCACCGAATTGCAAAGCTCAATATCAGCATATTAGAAAACAAATACACATACGTGAATACAACTTAAACCAAATACCTCAGAAATCGTCTAATACTCCATAAGCATGATAGTGTAAAAAAATCTCTACACAGTCCGTGTATAAAACTTAAATCCAATCACAAATATACAAAAGGCACAGGGAACAGATTATTACTTGTGAAAATAAGCAGCTTAAAAGTTGCAGGCGCAGAAATAAATTCACAAAAACGATCATAATCACCAAATTGCAGAGCTCAAAATCAGTATATTATTAGAAAACGAAATACACATACGTGCGATCTAGATCAAAGCAATCAATTCATCGTTGCAGATACTGAAATTGAAATTGACGCAGAGATTACCTTACCTTAAGAGAAGGTAATCGATGAAGAAGGTTCACTTTCCCGTTCTCTAATGGTGCTGGGAAAGTTTATGAGTAACTTTACAGAAGAAAATACAAAATTCAGCATTTGTAGAGATTGAATTTTATATATATACTGTAGATTGCAACTTGGAAACAATTGTTTTCAGTATTTTCTGTATAAGGCTCATAAGTTTTCTCTAGTTACAAATTCAACCCCATAACAATAAATATTGCTCAACCATGCTGGATATACTGTCTATTTTTTTTTAGACTATGTGTTAAGTCAAATTAGATTGAATTTTTTAAAACGGAAGGAGTATTTATTTGTGACGAAATGCACGTATCATATTAGAAAATATAATGATTTGATAAAGTCGAACCTAAAATATTGTTAGTAAGTAGTAACTTTCTTTTCGAAAATAGTTATGATAAAAAATAGTCTAACTAATACTCACAAACAAAATATCATTTATTATATTTATAAGTTTTTTTTTTCAAGATAATATGTATATTTAACTCAATTATAACTAATTAATTATATTATATGATTTTTTTATGTAACTATATCAAACGATTGATTAAAGCTAGTTGTTTCTGCTTACTTTCAAAAGTAGGAGGTCCGTACATGATATAAAGTACGATAATATGATGGGTTTAACTTAATTTAATATTGTTGATACATAAGATATTTTAATCTCATGAGATTCAAGCGTTTAACTTTTTTTCAAGATAATATCTATATTTAATTCACATAATTTTTAATCATTTTTAAATTTTATACTCAATCAAATATCTTCACATGAATTAAAAGGGAAAAAAATGATTAATTTAATTTTAAATTCGTCTCAGAATAGAATAATTGCAACTCAATTGATGACCGACGGAAGGAAGTGTGATTAGGGAAAGTATGTGGTGTAATGTTAATTTAAAGAGGTAGTTAGAGGACAATTAGTGCAAAAGTTGTTGCTTTTGTAAAGCAAATCCGCTGTGTTCCTGTGGTGCTAATGCTTTGACAAAGAAAACATCGTAGAAAGAAGAATAATACTTTTATAAACTATTGATAAAAAAATACTAATAATTTTAAGAACAAAGGTGAACTTTGATTAAAGTGAGAAGCAACGTGAGAGGGCCTTCAATTTTAATAGAGTTGAATTGGAAATGGATGACTATTTAATTGATACTTTTTCTGTCTCAAAATACTTATCAAATTTATTACTAATTATTAATAACAAATATTTCTAAGAACAAAGGATTTGATTAAAGTGAGAAGTGATAAGTAACATGAGAGTGCTCGAATTTAATGGAGTAAACTTGAAAATTTGGTTTCAACTTAATCCAACTTTCTTTCGTCTTAAAATACTTATTATTTTTATTAAAAATATTTATCTCAATATATTTATTATTTTAGAAATTCAAGATTCGTCTTTATTACTCTCTCTGTTCATTTTTATATGTTATCTCTTTCTATAAATAGTTGGTCTATAAGACTTGTCATTTCATAAAATCAATGCATAAATTAGCATATTGTTCCTTTTTTACCCTTGTGAGTTATTAGCCTTGAAAATATATATATTTGACCAACCTAGAAAAGCTAAGTAAATGATTCATGTTCATTGGTTAAATTAATTAATCAAAATAAATTAATTCATATTCATTGATTGAAAACTTCAGTTCCAAAAAAATTAAATAAGGGTAGAAGGGTAAATTACATCATTTATTAATACAAGTGCAAAGTAAAAAGGGGGCACATTTTTCGATAGTCAATTTGATTAATTTTTAAAATTAAATTAGATTAGATTAGATTTATTTGATATTTTGAAATGAGGATTTAAGATATTAAAAAATTATGCAAAAAGTATTATAAATTGTATTCATATCAATATGATGAAAAAATACATCTCAAAAAAATTAATCAAAGTTCATAGCGTAGACTCTCAAAAACAAACTGTGACAACTAAAAAGGAAAAAAAAATATTTTTCTAAGATTACAAACACCATAATTATGACAAAATAAATATTCAATAAATTAAATTATGTTTTAAAAATATAAATAAAATAGAATAATCAAAACTCGTTCTAGTTAATATTAATTATCTTAACAATAGAATACAACAAGTACTTTGAAACAAAGTAAAACTTGTAGACTTACAGGTGAAGGTAAGATGTTCTGAATTTTGTAATAAATATTTTAGGTGATAAAAAATGATTTCAAATTTAATATTCCAATATATTTAATGATTTTCTTTAACATAAATATTCTCTTTGTTCAATAATAGTTGCTTACGATTGACTAGACACACACACTAAAAGACAATAAATAATACGATAATATTACTACATTACCATTTAAATATATTAAATTTAATATTTTGAGAAATGTATTAGATGCAAGGGTAAAACAGATACAAAAGAATAAATTATCTCTTAATTTTTCAAATTAGACAAGTATTATTGGATAATTGTTTTTAGTATAATAGACAAGTAAAGATGGACAAAGATAGTACATTATTGGGGGAACCCATCAGTAGCCCCCTAAACTTGGCACCAATTTTCACTTAGACACCTCAAGTAGGCTTTGTTCATTTTAAACACCTCAAGTAGGGGTCCGTTGTGTCATTTTGACACTTTTTATATTTTCAAAATCACATATTAAGTGCGTACATCCAAACGAAAGAAGAAGAAGAAAGAGGTGAGGGCATGGGGTTTGGGATCTGGAATAAAGAAAAAAAAAGTAAAATTGAGTTTTTTAAAAAATAAAATTTCCACGTGTCAAATATCAATTCATTTTTTTTTACCACATAAGAGTGTTTGGATGTACGCACTTAATATGTGATTTTGAAAATATAAAAAGTGTCAAAATGACACAACGGACCCCTACTTGAGGTGTTTAAAATAAATAAAGCCTACTTGAGGTGTCTAAGTGAAAATTGGTGCCAAGTTTAGGGGGCTACCGATGGGTTCCCCCTACATTATTTGAAGAAAAAATTTATCATCCATCCTTATTTATGTTGTCCTTACTAAAAATACATGTTTTTAAATATTTTTCATTTCACAAAAATCAATACATAAATAACATTATTCATCTTATTTTACCCAAACACAGTTATTAACCTTAAAAGTATGAATTTGATCAACATAATAAAATAAAATGATTTTTTATGTTCATTGATCAATTTAATTAATTAAATTAATTAATTTATATTTATTTATTAAAAACTTAACTTTAAAAAAATTTATAATACATAATAATTTTATATAGTTTCTTAAGAGACATAAATCTAAAATGAAGGACCCATTAATTAGACAAACTCGCATATCGACTAGTAATTCCGCCGCCCTGCTCGTAGAATTAAAGCAAGGGAAGAAGCTACTACAGGGTCGTACCTGAATTTATTTTGAGCAAATAAGTTGGTGCACATGGCCCTTCATTATGTCATTTTGGCACACACACTCTATTGTCTGTTGTAAGAATTATAATTACATGTCTATTTTTAGATTAATTTATCTATTAAAAAAATAATATTTCATTCGTTTTATAAGGAATAACCTAATTTAATTTGGTACGAAATTTAAGAAAATAAAAAAAAATTAAATTTTGTGGTCCTAAATTAAAGTTATATCAAATGTACAAAATTGTCCTTTAATCTTGTAGCCTTAAACATGCCACGTGGAAAGTTGAAATTAAAATTAAAATGTTACCAAAAAGAAAAAAAAAGTCTTTTTTTTTAAATAGACTAAAACGTAAAGGAGGACATTCTTTTTTAAACAAAATTTTATCCCTATTAATTATAAGTTGATGAATTAAAAATTTAAGATCTTCAAGAAATTTTACTTTTTTCAAAGTAATTAATAGAGGATATAATATGTTTAAAAAATTATCGTTTTTTGATTTATCAAAACGGATAAATAATTAGGAACAACAAAAAATAAAAAAAATAAACAAATAATTAGAGACAGATGGGATGGAGTAATTAATATGTGCAACTCCGCACCGTTTAACTTTGTCATTTTAGGTGCTGGATCTAGAAGGAGAAGTTTCTCTATCTTTGAACTGTTCGTTCCCTTATCCCAAAAAATCAATAATTGACTAGTCTCTTATTTATTTTTATTTTTATTAATAATTGAACATTCCAATTTTATTAATTATGGATTGAATGAATTCACTATTTTTTGTTCAAATCTTATGTATTTATGAAGTTTATTAATTATGTATAAATATTAATTGTGAACTTGATGAATACTTCTTTTATTTCAATATAAAGAAATTTTTTAAACTTGTTTTGTTGTTTAAAATGAATGATTTTTTAAATGTTTTTTTCAAAATTATTGAGTTTTCATTTATTATTTCTAATTTTAAGAAAAAATGATTAAAAGAAAAGCAAATGAATGATATTATTAAATTATCTTTAATTAATATTTTTAATTAATTTTTTGAAAGAGAAAGTTATATAAAAATGGTAAATTCATAAATTTTCGAAAATGATTTTACATGTGTTTAGGATATTTCATGCTATTCAACATTTGCTATTTCACTCACCAGTAATGTTGAAAGTGACATGACTTAAGTTGTTAGTCATTGATTACTAGCTTAACTAAACAACATAATTTAAAAATTGGTTAAATCCATTTTAAAGTTATTTTTAGTTTTTAAGAGTGTTTGACAAAATTAAAAAAATAACTTAAAATAAGTTTAAAATGACTTAAAAAAGTTAAAAATCAAAATAGGACTCTCCTACTTTTTATTTTTAGGAAATTTATGCGGTTATCCAAACTCATACTATTTAATTAGTCATCATAGTTATAGTTTGTTATATTACCACTCACGACTAACATTAACCATTAATTACGTGATCTAGATTCAAGTTTGTATAATTAGTCACATTTGTATAATCCGCAACTAACAATTCTTTGTTTGATTTGTATTTGTATTTGTATGCGATGGTTTGTATTTGTGTATGACGATAATTTCCTTTGGGTTTTCAGTTTTATCACCATATACATTCTATTTTTTTGTATAACTTTTTAAACTTTCTATAAACGTATAGTTTTCGAATTTTGTATAATATAATTTGTATAACTGTTTAAAGTTTGTATGTTTATATTTGTATCAATTCATTATTTCGAATTTGATCATATTTGTATAACTTCAGATTTTGTATGACTCGATTATACAAAAACACGTGAATTATACAAACGAGATGTGAATTATACAAATTATTGCTCTCTCTCGCTCGTCTCTCTCCTCCCTCTCCCAATCTCACTCGCCAGATATACAAATACATATGTATACCAGTTACATATATACAATTATTTTGACAAATATACATATACAATTCGCATCTCTCCACTCTCTGCCCTCGCTCGCTCGCTTCTCTCCTCCCTCTTCCATTCTCGTTCGCTACTCTCATCTCTATAACATGTAGCTACGAATCGTAATTAACAAACTATAGCTATGAAGCATAATTAAGCTACTTTTGAGTGGCTATATGTGAAACTTCCCTTTTATTTTTTGACTTAAATATAATTTAAGTTTGACTTTTTATTTTATTTTTTCTTAAAAGCTACTCCCTCCATTTCAAATTAATTGAATTGTTGAGACATTTTTCAAATTAACTTAATTGTTCCATCTTCAAGACTACTTTTAGAATATTCTTCCAATTTTACTTTCATTAGTTAGTATTGAAATTAGTTATTATAATTAATGTTTAGTTATTTAATCATAAATTTGACAATTAATAAGGGTAAAAATGGAAAGCTATGTTTAATTTATGTCTTAATCTTATTTTCTTAAAGGGCGTGAAATACCTTAACAATTCAATTAATTTGAAATGGAGGGAGTACTTTTTTAGCCAATTCAAAGTAGGGGTGGGCATAAATATCGGAAAATTGAAAAATCGAACCGAACCGAGCTAATTCGGTTCTTCGATTTTTCGATTCGATATCAATGTTATTTTTTCAAAAGTTCAATTCAGTGTTCGATTTAAGGGTCTCAAAACTTCGGTGCACCGAAAAATCGAACTTGTATTAAAAAAAAAAAATTTTAAAAATAAAATTATATACATATATAGGCATGCTCTTAACTAAACATAAAAAGTCAACTAACAATTAAATTATTCACGAACAGATCAAAGTAGCAACAAATGTACAATTCAATAGTGAACTTCAAATATTAGTTTCCACAAGGAACCAAAAGATATTTTTATCAATGTACGTTATGTAAAGGAATTCGCCTTCGTCCTTTTTTTTTTTTTGAGAAGTAGTTGGAGGTACAATGTTCTTGATAAAGTTAAATATAGGCTTTTAGTTAGCACGATAAGTGTTTTATGGCAAGACACATTATTTCTTAACATACTTTTAAATTTTAAGTATCTTATACTTTGATTTTGTCCTAATTTTATTTTTCGTTCACACCAAAAAATCATTTTAAAAACACCGAATTAAACTGAATCAAAGTAGAAAAATCGAATCAAACCGAATTAGTTTGATTTGGTGTAAGGTGCACACTTTTCTATATTGAAGAACCGAATTGAAGTTTGATAAAAATTGAACCGAAGAACCGAACGTCCACCCCTAATTCAAACAGGCTCGTAGTGTGTTGGGTAATTTATACTCCCTCTGTTTACTTTTACGTGTCACAGTTTGACTTGACACACCATTAAGAAAATAATTAATGATATATGTATTTTACCAAACTAGCCCATATTAAATGATGTCTTAGAAAATGATTTGAAAAATAAGTATTTAATGCTGAAGGTAAAATATGATGTGTCAAAAATGACAAGTAAAAATAAAATAATATTTTAGTAATAAATGACAAATAAAACTGAACGAAGAGAGTATTATTTTTTAGGAAAATTATATGAAATAGTAAACTATTTCATACAATTAGCCATAGTTTATTTTATTTGTAATTCGTAGCAAACATCTTATTTTTTTGCCGTTTGATTCGGTATACAATTAGTCATTTTCGGTATACAATTACCCAATCGGTATACAAATGTATAAAATGCGTTTGTGTTTATAAAAAGCGAGAGAAAAGTGTATATACAAATACAAATACATATATTTTCGTCCTATACACTTATAATTATACAAATACAAATCTTATTATACAAATTACAATGCATAAATGAATTTATACAAAACCGAACAATTTGTATAAAATTGGATGTATCTAGCAAATTATACAAATCAAAAGCTCCATAGCAAACATAAAATTTGTTATGGAGCGTAGTTATGCAAACTATAACTATAACATACAAATATAATTTTTATGTTTGCTATATGTGAAAGTTGCTCTTATTTTTTATTTTTTAATCTATTTATGATAGTTGACTTACTTTGAAATTTTTGAAGGATCAAAGCTGCTCAAAATACATTTAAAATTATTCTCTCTATTCCTATTTACTTGTTAAATATTTTTTAATTTAATTTCTCTTTTTTACTTTTTATTTTTGATAAATCAAAAAAGAGACAAAATATTTTTTTCTATTATACTTTTAATTTATTAACATTGAGTTAATTATTTTAAAAAATATAGTGACTAAATATATTTAGGATTCAATCAATTAGTAGTGTTAAAATAGTAAACTTATTATATCTATCATTATTTTCATAATATACATGGGTGAATATTATTTTGGACTTAAAAGTACAAATGTTGTCATTTAATTCACATTTGTACGGTTCCAGCCATACGAGAACCTATAAATATTTTTCAAATACAAATGAAATGAAAATCTTTTTAATTACCGTTGTACAGTTTCGGCAATCGAAAACCCTAAACCCTCATTTCAAATTCTCCAAATTCTCTTTCTTCTCAATTATCAGATGCACTATCTACGATGCCAGTTGATAATTGATTCAATTTCTCAGTGAATCATGATGGGTATTCGCAAATTTTGTAGACAACTTCACACATTGTCTCGTGAATTTGGCCCCAGCGAGACGTTGAAGAGGAAGGTTGCTGAATTGAAGGTGAAGAAGAAACGGAAAGATCCTCGGAAGAATCAGTTATTTGTTCAGGTTCCTGATTCAAGATCATTCCTCGATACTGCTACTATGCCCATGATACTCACTGTTGTTGGGACCGCACTTTTCGCAAAGCTCCTCATGATGGTATGATGCTCCATTGCAGTTTATGTAAAGTCCTTTTTAGTATTTGGATGAATTTGAATGATTTTAAAATTGGACAAACCCCTAATATATATATTCATTTGTTGGTTGTGATTTTGGTGGATTGTAATGGTAAGTAGAAGAGAAGCTTGGGGAAATTGATACTTGACAAGGTTTAAATGTTGCTTCATAGGTGTAGTGACATGATGGTTTCATTAATATTCATAATCTTAAAAGGAGAACTACTTTAGTGTTGTAATGTACCAAAGAAATGGTATCTCGATATAGAACTTCTTATAGACCGTAGAATACCTTCGTTTTTCTTGGTTTTAATTAATGGCACTTATTTCTATTTATATTCATTATAATGTTAAAGGAACGTAAGTTGAATCTTGTTGATATTGATCGAGGAGGTTGATGGAATTTAGCTGACTTAATTCACAATGATGGAATTTGGCTGACTTAATTCACAAACCCCAAAGTCTCCATCATAGGTACTTTTAAAAGTTTTTTTTTTTTTTTGGGTAATTAGGATTTTATTAATCACCAAAGTAGATACTTACAAAGCTAAACTAGTCCTACTCAACTGGTTATCACAATATCTGCAGTCTGCTTACAAACTTAGAGAATTAAAACCTGGCACGGGCAGTAGCTCTAACACAACAAACACAGGCAATTCTACGAGCAATATCCTCCATTGTAGTCTCTGTCTTCTCAAAAACTCTATTGTTCCTCTCCTTCCAGATGGCATGAATAAATTATGTGTATACTAGTTGTTGTAGTTGGGCCTGGTGGCTTTTCCCCTTAGTCTTCTGGATGATCCACTGTTGCATTGCATTCCAAGTAATGGTTGGAGGATGGCTGGTAGTAGTCCATTGGAGTAATCTCCTCCATAAGGAGTTGGCAAATGCACACTCAAAAAATAAGTGGTCTCTTGTTTCATCTTCCTGCTTACACATAACACATTTAGGATCTACTTGCATTATCCATTTCAGCAACCTATCTGTTGTAAGGAGTCTGTTCTGGATTTGCAGCCATAAGATAAAAATGGCTTTAGGTCTTGCTAAGTTGCGACATATGAGACCTCTCCAATCAACCTTTGGTTAATCACCTAGCATTTGATTATAGGCTTGCCTTATCTTGCTTCTCTTGCCATCAATAGCATGATGCAGTACATGTAGGTGATCCGTTTCTCCAAGAACTTTTCTAACCATCCAACAAGCTTGAGCAGAAACCTGAGAGCTTCTATATGTTGGCCTTTGATGTAATAACTGTGTATCCATTTGATCCAAAGTCTATCCTGCTTCTTCTCTATATCCCAACACATTTTTAGAACTGCTGCTTTGTTCCATACCTTTAAATTCACCAAGTTTAATCCTCCAGCCACCTTTGGTGTACACATCTTCTCCCAAGAGACTAGGGCCTTCTTAGTTATGCTGTTAAGTCCAGACCATATAAAACTCCTACAGTAGGCTTGGATTGCTTTCATCACCTTAGTTGGTATCACAAAAAGTTGTGTCCAGTATGCTTGAATCCCAAAAATCACTGTCTTAACAAGCTGAACTCTCCCTGCACAGGATAGTTTTTTAGCTGTCCATGAAGATATTTTTGCTACTATTTGATCAGTAATGGTTGCCACTGAATAAGATTGAGTTTCTTAGTGAACAAAGGTATACCAAGGTATCGAAAAGGTAAGGCCCCATGACTGTATCCCAGAGTTTGTTGGATGTGAGACATTACCACTTTTAGACAAGTTAGCTTTCAATCTGGAAGCTGCTGTGAACACAGTGAACTTGTTGTGGAGTAGTTGAACTGATATTTGGTCACCTCTTGCAAACATGAGGAGGTCATCTGCAAAGCTTAAATGTGTGATCTTAAGCCTACTGCACATAGGGTGGTATTGAATATCTTGTGATTGGATGAGTCATTCAGGTTCCTACTTAGATATTCCATGACCATAGCAAACAAAAAGGGGGACATTGTATCCCCTTGCCGTAGTCCTCGAGCTGCCTCAAAAGGTTTTGTTAGTTCCCCATTGATCAAGAAAGAATAGGAGACAGTAGTTACACATTGCATCACCCGGCCTATGAACTTGAGAGGAAACCCCAATGTTGACATTATGTGTTCTAAATATTTTCAATCAGTAGTATCATAAGCTTTTTGGATCTCCACCTTTATCATACATCTGGGTGAGATATTCTTCCTGTTGTAGGTCTTGACTAGTTCATGTGCAAGAATAATGTTATCTGCCACTTTTCTCCGGGTACAAATCCGGCTTGTGTTTCTGAGATCACAGTTTCTATCACCTGGTAGATTCTATTTGCCAACACTTTTGCTATGAGTTTGTATAGGACTGTACAACATGCTATGGGCCTAGACTCCCTTATATTGGAGGGATTGGGATCTTTGGGTAACAGTGTAACTGCAGTACAATTCACTGCTTTGTGTAACTTTCCAGTAAGAAAGAACTCCTTAGCTGCTGCATAAACATCCTGTTTAATCACTGGCCAGGCTTTTTTGAAGAACATAACATTGAAGCCATCAACTCCTGGAGCCTTATCATCACCAATAGAACATAGTCCATCATAAATTTCCATCTCAGTAACCTCTATACACAAGGCCATTTGTTGAGAGTGATTCAGTGTTGGCCCCTGCTTCATAATACTCTTACTGACTGCTGTTGTGCTTACTTGAGCAGTTCCCATTAAAGACTTGTAAAATGTTATAATCTCATTTTGAATTGCATCCGGATCCACAATTTTTTCTCCATCCGCTGAAGTAAGCTCGACAATCTGTTTCTTGTGTCATCTTTCTCTCAATATTGCTGTAAAATACTTAGTATTTGAGTCCCCCAATTTAATCCACATAGCTCTGGATTATTTTTTTTGGATGCTCTCCTCTATATTTCTCCATTTCTCTAGTTGGGTCAAAAGATCCTTTTCTTCCAGTGCTATAGCATCGGTATACTGTGAAGAAAGTTTCAGCTGTGTGAGTTGTAATGTATTCCTGAGGTGATGGATCTTCTCTGTAACTCCTTTGTAATTTGTATTGTTCAACTGGGTAAGATGAGGTTTCAACTCCTTCAACTTTTGCCAAACACATCTAAGTTTGCTACCTTGGAACCTACCAGTCCAGCTTCTTTGCACAATTGGAAGAAATGTCTCATGTTGTGTCTACACATTAAAGAACCTGAATGGAGCTTTAATGCTGAGTGTAGTCATTTTCATCTCCAGGACCATAGGTGTGTGATCTGAAATGTGTGGCAATCTGTAGTCCAGCACCAGTTGGCCATACTGTAGCATCCATTCATCATTCCCCATTGCCCTGTCCAGTCTACTAAATATTCTGGCTGATCCAAGTTGTCTGTTTGACCATGAATAAAATTCTCCTTTCCACATCACCTCATTTAATAATAGGTCTTGAACACATTCAGCAAAATCCCTGGTTTCAACCCTGTTACTGGGGCACCATATAATCTATCTTGACTTTGTAGAAGAGCGTTGAAGTCTCCCCATACAAGCCAAGGTTTATTGCATTGAGTCACTACTTTTAAAAGTTTTTTCTACAGGTAGGGATGTGTTGGACTTGAGGTGAACACTAAGATATTTTCAATTCTTCGGTGTAGTAAACTTGCTTGTATGTTTTACAATCTATAAATCAGCTGAGTAGCTTATAAGTTACAGTTGTGTTTGCATGCAGTATGATGACTCAAAGTCGCAAGATATGATTGAGCGAAAAATAAAGAATGCGCCTGCTGGTCAAGGAACAGTTAGGATGCTTACCCGCGAGGAATGGGAATCAGTTCAGGAAGTGCGACCAAGAACTCCGTTTGAATCTAAACTAGCCCGTCCAAATGCAAAGCTTAGGACAGGGGAGCCTTTGAAGATGGTAAATGCATTACTTCTTTAACCTTTCATTCATCTGGTGATAGGTATTTTTCCTGCTAACATTCTAGAGAACAAACAAAGTGGGTTAGAAAGCTTCCTATAGCTGTAAGACATTCAGGCTACTAGTGGGAATGCTTTTTAGCAGAATATCAATAATGACTAAAATGATGTTGTAGAGTCTTAAGGTTATCAGTATGGTCACATTGTTTGCCTGTTGGCCTAGAACTAGGCATGCCAACCTTAGTGCAAAATGAAGGTGTTAGATAGCTAGTAAAGTTTCTATACTAGTGATATTCTAGTTTTTGAATGGGTTAGATGCAAGATCTTTTGCTTTTCACCTAAAGTAAGTGTGTATTGTATTAATTATCGTAAAGTAGTTAATACATATTTTCTCTCCTCTTAGTTCCTCACATGCTATCAGAATCTTCTATGATCTTAGTAGAATCTAAATTGCCCTCATTCCAATGGGCATCACTCTTATTTACCGTAACCATTTCGTAATATCATGCCTAATATCAGTGATTGTTGTGATGGCACCATGCCTATTCTTGGTGATCGTTATGTAGCATTGAGCGTGTTTCTGGAAACCTTTTCAGAGACACCTCACATTTTTTCCGTGGCTTTTTTGGTGGTTCTGTGCATCTTTCCAGCTACACCACATGCCTTTTTGGTGACCATTCCTGCAGTTACCTGCATTTATTTTCTTCAGCAGTTATTCTGGCAGCATGGGTGTTTGTCCACTGTTCCTGCAACTACAATGACAATCTCCTAGCAGTCAGAACTAATCTTTTCCCATGACTTTTTGGGTGCTGTACAACAAATTTAATCCATTTCTCTTCTTTTCATTAGCTGCAGACCTATCATTTAAGTTATTCTTTCAAGAAAATGAAATCTAGCACTTTTTGGTATAAGCTGATCCATGCTCTTCAATATCAGAGATGCCTACACTAGTTGGAGCTCTATGGAAGTTAGAAAATCTATCAGGAAAATCTGGATCATGATTCATGACCCCAGCCTTCAATATCAGAGATGCCTACACTAGTCGGAGCTCTATGGAAGTTAGAAAATCTATCAGGAAAATCTGGATCATGATTCATGACTTTGGGTTATTCGGAATGGAAGAAACAATAGATTTTTCGATGGAGTTTTAACTCCAATTTTGTAAGCTTAAGGTCAGTTGTTTGGTTAACCTTTTTAGTTGGGCCAACTTTTCCCCTGTAAATAACTTAGATCACTACCTGGATTTCGTCTGCTGCTTAGCTCTGTAAGTTTTTTGTTCTTACTGAGCTGACAGACCCCCCCCCCCCCCTTTTGTATCTTTACATCTACTGGATGCCTTAATGAAATCTCACATCATAAAATATAAAAAATAAAATGAAATCTTGTGATTCATTGGAGTGTAATCCCATCATTGGAGTCAAGGGAAGGTAGAGTTTGCGCAGACCTTACCCCTACCTAAGAGGTAGTGAGGTTGCTTCCGATAGACCCTTGGCTCAAGGAAAAACAGTCCAAAGCAGTCCAAAAATAGAAGTAATGGCATAGTAACAGAAATCAAAGTACAAGAAACTATAGGAGCAATACTATGACTACTAACTAGTGTGGACGGATATTGAGACGACACACTCTATTATAAGATTCTTATTTCACTTTATGTTTTATTCCCATATTCGCCTCTATATTCCTGTTAATTGTATACCTTCCATTTATTATTTGCACTACCGTTTAGGATCCTATCAGTACTTCTCCTCCATCTCCTTCTGCAAACAGCTTACTCTTGACTAGTCATAGTCGTTACTGACGCAACATTTTCAATGGTTCATGCCTGCACCAAATCCTTCTTTTATCGTGGTATCTGCTTCCTCCCTATATTTCCTGGTGGCTTTCCATAGAGGGGTTCTTCAATTTTACTCCAACCCATCTAGACCTTATCCTTGTTTGGCATAACCCCATTATTCCTTTCTGTTGCCCTGTTATTTGCTTCTATCAGTGAATTTAAAGGTGAAGCCCTTTGTCACTGTTATTGTGAATGTGCACTTACACTGGTATTTATGACAAGATCAAAATCTGAAACTGTGTTAGTGCTTTTGTAAGGTCTCTTGCTAATTGTAATAGAGCTATCATAAGGTCTTTTGCATAGATAGATCTGAGGGATCCAGATAAAATTTTAACTAAATCCTCGAGTCCTCTTGTAGTTTATAGTTGGTACGAGGAGAGGTAGAGGTAGGCCGAAGATGTATTGGGGACAGGTGATTAGACAGAACATGACACAACTTCAGGTTATCAAAGACATGACCTTAGATAGGAGGATGCGGAGGCAGTGGCGCACACAAGAATTTTTCTAAGTGTCTCCATTAAAAGGACAAGAATGGCTCAAGAGGAAAATCAATGAAGCTTTTGCTTTAGACCTCCAAAAATTTGAGGCCTCATAAATAGTGAACTTTATGAAAAATATTTTAGTGAAAATTAGTGATAATCGAAATTAACTGAAACGATAATTGATAAAAATTCTCATATTTTTATAAAGAAGGATTGATTATCAACAAATTGTGTTAAAAATGGTTAAACATGTGTAAAAAATGTACTTTGTGCTATTCAACAAATAAGAAGCCTAAAAGTAATAACTTTGAAAAATATTAGTTCAAAATTGGGTGTCCACAATCATCCACACGTAGTATCATGCATTTAACATGAAATCAAGCACAAGTCAAGTTTGAACTTATTCAAAATTGAACTTCTTAGTATTTGACATCCCATTTCCTTTGAAAGTGGAAAAAAGAAAAATTGGAGTTCTTGGTATTTGCATCCCATTCCTTGGGTGCCAAGGGCATGACTTAGTGTCAACGAAGTGGTTGAGAACCATGAGGTCTCAAGTTTAATTCCTAGTGGAGGCAAAAAAAATGCTAGGTGGTTTCTTCACATCTGTCCAACCCTTGGTGGATAGAGTTACCCGTTACTTGTGTTGGTGGGAGGTAGTAGGTGCCTCGTGGAATTATTGAGGTGTGACCAAATAGGGCGGACACTACGGTTATCAAAAAAAGAAATTGCCTTTTTTGTGGATTTTGTATTCTTAACTCATGGACAGGAAACTTTGTCCTGAGTTTTCTTTGTAAATTGAACTTGCCTTGTTCATTTCGATGCCCTAAAGTTTTTTCCTTTTCCTTCTCTCTAGTTAAGAATGTCAATATTATGAAATACTAAATATTGCAAGAATAGGTACCTTGCAATATGGGAAAGATTTGTAGTCGATGTAATTGTGTAATTAGGAACAGGAAATAGTTTCTTTTCCTTTTCTGTATTACTTGTAAATGCTTTTTTAAATCTCAACATGCTTGAGGAATCAAGAAATTCATTCTCCTTTCCTTTACATGATATCGGAGTCGAGGGTTCAGGTCCCCGGACTGTTAAAAAGTTATTCCCTATTTTGTTCCCAAAAAGAAAGAGAGTGAGGAAGAAAGGAAGTTGAAAATCTGGTTCATTGACAGGAGAGTACCTGGCAAGTTTCTAGTCTCACGTCCCTCTTAGAAGGGCTTCCCAGTCTCCAGCAACCCCAACCCCAAAACCCTGGCACTGGAAGCCATGAGTTCGTGTCTTACGTGCCATCCATCTTCTTCAGCAGAGTTTCATCCACAGGCTCATGGGTCTTTTTCCCACAACCTTCCTACCGCGATCATTCTATCAAGGTCAACCAAGTCCCCTGCTTCATCTTCTCTTTCACTTTCTATTGGGTTAGATTTTCTTTCCCAAACCACTTTACTGTTGTTGACCCGACCTTGAATTTTTTCTCCCATATGATGAATTGCTTCTTTCCTTTCTAACTTCTTATCCTCACTGTTCAGATCTTCCTTCTAGTTTGTCATATTCACAATTTCCTAATATTGACACATTTGATGTCTCCCAACTCTCGCATAATATGTGATTGGAATGGTTTAAGTCCAGCTCTTCTCAAATTTAGGCCAGCAGTAGTAAAAATGATGAATATCTATGTTGGAAGTAGTCGCACATCTAAAGAAAACCAGCTATTGAGGCCATTAAAGTGATGAGGGCCAATGAGGAACTCTTAGATATATATTTTTAAATGGGAAGTTTCAATGCCTGGTGAAATGTTACAAATTAGTTTGGAAGAAAATGTCTATCCAAATAGTGGAAGAAGCCTGTAGAAAATGGGACTGTGAGCACGACATAGTCTTGGAACTTTCTCTACTTTGGTTTTGGTGTCGGGATTCTGTTGGGTTAGGACCAGTGCATTCTTTTGGTATGTTTTATTTGGAAACCAGTTCCTGAGATCATGCAAGATCATCGTATCTTAAACGTCTTAGTTATCTTATAAAGTGGTAATGTATCATTTATGCTTATCTTCTTCTGATACCTTAACTATTTCCCTCAATATTCTTACTGGTTCATTCATGACAAAATTTGAATGACTGTTGTTTCATTTGATTGCTTATATGCAGGAAGATGTCAAGGATTGGACAATTGATGTTATAACTGACGCACTAACACGAGCTGAAGAATGTGCTAAACGAGGATCGAACTAAGCTTTTAAGTCGATAATAGTGGTAAGCTAGTTTAACAACAACAGCTTCTTATGTACCAGGAAGGCTCTTCAACCTCAGTTGCTCATTACAATTTACAACATACAATCCTTCTACTATCAGAAGTGGAGAAATGCTGCCTTTACAATGAATTAAAGTGTGTGTGTGTGTGTGTGTATATATATATATATATATACACTTTAATTCACAAAGATAATATTTTCATTGAAATTAGAGGCTGTATGGACTGAATTTTTCAATTAAAAAAGAGAGAATTTTTATGATAAACTTTCTTCTTTAAAATATGTGCTTGATAAAATCTTGTTTTATCGTTATCTCGATTTGTGCTTCAGCACGCGCGTCTATAATTTGTACTCAAAGATAGTGTTAAAGAATATGATCAATAGTTTGAAAAATGAGCAAGTCTTGAAAACTAACGTCTTTCATGTTTTTCAGTATTTGTCTTCACCTAATTAATTGAGTAATAATTTAGGCATTTTAGACTTCTAAATTAAGATAAACTAAAAATTAATGAGGATTTCTTTCTTTTAAAAAGAAAAAGAAAAAAATCAGTGTTTTTGGCCAAAAGAGATGTCACATAGCTTGTATATTGAGATAGTTCAATTGATTAATAGATTCAAATATTATATTATAAGAAAAATATACTTAGCAGAAGTAGATGATAAACATTTTTTTTATTAAAATGACTTTAATATCCTTAAAGTATTTTTACACACACAAAAAAAGAAGATAAATAACTAGTAAAAAAGTAGAGATAATTACAGATTACTATGTCGTAAGAAAAGTATTTCATAGATCATAAAAATATTAGGGACATAATTATAAAAAGTTGGTTACATTGAAAATATTTTTATAAGTTGTAATTCATAAATTGGGGTCAATTTATGACTTTCGATTAATTTTGACTTATAAACATTTGATTAGTAAAAAAAATATTTTTGATGAGCTTATAAGCTTAGTCAATTACTTTTTTATTACGCGACCAATCAAATATTGCATTGATCAACCAACCAAACACTAAAATTATTTATGCTAATTATTATGTTAGAATAATTATGCCAATACAATCCATCAATCGACCCCTTCATGTAGTGCCACATTGTAATAGGGTGCAATTACATAATTTGAAATTATTTGTTTGATCATATAATTGATTGGTCAATGCAAGATTGAGCCTAATAAAGGAAGAGCAATTACATCATGTAATATTGGTAAAATATTCATTTTTTATACTTGCTATTAAATATTAATCACTATTTTTAAACTTGTTAGTAGTAACATTTAGCCACTCTTTTGATATGAAAGTTTTTTTGAACAAAATTATCCTCAATCAACCAATGCTAATTTTTAAAGTTTTGACATGTGGAGTTCTAGCACACTATGCTAAAGTCAAAATTTCTAAATTATAACTCTGATGAACTTTATCATTTTGTGTTCCACTTCGATAAGCTTCATTTCTCTAATGATTCTATATTTTATATTTTTTTTATATATTTTTGTATATGTTTCATCGAATAGATTTGTTTTATATAAGTAGAAACAATAGCGGACTTCCTTCGTGAACTATTATAAAAAAAATGGCTATAAGTGTTTGCAAAATATCACTTTTAGTCACTCTAAAAAAATTTCATATAAAATTTAAATTCTAAAAAGAAAATAAAATAAAAGATAAAAAGATTTTTTTTAGTAGATGCATATAAAAATGTTGTGACCAATTATATATCATATGATGTGACATTAATTTTTCTAACATGGATATTATGTGTAATTCATGTCAGAGCATGTGAGGAACACACAATATTAGAAATGCTTAAAATTTTTATTTTAAATAAATTCAAGTATCTAATTAAAATTTCGTGAAGTAAAAGGGTCCAGTTGATCAATCATTTAGAATAGATGAGGTAAACTAATAAGCTCAGATATTAATAAACTCAATAGAAGAGTTCAGAACCAAATATACAAGTCTCCCATATAATTTCCCTTGTTTTTTTTAAAACGTATGTATTCAGTAATACTACTAGTAGTAGTACTTATAAATATGAGTACTATTTAATATTTTCTAATATACACACACATACTTTTCACACTTCAAAGTTTATTCACAGAAATGTTTTTTTTTTTATAATTAACTTTCATATAACCAATTACTATGGTAGTAAAGTGATAAGTATTCCTTCAATCTCTAATCAAAAGGTCTCAAAATCTAGTTTTTTTGGGTATGAAGTCATCTTTCTAATAACGTGTTTTATCCCCAATTCACAAAGTTAGTCCGAATTTAGTCGGACTCCGGTGTGACTAGTGGTTGGGTTTCCAAATACGCCCATTTTACTGGTAAGCAGACGAGAGATTCGGAGTGGTTGAGTACCATACCCTCTCCTTATGTAGCTAAGTTTACTCACACTTCCAGCCTCTACACAACCGTTGAGCAAATATCCTTTTCCACTCTTCTTAAGCTCTCCTCTCTCTCTCTCTCTCTGTTCCCTGTTTCTTTTTCTGCTGATGGAAGAACTCTACTGTCATCTCAGTTAACGACAAAGACTTCATTTTTATTAACTTTCTGTATTCGGGTTGCAAGCTATTCTGGATCTGTTCTTGACGCTTTTTGTTTAAGCTGATTTTAGTGGCTAGAAGGTATATATTCGAGGTAAACAAATCTGGGTCGACGTGTTCTTGAAGTTTCATCTCATGGTTTGACTGCTTTTTTCTTTTTTTCTCCAGTTAGTCATTTGGTGAGTACCCATATATCAGTTTCTTGGTATTTCCCACTGTGTCTTTTGGATTTTATAAGAGTTGTTGAATTTGATAGTGATTTCTGTTCTAATCTTTTGGATCTAATTTCTCTTTTGTTAGTTTGGATTTGCATGTTTGTGTTGATGTTGAATGAGATCTCCTTTGTGACTGTAATGTGATTCGTTTAACTCAAATCTTTCTAAAAGAGTGTAAAGGGTGTCTTGCTTTCTTGATTTTGCTTTTGATGGGGATGTAGGGTATTGTTACTTGTTAATTAGCAGTACATGTCTTTCAGTGAGTCTTCAGTTTACAAATGGAGGATATGTTTACCAGATGTAGAAATTGAGGCTTCTATGGCTTTGTTTGCAACAGTTTAGATTTTGATTCAGGACTCGTGAATTAGTAGGACTGACGACCTTCGTTCCCTTGCTCTCTCTCCAGATCTTTGCAGGATGATAAAGAATCCTTTTTTGAATTGTTTTTATATCTTTTTGTGCTTAGGAATGGGGATTTGATATTCTTGTGTTCGTGGTTGTATGAACAAGATTGATGTTAAAGGTTGCGCTTTTGGGTTTTGAATTGGGTACTATTATCTTTGACTTTGTTATCTTACAGTCTTACAATTGCAGATTCCAGTAGAATATTGAAAATCAACACAACATGTGAGTGTTCCCATTTGGGACTTCCGTTTGGACATGAATTTGTACCTCTTATCCCCAATCAACCTGTCTTCTGTAAGCGGTATTGGCTTGTTACTACAAAAATGCTTGAAAGAGAAGTTGCTGCAACCGTGCAAGCAAATTCATGCATTAATGTTAACATCACACACTGACATGAATGCTTTGTTGTTGAATTCAAAGCTCATTGGTGCCTATGCAAGTTGTGGGGATCTAGGTTCTGCTGAGCTTGTGTTCCAAAGAACAACAAACCTGAATATTTTTGCGTTCAATTGGATGATTTCAGCTTTAGCATTCCATGGCTACCCTGAGAAATCCATTGGATACTTCTCTCTTCTTCAACAATCAAGAACTATTCCAAACAAGTACACATTTGCTGTTGTGTTAAAAGCGTGTGTTGGTCTAATGGATCTGAACAAAGGAAAGGAAGTGCAAAGTATGATATATAGAATGGGATTTGAGTCAGAGCTATCGGTTGCCAATGCCTTGATTGATATGTATGGTAAATGTGGCAATACGGAATATGCTCGTTTAGTTTTTAATGTAATGGTCGAGAGAGATGTTGTATCCTGGACATCAATGATATATTCATATGCTAACGTGGGGAAAATTGAAGAATCCTTTATTTTGTTTGAAAAAATGAGGTTAGAAGGCATAAAGCCTAATGATTTTACATGGAATGTAATGATCGCTGGATATGCTAGGAGAGGAGACTGTGACACAGCTTTTATGTTGCTCTCTAAAATGAGTGAAGAGGGGTTGACTCCAGATTTGGTTACCTGGAATGCAATGGTCTCAGGGTATGTTCAGAGCCACAGATCAACTGAAGCTCTAGCATTATTGCAGGATATGTTGGATGCTGGAGTGAAGCCTAATGAAGTCACGCTCACTGGGCTTCTTCCCGTCTGTGGGTTGATTGACTCTGCGTATACAGGGAAAGAAATTCATGGCTTAGCATATAGATTAGAGCTTTTTGCTAATGTCTTTGTTGCTAGTGCTCTCATTGACATGTACAGTAGATGTGGGAGTGTAGAAGATGCTTGGAATGTTTTCAGTTCTGTTCCTTTCAAGAATGTTGCATCATGGAATGCTATGATAGGTTGTTATGGGAAGCATGGCAGAGTAGAAAATGCAATCAAACTTTTTGAGAAGATGCAGTATGAAGGAGTGCTGCCAAATGAAGTAACCTTAACTTCTCTTCTTTCTGCATGTAGTCATGGTGGTTTAGTTGAGAAGGGTTTGAAGATCTTTTGGTCCATGGAGGAGTCTTATGGCATTAGAGAAAGGAAAGAGCATTATGCTTGTGTTATTGATCTTTTGTGTCGTGTCGGGAGGCTGGAGGAGGCTTATGATATAGTCAAAGATATGGCAATAGAAGTTACAGATTCAATTATTGGTGCTTTCTTCAGTGGCTGTAAGGTCTATGCAAGGAGAGATCTTGCTGAAAAGATGGCTAAGGATATATTGCAGATGGATCTGAAGAAGCCTGAAGGTCTTGTAGCCCTTTCAAACATTTATGCTGCTGAGGGAGAGTGGGAGAATGTTGAGAATGTGAGGAACATGATGAAGGACAAGGGATTCAATAAGATGCCTGGTTCCAGTTGGTTGTAGAGGATAGGAATAGCATGATACACAGAAATAGATCTAGGAATGTGAAGCAACATTTGCTTTTAAACTATTAGATAATGGTAAGAACGTATAAGATATACTTGCTTTGCTTTTGCAATAGTGTTGAAAATGATTAATCAAGGTCTCACTTCCTTTTCAAAAGAACCTATGTTTTGGGAATGAGAAATGTCGTTTACATGATATAAATATACTTCCGCACTTACCTAAATGATCTGAGTTCTCTGTGTTGTGCCTTTACCCTTCACAAGTTGGAAATGTTGCTTATCTTGATGGTAGTTTCAGCTGCATTGAGCGCAAATCTGAGAATTCTTCATCCATGCCCAAATAAAATAGAGAACCTTTGTTTTTAAAAACAAGTGGATTGGTGCAGTCGTACTTGAATTTCTTCCTTATTTTGTGCTCCTTGGCTCATATTGCCTGAAAAAAGAAGAAATTCTTTGAAAAGTGTACTCTTTCACTTTGAAGTGGCCTTTTAGTTTGGTCACCTTAAGTTATGATATTACACTATGAAGTCCAATTTTCGGGATTGAGTTTAGTTTTACCGATTGACTCTGTGAAGTCCACAACTCAATAAGTTAATATTTTACTGGTTGTTAGGTTTGGTTGTATTCTTTGTTTCATTTTTCTCTCTTTCTTTTCTTGGATGCAATCTTGTCCTCAGAACTAGCTGTACATGTTATTGTAGTAGTTGTGGAATAAGCTTATACTGTTGAAGTATGTCTCATCTATAAGCTAAAAGCTAAGGTGTTAGAGAAGGCATACTTTTAATTATTTTATTATATCATATCTCATTATGCCCCCTTACGTGCAGGCCTGCTTATTTTTCTTGGGCTAAATACGTGAAAATTCCTTACACTATGTTGAAATGTGTGACTATCTCACTGTTAGACTGAGCACATTTTTAATTATTTGATCATATTATATCTCAATAAATACACTGAGCAGTTTATTTCAGTGTGTTACTAATTTCGGTTGGAGCCACAAACTGATTAGGACTCTTAAAGACTAATTGGTGTTCTAAATACTTTTGTTGCAAAGTCCAATTCAACTGTCTAACCTTTTATTGTTTTCTCTCAACCTTGTCCTAGTATCTGTTTTGGGAGCTGGATTATTCATATGTTTTTCACCCTTGACCAGCGAGTCTTGTTACCCTAGTCCCCAAGAGGTTCGACTTTTTTACACTGATAAAAAAAATAATGTCAAACAGCTTTCTTGTCTTCTCTTTCCAAGATAATGCTATGCTGGAATGGACACAAGGATTGTTATAATAGTAGTTTTGGTTGAACTGTGTTGTTTCCTAGAAAGGATGTGGGAGGCTGAAGAGAATTTGATTGGATTAAAATACTTGCATCCAGTTGCTTAGTCCAAGTTAAATGAAAGTAAAGCTATTGTATTTCCTCCTCTCTGTAAGGAAAAATTTGAATTGGAGGACTTGGATTCCGCTGCCACTTCCTTAAAAATGAGGGTTACAATCTGTACATTCCCCTTTTACTTCCACTCGTGCACCCATTCCTCCTTTCACCCCCATCAAACATTCCTCCACTTGCCTTTGTACCTGTCCGTGTGTAGATTAAATATGTTTAACATGGAATGTAAAGTAGCGCTAAGTTGATTTCTACACTATGTTATGACCTGTAATATTGGTTATCACAGTTTCTTAAATTTGTGCACAAGTAAGGGCCTTGCATATTTGCATTTGCCTACTTTTAAAGCCTTCTGATGATATGATTCTACTGTTGTTTTTATATTCACCTACTTGAGAGTAACTATAGCTGATCTTTTACATAGGGAATTCAGCTATTTTTTCTGAGTAATACTGGTGGAGGCTGCAGGATAGCTGGAATATACTGACTGAAGCTAGACATAGTTGATAGTGCTAAAGAAAAAATACACTACTTTTCACGGCGTGTGCCTGCAAAAGGATTCTGCTGAAATTACATATCTGCATGCATCTTTATCTGGATTATGTTTCGACATATCAAATCCTGTTTTTCTTTATTCCAAATATGGGTTTTGGTAGGTGTGAATTAGTAAAAAAGAGTGGACAGTTTGTTTCTATACTCAAAAGAGTAGGAACAGGAGGTAATTCTAACTTACCAATCATATAGCAACTTCAAACTTCAGCTCATATCAATCAGAGTTACCTGGTAATGAAGGTCTTGACTTCCTTGCATTGTCACATAATTTATGTTCTCTGGGTAGTACATCTCGTTACTTAGACAATTGATGTACGTTTTCTAGCTATGAAAAGAAAAACCATGTGAACCTTTTCTTTGTATCACAGTGGTACCTTTGTCTTCTCTGTGGACAGCCAGTTCTCACCTCCCATTCCCATGCTTGTAATCCCCTGCAAATACTTAAAAAGGAAAAAAGAGAGATTGTATGATTGTTGGTGTGCCCATGATTATTAAGTGTTGTGTGCACTTTTCTATATATGACCTGAACATCCGTCTGTGTAATTGTCTTTTTGAATTTTTCCATTGGAAAACATAGTTGATTCATGTCTCCTGATGTTTTATTTAGCAGGTGTTTCTGCTGCTATTTTGCTAAACTCTGGGGTTTTCAAGGCAATGGGTCGAGGTAGAGGAAAGGGTAAGAAATTGACTGTACTTGACCCTGATGATCCAGGAAGTGATGAGGAAGAAAAGATCCCCACACAGAAGAGGAGAGGAAGGCCACAAAAATCACTCAAAGATGACATTGATGAAGAAGCAGTTGAGATGATTGAAGAGGAAGATTCTGAGAGTGAAAAACTTGGAATTCAAAACTTGGAGATAAAAGGTTCTGCAACAGAAAATGGGAAGAAAAGGAGACGGAATACTCGGGTGAAAGAAAAGCATGATTCAGTAAAAGAGGAAAATGGTAATGGAACAAGATCAAGCACTGATGAATCTGCTAGGTCCAATAATGTTTTCCGTCATAGGCGGAAAAACAAGCCTTGCCGCGCTGCAGAAGCTGGTGTTAAGTGCAACTGACGTTTTGGTTCTGCCTATGTGGACTTTGTTCCTGTTACACTGTAAATCGCGCGCCTTAATTTCTGTTTTTCCTTTCTTTATGCTCATTTTGGTACCTTGCATACATTGACCTTTTCTTAACCTTTTTGGGAAGGTCCTGAGCTGGTCATACTTCTTGTTATCTTCAATACTAGTAATTTTGTAATCTTTGACCATTTCTTCTTGAGATCTCCAGGCTAAAACTTATGATTATTGCTTGTTCATATGCAGATCACATTTCATTTCATATGCAAACTGTTATTCTCTGACTATACATGTTTCTCCTATGTTGCTTTTGATTGTTCTTGTCTAGCGACAGGTGAATTTAATCAAGATTTTAAGCATAGCCCTTTGTCATGGACTTAGAGTATTTGCTAAAGCTCCGTGCGGCACTTGACAACTTACGCACTATTCTTTCAAGATCTCGTAAGCTCAAGTAAGCCTTTAAGACTAAGATCGCTAAGAGATGAAAAGAAAGACTTAGAGAATTTTGGAAAGTTTGGAAGAAGGCTTTTTGTATTGCTTGGAGAATGCTTACAACTTGCTTGGTTGGTTGGTGCCTTGCAAATGAATGACACCTCTATTTATACTAACTCCTAAGGGCCTAAGTGTAAATAATATTTACTTAGAAGTCCCTAAGTTATTTATACTTTAGTCCTAACTCTAGAATTCTCTACACACACTTTAGAGTTCTCCGCAAGCCTCTCCTCAACTCTAGAATCTTCTGCCCCTATTCGGACGCCAAATTTAACTTTGAAGTGGCGGGACATGACACTCTCCCCCACTTATTGATGCGATGATCGCGTCGCATCGTTGCTGCTTCGCCAACCGAGTCTTGTCCTCTTGTATGTGTGGCCAATACTTCATTGACTAGATCAACGCCCTCGCGCAATGCCTTCAGTTGCTTCCCGATCTCTTTTAGCTTGGTCTTATGGTCTACCTCTTTCCTAGGAGGCATGCGCCTCGGCGGCTTCTTTGGCATCACGATCTTGTTCTCCTTTTTCGTGTATGGTGGCAAGGACCTTTTTGCACCATTGTCTTCCTTCGGACTTGCAATGATGGCTCTAAACGTCGACTCCTTCTTCTTAGGGGTTTTCTCGAGCTGCATGACTGTTAGACAAACTCGTCCTTTTGCCGTTGGTATCTTAACCAAGGGCACCATGCATGACCCTCCTTGCTCCATAACCACGAGTTGTTGGAGATAAGGATCGATCACCGCATGGCACTGTCGGAAGAATTCTTGCCCAAGAATTAGGTCAAAGAGATCTAAAGGAGTGACAGTGAAATTGGTCTTACCTTGCCACTGGCCCAGTGTGATGCTTACTCCATGCGCAACTCCATACACAGGAGTCGATGGTGCATTGATCGTCCTGAATTGGGCGTTACTTGGATGGTAACTCAACCCCAGCCTTGTCGCTGCCGCCTTGGTCATGATATTGGCCTCTGCACCAGTGTCGACCATAGCACAAGCCGGTCTTCCATTGATCGTGAGGTTGACATATTGCGCGCCGTATCCTTTTGGCTTCCCTGGCTGCTTGGTGATAGCTCTGCATAGTCCTATCAAGCCCAACTGCGCCTTGTCCTTGCTCCTGTGCGTCTTTCTCCTTGCGCTCTAGCAAGATAGTACCAAGGCTTTTCAGTTCAGGGCACTTGGCATAACCATGCGGCCCACCGTATATGTAGCAACCACCTCTTTTGGCCGTTTCTGCCTTTCTCTCCGTGTAGCCATGACGTGCAGACTTCTTGCCATCTGACTTACAGGTATCATGTTTCTTGGGATGTGGCCGTTGCTCCTCGACTTTGCCACGATCTCCCCCACCATGGTTATGACTACCTCTTATCTCCTCTCTTCTGGCTCTGTCGGGCTTCTCATGCCTGAAGTCTGTCAAAGCTTCGGCCTGCGTGATGGCTTCATCTATAATCCTGACTTGCCGACGTTCCAACTCCGTCCTGGCCCAATTTTGCATCCCATCCATGAAGTGGAACAACATATCATCATCTGTGAGGTTAGGAATTTGAAGCGTGAGGGTGGTGAACTCCTACACATATGCGCGTATGCTACCCGTTTGCTTCAACTCCCTAAACTTGCGCTTCGCCTCATAGATGACGTTGTTAGGAAAGAAGGCCTTCTTGAACTCTTCCCGAAATTGCTCCCAGGTGTTGATGGTGCACATCCCCTTCCCTATCTCGGCCTCCTTGCGCCTCCACCAAAGCATGGCCATCTCCGAAAGATACAACACAGCGGTGTTGATCTTACTTTCGTCGCTTTTCAGCCTATTGCACTTGAAGTAATTCTCCAAATGCCATAAGAAGTTCTCCACCTCTTGCGCGTCACGGACGCCTTTGAACATAGGTGGCTTGGGAGCCTCGACCTTGGCGTCCCTATCTCGGTCAAGTGACGATGATCCTCCAACTTCCACACCCTCCTTAAGTGCTTTCATCTCGGCCTTCATGGTCTCAATCGTGCTTAACGCCTCCATAAGCCGACACTCTAAGGAAGTGATAGCCTCCTTCATCTCGAACTCGACCCGCTGACGTCCCTCCAACTCTTTACGGATGGTTTCGATCTCCTCAAGGGTGAAGTCCTCCAGAGTCTTGAACTTGCCATCGACCTTGTTCAAGCGTCTGCCTAAGATCTCCACGGCCTGCCTCGCCGTTTCAACCCTTGCGATCCACTCCTCTCTGGGTATGACGTCAATGGGCTCCTCGCCACGGTCATCGTCACTTGCTTCAGTAGTCGAATGTGGGTGAGATGTTAGTGCCTCGCTTGGTGTAGGGTCGAGCAGCATTTCCTCGCTACTCTTAAGGTGCTTCCTTCCCTTGCGGTTCTTCTTTCCTCCCTCCGGACGGACATTGGTGGTGCTAGCGGCATTCACGTCTCCTTCGTTTGCCATTCTCTTAGTATCAAACTAGGGCTCTGACACCACTTTGTCACGGACTTAGAGTATTTGCTAAAGCTCCGTGTGGCACTTGACAACTTACTCACTATTCTTTCAAGATCTTGTAAGCTCAAGTAAGCCTTTAAGACTAAGATCGGTAAGAGAATGAAAAGAAAGACTTAGAGAATTTTGGAAAGTTTGGAAGAAGGCTTTTTGTATTTGCTTGGAGAATGCTTACAACTTGCTTGGTTGGTTGGTGCCTTGCAAATGAATGGCATCTCTATTTATACTAACTCGTAAGGGTCTAAGTGTAAATAATAGTTACTTAGAAGTCCCTAAGTTATTTACACTTTAGTCCTAACTCTAGAATTCTCTACACACACTCTAGAGTTCTCCAAAGTCTTCTTGAAAAATCTAAAGGATTTTAGAGTTCTCCGCAAGCCTCTCCTCAACTCTAGAATCTTCCGCCCCTATCCGGACGCCAAATTTAACTTTGAAGTGGCGGGACATGACACCTTGCCCTGAAAGAAAATGAACTTTGCTCCTTTGGGCACTCTGCACTCCCGTGATCCGTGAGAAGAAAAAAGGATGTTGCATCTTGTTCATGAACAACAAATTGATGGATGTCTTGGCATTGCTTTGTTTTCTCTCCATTCCTATCAGCAAGTTCTGACCTTTTTGTTCCAGAATCAAATCCTCCCGATATATCAACCATGTATGGAAGGTCTTGTAAGCCAAAAGGTCCTTGAATGGTTAGGGAAAGCTTTCATATAATGCCTTTGTTCGTATATTCTTAACTTGATTGGGACTATAACCTTGAATTAGTGAGGAGACGTCAATTTTATGACTCATACATGTTGAATTTCCTTCTTTTTTCTTCTTTACGTGTTTACTTTTTTGTATTTCGACTTCCTTTAGCAAAACCTCGCTACAACATTCTTAGAGCTCGAATATGAGGCCTAAGAATAACAAGTAAATTGATTTAATACTTCTTGTTATCTCTGTCATGTGGACATAAGTTTTCCTTTTTATTTTATTTTATGTTTATGAAGATCGCAATAGAATGAATTGAACATAAAATAAACTTGTGAACCATTAATTATCATAAGAAATAATGTGCATCGTGTTTTTTCACACGGTAAAATAGAACTAACAAGAAAAAGATCATATAAAAATGTTCTAGAGAACAAAAAAATGCCTATTGCCTGTGTTTTATTCACTGTAATAAAAACAAAAACTACATGGCAAGCTCAAGTTCAATAACAACATAGCCAATGTAAATTCTAAATCGACACCAAACTTGACATCAGAAAAAGAGATTACATTCATTTTTTGGGCATATCCTTCCATTTCTCTGCTGATCTTCTCTTCTTCATAAATTGCACACTTCTAAAATAAAAATTCACATACACATAAAAATAAACACAAATACAAGTTTGCACCCATAGCCGGGGCTCCTCCAACAACGAAAAAGAGTAAAAGAAAATACAGGTCCTATTTCGTCTTTTTTTCTTTAAAAAGAAGTTCTGGCAAAAATAGAATTATCACAAAGTAAAATTTGTAACTGAAAATTCGTGACAAGCTCACAGGCCGCTGGTATTAGGGTTTCTGTGATTGGATTGTTCAACAGTTGAGTCCTGACTTATTCACTATTTTCCTACTTCATTGATTTTTTTGATTGGGTCTTAATAAAGTACACGTCAAAACTCGAGAAGAAAGCTTAAATTTTAGTCATATCGTTATACTTAGTTTTGGTACAGCTTGTTTAATTTTAGTCGTAATATGTTTAAAACCATAAATTTAAAAACATTTTGATACATTTCACATATCTATAATATAAAATCATAAGAATAAAGATTCAAGGTATCTTCTTTACTTTCTTGAGTGGGGAAGGTGGGCCAATGTCGCCAGCCACGTCCGATGCATGCAGGCCTTGGCTGATGCTGCCAGCTGTTGGCCGACGTTAGTCATCCGATGCACACAGGCCATTACACCTTCAACCTTTAACAACCCGTTTCTTAAACGGGACATCATTGAAAATAGCAACTTCTAGAAAATTTTAAGTGGTTATTAAAACATCAATTCTCCGTCTTTTCCATTTAAACATACTTGATCCTCTTAGTGCGCCAACTATAAGTAAAAAATTATTGGGAATTGAAATAAATTACTATTATACAATTTGAGCAGAAAATGGAATCGCGTTACAAGTATTCTTTGGCCAAAAAGATTCACCTACATAGATCACACCAACTAATTAACTTACAATTCCATCAAACACCTAACTAATATCAGTGATGATAAATAAAACAGCTACGATGCTAATTAGCCCCAGATTGTATATGGGATTTTAAAAGGTAAAAAGTACTTGCAAAAACAAATCAACGCAATTTAAATACATGTTCACATTTTAAATGATAATATAAATAACATAAGCTGAATTACAGCTACATCATCAATATATTCAACACAAATTAAGATACGAATTACAGCCATTTACAATTAAGTATGTACACAGACTAAAGGCACTAACCTGAGAGATTATAAACAAATTAGATCTTGATTACCACAACAAAACATTTTAAGTGACGGAGTAAAGATGAAGAAAATACAAAAAGAAGGTAAAAGCTGTAGGCACCCCTCCACTCCCACTTTTAATAAGATAAGTTGCAAGCACCCTAAGCTATGAATGGTCGAAACGAGACATGCAGATCCTTCCAAAACTAAGCCTGACTGGATTGCTTTTCATATTTTACTTATAAGTCAAAAGTCACAAGTAAGCTTGTGGCTTTTCATATATTTGTAGCATTTTAGCTTAAACCAAGTGCTTATAAGCTACTGCTTGGACTCTCCAAAATTCTTGCTGCACCCATGTCGGATTCTACAAAATGCAGTACTTTTGGAGTATCTAACACGTACCTGTCGACATTTTTGAAGAGTCCGTGCAACATAGCTTATAAGCACTTCTTAAATTTACTTAAGAAGTACTTGAGAGCTGGCTTAAGAGCACTTAAAATAAATCAATATAAACGGGTTCTAAAACAAAGTAACGGTCAGACCAACAATCTACTGTTTTAGGTAAATGGCTTCATCAAATTCTTTCAGTGTCTCAGCACACATTTCTGATAAACTTTAGTGGCACAAAGGAAAATAACTTAAAATATCCACAACTATGATTGAGCACGACCAAGCTAAGCCAACTAAACCACACAAAGTGATAACTAGACACCAGCAGACACCATAGATCTCTTAAAAGTAAAAAGCTCGTGAACTTATCACAGATTGATACCTGAGAAGTAGAGTACTTACTAAGCATAGAACAATACGAGCCTGCATCATATGTATCTATGAAACCAAACTTACAAAACACACAAAAATACTCCAAAAGAAGGTTCTAGCTAATCCATAGTTCATAAACAGAGAAAATGTCTAAACTAAGACAAAGCACAAGCTATATCATATCTATCTAGATATGGTTCTCTGGTCGCACAGTCATAATAAGAAGTAGCAAACTAGGGCTCTCCAAATCTTCTAGGTGGTGTCTCCTTGCTAGTGATCCAAGATATCTACTCGACCCTTGCCTGAGGATGCAGTAACCAAGATACCTGAATGCAACTCCTATAAAGCTTAGGAAAATCTACCTGGAGTAAGGATGGTAACGGCCACTGCCACTATACCCTCCCCTACTTCCATATAAACCTCCTGATCCACCATAACCAGCACCAGTGCCAGATTCGTAAGCAGCACCAGGGCCAGATTCATAACCAGCACCAGGGCCAGCTCCCCCATAACCACCATACCCACCTCCACGGCCATATGCTCCTAGCCCACTGCTACTGTATCCCCCACCATAACCACCAGCATACGAGCCAAAACGACTGGAATAACCAAGTGAGGGGTCTCCACGGTAACCACCAAATTCACTACTGCCAAAGTCTCCATATCTACCACCATATCCAAAGTCACCATACCTAGATCCAAATGACCTATATGAAGCAGGGCCAAAACCTCCACCGTCATAACCGCTATATGAATCGGCAAATCCTCCATAACTATCACCATATCCACGCCCCCTAGAATTACTACCATATGCAGGAGCAGAAGCTGGGTTTGAGGGTTTCTTTGGTTCTGCCTTCTTGATCTCAACCTACAACAAAGAAGCAAGTTAACCTAGAAGTTCCACCTGCATAATAGCCTGACAGCTGAGCACTAAAAGATGCATACTCAATGGAGAAACCTACAAACCTATACTCCTTGCATTACATTAAACTACCACATATGCAGCAGCTCCTTGAGGCATATAGGTATATGTTAAAAGGAGAAAATTAGGCTGGGGTATGCTATGAAAGCACAATCCTGAGGATCCACTATGTATGCACGACAGTCATGTCCCAGAACATTTGAGATCATGAAGAAATATCCTACAAAACTTACCTGAGTACCCATCATGTCCATCCTATTTCCCTCAGCCAGCAAATTATCAACTACTTCTTCATTGTCAAACACAATAAATCCAAAGCCTCTAGAACGCTTGGACACATGATCTCGTATGATCTCATACTCTGTTACTTTCCCAAACTTAGAGAAAAAGTTCTTGAATTCATCTGACAATTAATGTACAAGAGACAACAGTTTAAATACTTCAAGCTTAAAGAATACTACTGCAACTGTCAGACAACAGAACTAGTTAGTATAGAACAAAATGGCACAATGTTACCTTCGGTCATGGTAGTTGGAATGCCACCAACAAAAATCTTCCTTGTTTTAAAATCCTTTGAATCAGCAGATCCTTTTGGGATGGTTCTTTTAATCTCAACCTGGAAAAAGAGAACACCACAATTTGCAAGCCACAATCTTTCAAGGACTTATAATAAGATGATTTTCAGCTGAAGCTAAAAAAACATGTAATACTCAAAACTCTAATAAATAAATGAGACCCACCATCCAAGCTCACAGTCTCACAAGTATATGACTAACTGTGCATATTGCAAGTAATCAATAATGTTTCAATTCAATTCAAATAAATTAACCTGAAAAATCAACACCACAATTTGCAGGTTCTTATAATAAATATGATTTTTAGGTAAAAGCTTAGAAAATCAGTAAAACTTAGAACTCAGATAAATAAATGAAACCCGTCAACCAAGCTCACGAACTCACAACTCACAAGCATATGAAGTAGTCAACAAAATTCACCATAGTTCTCTAATATTTCAACTCAAAATCGACTACAATTGAACATCAAGGAGCTACATAAAGCCATATAAAACTGAAGCTAAACTACTCACTTGTTTGTCATTGATAATATGGTTTTCAGCTATAACAGTGTCTACAACTGTTGGATCCGCAAAAGTGATGAACCCAAAACCTCTGGGTCTACCTGTTTGCCTATCTTTCATAATCACCGAGTCTATTATCTCCCCATACTTCTCAAAGTACTTCACAAATTGTTCTACGCAATTTACATTAACACCCTCGTCAGAAAATCAAAACCCCACTAGCAAGAAACAGTTAATACATCAAAACAAGTCTTCAAAAACACTAACCTCGCGTCGTCTCTTTCGCTACGCCTCCAATAAAGATTTTTCTGTTCAAGGAAAAACAAAACAACAAAAATCCCTAATCAATACACATCAAACTTCGTATGTAAAACAATAATTTGGGCAATTCACCTACATCTTTTCCTAAAGAGTTCATTATTTATCCAACAAAAAGAGAAAAAAAAAACGAACCCAGGACTAGCGCCATCGCCGAAATCGTTCTTCCTGGAACCCATGGCTAAGATTGGGTATTGTGGATTGGTCAGATCTGAGAGAGTGTAAACGGAAAGCTAGGGTTCGTGGCTGTGTTTTAATATCAGTTGGAACAACAATTGAAGATTGGTGCTTATGGTGCAATATATACAAAGGCTTGGGAGCTTCTGGAAACTTTCTTGCTTTCAATTTTGTTTTGGTTTTCGAGTTAGAATCGGATTAATTTGAATTCATATCAGGCCTATTGAGGTTATACTTTTGATTATAGCTTTCAAAAAGGGCCGGCCCAAGCCTCATGGGCCAAGGAATTTGAAGGGCTAGGGTGGGTCAGTCCTTCATTTGAAGGGCCTGGAAATGTTCACCCAATTTAATCCTAGAAGGGCCAAGGGTTGGGGCGGGCTAGCCATTTTTTTTTTAAACTTATAATTCTATAACATCAAGGAAACTGAGAAGATTTTTAAATTAAATATGGCAAACAATGGTATTGTGTCAAAAACACTAGAAACAAATTTAATGTAATTAACATGTATCTCGCACACCAGATATGCGAGCGAGATAAGAGAGTGACCAACAAGATGGGAGGAAGGCGAGAGCGCGATATTTGTGTATGTATCCTAAATACATGCAAATCTACTTAAATAGAGTTATTTAGAACAAATTAATCTAATTTTAAGTCTATATATTTCGAGATACATGTATCTGGACATACCAAAATATAGTAAGATTCATAATATTACAACATAGTGTGTACTTAGGGGTCGTTTGGTTACTGTATAAGATACATCTTATTCGTGTATAAAAAGTTGCATTAGCTTTACTATGTTTGGTAGAAGTTTTGTATTAGGTATAAAAGTCAACATAACTTATACCATGTTTGGTTGGTAAGAATTTAAATGTTGTATAAAAGTTATTCATGTATTAATTTATACAGTGTTTGGTTGTATTTTTTGTAGTCCTACATTATTAATACCAACATAACTTATGAGGGAATCTATGTATAAAGTTATGCATGGTAAAAGGTGGAATAAGTTACGTGGGTATTAGTTATATATGTATTAAAATAATAAATTACATGTTTACCCTATTAATTTTAATTTTTTTTTAATTGGAAACTTTACTGTTTTCCTATCTATGTTTGTTGTTTTTATTTCTTTTTATATATTGACCATTTTCATTTCTTTTTATATAGGGAAAAAGTCTGAAAGTTATCCGAACTTTAATTGAAATTGCTGTAACAATACCGAACTTTGAAAAGGACCTTTTACCCTCTACACTATTTAATAGTGTATTTTAAAGGTATATATGTGCCCACGTGGACATCATAAATATTGCATCATTATAAATAGTAATGTATCCACATGGGCACATATATACCTTTAAAATACACTATTAAATAGTGCAGGAGGGTAAAAGGTCCTCCATAAAGTTTGGTATCGTAACAACAATTTCGGCTAAAGTTAGAGTATTTTTCAAACCCTTTTCCCTTTTATATACTTACAGTTTTTATTTATTTATGCAAATATAAATATATTTTTAATATTAGAAATTTGATTGTATATTTTTTTATGGTACATATGCTAATCAAATATTAGCATTATATATTATTCAATATATTCCGCATTTTATTAGCATGTATTATTATTTTGTAAATAATATATATTAATAATTTACAACAAGTTTAATATTCAATAGTTAATAATTCATGTATTGTAATCTCTACATAACTAAATAATACCTACATAACTAATATTTGCATAGCTAATACCCGTATAATTAAACCCAACATAACTAAACCCTGCATAGCTAAACCTTGCATAGCTAATACATGCATAACTAATACCCGCATAATTAAACCATGCATAACTAATACCTTAAACTCTAACCAGTAACCAAACGATCCTTTAAGTAATTAGATTATATACTAGTGAGATTATTGCAAGTTACCCTTAAATAAAAAGTTTTATCCAATGGGCCGAGCCCGGCCCGGCCCCGATCAAGCCTCAAGGACAAAGGGCTTATATGAGTCGGGCTTATAAGTCCTAGTTTTAAATGAGCTTGAAAAATCATATCTTAACCCTACCCCAATAACGGTTTGGATTGGGTCAGCCCCATGGGCTAAGTCCGTTTTGACGGCTCTACTTTTGATTAAGGGCTCGATATCAATTTAAATTTTGCCTGATTGGTTGAAATCAAAATTTCTAATTAATGAACGAGAAGACACATTCACTGTGCTACATATTTTAGTGGTTTCATTTAATTTTTAACATGGTGTCAATGATTTTTTATTTTTAAAAAATGGTTGAATTAAGAGTTCGTTTGGATTGGCTTAAAAAATAGTTTTTTTAAGTCAAAAATAAAAAGTAGAGGGAGATCTATTTTTAGTTTTTGACTTATTTTAAGTCATTTTAAACGTCATTTTTTACATTGACAAACACTTCCTAATTTATTTTAAGTCATTTTTTTTTACTTATTTTAAGTTATTTTTTATGTTTACCAAACACTTTCAGAAGTCAAAAACTGACTTAAAAGTAGGTTGGACCAACTTTTAAGACAATCCTAACACCCTCTAAATTGATTTTTATATTTTTAAAAATAAAATTGAAGGTTACAATATAAATTTAAATAATTAAGATGAACAATTTATTTTATAGAAATATCAAAAAATTCTTACGAAATCAGGATCTCAGAAGACGGGCGGCAATCCGCACGGTCATCTTCAATCTAGTTTGTTAACATCCGAATTCAAGGAATAAATTCGAATCGAAATATATACAAATTTCTATATAGTTTAATGACTGTATGGAGGGATCTAATCCTTTCACCCAAGCAAGGGGTCTGTCAAGATTCAAATACGTATTGTTATTGAGCCCATGTGTCTAGCAGTTCTAACCGGGTATAGAGCGCCCTTTCCAACTCATTAACCAACTTAAGACCACGGCTGGCTAGACGGAGTCACTAAGACAAATCCAATAACATATCGCATCAAATCTGATTGTACCACCATCTCGGAATCAAGTAAAAAAATCATATCTAAATTTGTTTATATTTAGATAAAGTCTAGATCTTTCATGGTAATTATAAAAACAAAATTAGATATCCGACATAGATATGATTCTTTTTAGCCGAAAATAACCACGGCTCTAGATCGGAGATATAAAAAGTAAAAGAAGGACAGAATAGTACCTTAGAACAAGGGCCAACACCAGGGCCTGTATGAACTATACAACTTTATTCACAAATTCCGGCAAGTATCCGGCGAACACAAATTACAAAAGCCAAAGGGACAAAGAGAGCTTTTACAAAAGAAAAGAGAGAGGGGGTTTCTACAACCTACCTCCAAGCGACTACAAATAGTACTGCCTTTAAGGCAGTACCTCTTAATGGTGTTCGTACAGGCCCTGGTGTTGGTCTCTCATCATGGCATCTATAATCTTCCATATAATTATTTCTTGTACATCCCTATTAAGATGTACTGCCTTTAAGATAGTAATCAAAATTTTATTTGTAAGGAAAAAAGATAGAAACCCCATTAAGAAGATAAGTATTCTCTGGATAAGAAATTCGGAAGAGAGTAATCACTCCCCTTTTTATAATGAATTTCAAAATCAAAAGGAGCTAACTGGGCCTGCCACCTAGCAAATATTAATTTTGATGCATCATGTTTAAAATCTTTATCAAACATATATTTTACTGATTGTGCATCAGTTTTTATCAAAAAATTTTAATTATATAAATCATCCTGAAATTTTTGTATGCATTTAACGATGGTTAATATTTCATGAGCCATCATAACATATTTTTTTTAGCATCGCTCTATTTTTCGGAATGAAATCTGATCAAATATTCAGTTTTATCATGAGGATTGATTTGTTTCAAAATTCCTCCATAACCGATGTTGGACGCATCTGTCTCAATAATTTTCTGCTATGCAGGGTTAGCAAGAGTTAGAGAAGGCAACGATTGAACTATCATTTTAATTTTCTTTACTAAATCAGTATCACTATTAGTCCAAAGTGTTTTATTACCCTTTTTTAATCTCTCATATAAAGGGGTCAAATCTCTAGATAAATTCTTGTAAAAGGGGGAAATATAATTCAAACTTCCAAAGAATCTTTGTAATTGAGTCCTGTCTGTAATAACATCAGGAAACTTAGAAGCAAAGTCAATCGATCTATGAATAGGAGTAATCTTTCCTTGACAAATAAGATGTCCTAAAAATCTGATATTAGTCTGAAATAGATTGATTTTTGGTTTAGAAATCACTAAACCATTCTGTATAACAATTTTCTTGAAGATATCTAAATGTTTCATGTGCATCTCAAGAGTCTTGAGTAGACTAAAATATCATCAATATAAATAATGATGAACTTCAAATATGGTTGAAAATATCATTCATTATTTTTTGAAATTCGAAAGGAGCATTTTTCAATCCAAATGGCATAACATTCCATTCATATTGTCCAAATGGGACGTTAAAAGCAGTTCTATAAGAATGCTCTTTAAATAACTGAATCTGCCAATAACTTGATTTTAAATCGAACTTAGAAAAAATATTAACATCATATAATCTTGATAGTAAATCTTTTTTATTCGGAATATGATACCTAATTCATTTTAAATATTTATTTAACGGTTTATAATTTATCACCAACCTGGGGATACCTCGTTCTTTTTCAGCAGCATTATTAACATAAAATGCAGTACAAGACCAAGGTGATTTGGAAGGTTTGATCAAACCCATTTGTAACAGACTATCAATCTCTTTTTTACATAATTCCACCAATTCGGCGTTCATCTGACAATGACGAGATTTAGTAAGAATATTATCCTCAAAAAAAATTTCTTTATATAGAAGAGTAACAATATGCTTTTTTCGATTCCAAAAAGCATTAGGATGGTCAGCACAAATATCAATGGCCATTTGTTCAGAAAACAATTTAATTTTTTCCTGTACTTTTCAAAGTATCAAATATGTTCATACTAAACAATTCAAGTTGTAAAGAATCAACATGCTTTTGTTTCATATCAATTAAAGCATTAATATCACTAGAAATTGATTTAGTGATAAAAGTATAACTTATATTCTGATTATTATATCTAACCGAAAAATCTTTAGCATTTATGCTAGTAAATGGGTAAATAGCATTTATAAAAGGTGTTCCGAGTTTGATCAGAGAGTATAACTGATTTTTAACCCAGAAAAAGAAATGCGGAATGCAAACTTTATTTTGGTAATACAAGTATTAGGCAGTTTATACTTTATATCTAAAGCATGTCCTGACGCAGATTTAACCATATGAGTAGTCTTTTCAAAGTATTTGGTAGGTACAAGACCTTCCTGAATGCAACTCACATCAGCTCCACTATCAATCATGACAACATTGGTTATAGAAAAACTATTGTCAATCAATATGGTACATTTAACATACCACTTATGAGCAATTACAATTTGCATCATTCCTATGAACATACCTTGTCTCGGATCAAGATTAACAGATTTTGCAAAAGTATTTTCTTCAGCAATATTTTTCCCTTTGCTATTAGCAGTTTCTATCTGAGTAAAATGGTGATCACAAATCATTTGATTTTGTTTGAGAGATTTAATCTCATTTTTCAAATTTTCAATTTCTCCTTTTAAATCATCAAAAGAGGAATCTCTTGTAGAAATAGTTTATTTATTAAGTCGGTTATGAACTTCAGACAGAGAATATGGAGCAGAATATTCATATTCAAAATCATTTCTTTTTTTCGAGTTTTATGAAGAACTAGCCTTGTTATTAATAGCTAATTGAATAATTTTTTCATGAAGATTATTATCAGCAACTTCTTTCAAAAGTTCTATCACATTATCAAAAGTAATAGTGTTAAGATTTAAATCTTCAAATTGAGATTGCAATTTATAAAATTCATCATTTTCACAGGAACAAATATCACCTTGACCAATTTTGCAAGTATCACAAACATTATTAACATGCTGATTATTATCAGATAATTCAGGCAAATTAATATTTTCTTCAGAACCTGATCTTGACTCAGAATCATAATCAGACTTTGAACCTGACGTATAAAGGAAACTATAAACCCTATCATGAATTTCTTCATCAAGTCCTAAAGATTTCAGCTTTTCAAGCTTACAATTAGGTGTTATATGTCCAAAATTGTCACACCTATAACATTTAATCTTGGCGAGTTCTCCCTTAGACCTATTTTTGGTAAATCTATTAGATTTATGATAAGCTTTTCGTACATCCTGTTCTTCTTTGGATCTATGTATGTGCCTAGATCTTCGTTTCCTATAATATTCATTGGGATTGGAACCTCTAGAATCTCTATGTTTGGTTGTCTTCTTTCTATTAGCAGAAGTATCAGGTAAATCAAATTGAGTACAAAAATCTTCTAACTGAGATCTTTCCTGGAGCTTATCTATCTTAAGTTGTCTAGATATTTTAATTCGTTGCACAAATTTATCCCTTCTTGAGTGCAAACTCCCATCAACCGACCATAGGTATAATCACCTTAAGAAATATCTCTATGCTCATTTCTAAGGATTTTTTTTAACCAGTGGAAATAATGGGGGAAGGTCATCTATGAACTTAGTTTTCCAATGCTCATACTTATTTTCTGGTAGTTCCATCACCCTACTTATATAAGTATCTTTCTACAACCTAAATTCTCCTAAGGTTCTACATCGTAGACCGTTTAACAGGGTACGAACTGTTTCTAACTGATTGGTAAATCCACCATTAAAATGTTCTAAAATGGTTAGAACTAAGGTATAGACAGCGTCTTCTCTATTAGTGACAAGAGTCATACCAAGGTTATCAACACCTTCACTACTAGAAGTAGCATTAATCACTGCAGCCTTTTGTTCGAAGGTCATATAATTATCCCACCAACCACGAAGTTGGCCAGTAAAATCTGCAATAATTATTTTGCAAATATTTCTATATGTGTTTTTAACATTTTTACAGATAGTTGCATACATAAGCATTCTATGCACAAGAATAGTAAGTTGTCTATTAGTTAAGCCATCAAGGTTCCATTCATAAATTTCAGAACCGCTATAATAGGTATTAGTCTGATTCCAGTCTCATTCCTCTACAAGCACATCTTGAGAAGTTGGCCTGGAATAGTAATAAGTTTGCATGCTTGGTTTATGAGCAAACTTAGTATTACCACTATTCTTTTTGGGATAACCCTCCAGTTTATTAAACTCTAAATCAACATGATTTTTAAAATCAAAAGATTTTTCCATTTCATCAGCAAAACTTTCAGACAGATCCAGAGGGCTTGCCTTAAATTCAAAAAACTTTTTATCAAGAAGTTCTTCCAAGTCATAAGTTGTTTTAAACTTAAATTCCGAAATCTCAGGAGGCCTTTGCACAGGAGTAGAAATAACGAGAGCGTCCTTATTAGTTTTAGAGGTAGAAGCTTTATTAAAAGTTTTTAAATCATTTTTTATTTGAATTATCAAAGCAATTAGTTCATTTAACTTTTTATCAAGAGAACCAATATGTTCACCCAAAACTTTAACATAAAGTCCTAATTATTTGAGAAATCAATAAATTATTAATTTCGGTGATGTTGACTGCCGCAACATCTTTTTTAACAAATTTTTGAAAGGCAGTAAAAGTAATACCCGTATTATTAGGTATAACAAAGGATGACTGAGGTGGATAAACAACCTTGATAATATTACAATTTTCATCTTTATAAGATCGTTCAAGAACGTTGATGAACAAAGATAGATAAGTGGTTATAAACCATGACACAAAATACATAATTTGATTATGCAAAGCATAAGTTTTATAAAACTCTTGAGAAATATTATTCAAATCATCGCCACTAGAAATGTCAAAAAACCAAGTTTTAAACTAATTTCATTTATCACTTAAAAATTCATTCCGAATGTATTTTCTTGCCAGAAAACCTGGGCTAAAATCTATTTGATGTACATTCATTATTAAGTATTCTTAAGATCAAATTCGATTTCGGACTGTGAAGGAATATCCTTATAAGAAATATCAAAAGCAATATCATTTGCTTGAACAATATTAAGACGAGGATTAATTTTAACTTTGTTAACAAATCTATCATTTTGATCTTCTGATATAACGGATGGTAAAGTATGTAACTAAGCAGCATGATTATGAGCTGGACCATATATAGGATCAATAGGGGAAATATGATGCAAAGCAGACAATCTTCTAGCAGAAGAGAATGAATGTCTACTAAACGCAATGTCATTAAACTGCATACAAATCCTACCATCAGAATTTTGAGTAATATGAGAATATTCAGAATTAGTGACTGCATCCGCCATCTGATTTATAGGAATTACTGATTCCAAAGTCTAAGCAGTCGAAAAATTAATTTCTTCCCATTTTATAGGTCATCTATTAGTGACCTTAGATCTAGCAAAATTAGTTTCTACTAAAATTATTTCGGCAGATGTATCATATAACTTACATATGAGATTTAACGTAGAAAACAATTTGAAATAGATTCTATAAGACAGGCAAATTAATTCAGAACCAGGTGCATAATTATAACCATGCGTTTTAACATTCAAAGTTAAGGCATCAAGAATATTAGCATCAATTAAAGATAACTATAAATTCGGCTGAGTATTAAAGTAAACTGGACCATATGCCACCGTAGATTCAATCGAACCCATTAAAGATTGTCTAAAATTTAAATTTCTAGAATCTCGTAAAGCAGCTAAAAATGTTTTAAGTAACCCTTTAAGAGTTAAAGGCTTAAAAGCAATTTGTATCATTCCAATATGCAAGAAATTATACTGCAATTTATACAAGTCAATATCTCATTTATTTAATAAACGAATAGTCTGTTCTGACGAAATTAACGCCAAAGATTGTTCAGTAGTTTTAATCAACTGTTTATTAGAGATTTTATCAAATCAACCATAATCATAAATGGTTTTTATATTAATCTTTGCAATAGTCTATTTGTTTAACAAATCAAGGTTTTGAGGTATATCTACCTCTTCCAATATAGTACTTTTGATACTAGTATCTCCCAGATCCATGAAGACAAAAGATCATATCTATGTCGTATACTTCAATCAATTTCATATGTACCAAGAAAATTCCTAGGCTGTGATAACAATGAAACCAGGATCTCAGAAGACGGGCGGTAATCCGCGCGGTCATCTTCAATTTAGCTTGTTAACATTCGAATTCAAGAAAAAAATCCGAATCAAAATATATACAAATTTCTATATAGTTTAATGACTGTATGGAGGGATCCAATCCTTTCACCCAAGCAAGGGGTCTATCAAGATTCAAATACGTATTGTTATTGAGCCCATGTGTCTAGCAGTTCTAACCGGGTATAGAGCGCCCTTTCAACTCATTAACTGGCTTAAGACCACGGCTGGCTAGACGGAGTCACTAAGACAAAGCCAATGGTGTATTGCATCAAATCTGACTGTACCACCATCTCGAAAACAAGTCAAGAAACCATATCTAAATTTGTTTATATTTAGATAAAGTCTAGATCTTTCATGGTAAATATAAAAGCGAAGTTAGATATCCGACATAAATATGATTCTTTTTAGCCGGACATAGTCTGTAGCGACCCTTTCCAATCTCCATATGCAAATAAATTACAAGATATATTTTTTTTTTCCTCATGCAAGTAATTAATGATAATAAAAATTATCCATTTCCGAGTACCCAAACTAGTTGGGTTCATGCTTTATACGATCATTACAAACAAGTAGGACATGTAACATATTACAAGCTTGGGCGTACACACCCTAAATAAACCAAACATATAGCCATACTTAAATTACAACCCATGGACATGATACGGTTAGGCTTCAAAATCGAATGCCAATATACATCACATAGATCGGTATAAGTACCAAAATGTATACAAGATATAGATGCCTATATGCAAATGTGATATTCTTTAAAAGTTCTCAAAATTTCCATCTCCCATGGTCATCTTCATCACTCCTCTCGATCAGCCCCTACGATAGAAACAACTATCGCTAAGCATAAAGCTTAGTGGTGTAAAACTATAGGGTCGAAATCCTCAAAATTCATCAAGCCACCTTTTCCAAGTCAATGATCAATATACTTGAAACATAATAAATAAATCAAGTAACAATAGATAACAAGTATCAAATTCGATATTCAAAGATACAAATGTCAAGAAGCTCATAGCACCATTTTCCAAAAATTTCAATAGCAAGGCTCGCCCCATATACACTTCATGTTGTCACACTCGGCACAAGCAAGTATCAAGAAGGGTCGCTGCCCTGTATCAAGAAGGACCGAAGCCCTGTATCAAGAGAACCAAGAACCATATTAAAAATGGCTTTCTAGTTCGTACTTAAAATGGATAACTTCCATTCCTAAGACGAACTACAAATCCAGAGTCAAGATGGCAAATGATCCGAATCAAGAGGCCTGCCAATAGTGACAAAGCCACAGCCACAAGAAGGACATAGTCCCAATAAGAGTGCCAAGTGATCAAACAATCCGTACAAGTGGGCGAGTTACACAAGCATCATACCAACAAGACAATGCAAAGTGAGAAGAGGTAGCTGAGGTATCAAGATCAAATTTCATATATACCAGCCGTTACAAGAGTGCAAGTACAAGTTTATACACAAACCTCAATACTTTAGCGTAGCAATAGTCCAATAAACTTCGCAAGCTCAAACCGGAGACCAACCAACGTATCAAGTTCCTCAACTTGTTCACAAGTCTATACAACCTTAAAAATGAAATTAAATAACTTCTTTAATTCCTAATATCTCAATAATATCGAAATAAAACAGGATTATCATCATAAGTAAGCTCAGCCCACACAGACAGAATTCTGTTCTCAAAACAGTGATTCTGGACAGTTTAGTACCCCATGTTGCAACTTAAATTTGAACAGGAAATCAACAAAAAATAGGTTTTGTAACCTTTATGAAAGTTGTAGATACATCTCTTAAGATTGCAACACAACAAGAATCACTGAAAAATACATTTTGTACAAAACGATATCATCAATACACTAACAGTGGTTCCTACCGAAATTCTAAACCCGAAATCTGGACAACACTTGTCCTGGGTTGCGTCCCATATTTCTCATCCATAACAGCTAGATTAGACTTTCACATAAACATAAGAGTTGTAGATACATGAATCAGCTTTCCAAAACATATTTATTCACCCAAAACGGAGTTATACAGAACGAGATATTCTAAACATAACACAACCTACTCAGCTACAATAACAGAGAAATCTGGACAGAACTTGTCCTGCGTTGCGTCCCAATTTTCACATCCATAACAGCTAAATCAAACTTTCACATAAACATAAGAGTTGTAGGTACATGAATCAGCTTTCCAAAACATATTTATTCACCCAAAATGAATTTCCAGATCACAAGATATACACAATTTACCAAACACTACCACTCAACTATAAAGACAGCTTTCAGCACTTACCAAAAACAGTGGTTGTATCGAATTCCAGCCAAAAGCCCAAGGTTCTTTTCTTGTGATTTTGATGAAGAAAGGGTTAATTAAAGTTCTAATGTTCCAAGTCTTCCAACCCCACGAAATTCACTAGATAAGTCTTAAAATATATATAGCCATCCAAGGTGATATTTATCACTTTGGACAGCTGGCTGGCCAAGGTGCTGCCCAAAAATAGTGTTGTCACCCCAAATTGTGTACATATACACTTATATTTATATATCCTTCACCTTCTTTTTACAATCATACAAAATTCTAAATAAACTCTTACGTAAATACCCCCATACAATCTCATAAATTACGATTACAATCTATGCTAAGCAAGTTTTCAAATATCACAAAATTTCAAGTTCCCAAAATGTGAACAAACCATATTGAAGTAGTTTAGCGAAGGTAAATAGCATTTAGGGGTGTTACATAGTCACGGCTCTAGATCGGAGATATAAAAAGTAAAAGAAGGACAGAATAATACCTTAGAACAAGGGCCAACACCAGGGCCTGTACGAACTATACAACTTTATTCACAAATTCCGGCAAGTATCCGGCGAATACAAATTACAGAAGCCAAAGGGGAAAAGAGAGCTTTTACAAAAGAAAAAAGAGAGGGGGTTTCTACAACCTACCTCTAAGTGACTACAAATGAAACCTATTCATAGAAAAAAGAAAAGAATCTATCTACAATAAAGGGTCCTTATCAATGGGCCCTAGTAACAATATATCTATTATAGATGAACAGTGTTTCTACTGTTGTTAGTGTTTATCACTATTCTTGATAATCTTTATACTTTGTCTTTCTTCTTCAGTTGTTGGAGGAAATCTTCCGCCTCTGTTAGCACATCTTTCGCCGCTGGATTTTCTTCCTCAAATGGTTGAGCTTCCTGAATATCATCCCGGATATCATCACTTGTTTCACTCCTCATAGAAGTGTCGAATTTTGCATAATTGGTGATATTAAGAAGTAGACTTTCTTAACGTCTTTTAAATACTTATTAATCATTTCTTCTTGATTTCCATCTTGATTGGAGATTCTCCTAGCCATGAGCTTAACGGAATTATCAGCAATTATTCCTTTGTGTGGAGAAGCACTATATTCTTGGATCTTTCCTGAAATAAGGTCCAAAAGTTCTTGTCCGCATAAAGACTTTGTTTTGGGATCTTTCTTCATCAATTTGTCCCAAAAGTTGTTATAATAAGTGCGATATAAGCAAGAAATCTGTTCTTCTGTAAAACCTACTTTCGGGGTCCATTTATGAATCCAGGGAATAGAGAATTCGATGAAAAAAATAAATTTATTCAATTTTATCCATATAACAGATATGATCTGCATGGTATAAGTTATTAAGGTATGGCGAAACCTTAATCCATTCCCTGTATAATTTTAAAAAGGGATCTGGCAAAATCTTTATTGTTGGGCCGTGGTATGACCATCAGTTGAAAAACTAATTAGGATTTGGCTCAACAAATATCTTTGCACAAATATTTATGAACCAAGTATGTTTATGCCTCTCATTATTGTAGTTGAGGACTTTATTAAAAGTATTAATATAATCACAATAAGTGAAATTGGTAGGGATCTTGTTCAGGCTGATTTGTCATTCTTTCATTGAGGAAATACCCCAATCTTCTATAGATATAATCTATTTTATAATCATTTTTGAGAAGTTATAAACATTCTTGCTGGTGTTATACCCTGAGAAGTGCTGAAATTCAACACCAGTGTTCATCATAATGGTCTCATAATAAGAACGAGTTTTTTATGACTCACCCGGAAAATATAATCTATTAATTAAAAACATTGGAATATCTTCCAAGGTTCCTCTTTTCTCTAAATCTCAGAATTTTCCAAAAGAAATATCATTTCTTTTTTTTCTATCTTTTCGTATGACTTGATATCATCAATGTCATCTTTAGCGATGGAAGCAAAGGTATCACTTTTCTTTTGGGAGAGATACTCCTGTAATTATGCATATAATGGATTGTTTTCTGAAATATCTTCCAGATGTATAGAAGCTTCCTTTTGAGAGCTCCTAAGATTTACTAAACTCATCCCTCCTCTTTGTATAATCAGGGAGCTGGATGAAGAGGATCCGTATGAGGATCCTGAATAGACTGAGGAAGATCTTCCTCTTCCTGTGGTATAACAACCTTTTCCTCTCGCTTTGGTCACCCAAGGAGGATCCATCCTACAAACAAAACATTTAGTTTTATTTGACTGCATAATAATCTTTATAGAAATCAATGATCTCTTCACAAAAACAAATATCTGAAATGATGTCTCTCATCATGGCATCTATAATCTTCCATATAATTATTTCTTGTACATCTCTATTAAGAGGTACTGCCGTTAAGATAGTAATCAAAATTTTATCTGTAAGGAAAGGAGATAAAAATCTCAATAAGAAGATAAGTATTCTCTGGATAAAAAGTTCGGAAGAGAGTTATCACTCCCCTTCTTATAATGAATTTCAAAATCAAAAGGAGCTAACTGGGGCCTGCCACCTAGCAAATATTAATTTTGATGCATCATGTTTAAAATCTTTATCAAACATATATTTGACTGATTGTGCATTAGTTTTTATCAAAAAATTTTGATTATATAAATCATCCTGAAATTTTTGTACGCAGTTAACGATGGTTAACATTTCATGAGCCACCGTAGCATATTTTTTCTGAGCATCGCTCCATTTTTGGGAATGAAATTGGATCAATTATTCAGTTTTATCATGAAGATTAATTTGTTTCAAAATTCCTCCATAACTGATGTTGGACGCATCTGTCTCAATAATTTTCTGTCATGCAGGGTTAGCAAGAATTAGAGAAGGCAACGATTGAACTCTCATTTTAATTTTTTTTACTAAATCAGTATGACTATTAGTCCAAAGTGTTTTGTTACCCATTTTTAATCTCTCATATAAAGGGGACAAATCTCTAGATAAATTCTTGTAAAAGGGGGAAATATAATTCAAACTTCCCAAGAATCTTTGTAATTTAGTCCTGTCTGTAATAACATCAGGAAACTTAGAAGCAAAGTCAATCGATCTTTGAATAGGAGTAATCTTTCCTTGACAAATAAAATACTCATGTAAAATATGTTAATCTTTATCCTAGACAAGGTATGTTCCTAGGAATGATGCAAATTGTAACTGCTTATAAGTGGTATGTTAAATGTACCATATTGATTGATAATAGTTTTTCTATAACCAATGTTGCCATGATTAATAGTGGAGTTGATGTGAGTTGCATTCAGGAAGGTCTTGTACCTACCAAATACTTTGAAAAGACTACTCATATGGTTAAATCTGCGTCAGGACATGCTTTAGATAAGAAGTATAAACTGCCTAATACTTGTATTTGCCAAAATAAAGTTTGCATTCCGTATTTCTTTTTCTTGGTTAAAAATCAGTTATACCTTCCGATTTTATTCAGAACACCTTTTATAAATGTTATTTACCTATTTACTAGCATAAATGCTAAAGGTTTTTCGGCCACGTATAATAATCAGAATATAAGTTATACTTTTATCACTGAACCAATTTCTCGTGATATTAATTCTTTAATTGATATGAAACAAAAGCATGTTGGTTCTTTACAACTTGAATTGTTTAGTATGAACATATTTGATACTTTGAAAAGTATTAAAGTACAGGAAAAAATTAAATTAATTTCTGAACAAATGGTCATTGATATTTGTGCTGACCATCCTAATGCTTTTTGGAATCGGAAAAAGCATATTGTTACTCTTCCATATGAAGAAAATTTCTCTGAGGATAATATTCCTACTAAGTCTCGTCCTTGTCAGATGAACGTCGAATTGGTGGAATTTTGTAAAAAAAGAGATTGATAGTCTGTTACAAAAGGGTTTGATCAAACCTTCCAAATCACCTTGGTCTTGTACCGCATTTTATGTTAATAATGCTGCTGAAAAAGATCCAGGTTGGTGATAAATTATAAATCGTTAAATAAATATTTAAAATGGATTAGGTATCCTATTCCAAATAAAAAAGATTTACTATCAAGATTATATGATGCTAATATCTTTTCTAAGTTCGATTTAAAATCAGGTTATTGGCAGATTCAGATATTTAAAGAGCATTCTTATAGAACTGCTTTTAACGTCCCATTTGGACAATATGAATGGAATGTTATGTCATTTGGATTGAAAAATGCTCCTTTCGAATTTCAAAATTAATGAATGATATTTTCAACCCATATTTGGAATTCATCATTGTTTATATGATGATATTTTAGTCTACTCAAAGACTCTTGAGATGCACATGAAACATTTAGATATTTTCAAGAAAATTGTTATACAGAATGATTTAGTGATTTCTAAAACAAAAATCAGTAATTCCTATAAATCAGATGGCGGATGCAGTCACTAATTCTGAATATTCTCATATTACTCAAAATCCTGATGATAGGATTTGTATGCAGTTTACTGATATTCCGTTTAGTAGACATTCAATATCTTCTGCTAGAAGATTGCTTGTTATGCATCATATTTCCCCTATTGATCCTATATATGGTCCAGCTCGTAATCGTGCTGCTTCGTTACATACTTTACCATCTGTTATATCTGCAGATCAAAATGATAGATTTGTAAACAAAATTAAAATTAATCCTCGTCTTAATATTGTTCAAGCAAATGATGTTGCTTCCGATATTTCTTATAAGGATATTCCTTCATAGTCCGAAATGGATTTTGATCTTAATAATACTTAATAATGAATGTACATCAAATAGATTTTAGCCCAGGCTTCCTGGCAAGAAAATACATTCGGAATGAATTTTTAAGTAATAAATGGAATCAGTTTAAAACTTGGTTTTTTGACACTTATAGTGCCGATGATTTGAATAATATTTCTCAAGAGTTTATGAAACTTGTGCTTTGCATAATCAAATTATGTATTTTGTGCCATGGTTTGTAACCACGTATCTACCTTTGTTCATCAACGTTCTTGAACGATCTTATAAAGATGGAAATGGTAATATCATCAAGGTTGTTTATCCACCTCAGTCATCATTTGTTTTACCTAATAATACGGGTATTACTTTTACTGCCTTTCAAAAATTTGTTGAAGAAGATGTTGCGGCAGTCGGCATCAACGAAATTAATTATTTGATTTCTCAAAATAATTATTTAGGACTTTATATTAAAGTTTTGGGTGAACATATTGGTTCTCTTGATAAAAAGTTAGATGAACTAACTGCTTTGACAAATCAAATAAAAAATGATTTAAAAACTTTTAATAAAGCTTCTACCTCTAAAACTAATAAGGACGCTCTCGTTATTTCTACTCCTGTGCAAAGGCTTTCCTGAGATTTCGGAATTTAAGTTTAAAACAACTTATGACTTGGAAGAACTTCTTGATAAAAAGTTTTCTGAATGTAAGGCAAGTCCTCTGGATCTGTCTGAAAGTTTTGCTGATGAAATGGAAAATTCTTTTGATTTTAAAAATCATGTTGATTTAGAGTTTAATAAACTGAAGGGTTATCCCAAAAAGAATAGTGGTAATACTAAGTTTGCTCATAAACCAAGCATGCAAACTTATTACTATTCCAGGCCAACTCCTCAAAATGTGCTTGTAGAGAAACGAGACTGAAATCAGACTAATACCTCTTATAGTGGTTCTAAAATTTATGAATGGAACCTTGATGACTTAACTGATGGACAACTTACTATTCTTGTGCATAGAATGCTTATGTATGTAACTATCTGTAAAAATGTTAAAAACACATATAGAAATATTTGCAAAATGATTATTGCAGGTTTTACTGGCCAACTTCGTGGTTGGTGGGATAATTATATGACCTTCGAACAAAAGGTTGCGGTGATTAATGCTACTTCTAGTAGTGAAGGTGTTGATAACCTTGGTATGGCTCTTGTCACTAATAGAGAAGACGCGGTCTATACCTTAGTTCTAACCATTTTAGAACATTTTAATGGTAGATTTACCAATCAGTTCGAAACAGTTCGTACCCTGTTAAACGGTCTACGATGTAGAATCTTAGGAGAATTCAAGTGGTATAAAGATACTTATATGAGTAGGGTGATGGAACTATCAGAAAATAAGTATAAGCATTGGAAAGCTAAGTTCATAGATGACCGGATGACCTTCCCCCATTATTTGCACTAAGGGTTAAAAGAATCCTTAGAAATGAGCAGGGAGATATTCCTTATGGTGGTTATACTTATGGTCGGTTGATAGGAGTTTGCACTCAAGAAGGGATAAATTTGTGCAACGAATTAAAATTATCTAGACAGCTTAAGATAGATAAGTTCAAGGAAAGATCCCAGGTAGGAGATTTTTGTACTCAGTTTGATTTACCTGATACTTCGGCTAATAGAAAGAAGACAATCAAACATAGAGATTCTAGAGGTTCCAATCCCGATGAATATTATAGAAAACGAAGATCTAGGCACAGACGTAGATCCAAAGAAGAACGGGATGAGCGAAAAGCTTATCGTAAATCTAATAGATATACCAAAAATAGATCTAAGCGAGAACTTGCCAAGATTAAATGTTATAGGTGTGGCAATTTTGGACATATAGCACCTAATTGTAAGGCTTGAAAAGCTGAAATCTTTAGGACTTGATGAAGAAATTCATGATAAGGTTTATAGTTTTCTTTATACGTCAGGTTCGAAGCCTGATTATGATTCTGAGTCAGGATCAGGTTTTGAAGAAAATATTAATTTGCCTGAATTATCTGATAACAATCAGCATGTTAATAATAATGCTTGTGATACTTGCAAAATTGGTCAAGGTGATATTTATTCCTGTGAAAATGATGAATTTTATAAATTGCAATCTTAATTTGAAGATTTAAATCTTAACACTATTACTTCTGATAATGTGATAGAACTTTTGAAAGAAGTTACTGATAATAATCTTCGTGAAAAAATTATTCAATTAGCTGTTAATAACAAGGCTAGTTCTTCAAAAAACTCAAAAAAAAGGAAATGATTTTGAATATGAATATTCTGCTCCATATTCTCTGTCTGAAGTTCATAACCGACTTAATAAACAAACTATTTCTACAAGAGATTCCTCTTTTGATGATTTAAAAGGAGAAATTGAAACTTTGAAAAATGAGATTAAATCTCTTAAGCAAAATCAAATGATTTGTGTTCACCATATTACTAATATAGAAACTGCAAATAGCAAAGGGAAAAATATTGCTGAAGAAAATACTAACCGAATATATATATACACACACACTTTGTCCTTGAGGTGAATTTTGTTTAAACGAAATTTAATATCAAATTCAACATTGACAACATAAATACTCAACACTGATTTAGTTTTTATGATTATCTAAACTTTACGTTTTAGCATAGCAGCAATAGTCATGTTCAATTCATCGTGTTAGTTGTAGACTACTTGAAATCACTATGATGAATTACATGAAATAAAACACTTGCTTGATAGAGTGGTGATCATATACAACTAGAACAAACTATCTTGTTATCAAAGGATGCTAAAATAGACAAACTTACTTAATCAACAAACTCAATTAAAGATTTCAATTTAAATCTAGTACAATTTTAGCAGCCTTTCATAATAACACCTAGTAAATCATGTGATTATAATAAAAATAATAGGCATATTGCATTTGATATTATAAATCCAAAAAAAGTATTTTATGTTATTGAGATTTTTGGATATGTAGTTGTATCAAACTTTATCGATTGTGATGGACGTTAGATGATGTTTTAAAAAATAAAAATTAATCAAACTATATAGAAATCAGGGAAAAAATTCTCCTTCTCTCATTGCCTTTTTTTTGTTTTTTCATATATTTTGCTTTGTGTATTTCTAACAATGGTATATTTACTCTATCTTTTTTGCTCTCCCTTTCTCTATACATAGTGTTTTTTTTTGTATTTTTTGTGTGTTTGTATTAATGGTATATTTTTCTCTCCTTTTTCTTCTCACTTTCTTCTATTTGTAGTTTTTTCATATATTTTGCTTTGTTTGTTTGTACCAAGTATCAACTATATATTTGTTCTCTTTTCTTCTCTTTCTATAGCCTTTTTTCTTGTATTTTATTTGTGTTTGTTTCAATTATATATCTTTGCTCTCTTTTCCCCTCTCTCTTGCCTTTTTTCTTGTATTTAGTTTTGTATATTTATATCAATTGTATATTCTCTTTCTCTGTCCATCTCTTTATGTTGCCCTTTTTCTTATATTCTGCACTGTGTGATAATATATTTTCTCCCTTTTAAGTCGTTTTTTTTCTTTGGTCTTTTTGATACACATTTGTAATACAAAAATAAATGAACGCAAGTGATACAAGAGCAGATGATAACAAATTATACAAGAACGAATGAATATAAGTGGTACAAAAAATTGAATACAAGTTATACTAAAGAGATTGAATACAAATGATACAAGAGCGCGAATGAATACAAGTGATATATACAAGAGGGAGAGAGGTGGAAGCATAGTATACGACCTAAATGCACGCATGAATACAACAAATACATTCGCATGATTCCTAAAAAATAAATAAATACAAAGAGGTAAAAATACAAAATACAAAAAGAAAGGGAGGTGAAAATATAAAATACAATAAAGACGAGGTAAAAATACAAAATACAAAGAGGATTGATAAAAATATACTGAGGGAGATGGGGAAAAATACAAAATACAATGAGGGAGATAAAGGGAGGTGGGTTGGCTCCAGCAGGGTAGCCTCCATGAATCTCATGACTGCAGCCAAGTCATCCACCGAGCAACCGCCAGTGATCAGTGGCTCACCATAATCATTTTACTCTCTACTTAGCCCATTTTCCTGCACTTCTTCCCCTCAGAGCCAACCATCTTCACCCGGAGAGAGGATTTAAAAGGGGCATCTATGTCAATCTCCAAGTGGGTACCCCAACTCACCCGCATAGTGTCGACACCATTCCCGGGAGAAGAGGGATTTTTTTGTTGCTCTAATAGAAGTCCTTTCACTCCGACTCATTAATGCCTCGTATGGTGTAGGATACCAGCAAAGATCGAGGGTAGGTCACATCACTGAGGTTTTCCGATGAATGGATCCTCCAAGACACCGAGTTCATCCACCTCCTAGCATCGAATGTGAAGCAAGTGCTAGTAATGCCCTCACTACTTAATTTGACTCCTGAACTCCTCGATCAGTGTGTCCATCAACCACTTCATGATCAATCTATTCTCCCTCTTTTCCATTTAAAGATACTTGATCCTCCTAGTGCGCCAAACTAAAAGTAAAAAAAAAAAAAAAAAACTTGGAAATTGAAATAAATTACTATTATACAATTTGAGCGGAAAATGGAATCAGGTTACAAGTATTCTTGGGCCAAAAAGACTCACCTACATAGATCACACCAACTAATTAACTTGTAATTCCATCAAACACCTTATATCAGTGATGATAAAAGACCAACTAAAACAGCTATGATGCTAATTAGCCCCAGATTGTATTTGAGACTTTGAAAGGTAAAAGTACTTGCAAAACAAATCAACGCAATTCAAATACTTGTTCACATTTTAAATGATAATATAAAGAACATAAACTGAATTAAGTTACGGGTAAACATCAACATATTCAACACAAATTAAGATGCGAATTACAGCCATTTACAATTAAGTATGTACACAGACTAAAGTCACCAACCTGATAGATTATAAAAAAATTAGATCTTGATTACCAAAACAAAACATTTAAGTGACGGAGTAAAGATAAAGAAGATACAAAAAGAAAGTAAGTACTATAGGACTGCTGTTCCTGCACAAACCAGTAAGCTGGGGGCACCCCTCCATTCCCACTTTTAATAAGATAAGATGCAAGCACCCTAAGCTATGAATGGTCAAAATGAGACATGCAGATCCTTTCAAAACTAAGCCTTGATTGGATTGCTTTTCGTTTATCACTTATACGCCAAAAGTCATACGTAAGAAATTCTAACTTATGGCTTTTCATTTATTTTTAGCATTTTAGCTTAAACCAAGTGCTTATAAGCTATGTTGCTTGGACTCTCCAAAATTCTTGCCGCACCCGTGTCAAATTCTACAAAATGCACTACTTTTGGAGTATCTAACACGCACAAGTTGACATTTTTGAAGAGTCCATGCAACATAGCTTATATAGGTACTTCTTAAATTTACTTAAGAAGTACTAGAGAGCTAGCTTAAGAGCACTAAAAATAAATCAATATAAACAGGTTCTAAAACAAACAACGGTCAGACCAATAATCTACTGTTTTAGGTAAATGGTTTCATCAAATTCTTTCAGGCATCTGGCTCAGCACACATTTCTGATAAACTTAAGTGGCACAACGGAAAATAACTTAAAATATCCACAACTATGATTGAGCACGACCAAGCTAAGCGCACTAAACCGCACAAAGTGATAACTAGACACCAGCAGACACCATAGATCTCTTAAAAATTAAAAGCTCGTGAACTTATCATAGAGTGAAACCTGAAAAGTAGAGTACTTACTAAGCATAGAACAATACGAGCCTGCATCATATGTATCTATGAAACCAAACTTAAAAGACACACAAAAGAACTCCAAAAGAAGGTTCTAGCTAATCCATAGTTCATAAACAAAGAAAATTCTAAACTAAGACAAAGCACAAGCTATATCATATCTATCTAGATATGGTTCTCTGGTCGCACAGTCGTAAAAAGTAGCAGCAAACTAGGGCTCTCCGAATCTTCTAGGTGGTGTCTCCTTGCTAGTGATCCAAGATATCTGCTCGACCCTTGCCTGAGGATGCAGTAACCAAGATACCTGAATGCAACTCCTATAAAGCTTAGGAAAATCTACCTGGAGTAAGGATGGTAACGGCCACTGCCACTATACCCTCCCCTACTTCCATATAAACCTCCTGATCCACCATAACCAGCACCAGTGCCAGATTCGTAAGCAGCACCAGGGCCAGATTCATAACCAGCACCAGGGCCAGCTCCCCCATAACCACCATAACCACCTCCACGGCCATATGCTCCTAGCCCACTGCTACTGTATCCCCCACCATAACCACCAGCATACGAGCCAAAACGATTGGAATAACCAAGTGAGGGGTCTCCACGGTAACCACCAAATTCACTACTGCCAAAGTCTCCATATCTACCACCGTATCCATAGTCACCATACCTAGATCCAAATGACCTATATGAAGCAGGGCCAAAACCTCCACTGTCATAACCACTATATGAATCGGCAAATCCTCCATAACTATCACCATATCCGCGCCCCCTAGAATTACTACCATATGCAGGAGCAGAAGCTGGGTTTGAGGGTTTCTTTGGTTCTGCCTTCTTGATCTCAACCTACAACAAAGAAGCAAGTTAACCTAGAAGTTCCACCTGCATAATAGCCTGACAGCTGAGCACTAAAAGATGCATACTCAATGGAGAAACCACCTACAAACTTATACTCCTTGCATTAAATTAAACTACCACATGTGCAACAGCTCCTAAGGCATATAGGTATTTGTTAAAAGGAGAAAATTAGGCTGGGGGATGCTATGAAAGCGCAATCCTGAGGATCCACTATGTACGCACTACAGTCATGTCACAGAACATTAGAGATCACGAAGAAATATCCTACAAAACTTACCTGAGTACCCATCATGTCCATCCTATTTCCCTCAGCCAGCAGATTATCAACTACTCCTTCATTGTCAAACACAATAAACCCAAAGCCTCTAGAACGCTTGGACATGTGATCTCGTATGATCTCATACTCGGCTACTTTCCCAAACTTGGAGAAAAAGTTCTTGAATTCATCTGACAATAAATGTAAAAGAGAGAACAGTTTAAATACTTCAAGCTTAAGGAATACTACAGCAACTGTCAGACAACAGAACTAGTTAGTATAGAACAAAATGGCACAATGTTACCTTCAGTCATGGTAGTTGGAATGCCACCAACAAAAATCTTCCTTGTTTTAAAATCCTTTGAATCAGCAGATCCTTTCGGGATGGTTCTTTTAATCTCAACCTGGAAAAAGAAAATACCACAATTTGCAAGCCACAATCTTTCAAGTACTTATAATAAGATGATTTTCAGCTGAAGCTAAAGAAAACATGTAATACTCAGAATAATAAATAAATGAGACCCACCAACAAAGCTCACAGTCTCACAAGCATATGACTAACTAAAGTATGTGTGCATATTGCAAGGAATCAATAATGTTTCAATTCAATTCAAATAAATTAGCCTGGAAAAATCAATACTTGCAGGTGCTTATAATAAATATGATTTTCAGCTAAAGCTTAGAAAATCAGTAATACTTAGAACTCTGAAAAATAAATGAAACCCCTCAACCAAGCTCACGAACTCACAACGCAGAAGCATATGTACCGTACTTTTACATATTGCAAGTAGTCAACAAAATTCACCATAGTTCTCTAATATTTCAACTCAAATTCAACTACAATTGAACATCAAGAAGGAACTACATAAAGCCATATAAAACTGAAGCTAAACTACTCACTTGTTTGTCATTGATAATATGGTTTTCAGCTATAACAATGTCTACAACTGTTGGATCCGCAAAAGTGATGAACCCAAAACCTCTGGGTCTACCTGTTTGCCTATCTTTCATAATCACCGAGTCTATTATCTCCCCATACTTCTCAAAGTACTTCACAAATTGTTCTGCCCAATTTTCATTAACACCCCGTCAGAAAATCAAAACCCCGCTAGCAAGAAACAATTAATGCATCAAAACAAGTGTTCAAAAACACTAACCTCGCGTCGTCTCTTTCGCTACACCTCCAATAAAGATTTTTCTGTTTAAGAAAAAACAAAACAACAAAAATCCCTAATCAATACACATCAAACTTCGTATGTAAAACAATAATTTGGGCAATTCACCTACATCTTTTCCTAAACAGTTTATTATTTATCCAACAAAAAGAGAAAGAAGAAAAAAACAAACCCAGGACTAGCACCATCGCCGAAATCGTTCTTCCTGGAACCCATGGAAGAGATTGGGTATTGCAGAATGGTCAGATCTGGGAAAAAGTGTAAACGTAAAGCTAGGGTTCGTGGCTGTGTATTAATATCAGTTGGAACAACAATGGAAGAGTGGAGCTTTATGGTGCAATATATACAAAGGCTAGGGAGCTTCTAGAAACTTTCTTGCTTTCAATTTTGTTTTGGTTTCCAGATATCAGATTAATTTGAATTTATATCATATTGGCCAGGCATATTTGAGGATAAATACTTTTGATTAAGAATTTTTTTACATTTAGGGCCGATATCAATTTAAATTTTACGTAATGGTTTGAAATTGAAATTTCTAATTAATGAATGAGAAGACACATTCATTGCACTACATATTTTAATGGTTTCATTTAATTTATATTATGATGTCAATGATATTTTATTAACAGAAATGATTGGACTAAATCGATTTTTATATTTTAAAAATAAAATTGAAGGTTACGATATATGTGTTAGAACGTGACACTTGATCCAATATATGTGTCGGACACCCAATCCAATATATGTGTCGGAACGTGATACCCGATCCAATCAGCACAACCACAATCACAATTACACCCATAATGAACATTACTCATAATCATAAAATCAAATATTAGGTTCATGGCATGCAATTGTTTATTCATACTCATTTCACTAGGTTTGATCTATGGTGCCTCATTCACAAGCATGATAAAATTTTAAATTAATACTCACTACAATTAGAAGTGAACCTAAACCAACCAACACACACTCATAATACCCAAACAATCATAGTTCTTACCAACATCTCCCTCTCACAACATAAACTCCCTTGAGCTTAAGTTATAAAATTTGATCTTTAGACATCAGATACTCATTGAGGGATATGTCCAAGCATACAAACCCTCTAACAACACTATCAAAATGTTAGATTTAGTAATTGTGATTGTAGATTACCCTTAAGAACAATAGAACTGGAACCAATGATCCCCACATTCCACCACACATAATCGATACATGACCTCGACGACTAGATGAATATTAAGATTGTCAGACAACAATAAATATGTATGGTAGCTCTTCTATAAATTCTCATAAGCAAGGTGGTACATGTAGAACCACTGAAATACTTAACAACTCCAAGACAACGACAAATATGTCATCTAAAATAACCAAGTCTTCCCAATCATCCACTTAACTAAGATAACATCGCAGGATCGGTACATCTGATCCACCACTAGGGATCCACCCACAAACGTGAAAACACACATGAGCATAGTTAGTGAATCATACTCACAACCATGTACAAAATGAAATAGATGGTCACATAAGAATTTACGGAATAAATATTGAATAACACTAAAGGTTTTCCTCCAAAGAGCCGATACCAGCCATTTCCATTCACTTGACTCCACATACTCTTCACATCATTCCACTGAAGCCCACACTCTAAATACTAACAACCATCATAAACACTACGACCATTTACTTTACTCAAACCAACACTCTTAAATGAAAACATTTCTTAGGTACTTAACAATAAATAGTAATAAACTTTACGACTCAACTCATGTGTAAGTCCTTTAAAATGCTCAATATTTGATACAATTGATCATTTCTCACTTTGCAATTTCATAACTTGACAAAATATATCACCACAAGTATAGACATACAATGAAAAATCTGAATTGTAAATTCAACTGTATAACACAATTCCCTTATATATTATTATTAGCTTGTACCTTGAAGATTTTTATGAAATCATGGATCTTCGCTTATCATTGATTGTATCTCCATCGATCTTACAGTATCTTTCGCTAAAATTTCAATCGTACTCATTACTAAACTCAAAAACAAAAACAAAGCACTTATCATCACACTCGAGCTAATGTTTGTACATTCCTTTCTCAAGTTTTTTTCAATAGTTTTTAATCAATCTGATGGACCCGTGACACTATTACCATAGTCACAGCAAAACGAATAAAATCACGCATCTTGGAACCCAATTATCTACCCTTCTGAAAATACCTCTTTAGCCTTTGCAATCAAATAAAATATTCTTGTTCTCGCCCCTCTCTAAAGGTTGTACTTCATCCCACTATTTTTTTTCTTCATTATGACTCTAGCTCTTTTAAATTCTATTCGAGTGGTGTCCCACCATCTATTAAAATTTTTCATACAACCACATTACTCACCAAATATTAGAAAACTACAACCTTAGATACTCGCAAGTCGTAATTACTATGCAAAATTCGCTTAACCAACAATCTTATTATATAGTTGCATTCCATCACAATCCATCACGAACTCTTACTACCATTACGCTCGGTTAGCCCTGGCCATCACTATGAAGTCAACCTTTTCATTATCATGACACCTCAAACTCAGGTATACCCATCAAATTCAAAAGACTAACCCTATTTTATAAGCACTTTCTTACTAAAATCTTCAATTGCCTTTACCCAAGTATACTCAATGGAACTTTCTTTATCCATAATCTTGTCATTCTGGTATCAATCCACTCCTTTATGGCTTAAAATAAAATCATCATTCCTCATATTATCATCATTTTCCTTAACAAATAAGACAGGAGAACCCCATGGGGAAGCACTAGGATAGATGAAACCTTTATCCAGAAGATCCTGAATTTGAGCTTTAAGCTCTCTCAATTCTATCGGAGCCATGCGATAAGGAAGGATGGAGATGGGGTGAGTGCCACGTTCCAAGTCAATGAAGAAATCTATATCTTAATCTGGAGGCATACCAGACAAATCAGTAGGAAACACTTCCTTGAATTCAGACACTACAGGAATAGACTCAATAGAGAGAGACTCAACATCAACATCCCGAATATGATCCAAATACGCCCAACACCTCTGCCCCATCAATTTCCTAGCTCGCACGAAAGTTATGACCTTAACTGGCTTAGGCTTGTACACCCCTTCCCACTTTAATATTTTCCTACCCGAGATCTCTAGAGTTACCGACTTAGTATTATAATTAAGCACAACAATTAGGGGGAAAACCAAGTCATGCCTAAGATTATAACAAAGCCAATCATATCCAGAATAACCAAATCAGTCCAAGTCTGAAAAACCTATAAACAAGACAGGACAAGCGCAATACACATAGGTGACTATGACAGACTATCCAACTGGGGTAGAAACATGGATGGGGGCATCAAGCACACCACAAGCCGTATCAAATCCCAAGGCAACTGAACTGACATATATAAATAGGTAGAACTTGGATCAAACAAAATAGTCGTCATCCGGTCACATACAATAATAGTACATGTGATCACTGCATCAGACGCTTCAGCCTCGGTCTTGCCCGAAAAGGCATAAAGCTGAGCCCTGTCATCTTGACAAGCAAACTCATTGCTTGGCTGCACTGCTCTCCTACCTGCATTACCATTTCTTCGTCTTTCACGACCTCGCTTATTTCCTCCTCTCCCACCTTGTGGACGTCCTCTGTCATTACTAACGCTGCCTATTGCGCGGGGTCAAACATGCGCGGATGGAGACAATCTCTTCTCATATGTCCAGGTTCTCCACAATTGTAACACACTTAATAACCTAACCAAGTAAACATCGCTACTATTGTAGTAGTCATATCATGACTCTCTTTGATATACACTCAATCTAGGAAATTGTAGTAGAGATTCTAACCTTAATTGTCGCAACATTATTTCATTATTTACTAAGCAACCCATACATGTTATGACAACAATACTAAATGTATTTTCCAAAGTTATGATGTTCATTATCTAATCGTCCCTTACAAAACTTTTTGAATGTTATCACCTATAAGCTCGAATCTGTAATTCCAACCTTAATCCCTTCACAAAGTGACAAATTTGCTCTTTTAGATTGAAGCAAAGTGGAGTACCATATTTGGGTAAAACACAAAATTTGGCCTTATAGGCTGCAACAAATATATTATTATGCTCTATATTCAGGAACTCATCTCTCTTCTCATCCCTCAAAGTTCAGGTATATATTTCTTCATAAAGAAAACTATAAAATGTTTCCCAAGTCATGAGTAGTGCATACTAGTCGGCACTCAACATGAGACCACCACCACATTTTGGCGTCTCCCTTGAACTGGCAGCTCATGACAATCAACAAGAAAATCATATGAATCTTCAAATTCAGTACCATGAAGAATGAAGGTTTCAACCTTAAGAACATAATAAAAACATGATGTTTGTCTCTAGTCATTACATGCTTACAGTAAGTCAGGGAAACATACCTTTCCAAGGACACATTTTCTATTGCTAATGTTATTGTTTCCACTTTTACAACTCAATTACTAACCAAACGCGAAATAGAGTGAAGAAATTCAGATACCAATTGGATTCAAGTCATAGCACGAAAGGAGTAGAAAGAAATAAGTTTTTTCTAAAGTTCTATAGTCTCTCAAAGAAAAGTACAGACGTCTCCGTACCGTTCCGCAAGACTCTACTAGACTCATTTTGGTACAATGAGATCAACGAACCTAGGGCTCTAATACCAATTTTGTCACAATCCAGACCGTCGTGATTGGCACCCAAACTAACCCTCCGGTAGGAGAACCATTACTACAACCCGAATAACCAATTTAAGGAAAAATTAATCATTTAAAGATACGAAAGCAAGTTTAAATGACTAATGAAATATGGAGTTCTCATAAACTCGGGAAAGTTAACAAATCAACTAACATCTATTGCGAAAATTCAACCTCTAGAACCTGAAAGTCATTGTACCAAAACTGCTAACCAACAAGTCTAAGAAAATGGGTACAACCCAAAACTAAACATAAGCAATATCTAAACATAAATAGTCTAAGTCCGAAAAGAGTGGACTAAACTAAGGATGGATCCATGGCAGCTTGAAAGAATTAGTTCACCCTTTAATCCGATCTCGATCACTAATCTCCTGGCTGAGGTCCATCAGTAGCCGCTTGAAGATGCCCTATACTCAACAAAGAACGAGCAAGTGTAGTATCAATACATAACCATAGTGTACTGGTAGGATCGCGCGGCTATTTCAGTAGGCGAATATATACAAACAATCACAACACAGTAAACACATATACAGATCATTTCAGGAACAATGTACAATTCCATATTCTCAATAACAAGTAGATACAACAATATAATGGTCATCTCATGAAACCCACACCTAAACTATTAGTGTATCGGTACGTGACACCCGATTCAATATATGTGTCGGAACGTGATACCCGATCCAATATATATGTCAGAACATGACACCCAATCCAATCAGCACAATCACAATCACACCGATAATGAATATTACTTATAATCATACAATCAAGTGTTATGTTCATGGCATGCAATTGTTCATTCATACTCATTTCACTGGGTCTGATCTATGGTGGCTTATTCACATACACGTATGCATTACAATGGAGCAATTATCGACATATATTACACAAACATGAAATCGAACCATCACCTACCTCGAAACCAAGCTTGGATCCTCCTAATACTCTTGAACCTTCCCTTTTCGAATTCTTTCTGCTTGTTCTTAGTCTAAAAACAATTAATTAATGCAACAATCAGTAAACAAGGCTTAATTTACCTGAATAATAATCAATCTATATATCCATGGCTAAACCCAAGATCTTAATGTTCACTTAGGGCTTTTCCCACCGTTAATTTCATGTTAAAACCCTCCCCCAATTATAATTACCCAAGAATCTAAGTTCTACGCATTGTAAAATGAATTAGGGGAGTAATAATCTTACATTTAGCTCTAGAAGTCGTGGGAATCTGTCAAGAAATAGCCCTGGGTCATCTCTTAGCTCTCAAGAACGAAGGTTTGCAGAAAATAACATTTTTGAGGTTTTTCCTCGACTCAAGTAGCGACTGCCCCGCTATAGCGGGACCCAACCCGCCCCACAGCGGCCCCGCCCTAGAGGCTTGCACGGAGACAAAGAGTCAGATTTTGAGTTCCAATCTCCCATTTTCACAACACACCTTCAACCCTTAACGTTCAAAAACTACCCGTTCACGCTAAGATCAGTTTCAGGAGTTCTATTCGCTCGAATTTGATTTCGTAAAGCCATACGGGCTCCTTAACGTCTTGGCTATCCACGCATGTGATCAAATTCATATTTAAATCTCCCATCCATTACCATATTTCCCTAGACCTCGTCTGACTCAGATTTCGTTCAAATCCGGACTAGGCTAGAAATTCTCAAGTCACCACTCAAAAGTTTTCTGGCCCAAATTCTTTCCCATTGAATTTTCAATAACGAAGAAAACGTGTCGATACAATAAACGGTACACAAAAATTGAATACAAGTTATACTAAAGAGATTGAGTATAAATAATACAAGAGTGAATGAATACAAGTGATATACAAGAGGGAGAGAGGTGGAAGCATAGTATACAACCTAAATGTAAGCAGGAATACAACAAATACATTCGCACGATAAAATATGTAAATACAAAAAAGAGGTAAAAATACAAAATACAAAAGGAAGAGAAGTGAAAATACAAAATACAAAAAGAAAAAGAGAGGTGAAAATACAAAATACAATGAGGAAGAGAGGTAAAAATACTAAATAAAAAGAGGAGATAAAAATATAAATAGGAAGAGGAAAAAAAATACAAAATAGAATGAGGAAGATAGAGGGAGAGAGTTTGTGGCTCCAGCAGGGGTAGCCTCATGAATTTCATGACTGCAGCCAAGTCATCCTCCGAACGACCGCAGTGATCAGTGTCTGGGACTGGAAACGGGACAGGGTCGTCATCATAATCATCTAACTCCTATACAGCCTAGCTACTCTCTACTTCGCCCATTTTCCTCCATTTCTTCCTTTTAAAGCCAACCTTCTTCACCCGGAGAGGATTTAAAGGGGCATCTAATTTAGGAAAAAAATAAGAAACTATTAAGTGATTTACGAAATCAAGATTTTAGGTAAAGGGTTCAAGTTATTTCGAAGAAAAGGTATAAGGCATCCTTCGAAATCCATAACTGTAGATCCCGACTGAATTCATTTTTTTCAAATTGAGGAGGAGATAAAAATAAATATACAAGTATAATAAACAAGTAATACACACAAATAATAAAATAAAACAATAGTACGGAACAATAATAAATAAAAATTATAATTCAAACTCCGTTCGAATAGCTTAAATGGAAAACAACTTCGTGTACCTGTAAAGACACTTAGTAAAAGTGTTAGTAGTAAATAAATATGAATAAAAATAAATGAACTAAACAATAACTTAAAAAATAAAAATTCGTCTTATTAACATGGGTGGCCTGGAAATTGACGGTAATTTCTTCATCGGCCAATTTTAACAAACAAAATAAATGAACTTAAACTAAATTTTCGTCTTTCACAATGTAAAAGCTTCGAAAACCGACAGAGAGATTTTTTCATTGGCCACATTTTAACATCTATGCAAATCAAATCATTTGAAAACATAAAATGGTAAAACGGTTCAAAAGAAAATAATGGTAATAGTAGAACAGTGACAACACCAACAAACATTTTAAAACAAAATTATAGCTAAACAAATATGACTATATGCCAAAACAATATGAGTTAACAACAAATGTTTCCAAAATAATAAGCACTATAAATAGAGGAACTGCAATGCTACTTCAATATTCTAATATATCACCACAAACAAAACAAACAAAATAGATTAATAATTTATGTTTAATCAACAAAACAGAAAATGGAGTTCATCAGAGCATAAAATTTTCCGGCCACATCTAAAAATATTACTAACAACAATATATAATCTAACACAAAATAACAAAGAAATCAAAGACAGTCACTAACTATAGATGCAACCCAACAACACCAAAAATATAAAGAAAAATCCTCAAATTTGACTTATTCAACAGTGAAAAAATAATAAGAAAAATGGGAAAAAGAGACTAACAGTCGGTTGTTCATGGTGTCACGGTGGTTTGGAGCTTGGAGCTCACAGTGATGGCATCGTTGTTGTTAGCTGCTTCGGTGGAGCTTGTTTCGCCGAAAAAAGGAAAAGGGTCATTAATTTGCAGAGCCTCGCCGGACATAGCGAGCTTCTTGTCGCCTTTCGCTGTTGTGTGAGGTTGTTGTTGTGGGTTGTATTTATTTGGCGGTAGAGCTCAATAGCTTAGTGGAAATAATGGAGAAAAAGGGGTTTTGGCAAGGAAATAACAAGGGTTGTTCTGGTGGTGGGAGCTGATGGTTGTTGAGCTGGTGGTGGCGTTGAGCTTTAATGGAGCAGCAAGCTCGTTGGTATTCCATTCTCTGCCAGGGTAGCTAGGAAGAGAAAACAATGGAGTTTTTGCGGTGATTCTTGGTGGTTTGAAGCAGAGGCGAATTCAGGATTTCAAAAAAATGGGTGCACCATTGCTTTAAAGATAAAATCAAAAAATTTATAATAACAATAACTAAGCGAGCAATACATAAAAATTACATTACCACAAAACTTTCAGAATTTAGGTTTTTTTTTTAATGAAAAACGTGTTTTTAGTTAGTAAAAATAAATTGAAGTGAATTGGGACTGCCTGGGATTGAACCTGCGACCTTTGAGTTGAAATCTTGCAGTCGTACCAGTGAACCATCCAGCCATTTTGAGAACGAGTTCAACAAGTTTTAATTTAATATATTATTTAATAATTATAGAAGTAATATATCGAGTTTAGTCGAATGACCACGGGTTCGGATGACCCAAAATTTATACATAAATTCGCCCTTGGTTTGAAGATCGGTTAGGTGTTGTTGCTAGCAATGAGGTTGAAGGTTGCTGAAAAAAGGAGTTGTTTGGTACTGTTGGTGATGTAGTGGCAGATTTAGTGGTGGTTGTTTGTGTTTTCAATGTTTGGCTATTCCAACGATGAGCTTAATCGGAGAAGGAGAAGCTAATGGTGGTTTTTATTTTCTGATGGTGAAACTCACCGGAAAATGAGAAAAAAAAAAACAAATGAGGAAGATGGGCTTGGGTGGCGGCTATGAGAGCATATAATAGGAGAGAAAGATTAGGGTCCTTAAAAAGTTCATCCTAACCTAAAATATTTTCCACCACCCCCAATTTAATCACTAAGAAATAACTTAAATAGAAAATTAAAAATCATCTATAGTGCTATACCACTATCTTAAAATCATGAGCCAAAACCACCAGCTAATAAAATATTTGTGTTTGAAATTTTATCCATATTTGAATGAATTTCTAGACTGTGCAAAGCATCAAAATGAATATAAATAAAACTCAACAGTTACGAATTTTAAAAATGTTAGATCAAAATTGGATGTCAACAATATCAATTATTTCTTCCCTTCTCATTATTAATTAACAATAAAATTTCTTCATGTCAACTAACAAATTCATCCTTCCCAAAATGCTTTTACATCAACTATATTAAAAAATATATATCATTTTATTGATATATTAAGTAGACAATTTATTAACTTAGAAAACAACAAACAATAATAATCATACAATTTAGTTTGGATTTTAAACTTTGACCGACAATAAATATAAAAAATATACAAAAAATAAAAATAAATCAAATACTAGTAATACGACCAATAACAAAAGAGAACAAGGAAAAAAAAGTTTTCCTTTTTTACTATATATTAGTTTATCCGAATATTCATGTAAGATATACATTTTAAAATATTAGTTGATCCGAATATTCTATTATTTCTTTACTTTTCATAATTAATCAACAATAAAATTTCTTCATGTCAACTAACTTTTAAATTGAGTACATTCGTGTAACGACCGGTTCCCGTCGTTATAAAAAAGCCAACGGAGAAAAATTTTGAGTCGAAAAACTTTTTTTGTAGTATCTGGAAATTTCTCAACTTAGTCTAGATTTGAACGAAATCGGAGTCAGTGGGGTCTAGGGAAATATGGTAACAAACGGGAGATCAAATTAGGAATTTTATCATATGGATAGATAGCTAAGACGTTGAGAAAACCGTATGACTTTACGGAATCAAATTCGAGCGAGTAGAACTCTCGAAACTGACCTTAGCGTGAACGGGTATTTTCTGAGTGTCATGAGATGAAGGTGTGTTGTGAAATGGGGGTTTGGAACTCTTAAATCAAATCACTGGTTCCATGTAACACACTAGGGCGGGGCCGTTGTGGCGGGATGTGGGCCGCTATACCGGGCTAGTCACGACTTAAGTCGGAAATAAACCCAAAAATGTCATTATTCTGCAATTTTTGACTTAGAGAGCTAAGGAAAGACCTCAAGTGTTTTCTTGACAGTTTTCCACCATTTTTTAGGCTAAATGTAAGGTTTTCACTCTCCGAATCAATTTTTCGATCCATAGAACTTAGTTTCTTGGGTAATTATCGATGGGGAGGGTTTTGATATGGAATTTATGGTGGAAAATGTCTTAATCTGGGTATGGGGATCAAGGGTTTGACCTAGGGTTGATGTTATTGATTATAATTCGGGTAATTAAGTCTTGTTTATTGATCCTCACATTATTATGATTGTTTGTAGACCAAGAAAAAGCGGAAAGAATTCGGAAAGGGAAGAATCCCGGGATTCTCTCCATCTCAGAAGTGGATTCCCCTGCAAGGGTACTTGAGTACGACTAGCTTATCGAAAAAGAAGGAAAGAGCGTAAACTTGACTCTAAAAGTTTCAGTTGCCTCCCTCTCTCCGCCTTATAACTGAAAAAAGCAGCACAGCGAAAAGCCAACCTTTTTTATTTTTGATTCGTTTGACGAAGTTTCTTAGGGGATTCAAGCTTTGTTTGAGGTAAGTAATGATTGTAATTTCATGTTGTGTGAATGTTTATACTTGCTTCATTATATTGCGTGTATATATGTGAATGTTGCATTATTGATCACACTAATCGTAAATAAGTATGAACGAATAACTATATGCCATGAATCACCTCTTAATTGTATGATTGCGAGAATGTACATTGTGATTGTGATTGTGGTATGTTGAATGGAGCGGGTGTCACGTTTCGATACACTAACTGGATCAGATGTCACGTACCGACATAAATATTTAAACAAGTGGTGTCATGATCCGAGACACTGACTTGGAACGGGTGCCACGATCCGGTACACTAATTGTTTGGGTATGGGTTCCACGAGTGGACCAACGACTTGTTATACATATGTGTATTATTGAGAACGTGGAATTGTACATTAATCCTGAAATGATATTGATATTGTATATGTTTGGTGTATGCATGTTTATGATGTTGTAATTACTTGCTTATATTGGATTTAGTGGGATAGCCGTGTGATCCTACCAGTACACAATGGTTGTGTACTGATACTGCACTTGCTCTTTCTTTGTTGAGTACATGGCATCTTCAGGCCGCTACTGACAGACCTCGTCTAGAAGATCAGTGATCAATCGAATTCAAGGGTGAGTCAGTTCTTCCGGGCTGACATGAGTTCTCCTTTTGCTCAGTCCATCTTATTCAGACTTAGATTAGTACTTTAGTTATTCTCTTGTTTAATTTGGATTGTACCCATTTCCTTGGAGTTATGATCCATGCTAGATTTTTGGTACATTGACTTTCAGATTCTAGGCGTTATTTCCGCATTTGGTTGTTAGACTTTTGTTGGAATTTATGGGAACTCCCTATTTTCCTTTTCTTAGACATTTAAATCTACTTCCGTATCTTTAAATGCCTTAATTTTTTGTTGAGTTGTTTAGTTTGGGTTGTAGTAATGGTTCTCCCACCGGAGGGTTAGTATGGGTGCCAATCACGAGGGTCTGGGTCGTGACAATTCAAAAAAAATACTCCTTCTGTACCAATTTATGTGGCACTTTTCGTTTTTCAAGAGTCAAACAATTTAAGTTTGACCTAGAATTTGCGCAAAAAATCTTCAATTTTTTTGAAATGAAATTTATATATTTCTAAACTACGTAAAAAGTATTATAAGTCACAACAATTAATAATTCAAAATGTTTAAAAGATCTATGAAAAATTTACGGTCAAAGTTAGGCTTGTTTGAATCTCGAAATTTAAAAAATGCCACATAAAATGAAACGGAGGGAGTATATCATTTTACTAATACAGTAAGTAAACAATATATTAACCAGAAATGACAAAAGACAATAATGATACAATCTAATTTTGTTTTCAAACTTTGACCGATAAAAAATATATAAAAAACAAATTACAAAATAAAAACATAAAAGTAATTCAAATACAAAAAATACCTTTAACACGATCAATATCAAAATAATAATAATAATCTAAATAAATAAAGTAAAAAAAAAAACAATAAATATTGCATACAAAATAAGATATAGTAAAAAAATAATGAGTAAATCAAACATATAAATTTCTCTTTTTATTATTGTGTATATATAAATTTATTTAAATATACATGCAAAAGGTAAAAAAATAAAAGTAATTCAAATACAGTAAATACACATAACACGATTAATAGTGAAAGAGAATTTTTTTCCTTTTTATTATAATATATTAATTGATTTGAATATACGTGCAAAAAACACACACTTAGAAATTGATATATTCGATAAAAATAAATCTTAATAGCTTTATTTAGCATAACAAATTCTATATCATATCAATTATTTCCTCACTTTTTATTATTAATCAGCAAAAAATCTCTTAATATCAACTAAGAAATTCATCGTTCCACAAAATGCTTTTGAATTTAGTAAATTAAAAAAAAAATTATCGTTTTACTTGTATACTAAGAATTGATTATTAACTCAGAAGCAAAAGCGACAAACATTAATAATGATACAATCTAATTCGGTTTTCAAACTTTGACTAACAATAAATATAAAAAAATTACCAAAAAGTAAATTAAATACAAAAAATACCTTTAAAACAACCAATAACAAATTTTTTAATCATAAAATATTGCATAAAAATATTCAAGAACTCTTTCCTTTGAATGTTATATCTCACCAAAAATTATCATTTTACTTATATACAAAGAAAACAGTTTATTAACTCAGAAACGACAAACGATAATAATGATACGATCTAATTCAAATTTCAAAGTTTGACTAATAATAAATATAATTTACTTTTTTTTTACAAAAATAAAAATAAATAAAAAATTAAATACAAAAAATACATTTAATACGACTAATAGAAATAAAATAAAATAAATTCCTTAAAATAAAACCTAGAATAAATGTCACTGTTGACACCAAATTTTGGTCTGATGTTTCTAAAGTTAATACTTTTTAAGTATTTTATTTTTTAAATAGTTCAAAGTACATGTTTTGCCATTTTAATGCAATTTGTTGATAATTATCCTTATTCTCAAATTATTAGGATTTTTATCGATTAATTCTCTTTATATTATTTTGCCACAACCGATTGAATACGTTCAAATGTTTGTTCATTTTTTATAAAATTATTAGTTCTATTAAATTGTATTTTTTACATGTCATTGGTTACATTCGTTACATTTCTTAATATTCATTTTATCTGTTACATTCGTTAATATTCATTTTGATATTTTGCACAATCCAGACATTCATATTAATATAGTAATATTTCATACACAAATATTTTATTGACCGGATATTTTGACCCATGATTTTAAAATAGTGGTATTGTAGTTTTCAACTCCCTATATAAAGAATAGTTTGCCTATTAGGTTTAAGGGGTGGTGAATAAATTTTAGAATTGAGGTTCAATTTTCAGAATTATTTTACTTTTTTGTTTCATTGTCTTTTCGGCGAACTTTCCGGCCAGTCACCACCCAACCCCACTGGGCATCCCTCTCCTCTGTTCTCTTCTCATCAACCATCTCTATTCTCCTCACAGCCACCGAAAACGACCCTTGAACTATCTGAAACCACCAGACCCACCTCTGTTTCTTCCATAAAACATTATCAGACCTCCATCACAACCCCATTTCTTCTCCAACAAAACCGACCACCACTCCATCCAAAACCCCTTTCCCTTTCTCCCCTTTCGCTGCTACAACGAACAACACCATCGCCTCACGCCAAGAACAACCACCAAACAGCCCCAAATCCACCTGTAATCACAAAAAACCCTCTTCACTACCTCGTCCTCCACTCTTCAACAACAACCACTGTCCAGCCATCCAAAAAACCCCAGCTCGCGACCATCAGATCTGTTATCTCCGACGAGACCCAACCTTAAATCAACCAATGACGAACCTCAAACACTATTGGCGCTCGCTGCCTCCCTTCCCCTTTTCCCTTTACAATGTTTAATTCATTTTGCAGGCGAACAACTCCTTCTCCAGGCAAGAAACAACCTGAAACAACCATAAACTCCGACGAAAAGCCAACAACAACCAGACCCACAAATCAGTTCTCAACAGCATAACCAAATCCGGCCGAGTTCGATTTTCACAGTGTTGCTCCGACAATGATACTGAAGATACATTGCCTATGGTATCTCTTACTATACTTTCACTTTGGTGTTCTATTTAGCTACTGTTTATTTATAGTATCCGTTTTATTTTATATATATCATTTATATAGGTTAGGCCGGAGCATCTTAAACTCCGGTGAACTGTTTTGGATTTTTAAATTTGACCCCTTAATTGATTTTTTGTTAATATTGTTTCCTTGTTAAGAAAATATTTACTGTGGTTTCTTCATTGCTCAACATATTAAATGATTTTTGGTGATTTGTTGATATTTATTATGACCCAGTTCCATATTTACTTTATTCATTGTTAATGTTTCAATTTCGCTCCTGTTTGATATTGCTATGTATGTTTTTAGTTGCAATTTGAGTGGTGATTCCCACTAATTAGAATGGTTACTGTTTATGATTTTTATTTTTATTTTGTTTAGCTTGTTTTGATATTTTTATTTGTTAAGTTCAATTAATTTGGTAGGGTACTATCACAATGGTTTGAGAGTTTTTTCCTGTTTTGAATGTTTTAATTTTCATTTCTTATATATTAAAATTGGCCAGTGAGAAAAATCTCTCTGTCGGTTTTGGAGGCCTTCCCATTTTAAAAGACGAAAATTTAGTTTAAGTTCATATTCTTTATTTGTTAAAATTGGTCGATGAAGAAATTACCGTCAATTTCCAAAGTCTTTCATGTTAATAAGACGGGTTTTTATTTTTAAGTTATTCTTTGATTCTTTTATTTTTTATTCGTGTTAATTTATTACTAACACTTCTATTAAGTATCTTTATAGGTACCCGGAGATGTTTCCCATTGAAGTTGTTCGAGTTAGGTTCAATTATACTTTTATTCATTATTGTATATTATTGACGATAGGCAAATTTAGGCCGATTCCTATATTATTGTTTTATCATAATACTTGTGTATATCTCATGTTTATTATATTTGCACATTATTATATTCTCCTCAATTTGAAAAAATGAATTCAGTCAGGACTTACATTTGCGAATTTCAAAGGATGCCTAACCCCTTCCCTTTGGAATAACTTGAACCCCTTACCTAGAATCAATTGGTTTCGTAGACTTTCTTTTAAATTAATTTATTAAGTGGTTTCCTAGTTTTCCTTAAAATTAGGTGGCGACTCCCTTTTCCTTTTTACTCCTTTACCCTTTTAAAAATTCTTTTAAAAATTGAATTACTATTTTTGGGTGAGTTACTGCGACGTTGCGCCCTCTCAAAGGATGTCAAGAGAATGACGACTCTGTTGGGGATATAGATGTTCTAATCATTATGAGTTCACTTTTTCAAATTAAGGAGACTATTCTTTTATTATTGTATTCATTATATCTTGTATATTTTGTTGATTATTTGCCTACTGTCCTTATTATTTGTTCTTTATTTGTTGTACATTGTTGTTTCATTCATGACATTTTCGTCACCACGATGTAAATGCAGTATATTAAAGAACGGTTTTGCCAAACCGCAGCTGGACCTTTTTATACTTAACCTTTTTTCGGAATGATCGCCAATTTATTGGTTTATCATGCGTCCAATGGTTGTCGTGAGTTCTAGCCTAAGTTGTCCGTTTGGGTTCCCGGTTTTTCAAAAGCCACTCTTGGTCAGCTAGTTTTTGAACATTCATAATCTCAATCCATTCTCCATTCAAGTTACAGTCTGTTAGAACTATGTTTGACCTGATTCCTGCTTCAACGGGATACGTAGGCGCCATAAGGGCTCGGTTATATTCCCCGTAAGCTTTCCATTATTTTAAAGAGGGAACTGGGGCAAAATTTTTTGAGAAGGTCTCCAAAAATTTTACAAAGGAGATAGTTGTTACAAGATTGAATACCGGAGGTTGTTAAAACTGAAACAGGGGCAAAATTTTTAAGGAATTCCCTAAAAAATTTCACCATGGTTGTACTCAGACTCCAGATTTGTGAGACATCACTCCGAGTTGGTTTGCACCTTTTGCATTAATTTTTTGTACATGATGTTATATTCATTGTATATCTTTGATTTTATTTATCTTACATTCCATTAAAAATATTGTTTTAGTTGACATTTTTTTAATATGGGTTGTCCATTCTTCAATGTGACTCATTAATTTTTTTACTTTTGTTACTTTTTTTTTAATTAATAAAAAAGATTTTTTGTTAAATTTGGGTGGTCCGCCCTTCAATGTGACTAACTGATTTTTTCATTCTTGTTAAGCTTTCTTTAAATATTAAAATAGTATTTTTTTTTGTTAAATTTGGGTTGCCTGTTCTTCAATGTGGCTCATTGGTTCTTTATTCCGTTTATTTTTCTTTCAACAAGTTCATTTGTTATTAAAAAAAATGTTTTATGTCATATCTAAAGGAACTACGCAAATATGATTCTCATCAATGAGATACGTAGGCAGCCTTTCAAAAGATTCTTTATTTTTTATTCTTTTTAAAAATGTTCATATTTTTAAAATCATTTTTTTGATTTGGTTAGTGCCAACACTGTTCGAGTGTGCATGTGAAAAATAATTTGTACAATAGAGAAGATTGACTTCTTGTTAAACCATAGATTCTTTTCGTACCTCTCATTTATACTTCTGTTACACTTGAAAATATTCTCTTATAGACATTCAAGATAAGAACAAAACCAGATTCATTGTTTCATGTGCATTGTGTGGTGAGTTTTGAGTTAAATTCAATTGTGTTGCGTTGTTGATCTAGAACTTGGCCTAAATATTTGTTTAGGCGAAATTATGAGTAATGTTTGATTTGAAAAAATGATCGTAGGCCTTCTTTGTCTCGTTTGATCCTTTCAAAGCCAACCAAATGACATCAATCCTTAGTATGTCCCCACTTTGAGCCTGATGCCTTTTGTTTGGATAGCCACATTTTAGCTTATACCCTTTCTAAGTGCTTTACGCACTATCCCTCTTTTAGCCTGACTTTCTTGAGTGCACTGAATACATGCAAGTTACAAAGAAGATTCAAAGTTCAAAATTTATCAAAGACAAAAGTTATCAAAGTTCCTGAAATTCAAGAATACAAAAATGACTTCAAAAGAAAGAAAGAAGACTTGAAAATTCCCCACAAGTTCAAACAAGCCAAGTTTCAACAAAAGAAGAAGATTACTCCAAACAATCAGGAGAAAATTCAAAAGATGATGAGATAGGGAAAAACTCAGACAAACAAAACTTTAAAAGAAGTCAAAAAGTACAAAAGAAAGGGACAACAAAATGTATCAAACGCTAAAAGCATAACAAATGTTGAAAATACAGATTCAGTACAATTAAGTCACTTTTATTTCAAAATATTATCCTACCCGTCCCCAAGCCTACATTACAAGCCAATGACAAGTCTTACATGATTTCATTTCAAATGTTCTCACATTAGTAGAGATTTACATGAAGGCCAAGCTTATGGTATCACAAGTGCAACCATTGAGCCTTTTTTTTTTTTTGAGTGTGAGTGGATTTTGTCAAATGTCCCAAAATTAAAACACTTTAAATGTGTGCAAATTAGGACTTTCTTTGTAGTGAGGGCAGTTGAAACATTATTTTAGGTCTAGTTCAAACCTTTGTTTGTTGACAAATCTTGTCGTTACTTGAGTACAATTGAGGTTCCACTTGAATCCATATTAATTACCTCGAAGTCAATCTCAGTTGAAAGTGAAAGAATTGTGAGAATTTTTTGTACAATATTAATTGTTGGTGCTAACCAAGTTAAAATATGTTTCATTGTTCAAAATTAAAAACGGATTGAAACCCACTTTTCAATATTTGTCCAAACAACTTTGTGGACCATTTCATTGTTGATATTTGTCCAAAGCAACTTTGTGGACTGTTTCATAGTTAAAATTGTATTTTTGGATTGTCATATCTTTCAAAATGACATTTTTTTAAAAATTTTGGTCGTCATACCTTTCAAAATGATATTTTCTTAAATTTGGGTAGTCATACCCTTTAAAATGCATCTTTTTCAATTTAGGTCGTCATACCTTCTAAAATGACATTTTTTTTAAAAAAAAAATAAAAATTTGTTATCTCAAATAAAATGGTGCTTTTTAAAATTGGTTTGTCATGCCGTTCAAAATGACACTCTTTTATTTTGTCATTTCATTTCAAATTGACATTTATTTTTTATTCATGATGTTATTAAGTTTGAATTGTTGCATTGGTTAATACCTTGTTCATATGAGGCCAAGTTTGCATAATTTATGTTGCATTTATGTTATTAGTGTTACTAACTTTGTTATTGCAGATTTTGTGATACACCATTCATATTAAGTTCCAGATTGGATTGTCATCTCCCTTCAAATGACACGTTAAGTTCAAGTTGGGTCGTCCGCCTTTCAAAGAGACACGTTGGGTTGTCACCTCGTTCAAAGTGACATGTTATATTCAAAATGGGTCTTCCACCTTTCAAAGAGACACGTTGGGTTGTCACCTCGTTCAAAGTGACATGTTATATTCAAGTTGGGTTGTCACCTCCATTCAAGTGACATGTTATATTCAAGTTGGGCTGTCACCTCCATTCGAGTGTCATGTTATATTCAAGTTGGGTTGTCACCTCCATTCAAGTGACATGCTATATTCAAAGTGACATGTTATATTCAAAATGGGTCGTCCGCTTTTCAAAGAGACACGTTGGGTTGTCACCTCGTTCAAAGTGACATGTTATATTCAAGTTGGGTTGTCACCTCCATTTGAGTGACATGTTATATTCAAGTTGGGCTGTCACCTCCATTCAAGTGACATGTTATATTCAAATGAGTTGTCCGTCTTTCAAAAAGACACGTTGGGTTGTCACCTAATTCAAAGTGGCATGTTATATTCAAGTTGGGTTGTTACCTCCATTCAAGTGACATGTTACATTCAAATGGGTCGTTTGTCTTTCAAAGAGACACGTTGGGTTGTCACTTCGTTCAAAGTGACATGTTATATTCAAGTTGGGTTGTCCGCCTTTCAAAGAGACACGTTGGGTTGTCACCTCATTTAAAATGACATGTTATATTCAAATTGGATCGTCCGCCTTTCAAAGAGACACGTTGGGTTGTCACCTCGTTCAAAGTGACATGTTATATTCAAGTTGAGTTGTCACCTCCTTTCAAGTGACATGTTATATTCAAATTGGGTCGTCTGCCTTTCAAGAGACACGTTTGGGTTGTCATCTCCATTCAAGTGACACATTAAGTTCAGGTTGGTTCGTCTGCCTTTCAAAAGACTAGTTAAGTTGTCACTTCGCTGAAAGAGATATATTATTCACATCATCCTCCTTTCAAAGAGGTACACTACCTTCATTGTGCAATTTTCAAAGTAGCATCGAAAGTATGTAAATGTTTTTCATTTTACGATCAATCCTTGCCTTTTGTTTATTATTTTCAGCCCATTGGCAAATGTTGGGTATTGTTCAAAATCTCTACTAACGTCTCATATTGTTTTGTTCAAATTTTATCAAACCAAATTTTGGTTCGTCAACTTTGTTTGACCAGGATCTCTTTCATCGATCCTAATCAAACAAGGGGCAAGTTGTTGACACCAAATTTTGGTCTGATATTTCTAAAGTTAATATTTTTTAAGTATTTTATTTTTTAAATAGTTCAAAGTACATGTTTTGCCATTTTAATGCAATTTGTTGATAATTATCCTTATTCTCAAATTATTAGGATTTTTATTGATTAATTCTCTTTATATTATTTTGTCACAACCGGTTGAATACGTTCAAATATTTGTTCATTTTTTATAAAATCATTATTTCTGTTAAATTGTATTTTTTACATGTCATTGGTTACGTTCGTTACATTTCTTAATATTCATTTTATTCGTTACATTTGTTAATATTCATTTTGATATTTTGCATAATCCAGACATTCATATTGATATAGTAATATTTCATACACAAATATTTTATTGACCGATGATTTTGATCCACGACTTTAAAATAGTGGTATTGTAGTTTTCAACTCTCTATATAAAGAATAGTTTGCCTATTAGGTTAAGGGGGTGGTGAATAAATTTTAGAATTGGGGGTTCAATTTTCAGAGTTACTTTACTTTTTTTTTTCTACTGTTCATTCTCTTTCCAGCGAACTTTTCGGCCAGTCACCACCCAACTCCATTGATCATCCCTCTCATCTCTTCTCTTCTCATCAACCATCTCTATTCTCCTCACAGCCACCGAAAACGACCCTCAAACTACCTGAAACCACCAGACCCACCTCTGTTTCTTCCATAAAACATCATCAGACCTCCATCACGACCCCTTTTCTTCTCCATCAAAACCGACCACCACTCCATCCAAAACCTTTTCCCTTTCTCCCCTTTCGCTGCTACAGTGAACAACACCACCGCCTTACACCAATAACAACCACCAAAAAACCCCAAATCCACCTGTAACCACAAAAAGCCCACCTCACTACCTCGTCCTCCACTCTTCAACAACAACCACTGTCCAGCCATCCAAAAAACACCAGCTTACGACCATCACATCCGCCATCTCTGGCGAGACCCAACCTTAAATCAACCAACGACGAACCTCAAACACTATCGGCGCTCGCTACCTCCCTTCCCCTTTTCCCTTTACAATTTTTCATTCATTTTGCAGGTGAACAACTCCTTCTCCAGGCAAGAAGCAACCTGAAACAACCATAAACTCCGGCGGAAAGCCAACAACAACCAGACCCACAAATTAGTTTTCAACAGCACAACCAAATCCGGCCGAGGTCCGTTTTCACAGTGTTGCTCCGACAATGATACTAAAGACACACTACCTATGGTATCTCTTACTATACTTTCACTTTGGCGTTCTATTTAGCTACTGTTTATTTATAGTATCCATTTTATTTTATATATATCATTTATATAGGTTAGGCCGGAGCATCTTAAACTCTGGTGAACTGTTTTGGATTTTTAAATTTGACCCCTTAATTAATTTTTTGTTAATATTGTTTCCTTGTTAAGAAAATATTTACTGTGGTTTCTTCATTTCTCAACATATTAAATGGTTTTTGGTGATTTGTTGATATTTATTATGACCCAGTTCCATATTTACTTTATTCATTGTTAATGTTTCAATTTCGCTCCTGTTTGATATTGCTATGTATGTTTTTAGTTGCAATTTGAGTGGTGATTCCCACTAATTAGAATGGTTACTGTTTATGATTTTTATTTTTATTTTGTTTAGCTTGTTTTGATATTTTTATTTGTTAAGTTCAATTAATTTGGTAGGGTACTATCACAATGGTTTGAGAGTTTTTTCCTGTTTTGAATGTTTTAATTTTCATTTCTTATATATTAAAATTGGCCAGTGAGAAAAATCTCTCTGTCGGTTTTGGAGGCCTTCCCATTTTAAAAGACGAAAATTTAGTTTAAGTTCATATTCTTTATTTGTTAAAATTGGTCGATGAAGAAATTACCGTCAATTTCCAAAGCCTTCCATGTTAATAAGACGGGTTTTTATTTTTAAGTTATTCTTTAATTCATTTATTTTTATTTATGTTAATTTATTACTAATACTTTTACTAAGTATTTTTATAGATACCCGGAGATGCTTTCCATTGAAGCTATTCGAGTTAGGTTCGAATTAAACTCTCATTCATTATTGTATATTATTGACGATAGGCAAATTTAGGTCGATTCCTATATTATTGTTTTATCATATTACTTATGTATATCGCATATTTATTATACTTGTACATTATTATATTTTCCTCCTCAATTTGAAAAAATGAATTCAGTCGGGACCCACATTTGCAGATTTCGAAGGATGCCTAACCCCTTCCCTTCGGAATAACTTGAATCCCTTACCTAGAATCAATTGGTTTCGTAAACTTTATTTTAAATTAATTTACTAATTGGTTTCCTAGTTTTCCTTAAAATTAGGTGGCGACTTCATTTTCCCTTTTACCCCTTTACCCTTTTAAAAATTCTTTTAAAAATTGAATTACTATTTTTTGGTAAGTCACCGCGACGTTGCCCCCTCTCAAAGGATGTCAACAGTCACGACCCAGACCGTCGTGAGTGGCACCCAGGCTAACCCTCTGGTGGGAGAACCATTAATACTAATTAGCTAACAAACTTTAATCAAGATACTAAAGCATTTAAGTTACAGAAGAAAGTTAAATGCTAAGGAAAGAAAAATTAGGGAGTTTCCATAAACTCCAAGAAAAGTTTAACAACTAACAAATGCAGAAATAACAACTAAAACTTGAAAGTCAATGTACCGAAACATCTAACAATGAACCAAAAGTCTAAACAAGAAGGATTACAACCCCTACTAACGAACTAATAACTAAATAGAAAAGTCAAAGTCCAAAATGGTGGACATAGACGAAAAGAGCACTCATGGCAACCCAAAAGAATTGGCTCATCCTTGAATTCGACCGAGATCACTGATCTTCTAGACGAGGTCTGTCATAGCCGCCTGAAGATGCCCTTCACTCAACAAAAATAAGAGCAAGTGCAATATCAGTACACAATCATAGTATACTGGTAGGATCACGTGGCTATCCGACTAAGTGTAACATAAGCAAGTTAATAAAACATTATAAACATGCAAAATACCGAACATATACAATATCGATTATCATATGCTCAACAATATACACTTACAACAAGTCATTGATCCTCTCATGGAACCCAAACCCAAACTATTAGCATATCGAAACGTGGTACCCGATCCAATGTTTATGCCGGAACATGGCAACCGGTCCCATAATTATCCGAAACGTGGTAACCAATCCTAATTAGTATATCAAAACGCGGTATCTGATCCAATCAACACACCACAATCACAATCACAAGTACATTCTTTATAATCATACAATCAAGAAGTGATTCATGGCATATAGTTATTCATCTATTTAATTTACAACAAGCGTGATCAATAATGCAACATTCGCATACATACATATATCATAATGAAGCAAGAACAAACATACATCATACAATCATAGAATCACAACCATCACCTACCTCGAAACAAGCTTAAAACCCTAAAAAAATTTATCTTTCCCTTTTTCGAATTCGTTCCGCTTGTTCTTGGTCTACAAACAATCATAATAACACGGGAATCAATAAACATCACTAATTACCCAGATTACTAACAATTCTAACAACTCTGTATCATACCCATGATCCCAAGTATCCAAATTAGGGATTTTTCCACCATGGTTTCTAATTCAAAACCCTCTCTCATCGATAATTACCCATTCTGTTACGTTCTACGGATCGAAAAATGAATTCGGGAAGTGAAAAACTGACCTTTAGCGTAAAGAATGGTGGAAAACTGTCAAGAGTTGACTGGGGTTCGTTCCTTAGCTCTAAAAATCAAAAAGTTCAGAATATAGTCATTTAGGGGTTTATTTACGACTTTAACTCACGTCTGGCCCGCCACAACGACCCTAACCCCGCTTCAGCGGCACCGCCAGAGCGACCAAAACCATTGCCAAAGCGGCTTGCACTAAACAATAAGCTATTTTAATAATTTCAAGACCCCCATTTCACAATATACCTTTAATTAATGGCGCTCAGAAAAAATTGTTCACGCTAAGATCGATTTCGGGAGTTCTACTCTCCCGAATTCAATTCTGTAAAGTTGTACGGATTCCTTAACAACTTATCTAACTACTCATATAATCAAAATCATAAATAAGTCACCCGATTGTTACCAGATTTCCCTACACCTCAAAGATTTTGATTTCGTCCAAATCTGGACTAGGTTGGGAAATTTTAAGTCACTACGAAAAAGTTTTCGGACCCAAAAATTTTCCCCGATGGCTTTTCTATAACGATGGAACCTGATCGTTACAATAAATACCAATTTGCCCCTCACTCGTCCCCGAGTGACAAACCTAGGAAAAATAGGCCAATGAAGTAATGAAGTAGTTTTTGAATCGACGAACAATTGGGGATACTTGTCTCGCATGTCCCTCTTGGTTTCCCAAGTAGTTTCCTCAACTGAAAGATGCTTCCATTAAACTTTCACAGACTTAATCTCCTTGGTCCTCCACTTACACACATCACGATCAAGAATTGCAACCCGTTCCTCCTCATATTGGAGGTCTTTGTCTAACACAATTAAGCCCTATTTAATAATGTAATCCCCGTCACCATGGTATCTCTTCAACATGGACACATGAAATACCGGATGAATTCCTGATTGGTTGGGAGGTAGAGCCAATCTATATGCTACTGGTCCTACATATTCAAGACCTTCAAAGGGACCAATGTATCGCGAACTTAACTTACCTTTCTTGCCAAATCTCATTACCCCTTTCATGGGTGATACCTTAAGAAGAACATTCTCACTGGTTTGAAACACCATGTCTCTTACCTTATGGTCCGCATACTTCTTTTGTCTACTCTGGGCTGCTAAAAGCTTAGCTTGAATACTCCTCACCAAATCTTGAGCATCCTTCACTAAATCAACCCCTAAAGGTTTCACATCTTCAGCCTCAAACCATCCTATGGGTGAACTACATCCCCTCCCATATAATGCCTCAAAGGGTGTCATATCAATGCTGGAGTGATAACTATTATTATAGGAGAACTCACACAAAGGTATGAATTTATCCCAATGCCCTCCAAAGTCAAGAACACATGCCCTCAACATGTCTTCTAACACTTGAATAGTCCTCTCTGACTGTCTGCTTGTCTGTGATGGAAGATTGTACTAAAAGTGAGTTGTGTGCCTAATTCATCATGTAATTTCCTCCAAAACTTGGATGTGAATTGGATACCGCGGTCTGAGATGATAGACACGGGCACCCCATGCAACCTCACTATCTCTTTCACATAAACTTTAGCCAATTGTTCAGCATTATAATCTATTCTTACCAGAATAAAATGGGCTGACTTAGTCAATCTATCAACCACTACCCAAATAAAATCAAACTTCCCCAAAGTATTTGGAAGGCCAACCACAAAATCCATGGCTATCATCTCCCATTTCCATTCCGGAATTGGCATTCTTTGAAGCAAACATGCAGGCCTTTGGTGCTCATATTGCACTTGTTGACAATTTTGGCACTTAGCCACAAATTCCGCTATATCCTTCTTCATGCCCGGCCACCAATAAATTCGCTTCAAATCTCGATACATCTTGGTCACACCCGGATGAATAGAATATCGCGAACCATAAGATTCTACCAACGATTTTTTAATCAAATCATCAATTCGAGGAACACAAATCCTCCCTTTAAAATTGAGCACTCCTTCCTCATCAAGAATGGTCTCTTGTGCCTTACCAATCACAATCTTCTTTCTAAGCTTCTCCAAATTTTCATCTTCAAATTAATTGGCCATGATCTCCTTAATGAACGTGGCCCTCACTTCAATACTAGCTAACACCTCACCTCTTTCTTAGATGCCTAATTGTATAAATTTAGACTCTAAGGTCTGAATTTCCCTAGCCAAAGGTCGCTTAGTTACACTCAAGCAAGCTAGACTACCCATACTCACCGCTTTTCGACTCAAAGCGTCTGCCACAACATTAGCCTTACCCGAATGGTATTGAATGGTCACATCATAATCCTTGAGTAACTCCATCCACCTTCGCTGTCTCAAATTCAGATCTTTTTGAGTGAACACATACTGCAAACTACGATTATCGGTAAACATTTCACACTTAACGCCATAAATATAATGTCGCCAGATCTTAAGAGCAAATACTACCGCTGCCAACTCCAAATCATGCGTTGGATAATTTCTCCCATGCACCTTCAATTGGCGCAATGCATAGGCTATAACATTCTTATCATGTATTAACACAACACCCAACACAGAATAAGAAGCATCACAATAAACTATAAAATCCTTACCTACCACCAATAATGCTAGAATTAGTACGGTGGTCAAAAGAGTCTTGAGCTTTTGAAAGCTATCCTCACATTTTTTAGTCCATTCAAATCGTATCTTTTTTTTTTATCAAATTAGTCAAGTGAGTGGCAATCGAAGCAAAGTTTTTCACAAATCGACGGTAGTAGCTAGCGAGCCTCACAAAACTCCTAACTTCATTCACAAAGCTAGGTTGAACCCAATTTTTAACCGTCTCAATCTTTTGAGGAACCACCATTACCCCTTCTTTCGAAACTACGTGCCCCAAAAATGCAACAGAAGTCAACCAAAATTCACACTTAAAATTTTTTTAGCATACAACCTTTGTTTCCCAAGAACACCCAGAACAACACGAAGATGGTCGCCATGTTCTTCCTCACTTTTCGAGTAGACCAAAATATCATCAATAAGGACTATAACAAATGAATCAAGAAACGGCTTTAACACCCCATTTATCAAACTCATAAACGCAGCAGGCGCATTAGTCAAACCAAAGGACATAACTAGGAATTCATAGTGACCACAGCAAGTCTTAAACGCTATCTTGGGCACATCCTCGGGCCTAATTTTTAATTGATGGTAATCAGACCTTAGATCAATCTTGGAGAAAACTGATGCACCTTGCAATTGGTCAAAAAGATCATCTATTCAAGGCAAAGGATACTTGTTTTGAATAGTGACCCTATTCAATTGTCGGTAATCTATACACATTCTCATACTACCATTATTTTTCTTAACAAACAAAATTAGGGTACCCCATGGGGAAGCACTAGGTCGAATAAATCCCTTATCAAGAAGCTCTTGGATTTGAGTCTTAAGCTCTCTTAATTCCGTCAAAGCCATACGATATGAAGGAATAGAAATGGGGCGTGTATCAGGCTCCAAATCAATGCAGAAATCTATATCTCTATTCGGAGGCATACCAAATAATTCAGTAGGAAACACTTTTCTAAATTCTGACACCACAGGAATAGACTCAATAGAGGAAGACTCAACCTCAACATCCTGAATATGAGCCAAATAACCTAAACAACCCTGCTTTACTAGTTTCCTAGCTCGAATAAAAGATATGATCTTAGCTTGCTTAGTCTTGTACACCCTTTCCCACTCTAATTTTTCTTTTTCCGAAATTTCTAAAGTTACAGACTTAGTATTACAATTCAACAAAGCATAATAGAGGGACAACCAAGTCATGCCTAAGATAATATCAAAGTTAGTCATATCCAAAATCACCAAATCAGTCCAAGTCTAAAAACCCATAAACAAGATAGGACAAGCACGATAAACATGGGTGACTATGACTGAATCTCTAATTACGGTAGAAACATGGATAAAGGCATCAAATATATCACAAGTCATATCAAACTCTGAGGCAATTCGTACAGATACATAAGAATAAGTAGAACCCGGATCAAATAACACATTAGCCATCCGGTCACAAACAAGAATAATACATGTGATCACCGCGTCAGATGCCTCTGGCTCATTCTTGCCCGAAAGGCATAACACTGAGTCCTATCATCTTGAAGAACCACTTCCCTGCCTGGTTACACATTACCTCTGCCTGCATTACCATTTCCTCTACCTTCAGGACCTTGCTGATTACCTCCTCGCCCACCTTATGGACGCCCTCAACCATTATTACCATTTTTCGCGGGTACCACTGCTCTAGACTGCTGTTGCGCGGAATCTAACACACGTGGGTAGGGACAATCTCTCCTCATATTCCAGGTTCACCACAGTTGTAGCATATACAATCAAAAGATGGTCTGTTGTCCGCTGAAAGTGCGACTCCCTGGCTATCCTGGATCATACTATGAGGTGGAGTTCTCGAGTAATTACTTGTAGAGGCGGACATAACGGACTGAATTGGCTTGGCTGCAAGTGTTGGCCTCCCTGAACCTCTGGAATAAGAACCTTGAAAGTTATCCGAGTTCTTGACCCTTTTTGCCAATGCCTTAGCCTGACCGTCTCGCCTCACCCCTTCCACTTTCTTAACATAGTCTATTACCTCATTGAAGCTCCTCCCAACAGAAGTCATATGAACAGATAATACTTGTAACTCAGAATTTAGTCCCCTAATAAATAACCAGATTCTCTCCTCCTCAATAGTCACCAATTGAGTGGCATATCTAGACAAAGCATGGAACTTGGCCTCATAAGCAGCCACAGTCATACCACCTTGCTCCAAAGCCATGAACTCATCCTTCTTGCGATCCCTCAAAGTCCTACGCACATACTTCTCTAGAAACAGAGCATGAAATTGGGTCCAAGTAAGTGGAGGTAAAGTAGAAGATTTGCATTCCTTATAAGCTCTCCAACACTGTTTAGCCTCACCTTGAAGTTGAAAGGACACAAACTCAACCCCATGCTGATGGACAATTACCAACTTATGAAGCCTCTCATAGCAATCTAAGATAAACTCATAAGCATCCTCATTCTCAGAACCAAGAAACACAGGATGTTTTAGCTTCAAAACTTAGTCAACATTTCATGCTCATTACCAGTCATAACAGAACCCAACAAAGGACGAAAGAAAGCATCGTTACCTCTCGTTCCATCCGTCTTGGGCAGTGCTAGCAACAGAGGGATTACGGGAGCTTTAGTTGTTTGTACAGAAGGAAACACTCCAGGACCAACCAACCCTTTCAAGAATGACATGATCTATCGAGCTAACACTGGATCTATGGGAGGAACATCGATAGTCTCAGCCTGCACCTCTTCCTCTTGTCCAACCTCATCAACATTTTCAACATTATCAATATCAACATTCTCTTCTATCTCTTCATGATACACATGAGGGTGCTCATTCATTTAAGCATTCTCAATAAAAGCTCCATTCCCAATAGGCACTACTCTTCCATGACCTCTACCTCTGCCTCGACCGTGACCTCTCGCTCCAGATTCCTCAGTTGGAGCATTGACGGGAGCTACGGGTCTGATGCCGTTGAATCTAGTATTAATCATCTGCGGACAGAAGAGTGAAGGGGGTTAGATGCCAATTTGAATCGCCAGATACCAATTAGAATCAACTCATAACACGAAAGTATACAAGAGAAAAACAAAGAGATTTCCTAAAGTCCTATAGCCTCTGGACGAAAAGTAAAGACGTCCCTGTACCGTTCCACAAGACTTTACTAGACTCGCTTTGGTACAACGAGATCAACAAACCAAGGCTCTGATATCAACTTTGTCACGACCTAGACTGTCGTGAGTGGCACCCACACTAACCCTCCAGTGGGAGAACCATTAATACTAATTAGCTAACCAACTTTAATCAAGATACTAAGACATTTAAGTTACGGAAGCAAGTTAAATGCTAAGGAAAGAAAAATAAGAAAGTTCCCATAAATTCCAACAAAAGTCTAACAACTAACAAATGTGGAAATAACACCTAGAACTGAAAGTCAATGTACCAAAGCATCTAACAATAAACCAAAAGTCTAAACAAGAAGGGTTACAACCCCTACTAACGATAACTAGAAAAGTCTAAGTCCGAAATGGTGGACATAGACAAAAAGAGAACTCATGGCCCCGGAAAAATTGGCTTAGCCTTGAATTCGAACGAGATCACTGATCTTCTAGACGAGGTCTGTCAATAGCCGCCTGAAGATGCCTTGCACTCAACAAAAATAAGAGTAAGTGCAGTATCAGTACATAACCACAGCGTACTGGTAGGATCACACGGCTATCCCACTAAGTGTAACATAAGCAAGTCAATACAACATTATAAACATGCAAAATACCGAATTTATACAATATCGATTATCACATGCTCAATAATATACACTTACAACAAGTCATTAGTCCTCTCATAGAACCTAAACCCAAATTGCTAGCATACCGAAACATGGTACCCAATCTAATTTTATGCCGGAACGTGGCAACCGGTCCCATAATTATGTTGAAACATGACAACCGATCCCAATTAGTATACCGAAACGCGGTATCCGATCCAATCAATGCACCACAATCACAATCACAAGTACATTTTTAATAATCATATAATCAAGAAGTGTTTTATGGCATATAGTTATTCATCTATCTCATTTACAACAAGCATGATCAATAATGCAACATTCGCATACATACATGTATCATAATGAAGCAAGAACAAACATACATCACACAATCATATAATCACAACCATCACCTACCTCGAAACAAGCTTGAAACCCTAAAAAACTTTATCATTCCCTTTCCAGATTAGTTTCACTTATTCTTGGTCTACAAACAATCATAATAACACGGGAATCAATAAACAATCACTAATTACCCGGATTACTAACAGTTCTAACAACCCTATATCATACCCATGATCCCAAGTATCTAAATTAGGGCTTTTCCACCATGGTTTCTAATTCAAACCCCCCCCCCCAATCGATAATTACCCATTTTGTTACGTTCTACGGATTAAAAAACAGATTTGGGGAGTGAAAAGCTTACCTTTAGCCTCAAGAATGGTGGAAAACTGTCAAGAGTCACTTGGGGTTCGTTCCTTAGCTCTAAAAATCAAAAAGTTCAGAGTACAATCATTTAGGGGTTTATTTACGACTTTAAGTCGCGTCTGGCCCGCCATAACGCCCCTCACCCCGCTTCAGCAGCACCGCCAGAGCAACCAAAACCATCGCCAAAGCGGCTTGCATGAAACAATGAGCTATTTTAATAATTCCAAGACCCCCATTTCACAACACACCTTTAATCAACGACATTCAGAAAATACCTTTCACGCTAAGATCGATTTCGGGAGTTCTACTCACCCGAATTCAATTCCGTAAAGTCGTACGGATTCCTTAACAACTTATCAAACTACTCATGTAATCAAAATCATAAATAAGTCACCCAATTGTTACCAGATTTCCCTACACCTCAAGGACTCCGATTTCATCCAAATCTAGATTAGGTTGGAAAATATCAAGTTACTACGAAAAAGTTTTTCGACCCAAAAATTTTCCCCAATGGCTTTTCTATAACGACGGAACCCGATCGTTACAATACAAGTAAATCAAATACAAAAAATACCTTTAACACCATCAAAAAAATATATATAATCTTAAATATTTCATACAAAATATTCAATAACCCTTTCCATTGAGTGTTATATTTTACCAACATATGTCATTTTATTTATATACTAAGTAAAAAATTTATTAACTCATAAACGATGAATGATAATTATGATGCGGTCTAATTCAAATATCAATATTTGTCTAACAATAAATAAAAATAAATAAATTATAAAAATAAAATAAAAAGTAAATCAAATAAGAAAATACCTTTTAACACGACCAATGAAAAAAAGTTCAAAAAAATATTATTTTTTTCTAAATTAATAAAGTAAAGCAAGAAAATAACTATAAAATAATGAGAGTAAATCAACATATAAATTTCTCTTTTTATTACTGTATATTTATTTATTTGAATATACATGCAAAAAGTAGAAAAAATAAAAGTAAATCAAATACAATAAAAACATATAAAACGATCAATAGCAACAAAGAAAAAGAAAAAAAAGTTTTTGTTTTTATTACTATATATTAATTGATTTGAATATACGTGCAAAAAATATACACTTAGAAATTGATATATTCTTTAAAAATAAATCTTAATCTTTATTAAGCATAAAAAACATTATATCATATCGATTATTTCTTCACTTCTCATTATTAATTAGCAATAAAGTCTCTTCATATCAACTAAGAAATTCATTGTTCCATAAAATGCTTTTGAATTAATAAATTCAATTTTTTAATCGTTTTACTTATATAGTAAGTAAACAAATTATTAATTTAGAAGCAGAAGCGACAAACAATAGGTATTATACAATCTACTTCGGTTTTCAAACTTTGACAAACAATAAATATAAAAAAATAAATTACAAAAATAAAAAATTAAAGTAAATTAAATACAAAAAATACCTTTAAAACAACCAATAACATTTTTTTTTAAATCATAAATATTGCATACAAAATATTCAAGAACTCTTTCCATTAAGTCTTATATTTCACAAGAATATATCATTTTATTTAGGGATAAGGGTCTGAAAAATACCCAACTTTGGTTGAATTTGCTGTTGCGATACTAAACTTTCATGAGGACCTATTACCTCCCTAGACTATTTTATAGTGTATTATTTTACCCCCTGAACTATTTAATAGTGTATTTTAAAGGTATATATGTGTCCACGTGGACACATTACTATTTACAATTTTGCATTATTTTTTATGTCCACGTGGGCAAATATATATGTTTAAAATATGGTATTAAATAGTCTAGGGAGGTAATAAGTCCTCATGAAAGTTTAGTATCGCAACAACAAATTCGATCAAAGTTGGATATTTTTCAGACCCTTATCCCTTTTATTTATATACAAAGTAAACAGTTTATTAACTTTGTAAAGACAAACGACAGTAATGTACAATCTAATTTAAATTACAAAGTTTGACTAACACAACATATAATTTTCTTTTTGTATAAAAAAACAAAAGTAAATCAAATACAAGAAAATACATTTATCAAGACTAATAGCAATAAAATAAAATAAATTCCTTAAAGTAAAAGTAAATCAAATACAAAAAAATACCTTTAAAACTATCAATAACAAAAAAAAATAATCTAAAGTATTGCATACAAAATATTCAAGAACCCTTTCCCTTGAGTTTATATATTTCACCAAAATATATCATTTTATTTATATACAAGTAAATAGTTTACTAACTCAAGCGATAATAACGATACGGTCTAATTCAAATTTTAACCTTTGATTAATAATAAATAAAAAGAAATAAATTAGTAAAATTAAAAAAAATTAAATTAAATCAAATTCGAAAAATACCTTTAACACGATCAATAAAAAAAGTAAAAAAATAAATATTTTTTTTCTAAATTAATAAAGTAAAATAAATAAATAACTATAAATATTGCATACAAACTACTCAAGAACTCCATCCCTTGAGTATTATATTTCACTAAAAAAACATAACACTCTCTTTTCTCCCTCTCCCTTTCTCTCTTTGATTCGGTGATACTATACATTCAAAAAATACACACTTAAAAATTGATACATTCTTTAAAAAAAAATCTTAATATCTTTATTCTGCATAAAAAAACTCTATACCATATCGATTATTTCTTCAATTCTCATTACTAATCAACAATATACACTCTTCATATCAACTAAGAAATTCATCGTTCCATAAAATGCTTTTAAATTAATAAATTCGACATTCTTTTTATCATTTTACTTATATACTAAATAAACAATTTATTAACTCACAAGCAGAAGCGATAAACAACAGTAATGATACAATCTAATTCAATTTTCAAACTTTGATTAACAATAAATACAAGAAAAACTAATTTACAAAAATAAAATAAAAAAGTAAATTAAATACAAAAAATACATTTAAAACAACTAAAAACAATTTTTTAAATCATAAATATTGCATACAAAATATTCAAAAACTCTTTCACTTGAATCTTATATTTCACCAAAATATATCATTTTATATATATATGACATACACATTTATTAACTCAGTAACGACAAACGATAATAATGGCACGATCTAATTCAAATTTCAAAAGTTTTGACTAACAATAAATATAATTTACTTTTTCAAAAAAAAAAAGGTAAATCAAATAGAAAAAAATACATTTAACAAAACTAATAACAATAAAATAAAATAAATTCCTTAAAATATTAAAATAAAAGTAAACCAAATAAAAAAAATACCTTTAAAATGATCAATAACAAAAATATAATAATAAAATATTGCATACAAAATATTCAAAAACCCTTCGCCTTGAGTCTTTATATTTCACCAAAATATTTCATTTTATTTATATAGTAAGTAAATAATTTATTAAGTGAGAAACGACAAACGATAATAATGATATGATCTAATTCACATTTCATACTTTGACTAACAATAAATAAAAACTAATAAATTACAAAAATAAAAAATAAAAGCGAATCAAATACAAAAAATACATATAACACGATAAATAAAAATAAAATAAATATTTTTTGGAAATTAATAAAGCAAAATAAAAAATAACTATAAATACTGGATACAAAATATTCAAGAACCCTTTCCCTTGAGTCTTATATTTCACCAAAATATACTATCTTATTTATATTCTAATTAATTAATTTATCAATTCAAAAACGGCAAACAATAATAATGATACGATCTAATTCAATTTCAATCTTTGACTAACAATAAATAAAAACGATAAACAACAATAATGGTACGGTCTAATTCAAATTTCAATATTTGACTAACAATAAATAAAAACAAATGAATTACAAAAATAAAAGTAAATCAAATACGAAAAATACCTTTAACACGATCAATAATAATAAAAAATAAATATATTTTTTTTCTAAATTAATAAATTACATTTTAAAAAATATCTATAAACCTTGCATACAAAATACTCAAGAACCCTTTCCCTTGAATCTTTATATTTCACCAAAATCTATCGTTTTGTTATATTCTATATAAACAGTTTATTAACTCAGGAAACGACAAACGATAATAATGATATGATCTAATTCAAATTTCAATCTTTGACTAACATTAAAAAAATAAATTAATTACAAAAATAAAAAATAAAAGAAAATCAAATACAAAAAATACATTTAACACGACCAATAAAAATAAATAAATATATTCTTCTAACTTAATAAAGTAAAATTAAAAAACAACTATAAATATTGCATCCAAAATATTGAAAAACCCTTTCCCTTGAGTCTTATATTTCACCAAAAAGTAAACAGTTTATTAACTCAGAAACGAAAAACAATAATAATGTCACGGTCTAATTCAAATATAAATCATTGACTAACAATAAATAAAAAAATGACAAACGACAATAAAGATACGATTTAATTCAAATTTCTATCTTTGACTAACAATAAATAAAAAACAATTACAAAATTAAAAAAAAAAATCAAATACAAAATATACCTTTAACGCGACAGCTAAAAAAAAGTAAAAGAAAATAAATATTCTTTTCTAATTAATAAAGTAAAATAAAAAATAAGTATAAAATAATGTGTAAATCAAACATATAAATTTTCCTTTTTATTACTGTATATTAATTTATTTGAATATACGTGAAAAAAGTTAAAAAAAAAAAATAAAGTAAATCACATAAAATAAATACATGATCAATAGCGAAAAAGAAAAAGAAAAAAGGTTTTCTTTTTATTACTATATATTAATTGATTTGAATATACGTGCAAAAAATACACACTTATAAATTGATATATTCTTTAAAAATAAATCTTTAGCATAAAAAACTATATATCGTATCGATTATTTCTTCACTTCTCATTATTAAACAAAAATATAATCTCTTCATATCAACTAAGAAATTCATCGGTCCGTAAAATGCTTTTAAATTAATAAATTTGATTTTTTTTATCGTTTGACTTGTATACTAAGTAAACAATTTATTAACTCAGAAGCAGAAGCAACAAACAATAGTAATGATACAATTTAATTCGGTTTTCAAACTCTGACTAACAATAAATGTTAAAAAAATAAATTACAAAAATAAAAAATAAAAGTAAATCAAATACAAAAAAAAACACCATTAAAACAACCAATAACATTTTTTAATTATAAATACTGTATACAAAATATTTAAGAACTCTTTCCCTCGAGTCTTATATTTCACCAAAATATGTCATTTTATTTATATACGAAGTATACAATTTATTAACTGAGAAACAACAAATGATAATAATGTTATGATCTAATTCAAATTTCAAAGTTTGACTAACAATTTGTCACAACCCAATTTCACGAGTCATGATGGCACCTACTATAAATCCACCAGTAAGTAAGCCAACCTGTAACCCAGAACAACAAGTAATGGGTCTGAGGGCAGAAACTAAACAAAAGTAGGTAAAATTTAATATAATAATAAAACTGACGGACGCGAACCAAAACATATATACAAATAAAGATCCCTCCCAGAACCTGGAAGTCACTAGTACAGAGCTACTAACAAAAAGAGTACAAGTCCCAAAAGTGGACCACAGAGACTCGACTGTCTCGAAAGGCAAAAGACAAGTCTATATATACAGATGGAGACTGAAATAGTACAAAACGCCGTGTGCTCACCCCTATCTCCGGATCAGACTACTCCAAACTGGATCAACACTGGCCACTAGTGCTCGGACCTGCATCACGAAATAGATGCAGAGCGTAGCATGAGTATCAAAACAGCAGGTACGCAGTAGGCATCACAGGCCGACTGAACTTGAAAAGTAAAGGCAATATGAAAAGAAGGAATAACACAAACAGAGGTCAAGAACGGAAATCTAAGTAACAATGGAATGCACACGGGTGTAAAAAAAAACTAAACTAAAGTAATCTATAAGCTAACTACACCTAACTGGACCCCCATAAGCCCAGTAGGTACACTTGTGCGCAAGTTTAATTAAAAACCCGAACGGACCCCTATAAGCCCGACGAGTACACAGAATAACTATAAATAAAGAGAATTGCATATGAGAACCCAAGAACAAAGAACATCAAACCAGAACCTCAACTCGAATAGTAGAATCTGACAGTACGGAGGCCGGACTTCGAACCAGATGCTCACTAGAATTACCCAAGTAACCAATCACAGTATCAAGTAACTGAGGCCGAACCTCTAACCGGATGCTCTATATAAGTATCTAGGTGATAGAGGTCGGACCTTAAACCGCATGCTTTATATAAGTATCTAGGCGATAGAGGTCGGACCTTAAACCGGATGCTCTATATAAGTATTTGGGTGATAGAAGTCGGACCTTAAATCGGATGCTCTATATAAGTATCTGGGCGATAGAAGCCGGACCTTAAACTGGATTCTCTATATAAGTCCGTGGAACGCCGTCCACACTTAGCCAATCAATGCAAGTCCTTGGAACCGAATCGAAAACCAAATTCAAATCGCGAAGCAAAACTAGTGTTGCCGACGTAACTCGTGAAGCCGTGACATCAGGGAAATAAGGACAACTATCGTCGGAGTAAGCGTATCGCCTAACTAAGACCCAAACTATCAGACTCTAGTCTGCTACACCAGTCTACAGAGATCTAAGCCGGCCGAGCGACATCGGGGCAAAACTACGGCCTATCGGTTTTGAATCATGTATTTCTAAGGCAATCCCTAGTCAAACTTAAACTAAGGCCCAACATGCTTCAAATAAACAGTAATCAAGCATACAAGCACTCCACATAGCAAGGAGGTTCAATTAGTAACACATCGCATGCTCACAGTTACCCGATAATCCCGAAAGAGGCCAAAACATGATTTCTAAACAGCTATGCATGATTCAATAACTACCAACCCAAATTCCAACTAATCAACATGCATTCACACTCTCAAGCTCAATCTAAGAGAGGGAAACTGTAGCCTACCTGTAGGCAGATCACGCGCGCTTCAAAAATTACATATCCGGAGTTTCCCTTTCCGAACGGCCTCAAATTGCTGGCACACTATCAAAAATAGAGTCACAACGTTATTACGGTCGTTTAGACACTAAAATCGCAAGAAACGGAGACGAACTAATTTCGGGGTCAAAATGGGGGAAAATGGGACCCGCGCTGGAAATTTTGAAATTAACCCCAACAATAGGTTCTTAAACACCTCCCCGAACTTGTGTTCCAAAATGGAACACAATTCGAGGCTCGGAACAGTCCAACACGAACATGCAACGAAAAACCCAAAACACACTAAAAAGGAACAACAATAGCAACAGCTATTTATGAGAAAATATCATAAACGAGAGTCCAGATGCTGAAACCAATCACAACACGACGATCCTCATGAAAAACCTCACAATCCAGGCTCTTGAATCACCAGATTCGGACCTAAAATGACCAAGAAATAAGCTTTTAAAATTTTCCAAAAATTTGATCTCGAAATTAGCTATGACAGCAACTAAAATGCAACTTTTTTTACCTCCAACAAAGCTTTAAATACGAAATCTAACCATGCCAACGCGTTCTCCTCGAAAAGTCACTCAAGTTAGCCTCTTGAATCCCCAAATCGGACCTCTATAGCTCAAGATATGACACTTTAAAATGAGGAATAAAGCTAAGTAGGGGTTTTATAAGGGCGACACTGGTTGTTAAAAGTCCACAAATATGGTCACTAAAAGCCCAAAATCTGGTCGCTAAAGAGCTGCACCAGATTTCAACTTTGGCTAAATACTTCAAAGTCTCCGAAGGGGTGCTCGGAATTCGTTCGGAACCCGATAAAAATAAAACAGATATGCTACGCTACTAAAATTGACATTCCAGACTCAACGGCACAATCGAAATTTCCATCAGAGGTCATCTCGATATAAAGTGGGTCCCACTTCCAAAGGTCATTTTAGCCAAAATCCACCGAGGGCTTCGAAATGAGTTCGGAGGCCTCGGGAGGCGAACGAAAGGTTGTTCTAGACCAAACTCAATATTTTGGAGCTAACCGCGCTGACAGAATTTTCATCCGAGCGCTTTTTCCAAGAATGTTGAACAAAGTCAACCTTAGGTCAAATTTCAAAGGCTAAAACGCCTAATAATCCAAACTCGCACTAAAGGCCTCGATACTCAAGCCAATGCTACTAGCCTAATTTGGCCATTTCAAAGCTGATGGAACCACCAGAATTCTATTTTGAGGTCGTCTTCTTGAACTTTTGATCGAAAATGATCGTTCAAGGTTCATAAGCTCCAAAACACTAAAACTCGCACCAAAACCAAACGAACGACCAGGTGACCGAACTGTCAGTCCCAGTAAGTCATAAATGACTTGGGGGCGCTACAGAAACGCTCTAAATGACACACAGAAGGCAAGATACAGAAATGACCGGGAGGATCATTACACAATTAGCTTAATTTACATTTTTATAAACTAAAAAATAAAAGTAAATCAAATACAAAAAATAAATTTAACACGACTAATGACAATAGAATAAATTAAATTCCTTAAAATAAAAATAAAAATAAAATTAAATCAAATACCAAAAAAATCTTTAAAACTATCAATAACAAAAAAAATATTCAAGAACCATCCCCTTGAGTCTTTATATTTCACCATAATATATATATAGCTTATGAATAAATCATCCGCTGAAATAGAATGAAGGAATGGTTCAATCTTCCATCATTTCAGAGCCGACACCTCCTTTTCTGCCTTTTTATCTATACTATTTTATTTATATACAAGCAAATATTTTATTAACTCAGAAACGACAAACGATAATAATGATACAATCTAGTTGAAATTACAGTCTTTGACTAACAATAAATAAAAACAAAAAGTAAAAGTAAATCAAATACAAAAAATACATTTAACATGACCAGTAAAAATATATTTTTCTAAATTAATAAAGTAAAATAAAAAAACAACTATAAATATTGCATCCAAAATATTGAAAAACCCTTTCATCAAATTATATCATTTTATTTATATTCTAAGTAAATAGTTTATTAACTCGAAAACGACAAACAATAATAATGACACGGTCTAATTTAAATATCAATCTTTGACTAACAATAAATAAAAAATGATAAACGACAATAATGATACGATCTAATTCAAATTTCTATCTTTGACTAACAATAAATAAAAACAAATGAATTACAAAAATAAAATAATAAAATAATAAAAAAATAAAAACAAATCAAATACGAAAAATACCTTTAACACGACCAATAATAATAAAAAATATAATTTTTTTTCTAAATTAATAAAGTAAAATAAAAAAATAACTATAAATATTGCATCCAAGAAATTGAAAAACCCTTTCCCTTGAGTCTTATATTTCACCAAATTATCATTTTATTTATATTCTAAGTAAACAGTTTATTAACTGAGAAACGACAAACAATAATAATGATACGATCTAATTCAATTATCAATCTTTGACTAACAATAAATAAAAAAATGACAAATGACAATAATGATACAATCTAATTCAATTTTCTATCTTTGACTACAATAAATAAAAACAAATAAATTACAAAAATAAAAAAATAAAAACAAATCAAATACGAAAAATACCTTTGACGCGACCAATAAAAAAGAGTAAAAGAAAATAAATATTCTTTTCTAAATTAATAAAGTAAAATAAAAAAATAACTATAAAATAATGTGTAAATCAAACATATAAATTTTCCTTTTTATTACCGTATATTAATTTATTTGAATATACGTGCAAAAAGTTTAATATAATAAAGTAAATCAAATAAAATAAATACATAATCAATAGCAAAAAAGAAAAAAGAAAAAAAAAGTTTTCTTTTTATTACTATATATTAATTGATTTGAATATACATGCAAAAAATACACACTTATAAATTGATATATTCTTTTAAAATAAATCTTATATCTTATTTAGAATAAAAAACTCTATATCATATCGATTATTTCTTCACTTCTCATTATTAATCAGCAATGTAATCTCTTTATATTAACTAAGAAATTCATCGGTCTGTAAAATGCTTTTAAATTAATAAATTTGAATTTTTTAATCGTTTTACTTATATACTAAGTAAACAATTTATTAACTCAGAAGCAGAAGCGACAAACAATAGTAATGATATAATTTAATTCGGTTTTCAAACTCTGACTAACAATAAATGTTAAAAAAATAAATTACAAAAACAAAAAATAAAAGTAAATCAAATACAAAAGAAAAAACACCTTTAAAACAACCAATAACATTTTTTAAATCATAAATATTGCATACAAAATATTTAAGAACTCTTTCCCTCGAGTCTTATATTTCACCAAAATATGTCATTTATTTATGTACAAAGTATACAGTTTATTAACTGAGAAACGACAAATGATAATAATGTTATGATCTAATTCAAATTTCAAAGTTTAACTAACGATTAGCTTAACTTACTTTTTTTATAAACTAAAAAATAAAAGTAAATCAAATACAAAAAATAAATTTAACACGACTAATGACAATAGAATGAATTAAATTCCTTAAAATAAAAATAAAAATGAAAGTAAATCAAATACAAAAAAAATCTTTAAAACTATCAATAACAAAAATATATTCAAGAACCCATCCCCTTGAGTCTTTATATTTCACTACAATATATCATTTTATTTATATACAAGCAAACATTTTATTAACTCAGAAATGACAAACGATAATAATGATATGATCTATCTCAAATTTCAATCTTTGACAAACAATAAATAAAAATAAAAAGTAAAAGTAAATCAAATACAAAAAATACATTTAACATGACTAGTAAAAATATATAAATATACTTTTTCTAAATATATGAAGTAAAATAAAAAAAACAACTATAAATATTGCATCCAAAATATTGAAAAACCCTTTCTCTTGTGTCTTATATTTCATCAAATTATATCATTTTATTTATATTCAAAGTAAATAGTTTATTAACTCAGAAACGACAAACAATAATAATGATACGATCTAATTCAAATATCAATCTTTGACTAACAATAAATAAAAAACGACAAACAACAATAATGATACGATCTAAGTCAAATTTCTATCTTTGACTAACAATAAATAAAAACAAATGAATTACAAAAATAAAAAAATAAAAAAATAAAAACAAACCAAATACGAAAAGTACCTTTAACACGACCAATAATAATAAAAAATATATAATTTTTTTTCTAAATTAATAAATTAAATTAAAAAAATATCTATAAATATTGCATACAAAATACTCAAGAACCCCTTCCCTCGTGTCTTTATATTTCACTAAAATCTATCATCTTATTATGTTCTATGTAAACAGTTTATTAACTAAGAAATGACAAACGATAGAATTCAAATTTCTATCTTTGACTAACAATAAATAAATTACAAAAATAAAAATAAAAGTAAATCAAATACAAAAAAATACATTTAACACGACCAATAAAAATAAATAAATATATTACCTATATTAATAAAGTAAAATAAAAAAAAACTATAAATATTGCATGCAAGATATTGAAAAACCCTTTCCCTTGAGTCTTATATTTCACCAAATTATCATTTTATTTATAGTCTAAGTAAACAGTTTATTAACTGAGAAACGACAAACAATAATAATGATACGATCTAATTCAATTATCAATCTTTGACTAATAATAAATAAAAAAACGACAAACGACAATAATGATACGATCTAATTCAATTTTCTATCTTTCACTACAATAAATAGAACAAATAGATTACAAAAATAAAAAATAAAAACAAATCAAATACGAAAAATACCTTTAACGCGACCAATAAAAAAAAGTAAAAGAAAATTAATATTCTTTTCTAAATTAATAAAGTAAAATAAAAAATAACTATAAAATAATGTGTAAATCAAACATATAAATTTTCCTTTTTATTACTGTATATTAATTTATTTGAAATATACGTGAAAAAAGTAAAAAAAAAAGAAATGAATACAATAAATGCATGATCAATAGCAAAAAAGAAAAAGAAAAAGAAAAAGAAAAAAGGTTTTCCTTTTTATTACTATATATTAATTGATTTGAATATACGTGCAAAAAATATACACTTATAAATTGATATATTCTTTAAAAATAAATCCTAATATCTTTATTTAGCATAAAAAACTCTATATCATATCGATTATTTCTTCACTTCTCATTATTAATCAGCAATATAATCTCTTCATATCAACTAAGAAATTCATCATTCCACAAAATGCTTTTAAATTAGTAAATTTGATTTTTTTTAATCGTTTTACTTATATACTAAGTAAACAAATTATTAACTCAAAAGCAGAAGCGACAAACAATAGTAATGATACAATTTAATTCAGTTTTCAAATTCTGACTAACAATAAATTTTAAAAAATTAAATTACAAAAATAAAAAAATAAAAAAAAGTCAAATACAAAAATTACCTTTAAACAACCAGCAACAATTTTTTTTAATCATAAATATTGCATACAAAATATTTAAGAACTCTTTCCCTTGAGTCTTATATTTTACCGAAATATGTCATTTTATTTACATACAAAATATACAGTTTATTAACTCAGAAAAGACAAATGATAATAATGTTACGATCTAATTCAAATTTCAAAGTTTGACTAACAATTAACTTGATTTACTTTTTTATAAACTAAAAATTAAAAGTGAATCAAATACAAAGAATAAATTTAACACGACTAGTGACAATAGAATAAATTAAATTCCTTAAAATAAAAATTAAAATAAAAGTTAATCAAATACAAAAAAAGATCTTTAAAACTATCAATAACAAAAAAAATAAAATAAAAATTCAAGAACCCACCCCCTTGAGTCTTTTCACCATAATATATCATTTTGTTTATATACAAGTAAACATTTTATTAACTCAGAACGACAAACGATATAATGATACGATTTAGTTCAAATTTCAATCTTTGACTAACAATAAATAAAAACAAATAAGTTACAAAAAATGAAAAAATAAAAGTAAATCAAATACGAAAAATACCTTAAACACCACAAATAACAATAAAATAATATAAAATAGTTTTTTTTCTAAATTAATAAAGTACATAAAAAAATAACTATAAATATTCATACAAAATATTGAAGAACCCTTTGCTCTTATATTTCACCAAAATTATATCACTCTCATTTCTCCCTCTCCCTTTCTCTCTGTAGATTCAGTGATACATATATACAGAGAGAGATATAGTTGGGGTATATACTAAAGTAGAGAATATTGGTGGGGTTGTAGCCTTTGGGGTGGTGAAGATGAGCAACAGTGGTATAGTTGGGGGATTAGCTAGGGTTTCAATCCCTTCTGGTATGCGAAAGACGATCCAAAACATCAAAGAGATCACTGGAAATCATGGTGAAGATGAGATATATGCAATGCTCAAGGAATGTTCTATGGATCCCAATGAGACTACTCAGAAGCTTCTTTCACAGGGTTCATTTTTATCTCTTTCCTTTTTTTTTTTTTTTTAATGTAGTTCTATGTGTATGTACTTAGCTGTCACTTTACTGAATGAGATGGGTTTGATCTTGATTTTTTTTTTGTGATCTGTTTATGGTTTGATTATTTGATAGAATGAGTTTTGTTGGAGAGACCCTTTTCTTCAATTTTTATTTTTCCCCCTTTTCTCTTTTTTTGGTTGGTCTTCTGCATGTGCCTTGTACTCAATTGAATGCCCCTTGGTTTTCTCACCTTTTCTTCTTCTTACCTTTTTTGTTCCTGTTCTTTCTGGTGTTTTGAATTTGGGGTTGGGGAAGAATTCAAGTTTGGGTTTATTAATGGTGCACTTGTATATGTGTAAAAGGGCTGTCTTTAGTTTGTTATGGTGTTTGAGAAAAAAACCTTCTGATAGATGCAATCACCCTTCCTCCTCTCTGCAAAAAGGAGGGGGGTGGGGGGCTATGTTGGTCGAACTCTTCACAACTGGGGGGGGGGGTGAAGGGGTGACAATCTGCTTTTGGTTCAAGATCAGATTTTGCAGCAAATTATATATGGTTTTGGGTTAAAAATTACATTTTTGCAGCTATGATTTAATGTACAACAGGTTGATGGTCGGTCCAAATGTGCCATTCACAGTTTTTGATAATGTGCCATTCACATTAGGAACCTAAAGGGTCTTTCGTTCGCGGTTTTTTTTTTTCCCGGTACCCTTTGTGTTTGTGAGATAAGTCATGACTAGGTTTCTTTACTAAACTCACGTAAGCTTTGTTTGCAGATACATTCCATGAAGTTAAAAGTAAGCGTGATCGGAGAAAAGAGGTATGCCTAGGAACTGATTTGCTTATCTACAATCGCTTTTTGTAATGTGAAAAAATGATGAACTTACTAATTTGCCTGTAAACGTCTTATGGGAGTGGCATAGGCATGAGTTGTCTTTTCTCCGTTATTTTGGGTGAGAAATTGTAAAATAATGTAGTCATCTGTTTTAGGTGCCTGAAGAGGTTGTTGTAGTGCATACTCTTGGTCTGTGGCTGAAATACTGGTTGATAAGTGCTCATTGGTGTAGGTTCTAGAGTCTGTGTGGAATGGGCGAGTGATTTATTGCCTGAAACAGATAACAAATTCAATAGCATATCTATAGACCTGTCGCTATCACGTAGCTATTCAGCATTTGCGAATGCCATCTGGTGTTCAACTGCTGTAATCATAGTTGCACCTTATCTTGCTGTTCTGCTGAAGAAAATTACATTGTAGTACTGATTAATGCTTGGTTTATCAGAAAAAGGTCCTGATCTAATAGCTATGCATTAGCACCTTAATAGAATTCATTCATCTTTTGGCTCTTAAGGACCTAGTGAATATCAAATGGATTACTTTGTTGGAGGACTTATGGATTAATCCGATTTGGTATAAGCATCTTGCTTGGATTGTGTTGTTGATTCTTTTAACGGTTAATAAATGAAGAACTGATTTGGGTTACTGTAGACCTTTCATCTTCTCTTTCTCATTTTTGGTGTCAGAATACAATTAAGGAGTCTGCTGAACCAAAGTGGAAAACAGGCATGCAGGGCAGAGGTAACAAAGGGATTCGTGGAAATTTGACTTCTCGCCATGCTTCACATGGTAAACAACATGTTTTTAATCTTCCTGCATATTGGTAGTCTCTTGTGATATTGCAGAGCCCTGGCTCCTCATTTTGTGTTCTTCTGAATCTTAATTTACGAGCCCAACTTTTCTAACATACTCAAGCTACTTCCCTTTCCATCTATTCTGAAGTGCCCTTCTTGCTAAATGACTAAAGGCTCTGATTTCTGAGATTTAATGTCTAATCTACAGTATGTCACTTTATTTACATATATCATCTGTTATTTCAAATGCATCTTAACTGATTTTGACCTCTTATTCAGGCATTCCTACCACTATCAGGCTTTAAAAAATTGATTTCACACTTGAGGCCTTTTCATTTCGCTCATAGAAAGAGCCTTCATATCTCTTTTAGATTGATCTTATGTTCCTCTCATTCCTTATCCACTCATACTATCATGTGTATGTTTTATCAGATGTAGGTGGTGGAAAGAACGTTCAAAACAATATTGCCAATCAAATTCTTGACAAGAGTGTCGACCTATCTACTGTGGCTGATGTTGAGGCTAAGAATATTTCAAGGTGGTATTTGATGTTTACAGTTTTTTTTGCTTTATTGGCAATTGTTGCATATGCATGATACCTTGATTGCCAGGGTATTGCTGTGCATAGTTGATTACAAAAAAAAGCCCTCTGACGACTTCGGTTGCCTAAATTATCTGGTCTTATTTTGAAGGACTAATTTTCATTATTGTTTTCAGCTCATCAAGTGCTGCAGTAAATGGGCCTAGCGATCTAGCTTCGGGGAGCAACAGTATCGTACAAAATGCTCATGCACCCCCAAGAAGAGGAGTTAAACAATTTGAAGCAAATACAGGCATGCAGACAACTTCTGCTGATTCCACCAAAAACCCAAAATCAGCTACAGGAAACACGGATGTTCATGGTCAGCGGATGCCAAACATCGACAGTTCTTCAATAACGCTATCTTCACCATCTCCAACAGGAGCTGATCTCTCAGCTTCAGATCCCGTGCTCTTGCCATCTCAAGATTCACGTCCCGCTGGTGTAGTAGGCACAGTTAGAAGGGAAGTTGGGGCCCAGCATTCTCCGGTTGAACATGTTTCTTCTAAATCTAATGGGAGCAAAAAGACTACTGGTAAAAGCTTTGAAGACTTAATAATATGAAACTGTTATTATTTGATATAATAGGTGTTACGATTTGTATAATTATATATTTTACTATCCCCTTTTTGTTTTTTAAGAAGACAGACTTGTTACTGCTGAATATATGAAGCTTATATATTTCTTTCCCCTCACATCCTAGTAGCAGTTTCTACTGCTGGAAGCTCAAATAGCCAAGTAAAGACGCCAAGCAAATTTCAGGGGCCTGGAAAGAATCAACTTCCGGAGTACTCGCAAACTGCTTCTTCAACCCATAGTGGTTCTTCCGCTAGTAGGCCGCCATCTAATTACAACAATCGGTCACACACAGTTGGTCCACAAAAAGGTACAGTAATTTAACATGATATGTATGTTGTAATATTGTTTGAAGCCTTAACTTCTCAAATGATTTACTGAACTGATTTTGTTACTATTGCTACATAGTTTGATAATGTAGTTCTTGGATTTTGCCTCATAATTACCTGCATAATGTTCTTCTTCCTTTCCTTTTTGTGCTTGGGTAAGGGAAGATTGAATCATAATTTAATCAACTCTCAGAAAGAGCCTAATCAAGAAAAATGCAGAGAAATCTTGTTCTGTTTCATCTATCCAGAACAATTTTTCACAATTACAGCCTATATTTTAGCTTCAGAAAAACTATAGATTTTGTGAAATTTGCAGTGATGGAAGTGGTATGGTGTACTTTGATAGAGTAGAATACTGGAAATCGTTTTTCACAAAGAAAACTACTAGAAATCTTCAAGACTATTTGTTCACATGTACCACATCTAGTATCAGATAGAGTTGGTGCCCTTTTTTTGGGGGTGGGGGGAAGCGGTAAAGTAGACTGCCAGAATAAAAAAAAAAGTTTATGGTTAGTTATATAGGTGCCGTAAGTATGTAGTTCAAAACTTGTGACTTGGTTCAAGTGGCTAGGACTTGTGACTTCACAGGTTCGAGCCTCACGCGATGCGATCTAAGCATGGTATTTAAGTGGAGAAGAGTAGAGGGGCGAGTCTATTTCCCCTGAGTTCCAAAGGCTGCGTCCTAAGGGTTGGCCACGGATGGATTTCTCCGTCTTGAAAAACTTATGAAGTTCAAAACTTTTGTGTTTATAAAGTGACCAGTTTCAAAAAAAAAAACTTTGTGTTTATAGTTATATTATGAGTTTTTTTTTGAAAAATAGTTATTTTGAATGTTCTGGGTTGTCTGTTTATATTTCGAAGGCAGCAGTTGGTACTGACGCTTTAGAACCTTCCATGCCACTGTCATGTTGCAGAAACAAATGAATTGATCTGCAAAGTCCTAGTAGGGTGGTCTGTTGTAGAGATGAGAAATTAATAATATTATTTTTTAATCAAGAGACGAGAATGAAAATAAAGCTATTATTCCAGTTCATGCCATCCCCGTAAGAAGTTCTTTGATTACGTAATGCAATTTATCAAGAAATAGTAAAACCATTTCCCACAAGAACATTTGCTTGTGGTTAAGATTACACATTATCAAATCACAAATTTATGACGAAGAACATTGCAGAAGAATGAGTATAGCATTTCTGCTTGAGATGCTTTTGTGAAATTAAAAAAAAGCTTTTGCATGTCGCAACAATGAATAGAGAGTAAAACTTTTGGAACGGTGATGGAGATACAACTTTGATCGTCTCTTCATAAAAGAATATAGAAAGGGTGCTTTTCATGCTACAAGAATTTTGAATTTTTGAATTCTTGTTGATTTGGTCATATGAGCTGAAATTGAGATCAGCATACCTTAAATGAGTTGAACTAGTGGAAACTTAAGTTATGTTTGCTTATCTTTGTTAACAATACATCATTATGAGCATCATTATAAAATGTTTGCGCGAAGGTCCCTGGTTCTTGAGCCCATTTCATATTGTACATACTTGGATTTTTTTCTTCTAAAATGTTCATAGACTTTTAGAATTGTTCAGTGTTCACAAATAAAAAAATAGTCTCATCTGGAACTTAGCTCAAGTTTGAGTTTCCCAAATCAAGATGTTGCATCAGAAATGTTTAAGTGCAACATGTTCACGTTCTCAAAATAGAATATTGGCCGTTGACTCGTTACAAGTCATCTGGTCCTTGCATAAGTGAAGTTTGCTGGATACTGCCTGGTAAAGGTTTGAAAGTATTGATCTTTGTTTAGATACTTGTTTGTTTTTACTTTCGAAATGTTGTATACTGTCTTGAGTTTTTGTGTTTGGTGTGCTTGCAACTCTGTCACTAGATTACTAGAGTGTTCCCAAAATTTGAACATTAGTGCTGTAAGTCTCCTTGCTTGTTTGTTGGTTCGAGTTCACTTGTTAGGTTGGAAAAGATAAAGAATGCAGTTTAGCAAATAGAGTTTGTCTTCCTCATCTGTCCAGTAATTCACGCTGGAAGCATAACACTGTCTTCTATGTTTTTCTACACCAGGTCCTTGTAAGGAATGGAAGCCAAAGCCTGTAAACAGTAATCTAGCTCAGGGGTCTGCTCTTGCTGCTGCTGCTTCTTCATCTGGCGTTTCTACGGTTTCTGTTGAAGTCAATACTATGTCACAGCCTCCTGCTTCTGTTCCTGAAACAAAAGAAGTCACTGAGGATCCGCAGAAGAAGTTAGAGGAATCACACATTTCAGATGTTGAGAATGTTATTATCCCTAATCACCTTCACGTTCCTGAGTCTGAAAAACTAGGGTTCTGTTTTGGAAGCTTTGACTCTGGCTTTAGTTTGGGCACAAGCACAAATATTGCTCCTGAGCATGATGGAAGTCCACCACTTTCTGAATCTTCTGAGAGCATTGAAGAAGCTGCAAGTGCACAACTTCCAAGGTCTCTCTCTCTCTCTCTCTCTCTCTGCTGCTCCCCCTATTGATACGACAGAAGTTTTTTTTGCAGTAATTTCTGTTATATCTATACTTATCAACCAAGAATATATAACTTATATTGAATCTTTAGGACGTCTTTTGGTTTCAAATTACAGTTTCAACAGTAGTAATAACGGGTTAACTCAAAACATGCTATCAGTAGATGATTTAGATACACCCTCTGCTCCCTTTGTCCCACTCCTGCTGTCACAGTTCAACTATTCTACTTTCGGTTGTGCCAGGTTTTCCCAAAGTTGGGTCCACCTAGTTGAGAAAAATAGGTATCTTTGGACCCAATTTTCCCATAAAAATAAAATTCTTCAAAAGTTTATTCTTCTCTCCATATTTTTGATGACTGAGAAATCTGGGGCCAACTCTTAGGACCAACTACAACTTTTGAGACTTAGGATAATGTGCCTTCCCCTCAACCCTTCTCCACTTAAATATCATACTTAGTTCGCATGGCACAGGGCTCGAACATGTGACCCAAGTCACAAATCTCTCAACCTTTGCCACTTGAACTGAGCTCTTGGGGGATTCTTTTCTCCCTTTTGGACCGATATATATTGTGTATTGATAACTGAGAAATCCCCAAGGGCCGTAGTGCAAGTTGGAAATTTCGTGGATAATGAGTTCGCCCCTCTACCTTTTCCACTTAAATATAAGAGGCTTTCTCTGTTGTAGGGTTCAAACCCTGCCTTGCGTCTAACCTACACATCATGCCCTGCACTCTTGCCTCCAGATCAAATCCTGGGTGACGACCTACTTGTATATTCCAACAAAAAACTTCAAGTCTCAACTTAAAACAATGTCTAGTGAAACTAGGACACTTTAACTGGATAAAGGGAGTAACTTAGACTTAACTTGACTACCTGACATTCAGTGCTTGAAGTATCAAGTGACACAAGCTTCAGTTTTTTTAGTTTCAGGGCTCAATCTTTAACATTATAATACAACTTCTTAGTCAGGTCTTATCCTTGCACTCAACTTGTTTTCTTATGTTCTTGTGCTATTCTTTAGAAAAGATCTTCGTGGACACAGATATTCAAAGGCTTGTGTGAATTTGTTTTGGTTGGGGGTGTGGTGGTGGGGTGGGATGGGGGCATTCTTGCTGTAGCTTTGAGAAAGATCCCCCATTTTTTCAGTTTTTTGGTGCGCATGAGCATGTTTGCCTCTTAGTTTTTTATTCTGGACTTGCTGAAGTCTTTTATTTCCAAATCAAATTTGGATTCTGATGCATGAATAGATTTGCACATCCTCCAGTTCTAACATTTCACATCTGACATTTTTCTTCTGTATGAATGCATGCAGTAATCAAAATGCATCAGCTGCTGCAGAGGAAACAGATTATCCTGATCAGCCTCCATCTTCACATGGACAGGAGAGTTTGCCTGCAGAAGGAGATGGTGATATCTCATCCTCTGCTCCAGAGTGCAGTGAACCGAAGCAAGAGACTCTGCCGGCGGGCCAACAATATTCAGTTGTTCATACATCCCCCAACTATAATTTTGGATTTGCACCACCAATGTTGAGCAATCAGCTCCCACCCTTTGAAAACTCTGAATCTCAACCTCGAGATGTTTCTCGTCTTCCAAATTTTCTTGTAGGTCTTCATTCTATGATTTTTTAGCTACCTATTTTGTCATTATAATGCTTTCTGAAGCCTCAAGTTGTTATTGGTATAACAAACTTATTGGTGCTTTAAACATCACAGCAATTTGATTGAACACTTTACTCAGTGTGTACTAGTTTTACCTCAATATGTGTCAGGGACCTAGGATATTCATATGTTTGTTCAGTTGTGCTTGGTTTCATAGTGATGGCTGTAGGAACTATATAACAACAATTGCTTCTCCGAAAAAGATTTGACATGTCAGAAATTTTGTGTCAATGATAATCAATACATGTTGAAGCATTTGTGTGGTTAAGCTCAGAAAGTATACTTATATACTTCAGAAGTTTTACATCTATTCATTTGCTCAGGTTCAGCATCCCATTGACCCAAGCTACTATCCCCACTTCTACCGTTCAAGTGCTGATAGTGATGGCCGCATTTCACCCTTCCATTCAGCAGGTGTTTCTACCCAGTACAATGTTGCAGTTGTGCCTCCACACACTTCTCAATCTCCTCAAGAGGTTAGAATCCAACTCGGTTGAGTTCTGGTTTATATTTTGTCTCTAATTGTTTTCTAATTTTGCGGGGAGAAAGATAAGCAGAAGGGGAAGGGAAGAAAAGTGTGTGCTAAGGGTTAGGGTTCTGGTGTTTGGCTAAAGACCTAGAAAAGACCTCTTGACCCTGTATGCTTGAGTCATAATTAGTGCCTAGTTGATTCTTTAGTTTTATTATGCTGGCACAGAAGGCAATTCTCTACAATCTGAAATGCTGCTATGGATAGGCAGCGTACTGAAATTCAGAAAAGATTAATATATTTCTAGATTAGAGTGAAAATTCTCTAACCTCTTGTAGACATAATTGCAGATGATAAACATGAATCATATTCAACCAAATGTTTTCTGAATAACCATGGAAGAGCTATTAAATCAGATTCTATGCTGTTTAAATTATGAGGGCACCAAATTTCCTTTTGCTAGAACATGCTTTCTTGATTAATATTGTAGGAGTTCTCATTAAGCCGCTGAGTAAAGAGTATTTATTACTTATCTATATGCACCAAAATCATTGGTTTGGATGCCCTTCTGTTCTTTTTAATAGATCAGTCTTGATTTAACTTCTTATGGTGATGTTCAAGTAGTTTCATGGGAAGTCTGCTTAATAAAGAATGCACAGAGAACAATTAGTTTAGGGATATCTCACTTTACTGTGATGCTTTGATGTGCTGGCTTCAGTTGACCCACTCCTAGGAGTGTGCTTGTATTTATTTATTTGATTGTTCTGCAGGGTGGGAATAGTTCTGCTTTATCTGCAGCAGCTCCAACACCACTTGTGACTCAAGCTGCTGGGCTTATGCAGAGTTCTATAGCTGTACCTCAGCAACCTATCCCCGTATTTCGACAGGCTACAGGGATGCATCTGCCCCATTATCCTCCGAATTACATTCCATACGGTCACTACTTTTCACCACTTTATGTTCCACCAGGAGCCATCCATCAATTATTAAGCAATGGTGCATTTTCCCAGCAACCTCAGGCTGGCGGTATATATCCACCTCCATCATCAGCTGTTCCCAGATACTCACTTTCGCAATATAGACCAGGAGCTAATGTGGGAAATCCAGCTCACATGGGAGTGCCTGGCACTTATGCGCCATATGGATCCTCTCCTGTCAACTATAACCCTAGTTCAGCTACAACGACTGGAAACCCTGCTTCCAATGAGGATCTTTCTGCATCTCAGTTCCAGGAGAGTAATGTCTATTTGAGTGGACAACAGGTTGACCCTATTATCTGCTCTTAGCAATGTTGGTGATTCTTTATGCTCCATTGAAATATTTCCTGAGAATGTGTGCACCATTATTGCTGAAAATAGTGAAAACTGTGGTATTTAGAGCTTGAAATGCTTTGAGCGGTAGTGGTTAGGCTGGTAAGAATTAAAGTCAAAAACTGATTAGTCTAATCTAATTGGAGTACATTATATCAGTTGGGCCTCTAGGGAAGTTGAGAACCCCATCAGGAATATTTGGACTATGGTCCCAGCTTGCATATTTTGGTGTGAAAGGAATAGGAGATGTTTTGATGGGGGTATCAACTCAAATATGTTCACTCAAAACTAGTTGTTTGGTTAGCCTATTTAGCTGGCTAACTTTTCTCCAGTAAATAGTATTGACTCGTTCATGGATTTTATCAGTTCCTTACTGCTATCTGGACTGACATTTCCTCTTTTGCTGCAACCATTGCATCCAGTGGAAGCTCTTTCTAATGAAATCCTACTTCATCAAAAGAAGTTGGAGTACATTAATTTGTCAAATTGAGTTTGATCTTAGTTTTGTTTATTACTGTAATACATCCATAAATACTATATGTACTTTATGTGTTACCAGTTGTCCATTTCCTAGCAAAGTGTATGCTAATAGAGGCTTTGGCTTATCCCATGTCTGCATTCTAGTTGAAGGAAGAATTCTGTATTTCTGAAACAGAGATAACAATTAGAATTTCTGAATGTGATTTGTTGTTGCCTCCAGAATAAGTTGGCATACTGGTTTGCTTAGACTTCAACTTATCTTCCCTACTCTGATTAAATATCTCGTACCATTGCCTCAATGCCCTATTCCCCTGTGAAATAGCATTGTCAAGGAGGTCCCTGAGCTAATTGATTTCCTTCCACCACTTCATAAATATTTATCATATGTGTGAATGTTTGAAGAATGTGATTGATTATAGATGCGATATCTCTTTTTTGCAGAGTGAAAGCTCAGGTGTGTGGATTAATGCGCACACTAGAGATTTATCTAGCTTGCAAGCAAGTTCCTTTTATAATCTTCCTCAGGGTCAAGTGGCTCTAACACCCACTCAACCAGGTCATGGAGCTTTTGCTGGTGTTTATCACCCAGCTCAACCAGTTACAGCAGCAACTGTTCATCCACTTCTGCAGCAGTCTCAAACAATAGCTGGTCCAGTTGATATGGTTGGACCAACCGGCAATGTCTATCAACGGCCTCAGCATGCACAGATGAACTGGCCAAGTAGTTATTGAGGAGCTAGTCTTTTGTTCGCAAAGCATAAAACAAGAAATGAATATTGTCATTGGAGTTTTTAGAGTTGCAACATGTTTTGATGTGGAGGAATGGTTCCATCAAATGTTGGAAAGAAGTGTGCAGGCTGACTGTAAATTAAGAAGGGTGTGTCAAAGAAGAGAACTTCACCAAAGGTCTCTTACTTTGCTTGGACTGAGGATTTAAATGGTGAATCCTCCTGTAACTGATACTGGCAGATTTTAGTTGAGGCAGGTATATGCCGATTGGTTTTGTTTACAACTTTATAGCCTTCTATAGTTTTGAACATTTTGGTAGAATAACCATCAGAGGTTAAACTTTTTTCTTCCCTATATATTTCTTCCTTTTGATAGGATTTTAGGACTCTCGAAACCAATGAGGTTTCTCGGGTTTTTTTTCATACATCCTGCTTTCATTCGTATCTTTGTACCTGTAAATTGATTTTGAGGAACTGTTGTAATTGGTGATTGGTGCAAAGAAAAATGCGGCATTATTCGCAGTAAATTGCGTGGTGAATTTATACTGCTTGAGTTTGTTGGTGATCTCGCGTGCAATTCACTGTTAGTCTTGGTACTCTGGGAATGCACTTGATATTGCAGTGCCAAATTTGCCAGAAAGGGACTGCAGAAGCCAGAAAATATGAATTGTCTTCCTCTTTGCAGCGTTTTCGTATAATGAATGTTTGTTTGTCATGTATATATCCTGCCATAAATTGGTGAGATGATGAATGCCTGGATTTGTTTAAGAAATGCTTGAATTTGAAGAGAAACAATGTGTAAGTTACTACTGGTACTTCACATTGAATCTGTACCGGTGGCGGGATGCATCGACAACCTCTTAAACTTGTCAATAATTTTTATTTAGACATTTATTTATGTCTTGTTCTGAGCATCTGAACACATAATTAAGTGCTCTTACTAGCTTTCTTTCGAATTTTGGAAAAGTTTTTCCACGTATTCTCAACCGTTTTATATGGATTTGTTAACTACATAATATGTTGCCTTCTTTAATTACATTACATCAACCTCAATTGGAACAAGCTCGAGATGTTTTGGCTTATTGAGGTTAATGTACATGTATAATTGGAGGAGTTGGTATATTTATGTATTGTGCCAAAAAAATGTCTCGAAAGTGTTGATTTTCGTTTTTGCTAGACATCCAAACAAGTGCAAGACAACGACAAACTATGAGCCAAAGTATAGGACAAAGTGCCAAGAATATCAGACATGTCATAAGAATTGTACATTTATAATTCCATACAAAATACAAACATTATCTTCCAATCACTTGGGTCCATTGGACCTTGGATACTCAAAACTATACCTAGAATTAAGAGCATTTCGTCGAAATATAATCATGACTAGACGATTTGACTGCCATAAGTTTGTCAATAAGCAAAACAAGCTTTTAACGAAGCTTTGACAAGGGAGAGGGGATGCCTTCTCAACCCGCCCTTATAAAAGCCTACCAGAAAAAAGACTATGCCAAATAAGAAAAGAATACGATAAAAGATCTCTCCAATCTAATTATTTATATTGGAATTAAAATTTCAACTAAATGCAAAAGGACTAATTCTACATATACATACAGAGATATATTCTATTGGCCAAAACATGAATCTTATTAAAGGAATTAAAAAAAGAAAACTTTCTTTTGTTTAGGAAATTTAATTACTTATTATAATACATACTATAATGTAATTCTCCGACGAAAGTAATTATTCTGGTTTAGTAAATATGGCCGCCATCAATTTAAAAAACTATTATTAGTTGGTTGAGATTGACCAAATTAATAATAGTACATTACTAGGTATAATTGGTAGGTAACCAAAGCATTTACCAACATATGAAGTGTCCAAAGTAACTTTAGGTTTGGAAATCCTTAATATATAATTGTTGGGAAAAGTGTAATGGATATATGGTATATTCTTGCCAAGTTCAAGGAGCTGCAAGTTTAATACTTCTTCCTCCGTTTCGATTTAGGTGCCTTAATTTGATATGACAAAACTTAAAAAAATAAAAAAAAAACATTTAAATTTTATTGTCTTAAATTAACGATATCTGTGTGTAATATATCAACATGTCCTTTTAATCTTATAATTTTAAATCACGTTACAAATAGAGAATATGATTTAACGCATTTTTTTAAAAAGTAATACAAACAAATTAAAATAAGAATATCTTGTTTTATATATACTAATAACTTTTAACTATTAGCTTATGATCTTTGTGATACAAACCTATGGAAAAGAGTCTTGCTATTGATGTATGTAATTCAAATTTAATTTAGAAGGGACTATTAAGGATATATATATATATATATGTGTGTGTGTGTGTGTGTGTGTGAGGAGTCCACAAAGAAATCCAATCATATAGTTTTTGGAACTTTGTTTGGTGACTATTTTTCTTGTAATATTAGTATTACCCTCTCTAATAATTTCATCCTAATTAAGTAATTTGAAAAAGGCATTTTCTAATTACTCTAATAAATCAATAATACATCACAAATAGAGTATAGAACAATATATTTCCATATTATGATCAGCCCTAAGCTAAGCCCATATGTTATATTTGGTTGATTTTCATTTAGTGTTCGGTATTTATTTTGAAACAAAATTTATTTGAATTCGTGTTGCTTTTCCTTGCTTGTATTCTTAGAATAACTTTTTTTTTTTTTGAGGTCTTTCGTATAATGATTTTAATGTATATATGTGATGATAACATAATCTATCTAATTATCAGCTGCGATATGAAAAGAGTAAAGAAAGAAGATTTGAAGACGTCAAAATTTTTGTGTTATGGTCTGATTTGTCCGGCCTATAAAAGATTGCTTTTGGGGAATAAAACTTTCACCAAAAGCTAAAAGTTCAGACAACCAAACAAATAAACTTATAAAATTCTCATATCATGATTACTTGTCTCATTATTTATCTTAATTAGATGACTTTATAGTATCAAATTCTCAAATTCTCTCATAATTCAAGTTTATGTGAACTTCTTTATACACGTCTCAATATCTATCATTCAATAATTCATATCAATCAGTCATACCACCTTATTCATATGATCCTTTATTAGACTTGTGATTATATATAAAAATAAACTATAGTACTTGATTAACATTTTTGAATTGCTATGTGGAGATTAAGACATTTATTAAATCTAGAATAATCCAAATCAAGAAGAACACCTTTACCTTTCATAATTTTAGTATTATTTTCACCATTGATGAATCATTCTCTTCATATCAAAATGATTAAAAGATATTGTATGATAATTAATGCATGCATTATTGAACTAACTATAACGACAATATCGTGATTAATTGAAATTAGACAACGTAAATCACATGATCTCAATCTTTAAAACTCTTTTATATATAGGATAAATGATGCTTAAGTTTATCCTAATTTCTAAATACACTTTACTTAAATAACTTGCCTACTAATACTAAGCATAATTATTTCTTATTCTTAATCAACACCTTCTCCTTTTCTTCTTTTCACTTTACTAGTTCAAGAAAATAACCAAAATAAAAATTGAAATGCATCATTTAAATAGTTAAAAATGCTTCCCTCTCCCTTGACGTAATAGTTTTTTTTTTATTGTTTTATCGAGCTCTGATTTAATAGTTGTACATACTCAAAATTCTCTTCGTATCTTAATACTCCTATTTTATTTTTCGAAAAAGAACTTATTTCCTATAAATTATCTCTATTTTTCTTAGTTGAGAATTGAGATAAATAATATAGTTCTCTTTTTTTTTTGGATTGAAAGGGGCGTTACTTCCTAAGTAAAAGGTAGTTAATGTATATTTCCTTAAACTTAAGGGGGTGTAAATGTAAAATTAGTAAATTACCATAAAATACGCAAAGACTCAAGAGTGTACAACCTCTAAATAGAAAAGTACAACAGTTGAATCCTGAATAAAGTGTTCTTCATCTGTAAAAAAAATCAACAGAATCTCCATTGTTGAATACACCCTCTGAAAGAGAGCTCAAAAGGGTGTCAGGAAAATGGTAAAAGAGGAGATATTGATGGAAGAAGAAGAAGAAGAAGGAAAAGGCAATCTTGAAAAGGAAGAAGAAGAGGAGGAGGAGCAGATGCAGAAGAAGAACAGAAAATGCAAGAATGTGATAGAGGAGATAGCGGAGAAGTTGAAGACTGCAGTGGAAGAGGTAGAGAAAATTGAAGCAGCTAAGGAAATTAGGAAATTGGTGAGGAAATCTTCGTTTTCCTGTAAGACTCGTTCACGGTTTGCCGCCGCCGGCGTGATTCCGCCGTTGGTTGATATGCTACAGCCGTGTTCTTATTCTCTACTTGCTCGTGAAGCTGCTTTGTTAGCCCTCCTTAATCTTGCCTCTCGTAATGAAAGGTTCGTACTATTAAACTCTTTTTTTTTTTTTGAGAAATATATATTTGTGGATATTTGTTATATGAAATTGAAAGAATTTTGGGGGTATAGTTTGAAAATGGTGTTTTCTTGGTCTAGATGATTTAGATGGTTAGGATTGTGATTTTTTTCCCGGTAAAGTTGAAAATTTTGGATGTTGAGTCTGGGAATATTTATTACTGTGTAAATGAGAAGGAAAGATGCTATTAGATGAAAATGGTGGATTTGATGTAAGTCATACAAATTCCACTTTGACAAACAACTATGATTTTAACTGTAGGAAGCTCTAAATTAAGGCTTTGGTGTAATGGAATGGGTCTTGTACATAAGAAGATGCTCAAATATAGAAACCAGCTATACAAGTCCCCACGGTGGACATCAGCTTCATACAGAAAGAGCTTTTTGGAACAATAAATATCAGTTATCAGAGAACAACCAGAGCTAATTTGTCAGGAATTTTATGTCAAAGTATAATTTCTTTACTTAGTTATGAGTTACTGTCACCTAGATTTCATGATGACATTCGCGATTTAGTTTTACTTGTAAAATAGGGATAAAGAGTTGGCCACTGGACTGGGATGGGGGACATGTAGTTTTTTGTATATGAATTACGCTATCCATGCTGACGCTAATACTTCATATATGAAGAAAGACGATATAGAAAAAGACTAGGGACTGTTGGGCCAAAAGGATATTCCAGTTCCCCCAGATCGAGATACATCATGACTCATTGAGTTTTTATCTTTAGAAGCACATTTCAATGTGGCATCTTCTCATTGGTGTTTTAAAAGGTCTAAATGAAGTGTGGTGCAAGTGTGAAATTCACTTGAAAGGCTTGGGGATGCAACTAGGTGAACATGCCCTAACTGATAGTTCATGAGCCCAGGAACATCCCGCAAGCGATACTTGGGTCCAACAATGGGGAGGTTGATGGGGGGTTTCTTAGTTGCATCCTGAGGGGGATGGTTCTGGGAGCTATGGGAAGAAAAGGAACAAGACAGTTATACAGGGTTAGCAGATAACAAGAACCATACCAGATAATATTTAAATCATATCAGTGACCTTGAGTTCATGTGCCAAGGAAGAAGTGGCCTTGGCTACCACTGCCACCTCCAGTGCATGACTCAGGTCACCATTTAATAGTAGTGCATCTCAATTGTAGGCTGTGAACCAAGGGCCTTGTCTCTCTGGCAAAGCAGCAATGTAAAATTGTAAAATACTCATAGAAGAACATAAACCTAGAAGCTTCTCTGACAACTGAGCTATTGGGCCGAGCTGAGACCCTAAATTGGCCTTTAGAAGTTGTGTTTCACGCACCAAAAAAGATTTCTTACCAAAAAATTGCATTTAAGTCGTATTTAGTGCTAAACCTTTGCTCGTCGATGCCTGTTTGGAGCCAGAAAAGAAGTTTACATTTAATGTGCAACAACTACGATTTCAAGGTATTCGTAAACTGTGTTCTGGAATCTGATTGAGATTTTGAAAGGTCAAAAAGTTGTGATCTTTGGGCTACTTGCCGTGATAGTGAAGTTCTTGCACCTTTGCATCTCACTAGAAGATGTCATCCTGTTTTTGTAATATCTTACTTTTGGTCAGGGCAGAATACATCTTTCCATTTTCGTGTTTTATTTGAAAGAGGAAAAAATCACCCTTGTTAGGCATGTAAATGAACTTCTCATAGGCTGTAACTGTACAATATGTCCATGGCTCAATCAACTTTATACGCATCATCTCCTGATCTATCTACTGACACAAGGGAGGGAAGCTTTTCTCTCTCCAGGTTGTGAAATGGCTAGATAATGGTATCATTTGTTTGGCATATAATTTGTTTTTTTTTTCTGTCCTCCCCTAGTTTCTGTCTTCCCTTTTTTCTGAAGTTCTTTGGGTGTGTTCGGTATGGAGGAAAACATTTGCCAGAAAATGTTTTTCAATTTTCCATCTTTGGTTGGCCAAATTTTTTAGAAAATATTCTCTAGGAAAACAAGTTCCAAATGGGGAAAATGACTTCGCTAGTTGAAGTAGGGAAAAAAATTCTACAACATTTCACATTGATTATGTCCTCCCCACCATCCAACACACCTCATCTTCACCCCCACCCCAGTAGCCCAATCCCCACCACCCACCCTACACCCTCACCCCCACCTCCCATAGTATTTGTCTTAGATTATATACAAATGCTTCTAGGATAATTTTCTTGCTTACGTACTTAACACAAGAAAACAAGTGAGAAACTGTTGTGGACGCATTTGTGGGCAAGACATATGTGCGATAGAGAGCCAAATAACTTGATTTAATTATAACGCTAGTAGTTTATTATTATTCTAGAATAGGAAGAATTTAATTATATTGTTAGTAGTTTTCTTATTAGTTTAGAATAGGATTTATGTTTCCTAGTTCCATAAGACTTCTTATTACTAGAAGAAGACTCCTATTTAAAGGAGGATTTGAGGAATAAGAAGTACGCAGATTTTAATCAGAAACAAGAGATAGGAGTTCTCTCTTCCATTGAACTCTAAGGTTTCAGCTTCCCTTTGATGAGCTGAATTCACATACAAAAATAGGTCGATCTAGGAATTCGAACAAAAGCAAGGGAAAATCAAAGGCAGTTGAATTTGATTTCCCTGTTCATCGTCCTGTGACTCTATCCTTCTCTAAGAATCCTAACAATTTGGTATCAGAGTCTAACACAATGGACGATGAGATCAATTCCAGGTTTTAAGAAGAACGTGTGATAACAGAAACACTAATGGACTCTAAACTTGCAGCGATGGAACAACGTCTCGGTGAAAAAATTGTCCAAGCTATTCAAGAACAATTTTCTAGCTTGGGAATTGGCTCTACAAAACTAATAGTCCATGGGGCAAAGACCAGTAGTGCTCCGACAACAGGTAGATCAACAAATCCGGCTCCTAGAGGTAATACGCTGCATATTCAACCGGCTGATCAGAATCATCAAACAAGTGGAAATTTCAATTCGACAATACCAAGGTATGCAAGAATGGATTTTCCAACTTATGATGGCACCAACGACCCATTAATTTGGGCACATCGTTGTGAACAATTTTTTGAAAATCAACATACAACAGATGCAGAAAAGGTTGGAGTCGCTGGGTTTCACTTGTTAGGAGAAGCACAATTATGGTATTATCAGCTTAAACGAGCGAAGGGCCCAATGAGTTGGGAAGATTTTCAGAAACGATGTTTCCAGCGATTTGGACCTCCTGAACGCAGCAACCCGGTGGGTGAACTAGTCACGCTTCGACAAACTGGTACAGTTGAAATTTATCTGCATTAGTTTCAAGAAAAGTTGGCTAGGGCTGATGAGCTTATTCCAGAACACTTGCACGTGGGTATATTTATGGCAGGGTTGGATGATTCAATCAAATTGGTTGTACAATTGCTCAAAGCACCTGACTTATCGACGGCTATGAGTATAGCCAAGGCTTTAGAGCAAAAACAACAATTGCAAAGAGTCAGTAACACTCGCAAAGCTGCATGGCAGCAGTCTCGGACAAGTCATGGCAGCACAGTGAACGCAACAAAGTCTAATATTGGTCTAGTTGGCTCATCTACCTCGACGAATATCCAGACTAGCAACCAAACCCCTTTTTTCAAGGGATTAACTCGCGTAGAAATGGCGGAGAGAAGAGCTAAGGGATTATGCTATAATTGTGATGAACAATATTCAGCCACTCACCAGTGTAAACGGCTTTTCTGGTTGGAATTGGATGATTCAGTTGATGACGCAATTCCGGAAGTGCCGGATGATTGCCCGGAAATTTCTTTACATGCAATTACAGGCCAAAGGCATGCACAAACTATGCAATTGCCTGCACTCATTAACAGACATCACATGCTTAGTCTTATTGATTCTGGAAGTACCCATAATTTTATAAGTTCTACAGCTGCTAGTCGATTACTCCTTGATGTTTTTTCCTTGCACAACATCAGAATCTCCATTGCTAATGGAGAGAAAGTTCAATGCTTGGGGGTCTGCACAGGGGTACCAATTTCTATTGGTGAACATAGCTTTATTGTAGACCTTTATGTTATTCCCTTGGGTGGATTTGATAATGTTTTGGGAGTGAAGTGGTTATAGTCTTTGGGTCCTGTACTTTGGGACTTTGCAGCACTTACTATGAGTTTTTCGGTGGAAGGGAAATTAATTTTGTTTCAGGGACAACAAGGGTATTGTGGAAAGGCTTTGCATCTGCTAGGAAAGGCAATTACTGATGAGCAGCGATTGGAATGCCTTTTGACCGAGTTCGATGATCTGTTCCAGGAACCTAAGAGTTTACCACCATTGAGACAATGTGACCATCGCATTAGTTTGCTGTCCGGAACAGCTCCTGTAGTTGTTCGTCCTTATCAATACCCTCATCGGCAAAAGGATGAGATTGAGAAACAATGTAATCAGATGTTGCAACAAGGATTGATAGGACCAAGCAAGTCCCCTTTTTCTTCACCTGTGTTATTGGTATCTAAGAAAGATGGGTCATGGCGCCTTTGTATTGATTACCGTGAACTGAATGCCAAAACAGTCAAGGACAAGTTCCCAATTCCAGTAGTGGATGAGTTACTAGATGAGTTACATGGGGCCAAGTACTTTACTAAACTAGATTTGCGATCTGGATACCATCAAGTCCGCATGTCTCCTGTAGATGTGGAAAAGACAGCCTTTTGAACTCATCACGGGCACTTTGAGTTCCTTGTCATGCCGTTTGGACTCACTAATGCCCCATCTACTTTCCAAGCTTTGATGAATGAGGTCTTTCATGAGTTCTTACGCCACTTTGTGTTGGTTTTCTTTGATGATATCCTAATTTATAACAGTTGTTGGGAGGACCATTTGGTTCACGTGCGAAAGGTATTTTTGTTATTGTGCGCACACCGATTATATTTGAAACAATCCAAATGTTGCTTTGGTACAACTCAAGTCGCATATTTGGGGCATATTATTTCAGTCACAGGTGTGGAGGTAGATAGGAGCAAAGTACAAGCAATTTTAGATTGGCCTCAACCGCAATCAATTACACCTCTTCGTGGGTTCTTGGGATTGACAGGTTACTACCGCAAATTTATTCGTGACTATGGGCAACTGGCAGCACCTCTGTCTAGTCTACTCAAGAAAAACTCCTTCCAGTGGAGCGATTTGACCCTAGATGCATTCCAGAAGCTTCAGCAAGCCTTACCCTCTGCTCTCGTACTCAGGTTGCCCGATTTTACTATGAATTTCATTATAGAATGTGATGCTTTAGGAGGTGGTATAGGGGCTGTTTTGCAACAGGAAGGTCAGCCCGTAGCCTTTTTTAGCCGACAGTTAGCAGCTCGCCACCAAAAATTAGCTGCATATGAGAGGGAGTTGATTGGCCTTGCAAAGGCAGTACAACATTGGCGGCCATACTTGTGGGGGCGCCCTTTTCTTATCCGAACAGATCATTGCAGCCTAAAATACTTGCTAGAACAACGGCTAACTACACCACCTCAACAACATTGGTTGAGTAAACTCATGGGTTACGATTTTACAGTGGTGTATCAGGCTGGTTGTCTCAATAAAGCTGCGGATGCTTTATCTAGAATGACACATGAGGACCCTTCTTTGAACGCTATTAGCTCCCCTCGTAGCACATTATTGGACACCATCCGGGATGAGCTTACAGGATCATCAGAATTGTTAGGGTTGTATGATAAAGTCAAGCTAGGAGATTTGGATTCGGACTGGCAAGTTTGGGTTGCTTTTGTTTAAAGGCCGCATCTACCTTTTACAGAATTCTCCTTTGCTACCTACTATACTTTCTGCTTATCATGATAGTGCCCATGAAGGAATACAAAAAACGTTGCACCGAATTCGTGGGGATTTCTACGGGAAAGGTATGAAAACAAACATTGCTGCATATGTCGCTGCCTGCCCGGTGTGTCAACACAATAAATCTGAACATTTAAGTCCTGCAGGATTGTTACAACCTCTCCAGCTTCCAACTCAGATCTGGTCAGACATCTCCATGGATTTTATTGATGGCTTGCCCAAGTCTTGAGGGAAGTCAGTCTTGTTTGTAGTAGTGGATCGGTTCTCAAAATATGCTCATTTCATACCATTGGCTCACCCATACACAGCTGCTCGTGCGGCTCAGGTATTTTTTGAGCAGATTGTTCGCTTGCATGGGATACCTGAAACTATTACTTGTGATAGAGATGTGATAGAGATGTGGTTTTTACTACACTTTTTGGAAGGAACTTTTTCGCTTGAATGGTACTTACTAAACTACAATTCTCATCTGCTTACCACCCACAAACAGATGGGCAAACAGAGGTCGTTAACTGTACTGTTGAAATGTATCTTCGCTGCTTTGTTGGTACTTGTCCTCGAAAGTGGGTTGCTTGGGTCCCATGGGCAGAATTTTGTTATAACACGTCTTTTCATTCGGCATTGCAAACCACACCCTTCAAGGTTGTTTATGGTCGTGACCCACCTCGTTTGCTTTCATATGTGCCTGGGACCACTCGGGTAGAAGCTGTTGAACATGCATTGCTGAAATGTGATCACATCTTGGGTGATATCTGAATTCGGTTACAAGTAGCACAACAATGAATGATGTAATATTATGATAAGGGCCATCGTGACGTCGAATTTGCTCCAGGGTCACTTGTATGGCTTCGTTTACATCCTTACAGGCAGCGCTCCATGCGGCTGAGTATTCATAATAAAAATCCCCCAAATTTTATGGTCCATATTCAATCTTACGGCGAATTGGACAGGTTGCATATGAGTTGGATTTGCCAAATGACAGTCGATTTCATAACCTTTTTCATGTTTCCCTTTTGAAGGCATTCAAAGGCGACCAACTCCCACCTATTATAGAGCTACCAGCACTAGAGGACGACTGAGTAGTTCCTTTGCCTGCTGCTGTCATTCGAGCTCATTTAAACCGTGGTACAAAGGAGATTCTTATACAATGGTCGGGTATGACAGAGGATGAAGCAACCTGGGAGGATGTAGACTGTTTTAAGTAGGCTTATCCATCGTTCGAGCTTGAGGACAAGCTCTTTCGGCATGAGGGGGTAATGTTGTGGACGCATTTGTGGGCAAGACATATGTGCGACAGAGAGCCAAATAACTTGATTTAATTATAACGCTAGTAGTTTATTATTATTCTAGAATAGGAAGAATTTAATTATATTGTTAGTAGTTTTCTTACTAGTTTAGAATAGGATTTATGTTTCTGAGTTCCATAAGACTTCCTATTACTGTAAGAAGACTCCTATTTAAAGGAGGATTTGAGGAATAAGAAGTATGCAGATTTTAATCAGAAACAAGAGATAGGAGTTCTCTCTTCCATTGTTTTAGCTTCCCTTTGATGAGTTGAATTCATATACAAAAATAGGTCGATCTAGGAATTTGAACAAAAGCAAGGGAAAATCAAAGGCAGTTGAATTTGATTTCCCTCCTGTGACTCGATCCTTCTCTAAGAATCCTAACAGAAACCTTGGAAAACATTTTCCATGAAAAACATTTCTTCGTAATGAACCGGGCGAACACACCCTTTTTTGTCTTGTTTTTCTAATTATTTTGTGTTCTCTTGGTGTACTTCCAGATCTTTCTTCACCTTGTTTGTTAGGTGATTGGTGCCTTATTTCCTCGAGAGTTTCCTTGTTATTGGAACAATTAAGATGTCAATGCTCGAGACATGCTGTGGTTATAGTTATACCCCCAAAGAATAGCCAAACGTAGCCATGATCTGAAGCTTGATCGTCTGGTTTCATAATTACTGTACCTTTTCTTACATGTAGATGTGGTTAAATTGTTTGTTTTCTGTTAATTTGGCATTGGAGATTCTCAATAAATTCAGGAGTAAAGATGGATGATTATACAGAATAGAGGATAATTGACGTGCTCACATGGTCATATTTTCCTCTTCCTTTGCTCATGTAAGCAAGAGTTCTTCGTTTCAGCTGAGGATGGTTTCTGCATACTTGCCAACAACATCCCTGTTTAGGAATAGCATATAATGAGAATGTCCAAGTTCTCTCTCTCTCTCTCTCTCTCCTGACCTTTCCGTAGGTTTAGTTTAACAGTTTTTTTGGTATTCTCTCTCTCTTTCCTGACCTTTCCGTAGGTTTATTTTAACAGCTTCTTTGATATTCTCTCTCTCTCTCTCCTGATCTTTCCTTTGGTTTATTTTAACAGCTTCTTTGGTATCCTTGGACATATATGATATATCGTCATTGTTCTTTTTGAAATTCCCTTATTTTGTAATAATTGCTTGATTCAAGGATAATCAACTTATCTCCTTATATTTCTTTTCAAACTTATCAGAAACAAAATAAGGATCGTTGCATCTGGTGCCATTCCTCCTCTTGTGGAGCTCCTCAAGTTCCAAAATGGCAATTTGAAAGAACTAGCAGCTGCTGCTATTTTGACATTATCAGCTGCTGCAGCCAATAAACCAACAATAGCTGCATCCGGAGTTGGACCTCTTCTGGTGCAGATCCTTAGTTCAGGAACTGTTCAAGGAAGGGTTGATTCCGTCACAGCCCTCCACAATCTCTCCACAAGCAAAGAAGATCCCAAGTTGGTTCTTGATGCTAGAGCGGTTTATCCACTAATGAATCTCCTCAAAGACTGCAAGAAATATTCCAAGTTTGCTGAGAAAACCACAGCGCTACTGGAAATTCTCTCTAATTCTGAGGAGGGAAGAGATGCAATCACAAATGCAGATGGTGGAATACTTACTCTAGTCGAAACTGTTGAGGATGGGTCACTCGTCAGCACAGAACACGCTGTTGGGGCTTTGCTGTCATTGTGTCAAAGTAGCCGAGACAAGTACAGGGAACTCATTCTCAAAGAAGGCGCCATTCCAGGCCTTTTACGGTTAACTGCAGAGGGCACACCTCTAGCTCAGGAAAGAGCTAGAACACTTTTGGACTTGCTTCGAGACTCTCCTCCTGAAAATAGATTCTCATCGTCCACATTGGAGAGAATAGTATACGACTTTGCTGCACAAGTTGATGGAACAGATAAAGCAGCTGACACAGCCAAGAGATTGTTGCAAGACATGGTTCACAGAAGTATGGAGCTGAGCATGAGTCGTTTACAGTTAAGGGCTTCATCGTGTACCCCTTCAAAGGTGCAGTCTTCATGAACAATTAGATAGTTTCAGGTTTTCACATAGACCAGTATACAGCTAAGAAAACACAGCTATGTAAATGATGGACTATATTAGCTCTTCTTCCTCTGCCCGATTTTATGTGGAAAGACGCGGAGTTGCAAAGGCCATATGACCGGAAACTAGTAGCTAGTACATGCTGGTGGTAAAACCAGTGGTCCTGCTTAGGTGATTTTCTTGACATTAATGAGCATTGTACATTTCTAATTTAGTCACACATTTGTAAAGTTTGCAACTACTTGCACATTGCCATTTTTCACGATGTTATTATTATATCTACCATTTTTGTTAGAAAAGATACCTCTGCAGAAGAAAATTCACTGAATAAGGTCTCTTACATTTGGCCATATGCAGTTTCTTCCTCAAGGGTGTGTTTGGTATGAAGGAAAATGTTTTCATGGAAAACAAGTAGATTTTTGATTTATTTTCTCATGTTTGGTTGGTGAGTACAAAATATTTTTCGGAAAAGATTTTTAGTGTTTGGTTTTTGAATGAAAAAATGTTTTTGAGAAATATCTTTTATTTTTATTAGAGTAGAAAATAATTTTTGAAAACAAACTTAAATTTTTTTTTTGGGTGGGTGGGGGGGGGGGGAGGGGGGATTGAGGGTCGGGGTGAAAATATAAAAATTTGAAGTTGAAAATATTTTTTAAAAACAAACTTAAATTTTTTTTGGGGGGTGGGGGGCTGGTGCGGGGGGTGGAGGGGGGGGTTGAGAGTAGGGGTGAAAAAATGAAATTTTGAAGTTGAAAATATTTTTTAACAACAAACTTTAAAAAAAAAAAAATTGGGGTCGGGGACTGGTAGGGGGGTGGGTAGGGGGGGTCGAGGTAGGGGTGAAAAAATGAAATTTTGAAGTTGAAAATATTTTTTAAAAACAAACTTAAATTATTTTTGGGGGAGGGGGCTGGTAGGGGGTGGGTTGGGGGCTGGTAGAGTGGGTGGGTGGGTGGGGGGTCGGAAGAGAGTTTTGGAAAATGTTTTCCTTAAGTTTTGAAGGGAAGTTATTTTCCTTAAATTTGAGGAAAATGAGTTGATTTGAAAAATGTTTTCCTTAAGTTTTGAAGGGAAGTCATTTTCCTCAAATTTGAGGAAAATGAGTTGATTTGGAAAACATTTTCCAAAACATTTTACCCAACCAAACATGAGAAAATTGGAAAACATTTTCTTCATACCAAACACACCCTAAATCTCGACTTCCTTGCTTTGTATGTATAAACAATTTATTTAGAATTCAGTTAGTTTTTTTTTGTTTCCTAGCCGATATCCGGTACTCCTATTAGAGTCCGATTAAATCTGAATTTGCGATAGGAAGTCCCACAGTTAGTTGCTTCTTAAAAAAATTCAGAATTCACAAACTCAAAATTTTAGTTTTTTTTTTTTTTTGTCTTCTAATTGGATCGCGTGCCTTCTTTTACGCCCTACTTGAAAGGCTTGGTTTCTTACAAATTAGTTATGGTTTGAGATGAGAAAAAAACAGGCCAAACACAATAAATAAGAAATTAACAACGGATGGAATAATTCTTGTTCGATCAAGTTCTAGCTAGAGCAACGTCCTTTCCTAAATGAGGACCATAAGCCAATAACTTAGACAAAAAAGCTATGATGCTTATTAAGTTCGAAATCTATGAATTATTTATGGAGTTTGAACTCATTTATTTTTTCTTCTTTTGAGTTTCTCGATCTACAATTAAGATTCTATCCGTAATAGTCTTAAACAAAAATAATACATTTCTTTTAGTTACTTGATTTTTATATTTTGAACACTTTTTAATCTTTTTCCATATTTATTAGAGTAAGAGCTAAGGTCAATTTTTGTTTTTAATTTTAAAATTCTATCTTAATTTTTAAAATGACAAGTATTGTTTTTTTTAAAAAAAGATAAAATGCATCGTAGATCATTCTCGACCTTCTTTATTTTCGATAAAAGAAAAATATCATGATAAATATTTTAGATCAATAATTTTTAATAATCCTTGCAAGTAAAATAGATGAGAGGATGTAATGATTTTTAATCTCTAGTTATTTTATACTAATAAAGTTCCTATTTTTGTTTGCTAAAGTTCCACATGCTTACAAAACAATATAAAAGTTTGAAAAAAGAAAATTACAAACCATCATGGCAGAATGATTTAAGAAAGATTCAACTTCAACAACTCACATCACAATAGGAAAGGCGTAAAGGTAGTAAGTCAGGGCCGGCCATATCATAAGGTCGCTGTGTGAACAATCTGATGTACCATTTTCGAGAAAATAATTCACTGTGTGAACAATCCGATTATACCTTATATGTGCTCTACAGGTCGCACATAAGCTTTCTTTTGAACGAACGATTTTTTTAATTTGAAAGACAAACATTGTGTTCGATGCGAAAGACATGATTTTCAGTATGTCTTCAAATAGGGCCCCCACTAGTCCAACTAGTATGTGTCTCCGAACAAGGCCCCCACTAGTTCCGCTAGCAAGTCAGAGGATAATTTAGTCAATAAGAAAACCTAGGGGGGTGACACTACAAATTTTCGAAACACGCATAATGCTTATATTGTTCCGTGATTTAGGCCTCACTCTATTCGCTAATCACATTCCGACCCCCGATGATTTTGTCGGTGTACATAATAAGTAAATTAGCTTTACTTAACTGATTACTCTCCACACACAGAGAGAATGAAAGAGAAGTACTGAAATCTATGTTCAATCACCAAGCTGTATGAGGTAAAAAAGTAATCTTTATACTGTATAAAGTCGTTTGAAAGCATAATTTCAGCTTTAACATAGTCAATTCTTGTTTGTACTTACCCAGATCTATGAATTCTTGGGTTTACTTTGTGAAATTTCATGTTTCTTGAATACCCTTTTAGTCATTTTGTTGAGTGGTGGACTGGTGGTAGTAGTCTAATTATATGTTTTGTCCATTTTACAGATTTAGTTCTTGTTGTGTTTGAAGCTTAAATGCTATAGTGAGAAAAGGTGGGGAAAAAATGTTGGGTCGGCCTTCACTTTTGCTGTCTAGGAGTGGAAGTTTCAGGCCAGAAAATTTGGGTCAAAATGCAATGGCTATGATTGGGAATCTTTGTTTCACTATATTTGTTGTTGGGGTTTTGGTTTTCACTATAATTGCTGCAACTTATCAGCCTGAAGACCCATTGTTCCACCCTTCAGCAAAAATCACTAATTTCCTTACTTCCAAATCTAATGCTACATTTAGAGCTGATGATAGTGTTGTGAGGACTGGTGAGGACTTTCTTGGTGTTAATCAGACGGCGTTTACGACGTTCATTAACCTCAATGATGTTGATGTACCGGAGAATGCTGATAGTGGGGGTGTCACTGAGAATAATTTGGACTGTAGTGGAAAGATTGATGATCCTGTTGATTGCACTGATCCGGACATGTTTCATTTGTTGATGAGAGCTGCCATTGAGAAGTTTAAGGACATACATTTTTACCGGTTTGGGAAGCCGGTCAGGGGGTCTAATGATAGTTCCTGCCATATGGCGTGGCGGTTTAGGCCTAAGGAAGGGAAGACTGCTGCCTTTTATAAGGATTACCGGTCTTTTGTGGTTTCTAGGTCTGAGAACTGCACCCTTGATGTGGTCAGTATAGGTGATTATCATTCTGGTGGAAATGCTCGCAAGAGGAAGAGAAAGAACAGGGAAGGGTCTGACAGAACTCTTGGAAAGCTAGACGAGGGATTTGAGAAGGTAACTCCTAAGACAGTGGGTGAACCTATTGCTCTGCCTGTTGTTGGGGAAGCTGTAAATGACTCACTTCCTGTGGTGGAATCGGAGAGTTCATTTGGTAATGGTAAGTATTTGATTTATTCTGGAGGTGGGGATAGGTGCAAGAGCATGAGCCATTACCTTTGGAGTTTCATGTGTGCGTTGGGTGAGGCTCAATATCTGAACAGGACCTTGATAATGGACTTAAGTATTTGTTTATCCAAGATTTACACTTCATCTGGTGTAGATGAGGAAGGAAAGGATTTTAGGTTTTACTTCGATTTTGAGCACTTAAAGGATTCAGCGTCAGTCCTCGATCAGGTCCAGTTTTGGTCAGATTGGGACCAATGGCATAAAAAAGACAGATTAAGTCTTCATCTTGTGGAGGATTTTAGGATTACACCGATGAAGTTATCTGGAGTGCAGGATACTTTAATCATGAGGAAATTTGGTTCTGTGGAGCCAGATAATTATTGGTACAGGGTATGTGAGGGTGAAACAGAATCAGTCGTTCAACGACCATGGCATCTGGTATGGAAATCAAGACGATTGATGGACATCGTCTCAGCTATTTCATCGAGGTTAAATTGGGATTATGACTCAGTTCATGTTGTAAGGGGTGAGAAGGCAAGGAATCGTGCAATGTGGCCACATTTGGTAGAAGATACTTCTCCCGAGGCTCTACTATCTAGCTTGCAGGACAAGATCGACGACGGTAGGAACCTGTATATTGCAACCAATGAACCAGATACATCCTTTTTTGACCCTTTAAAAGACAAGTATTCCACCCATTTCCTTCATGAATATAAAGATCTTTGGGACGAAAAAAGTGAGTGGTATGTAGAGACAGCAAAACTTAATAACGGGACTCCAGTTGAATTTGATGGGTACATGAGGGCTTCAGTTGATACGGAAGTTTTCTTTAGGGGTAAAAAGCAGGTTGAGACATTTAATGATCTCACCAGAGACTGCAAGGATGGGATCAATACATGCACTTCGTCCAGCTAATTTCTGACTGGCGTTTGAAGCTCTACTCTTGCAGTTTTTGGGTAAATCTATACCATACTGTTGTTTTAGGTAAGCTTGTTCGTAAGTATCTATTTTGAATTGCAATCACAGATTATTTCTTTAGTTGTACCTCTTTATCGTGTAGTTACATTGTATTCGGTGTCTGCTTCAAGCTTGTATCTTTTCATTTGGTAAGTAATAAGAATCTCATTTGTGTTTCTGACTCAAATTGCAGTAGCATTAATCGTGAAATTGTTGTTTGATCTCATTTTGTGCTTAAGCGAATCAAAATGCTTCTCTCAGGCTTTGATTCCAGAAAAATGTGAATAATCTTTTTGGCCAAATCGGTAGTTAATGTGCATTCTAGCATATTTCCTCATCCTCCACAAGTAGAACTTGAGTACTTGACAGTTATGGAATAACTCGATGCATCCTTTATTACATACTGCTACTCGTTGGCTTGTTGAAGATAGAATCATGCTTTTCCAGTGTCATCGGAAATAGGTATAGATTGACAACTGAGTCGCTTATTTTCAGCTCCTGCAAAATCTCTTGCTTCCAAGTAAGTAGCTAGACTTGGTCATGCTGAGATTCTTATGCCCGGTAAAGATCGAATCCTTTTGAAGATGATCCAAAACTGAAGGGGACAGAAGGTTTCAAGTTTCAACTGACTGCTACTATTATTCATCCTTCTACTTATAGAGTCAGCTTTCTTATTGAATTTGTGAGATTGTATTGCCAGCATTTACAATGATTTTGCAATTTACATCTGAATTTTAAGATTTCTGAGAGCTTATCCCTGTCTCTACAACTCCCCAACACCACTGTGGGTTCCCATCTTCTCTTCCAAATATAGAAAGGAAAACACCTAAGGACTTCAAGCTTTTTCTTATCGTCGCACTTGAGCCAAGGGGCCTTCAGGAACAACCACTTCACCTTCACGAGGTAAAGGTAAAGTCTGCATACATTCTACCCTTCCCAGGCCTCATTGTTGTACCAAAGATTGTGGGAGTCTAGGTGACTTGTTTTTGGCTATTATCAAGTTGGCCCAAACATGTTTTATATGAGAAAAAAGCCTTCTCCCAATATATTTTAATATAATAATAAAAAGTAAAAAAAGGAAAAAGAAAATAGTGGTGTGAAAAACAGAAATGACAAGAGCCTCAGGAAAAGGCAAAGCATAAACATGAGAGGAGAAACTAAGAATTATTCCTGGAGAGGAATTGTTGTTTTCATTTGGGAGGAATTCTCCTTAGAATCCTTCTCCTTTTCCTTCTTCTCATATTTCTTATTTCATTACAAACCTTTCAACAATTCCCCCAATCAGTTTTTTCCAGGTATTAAATGTTATGTTACTATCTTCCTATGATTTTTTTTTCTTTTTTTTAATACTCTTTAATGTAAATGCCTTTTTTTTTTTTGAATATTTAATAATGGAGAATTGGATGTTAATTTTGATCATGGTAACATAATGTTGACATATGGTGGGAAACAAAGTACATAATGTTGACATACAATCATGCATTTTTTTATTTGAATCCAAGGAAGAAAAAAAAACCCAATTTCATTTGGAAAAGTGAACAGAGAAATTAAAAAGAAATGGAAATGAATATTCTTCATAAGTTTTCTGGTTTATATCATTCTCTCTTTTCTCCATCTTTGTCCCTTAAAAGGGTGATGCTCGGGCAACTTGCATGCACCTTGACTATTGCAAATGTTTTTTTATTTTACTTTCACCATCACAAGTATCAAATAATTGTGCCTATTAGGAAGGGGGGAAGCTACAAAGGTGGAAGGGGTTCATCTGAACTCCCTTCGTTGAATTTTTTTCTTTTGACCTATCTATGGTAGATGATGAACGTGAAAATCTTGCCTCCATCATCGGTGCCTATCAAGGTTTAGGCAAACAGGAGAAGGTCACCTAACATCTTTTCTATCACTTGTAATTTAAACCTTCATTTTTAACGGTTTTCACCAATTCTATAAATGTGCATCGATCAAAATTTCTTTCATAATATGAAACTATGTCTAGTTCAAGAATCAAGGTTCTCATATGGCATGCAATATAATTCATGACAAATAACACCAACCAATACCTCTCCTCGTCATCTGGCTCTAGACGGGTTTTAGCCCCTATACATTGTCGTAGGACTTTGCAAGGACCATACAAAAGATTATTGTTGTAACAATGGCTCTCTTTTGCAGAGTCCACTCAAGAAATGGCCAAACAATTAAGTGTGAGTGAACATACAATTGAGATTGGAAGACCTAAGAAGAAGTTGATTGTGCCAAGCAGTGTCTTGGAGGGCATGAAGCATATGGCATCTTCAATGCCATCCTCACCTTCAGGCCAACCAAAGAGCGCAAAGTATAACTGCTTGTGCTCACCAACCACACACGCTGGTTCTTTCAGATGCAGATACCACAGGAGTGCTAGCCTGACTCGAAATAGCATGTCCGTTGGCTCGAAACTCTCTGAACTGGCTGCTGAAAAATGACTCAAATACTCAAATTCTGATGCATAGGATGAATGCTGGAAAATTACTCAAAAGTAATGTTTCATATCTAGGGTAATTCTTACTGTCCTCCTATGGCATTTCATCTGTAATTAAACATGTAATAAGGACTAAAGTTTTCTGTCTCTGATTAGTTGTGAAGTCATGAAGAATGCTTGGTTGTACATTATATTATTTATTGGTTGATTCTGAGTTCAATTATTGCACATGCTTTTGCCTAACCCCTCCACCCCACCCAAAAAATGTTGTCTAGTGCTTGTCAAATCATTCAAAAGTAGTGCCTTTTTAGAGGATCCAACACGGTTGGGTCAACATTTTTTAAGAATCCAAACAACATAGCTTCCGGACACTGAAAATAACCTCTCAGAAAACACATAACTAAGCAAGCAGAAAGAGACCATTCATGATGGAAAACATCATAGCAAAATCTTCCATATATTATGTACGCGAATGTATGAATTCTTGGTCACAGTAAAGAGACCCGTCACTCTGAGAGGACGCCAAGCATTACAAACATGAAAAGCTACAGAACTACCCAATGTCAAAGATCAACCATTGCATGTACTCAGCATGTACACTACTAAGCTGTACACCAGGACATCCTCAAGATGTATAGTAGTGTTATAGCCTCAATAAACTTCTAACCTCACATAGGACAAGTATCTTCTTCGCCTTCTTGAGACATCATGTAATTCCTGCAAAGGGGACAAGTTACATTCCAGTACTTGAGCCACTTCTCTAAACAATGCTTGTGGAAAACATGGCCACATGAGAGATGGTTTATCTCTGCATCAGGCTCAAAATCCGTCAGGCAGACTGAACACTCTTTCTCAGCATGGTTAGAGATACAGATTGAATCATAACGAATTGCAGGGGTATGGCTTCTGAATTCCTCCATATATGACTCTGATGGGCTTCTGCGACATTCAAATGAGTCCAAGGAGCCTTCGATGGAATAATCATCCCATGATGCAATATGGATGCCAATCACATGAAGGATCGATCGGACCATCTCCTTGACAATGGAGATGGATATGGCTGTATTCACTAGAATAACACAGAGCACTCCTGCATCTGCTGGAGTTGGATACTGTGAGAGGCCCATACTGGATTGGAATCTAGTCATAAAACGAAACATCAACCATTAGTCTTATCGAATTTCAGGCAAAACTATAAACTGACCAATGAAAAAAGTGCATTATAGTTTCTCAAACAAGAACAGCAACACCACTAGCTTCATATTCTTTTAGCAAAACAGTCTGTCAAAATACATCTTACAGCCAAGTTGCATAAACTTATTTAGCTAAAAATAACTTCCCAAAATTGCTCTCCAAATATTCCAAGTAGACTGGAATAAACAGCCTGCTCAGAGGGGAGGGCAGAGTGTACACAGACCTACCCCTGCCTTGGCAGATAGAGAGACTGTTTCCGATAAACCCTTGACTCAAGGAAAGCAAAAAACACAACATTTATGAAGACATATGCAGTAACAACAACAGGATAGTAAGAAAATAGAGGCATACGGAGACAACAAGACTAATAATTGCTTCTAGTTATGCAATATTAAGGTCAAGATGATCCAAACAAAAAGAGGCCATCCAGAACAGAACTTCTGAAAAAAAGGAGTTTTTACCTAGGCTGAAACGAAGAGATTTTCTACTAGCAACAACTTCTGGAATAGCTGAGTGAACTGGACCTGCATAGAAACAAGAATCAATAAGTCAATTATGAGGAAAAGTTAAACAACCCACAACAGTAAGACAATTATAAATGGAACATACTCCTCCAAGAAAAGCAGAAACCCAATCAAGAAATGAAAATTGGAGCTATGTTACACATTTCAAACAAGAAATGGAAACCCCATTAATTGGGAAGTCCTTCTCTTCCTTTAAAAGTTGAGTATTGTTCCATTGAAAAAACAAATCTTTATCAAACATGGATCCAATAACCAGAGAAACTTCTGCTAAAAAACTGTAATAATTTCATTGTCCTGATACCAAATGTAAATAGACCAAGGAAAAAAAAACAACCCCTTTTCAGGATAACAAGGAAATCTCAGACGACAAATTGCAAATCATGTAATAAAACACCCAAAAACAGAACTTTTCAATATTGAATAAAATGTGAAGATCCCAAGGTAAACCATCATCCATCATCAAGAAAGACTAAAATATGAGTAAAAATCAAATCAGAAAAAAAACCACTTCAAAGAGACAGAAGCAGGAAATACAAAATAATTCTTGAACAATAAGATCTAATTACAGATCAAGACTCACATATTACCATCAAGAACTGCATAAAAAAGTATTCTTTTTTTCTTTTCAAGACTATATAAATGGTAAAGATGCTTGTGAACCAAATAAATAAAAGGATAAAAGAATACAAAATTATGAAGAGATAAAGATACTAGTATACTAGTAATAGATAAAAAGGGTACTAATTAGTACTACTTACTTTATATTATAGCCAATAGGTGTAGAAGGAGCTAGAAGAAGTTAGAGATTACTTTTGAAATTTGAAATTTTAAGAAAATTGGGAGAGAAATTTATTGTTGTTAGGGTATAAGGGTAGGGTTGTAGATTCATAGGATACCAAGAGAGGACAATGTTGATAATGGTTGATGATATAGCCTCCTTCTATCAACCCTCAAAGACCCTTCTATTTATAATAATAATAATAATAATAATAAATAATTGAATAATAATAATAATAATACAAGCAAATTGTATTGGGACCCAATATAAATTGTCCCTTTGATTCATTCCATGTTCACATTATAATGTAATTAATCACCCCCTTGGAGCATTTTGGTACTTGCCCCAACTCTCATATTCAACTTGGTTTATCTTTATTCATCGGTGTTTTCGCATGAATTGCAAATTATAGTGATGCACTGGATGAACTGTTTTTTCTTTAATAAGATATTTTGATTTCAAACTTTGGAGGTATGAGAGGTTGGTTATGATTTCGAGCTTCTACGAGAGGTTGGGTTATAGTAGGTATTGTTGGTTTTAGCAAGGTGTGAATGAGAAATAAGAAGAGAAAATGAAAAGTGGAGGAACCAATTTTGGAGGGAAAATGAAAAGTCATTGCAAAGTGCAAATGAAAAGTCATTTAGAAGAAAGGAAATTGTTGTCATTATATTAGGAAACACTTCATTTAGTTCTTAAAGGGTTAAGAAAAAGGTGCCCCTCGCGCCGTCGTCGTTGCTCGCTCAGCCTCGGATTTAGATTTATATTTGGATTTGGATTTGGATTTAAATTTAGCAAATGATTGATTGATAATAGTTTTGGACAAAATTTATTTAGTCAATCTCATTAATTGATTTCCTTTCTCTTATAAATTAATTCAGAATGTTAGTTAAATAACCGAATTAATTTCGCAACGAATTATTTGAAATTCGCGCGTAACGGTAAATTCGTTTGAAAGGATTTGTTCCTTCCGAAAAGTCGTTACTTTTCCCAAAAGACACAACGTTCTGGAAAAAATGGGTCTGAACAGATTTGTCTGAACAGAAGCGTTCCTTGCTGCAAATGGCTATAAATAAGAGGTTGTTTTCGTTTTTCAAACACTGAAAATTTTTCCTATCTGCATACATTTTCTTACATAAACAAAATTGTCGATTGACTGAATCTATGTGTGCTCTTGTTGTTGTTCTTGCGTTTGCTGAAGTTATTCAAGTTTGAGGTACGCTACTTCTCTAACAGGTTAATCCATTTTATCTTGGGAGGAATTAATCTGCAACCTCGGGTACAGTGAGGGGATTAAATTTCTTAAGAAAACACAGTGATTTCTGTGGACTCGGATTAAAAACATTATGTCTATTTCATCTTTTTTCTGTTTCTGTATTTTTGACTAACCTGAATACAGGAGATAACAATCTTAAGAAATTTAATAGTTTATGTATTTGAGGTTTCTGGAGATTAAAATCTTATGGTTTTCTACTGTGTTTGAATTTTTAAAATTCATTCGATTAACGATTAAAAGAACATAAAACATTTATCGTTAAATCAGAAACAGTCTATATGCTAGTATTTCACATACTAAAATTGGCTGCTATTTGTGACAGAAAAAATGACTAATTCAAGTCAAGTAAATGCTGGAACAGTCAGTGCTGCAATAACATCGGTTGCACACAATCGTTCAACTGCTACCCTAGCACCGGCTGAGAAACCTGCAAAGTTTTCTGGAGTCGACTTCAAGAGATGGCAGCAGAAGATGTTCTTCTATTTGACTACGTTGAGTCTGCAGAGGTTCATTAATGAGAACGTTCCTGTTATATCGGATGAAACTCCGCCTGAAGAATAATTCTTGATAACAGAAGCATGGACACATTCAGATTTTTTGTGTAAAAATTATATTCTGAGTGACCTGCAAGATGATTTGTACAGTAATGTCAAAACCTCTAAAGAAGTCTGAGATGCTTTAGAACAGAAGTACAAAATAGAGGATGCCGGAATGAAGAAGTTTATTGTGGCAAAGTTTTTGGACTATAAGATGATAGACAGTAAGACCGTCGTCATCCAATTTTAAGAATTCCAGGTTATAATCCATGATCTCCTTGCTGAAGGTATAAATTTATTTAATACCTATGTTGAAAATATTAAGTCTATTCTTAATACTCACATAATCTTTAATGTAGGATTGGTTGTGAATGATGCTTTTCAAGTGGCTGCCATTATTAAGAAGTTACCTCTATTGTGGAAGGACTTCAAAAACTACTTGAAACATAAACACAAGGAGATGACTATTGAAGATCTCATGGTAAGACTGAGAATCAAAGAGGATAACAAGGCCGCAGAAAAGATGTCGCGTGGTAATTCAGCAATATCTGAAGTAAATATAGTTGAAGAAGATCCCATAAAATCAAAGAAAAGAAAGAAAACATCTGGTCCAAAAAGCAATTCTCCTAAGAAGAAATTCAATGAAAGCTGCTTCAATTGTGGCAAACGTAGTCATAAGGCTATTGAATGTCAGGGTCCTAAGAAGGACAAGAAAAAGGATCAAGCAAATTTGGCTGAATCCAAAGGAGAGATGGACGATCCCTGTGCAAAATGCAACTTGATTGGAAATCCAAGAGAATGGTGGATAGATTATGGCGCTTCTTGCCATGTTTGTGCCAACAAAGAATTATTTGCATCATATACTCTAGCACCAGCAGACGAAAAGTTGTTTATGGCAAACTCTGATGTTGCAAAGGTGGAAGGAACAGGCAAGGTCCTCTTAAAGATGACATCGGACAAGGTGGTGACTTTGAACAGGGTCTCGTACGTTCCAGAATTGCGCAAGAACTTAGTTTCTATACCAGTTCTGACTAAGAACGGATTCAAATGTGTATTTATTTCTGATAAAGTTGTAGTGAGTAAGAATGAGATGTATGTAGGAAAATGTTACCTCACTGAGGGCCTCTTTAAATTCAATGTAATTGCAGTTGATATGAATAAAGATTCTGCTTCTTCTTACTTGCTTGAGTCTAAATGTTTATGGCATGAACGTTTGGGACACATTAATAACAAAACCTTGCGAAAATTGATTAACGTAAATGTTTTGCCTAAATTTGAGTGCAATAAATCAAAATGTCAAGTTTGCATTGAATCTAAGTATGCTAAGCATCCTTATAAATCTGTTGAAAGGAATTCATATCCCTTATAACTAATTCACAATAACATTTGTGACATGAAGTCAACACCAACACGTGGTGAAAAAAAGTATTTCATAACTTTTATTGATGATTGCACTAGATATTGTTATGTCTATTTGCTAAATGGTAAGGATGAATCAATAGACACATTTAGGCAGTATAAAACTGAACTTGAAATCAGTTGGATAGAAATATCAAAATGATAAAAAATGATAGAGGTGGAGATTATGAATCTTCATTTGCAGAAATATGTTTGGAAAATGGAATAATCCATTAAACTATTGCTCCTTACTCTCCATAATCTAATGGAATTGCGGAAAGGAAAAATTGAACTTTAAAGGAAATGATGAATGCATTACTTATAAGTTCAGGTTTACCACAAAACTTGTGGGGGAAAGCTATCCTTACATGAAATCGAATACTCAATAGAGTGCCTCACACTAAGACACATGTTATTCCATATGAGAAATGAAAAGGTAGAAAACCCAACTTGAAATATTTCAAAGTGTGGGTGTCTAGCCAAAGTCCATGTTCCTTCCTATACCTAAGAGAGTGAAAATAGGGCCTAAGACTGTGGATTGTGTATATATTGGATATGCCACAAATAGTAAGGCATGTCGATTTTTGGTTCATAAGTCCAAACATTCGGATATTCATGATAATATGGTAATAGAATCAGATAATGCTGAATTTTTTGAATATACTATCCGTATGAAACTAGACTTGAGTCATCTAGTGGGGGGTCTAAACAACCTCGGGAAGAACCAAAAGAGAATGAAACCAATGAAGAGAGTCCAAGGCGCAGTAAATGTCAAAGGACAACTACTTCATTTGTATCTGATTTTGTAACATTCCTTCTTGAAAGTGAGCCTCAAGCATTCAAGGAAGCGATGTTGTCTAGCGACTCAACCTCTTGGAAGGAGGCTGTCAATAGTGAGATTGAATCAATCTTAAGCAATCATACTTGGAAGTTAGTTGCTCTTCATCCGGGGAACAAACCCTTGGGTTCAAAATAGATCTTCAAAAAGAAGATGAAAGATGATGGAACTATTGACAAATATAAAGCAAGACTTGTTGTCAAAGGCTTTAGACAGAAAGAAGGTCTTGATTATTTTGACACATATTCGCCAGTGACTAGGATTACATCAATTCGGATGTTAATTGCCCTAGCTGCAGTATACGGTCTTGAAATCTATCAAATGGATGTGAAAACCGCCTTCTTAAATGGAGAGCTGGAGGAAGAGATCTATATGGAACAACCTGAGGGCTTCGTAGTTCCCGGTAAAGAAAAGAAAGTATGCAAACTTGTTAAGTCACTTTATGGACTAAAACAAGCACCAAAACAATGGCATGCAAAGTTTGATCAAATCATGTTGTCAAATGGATTTAAGATCAATGAGTGTGATAAATGTGTTTACATTAAAGATACTCCGGATCAGAAAGTCATTGTATGCCTATATGTGGATTACATGTTGATAATGACCAAGGACATTGCCAATGTAAAAGCTACTAAGTGTATGCTTGCTAGTAAGTTTGATATGAAAAATCTAAGAGTAGCCGATTTGATATTGGGAATAAAGATTCACAAAACTCCTAACGGTCTAGCATTGTCTTAATCTCATTATATTCAAAAGGTACTTGAAAAGTTCAAGTATTTGAATTTCAAAAAGGCAAAGACCCCAATTGATGTGAACCTTAATCTTGCTAAGAATAAAGGTGAAAGTCAGTCTCAATTGGATTATGCCAGAGTATTGGGAAGTTTGATGTATGTCATGAATTGTACAGACCAGACATAGCCTGCGCTATAAGTAAACTGAGTCGATACACAAGTAATCCTAATCAAAATCATTGGTTGGCAATGAAGAGAGTTTTAGGGTACTTAGAACACACTCAAAACTATGTTTTGCAGTACAACAAATATCCAGCAGTTCTTGAAGGATATAGTGATGCAAATTGGATTATTGGGTCAATTGAAATGAAATCCACAAGTCGATATGTTTTCACTATTGGTGGATGAGCAATATCTTGTAAATCATCCAAACAAACATGTATAGTTCACTTTACAACGGAGTCTGAATTGATCACCTTAGACAAGGCAGTTGAAGAAGCTGAATGGCTCTGGAATTTCTTAGAAGATATTTCATTTTGGCCCAAACCAATGGCCCCTATATGCATACACTGCGATAGTCAAGCTGCAATAGGAAGGGCTGGAAACGTTATGTATAATGAGAAGTCTCGTCACATAAGACTAAGATGAAGACATAACTCTGTTAGACAACTACTCTCTAGTGGAATTATCACAATTGACTATGTAAAGTCAAAGGATAATGTGTCGGATCCACTTACAAAAGGCTTAACTAGAGAGGGAGTCGAGAGATCATCGACGGGAATGAGACTATAGCCGAGAACAAGTCATCGTAGTGGTAACTCTACCTAAAAGACTGAAGATCCCAAGATCTATGTTCAAGGAGATCAAACAAAGTCATAGATGACGGTTCAACATTGTCAAAACTTATTTTATGGTCCATTTTCATGATGAGACAATGTTCAGTAACTAGGATAAAGGCATAAGGACTTTTTAATGGTTTCTAAGTTTGATACAGGGTATATCAAATAGTGTATCTACGGGATAACACAGTTAGAAACCACTTATGTAAATGTGAAGTGTAAGCCGCTTCAAGGGGAATTCGGTAAGCCAGTTCTCTAAGCACTTATTAACCGAGATGTGTTCATGGCTTAAACGAACAAAACAATGAGAACCAAAAACAGTTCAAGGGTTGATTGTGTGACTTATGTTGTCTAGGTATACACCAAAGCTCGACGGTTCAAAGATATCAAATCTACCGATTGACCGAGTATATTCGATATATGTTCACTATGGAAAGTTTAAAGGGAAACCTACTTATCCAGATGAGATTAACCCTTACTTACAAGACACACAAGTTTTTTACGCATATGTTTTAACTATAGTCATTTCCCATTCATGTGGGGGATTGTTGAGTTTAGCAAGGTGTGAATGGGAAATAAGAAGAGAAAATGGAAAGTAGGGGAACCAATTTTGGAGGGAAAATAAAAAGTTATTGCAAAGTACAAATGAAAAGTCATATTTACCATATTGGTAGAAGAAAGGAAATTGTTTTCCTTATATTAGGAAACACTTCCTTTAGTTCTTAAAGGGTTAAGAAGAAGGTGCCCCCTCGCGCTGTCGTCGTCGCTCGCTCGGCTTCGACTTTGGCTTCGGATTTGGATTTGGATTTGGATTTGGATTTGAATTTGGCAAATAATTTGATTGATTGATAATATTTTTGGACAAAATTTATTTAATCAATCTCATTAATTGATTTCCTTTATCTTATAAATTAATTCAAAATGTTAGTTAAATAACGGAATTAATTTCGCAACGAATTATTTGAAATTCGCGCGTAACGGTAAATTCGTTTGAAAGGATTTGTTCCTTCCGAAAAGTCGTTACTTTTCCCAAAAAACACAACGTTTTGAAAAAAACGGGTCTGAACAGATTTGTCTTAACAGACGTGTTCCTTGCTGCAAATGGCTATAAATAAGAGGTCATTTTCGTTTTTCAAACACTGAAAATTTTTCCTATCTTCATACATTTTCTTACATAAACAAAATTGTCGATCAACTGAGTTTGTGTGTGCTCTTGTTGCTATTCTTGCGTTCGCTGAAGTTATTGAAGTTTGAGGTACCGCTACTTCTCTAACAGATTAATCCGTTTTATCTTGGGAGGAATTAATTTGCAACCTCAGGTACAGTGAGGAGATTAAATTTCTTAAGGAAACACAGTGGTTTCTGTGGACTCGAATTAAAAACATTATGTCAATTTCATCTTTTTTCTGTTTCTGTATTTTTTACTAACCTGAATACAAGAGATAACAGGGATGAGGAGTGGTAAACGTAGATCGAAGATGTATTCGGGATAGGTAATTGGACATGACATGACTCAACTTCAGTAAAGATCACTTAGGACATAACCTTAGATAGAAAGGTGTGGATGATGCATACTAGGGTAGAAGACTAGTATGTAGTGGAGTGTTGTCTTGCTTGCCGAGAGTTTAAGCTTGGTGGTGTTTTGTGTTGTACTAGTTGTATTATTGTAGTTCTTGATTATGATACCTATCATTGTCTGTTGTTTATTGTGTTTCGATTATCGCACTATAGTGTTGTTCTTGGTCCTTTCTTTTAGGATTTGCACTGCGCTTGTTAGTTGCTATATTTTTTTTTCGCTCTTTTCTTTTTTTTCTTGTACTTGGATTTGGTGCACTTGAGCCTAAGATTTTTTAAAAACATCCTCTCTAGTAATGGTAATGTTTGCATCCACTCAATCCTCCCAAGGAACCTAGACTCCACTTGTGGTATATTACACTATATTTGTTGTTATTATTATTGATTTCAAGCTTTGAATATGAAAACATCTTTAATAAGAAGTGCTATCTTTAAATAAGACATATCCGACACAAATTCAAATTAATTTAACTTTAATAATAGATATCAAACAATTAATGAAAAACCGAAAAAGAAGAAAGATTTAATTCTGGTAGGAGTTGGAAACCAAAAAGAAAAAAGGTTTCATTCTGGAAGAAGTTGGAAATTTATGTTCATGCATGTAAAAGAATGCCATGTTAAATTGTGACTGATTTTTGATGATTTTGCTATGAATTTATCATTATGGCGAATCAGTCCGAATGTTTATCTTAAATTTTTTGTTTATATCAATATAAATAAACAGAAAAAAAATGAAGACGATTCAATGCCATATGTACAGATGAAATGAATTACTTAATATTTTTTTTATCTATATTAAATTTTAAATGTGCGATCTCAGAATTCTCAACCACGACCACACCATTAGATGCAACATAATGCATAATTTGCGTGATACAAATGCCTTTTCTCTACCCCATTATTATTTAAATAATGCAGCAATTTGCTTCTAAAAAGCATTATATGATTACTTGTAACTTTAACCAATTATTATTCTGATGAGTAAAGTATTACTAATAACTATATTTCAATCTCAATTTATTTAAGTTGGGATTACAAATCCTTAATTACTTTTCCACTTAAATTCATTTCATGTCATTACAAATAAAAGTAACAACAATATAAATATTTCAAATTTTGATTATTTGGAAAAGACTTACGGTTTATGATCAATGTCTTCATAATTTCCTTTTATGGAGTAATATATTATTATAATATATAGAAGCAAAATACAAAAAATATAAATAATGCTTTAACTTCTTTTTTTTCCTTTCCATTCAACAATTTTTCTTTATTTAATGTTCAGTTGTGCTTGTTATGTAAGTTGACCACATGATCCCTCACATGGACGGTTAATAATTAATGCTAATAATTGTACTTATGAACTGATTAAAAGATTTGGTTATTAACGGGAAGAAACATTTTATATTTAATAATAAATTAATTATTTATAGTATTTCGATAATCCAATAAAGGTATAGATATTAACCTCTAACAGAAGCTACAAAATAAACTAAGTACATCTTTCGAATTTAATACGAAGGAATAATTAAAAAGTAGTATTTAATTTGGGTTTAATTTATCATCTTTTCTTGTGCTTGTTCAAATGACTAGCTAACTTGAACTTTGAATACACATTGTTTATTTAAAGTGAACTTAAATCATTGACTAAAGAGTTTATGCTTAGTTAATTATCTTTTAAACAATTTTTTAAAAAAAGTTTATCTTGTTATAAATTTACAATTTGTTATGGATGCTAAGACTTAGGGTATGAGTAACTCGTAAAAGTAACATGTGTTGTGGTGCAGTGATGGGACTGCTCCACCTTTAACCAGAGGTTTTCGGTTTGAGCATTGAGTATAAAGAAAATTTTGTTGGGACCTCTCCTGAGTGATCCTGCAATGCGCGATTCAAATTTAGTCAAAGCTCTAATACAAACTCTGAGCACCGAATGAGAAATAAAAAAAACTCGTAAAAAAAGAGTTAGTCGTCTAATTAAATATCACGAATCGGTGATAAAATAATCGAATTCTCTCCATCTTTAATCATATGTATTAAATTTAAGTTATGTGAACAGTGTATTTCTTGCTTAGGCCATCATTCAATGTTAGAATCATTGCAAGAATTCAAAATGTTGTAACTAATATTATATTTTAATTTCTGCTTTTGAGGTAGTATACATTTTATTTTGAGACCCGTTGTGTATAGCCTTGTTATGATTCTTGTACAACTTCTCACTTGATGATTGATATAAAAATTTAGTTACAAAGAAACAATTTATAGACATAAACGGGTCTAATCAGAAAAAAAAAATTCTGCACAAATTGACTAAAAGAAAAGATTTATAAAGTAATTGTTAACCATATAATATATATTGTATGTGGCGAAGTGTTGGTCCTTTAAAGAATTCGTACGTCCTAAAGATGAAGTATTAGCGAAAATGAAGATGTTGAAATGAATGTGTGCGCATACTAAGAGAGATAGAACTAGAAATGATGATATTCAAGATAAGGTGAGAGTGATCCCAGTGGTGGACAAGATGAGAGAGGTAAGACTGTGATGATTCAGACATGTGAAGAGGAGATGCTCAGATGTCTCAATGAAGAGGTGTGAGGAGTTGGCTATTATAGATGGATGTGGGGAGAGGTAGAAGTAGGTCGAAGAAATATTGAGTAGAGGTTATTAGACAAGATACGATACACTTGACGTTTACCGAAGACATGACTCTATATAAGATGATGCATAGGTCGAGAATACTAGGTAATCGATCGAATGTTGTTTAGTTTCTCTTATTAATGTTATTACTCCCATATATACTATATCTAAGTCTTTAATCTTATTATTACCTATTATTTCACTTTGGTCATTTGCTTTAGTTATCATATTATTTATTGTTGCTATTGTTTTCTTTCTCCTTTATTTTTAACATGATTTTTTTATTTATGTATTTTCTTTCCATATTGATGTGCTTTATCTGAGGGCGAAAACAATATATTTACTAGGGGTGTGCATTCGGTTTTTAGGTTTGGTTTTGCACTATTCGGTTTGGATTTTTTGGTTTTTGGTTTTGTAAAAGTGTAACCCAATCCGATCCAAAATAAATTTGGTTTGGTTTGGTTTCCTCTATTCGGTTCGGCTTTTTTCGGTTATGTCAATAATTAATAACATAACCAAAGTAATAATATTTAATCTCTTAAATATACTTTCTAATATAAATCATAAGTAAAACTTAAAACACAATACTTATAAGTATACCTATTATAGATGTAATTCAAACATAAAATATAAAAGTAATCATCATGAAAGGCAATAACCAAAAAGGGACAAAAGTGGTTAACTCCAACTTAATTCTAAACCTAAACGTTATATATATATATATATATATATATATAAAATTCGGTTTTTTTTATTTTTATTTTTTAAAATCCGAAACCAAACAAAGCAATTTATTAATCCAAACCAATCAGAAAAACCAAAAAACCAATCCAAATAAAAATTCGGTTTGATTTGGTTTGGTTATTCGGTTTAATCCGAATAGTGCACACCCCTAATATTTACCTTCACAAAATAGAAATAAAATTGCACACACCACCCTCCTTAAATTCTACTAATAAAATTATATTAAATATATTATTTATTTTTATTGTTATAAATTCTGTTCTTAAAATTAAGTCCCAACTATATATATATATATATATATATATATATATAGAGAGAGAGAGAGAGAGAGAGAGAGAGAGAGAGAGACAGAGAGACAGAGAGAGAGAGAGAGAGTGGACAAATGACACAGCTTTACCAACCAAAGTGTTAGCAATTTCAATAATAATGCATACTCGTTCTCTCTTTATTTCATCCAAATCATTAAAATATATTTATTTTGTAACGACTTAACTATTCAACTTTATCTAAATATTATAAAAATAATTAAATAATTTTGTCTTTCAATAAAAAATCACTTAATTTTGCCAAAATATCAAATGAAGACACAATCTTTTTGTGAAAAAATACTCGATAGTGACTAAAAATTATGTCTTAGTGTCATAAGCACTTCCTATTAACAGTGAACTCAAAATTTTAAATCATAAATGTTTAATTATTTTTGTTCTAATTTTTCCATTAGTGCACCTATTAGGAATGGCAAGCGGTGCGGGACAGAATAGTTATTGATATTTTCAACGTGCCCCACCCAAAATTATTATATCTTTTACCTTTAGTTGCTCATAAAAATAAAAATAATTATAGAGATAATAGCTTTCATGTAATAATTAAGTTATTTAAATTTCATACTCGATAATTAAAACAACTCAATAAATATTAGTGTTGGGTATGTGATATTCGATTTGATATATATTTTCAAAATTTTATTTTGATAATTTGGTATAATTGGTACTTTCAATTTCTATAGCATATAATATGTACTTATCCTTAACCGCAACAACATAATTTTTTTTAAAAAAATATTTACATCTATTTCGCCTTGCATTAATTTAAACTAGCACCGGCCTCACAATAACTTAAATCCACCCCACATCTTACTCGCACCGTTCCATTGTCATTCCTACGACCCATTATTAATTTATTATATCCTAGGATTGGGTGTGCAGTCTTTGTGTATTTCTTTATTTTTTTTTTAATTAAAAAGTTGTGCAACATAAATATGTATGTTTGGTAAACAATAATTGAGGCAGAAGCCCCATTAGTTTTAGCGTGGGCCCACTTTTTGCTTTATGTGATGATAATATTTAGGTAAAATATTTGAGTAATTTTTTTTAATTAAAAAAAGGGAAAAGTGCTTATTAACTTTTGTGACATAAGTAAAGTTAAATTACTTTTTATTATAAATACTCTAATAATATTAGTAATTGACTGCCTCCATTATGTTGTTGCTAGCAAATACCACTATTTTTGGTTTTGGATCTTCCAAATCATTCCCGCAGGAGATCCTGACCCATTTTTTTCTGATCCTTCGAGAAAAAGATTCATTCTCTTCATAAAAAATAGGAGGTAGAACCAATAAAGATTTCTTTTTCGATTCATCCCTGGCCTCATTCAATAATTGTTTTTGATCCAATCCGCAGGAATCAATAGAAAAGGCAAATCCCTTATGATACACCAGATCCGGCTCGGTTATTGATAGAGTGAATAGATCTGCCATTTCTTGAAATCTCTCTTCTGATGCAAAATTGTAGTGTAACGTGTATCCTCCCCTGTTCCGGTCATGGAATAGATGAAATAAATCAAAAAATGGATTTTTGTTCAAGAATGAAATCTTATTGGAACTGTCCATATCCGATTCATCCTTCGGAACCATATCACATCCCGGATCTGATGAAATAGGATGAATTGAGACGGTATTTTGTAAATACGTAATTATCTTGAATATATTAACCATTTCTTTCTTTTCCGATCGCTGGAAGGGACAAAAGAAAGAAATTGTTGTTTCTTCAACAATTTACGATCTCTAGTGGACCTCTCGGTAGGATTCGAACCGGATGAAGTTCGACCATCTATCGGAGAAAAAGAACGAACGGATCTTGTAGGATTCCCAAGAAATTCTTCGATTTCTTCCTAAATGATGATTAATCATTCGCTTCTCACGCCCGCGTGAATAGCCGGGACATTGAGGAATATCCGTAAAGGCATTTCGAATCGGCACTGATTCTATCTCTTATCGTACCGTTTGAAGAAAGGAAGGATCCCAATGAATCGATCATTCTTTTCGTTGTTGAATCTCTCTTTGATTAATCAATGTGTGATATTCGAATCCTCATTACTAATGGAATCCAAATGATCTGGATTGATCGTAAGATCCTTTCGATTGGCTAGAATCCGTTACTTGAACGAAACTAGATCTTGTGGAATCATATTGAATATTTGACGATACATTCTGTACCTTGCTAAAAAACCGATCCTTGTTTACCAACCACACATTGTCTAACCAAATCCAATTCTCTCTCGATACGTTCCTCAAAAAATCCGATTCGGGCGGATTCTTCCCCCAACTAACGAAGAGATCTTGGCGGAATTGCCACATATGAAATTGAGCACAGTTTTGCAAAGAAATAGCCCACTTGTTTCTCGAGAAGAGATGGGAAACATGCTCAATATCATTTGATTGAATAGTTGACCCAGCCCCTTGTTATTTGAAGAAACCCTCCACTTCAATTGGTATTTTTTCACGAAAAGCAGACATGAGATAAGAAATCCAGTGTTTCACTAAGATTTCGAATAGCGGGTCTAAACTTCTTCGATAAAAAATTACATGTGATATATAATGTAATTTTTTAATTTTTTATGTACAATATATAGATTTTGAATTTTCTAAACATATGATTAGAAGTTGACTTAGTGTTCTTAGGAAATTCAAAATTCACTGTCCTGTGCACACCTTCATCATAAAAATAAATGGTGGAGGTTAAATGCTAACTATAATTATGAATGTATATTTAATTATGTACACCCTTAACACAACTCATGAAAAGAAAATTTGCACGCATGATTTACCAAATTTCTGGCTTCGCCACTAAATTCCTATAAATTACTAAAATGAGCTAGGGCGACCTTCATTACTCTGGATATGGAGTCAAGATTTTCTTTGCAAAAAAAAATAAATCAAGATTTCACGACTAATACAAACAACAATAATGAGGTTAAATATCTTTTTTTTTTATCTACAAATTTCCATCCAAAAATCCGATTTTAGAAGTTGGGCGAAGCAAATTATAAATAGTGCATAGTAAAAATATTTAAAAAGGAAAAATGAAAATGAACTTGTTACAAAATACACATAATATGGATAATAAGATTTTGGCACCATTTAAAACTTTTTACAATTCACACAAAATGGATAAGGATATTTGGCACTATTTAAGTTCGATACATCATTGATGAGATTATATATATATATATATATATATATATATATATATATATGATAATATATATATATATGATAATGTCAAGATCCTGTCTAAGATAAGGTCAATGAAAGGGTTAGAGTGGTCCTAGTCAGAATCACATGATCGAATGACGTTTGCTTGGTAAACTAGTTAAGAAATAAAATTACATATTTGTTGTTAATTATAATTTTTAAAATATTGATAAGCACTTGATCCTATCAAATGATATAAAAATTAAGAACATGAATTTAATTCCCAAGAGCGACATGCTGCATGAGGCAGATGGAGGCAGATGTTGGAAGAGGAAATGTGGGCAACATCAACATCTTATGACAAAACCTATGAAGGTGGCATAGGTTGGAATCATGCATAAATCGAACATGACATCTGTTTAATTTAATGGACTTAATCAAGAAAACTAAACTTTTCATACGATGATAAGTACTTGAATGATATTGAATCTATCAATATTTGTCTGTTACGTATCTATTACTTGTGTTTTTTTTTTTGCAAGGCTGTATGCTACATTTGTCACTTGATATCTTGCTGGTACAATGAATTGCCTTAGAGAAGTCCATCTTCATTGGGAGATAACGAAGGAAAAGGAGACAGTATAATTACCATTTCCTTCGTCCACTTTTAGTTGTCATGGTTTTCTTTTTCAGAGTAAAACGATAAGAACTTTGACTAATATTTTATGAGGTATTTTTTCATCATATTGATACACAAGAAATTGCAATTTATAGTACTTTTCATATAATTTTTGAATATCTAAATTTTTTATTTAAAATATCGAATTAATGTAATTAATTTAACTTTAAAAATTAATCAAATTGACTTTCGAAAAGCACAACATGACAAATAAAAGTTGACAGAGATAGTATTTGTTACGCTCCCAAGTTGTCGAAACCAAACATATCCCCACCCCCCACCAATGACACACGTAGAATACTGATTTGAACGCAAAATCTAAATGTATAAAATTTCATTAATTATTAGAGTATGAAATCACAATTTTTAAAATATAAAAAATTAAATGAATATTAAACTCAAAAAATTCAAAATTTTTAAATCCGTCTTTACCTACCTGCCTCACTCCATAGTCCATAATCCAATAAATAATGTATGTTTATTCGTGTGCATGTGTGAGGGTACAACATGTGTGTTACTTGGTGACAATACATTACAAATTAATACTACATGTTATGTCCATTTAGTCACCAAATATCCTTAGTATTTAAGTCATGTGGACCCTTTTTTTTAGTTTTCCACTAGGTGTTTGGAGCACATATTAGAGCTTTGACAAAATTTAGATCACACACTGCAGGGCCATTTGGGGGTGATGTTCACAATAAGATTTTTTTTTAGATCTAGAGTTCGAACCCGAGACCTCTAATTAAGGATGAAACAGTTTCATCACTACATCACGACCCATATTGGTTATGGGGACCCTTTTAATTTCCTCTTGTTTCTATTCTCTCGTGCAAAAGCAAAACACAGTACGTGTCTAGTTTTTGAAAGGAGCATTTTCACATTCAATGTTTATGGTAGGGTGCGTTTTCACCAGGAGGACCCCTTTAATCACCATCATTTTGTCTAAGTGGATACTAGAATAATAATATATTTATTGCTTCTTCTTTAATTCATTCAAAACTTGTGGTTTTTATGTGTACACACACACGTACGTACACTATATGTCTCTAATCACTTTTATTTGGGTTTATAGATATATGTTGGTGATATGAGATGTATGATTTAACGTTTTGAATTATGATTTAGGTCTAATTAAGTCAAGTAGCTAGCACATAGATTGAAGTCCGACATCAAGAGTAAAAATATGGATAGGAGAGTTTGAGGTTAATGTCACGTCCTTAGTCTTAACCTAAGTGCATGTGTGTCACTTGATAACTATTTCACGAACTTGCTATGTTAAGTCAATCTGAGTTATACACTCAAGAACACTGAGTGAATGGCAGATAAGGAAGACAAGAAGATAATTTTGCTAAGAAAGCTTTTGCATGTATTAGAGGAGACTGTATGCTTACACATTATAGATCAAAAGGGACCCTCACTCATTTGTTTGTCATAGTTCGCCTATAAATGGACGAAGTGTCCATTTAGGTCTATGTTTTTAGAGAGGGTCTTCCTTTTGATTTCTAGTGTCCAAAAAGTATCGTTTTTGGGGCTGTACTCGACAAATAAGTTACCCCTATTTATACTAGTCATTTATGGGCTAATGTATAAATATTAATTGATACACAAGTTTCTCAATATTTACAAGTCCCACGCCTCTTTAGAACTCTCTACAACATTAAAAGGTTTCAAGAACTTTTTTAGAAATTTCATAAGAATCTAAGGTCTTTCAAGAAAAATCTCCATAATTTTCTAAAATCTTTCCACAAGAGCTAATCTCTCTCTTTTGTAAGCATTAATCTACATGGAAAAAATGCGTGCCAAATAGCACCTAAGTTATATGATGATGTGGTGGATCATCACATTAAACTTATATATCTACAAATAGCACCTAAGAGATAGAGACATATATATATAGTACGTACTATATGTCTCTATCTCTTTTATTTGGGTTCATATATATGTTGGTGATATGGGATGGATGATTTAACGTTTGAATTATGATCTAGGTCTAATTAAGTCAAGTAGCTACCACATGGATTGAAGTCCGACATCAAGAGAGAAAAGATGGACCAACTAGGAGAAAGTTTGAGGTTATAAATATATGTCACGTCCTTATTCCTAAACTAAGTGCATGTATAATACCTGACAACTTGCTCACAAACTTTCTATGTTAAGTCAATCTAAATTATACACTCAAGATCGCTAAATGAATGGTAGATAAGGAAGACAAGAAAGTTTTCCTAAGTAAACTTTTGTATTAGAGGAGACTTGACAGATTTTTGCTTTATCTATGACAGTCGAGGGTGTTGGTTCTATTATTACTCCTAACATTGTTCTCTCTGATGTTTATTACGTTCCTAAACTTGCTTTGAATCTCGCTTCGGTCAGTCAATTGTGTAAAGCTGGTAATTGGGTGTTCTTTTCTGATTCTGTTTGTGTTGTACAGGACCAACACACTCAGAAGGTGATTGGGATTGGCCGTAGGTTGGGGAAACTCTATGTCTTGGAGATTCTCAAAGTGTCTTCTGTTGTTGTTGCTGCCTCTAGTATTGATTTGTCGTCTTTTCGTTTGAGTCCTTTGTCTTCTCAGTTTTATCTTTGGCATTCCCGTTTGGGACATATGTCAGTGTCACGTTTACGTTTCTTAGCCTCTACTGGTGCTTTAGGTCATTTGAACACTTGTGATATTTCTGATTGTAGTGGTTGTAAACTGGCAAAATTCTCAGCTTTACCGTTTAATAAAAGTGTGTCTTATTATGTTGCTCCTTTTGATATTATTCATTCTGATGTGTGGGGCCCATCTCCAATCTCTACTAAGGGTGGCTCGACCTATTATGTTTCGTTTATAGATGACTTTACTCGTTATACCTGGGTGTATCTTATGAAACGCAGATCTGATTTCTTTGGCATTTCTGAGAACTTTAGAGCTCTTGTTAAAACACAACATTAATTTGTGATAAAGTGCTTGAGTGTGACTTAGGGGCGAATATACCTCTAATGATTTCACTCGATTACTCGCCTCATGGCACCATACACTAGTCATCTGTCTGCACTCCTGAGCAGAATGGTGTTGCAGAAAGAAAACACCGACATATTATTGAGACAGCACGCTCTTTACTCTTATCTGCAGAGGTTCCTAGTATTTTTTGGGGAGAAGCAGTCCTAACTGCTGTATATGTGATTAATCGTATTCCTACTGCATTGACTTCAGGGATGTCTCCATTTGAGAAATTATATGGTCACCTACCGAATTATTCTGCATTACGAGTTTTTGGATGTGCTTGCTTTGTTCTTTGTCCTCATGTTGAACGAAATAAGCTGGGGCCAAAATCAGCTATATGTGTGTTTTTGGAGTATGGTGTTGGACAGAAAGGATATCGTTGTTATGATCCTGTAAGTCCGAAATTATATGTTTCACGGCATATTACCTTTTTGGAACATATTCCTTTTTATTCGATTCCAGCTAAATCCCATGATGTAAAGAAATCAGATCTTCAGCATATTGATCCTTTTGGCGTTGACATGGAGGTTCCAGTTTCAGATTCATCCATGCCACCTGATGATAGTGCTTCAGCCCCACCTATGCCTGAGTCTGCTCCTTTGCCTGTTGATACTGGAGACCCACCACCTCTGAGGAGGTCTACTCGTCCTTCTAAGTCCACCAAACTACCAGATTTCACTTACTCTACATACTCAGCCTTATTTGCTTCCTTTATTGCCAATATCCATCATTTGTTTGAACCTGAGTCGTATCGAGAGGCTGTGACTAATCCTCTTTGGCAGAATGCTATGGCTGAGGAACTCACTGCTCTTTATCAGACACGTACATGGGATTTGGTTATTCTCCCACCTGGTAAACATATGATTGGTTGTCGATGAGTGTATACGATAAAAACAAAGTCTGATGGGTCTGTTGAGCGATACAAGGCTAGACTTATGGCAAAAGGGTACTTACAAAAATATGGTATGGACTATGAGGAGACTTTTGCCCCGGTGGCAAAGATGACGACTGTTCGCACTATAATTCTTTATTGCATCCATTCGTGATGGAAGATATTTCAAATGGACGTCAAGAATGCATTTCTGAATGGTGATCTCCATGAGGAAGTTTATATGACTCCTCCCCCAGGCATTGACCACCAGCCGGGTGAAGTTTGTCGGCTTCGAAAAGCTTTATATGATCTCAAGCAAGCCCCTCGTGCTTGGTTTGGGAAATTTTCCACTGTGATTACTTCTCTTGGATTTGTCGATGTCGTGATTCGGCGTTGTTTGTTAGATGTACGAGTGCGGAGAGAATTCTTCCGTCTTATATGTAGATGATATGGTTATTCTTGGTGATGATTATGATGGTATTGAGTCACCGGCGTGATTTGGCTCATCGGTTTGCCATGAAGGACTTGGGCTTGCTCGTTATTTTTAGGTATTGAGGTGGCTCGATCTAAGAAAGGGTTTCTTCTTTCTCGGACTAAATATATATCCGACTTGTTTAAACGCGGGCGCTTTTCTCGACAACAGATCGTAGATACTCCCCTTGAAACCAATGCAAGGTACTCTCCTAGTGATGGTGTTCCGTTATCCGATCCGAGTCTTTATCGAACCGTTGTAGGTAGTTTGGTTTATCTTATGGTTACTCGCCCGGATATAGCTCATGCAGTTCATGTTGTTAGCTTGATTTATCGCCCTACTGCTCACTGGGAGTCAGATTGATTCTCGAGATATCTTCGTGGCACTCGCCAGAATCTCTTGTTTCCCTCGACGTCATCTCTCGAGTTGCGAGCCTACAGTGATGCTGATTGGGATGGCGATCGCAATGATCGTAAATCCACCATTGTTTTTTGTGTGTTTCTTGGAGACTCTTTAATCTCATGGAAGAGCAAGAAATAAGATGTTGTCTCTAGATCTTCCACGGAGGCTGAGTATCATGCTATGGCTGTGACTACATGCGAGATTGTTTGGTTACGTTGGCTTCTTGCAGATATGGGGGTTCACATTTCTTTGCCTACTCCCCTGCATTGTGATAACAAAAGTGCGATACAAATTGCAAAGAATTCTGTTTTTCATGAGCGGACGAAGCACATTGAGATTGATTGTCACTTCACTCGTCATCATTTACAGCTCGGGACCATATCGCTTCCTTTTGTTCCGTCGACCTTGCAGATTGCTGATCTTTTTACGAAGGCACAGTCGGCGTCTCGATTTCGATTTTTGTGTGATAAACTCTCAATGCTTATTGCTGTTGCATTATAAGTTTGAGGGGGGATGTTAGCCCATATGTTTGGGCTTTTCCTATTTCCTATTAAGTTAGATTTAGTTAATGCATTCTTATTAGGTTAGGTTTAGTTACTTATATATAGTCTTTCTATTCTAATATATTGTAATATAACTTTTGCCTCTTGTTCTTTAATCAAAGTAGTTCTATTAACACTTTTCTAAAGGGTTGTGACCGTTTGAAAGGTTGTGCTTTTCCAAAGTGTTGTGACATTTCTGAAAGGTTGGCTTCATTCAAAAAGGATTGTGATCTTTACCCTTTGTTGGCTAAATAGAGAGGTTTTCTCTCATTTTTCTGTATCGAATTCTTCCCTTCTGTTGCATATATTTCTTACAAAACAAAATCGATCGATCGTGTCTGTGTGTGATTCGTTGTTGTCATTTTGAGTTCGTTGAAATTATTGAAGTTTGAGGTACGACTACTTCTTTAATGGTTAATCCGTTTTATCTTAAGAGGAATTAATCTACAACCTCGAGTACTTGAGGGGATTAAATTTCTTAAGGAAACACAGTTGGTTTTGTGGACTCAGATAGTTCTTTTGTTTTTTCTTTTCATCTTTTACTATTTCTTGTTTGTTAATCTGAATATAGGAGATAACAAGCTTAAGAAATTTAATGTTAGTATTTTCTATGGTAAGGAAATTACTGCTATTTTCTGTGTTCTTTTTAAAAAGAAGAAAAAGAGAATTATTTTATCATATGATAAAAGAGATTTGGGATGAATTAGTACTATTTTAATATGTTCGAGTATATTTTTTGTAGTAAGTTTTCCTTGGATGGGTAAGATTATTTTTATTTTCTTCCCAAGTGCATTCAAGCATTGCACCCCTTCAGTTTTCTTTTCAATGAGAAAAGTTATTTTGTGCATTAAGACTAAGATGATCTCAGAATATGTCTTTACTATTATTAATATGTATTCTGTTTAGAGGAGAAAAAAAAACTTTTGTAGTTTTCTACTCCATGTGAAATTTGATTGTGCTTGACTTTTGGAGATTTTTTTTTACTCCTTTGGTTTGAAGAATATAAGAACTTCACGAACAAATCAGATTCTGCATTGGTTTGAAGAATATAGAAACTTCACCAATTTGTTAAATACTCTGTTTGAATGAATATTCTGACTTGAAGAGTACAAAATCTTTGTCAGGAATATTAAGGCTAAATGATTGAAAAAGATAAAATCTTCATTGTTAGCTCGAAACAGTGTTGTATTTGAGGTTTCTGGAGATTAAAACCTTTTTGGTTTACAACTCTGTCTGAATGTGAAACTGATTCGAAGAATATTAAAACTTCATCAAAATTCAAGGTTCATTTGGTTAATGATTAGAAGACTATAAAAACTTCATCTTTAAATTAGAAACAAGTTGTATAAAAATTGAATCTTTATTGTTAGTATTCTAAATACTAAGTGGTTTGTCTATTTGTGACAAAAAGGAAAAAAAAAAACACTAGTGACATAAAAATTAATGATTTTTGTGCCTGCAATGGGTGTTTATATGGATTAAATCTCCAAAAGAAGGCATGTGTAGCCAATGTGTAAGCATGGAAAAAAATATGTGGAAAATAATTTCAAATACTTGAAAAATATTTTTGAGAACATATTTAAAATGTGGGGTTTTCTTTACTTGTGATAAAGACAAAATTAGACTTACTATCTAATTTAAATTTGAAAGTACAAGATATGAAATTTAATGACAATCTTGCATTGTGTTAGACCCACAAAATTCTTGAAGTATATTTGATATTGTGGTCGGTGATTCTCTGTTTACTAGTATATGATATGACTAGAATGAAACCACAAAATTATATTACTCATTGAAAAGAATTGTATTCTTTGATGAAAAAGTTTCAGTTTAAATATTGTGATTTTTCATGAAAAGATACGTCTATTAAAATAATTTTTTTTGTATAGACATGAACATTGGTGAAAAATGATCTGTTATGTTTGTGTTGTAAAACAAACATTTGGGTCATATTGCGCTTATTGGAGCGATGAGACTATGGCTATGGGTAATTCTAGAACAAATTGAATGTTATGGAAATGTCCTTCTGAAAAGGACATATGACAAGGTGTTGACTCTAAAACAATGTATGTATTTGAGAAAGTTATAAAAAGTAAAGAACAAAATATTTGTGGGGTAAGGTTACCTCACAGAAAGTCTTTTCAAATTTAGTATTTCTGTTTGTTCTTGTTTGCTTGAATCAAATTGTTTGTGACATAAATGCTAGGGACATGTCAATTACAAAACCTTGCAAAAACTGATCAACTTGAAAGTTTTGCCTAACTTCTAGTGCAATAAATCAAAATGTCAAGTATGTGTTGTTGAAAGGAATTTTATTACCTCAGAATTGATTTACATTGACATTTGTGATATGAAGTCAACACTATCTCGTGGTGGGAAAAAGTGTTTCATAAATTTTATTGACAATTGCACTAGATATTGTTATGTTTATTTGTTGAACGGTAAGGATGAAGCAATAGAAACATATAGGCAACATAAAACTGAAGTTGAAAATCAGTTGGATAAGAAAAAAAATTGTCATGATTAGAAGTGGTAGATGTGGAGAATATGAATCTTCTTTTGTAGAAATATATTTAGAAAATGGAATCATCCATCCAATTACTGCACATTCTCCCCTCAATCTAATGAAATTGTTGACAGGAAAAAACCGAACTTTGAAGGAAATGTTGAATGTCCTATTTATAAGTTCAGGTTTACCACAAAATTTGTGGGAGGTGCTATCATTATAGCAAAAGAAAACAACAAAAAGTTTTGTTTGTTAGTAAATGGAGTAACAAATTAAAAAAAAAAACTTTTGTTTGTTATGAAAGGGAGCAACAAAAAGTTGTGTTTGTTCAGGTTTTGTTGTATCCTGATAGAGAATTGCTTGTCCTCCCTTAAAGTATATACAAGAAATAACTCTTGAATGATAGTGATTTAACAATTTCCAATACAATTTATTCCATATGAGAAATGAAAATGAGGGAACTATTCCCAAAAGGGTCAAAATAGGACCTAAGACTGTGGATTGTATGTTAATTGGATATGCTACAAATAGTAAAGCATGTTGATTTATGGTTCATAAGTCTGAACTATCGGATAGTCAAGTGAAGGGTCTAAACGACCTTAGAAAGAACCAAAGGAGAATGTACTTAATAAAAAGATTCAGAGGCGTAGTAAATGTCAATGGACAAATTACTTCCTACGAGTTTGATTTTGTAACATTTCTTCTTGAAAATGAGTCTCATATATTATAAAAGTTATGTCCTTTGTGGACTCATTCTCTTTGAGAAAAGGCTGTCGATAGTAAGATAGATTCAATCTTGAGCAACCATACTTGAGAGTTGGTTGATCTTCCTCCAGGAAATAAAATTGGGTTCAAAGTGGATCTACAAAAGGAAAAGAAAGTTGATGAAACTATTGACAAATACAAAGACAGACTTGTTGTCATAAGTTTTAGACAATAAGAAAGTCTTGTTTGACAAATAATAGCACTAACTAGGATTACATCAATTCAGATGTTACTTGCGCTAGTTGCGAAATATGGCCTTCAAATTCGTCAAAATGAATGTGAAAATATTTTTTTTTTAATGGAAAATTGGAGGAAGAAATTTACATGGAATAACCCAAGGGCTTTGTAGTTCTGGTAAAGAAAAGAAAGTCTGTAAACTTGTTAAGTCACTATGTGGACTAAAAACAAGCGCTCAAATAATGACATGCGAAGTTTGACCAAACTATGTTGGCAAATGAATTCAAGATTAAAGAATGTGATAAATGTTTTTACATTAAAGACACTCCAAATCACAAGGTCATTGTTTGTTTTTATGTTGATGACATGTTGATCATCAAAAGAGATATTTCTGACATAAATGCTACTAAGCATATGCTAGAAAGTAACTTCGATATGAAAGACATTGAAGTTACTGATGTGATTGAAAATGTACTTGACAAGTTCAAGCATTGGGATATCAATATTGTCAAGACTCCAATAAATGTGAGATTTGTACTTCAAAAGAATGAAGGCAAAAGTGACTCACAATTGAATTGTGCTAGAGTATTGAGAAGTATGATATATATCATGAAGTGTACGCGATCAGATATAGCATGTGCTATTAGTAAACTAAGTAGGTTCACGAGTAATCTCAATCAAACTCATTGGATGACAATGAAAAGAGTTTTGGAGTATTATTTAAAACATACTTAAAAAACTATTGCTTTGCATTATAACTAATATTCAACAGTATCGGAAGAATATAGTGATGCAAATTGAATCACCAGGTCAAATGAAGTAGAATCCACGAGTGGATATGTATTTATTCTTGGTGGAGGAGCAGTCTCTTGGAAATCTTTCAAACAGAGATGTATCGCTCGCTCTACTATGAAATCTGAGTTTATCACTTTAGATAAGGCCGGTAAAGAAGTTGAATGACTCCAAAATTTCTTGAAAGATTTTTGGCCCAAACCTTTTAGCTCCAGTATGCATACACTGTGAGAGTTAATTTGCAATAGATAGGGCATGGAGCATAATGTATAACGAAAAGTCTCGTCATATATGACATAGACATAATATCGTTAGAGAACTACTCTCTAGTGGAATTATCATAATTGACTATGTAAAGTCAAAGGATAATGTGTCGAATCCACTTATAAAAGGCCTAACTAGAGAGGGAGTTGATAGATTATCAAAGGGAATGGGACTATGGCCGAGAACAAGTCAATGTGGCGGTAACTCTACCTAGAAGACTGGAGATCCAATGATCTAGGTTCAAGAAGATCAAACAAAGTCATTGATGCCGGTTCAACATTGTCAAAATATTTTTATGATCCATTCTCATGATAAGACAATGTTCAGTAACAAGGATAAAGGCATTAGGACTTTTTAATGATTTCTAAGTTTGATACAGGGTATATCAAATAGTGTATCTACGGGATAACACATTTAGAAATTACCTATGAAAGTGTGAAGTGTAAGTCGCCGGTAGGGCCAACTCTTTATGCACTTATAAACCAAGACGTGTTCATGGCTGAAACGAACAAAACAATGAAAACCAAAAATAGTTCAAGGGTTGATTGTGTGACTTATGTTGTCTAGGTATACACTAAAGCTCGACGGTTCAAAGATATCAAATCTACCGATTGACCGAGTATATCCGATATATGTTCATTATGGAAAGTTCAAAGGGAAACCCATTTATCCAGAGGCAATCAATCCTTAATTATGAATCACACAATTTTTCATGCATATGTTTTAACAATAGTCATTCCCTATTCATGTGGGGGATTGTTGGGTTTGAAAGGTGTGAACAGGAAATGAAGGGTTGTGACTCTCCTCAAGAATTGTGACTATGCCAAAGGGTTGTCACCTTTATGAAAGGTTGTGTCCTTTCTAAAGGGTTGTGACCGTTTGAAAGGTTGTGCCTTTTCCAAAGTGTTGTGACCTTTCTGAAAGGTTGTCTTCTTTCCAAAAGGGTTGTGACCTTTACCCTTTGTTGGCTATAAATAGAGAGGTTTTCTCTCATTTTTCTGTATCGAATTCTTCCCTTCTCTTGCATACATTTCTTACAAAACAAAATCGATCGATCGTGTCTCTCTGTGTGATTCGTTGCTGTCATTTTGAGTTCGTTGAAATTATTGAAGTTTGAGGTACCACTACTTCTTTAATGGTTAATCCGTTTTATCTTGGGAGGAATTAATCTACAGCCTCGGGTACTTGAGGGGACTAAATTTCTTAAGGACACACAGTGGGTTCTGTGGACTCGGATAGTTCTTTTGTTTTTTCTTTTCATCTTTTATTATTTCTTATTTGTTAATCTGAATACGGGAGATAACACTTATCATTTACTCCACTGTGACTTGCATATACCATAACACCTCATCTTGAATAGCTGGCTCATTTCATCCATCAATAAGGCCAATAAATATGGACATAGAGTTAATCCTTGATGCAAGTCCATTACTACTGGAAAGTGCTTCAAATCTCCTCCTACTGTCCCTATCTGGATTTCTAAGAAAAGAAGATAGTCAAGAGTACTACTTTTTTTTAGAGGAATTGTATAGGGTGGAAATTAATTCGAACTCAATAAATGAATGAGTCAGAAAGTGACACATGACAAATCAAATCAATAATTTTTTAGACCACTAATTAAAGTTTTTTCAGCCAAAGGCTCGAGCTTTGACAAATCAAAAAGAGCTTTGTTTAAAAACATAGCCATTGATCAATACTGTACGTAGAAATTCACTTCCAAATTGTTAAAAAAATACAACTGTATTGATTATGAACTAAAAATAAAAAATGTAAAAAACTTATCAACATCACAATGTCGTATAGCAAGTTGTTGTCTCAAAAGCGATTTTGATTTAACTATGATGCATTTCGACTTTCGTTTCAATCAATTGCCCCTCAAGATAGCATAACACTTTCAAACAAGTGCACTCGTGACTAAATATTTGGATATTGCATGCCCGAAAATTCAATACTTCACAAAAACAACTCCTTTTATAGGCAAAATGTTGGAGCTATCACAAGAAGGAGCATTAATGGGAGTTACAAAAACTAATGGGTTACGCTGTTAATTATCAGTGGCGGAGCCAGAATTTTCACTAAGGGGGTTCAAAATATAAAGAAATAAATGCAGGAGCTAACTGAATATATGCATTGAAAATTATATTAATCATGTATAAATAATATAATTTTCTGCCGAAAAGGTTCGGAAGAACCCCCAAGGTAGCTCCGCCCCTTGTTACATGATGTATAAAAAAAAATTGGGAAAATCGTAATCTAACAACTGTGTATCCTTTATATTTAGTAAATCATAAGCTGGCCGATAGAGACCGTGCGGTTTATAATTGGCCCAAGTTCTATGAACAAAGTTTTGATTAGTACATATTCACGTGCACAAAAGAATAAAAGATAAAATCCCACGTTATTTTCACGTGTCTAAACTTAAAAAAATTATTGCTCAAATCCTCCTACTATGTCCGGGGGCGGAGCCAGCATATTGTTACGGGATTCATCTGAATTCTTTTTGACAGAAAATATTAAAGTATTTATACATGGTTAAAATCATTTTTTATGTATATATAGTAGATATTTAACTCCCTTTGATTAGTTCATGTGTTGATCACTTATTCAAATTTTGAACCCGTTATTGAAAATACCAGCTCGGTCACTAACTATGTCCAAAAAATAAGAGGTAAAAGAATAATAAAAAAAGAGATCGACTACAACATAACGCGATATCGATCGATATACAACAATCAAGTTGGTGTTTTCCTCTTACTGAGAACGAGACTTAATTGATATCGAATATTTATATATATTTATGGAAGGAGAATCGATCAAAGAACTAAAAGAATTATAAGAAGAAAAAAAATGTACGATCATATGTATACATATAATTCAACTTCAAAGTATCAAATCTACCTTAGTAATAATATTTTTAGATGAAATGTGTTTCTTATATTAAGTTTGTATTTATAATTAATCACTAACCATATTTTTTCCTTACTAGATATTGCATGAGGACCTCTTTGCCTTTGCTTCTCTCTGTCATGCACCACAATGTAACTTTTTTAAGGGTTTATACAGTAAAAAAAATATTCTTTCTTTTTAATTCCCATTAATTAATCAGGTGAAATTTTTATTTTTCTAATGAGGAATACCTAATTTTTTACTTTTAGCCTTTTCTTTTTTTTTTTTTTTTACTTTTTCAGCCTAAAAAAAGTGGTTAAAGGCAGTTTTTATCTTTTCCAAACACCTCTTTTTTTAAAAAAAAGTTTATAAGTCAAAAGTTATTTAAAATAAATCAATTCAATCACTTTCTGAGCCGCAAAAAAAATTGGAAAAATTATTTAGATGGGTACTTTTTAATAAATAATTATTAATTTTAGTAATACCTTTTATTTATTACCATTTATAGCAATACATAACAATACTATGTTAAATCTGCAATATGTATTAAAAGTGAATTATGTATGCAATATATATATATATATATATTATAAATGTTTTTTTAAAATATATGATGTTTGTTTGGTAAGAAACTAACACATTATATATTAGTGTATTAAAATGTGTGATAAATGTATTATCCATCAATAAAACTTGTATTATGTGTGAATAATAAATTGTTCTTTGTAATATGTATTAAAACTGTATTATAAATGTATTAAAAGTGATCAAGTAAAAAAAAAAATGTTATTGCTATAAATGATAAATATTTTTTTATTATAGTATATTTATGTGAGTTTCCCAAATTAATATTAAATTGCCAAGGCACAAATTATGTTCTTAAGGCATAAGTTCAATGTACCAACTTCTTAAGATATAATGCTCTAAAACAGAACTTATGTCTTATTAGTTATTAGGCATAATCTATGTCTATGAAATGTTTTCGCCTTGCAATTTTATTACTCAATGTATTAAAAATTAAAAATCATCCCGAAATAGAGATATTCATGCGAATAACCCGACCGGAAAAATGACCATAGCCAACATGCAAGTGGATCTTGGCCCAACAACCATTTTTCTATTAATGGGCCTCTTTTCTGAAACTACAATCTTTAGATGGGCTAGTCCAACAACTAGACAACATGCAAATTTATTAGGATTTTGTGGCTGTTATTGTTGACATTAATGTGGAATGGGAGGAAACACATATTCTAGAATGATAATTGAACTTTAGACATGGACCACTTAAAAACTTAATTATTTCTTGATATTGACAACCTCATTTAACAGTAGTAGGGTATACTTGGAGTCAATAGAAAAGTGTGGTATGGTACGATATTTGAAATTTTAATTTGATAATTTTGATTTTTTTTTTACAATATTACGTATAACATTATTATATCAAACTAATTTGATATGGTTCGATATTTTTAAGTTCGACTTTGATATTTTATGAAATGTTAAATCGGTAATCATAGTTTGATTGACTTCAACTTACATGCACTCATATAACAAATAATAATGACTGATGAAACATAGGGTGTAGCATTTCAATCACAATAGAACAGTCAAAATTCATTTCAAAGTCTAAACACTATTTATTTTGAACAGATGAGTAGTATTTTAATATAATATATGTCGATTGTATATGTAATTATAAACTTTGATATTTCGATATTTACTCAAATACCGTACCCAATACTAAAAAAAATTGCAATGCATTCCAATACCATACCATATAACATAATATCAAAACCATAGTATCAAATATTTCAATTTCGAAATGGTACTTCAATATCCACCGTACTATGCCCACCCATAGCCAATAGGGTTGGAATATGAAGATCTTTTAAATGTTGGTAGATGTTGAGTCGCTGAAAATTTGCAAGTTGTGGAGGGGCCAACTACACAACAAGATGATATATTGCAACAACCTTTTTTCCCCCTTGTGCATTTCTTTGATTAAAAGTTCTTGAAAAGAGACTTTAAACTCTTCAAAAATTTCAACTGTAGTGAAAAATTGAGAAACAAGCTGTGATGATCAGAATAATGTTTTCTATCATATGCTTAACACATTTTATAGGACAATAAATGAAAAAATTACAAACTAAGGTGCATCTGTCATCTGTACAAAGTGGCCATAATATACATATTAGACAAGGAATCGCAATCCTTAAACATAAAGGACAGATGAATACTTAGAATGTGTTGCACATTTTTATTTCTTAACTTCTAAACACTGCCTATAATATACATAACAGTAAGGGTAGGTGAATTTGTATGGGGACTTAAATAGTGTTAAATCCACCTAGTAAGAGTTGTGCAACATCAGAAGCAAGCCAGACGAAACCCAGTGTTGTCGATATGCAACATAAATACAATTGAGAAAGCAAATGTTGATTGATTTCTGGAGAGAACGCCCATCGTGTTGTCTACAGATGACCAAGCTCTTTCTCTGCAGCACTCTTAATTTGATTGACATAAGGAGTGCACCTCTATTTGTCACTCTGCATTCTAGATCAAGCCATTGTATTCACTGAGAAACAACATACTCTTTGTCACTGCAACAATAGATACCATTCATTTGCTTGAAACCTCAACCAATTGTCTCTATTTAAACGGATTGCTTCTATCCTCATGTGTACGAGGAAATGTTTTACGATCAATAGCTTCTGGTTTGGTGCAGTGGATCATAGTCATAAGCATCACCATCCTTGACAAACCGTCCTTTCACACGTCTTCTTACTTCTGCTCTTGCCTTGCGAGAAACATATCTCACTCGTTTGTCAAATCTATAAAAAGTGAATTAATAAAAAAATAAGAAAAAGGTGAAAAGAAAACAAGTACAAAGCCTAAAACTCAAGAAATCTTCTTGAACCATGGTCTACATAGCCTACATAGCGAAGACAACTCTAATGTAGCACATAAGTGTATCAAATCATGGAGTGCAGAATCACTAACTAGCCCTTTTTTATGTGCTTATAAAAGAAAACTTACTGACGTGTCTTCTTCTTTTCCTTGTAGCGCAATACAGCATCACTCCTGCTAGTTGATGGCATTGAACTTTCAGGACATGGCGGACGCCGGGATGGCTCTCCCATGCGAAGCATTGAGGAGGCTCCACAGTCTTGATAATCTCCAGCATTGCTCTCTCCCGTGAGGTTTGAAAATGAGAAACTGGATTGTTGCATTGCAAAGCAAAGGGTAGGAGGTTCTGTCTTACAACTCATCATTGATTCTGTCGATGCTGCATTGCTACAAGCTGACTTCACCGTGTTTACCTTTCCCACTGCTGACCCCTGGTAAACAAAGATAGATTTGTGTTCATCCATGCTTTGAAGCAATTACATAAACTTTTACCATAATATCCTGCAGATTCTCTACTTTTTTGTATACCTCTCCTATGCAGGAGCTTTTCCATTATCTACAATAACCTAGACTTTCACCATAAAAGACAAAGTATAATCAAACTAGAATATGTAGTAATAGAAGACAAGAAAACAATCACACAGATATAAAACACTCACAAGAAGAGAGGTCATGCAGAGTTATAAAGAAAGAATTGATATTCTGAAATGTATGAAATCCCACTTATTCATTTTTTGGTATATTTTATTAGACCTTAAGAGCCGAACAAAACAGTTTATACCATCGGCAAACAAGAAGGATATCATCCAGAAATAAAGAAATGAAATAGCTATGTTTTAAAGGCACTTGTCACAATTAATCAGAATCACACTCAAAACTTTCTATAGAACAGCAATCCAGACAACATTAGGACATAACAGAGACACTTAATGAAGTTTAGATGAAAAATGCAAAAGTGAATATCACTGTCAAGAAGTTGATTTAACTCTAAGAATGCCCTAAAAATTGATGTCTCTGTCGATCTGAACATAAAGCTAGAAAATATTTCATACAAAAAATTAACATGCGGATATCTCTGCTTAGGAAGTTGATCCTTTTAACTTTTAAGAAAGCCCTGACTTATTGATTATGTTCATGATGGATAACTCAATGTGAAACTAGAAGTTAACTATTTGATACTCTTGTGTAAATATCAAAGTGAACCTAAAAGTTAATATCTTCATACTCCACATAAATATCAAACATGAGCAGACCTAGACAAGCTTGTTGTGCCATAATTTATTGATACCAACTATAGCAGCATACATGGAAATTTTTAAAAAAACAAGGAAAGCCTAGGAATCATATTCAAACTCACTTTAACTGAGAAGAGAGAAATATTTTTCGAACATCTGAGGACTAAAATAAGATTGAGGTGCCACAAAATTTCTGTCACTGTCAGCTTTGGTAATCACTTGGAAGCTTACAAATAAAATGTCAGAAATCGATTAAGAATCAGTTACTCTCCTAGAGAAAAATCATGATTGCATGTGAACATAAATTTAGTCAGTTCAACCCCCAATCATGAAAGTGGAAACTATTATAATCATCTCAAGAAGACAATCTTAGTAGATATTAGATTTGAGACAACTGATTTGACTCATATCAAAGATCCAAAGTTAACTGATTTAAGATGTTCCTGTACATATGAATCCTTTAGAGAGTAGTGAACTTACTATTGCTTCCAACCCCAACCCACCCTATCTCAGCCAGTATATATGTATATGTACAAACAAAACATACATATACACAAGCATACATAAACATAGCCATGTGTGTTGGCTGATAGAGGATTTCCAAGAAGATATTCTTGTCATCAAAGATATGATCCTCTAAGATGAGAACATATTCTTCATATCAAGATATGATCCTCTAAGATCTTAGGATAATTGTGGTAATCTAGAATATCATTACTCTGATTTGTTTCTTAATGTAAAATATATGATTCTGTATAATCCCAGATTTCATGGGATTTAGGTGATTCTATTCCACAATCTCTTATGTATATATAAAGCCATGTATATGACATAGAAACATATGAATGGAATTATTCAACAATCTTATTCCACATGGTATCAGAGCTTTAGGCTTTATTCCTAACCAATTTTATCATCCTATCTTGAAAAATCTCATTTTGCTACCTTATTTGCCCAAACCATGCCTGAAAATGGTATTGCTGCAAACATTTCAGTCTCTCAAAATGTTTCTGCAATCGTAGAGAATAAATCTACAGTTTCAACTGGAGATTTGCAACATTCAGCTTCAACAGGTAGTTGTTCATTGGCCTTTAGAGGTATTTCTTACTCTTTTATTACTAATGTCTCAGACAAACTTTCTCCAACGTGGGTGGTTGATTCTGGGGCAACTGATCACATGACCAGTCTCTCTCACTCTTCATATCATATTTCCCTTGTCCTAGCTATAAAAAAATAACTATAGCTGATGGTTCAGTTATCACTATAGCTGGTCAAGGAGACATACCACTTGGAAAATCCTTGATACTTAAAGATGTCCTTCATATCCCAAAGTTATCTGCAAATCTCATTTCTATCAAGAAACTCACCAAAGATTCCAAATGCCAAGTAACTTTCTTCCCTTCATATTGCTTATTTCAGGAAAAGAACACGAAGGAGATGATTAGGCGTGCTAGTGAGAAAGGTGGTCTTTATTGTTTGGATTTCCACAATGGTGAATATATATCTAAGAATTCCTTGTCTAGTTCATTCTTGTCTGAGTCTATCATGTCCAATAAAGAGAAAGTATGGCTTTATCATCGTCGGTTAGGTCACCCTTCCTTTAATGTAATCAAAAGGATGTTTCCATCTTTGTTCAAAGATTTGATTGTGGAGTCTTTTCATTGTGATGATCATGAAATTGCAAAACACAAACGTATTTCCTTTCCAATTAGTCACAAAAGATGTCAAACTCCATTCTCTCTTATTCATAGTGATATTTGGGGACCCTCTCCCATTCCTAATATTTCTGGTGCTAGATGGTTTGTGTCATTCATTGATGATTGTACAAGAGTTACGTGGATCTATTTGCTAAAGCGAAAATCTGATGTTAGTCAAATCCTTCCTACCTTTTTTAATATGATCGAAACCCAATATGATGTGCCAATTAAAAGATTCCGATCTGATAATGCCAAGGACTACTTCAATCAAAACCTCTTTGTTTTCTTCCAAAAAGAGAGAATTATTCATGAATTCATGTGTCAATACTCCTCAACAAAATGGAATAGCATAGCAGAGAGAAGAAAAGGTGCCAAAACAGTATTGGGGGGAAGCTGTCCTAACTGCTGCACATCTTAGTAACAGAATGCCATCAAGAATTCTGAACTTTCAAAGTCCGCTTGATACTCTTAGGAATTTCTTTCCAAATTTTGAAATTTCCAATAAATTGGTTCCTAGAATCTTCGGAAGTGTTGCCTATGTTCATATTCATTCTCAAAATAGAGGCAATTTAGACCCACGTGCTCTTAAGTGTGTTTTCATAGGATATTCTCCTACTCAAAAAGGTTACAAGTGTTATCAACCATCATCAAAGAAATTCTTTGTTTCAGCGGATGTCACATTTGATGAGAGTGAATCCTTCTTAATCATTCTTACAATCAGGGGGAGTCATTGAAGGGAGAGGAACCTCTAGGCTTGTCACTATTTGAATTGTCCATTTCTAGTCGTGCCAAATGCTTGCCTGAGTCACCATTTCTTCGGTCACCTTAGTCTCTAAATCCAAATGAACCCATTGAGTCTCCTAATCCAAATATAGATAATGGAATTCTAGAAAATAATCTACCATTGCAGGTGTATTCTAGAAGAAAGAGACAAATTGATCAAACTAGTCAGTTGCAATCATCTCCTCAGGTTGCTACTCCTAATACCCATCCTGAACCTGTTGAACCATCAAAAACAGCAAACCAAACTGATCATGAAGAAGAATTTAACCAACCTAATGACCTTGACCTTCCCATTCACTCAAAAAAGGAACCAGATCTTACACACAACACCCTTTGAGCCTTTCCATGACATATCAAAATCTATCCCCAAGTCATAAAGCTTTTCTCTGTAACCTCCACACAATTCCTATCCCCAGAAATTTGCCTGAAGCATTAGGAAATAAAGAATGGGAGAAAGCTATGAAGGTAGAAATGGAAGCGTTGGAGAAAAACAAAACTTGGGATATTGTGGAATTACCAAAAGGAAAAAGGTCGATTGGGTGCAGATGGGTGTTTATAGTGAAATATAAGTCCGATGGATCCATAGAAAGATATAAAGCACGTTTGGTGGTAAAGGGTTATACACAGACCTATGGAATTGATTATTTGGAGACTTTTGCCCCAGTGGCAAAAATGAATACAGTGAGAATCTTATTATCATTGGGTGCAGTTTTTAATTGGAACCTACAACAATTTGATGTAAAAAATGCCTTTTTACATGGAGACTTAGATGAGGAGATCTATATAGAGGTGCCACCTGGTTTTGAAAGCAAGAAGGGAATGGTGTGTAGACTGAAGAAGGCACTTTATGGATTAAAGCAATCACCTTGTGCTTGGTTTGGAAGATTTACCAAGGTTATGATCAAGCTAGGGTATCAACAAAGTCAAGGAGACCACACCTTGTTCATACAACACTAAAAAACAGGAACGGTGACAGCATTGTTGGTTTATGTGGATGACATCATAGTAACAGGTGATGATTTAGAGGAGCTACAAAATTTGAAGAAGTGTTTACTCAAGGAATTTAACATCAAAGAGCTTGGAAAATTAAAGTATTTTTTGGGAATCGAAGTGGTACACTCAAAACAAGGAATCTTTATTTCCCAACAAAAATATGTGCTTGATTTGCTGAAAGAAACAGGAAAATTAGGGTGTAAACCAATGGCTACACCAATTGAATATAATCATAGATTGTGCATTACTCCAGAAGATTCTATGGTAGATAAAGGCTTGTTCAAAGGCTTGTAGGGAAATTGATTTACTTGTCCCATACAAGGCCGGACATTGCATTTGTTGTAAGTGTTGTTAGCCAATTTATGCATGATCCTAGAGAAATGCATCTTCAAGTTGTTAATCGGATTCTACAATATCTTAAAGGAAGTCCAGGAAAAGGAATATTATTCATAAGAGGAGGAGACATGGTTTTAGAGGCTTATACAGATGCAGACTATGCTGGTTCATTAGTGGATCAAAGGTCAAGTTCAGGATATTGCACTTTCTTAGGAGGAAATCTGGTGACTTGGAGGAGTAAAAAACAAAATGTAGTAACTAGATCAAGTGCAGAATCCAAGTTTCGATCTATGGCTATGGGAGTTTATGAGTTGTTATGGCTAAAGATAATCCTTGATGATTTGAAGATAAGATGGGAAGGACCTATGAGACTATATTGTGACAATAAATCAGCAATAAGTATAGCTCATAATCCTGTACAACATGATCGCACTAAGCATATTGAGGTAGACAGACATTTCATTAAGGAGAAACTAGATAGTGGACTCATTTGTACGCCATTTGTATATACAAAAGATCAGGCGGCTGATGTTTTAACAAAAGGATTGCCAAACAATGTGTTTCATATCTAATAAGCAAGCTAGGAATGGAAGATATCCATTCACCCGCTTGAGGGGGAGTGTTGGCTGATAGAGGATTTCCAAGAAGATATTCTTGTCATCAAAGATATGATCTCTAAGATCTTAGGATAATTGTGGTAATCTAGAATATCATTACTCTGATTTTTCTCTTAATGTAAAATACATGATTCTGTATAATCCCAGATTTCATGGGATTTAGGTGATTCTATTCCACAATCTCTTATGTATATATAAAGCCACGTATATGACATAGAAACATATGAATGAAATTATTCAACAATCTTATTCCACAGTATGAACAAGGATATCAACTCTTATCCACGATAATAAATTATAATCATGTAAAACAGACAATCTTATTAGACATCAGGTTTGAGATAATTGTACTCAATCAAAGACCCAAAGTTAACAGATTTAAGATGTTCCTGTACATATGAATCCTTTCAATGCACCTTTAAACAGTAGTGAATTTTTCTATTGCTTGATATGTTAGCTTTCAACCCCTACCCACCCTACCCCAGCCAGTATATATTTTTATATATACAAGCAAACATACACATACACACGCATACATATACAAACATGTTTATAAACAAGGATATAAACAAAAAAAGATATTTCACAGTTCACAAGTTGTATGATGTCTCGAAATATTTATGCAAGTGTATTCCATCAACTCATATCCAAGATAATAAAGTCCATCTCTGAAAGGAGGTGGAATGCAGGGGCAAGAGTTTGTATAAACAACATAAGAGTGTGTCTTTGCATACAAAGTGCACCAGCCAAGACCAATTACAACCTTTAGAAGATTAACTATTTAAAATATGCTAATAAATTTGTTAAACAAAAATTTCAAAAGATGGACTTGTATCATGTATCTGATATTCTTAGTTACAATAAAAGGAAAAGAAAAGTGTGATACAAAATTTGCAAGATCAAAGCACATGAATCAAATTGTCTATGTGTCGACCTACAATACTGTTAACCTACCATAATGAAAGGTCCAACAGATTGGTATTATGTAAAAATGTCTAGTCATAATACATGGTTACACTAGATAAATACATTCAACCGTCAAAACCTGAAATCAGCTTCTGAACCGTCAATCATCAAATTGTAGGAGGTAACATCATTGCTTATACAGCACAATCTACTTTCGAGCATTTTAACCAGATGATATATTTATTGGTAGCAGTCATAGATCTGCACTATTAACATTTACAGAAACCATTCTGATGCTATTCATCTGTTATACCATTGTCATATCTACTAGGTTTTCTGAGGCAATAACATATCCACATGCAATAGATAGTTCAACAATGGCTATGGAATTGAAAAGATCCCTCCATCATTTGTAATGGTACTAGTGATATTCAAAAATCACATGGGTCCAGTAGGATGATTCATTTTATGTTGCAAATACCTCATTAAGTAACAAATGGCAGATGTAGGAGTAGGAAATAAAAACTCAAAAGGATCTATCTAATTCTATCTTTATTTGTGTGTATGTTTTTTACTTTTCCAACTAAGATTTAGCATGTCTAAGTCTGCCAACACACAATATATAATTTGCATAAATATTGTGTTGCATGTTATGCTTTACTCCTTTAGAGTTGTTAAAAATCAGCTATTAGAAATTTTACTTATTCGGTGTTTATTCTTCTCTGTAATCATGATTCAATCAAAATTTCTAGAGTTCTTATGATTTGTAACTTCACCTAAATAAGAATATCAAATTAGAAACCTACTCCAAAATCTCTATGAAACATTCAGTAAGCATCAAACGTGTCTATTCTATTTCAAGGTAACTAGACCCTGCTAAAAGAATATTGTAACATTGAAAAGAAAGAAATTCTCACACCAACCTATTTCTCGAAGCAGATAAAATTTGATGCTTCTCCATATTAAGACTGGACTGAAAATCCATATTAAAGCAACTTAAAAGCAGACTAACAAACTAGAGGAATAATAGGCTTTCAGAAATTAGAATCAAGTCTAGAGAAAAGGACGCTGAGAAGGCATCAGAAAATACCTAGAAGAACATTACATTCATTTGATGAGCATCTCTTGACTTATCAAAAATATAAAAACAAAATCATGCTTCAACAAGTAAAAGGGTGGATGCACTATCTAGTTCATAACTAAAGGTAAGGAAAACATCAAGAGCATACAATTTTATTTGAATTTGGACAAACTAATAGTAATAATGATGGTTAGTGTTTTTAAAGGCGGGAGCGTGAGGCGAGAGGTAAGCCTCGAGACACGGAGCGTAAGTCTTATGGATCTACGGGGCGTAGTCTCATATATATTCAATTTTATAATTTTATTACTAAGAAAATAAGCAAAAGTAAAACTTTCAATTATTTTACAAATAAATTTTAATAAATAACATACAATATATAGAAAAAAATATTATGATTTTTATTTGAGAAAGGTATTAATAACCAATAATGAAGAAAAAAAGTATTACAATTATTGAGAAATATCATTACACCAATTATAAAAAATATAATTTAAAGCAAAAAAGGTTCAAAAACCAAAAAAACAAAAATAACACATAGGGCGTACATTTTTACACCCAGGGCTTACATTTTTATGCTTGGAGCTTGCGCTTCAAATTCTAGGACTTACGCCCTATGGATCTACATCTTCAATTTGCACCCCGGAGCATTTTTAGTATGCCCCTCCCCGAGACTCTCCCGGGACTCACCTCAAAAATATTTTTGAAAACACTTGTGATGGCTTTCCTCATTTTTCAAAGAACTAATAGTCCGCAAAGTTATTTGGGAGGTTGATGAATGATGAATAAACAAAAGCAGATAATGTTTGCAGAATGCAGTAATGCTATAAAGTATGAACCACCTCGACAGCATTGACACACTGGAAGCTGGACTCAGCAACTGACATGTCCTTCGTCCCAAAGAAGTCATCAATGTCTTCATTCTTAAACAGTCGATCACGATTATCAATAGAAACACCAAATAGCTCTTCATAATTTTCAATACTTAAGTCCACTTCATCCATATTGAAATCATCATAGCCTTTTGTGCCAGAATTTCTCATCTGAATGTATATACAAATATGACGTAAAGAAAACTCTCAACAAGTGAGAAAAAAAGAAACATCCATACTTGAACCAGATAAAAGAAATCTTTTTGAGAAGAATTCAATCTCTACTAGCCAACCCTCCTACCAACCCCCCCACCCCCAAAAAAAAAAATTCGTTGGAAGTGAAAAAATAAGAAATATCTGCTAAAGTTGCTTGATCTGAAAAATGATATATCAAGGGAACAAAAAAATTGTAAGAAACAATTCCTAGAAGCTATCATTAAGTAGGAATATTCAAATAAAAGAAGTTATCATCAGCGGGAATAGTTCTAGATGGCAAATATCAAATGAAACAGAGAAAAACATGTTCTCGAGAGAAGAATGCACTAAATTTGAGGTGCAAATTCTTCACAACTATAACCTTCTCAGTTAGTTATGAAATCGACAAGATATAGAGGGTTAACAAATCTAGAGAATTCATGGAAGAACAAAATCATCCTTCAACAATTTATGGGGATGCAACATGCAATAACATTTCAATGCTAAATTAAAATGTGGAATCGTTGTATGAAGACAGATGAAACTATTAAATACTATACACCATCCGTCCCATTTTACATGATGCTATTTGACTAGCCACGAAATTTAAGAAAGAAAAGACATACTTTCGAAATTTATAGTCTAAAACAAGCTATAGATAGTAGTGTGGCAACGAATCATCTCACTAAGGATAAAATAAAAAGTTAAAAGTCAAATTCTTTCTACTATATATAAAGGAATAATTCTTCTTGGATTAGACTAAAAATAAAGTACAATAATATACCCAGTAAAATCCACACGTGGGGTATGAGGAGGGTAGAGTGTATGTAAAAGGAAACTGCATCACAAAAAAAGGGATAGAGGGAGTAAATTGTATCTATATGCTTTGGTGTCTGAACCTCTTAGAACTCCGCTAATCTCCTATTAGTATGATAAAAAAAAGGTATTTATGGCACTGAAAAATCCAAAATCGAGTCTGCTGGTACATCCTAAGGAAAAATGAGGAGCAAGACAACCTTAGCTTCAACACCAACAACAAAAGAGTAAGAAGAACAGTGACTTACTCATTGGTAGTAAGTTCTATACATCACAGAACATGATAATAATACATTTTGGTGAGCAAAATTTGAAATGAAATGTCAGCGATATATCTATATTGCTTCAATTGTGAATAAAATGCATCTCTAAGAACTTAGATTACCTTAGACCAAGTTAAATTTGTGGATCCAACAAGCAGCTCAACATTGTGAAGCTCGTTATCAAGACTAGGCATAGACGATCCCATAAAAGGGGCAGACTTGACTAGATTATGCAAATCGTTTGCTTCATCAAGTGCAGAAGATATGTCTTGAGATTTTTCCTTTACTTGAGGATGTTGGCTATCCCCAGGTTGGCAATCAGTGATGCTCATTGAACCCATCCCTTGCTCACAAGTCGAATCACGAACTGAAGGGTCACCTAGAAGAAATGACCAGATAGTAGAAAGCTCCACCACAGAAGGACACCCTGTATAACAACTAAGTGCTTGTCTCTTATGTGTTGAACATGTACTAGAACTAGCATGAGCCATCCAATCACAATTCTTGCATAGAGAGACCCTCTCCTCGACACATCTGAAAATAGCTGGTTGGGAATTACATCTTTCACATACAAGTGTTCTGAAATGACGTTGAGACAGGGCATTTGCAGAATGGATATTTCGATCACACGACAAACACAAGCAAGCTGAATCAGACCGGCAATAGACAATTGATCGTTGCTCCTCACAATATTCACATATATAACCCATTACCTTCTTCCCCTAGTTTTTTCTAAGATGAAAAATAGTGTACAAATATTCAGGTCTCAGGTAGAAACTTATACATAAAACTTCTGAGCAATAGAAATTGCTCTCCCCAAAGCAGAAATGAATTTGTGCAACTAACTGTTACAAGGAAAAAGAATTTGCATCATTAAAGGTGACACCAAAAAAGAGAAGCAAATTGAAACAAAATACAAACCTATCCTTCATATCTCGAATTCTCGATATGCCTAATCTAAACAAAAAAATAAAATAAAAATTATCACATACCTCAAGAACTAAACTTAGATCATAGAAAAAACAAAATTATATTTTGAAATAATACACACAGTGGCACTTAAAAAGGAAAAGGCAAGGAATAAAAGATGTCAATCAAAAATAGGAAAAGGTGCTCCAAATAAATAGGGAATGAAGATTCCAAAAACAAAAAGCTGAGAATTTTTCACAGAGCCACATTGGTCTATTTTTAAGCATCACTATCTACAATCAAAATTATTTATTTTAGTTTATCATTACTAAATAGTTTGGGAACCTGATAAACCAAAACTAGAAGAAATTAATAGAACATTTCCAGCAAGCTAACCAAAAAAAGAGAGCATTTAAACAAACAATACAGAATCAAATCAATTACACAATAGCTTAGTCAGAGAATCAAACCTCAAGCTGCAAACAAAGATAAAAAAAAATATTGCATTAAAAGAAGAAAAAAAAGTTCAAAGCATAATTTTACAACTGATAAACAGCAAAATTCTCACATGAACAGTAAATATTTTCCTAATTATGAGGAATCCACAAAAAACAGATGATGAAAGAAGAGAAACAGAGCAACCCCATTTCATTTCAAAGGTTAAAAAGCCAAGAAAATCAAGAAAGTAACTAACTTTTTACCTAAATTAACTGAAGAGGTGGCAGAAAAGAATTTACACAGTACACAAGAAACCAAGTATACAAATAGATAAACCCCTTTATTTTGCAGCTCCCATAAACCCTAAAACTTGATAAAGTTGAGACCTTTCCAGTCCAATCTCTCTCTCTCTATCTCTGGTTTTAGAGTGCTGGTTTTGGAAGTTTGTATATTTCTATAAGAATTGTGAAGTTGCTGAATGTGCTGATATAATTAAATATAGTGAGTTGTCAAAAAGTGCAGGAGAGAGAAGAAGGTTGTTATGTGAGACCTTGTCACTTTCTTGAAAGGAAATATTAGCCCACCACCCCAGGGGGTTCTCATTACTATTTTCTCTTTTTGATTTATTACTTCCTTCAATTTAATTATTTATTTTATTTTAATTTGACAAGTAATTTAAGAAAATTAAAAAAGAAAATGAATTTTATAATCTTATATTAAAGGTAGAGAAAATGACATAAATAGTCTTTTAACTATAGTAGTAGCCAGTAGGTCTAAAATGATCTTTTAACTATACACTTAACATATTTAGTCCTTTAACTATTCAAAAACTTATCAGTTTTGGTCTCTTAACTATACACTTACCGGTTTTAGTCCCTTAACTATAAACTTACCTATTTTAGTCCTTTAAGTATTCAAAAGTTATCAGGTTTGGTCTTTGTCCATTTTTTTAATACAAATAGCTTAGGTTTATGGACAAAATGTTTTTAATCTACAACCTCGGGTACTTGGGTGATTAAATTTCTTAAGGACACATAGTGAGTTTTGCGGACTTGGATAGTTCTTTTCTTTTTCTTTTCATCTTTTATTATTCCTGGTTTGCTAATCTGAATATAGGAGATAACAAGCTTAAGAAATTTAATTATTAGTTCGTTTCTTTTTCTTTTCATCTTTTAAGGTGTTCGTGTATTTGAATCTCACTAATAGCAGCTCTTTTTCACTTTTTAAGAAGAGCAAACTCACTTTAGCACATGAACATCTTTCATGAAATTTCTGACTCACTAGTGTTCTTAACCCCCTACTTTCTCTTCTTAAATAGTTGAACTTCTCTTCTCAATAAGATATATAGTTGAGTAATCTTTAGTACAATAAAAGTTTTTCTTTGTCAATTAACTTGTTGGATTTATAGTAATTAAATATTGTTATTTCTATTTTTTTTATAGAGAAAATTTGTTTAATCATAAAAAATATTTTACATCACTAAAATAATTTTTTTAAAATAGTGCCTAGCACGACTTAAACAATACTTTCATCCATATTTTCTAACACTTTCAAGTAATCTCAATCAATTCGAAAAGAATGTAAAAGAAAAAGGGAGTAGAGAAGTATATTTATTAATGAATGAACTAAGTATAAATATGGAGTAGAAACTAAATTGATTGGCTAACTAGTTGAAAAACAGAATTGTAACTATCAATAACTAATTATTGACATGACTAATCTAACTAACTTGACATTTAGCCCAATTTTGTGTATCATGAAGCCAATACTTAATTATAATAAAGGGTTCAAATTTAATATAAAATGAATAATAGGAGAAAAAAAGAGAGAGAAAAGAGTTCAATCTAGAAAGAAGTCTATAGAAAGGCAAGATTAGCAACGAGACATGAAGAATAAAAAACAGAATTAGATAAGATTTTTTAAAATTTCTTTGTGGAGTATTTTTACTTTCAATTTAGATAGAATTGAAAAATTACTTTTAAGTTTTATTTAAATTTTTTATGAAAGTAAAATAAATTCAATTCAAACACATTCATTTGAAATTCAGTTGGTTAGAGATTTATTTATTTATTTATTTTAAAAAATCTATATTTCAGATCACTAATTAAAAATTAATTTAATAAATAACAACTGAAAAATAATACATTTATTAACTATTATGATTGTTTAATTAATAGCTATAAAAATAATTAATTATCATTATATTAAGGAGTGAAGTTGAATGTATATTGCTATTGTTGCGACTAACAGAGCACCGAACTTGTGCACTCACTTCTAGATTTTTTTCAGGACACCTTCCATCACCTATCAAGTTGTTGCAAGGGTGTGCAAACCCTAATATATAATCATATCGAGCAACATTATATATATATATATATATATATATATATATATATATATATATATATATTAACAAACTTTTCTCAAGAATATTCATCTGATCACCTTCCGCATATATAGCTCAGCTCCTATGTGTGTGAGAGAAAAACTTAAACACCTTTAAATATCTTCAATAAAATCTCTTACTTTACCAATGTACAACAATTTAATCTTTTCCAACTCTGTTTTTGCCTCTGTCGAGCCCTCCTAATTAAGCACGTGATTGCTTGGTTATTAGAATGGAAAGTGCTAAATGGCCAACTTTAGCCAGAAAATTTTAAAAATTATAATTTTTTTTATTTTAAAATAAATTGATGTTTTTTCTATTTTTTAGTTAATAGTTATTAAAGTTAAAAGCGTAAAAATGTTTTAAAAGGTAAAATAACATAGATAAAATATCATTCTGGTCAAATTTTCTGGCCAAAAAGATTTTTCCTATTAGAATTTAGAGGGGAAAAGGGGGTAAATATACCTTAAATTTTTTTATATAGAGTAGATATATCCTTCATCAAAAGGTGGTGTATATGTATTTTATATTTAAATTTATTATTAATTATGCATATTTATTTTTTTCGTTAACTGACTTATATTTATTAAATTAGAAAAATCCTAAAACTAATTTCTATTTTAAAAATGTCACAAGACTTTAAAATTTTACCTCACCTACTTATTTTTAACCCAAACTTGACCCACATGAAAAGAAATAATACATCTTCTGCCATAAAATGAATTTGGATCAATCAAACTAAAGAAGGATTGATTTTATTTAGTTGGGTCAGATCTAAAGGGGTAAAAATATCAAGTGAAATAACTTTTAAAAGTCACATAACATTTTTAACATTTTTGAAATTCAAAAAACAAGTTTTTCTTTTAATCTACTCTGTTAACGGAAAGGTAAATATACATTTATTTGTTAGACATGAATGAGAATATATATGTACCACTTTTTAATTAGGAATATATCAATTTTAAATCACAAAATTAAATAATTCCCTTTTTCTAGGAAAAAAAAATAGAACACATATTGCTATTTATGAATAAGCAAACATCATATATTAGTAAAGATTTAGACTTTTTTTTTTTACCAACAAGGATTGTGGTGGAGTGGTCAGTACTTCTTCATCCTTAACCAGATGTTTGGAGTTTGAGTTCCTCTGATACGTAGTCACCTTTTTTAGGGAGCGCTTTACCCACCCAATGTAGGACTTTCCGGCGCGAATTCGAATTTAGTCGGACTCTAATACAGGTATCAGACACCGGATGAAAAACAAAAAAATTAGAATTTTTTAAATAATGAGAATAGAAAGGTAGGTAAAAGTGGAATATTATGAGAGAGAGGTTTGAGATGCATGAATAATCCTAAGTTATAGTGAAGTACACGCCAATTCCATCAAAAATTGTAAGAAGCAACATGTGTAACCTAAAGTACTTTGTTAACTTACCCTAATTGGAATTAGATACTTCCCCTCTTTTTTGTTTAGTTTCTTTTGATTTTATACTACTATATTATACACATACTAGTGAGTGTGTGTACCTCTATGGGTATATTTTTGAAAATTTATATAAATATTACTTTCTCCATCCACCTTTACTTATTCAGTTTAGAAAATTAAGAGATATTTTATCATTTTATACCTATTTTACCATTATTTTCAAATATTGTTATTCATCTCCCGATATTTTGATGACTTGAGTCGAGGGTCTAATGCAAACAATATCTTTACCTTCACAAGGTAGAGATAAAGTTTGCATACACTCTACTCTTTCAAGATTTCACTTGTAGAATTACACTGGAAATGTTATTGTTGTTGTAATGTATTTGACTAATGAAAAAGTCAAATCTAGGGAAATGATTATGATTAATGATATTTAACTAACTCAACAAAGAAAGAAATTGTGCCTCACAAAAGTTGTTAAATGCTTCATTGAGTTTTACTAAAACGACAATGAGGGTGTGCTTGGTATTTTCGTAGAAAAAGAAAATATTTATTAGAAGATAAGTGATTTTCTTACTTATTTTCAGATGTTTAGTGTGTAAGGAGAAAATATTGTCTCAAGAATATTTCGATATAATCTAGGAAAATAATATAAACCAAAACCCATATCTCGACCAAACGTAGGATCCGAACCTAACCTGACATCGACTTGAGAACCCAACCTAATATCAACCCCTAACCTAACACCGATTGAGGTCTGACCCTCAACCTTGAGACCTAACCCTGATCCTGGCCCTAAGACCAAACCTCGAGACTCGACCGAGCTCAACCCTAACCCCACCCCTCCCCCCCACCTTAAGCTCAAGATTTGACCTCGAGCTCGAACCTAACCTCGAGACCTTACCCTGTAAGCTTGAGACCCAACCACGACCCATATACCAAGACTCGACCCCAACCTCGAGAACCAACCACGACCCCTGCCCCAAGACTCGACCCCAACCTCGAGATTCTACCTGACCTCGACACCATACCCTAACCTCAAAACCAAAACTTAGTTTGGACCTTGAACCCAAGTCTTAATCTTAACTACCGAACTGACCCCAAGACCTGACCCCAACCTAAGATCCAATCTCGACCCGCAAGACCCAACTTAAACCTCAAAGATCTAACCCCGAGACTCATCCTCGACCCTCAACCTTGACTCCGAGACTCGTCCCCCAAACCTCAAGACTGGATTCCGACTCTAAGACTTGATTTGACCCCAAGACCCCACCTCAAGTCCAAACCCTAATCCTCGAAACTCAACTTCGACCCTGATAACCAACCTCGACACCAACCCCTAACTTGGTCAAGTTTCAGGTGAAGGCCGCGATAGTTTGGTTCTACTTTTATTTAGGATCCAGTCCCGTGTCATGTGAGGGTTTCGTCTGAGGTTGACATTGGGTCACAATTTTGGGTTTGGTCTTGAATTAGGTGATCTCGGGTCGAATCTCGAGTTGGTATGGAGCAAGGTAAGTCATGTTACGAGGTGATAGGTTTTGGGGCTACAGATCGAGGGCGTTTGGGTGGATTAGATGGTGAAGTTGAAAGATTATTTAGGAAATGATTTTCCTACTTTTTCTTAATATGAAGGAAAATAATTTTTTTTTTTAAAAAAAAATCAAAATTATTTAAATCAATCAAACCTATAAAAAAAATTGGAATACATTTTTCGAAAAATATTTTCCTTTATGTCAAACGCACCCTGAATGGCCACCTTTTCAATTACTTGAATTATAGGTTTTGAAGAAAAATGAAAAAAAAAATCATAATACTAAAAATGATAGAGAAGAAAGAATTTACTCTTATTTTAATTAAATTTCTAAAATCCAAAAATGTGTCACTACTCACTAGTTATAATCAATTTTTGCCAACAATAAGAGCTTAACCAAATAATAATAATAATAATAAAAAAAGGCATCTTATATTAGATTTGGTGAATGGCATCCCAGAAAGCTTGACACTTGTCATCCACAACAAAGGATAAAAATAAAAAATAGGAAAAAGTGTCTCGTGGTTTAAATAACATAACAAATAATAAGAATAACAACAACAATAACAAAATAATAATTTATCTATCCTAATTTACCTGTCTCAAAAAGAATATTATCTTTCCATAATTATAAATAATTTAATTTTAAAATAATTTATAATTATATAAATATCTAAAATTTATTTTAAATTATTAAGTAGATTGTACGTTTTTGGAGACTTACCCACAATGTCTAGCTATTTTTTATTTTTTATCATTTATTTAAGGAAAACTTAAAGTGAATGTGAACAAGAAAACTTAGATTTACTATTGAATAATTCATTTTTGTGTTCGTTTATAAAAGATCAGACATTAATTTTTTAGGATAAATTTTTTCATTCTATTATTTTACCGATAAATGACCCGTAATGATTATATATATAGCCTTCTTTAAAATTTTAAAAAATATTATAAGTATTATTTTTTATTCTCTTTGTTCGTATTCATGTGTTTCGCTTTATAGTAATCAACTTTTTTGCATTTACTTCGTAGTTTAATTTATATATTTATTTTGATAATGGTTGGAGTGCATTTTCATATTTAAAATAGCTCGTATTTATTTAATTGATTATTTTTATTTAAATCAAATATTAACAAGACATCTTGTTATATCATCGCTAAATCTTTAGCTTTTTGTAAAAAAAATACTCCAACTGTCTCAATTTATGTGAACACATTTTGAATTTTGAGATTCACACAAGTCTATCTTTGACTGTAAAATTTTCATATATCTTTTAAATATTTTGAATTGTCAATTATTGTGAGTTATAGTACTTTTTACTTTGTTTACAAATATATAAATTTCATTTTCGAAAAATTGAAGATTCCACAAGCAAATTATTGATCAAACTTTAACTGTTTGACTCTTGCATAAATTGGGACAAAGAAAATAGTAAAATCCTTGAAAATAAGTTATCGTATTTCATAGAAATGATTAAATTCTTAGATAGTGCATAAGTGTTTTTTTTTTTTGAAGGATCCTATATATAACTTGACCAAAATTTTATATTATTATATATTTTCTAGAAGTCCACAAAAACCAAATAGCAAAAGTTTTAAATTTTTTTTAAAATAATGAAAAATCGACTTAATTGATTTGACTTGTCTACGACATTTGAAAAATCAAATTAATTAATTTAATTTTCGTTTAATAAAAGACAATGAAAGAGAAAGAAATAGAGATTGTAGCCCATTTTCTATAAGTTAGACCCAAACTTCACTTGATAAAAGATGAGAGGATCTCGTACAAGTATTGTCTAATATCTATGCCTCTCACATGATAAAAGCTAATTTAAATTGGAGTATACTTTATAATTAGATACTTGAAGGGACGGCCAATGATTAGAAAAAAAGGTAATGTACTTTTTGGGGACCCTACTTTATTTCACGCTGATATCACATTCTTACCCATATTACAACTAGTACGGTAAGCAAAAAATACGTATTTTCGTTTTAATTTATTTATCTTGTTTTAACATAATATGAAATTTAAGAAAATAAAAAAGATTTTTTTTTTGTGTTAAATTAAAAAATATGTCAAAGGATTAAAGTGCCTTTTAATTTTGTGATTTTTTTATGATCGTAATATTTAGATCAACTTTCGTGCACCTCTGATTCCAAAACAATCGGTACCAAATAACTCTGTGTTTTTTTTTTTATCTCCACTCAGTTTTGAACTTAAAACGTCAAAATTCTTAATCATTTCATTAATTACTAGGCCACACTCTAGGGTGCTAATCTTGTGATCTTAAAGATACAACGTGAAAAGTTGAAATTAAACCATGATCAAAAAAGGAAGAAATATTCATTTTAAAATGGATGAAATGAAATAAATATTTATTTAACTTCATACAAATTTAGGTGTGTATTTATGCATATTTAAAATTAAAAATTATAAATATTATATAATTGTAAGTTAAATAATACGTTTATATATATATATATATATATATATATATATATATATATTATGTTTTGCTAATAATACTATGATCCCTATCATAAATTCGAGTCGTCTGAACTTTATATCTCTTGCTGAGCGAGCGTCACATCCTTCTTTCAACTGCACTGTGCTTCATCATTCTCTAATTGTCCAACTTTATTTCCTTGAACTTATAAATATAGTGTAAAGATGTCAAACAAAATCAGATAAATAAATTAAAATATCATAATAGGATATAAAATGTCATTGGACGTTGTGGACAGCAAATTATTTTAAAGCATCAAATATATTAAGTTGTTATTTTGTTTGAGATATAAAATTATATTTTGTCACCGCCATTTATAATTTAATATCTAGTCTAATCAAATATTCTGATGACGTCTATAGGAGTGGTTATTTATGTGCTTTTGATAATGACACCACCTTTCAAAATACACTAGATTTTGTTTGGTAAGGGATACCAAATTCTTGGGTTGTTTACCAAAATCCAAAGGTCGAATAGTGAAATGAGATCTACATTCATATTGGCAAAATTCTATTTGATCTACCTTTTCAGAGAGAAAAAAGGAGGAGATTTCAACGATATATATCGATTGGTTCATTTCGATTTTGAAATTTATCGATTTGACTTATTAGTTACTGTTTTTTAGATATACTAAATCGTTATAGAATCATTAAGATACCGGCTTATTGGCTTATCTATCATTATAGATTTGATTATCAATTTAACCGTTGAGATTTGACACAAAAAAAATCATTAAATATATCACTTAGAACTAAGGTTCTGACAAACTAAAAGAATCATGCACATGAGCTGAAGATTGCATCTGGCTTAAAAGTTCACTAGCATTTTATAGAATAACCAAGAGTTTGAGATAGTCAGAAATAAAAAGTATGAAACTAAATCCTAAATTAAGGAATTTGGTATAAACATGATTTACTTATTTACGATCAAATTATTGATTAATCTATTAAGAGAAAACCTCAATCCGTTAAAATTCCATAACTCCAACATAAGAAACATCAATATTATTACCAAAACTACTAAATCATCAACTTTTTCAATTTGAATTATTGATTTTAATTCGATTTTGAACTGCCCTAATTTCAACTATCCCTTCTTTGTCAAAATTGTAACAATAATTAAAAAGTCAAAGCAGAAAAAAAAGAGGAATAGGGACCTCAACATTAATGGTTTGTTGAGCTTTGACATAATTGTAACAATAATTAAAAAGTCAAAGCAGAAAAAAAGGAGGAATAGGGACCTCAACATTAATGGTTTGTTGAGACGAAATTATTACTAGTATGTAAGATAAGTCAATATCTATATGTTGGTTGGAGAACCTTTGAGAATAGTTTGCTTCTTAATTAAGAAACCATAAGTCGCACTTTTTTGGCGTGTGGTACTTGAAACATGTTACAAAGCTTCATTATCAAAAATTTCTGGGGACTACTACTTTTTAAACTTACCCCCACCCCTCCGTCCACTTTTAATTATCATGTTACATTTTTCTAAAGTCAATTAACTAATTAGATTATATTAAGTGGATATTTTAAATAAAAAATTTAGAGATTTAAAAACTATACGAAAAGTACTATAAATTGCAATTTTTTTACATATCAATATGATGAAAAAATACATCATAAAATGTTTATCAAAATTCTTATAGTGTGACTCTAAAAATAAGAAACCATGACAACTAAAAGTGAACGAAGGAAGTACCAAACAATAAAGTTTGATTTATATTATGTTTTCCATAATCTTAAAGTAACTTGTACAATCATCTAGACAGAAACAGAATGCAGACACAGACAGTGATGTGATTTCAGTTTATAGCAAAAAATGCCTATGTTTTACATGAAACATGCCCACGTTGGTAAAAAGTTCTTTTCCTTCAGACTAGTCACGTTGTTTATTTTAAAGCACTTAATCATAATTACAATTTAATTTCCTTTATTGCAATGAGATGTATACTGAATAATCAAATTTAGATATTCCATTACATCTTGAAAGCTTGGCCATTCAATTTATAGTTAATCATGATTAGGACTCGCTGTTCCTGTTGTTCAGTTTGTCTTGTGCAGGAGATGAAATTTTCATAAGCCACATGCATCCGAATAGTCATCTCAAAAGTCGAGAATATTCAAATATCGTTTTTCATGGTACATTTCACAGCAGGAGTTAGCCTTGAACACTTCTCATCAAGTAATCAAAACGAAACATATATATAGACTACTTGCATCCGTTAATACAAACGCATAATTTATTCGTTTTAGTTATGATATCAACTCTGCCTATGTGATTGTAAAGCAAATAGACGATCACTGTAAAACCTTAGAATATCGAAAGATAAGATACATATAATCAACCCCAATTAATGAAGCACATGTATTAACTATAGATGAGGTTCCATGAGGAAATAATACGTGGTCTCCCTCATCATCACAACTCCAATACTTATAACGTATACAGAGCGCAAACTTGGTGGTGGTATTCTAAGGTAAAGGACAATTAGTAGAATATATGACCAAACAAGCCTGTGAAAAGTAAATGCAATAATGAATAGTTAATCCTAACCATCCCTAGCCAAATTCACATTTCCAAATATTTACGACACTTTTCGATTCATTTGCATCAAGACGTAGACGCAAAACTCCCATATAGCTGGTAAGAGTATGAAAAACCATACAGCTAAAGTAAGCAAACTATAGTGTTCCTCGTCAGAGTTTTCACCCTTTCTTTAGGGACACATGTGCATGAGCAAAAATGCAGCTAGCCTAAAAACTCGTATTACTTCATTAAAGTACACACTGATCATTCTAGTTCTACATTTTAGACCCCCCCAAAACCCTCGTCCACAAAATAAAAACAAGAAAATAATAAGGGTTTGGAGAAAAAAAAAAAAAAAGAGAAGGAAAAACAAACAGACCTGGGAGAATGCCCCGAGGACAATACTTCAGCATCAAAGGAAACAAGTTATACATTCAGCTATAGTCTCACCCTATATACCACCATCATCATTCAACAGATGCGTTGTTAACACATTAAAGGACCTGTGAGAATGTCGAACCTGTGTAATTTGACAACTATAGCAGCACGCAAGGGTAAATTTGTGTGCCTTCCATGCAGTGGCAGCCCCAACAAGAGTCCATTCGTCCAAGTTGTTTAATTTTCCTTTCTGCTGAAGTTATCCGCTCTAGGCATGAACCACCTGCGAAATACAACCACATAACCGTATGATCCTCATGTATCCAGCTCTAAGGCTTTTGACAGCATCTCTAATTTCACCAAGTAGTGGATCATCTGAATGTTTCACGGGAACAGCTAGAGCGGCAAACTGGGATGGAACAACTTCTGAAGGATAGACTCCTCTGTCAGAAAATCCTCAGAATGTCAGTAACTAGGGAGACACGATGAAGATGTTGTCACATATCAACAAGAAGTTGATGATAATCTTATGAACAATTGATGAAAAGCAGAATTCAATAACAATCAACACAACCTATATGATCATTGAAAAATTACTTCTATTAGGAAAAAAAGTTCTGACTAAATTACCAGTAAGGAGTCTGAGGTAATAAATGATATCTAAGCAGAACTTCAGACAAATTTTGGACATGGTAACAGAAGAAATATGGTCTAAATTGATGTATTTGTCCTGCCACATGTGGTCACCAGTACACCTTAATTGCTTGATTTAACGCCTATTTGCTTAGAGCATAGTTGTGTGTGCCTCAAATGCACCACTGTATCCAATCTTGATAATAATTAGATGTTCCAACCATATGATTCCTACATCTGAGACAAGCTAGCGCTTAGCAGTTTAAAAACCACCAGACTAAGGAGAGTGACTAGCTAATGTTTTTAAGTTTTTCTCTAAGAAGAGAACACTGGAACTAATGGAGCATTATTATGTTCAGATCATACATCAACTCTCCTGTTTCAAGAAATGATACACAAACAACCCGTGCTCTCTATGTTTCTAACCAGGACAGAGAAACCAGGCAAGAATAATCAAGACCAGATAGATTGGTATTAAAAAATAGCTTAAATGATTTCATTGTGCTCGTCTTATCACCTATAAGAAGCAACCAACTTATCAATAATGTCAACATTGAGTTTGCTTTCTTCATTCTGGTTTTGAGAACAAAAGGGACACTTATAATGCACAGTAGAAGACAACTTATCCTGCTGGAAACATGAACTAGTTCATACACCATCATGTGAAAGGTGAAAATAAAAGATACGAAGCTGTATAGACATAAGGACTGTACCTATTCAAGCATGATACGTCTAGTGTCAGTTTCACCTTCTTGCCAGTAGTAAAATTCATAAAATGAAGCTGCAACTCAAGTTTCTCAACTGCAAACGTGAAGTCAAGTGTTCAGTATAAAGATGTCCCATGCTTATACTACCAAAATAGTTTAAATTATCTGCCAATAGCATTGACTACTAAAAACCTACTCCATAAGAACAAATTTACTGTTTATTGCAGAAGAATTTAGTTTCCAATAAATTGCAGTAAAAGTACAGGCATGAAGTGCCATCTAGGCATGAAATTCATCTGTCTATCAATCCTAAAATATGAATTAATTCACAATTCCTTCCTTTTGGTGATAAAAGAACTAAAGAATCATGCGATATAACCATGCAGCCAAACATAATAATTAACAGTATTCATCTCCAGGGGACAGCAAAGCCATCACTAGTAGTCACTTATCTTCAATTTTCTTAGTACATTTCCATGCTAGAAACCTAATACATGAAATGTAGTGTGTAAGAGGAGCTCAACAACTTGAGAACATGAAAAATGACAACAATCATCAGAATTGCATAGCTAGAAATACAAAAAGGATGTGCAACAAACAAGCGACACAGCCTGATGTGAGACTTACAAGACAAGAGAAAGAAAACTTTAAGGTGGATGAAAAGAATAACAAATAGCCCCTTGAAAGGAAGAGACACAATGGAAATGGCAGAATACATCGACAAGTCCTTAAACTTGCCATTAAATTTCTCTTAGACTCTCAAACTATGGCATGTCCCGGTTGAGCACCTAAACATAGGATAAAGTTCTCTTATTAGACACTTCCCACTCAAATATTGGGAAAACCTTTGCACTTGTTCCCAAGCGCTGTTACGCAGATAAGCTGATTAATCACTTAAAATAGGTCGCCTCCTTTAATTGTATGCATTAACCTCAATAAGGGGGAAAACCTCATGCATGTTCAAAATGATGCTGATGTGTATTATTAAAGGAGGCAATTTTATGTTATTAACTTATCAACATAAGGGGGCTTGTGAACACACACAAAAACTTTTCCAAAATATGAGTTGGAAGTGTCTAATAGGAATACTTCATCATTTGTTTGGGTGTTTAATTGGAACATGCCATAGTTCGAGTGCTAAATGAAATTTACTCACAAGTTTAAGGGGCTATAAATGTATTCAGCCAAAGGAAATGTTAATCTAAAATTAAATTAGAACTAAATAGGAAGACAGAATGAGTCTTCCCACAACGGTACCTTTTGTGACCAATCTTGCAAGACACACAACAGCACAACTAAATTAAATAAGAACGCATACAAATTAGAATTTACTACCCCTAATCCAACAATATTAAAATATTCACACTGTTCAGTTTTACATGAGGCTTTCTATTTTAGAAAATTCCAACATGTTAAACCATTCTATTAATGATATATTCAATGTAACTTCTGCAAATTTCAGGATTTTGCAGAAGTAAATCTATTCAAATGTTCTCTCAAATTAACTTTACACAGATTATTTTAATTTCACACCATCAATATAGCATAAAAATCATATATGTTAGCATGTTAAAATTCCATACCTAGTCAAAAAATGTCAGATAATATAGGGTAGAATCCTAGGACTAATTAAACAACCTCAAACATTAATATAGGGTAGAAGCCTAGAAGGACTAATTAAGCAACCTCAAACATTAATTCTAAATTATTGAAATTACAGCAATAAATGACCCTAAAATAATTGTCAGCAAGCGCCTGATGCTAGAGAAGTAGAGGCCTAAGTGCAAACAGATATCATAAGCAGAAGTCAGCAGGTCGAGAAATGAAAGAAAGAATCCAACAACAATACCAGTTGGAGCGGAAAAGGTAATATCAGCCAAGTTACGGAACTGTGTTTGTGCCTTTTGCACCTCGGCGACCACATCAAGCGAGTTGCCTAAAAGAGAACGGGTAACCTGCACATATTATCAATATACTTGCATTAATCCCAAGAAGCTTGAAGTATCTAGGAAGAATTCAAAAAGCAGCTCAGCAAGGTTAGCTGTTAAAGATTTCTTTTAAAGCGCAAGTTGTTAAAGTCGAAGTTCTAAGTTCTAACACAGTTCCGGACATGAAAAAGAACATCTGTATTTGAGAATCGTTTTACTGATAGTTCCTCATTTTGTGTCCAACAATCAATGGCCCAAAATAAATCTTTCGGTGGATTTAATAGTTATTTGCGCGGGAATTATATCAGTTGCTTCAGCATCTTTTTTCTAAGCTTCAAAAGCAGCAGACGTAATAGGCAGACATGTGTGATTTCAATGTTTAAACAATGATGTGGATGTTGACTTGGGTGTTAGAAAATAGTGATGAGTTGGGATCGATATTATAGCAAAAGGGGAGAATTTTGAAGTTTAAAGGTTAAATAGGTTACAAGTCTATCACACCATAACGCGCCCATTGCATGGAAGCTAAGGGAGTCTCATCATGGTATGGATAATGCATGGACATGTCTTCATGAGGAAGTTTCAGCACATTTCAGCCCAATCCTGGTAGGCCAAGCAAGTCATCCGGTAGTCACGGCGTGGAGTGAAACAGAGTATTAATGGGTGAGTTCCAGAAAATAGTCGGATCTACTTTGAGTCTAACACATGAAGGTTGCCCAGATGTCGACCAGATCAGGCATTAGCCTCACTGCCACATTACCCAAGGAAGTTTGCTGCCAAGGAAGCTTAATGACCATCAAACAACTAAGGCGTGAAACTTGTCTGGCAAGCCAAGTAACTTGCACATTACCCACGCGGTGGCCCCAACAACATATGCCACAGCGTGAAACCTCAACCACTGTAAAAGGAGTTCCAAGATTTTGTCCAAAAACTCAAGTCATGAGTTACGGGACATGTTTTGGAGAGAAATTACACCCTAAGACTTGATCAAACAACAAAGGTAGGATCAGTAATTTGGGATATTTAATGCTTATAAATGCTAGCCCTTCAAAGACCTATTCTAGGTGCTTAGATTGCTAAAAAAAAGTTCTTCAAAAGGACAAGAGTTGGGGTGTTGATCCTTTTAAGGTAATTTCTCCACCTTGGCTTGATAAATTAGTATCAATGTGATATGGGTAAACTATGTAATATGTATGGTAGATATTAGTTATTTCATGGAGGTTGGAGTGGTGCTCACATCAAGGGGTATTAATGGTGGTTAGTGGATAGAAAAACTTGAAGGGGTTGGTGGTTGTAATTAATGACCATGAATGATCAAAAAAGTCGTTAATGGACTATCGGAATGGTGGAAATAGGATGGGTGAGTAAAGACCTCACCCTTAGTTATGTAATGGTTTGATGGCCTAGAGCTGAAATCCAATAGTTGAAATTGAACTAGATAAGCCTTGATTGACATGTTTAGACCTTTATGTACGTAGATTGAACTAAGTAAACCTTGAATGATATGTTTAGGTCTTATCAGGTGCTAACCGGATTCTTTTTCATAGGCCAAGCACGTGGAAGGATATTTTAAGGGATAGCGATGAGACTCGAACTCAGGACCTTTATCTGCTCTACTTTGATACCATATTGAAGTGTATGATCATCCCATCTGAAGACTTAAATCGTTCGAGAGAACATTTAAATTACTCAATTATGGGTTCAACATCTAGCACAATTATACATGGTTTGGCACAATTTGAAGCAAGCTTGATCACTCTGTATTTAACTGACACTCAGCCTCTAAATCTATGCATCTATTTGATAATCTATGATAACACAGTTACCACTGATGGTCATCAAGAGGGCATTGACAGCTTGAAGCAATGTCTCTTTCAGCAATTCCATACCAAGGACCTAACTATTTCCTAGGTATTGAAGTAGCTCAGTCAATATCAAGTATTGTTATTTCACAATGAAGTATGCACAGGACATACTTGAGAAAACAAGGATGGCAAACTGTAGACCTATCAATACCCCATGCATCTGAATGTTAAGCTTCTCCCAGGTCAAAGGGGACCTCTAAGAGACCCTAGGTGAAACAAGAGATCAGTTGGAAAACTGAAATTTCTCTGTATAACACGATCTGAGATTTTATTTTTAGAGAGTATCATCAGTGGGTTTCTAGATTCTCCATCTGAAGCTCATTGAGACGCATTAGTCTGTATTCTTCGGTTCTGCTCCAGGAAACAGGTGACATTATTTGAATTAAGGACACTATTGGGTATGCACAAGTTGATTGAGTATGGTCTCCGTCTAATCAACATTTTAAATATGGATATAGTGTTCCAGTTGAGACAATCTTGTATATTAGAAGAGCAAGAAGCAACGCATGATTGCGAAATCCAGCATTGGAGCTAAATATCAATCCATGGTTGTAGCAACCTAGAACTCAATAAACAAATATTGAAAGAGTTGAAGTTTGAAGAATTAAACAACTATTCTCAAATTTCATGTAAATAAACGGGTTGATAGGTCTTCCCGGTGCAGGTTATGCCATGGAGTGCTAATCACGTGACCCCTTTTCAGGGCGACATAATCACCACAAGCCAATAAGAAAATGTGTTAATCACGAACTATATATCCTTGTTTGACTAGCCTGAAGTTTAAAAAAGAAAGACTTTTGAACTTGTGGTCCAAGACTAAAACAAGTCATAATGTTTTTGTAGCTTAAATCATCTCATTAAGAGTTTTAAGAAAAACGATACAGGTGAATTTTTACAAATTTATCAGTATAAAGGGTATGTTGGTAATGAGCAACTGAGTAGCACAAAAATAGTTCTCGCAGATTATGTAGAGAACTAATAAAGTTGACTACAGCATCTACATTGTAACAATCATGTGCATCTGCCGCCAAGCTAGTCCAAAAAGAAAGTAAAGAATTACAATTACCCTTAACCATTTGTACCTTCCTCGTTTGTGATGCCCTATTTAGTTTTGATGAAATTTTCCACAAAATAACTTCCTCATTTGTGAACCTCCATAACCATGTGTTAAGAGGATAACATTATGCATTTTCAAACCTCTAACCCCAACGCCTCCATCCTTTTTCCCTTTAAAACTGTATATCCCAATTGATAAGATTGAATTATTTCTCGTTTCTATTTTCTTGACATAGAAAGTCTCTAAGAACCTTGTCAATTTTCTTTGCAACAAAAGCAGGTACAGGGAATAACAACATAGCTATTTACTAGTCTTCCACCAAGAGAAAGATATTGATTAGACAACCTTTTATGCATTTTTCAAGAACACCATCCCATGAAGCAATTGACTTGTATTTATTCCCCAGAGGTAGTCCCAAATAAGTAGAAGGTAGAGTCCAACATTGCAGCCTAGAATACTTGCTAACAGTTGAAGATTGTGGACCTCATTTACTGGAAACATCTGACTCTTATGCAGGTTTATATGGAGGCCAGTGACTGCCTCAAAAAGTAACAAAACAAGTCTAAGATAGTGCATCTGTTCTTCCTCGGCATCACATTAAATCAGTGATTCATCTGCATGGAGGATGTGAGAAATTGCAGGTCCATCTTGACTCCTCAAGCCTACTGAATATTCCCTAATCCAGTTAAGTTCCAGTGCACTGTGAAGCATCTTGCTAAGGCCTTCCATAATAAGAATGAAAATAATAGGAGATGGTGATCCCCTTGTCTGACCTTAGTGGGTTTGAAAAAACCTGTTCTGAGAGCCGTTTACTAGAACCAACATCTTAGCTGCGGAAATACAGAGGTGTATCCATCTTGTTCATGTTGGTCCATAACCCATGGTGCTTAACACATTCAAAAGAAAGCTCCAATGAATGTAATCAAATGCTTTCTCTATCTCATTAAGAATAAAATGAAAATTTTAAAAGTTAAATTGTAAGGAAATTTACATAAATAGTCAGCTAGATTCACTATTTACTTTTCTTAGCCGATATACAAAGATTATACACGATTTTACACATATTTTATATCGATTTACATATATTATACATCCACCAGCTCTTTTTAGTTTATGGGGTTGGGTGGTGACTGTTTAGGTTAAATCTTCAAGATTGTTTCTATATGTAGAAATGTGTCGTTCTTTTGGGACAAAATAAAAGGAAAAGTGTGCGACATAAACTAGACAGGAAGAGTATCAGCTTTCACAAGATCCCAATTCTTCAATCTGCATTTTCAGAGGGTTATCAAGGAAGTCTCAAACACAACCTTTGCTAGGTGCCATATGTTACTAGGTAATTCAAGTTTGCATTTGATTCTCAAACTTTTTCTTAGTACAACTCTGTATGCTGTGCAAATTACTGGGATGACGCAAGCAGTGCATTTAATCTTATTGAAGCTTGTTGATTATGGTATATTTAGATAGTGTAGATATGAGAATATTTAAATAAGGTATGATTAGATAGTCTAGATATGAGAGTATTCCCTAATCCCTTTAATTAGGTAGTTAGGAGATTATGTAATATTATATTAGTTTCTTTCCTTATTTACATTATTTGTAACAACTATTTAATCCCAACTTGGGGGAATGATCAATCAATTCAATTCTCAATATCTCTTCTTTTTCTTCTTCTAATTTCTCATGGTATCAGAGCCACAAGGCTGTTTTTTCAGCCCCGCCTCTCCCTGAATGTTTTCTTTCAGTAACAGAAACTGAAGAAAAAAGAAGGGAGGGATCGATCAATTAGTTGTTAAATCAACCATATCAGAAAAGTGTCGATTCTCACCTTTCTCTTTCTTCTCTCTTTCTCCGGGTCATTTAAACTTTGTCTAATTACATCTGGTTATCTACTTCTTTGTTTCTCCATATCTGTTGAAGACGCTTACTTTTTTACTTCATCGGTAATTCTTTTTGTGACAAATAAAAATGCCTCATAACCAAGCTGATAATCAGATTACTCAAAATCAGATTGTTAAGTCAATTGTTTCTTCTACACCATCACTGGTAATTACTACTGTAAAGTTAGATGGTAGTGGTGATTTCACCTCCTGGGAAGCCTCTATAGAATTGTGGTTTATAGGTCAAGGATTTGAAGATCACTTGCTCAAAAACAGTAGTAATATTGGACTGATAGACCTGCTTGGGTAGAAATAGATGCACAATTGTGTAGTCTTCGTGGAATTTACTTGATCCTAAGTTCTTAAATTTGTTTCAGTCTTGTAAAACTTGTTACAAAGTGTGGAACAAAGCCAAAACTTTGTATACAAATGATATACAACTCATTTTCAAAAGTGTGTCAGATATTGTTCATCTACAACAAAATCAACAAGACATGGCAACTTATTTGGGACAGGTAGAATCCTTAAAGGATAAATTTGATTCTCTTATGCCTTCTACTGACAAATTAGATGAGCATGAGACACAAAGAGACAGGTTCTTTATGGTCTTGGCTTTGATGGGGTTGCGAGCAGACCTAACCTCAGTTCATGACCAAATCCTTTCTAGCCCATTTGTTTCTACCTTGGAAGAAGTATTTGCAAGATTACTACGCATCGCATCTGCACCACCAGAGGTAAATTCTTATGATGCATCTATCATGGCTGTCCAAACTAACAATTTCCAAGGTGGATACCGAAAAGGAAAATGGAGGAATAATAAACATTGCACTCATTGTAATAAGGGAGGGCATGTAAGAGAGGAATGTCGGCTTCTTCATGGTAAGCCTCCACACAATAATGATCGTCCTCAATACACAACAAATATTGCTCATAATGGAGATGGTATTCTACCTACACCTAATGACAAGGATGGATCATCTCAACTTGCCACTTTAACGGGAGCAGACTATAATGAATACCTTCAGTACCAAACATCAAGGCAACAATTATCAACCTCATCAGCTGCTTCACAGTACAACTAGGTAACTCCTTCGCTTATGTCGCATAGTCTTCATCTCAAGGACAATGGATTCTTGATTCTAGTGCTTCTGACCATATTTCTGGTAACAAAAATACTCTCTCTACTCTTACTACCCCTTCTACCTTCTCTAGTGTTACTTTGGCTAATGGATCAAAGACTATCGTAAAAGGGATAGGTATAGCTCACCCTCTACCTTCCATACCTTTAAAATCAGTCCTTTTTGCACTTGAATGCCCGTATAATCTTATTTCCATTAGCAAATTGACAAAAAAACTGAAATGTGTTGTAACCTTCCTTGATGATTCTGTTATTGTGCAGGATCGGAGTACGGGATAGATGATTGGAAAAAGACATAAGTCACAAGGATTGTACCTATTGTCTATTCCAACACCACATCTTGCTTTCACTTTCGTTGTTTCTTCTGAATTGTTCCATAGTCAATTGGGTGATCCAAGTCTCTTGTAATTGCAGAACATGGTCCCCAGTTTATCTAGTTTATCTTTGGTAGAATGTGAGTCGTGTCAGCTTGAGAAACATACTCATACCTCTTTCCCAAAGCGCGTCAATAATAGGGCCACCTCTATGTTTGAAATTGTTCATTCTAATATATGGGGTCCAAGACGTGTCAATTCTTCCTTAAGTTTTCATTTTGTTACTTTTATTGATGACTATTCTAGGTGAACATGGTTATTTTCAATGAAAAATAGATCTGAATTGTTCTCTTTCTTTCAGAAATTTTGTGTTGATATTCACAATCAATTTGGTATTTCCATTAAGAAGTTAATCAGTAATAATGCATGAGAATACTTCTCTCTCTTCTTCTATGTCATTCCAGGGCATATTGCACTTGTCTTCTTATGCATATACTCCTTAACAAAATGGAGTTGCTGAGCAAAATAACATACATCTAATTGAAACAGCTCGGACATTGCTCATTCACAATCATGTCCCTTTACATTCTTGGGGTGATGTTATTAGTGCTTGTCATTTAATCAATCGCATGACTTCATCTGTTTTGCAGTACCAAAGTCCATACTTAGTCCACCAAAATTTGTTTCCCCTTCCTCCTTTGTGTTTAGTTGCACCTGTTTTGTTCATAATCTTACCCTTGGAAAAGATAAACTTCAGCACAAGGCTTTCAAATGTGTCTTTCTCAATATTCTCATCTATAAAAAGGTTACAAATGCTTTGATCCCTCTACTAATAAGTACTTGATCTTGTTACTTTTTTCGAGACTTCTCCATATGTTTCTCCTAATATGGAAAATCAAAAGAACATATCAGTCCTTCCAGTTCCAACTATTCCACCCTCAGCTTCACCTCCAACTTTTAAGGTCTATTTCTGACGACCTCAACCTCCTTTTGAGCTTGCTAATCCAATTAGTATTTCCAACTCTAATACAGGTACACAAAGCAATCCTGGTGACTCATCATTACTTGCTCCAACAATGTTTTCTGCTTCGGTCAAGCACTAATCAGATGATCTTCCCATTGCTCTTCGCAAAGGTACTAGAACTACTGCCAATCAAACTCCCATTTATACTTATTTAAGGTATCATCGTCTGTCACCTTCATATCATGCCTTAGGAGCTTGTTCCTTTACTTAGAGGCAAAATCACAGTTGGTTGTCGTTGGGGATTCACAGTTCAGGTAGGCTTGGATGGAGCTATTGATCATCTCAAATTGAGATTGGTTGCTAAGGGATACACTCAGATTTATGACATTGATTATGGAGATACTTTTTCACCAGTTGCCAAGATGGCTTATGTCCATCTTTTTATCTCTGTGTCAACAATGAATCATTGGCCCCTTTTTCAATTGGACATAAAAAATGCATTCCTACATGGAGCGCTTGCTGAAGAGATATATATAGAGCAACAACCGAGTTTGTTGCTCAAGGGGAGTCTAGGCTAGTTTGTAAACATCGTCGATCCCTCTATGGTCTCAAGCATTCTCCTAGAACATGGTTTGGTCGTTTTCGAGCTATTGTCCAACAATTTGGAATTATCCGAATGAAAGTTGATCACTTTGTATTCTGTAGGCATTCATCTCACGACGAACATATCTTTTTAATTGTCTATGTTGATGATATTGTTATCACATGAGATGATCATAAAGGTATTGCTCAACTCAAACAACACCTCCCAAGTCACTTTCAAACTAAGGATTTGGGCAAGTTGAAATACTTTCTAGGCATTGAAGTGGCACAGTCTAGCCACGGGATTGTTATTACTCAAAGGAAATATGCCTAAGACATTTTGGAAGACGGTGGTATGTTGGATTGCAAACACGTGGACAGTCCAATGGATCCAAATATTAAGCTTATTCCAAGATAGAGGAAGCCTCTAAAAGATCCTAACAAATATTGGAGACTTGTTGGCATACTCAACTATCTCATGATCACACGACCAAACATCTCATTTGTTGTTAGTGTAGTTAGCCAATTTTTGCAATCACCTTGTGATAGTCACTGGAATGCAGTGATTCGCATCCTACGATATATCAAAAGCTCCCTAGGACAAGGTTTATTCTATCAAGATAAGGGACATACCAATATTGTTGGATATTCTGATGCAGATTGGGCAGGATCTCCTTTGCAGTCCACTTCTGATTACTATGTTCTAATTGGAGGCAATATCTTGGAAAAATAAAAAGCAAATTGCCGTAGCTAGATCAAGCACAGCTATGGCACTGGCTACGTGTGAGGTTATATGATTGAGACAACTTCTCCACGAATTGAAGATGGCAGGAGATGAACCGATGACATTGATTTGTGATAACCAAGTTGCACTACATATCGCTTCTAATACAGTGTTCCATGAAAGAACGAAGCACATTGAGATAGATTGTCACTTCATTCGAGAAAAGATTAAGTCTGGATACATTGCCACAAGTTTTGTCAACTCAAAAGATCAACTGGCAGATATTTTCACAAAATCACTCTGAGGATCTAGAATCGACTATATATGTGGCAAACTAGGATCTTATGACTTATATGCTCCAGCTTGAGGGGGAGTGTTAATTATGGTATATTTGGATAGTGTAGATATGAGAACATTTAAATAAGGTATGATTAGACAGTCTAGATATGGGAATATTCCCTAATCCCTTTAATTAGGCAGTTAGGAGATCATGCAATATTTTATTAGTTTCTTTCCTTATTTACATAATCTATAACAACTATTTAATCCCATCAACTTGAGGAATGATCAATCAATTCAATTCCCAATATCTATTCTTTTTCTTCTTCTAATTTCTCAAAATTGTTGTCAATGTGAGAAAGGTCGTAATTTACATAGATATACAAAATTGTCTATTGTTGCTTTGGAAATTCATTAGCTTGTGCTTTTTACCTGCATTTCTTGCGCGGGAGTTCTAGCACCAAATTTCTTTGAGATCTCAGCCTTTAACACAAATCTCAATGCAGCACAAGCATTGATATTTGGGAAATTCTACAGAGCCAAAATGTAGCACATCAAAATAAAATCAAACTAGGAAATGAAATACAGGACAGTTTTTCTTAGCATTATCATGAATTTTACCTTTGTGATTAGTAGATCGTTCAAATTGTTAGAGATGATGATGCTTGGATTTGGACCAACAGTCGCCTTCAAACTGGAATTATCAAAAAAATAAAAATCTAAACAATCACAACATAGGTAGAACATAAATTTTTTCGAAAACGTAATCGTGAAAAATAGTAGGAAAATTGTAAGAGAAACCTTTGAACCAACAAATCAAGATAGTTGAGGATGATAATGTAATGGCCATTCCCTTTCCTCACATTCTGAATGACAAACATCTAAAAACAATAATAAATGATGTATGTTAGTGACAGAAGAAAAAGCTTGAAGCATTATAACTCAGGACAGAGGCGACCTGCATATCTTGACGTAGGAATCTACAACACGATCTCCTCATTAGATGTTCCTTAACAGAAATGATAGTATCGGCACAATTTGGTTCTCCCTTAAGTTTCAAGGAAGAATGCAAGGATCTAGTCAGAGTTGCAACTTTTCTTTCTGAAATTTTTAAAGCCTCCTTGATAGTGGCCACCTTATTATGAGGCACCTGCATTACCATAAACCGTTCGTATAGTACTTGAATCATAAAAAGAGTAAGTTGTCTAAGCCACTAGTAAACTACATCCCAAAACTAGATTAAATTGGTCATAGCAAGTACGACGAGTTGGACAGAGCAGAGGAATAGCATTATATATGTCACAAACAAAATATACAGAAGTTTTTTGCTAATATCAAACATGTTATCTTTAATTTCTCAAGCTTCTAAGTCCTCTAAAAAGAGAAGGCAAAAACATTTAATAAATGATATCCACATCATGAGCAAATGAAAAAAAAACATGTCTAAATCCTTCCTCACACAGACACATGCACACATGCAGAGGATGATAAACTGTAAGACAATTGTTCTTAATGTCTTCATCGCATAAAGACAAAGAACCTGAAACGTAAGAAAATTTCTTGAATATTAGAAGGTAAGAAGTGCTAACTAGTTATTCAAGAAGCATGGTCACTTAAAAACAAGTTGATGCATCTTGCCATCTTTCAGGTGTGCCACAATTAAATCTGATGAATAGACCTGAACTCCAGTCTGTACCAGATAAATTAGTAGAATATAAATTTATGATGATTATGTTCCTCATGCCCTCACAACATACAGAAGACAAGCTTCAACTGGGAAGAAAAAGGAACTAAAACCGATGATTGAGCCCTCATAACTGTAGAGCAACCACATATATTGACCGGGACAACTAAGAGCACTTACACTGTCAATAAAATGGATATCGAGCTACAAATACAGAAAGGATAATAATTGACATATAAAGTCTCAGACCAATGGCAATCTTATATATATATATATATATATATATATATATATATATAAGAGAATCCAAGGCCCGCCTACTTGGCAAGCCACAAATCAGGAATGTATTTAACTATTTTTACAGAGTTTTGACAATTAATTACCCAAATCACCACCCCTTCAGACTAAACCGTTGCATCCTCAAAAGTTCAAAAAAACACTTTAGCACTCCCCCCCCCCCCTAACACCCCTATGATCTCCTTCCTAATCTCTCTGTTTTTCAGCCCATAATACCTTCACACTTTCACCATAAAAGACACGTCTTCAGTGTTCTTAATTCCCTTACATCTCTCTATTATTTCTCCCAAACATTATTACTTTATGCTCTTCCTTTTTTTCATGATCTTTTTTTTTTCTTTTTTTCTTTTTTTTTTTTTTTTTTGAGATAAGGGTAGCTTTGTATTCACACAAAAAATTTATCATTCAATGAATGATGAATTGGAAACTTACAACCCCACAGAGTGGTGGGCGCACCCCCCTTTGGGTACTTTTAAAGTTCCCTGTGAAATCTACCAAATCTACTGTCTCCCCTACCAACTCTTGTTTACACCAAAAAAATAGCAGGCTTATACGCTTCATCTTAATCATCTGTATGTTGACACTCTGATCTTCAAAGCACTTATCATTCCTTTCTCTCCATAAGGTCCACCATGTACAAGCTGGTATTGTCTTCCACCAATCTTCTTCTCTCCCTCTTTTGCCAATTCCTGACCATCGATTCATCAACTCCAAGGTTGTCTTGTGCATCACACAACTAACTCCTAAAATGCACAAGAAACTGCTCCAAAGGCTTAGGCAGTGTTGCAATGCATAAACAAATCACTATTGACTTCTGCTTCCCGATCACACATAAAACAGCTAGAACATATCTGCCATCCTCTTTTCTGCAGTGCCTCATGTGTGAGGCACGCTTTCCTGCACATAGCCATGAGAAACAAGTCACTTTTGGTGGACTTCTGGCTTTCCAGATTGCCTTCCAAGGCCCTGTGTCTATTGCTATTTGGTTGGAATTGATATTCCAGTAACATGACTTGACTGTGAAGTAGCCTTTGCGGTGTAGTTTCCAGATTCGCTTGTCTGGGCTCATAGAAATACCAGGGGAAGTGTATAATGTTCTCAGAAGGCCTGCTACTTGTCCAATTTCTCAGTCATTCATTGCTCTCCTGAAGAGTAAGTTCCAGCCTTGTTAGCTCCATACCAGAGAGATAGTATCATTTTTTTATAAGCTCAAAGAGTATAATTGGGGGAATAAGTTCCTCAAGCTATTCTGCCCTACCCAAACTTCATCCCAGAAAGCAGTTTTCAGATCATTACCAACACCAATGGAGATGTTGTTAATAAAGTAAGGCCAAAGTCTCCTAATTGTTTTCCAGACACTACAACCAAATGTGCTCATGACTTCTTCAGTTATCCCGTGGCTGAGTAAGCCACACTTTTCTTTTTTTCATGATTCATAATCATATCCATGTCTATTATTGTTGAAGATAGAGAGAAACAAACTTTGGTGGTCGGCTTCTTAGTTTTGTTCTTTGTTTTTGCCGGAATTGAATTAACCATCTTCCTCAAAGCATCTTGGTGGATTCTTAGTTGATGTGCTCTGGCTGTTGGAAGTAGTCAACATCTCTTTCGCTGATCTCCACAACAACATCAAAACAAATGTGGTACCTAAATCTACTCCCATTCTCTTATTACATTGATTACAAATTTCAAACATCTTCGAAATTAGCAAAAACTACGGTTTGTCCTTTTACTTTGTAGAATTCTTTTAAAGGTATTCTTTTGTGCTTTGCGGGAGATATTAGGATAGTCAAGAAGGTCGGAGAAGTAGCGCGAACAAGTAAAGAAAAAATCCAAACCTTTGTCATTACATGATTACATATTGCTCTATAATTTAGTTTTATATAGGAATTTTTGGGGAAAAAAACAGAGTTCTTCTGCACTCTATTCTTTAGGAGCAAATTAATTGAAGGGGCCAACAATCCTTTGCTACAGGGTTAAGAAGCCACAATAAGTTAAGAATTACTGCTACTTAAGATAATTTAGTATGTTTTAATGTTGTTTGGTATACATTAATGGTGAAAAATGATGCTTGATTATACAATAGTAAATCAACCAATAATCAAAAGGAAATTATCAAGAAACAAATGTTACAATCCAAAAAATTATAAAAGATATATAAGACTTGCAATCTTTCATTAAAAGTTATTGAGATATACTAACAATGTCAAATTTTCTAATTTGAATGTTCTTAACATCTTTAAGTTTTTCCTTAGTTTAAACATTCACATTCGTAAGTTTAATAAGGTCATATATAACCGCGCAAAGCGCAGGTAAATTATCTAGTAGATCAATAAGTCAATAAATCCAATTACAAGTTTTTAGCGATGGGCAAAATTCAGAAGTAAAATTTACATTTAATGACATAACATCAACAAATATAACCTAGCAACACCACCAAGTTTTGAGCTAAAGAAGGAACACCAAGGATGGAGAAATAAATAACGGTCCTGGCAAATAAAATGATAGATTGAAAAAGAAGTTTTCCTGTTAGCTTCATTCCTTATTGAACATTTCCTAAACTTTTGGACAGCAAATATAACCAGCACCTCAAAGTATCCTAGAAGTGATCGGTACACCAAACAGCAGAGTGTAATCAAAATTTGATTTCTATAAAGTACCTCCTGCGGGGCCATTTCACAGGCTGATGACCTCTCACTAGAAATTATATCACCCTGGGTGCCTCTTGAGACGGTTACAGAATTATGAAGTGAATGATTGATCTTTGACATTTGAGACTTCTGAATTCCAGAATTCAAGAGTTGACATTTTTCCTGTATGCATTAGTGAATTATGTAAAAAAAAATGGCAACAAGATCATAAAAATAGATTGACATAAATACTACCAGCAGTTTCTCCTTCTTGACACGCCTCCAGTGGAACTTTGCTTTCTCATGTACAAGCTGACATAACAACATTATTGCTTCAACAGCTCTGTGTTACCATTACAAATTAGAGAGATGACACACTTTCCAAACACACACTAATCTGATGTCAAAATAAATGAACATTAGTTATGTTGGAAAAACAAAGGTGAAACAAGAATTTACCTTTTCTCCTGAAAATTGGAAACTGATGCTTTCTGAAAAGATCAGGAAATCAGTGTCAATAGTTATTAAAACTTCCTGTGGTGTTAAGAAGAATGCATTAAACAATTGATCTATTATTATCTTGGTTTTCATTATCTCTGAAACATGAATCAATGTATCCCCAAGCAAAGAAACCTGAGCGAGAATTTGACTGTGCAAAATATCGTATGTCTTTGCCTTCTGCATCCGGGTGACAATGTCTTCCACCATTTCAATCTACAACAATTTAGTGGCAAATAATAATGATGATAAGACAAAACGAATCAATATCGGTTATTTTATATCTAGAAGCAAATCCCACCAACACAGACATTTCTAAAGCATATTTTGAAGTGAGAAGACTATACCGCTGGCATAGTAAGCCTTTCTTTAGGCAAAGATATCCACTCATCTGCATCATCCATAAATTTGGAATTAATCTGCAAGGCGAAGAGGAAGATTTTTCATTTCCCAGGCTCTCTTCAGAATAAGTGTCATCCAGGCAAGCAATAAAGAAAGACCATAAAGAAATCTTACATCTTTCCACTGTCTGAGTTCATCATGAGCTCTGTGCAATTCTTTTCCACTATCATCAGGATTTCCCGAAGTTCCTGGATGATTACCGACCCCTCTCTGGAGTTTTGGGCTCCTATGAGACATGATAATCTCATTTGTGTGTTCCATATCTCCAAATGTCAATTCTTCACTGCTTCTTTTATGGGCAGAAGAGTTTCTAGGTCTGCCAATAGATTGATTGGATCTAGGAGATTGCATCACTTCGTCTATAGAGAAACATATAGAGTTGGATTGTGCCAGCGAGTGATGCCCCTTTGCTGATGGACTTCGTGAAGACCATTTTACGGGAGTCTGCAGAATATGGTTATATAAGTACTAAGTGAATATTGTATGCAAGTTGCAAAGTTCCAACCTAAAAAGGTATCAGAAACTCATTCAGCTAGCGTGTGCATAGAAGCCACAATAAGGATTTAGAGTTATAAATTGAATGAAACACCAAATTCATAATTGAAAAGAAGATCCAGCCATGTCCATGTTCACATTTCAGTTTCAATATTCCATAATTAACAAAAAAGGAAGAACAATTGTCAAAGACAGTAGCGTCTTTTAGGAATAAAGGACAACACCACATTGATAAAAGAGAATAAAATAGAGGGCAAAATAACCATAGGGAAGTAGTAAATAAGCAAATTATCATGGCTCATGTAGGACATAGGTCTGCATACTGACACTACAAAATAGTTAATGATGGGAGTAAACAACACTTAACGGAATAGAATGATGTACTTACCTTTTCAACTACCAAAGATTCTAGATTCTGAATAGAGGAAGAAGCAGCGCAAGCAGAAGAAGACTTATTTTTCTCTCGAGGATCAATTTCGAGTTTAGGGAGACCTGTTTCAGACTGAATATTCCCATCTAATATTGCTGACGATAGATGAGAGCTCTCATCCCTGGAGATTCTCGAATCCTCATTGTTTCCCAGTCCATTAGTTTGCTCAAGGAGCTTAGCTTCTATGCTATATGTCCTGTCTGGTTGCCTTAACACTTTGCTTCCTTTGACAACTGGTGAACCAAACTGTTCTTCAGTTAATGTGGATGAAGAATACCAGTTGCCAGCCGTTGCAGTCACAGATGGTCCATCTGTCACATTACTAATTGAAGATGCATTTTTTACCAGACCAAAGCTTTTCAGATGTTCATCATCCAACTTTGATTCTTTAAAAGGGCTAGACTGATGTTCAGTCCACTTTGACTGCAAGGACTTTTCTGGAGTAAATACCAATTTTTGAGCAATAGCAATCACTTCCTCTCGCCCTGAATAATCAACCAATGGGGAATCAGTTCTAGAAATCAGTGATATCTTCTGTCTGAGGTTATTCGGTGTAACCATGTCATTTTTCTTCCCTGACAAAGAAAACCTTGATGAAGACGAGGGGTCTGCAGGCTTCAACAGTTGATCCATGGGGAGGATACCAGCATCAAGATGATTTAGAGATTTCCCTGGCTTTTCTGGACCAAAAGATTGTTCACATTGAATTACATCTTCACTACTTGAAAGAGCCTTACTCCAACTACCACCTGGGGTGGACGTTTTTCTTTCTCCCTCCTTCATAGTAGAACATGAAAATTGCTCCTCTGTACAAGTCATAGCGGCATCCAGACATTTGACTCCCATATCTAGGTTCCTTTTCTTCAATATAGAATCCAAAGGAGGTGTTTTTGGAAATTCTAAAGCTCTAACGCCCATGTGGGGGATTTTGTCACCACGGGAAGAAGAGAATGCAGAAGCCTTAAGCCTTTCAAGTTTGGAAATGCTCTTCTGGAGGGATGCTGAACTTGTCCAAGGTCCTCTCTTTCCATTGCTCAAAAAGGAAATGGGATCTTCCAGGAAAGGCAGTTTGGAAATGCTCTTCTGGAGGGATGCTGAACTTGTCCAAGGTCCTCTCTTTTCATTGCTCAAAAAGGAAATGAGATCTTCCAGGGAAGACACTGCTGTTGAATTCTGTTTGACAGGTGAAGGACTACCCATGACTATTAGTCTTTGTGTAGCTGGTGAAGAGGACACTAAATCTACCAACGGAGATTCCCTATCACATGGAAACCCACAAAATTCACCACGCTCATCATTGTTACTACATAGGGCATCACTATTTTCTACCACAGAAGCATCCTTGACAGACATATTATTTTCACCAAAATCCTGCAATTTAAACAACGAAAAAACATGAAGTCAGTGCACTGGGAGAAAGCACAGTAGCTTAAGCCTAATTTCCTAACCAGAAAAATCATTTACTATAACTATTTGACTCAAACAAATCACTCAGGAACATGGATCAAGCATATTTGTTTGACAGTTTAACAAGTAATTTAACCCCAATTGGTATGTACAAGATTGTAAAATAATGCATCCCTAAACACATCAGCTACTTGACATTCAACAAAGACTTTAGCCCCAATATGATTTGTACAGGACTGTAGAACACTGCATCGATAAACAAGACACTAACCACCAATAGATTAACTTAATTGATTAACCACCACCACCACCACACACACACACACAAGAATTAAGAAACAATACAGAAGCACATGACCAGATATTATAAATGCATTTGAAGATGCATGGGATTTACCATATGTAAAATATGACTGACACAGGAATCACTCTAACCGAGTTAATCGGTCATACTTTAGTCTATGCAATTAGAATGAGACTCAGGGTCCAATGCACCTTTTGTTCTAAAAGAATTGGTGATGGCAAGTAAATGATCATATCTTATATTTGAAGTCATCTAATTGTCAAATAAGCTCAGTTTCAAGAACTTCAGAGAAGAAAACACTACAGACATGAACATTATGTCAAATGGAAAATGATGAAGTATTTACATAGATGTAAACTAAAGAACTGATTTATAGACAAGCACCAACCATGTGGGGTCCCAAGATGGTGTAAACATATGAAAGTAACAGATCGATGCTAGTGATTGTGCATTTAAGCAACAGAATTAACGAACCATAACTTGGCTACTTACATTACTTAACTGCTTCGGTGACTGGTTTACTCTATCGTCATAATTATCTGGTGCTGGAACAGTGGATCTAAGTGATGAATCACCATCAACAACACGAGAAAGAAACTTATAGCCATCATCTGCATCAATTTTCTGGCACAAAGGTTCAGGTGGCATTTTAAGACTAACAACTGCATTTGCTTCTTGTTCTCCATTTCCACTTAAATCCATCATTGTACTTCCAACCTCCATTTCCTTGCTTGTTGGTGACTTTGGAACACTGGTATCTCCTGAAACAGAAACTGCATGCAATCTCTCTTGGCCTTCAGCTAAAAGAGCTTCTAAATCAGGAGAGAGTATCCCATAATCATATCTTCGCGAGTTTTCTCCAATCAGACTCATGTCACTTGAATCACTAATGCCACTAAAATTGGCAACGGGCATAGAAGATTGAGAAATTGGCTTATTGGCCATCGTCAGTTCCATGGAACTACGTTGACTGGTCTGTGTCGGTGTTTTCTCTTCAAATGATACTTCTGTTGGGGTCTTCAAGTCTATCCCTGAATCTGATCTAACAAATCTGCGGAAGTGCATGGAGAAAGCTGTTGAATCCATAGTAATATCATGATTTTCGTCTGACGCTGCTGAGTCTGATAGTCGGCCTGGCCTTATAAAATTGGGAGATACTGGACCGAAAAAATTATCTTCTGCACAAAAGAAAGGACAAACAGTACACTACTGTCACAAACTCTAAAGGGTTTAACATTCCGATCAAATCAACATAATTATGTCTAATGGAACAAACCCCTCAAAACTGAAAAAAAAAACTTTCAACCAACAGACCAAAAAAATGGCTCTTTTCCCATTTCCTATTCAATGACCTCAAAGACCACATATTCCTTCCAGCTAACAAATCTATTAGCATGTTCACACGCAAAAGCAGCTATCCTGATATGAGATATCATAGAAGTCCTTTCACAAAATGTGGCCCAATTCAAAAGGGCATTAAAGGATGCAGATAACAGATAAAAATAAAAAGGAGCCGAAATCCTAATTATTCAGTCTCTCAAAATAACAACTATTCAAGCAATAAAAACCATACATAAACTCTTCTTTTTTTCGAGAAAGACATACATAACCTCCTCCTATCTCTAGCATGAAGATGATCAATACAAGGTACGCGCATGTTGTAGTTGTACATTGTACACTAAATAGAGTACATTCGTAAGTTCTACAAACAGGGGCTGGGGTGCCATGACACCTATAACCAAGGGCGGATCCGCAACGTACATTTGGTGCCAAAGACACACTTAAGCTCTGAAGCGAGCGCAAACCATGTTGAGTGTTTGCCTTGCCTAATGTGTGCTTGAATGTCATCAAGGCTCTGAGACATACTTTTTCTTGTCAATGAAGCTTTCCTAAAGAGGAGCACTAAACAAATGATGTCACTTTATCATTAAAAAAAATTAATTTCTTTGTCCATATATTTGTTATTCATGCTTATTTTATGAGCCTTGGATTAAACATATATATATATATATATATATATATATATATATATATATATATATATATATATATTTTTTTTTTTTTTTTTTTTTTTTTCTTTCTTTTATCATTATGCTCATTTTCTTATACTGTTTTAGGTCCACAGACAGGGACCTAAAACACTTGAAATCTCATATGTTAATTGAAGTCCCAACTACTAACCAAATTAGAATTTCCATCTTTCTAGTTGAAAACTATTGGTCCCTTTGAAACTCTAATTGATCAAATTAAAGATTCGTTTCTTTTGTTTATTAGATTCAAAATTTTGTGGATAGTTATGGTGTTCAATTTCAGTTTAAATTTTTTTGGCATTCAAATCATGCTGAGAATGTTGTATGCTTCAGCAGATAATATGAATTGACTTTTGATTTGCTTTTCAAGACTTCTATTTGAGTTCTATACTATTTCGTCCCAGAGAATCATAAGCATCTGCATAGGTAACATTTGGATCATAATACATTGTAATCTTGTGTTGATTTTTCAATTAATTAGGAGTATTAAATAAGAAGACCTCAAATCACCATAGCTTAAATCTATCTTACATACATACATACACAGATAGAAGAGGACGGAGAAAGAAAGCACTTGCCATCATTTGAAGTAGCAGAACCGAAATTGCTGCCAGGAGAAGGTGATTCCTCAGGTCTTAAAAACGACCTAGGCAAAGCCATCTCATCATCCCCATCCTCGTCTTCATCCTCATCATTTCCTTCATCGCCATCTTCTCTATCCTCCTTGAGCAACCAGGACTCTTTGGGATCGTCCACCAAATGATCAAAACCTAGGTTCACCTCTTCACTTTCACTGTTATTTTCAGCTTTGCCGGAGAGGTTGGGAGGTGTTTCGTACTCTTCATCACGGTCGAAGAAGTGTACAGAAGTCATCTCAGCAAAGCTGACTCTTCGAGCTCGCTTCCTCTGCATCGCCATGGTGGTACCGCCGTCCGAGTTCTCTGCGTTGTTGTTGTTGTGAATTTGCCGGCGGTCCTCGCTGGTGCCGCCGGTGGCGTCAGTCGTCGGCGCTGACATGGTAGCGAATTGGGATGTGGAATTTCAAAATTTTGAAATTACTGTGAAATTCATTGCAGTCCGGAGATTAGGGCTCGTTTGTACTACACTCAATGGCAAGCAAATGAGTGATCTTTTTTTTTGTGCGGGAAAGGCAAAATGTATTCCGTTTAAAATACTCACATTTTTTTATAAACTTCTAGATTTGTCATCTATCCTATATTAAAAAATATTGTTCTCTTCGTTCATTTTACTTGTCACACTTTAACTTAGCATATCCAAAATAATTATATATTTAGACATGTTATCAAACAATTCCCTATTAAATGATGTCTTGAAAAATAAGTAATTAACATTGAGGGTCAAAAGTAAAATATGGAAAAAAAATTATTTTCTTTTCTTTTTCTTGATATATCAAAAGTGACAAGTAAAAATGAAAATTTATTTTAGAAATAAGTGACAAGTAAATGTGAATGGAGGGAGTATTTAAATTTTTTAAGTTATTATTTTAATAAATGAAATGGGAAAATGCATAAGTACCTTCAACCTATGCCCGAAATTCCAGAGACACGCTTATACTATAAAAGGTCCTATTACCCCCGAACTTATTTTATAAATAATTTTCTACCCCTTTTCGGCCTATGTGGCACTATCAACCAGATAGCTTGAAAAAATTAACACTCGCTGGGCCCAGAAGATAGTGCCACGTAGGTCTAAAAGGGGTAGAAAATAATTTATAAAATAAGTTCGGGTTAATAGGACTTTAGTATAGTATAAGCGTGTCTTTGAGATTTCGAGCATAGATTGGGCCGTTGGGGGTACTTATGCATTTTCCCAAATGAAATTTTCATAATTTGTGAAGAATTTTTATACTTTCTCCTTTTAAAAAAGAATGGTCTAAGTTGACTTAGCACGAATTTTATTAATTTTAATGATGGAATTATTAATTTTATTTTAATAACGAATAAGTGCTCTCACAAAAAATGGATGAATGGGTGCACGAACAATAATTTCTTTTTCTATAAATCGAGACTCATTTACGAATATTATGTCATCTATAAAACAAAGTTAACTGTCTTACGGGAAAAGGGAAGGTACCAAACTAAAAGATCAAACTTAAATAAATATAAAACAGAAAATATTTTAATTCAACTTAATAACTTGCAACCCATGTACTTTGGTTTCTGTTTGAGCTAATGTTGGCTTATTAGGTTATTGGTTGAAGGTAAAACGGTGGAGACTTGTGTCTCATCACACCAATTGAGCCACCCTTGAATTTAAAATTTTGCAAGTACACAAAGTATAGTAGTTTCTGAAAAAAAACAGTATTCTTTTCTTAATTATTGCATTTATGTATAGTATTATTTAGAGTCACAAAATACACTTAGTGTAAACTTACCAAGCTTGGTAATACTCACACATTGAGATTACAGAACTGTAGGATTCTCTCACAAAATGTCAACCATATAAATGTGTGTGTATAATGTTCAAAAAGTTACTTAGCAAGGATTTGTTTCTCCACCAAATTATCGTCTGATAATTGAGTAGGTGGTTCTTCGTCCTTGTTTGCTTTAATTATATCGACTCTCGTTCTCAAAAAGCTAGGTTGATTCGTCGAAGATAGAAGTCTCGCCCACATCCTGTCTGTAATCACAACCTTGTTTTGTTTCTCAATGATTCTCTGTTATATAAAAGTACATCATATATTAGTGCTGCCAATCTTGAGCATCATAAGGTAAGAAGGATAACCGTATTGTATGTAATACGAAATGAAACGAGTTAGAGGAAATGAAACTCACATTAAAGGGTATGTAAGCATGTCTGTTATTGACAGGACCAACTGTAAAGCCTGTGTAGCCAGCCATTGCTCCATGTACAGCGCTTTGCGCTAGAAGAGTGCAATACACATTGTCAGATGCATTACTTGGAATAGCCCGAATCATGTATGTGGGATCTGCACAGAGATGAGATCGAGAAGCAGGTTGTTAGCTAGGGTCCTCATCAAATTGGCATTCATTCAAAGCAATAATAATTACCAACCTATATATTTAAGATTAATGAGCATCTTCTTTTGTTTCGAGAAATGCTCCTGCAAAAAGGTTCGTAGTGTTTAGTACAACTGCACACAATGTAGTGTTCAATGAACGCGCACTTAATGTAGGACGATCATTAAGTAGATCCCAATGACGAATTGTACCTTTATCCTTTCCGAGATCCATAAGCCAACATCTTGTAAAAGCTTATTCCCTGAAGGATCAGTGGATTTCAAACTCTCGGAAACTAGCTCTTGTCCGGCACCTTCAGCTATGACTATAACCATGTGTCCATTGTCTTTGAGCCTATGTTCGATATACTCAAACAGACCACCACTTCCTTCAAGATAGAAAGGGGATTCTGGAATCAAACAGCAGTCAACATCTCGACTAGCAAGAGTAGCATACATCGCTATGAACCCTGCACAAATGAATACATGTTACGTTGAGAAACACAAGCCAGAGACAATTTCTACTATTTATATGCAGTGGATCAGCTTTGTCATGTATGTGTAGGTGTATCGACAATCTGAATTTACGTTTGAATACAAACCTCAAATATTGCATATCTAGGAACGAAAAAGAACTGGTTAAGACCTTAAAAAAGTCAAGAGAAGGTATAGCATGTGAAGATTACCACTATCCCGTCCCATCAATTTGACAAGGCCAATTCCATTCTCAAAACTGGTAGCTTCAACATGAGCAGCACTAATAGCACGTTGTGCTTCCTCAACGGCGGAGTCAAAACCGAAAGACTTGTCAATAACCTGAAGAGAAGCAGAAAGCTCACTAATTTAGTTTGGTTACCTACTGAATATTTTTGTACTTGTTGAATAACAAGTACAACATGTCATATAATCTATATGAAAAAGTAGTTACCGGTATATCATTGTCGATTGTCTTGGGGATTCCAGCAACTGCAACATTGAGACCACGCCTTCTAATTTCCTGTAGGAGAAGAGACAGAATAAACTTGAGTGACACAGTTTCATTATTTTCACCATCAACACACTAAATATTACATCACATCAAGTGGTTACATTAGAATGACCAATTGATCTAAAACATGTTCTTCTGAAGTATTATTCTGGAATGGTTACGGATTAAGGGCTAAGAAGGTCTACCTCAAATATCACCGCGGCCCCTCTCTGGGTTCCGTCTCCTCCAATTATATAAACCTTGAAAACAAAAGGCAACATGAATATCTTTACAGGATGCACATATTAGATGGAAAGAAAATACCCTGAGTTGCTTCTTAAATGAATTATCCTGAGTTAGTTCACTAATAAAGTTTTACCTGATTAATTCCTCGGTCCTGAATACTATCTACTATTTTCTTGGTAACATGACCTCCTCGAGATGTCCCAAGAATTGTTCCACCACGTTTATGGATATCATTGACAACCTTTGGTGTCAACGGAATCGTGTTTTTGGAATAGAAACCTCGATATCCTCCCTACACATCCACACATTTCATTAGTTCTGATGCAGATATGCATAAAGAAATCTTTTTGAATTACGAATCAAAATAGAATGTACTGGTTAAAACATAGCAGAAGATCAAGATTACAAACTTCGAAAGACTAATGAAGTTTGATTTCAACCATTTTTGTTTGTTAAGTTTGATTTCAACCTTACTCCTTGTGTTCCTAAAAATTCCCAAAGTTATGCATTATACTTTGGATTGCGAGAACTATTAATCTAGTTGCTGCAATCCTCTTCAAGATGAGTCTTGATGCTACTGGTTCTACAACTATCTATCAAGCATTTTGATGAGCAGAGTTTTAAATAAAAGGGACACCAAATATGTAGCCATTGTCACAAGTAAAGTTGCTTTATTTTTCGAAGGCTTAATACATAAACAAACATTCATTTGGCCTCAACTAGCAAGTAAGCACTCCAACTTTGGAAGTGTACATCTAGACACCTCAACTCGTCTCCTCCACTGTGTCAGTTGAACACTCCAACTTGCAAAACGATCATCTAGAAACCTCCAAAACTTATGTGCCACATCAGCGTTGGGTATCCACGAGACACCAGTGAGGACAAGTTGAAGTGTTAATTAGTTGCCAATTGAGACCAAGTTAAGGTGTCTGTTTATGTATTATGCAATTGCTTGAATGTATTACTGTGACATGGAATGAAATGTATACTCACATCTATCCCCATGACTCTGCTTACGCCATACATGTAGTGTAGGCCACATACTATTTCCCTGATAACTGTATTGAGACCGGGACATAAGCCTCCACATGTTACAATACATGCATAAACATCATCTGGCTCAAAATAAACCTGAAAAATCATCCAGAACATTCACATTTAATTCGACAAAACCATAGAATCTGGATGCTGAATATGCAGTAGTTACATTAGATAACTTCATATACCTTTTGGCAAGGACCAGCTCGACGAAAATGTAACCCTCTTGGACTGTTCTTGTGGACAACAACCTGTTAATTTGTAGGCAAACATGTAAGCAGAAAAAAACCTTGTCCAACCAATATTCCATTAAGGGATATCTATCATATACATACTATTCAGTATTCCCTCAAAATATCATGAAACCTAAGTTTGTTTCAGCAGATCTTAGACTATCTTTGTTTATGTTCTTTCAGGAATATGGAGGAGGCAGAAAATTCCGCCAACGATATAAGCATTGTAATTAAGACAAATTAAAACGACTTTTGCCTCCGTACACATAATTGCTTCTCCAAATGATTAGAAGGGAATCCACAAATATTTTTTCCATTTAAACAGAACTGACCTTTTCGGCAACTGTATCATCCTCATCGACAAAATACTGCCTGGAAAAATGTTAAAATTTTAGTTGATCAACCTGATCCTCTTGAACTTTATACATAAGCAACCAAAACTAAAGGAGAATAATATCAGGTGACTTACTTAACGACTGAATATGAAGGATTATGCTGCAATGGATTAGTATATGTCTGCAATAACAGGACAAGTATTTAGTACTTGATCAAAATAGAGACTCTTTATCCCTTGGAGAGTATAGATCATAGAAAAAATTGGAAGCACAAACACCTCATAGAGCAAAAATCGAGTTCATTTATCAGATGATCACTCAACTAATAGTTATTCTCTCAAAAGGTCAGAAAATTGGAATCAAGAAGAAATGTGACTTTCTGAGATAATAACAATGACGACCTGAGAAATCAATCATGTTCCACCAACTGCTTCTTTATAAATAAACAAATATAAAGAAAGTATCAACTTGATCATACACAAAAAAAATTCAATCATATTGCAACACTACCAGTACTTTTGTTCAATATTCAACATGGGGGAATCAAAAGGAAACTTGTATACCAATTAATTAATCAATTGAATCTAGATGAGAATTCACAAATAAATAAGAAGAAACAAAATAACTTTTAAAAAAAAGGAGTCATAAGTTATAAGCTCGACCAATCATACTAGCTCTAAAAATAAAAGATAGGTAGAGGTAAAGAACGCATACAGGAAGATTCGGAATGTAATCAGACAAATGAGGAATGTCTTCTAGAACATAACTATCATCACCGATCACAATTTTCTTCTTCTGCTGCTGTGAATTAGTCACTTCTCCCATTGAACAACTTATATTATTCAAATGATGCACTGCACAACTATCATCTAATGATCCCATAATTCAATTCAAATTTAACTATTTATCTCAAAATGAAACAAATGAATTACCCCCAAAATTGCTAAAACAAAGTTGAGCAGACCCTCTCTGAAATTTCAACTAAAAATAGTCAACAAAAGTAACATGTAAAATACAAAAAATACACAGGTGGCAACTGTTTATTGAATTTTTCTCGTGGTTTTTTGGTCAACAGTTCATGAAAAGTTATTACAAAGAAATGAAAGGACTCAAATTGTTTTGAGTGTTCTGGAAATTAGAAGATTCTCTAATTTATATTCTAGATTCTGTCAAATATGGATTTCACTTAGAAAAAATAAAAAGAAGGGTGCTAACACTTTGAATATTTTAGTAAACTGACGTTAAGTGTAGCATGTCAATCGTCAAGCCTCACGCCTTCATTATTCTTTATTTTTCTATTCAGCAATCAACTGCCACTTGTTGTTTTGCCCTTGTCCAAATACACGCCACAAATTTTCATTTTAACACGAGCATATTATTTCTGTCGTTTCAAAATAAGTGTCAACGAAATTGATGTCTTTTAAAAAGGTATGCAAAATAAAGTTTTTGGAGTTGAATACTACTTATTATTGTTTTGAAATTTTAAAACAATACTTACATTAGAGCAAATTCTTTTACTTTATTTTTGGAGTTGAATACTACTTATTATTGTTTTGAAATTTTAAAACAATACTTACATTAGAGCAAATTCTTTTACACTTATTTTTGGGATGGAGGCTATTAGTCTTATTACTTCCTCTGTCTAAAATTATTTATCCTTTTCCTAAAAGGCAATTATCTTAAATTTTAGAAATTTAAAATAAAATTAATTATTTTTTATCATTTTGTCCTTAGTATAGTTTTTTCTTGAAAACTACAAAATTCATAAGATGCAACTTTTTTTCCCTGCTTTCTTGTTCCTCCTTATCTGCCACCATATCTTCACCCAAACTTTGTATCTCTAGTGAATAAAAAAGAAAACTCAGAGTGCCTTGCTTTTTCTAGTGGGAGCCTGGGAGGGGACGTTTCTAGACTCTACTAGTTGTGGAGATGTTAAAATGGGAAATTTAAAAAATTATATCATCCAACATAAAATATTCAATTAGTATCTAATATTATATCTTATATCAGGGGAAATATAATATATAATATGTCAATTTTGTGTGACAGCGTATAATAATATATAAATATAATTATACATAATATAGATTAAATTATATATAATAGTATATTGTTTTATATTACACTGATTTGAGTGGATCTTCTATTAGTTTTCCTGGAGGGGTTTGGTACCTATTTTAAGTTTTTGTTAAAAAGCCTCTTATTGAAAGGTAAATTACTATTTAACAAAAGCGATTCGACACTATTTGTAAATGAATCCAACCAACAATGACTTGGGAAACCCATTATCTCAAGGGGCTAACCTAAGATATTGACATGTACATGTAACCTCTAATTAGAACTTTAATCAAATGACACAAAAGGGTCTTCTCAAAAGCCAAGATGAGGAGAATTTAGTACTATGGCGAATTAATACATAAAAATTACATTAAATATATATTGTTGTTGTTATTATTATGTTATCAACAAGGTTCAGGCATCAGCAGAAGATAGAGAGCAAAACATTTTCCCCTTAATTAACGTGTATCCTTAAAAAAAATTCGGAGAGAATGCAATTATACAAAACACTGATAAGAAAAAAAATATCCGATCGTATATATATGGTCTCTATTCATATAATATAAAGGTTAATAAGAATATTTTAAGAATTCTATGGTTTATAATTAACTAATATAAAAAAAATATTGAGGATTTACTGGTTAAGTAACACATGCCATGGGATACAAGAAAGAAAATGGAGAATGGAATATTAGCAGTAGATCTCGGAACAAAGAAGCTTTACATTTTGCTTCGAAACTACAAAGTGAATGCAATCAACTTCATCTGCCTCAAGGAAATATTGGCCTCTCTGGGTTCATACACCACGCGCCATTGTGCTTGCCCACAGATCTGCTGGACTCTTGGCCTAGGAGCATACTGAAATCAATAACACGCCATGTTAGACGCTGATTATGGCCAGCATTAAGATTCAACCATATAATGCACGCCAAGGCTCTTGAGTTTCTTTTGAAGACTTTGTTGCATCCCAGGCTATCTTTTCTCCTGAGAAACTAAGAGATGAGAAGCTAGCCAAATGCTGTCCTATCTCATGTATCACCTGGAAGTTAGAAAGTGAGATCTGTATTAGTATACTTTATTTTTTCACCTTTTTTTTCTTTGGCTGGGAGGAGGGAGGAGAAGTAACTGCTAACTCTATCGAGCCTCCTACTGAGATAGAGAAATGATATTCTCCAAGTAAACACTTTGGACATTGATCAAATTACAGACAGGTAGGCTTAGATCCTTCATTCTGATCAGAGAATTTTGGAGGATAAATGGCATAATATTCAAGTCGATAGCTCTAATTCAACTACATCAATCAAATCCCTAGAACCACAACATTGGTTGCTTAAGAAACAACAACATACCAATGTAATGCCACAAGTGGACTCATAGATATAGAGGTTGTTTCGGCGACTTAAAATAAAGCACTTCCAAGCAGTTTGAAAGAGAGAAGTAACAACAGCAAAATAATGTGAATGGTTGCTTAAGAAAACCTTCACAGCAATTACCAGCTTTCAAAACATGTAGTTGCTTCCACAAATCCGTCTATTTTCACAAGTCCATTCCTTAATCAACTTGATTTATTTTTCTGCTACTGTCAGAGGAAAGGGGAATAATGGTGTTATATTACTCTATAAGACTTAAAGTCAATGTATGGCTTAAAATATCTTGATCTGTTTGAACTCAAGCAACTTTTCCACTCAGGTTTGATTTTTGCAGCTGTATTAACTTACTACCTGCATACATAAGCCATTCAGCTCGGCCAGCTGCATTAGGATATATCCAAGTTAACTGCACTAGAGCTAAATTATTCTATTTTAAGTGCTTCTTCCATTCTGTTTTTAGCAGTAATTAATCAAGTTATCTTTTATGTTAATTGTCATAGAAAATGAAGTAAATAACATTAATATTATCTAAGACTTCAATTTTTGATTATATTTAACCAAAGACAATATATGGCTTTGTCTATCTTGATCAGCCTGAACTCAAGCAACCAAGAGCTGGTTTTTTTGCCACTCTGGATTGAATTTTGCAGCTGTATAAACTTACTGCCTGGCATACATAAGCCATTCAGCTCGGCTAGCTGCAATAGGATATATATCAAAGTTAATTGCATGAGAGCCAAATTATTCTATTTTATAGTGCTTTCTTTCAGTCTGTTTTCAGCTACACATTCCTTAATCAAGTTAGTTTTCTGTTGTCACAGGAAATGCAACAGTGATATTATCAGACGTAAAATTGATCATATTAAATCAAAGACAATTTATGGCTTTGTCTATCTTGATCTGCATGAATTTCAGCAATCAAGAGCTGGTTTTTGCCATTTTGGTTTGATTTTGCAGCTGTAATAACTTACTGCATGGCAATACATAAGCCACTCAGCTCGGCCAGCTGCAATAGGATACAAAAATAGAAACTGCACTAGGGCTACATTTACTCTTATTTAAAATGCTTTCCCCCTCTCCCCCTCCCACCTCATTTTTAAAACACATGCAGAAATGCGAAAAATAAATAAATACCAGGATTAAATTGTTCAGAAGACTACATTTTGAACAAGGACTACATCTTAAATAAAATTTAGATAAAAAACAAAGAAGCAGCTCTAATGTTAAAAGCACGAAAAACAACCATTTACTGAACAAGCATATGAACATTTATAAAGTACCTCATGTTCCTCTTCTGAAGTCTTACGATGCAAATTTTGACCTTTTTTGCCAATTATAACAAAAGTAGGCATCTTCAGGACTTGAACCAATTGAAGTAAGCAGGCCAACTGTTCGTTAAAAAGCTGCAACGATGGGGGAGGGGTTTGCAAATTTGTGCACAAAGCTTTAGTAAGGTCACTAGAGGCACCTACTTGCAACCCATAAACTGCTATACTGTCAACTGCAACAGAAGTTCTATTTTCCATCTTAAGTTTAGTTGCAGCCACAACAAAAGGGGCTACAATTGTGGGCATATTTGACAACCCATCTCCTACTAACAATGCCAGAACTTCATTGAGAGCACAAGCAAGTGTTGGAGGCTCATAGTTTTCCAGCAGTAACAGAGACACCTAAGAAAACGGAGAAAAAAAATCAAAATATGGTCTATAATCCCCAAAAGCAAAATACCTAACCAATTCAGTACAATGTATGGTAGTAATTTTTCCCTCTATTAGTATCTAAAAAATAAGCTAAAAGTACTGTGAATTTGGTATGAATAACCCTCCATAACTAGGCAATGTTGTAAACACTTCTTTTTGATGACCGTGGTGTTCAAACCAGCTTTTGCGCACCTCGACTAATTCCACATGTACCAGCTACAAGTACCAGATAAAACTCCCTATACAAAAGTTAGGACAGATGGAAAGAAATCACCTCGTGCAGAAATTGAATGTCAAACCAAATGTATCTCAACCCAACTCCATTGACCATCGGGCCACACCCTTGAGTGCAATGTTGTAAACACATTTTACTACACACTATCAATAAAAATTATATTTTGATACATTGCCTTGCCATATATAGTATACACTTTTTTTACACAACCAAATGACTGAAAAAAAATATCTAAACCGCTGGAAATATGCAGAAAGCGTCCAGGAATACATTTTTCTCAGAATCAAAAGCAAAAGGTACCTCGAGATTTGCTCCATTGAGAAAATGAACGACTTCAACCGAAACCTTTTGATCTTTGATTCCGTAACGTTGTAAGGATAAATCGAGCGATTCTTGTCTGAAATGAAATCGATCAAGTAAGAAGATATAATCATACAAGGGGGGAGAGAGGATTGCTTCTTAGTTCTTACCGCCTTTGAAGGTTGGATTTAGGGTTTGGTTGAAGAGCTTCGAAGATGGCGGTGCCGAAGCCGGTTGGATCTCTGAAGAGTAGTATTACTTTTGGGGCTACCTTCATTTCTTCTTCTGCAATGCAATGAAATGGAATTGCCCTAATTCGCCTGTTTATAGTACTGGAAACATTTCGGGTCGTTTGGTACTTCAATTCGGGTTCAAGAAAGATCCATGGAGCACTTAACACCTTGTTTGAATGGTTGTTATCTTTGTATGGTTAGCTTAAATACAATGTTTGATTGTTACTTAGATTGTATTGTGTATATCATTTAAATTCATCATTAGGTAATAACGAAAAGATTCATTTTATGTAACGGCCGACTTGGTGTAATCGCGTCATTACCTTAATATTTTCTTCTCATATTATTTACTTTTCTGATAGGTTTATCACTCAAATTATGAATGTGTGACATTAACGAAGAAATGATACAATATATCCAAATATTGTATTCATAACAATACAGTACAATACAATATGATATATTATAAAACAATGTGTAACAAGTAATAACCATCCAAACAAAGTGTAAGTAACAACAGACAAAATGTATATTATATAAGTAAGAGAGAAGTATTGAAAACATCTCTAAATTTGGGGCGGATTATTGATTTCATTTTTAAACTATAACAACCTTAAAAGCACTCATTTACTTGACTAATTGAACCAAAATACACTCTCTATCTTGCAACATGAGTAAAATACACCCCTAAATTTCCATCAAATTTAGAGGTGTTTTCAACACTTCTCTTGTTTTGTTTTTTTAAAATTAAAAGTTTGTCCTTCTACAAGAGTTTGAGATCATTTGTTGTGTCATGTGACATATCAAGGGTGTATCTAAATTTAGTTAGTCAAATGAAGGGGTGTTTTTAATGTTGTCAATTATTTAGGATGAAACTAATAATTTGCATCTAGTTTAAGGGTGTTTTCAATACTTCTCTTTATAAATACTGTCTATATAATTATGTATATAACTACATATCAAATATGTATATACATATATATCTACATTGTTATTTATACATTGCAGCAATTCATCTTCATCAACGAGTTCATTTCTTTTCGACAAACTTAAATCTCGTCAACACAAATTTTAGGTATGAACTCCTTTCAATGTTTCAAACTTTTTGATATATTATTCATTCAAACAGTTTACATTTGCGATAGGTTTGAACTTAAAAATTTGAATTTTGAAACAGAAGATTTCCTTATTGATATAACATTATTAAATAATTTTGAACTTTGTTAAATTGGTCTATTTGCTCGATTATTAACTTTTAGAATTTACTTGATGACTAAACTAATAACTAAATCGTTACAAACCAATAACCTATAACACGAAAATCATTTACTTAACAGTGATTAATATGAAAGTCAAAAAACAATTAATATAGCTTAAGATGTTCTGAAGAAAGTGTGTATTAAAGGAGCATGTTTGGACGTCGACACTTACTTATTGTTTAAACCGATAACCAAACAGTTACAAATCAATATATCCAGTAAACCAAATCGATAACATACAAAGGCTAAATAACTATCCGGGAAATTAACTCCTCATTTGCTTTAGAACTTGCAAATCGGAACATGATCTTAAGTGGATATCTAGTCGCAGTTATATCCTCTTCTGCAATACAACAGGAAGTATGGGAAAAGAAGAGCACAAATCGCACTCAGCGAAATATGCCAAGAAAATATGTTCCATAGCCAAACTGCATTTACTATGGTTCCTACGCCAGAAAATAGAAGCTAAAACAAAAAACACCTCATTCGATATCCAAAATGTACACGATACTATCACCATCTCGGCTAGTATATGCCTAAGTACCTACAGATAATACATAGATGAGGACATCTTACCTACACAATGCTATCACCATCTTGGCTGCTTTGCTCGTTTTGCTCTCCGTCATCATCTGTATTTTTCTTATCCCCCTTTACACGTTGATGCCTATTTCTATTTCCAGCTTTTGAGCTTCCACCATCAGTTTCGGCAATAAGACCAGTCTGGATTGCTTCCAAATACAACACCTTCACCAAATTCTTGAAGCGTCTTCTGAATGTTGGTACCCGAGAAAATGAACCAACAATGCCCTGCAACCTGTTGGTTTGTAAAAACATTGTTCAATCCTCACTCTAGATTTCAATAAAAAAATAGGTGTACAAGTTTTTCCATGGAAGAGCTGAAGCAAAAGTTATTATATTATGATTGCAAAATGTTACAAGTTCGTAAACCATTTCATAAATATAAACTTACCTCCTAATAACAGCTTGCAACTGTGCTCTCCTCACAGTATCGGTGGATGGAAATCCGGTGTTGTCCCATTCCTCTGGCCTTTCATTTTTGTAACACATTATCAACTTCCTCAGACTAATTTCCTCATCTTCTCCTAATTGTAGTGTTTTTATTTGCTCCTTAATGACTAAGAGCGGCGCAAGGAACCACTCAAACACTTTATCCTTTGGCCAGTTAGACTTTGTCAGTTCCACTTCATCAGCTGTATAGAGCATAAAAGACATTACTTCTTCCTAAAGCTAATACATAGGCGGAAGACGAGGAAGAGAAAAAGGCAGTTTGAGAAAAGACATACAAATTAGTAGGCCCAGAGAGTCGGACTTTGCGGATGCAAGAAGACACTGTAGAATGGACCAAGCAGGCAATTTGATACCTAACTTCTTACAGTCCCCCTTGACAATACATTCCTCAATATCTTTGACATCTATAAAGCCTTCACGCAGGAGTATTCTGCCATTGACCTCACAGGATTTAAAGAGCCAACCCCATACCTGCCGCAGAGTTACATTTGGGTAAAAACATAAAGAACTTAAGTGGGCTGAAGTGATTACACATATGAACTTATATACCTACCTGCATGGGCGTATATTGTTGGATTGCCTGTTTCAGGGTTCGTGATCCATGCGAAACAAGCTTCAAACTGTGTGATCCTTCTCTTTCTTTTTCATTCCTCTGCTCAATTGACTTCTTACTGTCAAGGCCTCCAGAGGAGCTCATATTTCTTCTATATTTAGGCCTGGCTGCCGGAAGAATTCAGAGAATTCAACATTATTGATGGCATCATCAAGTTATTTCATAACATCGATAAATAAGTCGATTTCTTTCAGATCATAATGTAATAAACTAACGTTGGCGGACTACAATATGCTGTCAATACCTCATGAAGCATGACCCTTCCCTCATGTCAAGTAGGTCGTTTGTGTATTCGTCAAATATGGAAACAGCTGCTAGGATGTATGCAAATCCCATGCGAAACGAGTCTTCCTAGCAAAACTCGTGTCACTTCAGTAAGAATCAGACAATGTGCTAAATGAGACATGGTGCCTCCCAAACTTCAAAGCTGGCTCATATGATTACATAGTAAAACGGAGGAAGCAGAGGAAGGAGAGCAAATAGACCTGATGAACCACAACCCCACTGTAAAGTGCAAGAGCAAAACTTGAAAAGAAGGACGCTACCACGGATCCAACAACAGCTAAAGGCCACAAAAAGATTGCAAGGCCAGCAAAAGGTACACAAACCGTCTCCAGAAATGGGCCTTCTCTTCCAATTAAGTCTTCTAGTAGCCTCTTCCAGCCCCTGAACAGCATGAATGGGCTCTTCGAAAGAGCAAGAACGGTAATAAGGGGCACATCCACTGGAATCGCAAGCAGAGAAACCAAAATGCAACTTGGCAGCTTTGACAACCTAGGACACAACACGATAATGAAAATATGGTACGCTGGAATCTACAATCTCTGCCTAATGCTTTTAAAAAAGAGGTTCAGACATCACTCACTTCACTTCTATTGGTTTCTCATCTGCATATATTTCCTCTGAAAGCTCGTCCATATAAGAAAAGTAAGAGTGGAAGCAAAAGTCTGTAAAGTCCCGAACTACTGTGCAGCTCCCTTTAAGAGTGGAGATACAACCATCCTGATAATTTTATCAACTATAATATTTGGCATGCAAATTACATGATTACATTTGAACAAACAGAACAACTCAAATTTATACATACAACCACACACACAAAAAACACACATATATGCTCTTTTTAATAGGTACATTTCATGTACATGTTTTTCTATTGAAGAGCTAGAAGTCTTTGGATCTTTTCATGAGCAATCAACTCTATATAACTATAAATAAGTGATCAATTACAAAAAGCCGCCAATATAAAGCATAAACAAACTTGAGAGAAATTCAAAAATGTTATAGAATATAATAGGTGTAAATATTATATCTTCCATATATAGCTAACTTAATTATAGGAGCAGATTCTTAGTTGATTTACTTTGATTAGTTTCCCTTCATAGAAGCATATGTATTTGTATAAGTATCTTGTCTTGATGAATAAAGAAACACAAGTCATTCTCCATATAATATAAGTTACATGGTATCAGAGCAACTCTCTAAGCTGGGATTTTGGCTTTGCCGGAAGTCGCTGTGACTTCACCGGAAGCTACTGTGGCTTCGGGGAAGTAGTTGAGAGCCCTATCTTTCACCTTTAAATCTGGACAGTATTTATGTACAAGAGAAATTGATTGTCTACTGAATCCATTTTGTGGCATCTGGGTTTGGATTGGAACTCTGAAATCTGAAGCTCGATTGTCTGCCTTTCTCGAGTGAAGCTGGTGCTTCAAAATTCTGGACATTCAAGAAGGGTGCTAAGAATATTTGTTGGAGATCTGTTTGTGAACTCAAATCTGAAGTTCGAGTCATTCTGGAGCTGTTTCGATAAGGTTATTTTGTCGGAACTCGAAACTTCCAAACGCAGTATCAAAGAAGACGACCTGTTCATCCTTCTATTTTTTTGGGTTGCTGTCCAGAAAATCTGTTGGCTTCTCAGACATTGCTGTCTTTTCCGGTCAACATCCCCTTCTTTTCTGATTTTTCGGCCAGATTGGTCTTGGAGTGGTCAGATCTGGTTAGTCATTTTATTTTTGGTGATTGTATTGTCTTTTTTTTTTTGGGATTATAGTCTGTTTGGGACTTGTTGGTTTCTCCACCAATTCATTTTGGTACCGTGAGTGTTTTGTTGGGAATATGACTGGCCGTAATCAGGGAACTCAAAGGTCTGATAAAATGATTTTGATTTCCACAAAGGAGTTTGCTGAATTCTCTCGATATCAGAAATTATTGAAGGAATCCAATTCAGTTAATGCCTTTACCGAGTCAGATAAAACATGTCTAATCACCTCTTCAAATAAATGGGTGATTGATTCAGGTGCGCGGTAATCCCAACATTTTTACTAGTTTTCAGTCACACAAAGCTCCCTCTCTGGTTACTGTAGCTGATGGATCAACTTATATGGGAATGTTAAACCAACCTCCACTATTACCTTGTCATCAGTATTAAGTCTACCAAAGCTGGCCTTCAATTTGATTTCTGTTAGCAAAGTTACCAGAGACCTTAATTGTTATATTTCGTTCTTTCCGGATCATTGTTTGTTTCGTGATCTTAAGCCGAATCAGGTTATTGGTAAAGGACATGTATCTGACGATCTCTATATTTTGGATGAATGGGGGCCTCAGTTTGTTGCATGCTCTAGTGTTGTGTCTCCATTTGAAGCACATTGTCGATTGGGACATCCTTCTCTACCTTGCTAAAGATGCTTTGTCCGCAATTCCAGAATATTTCTTCATTAGAATATGAGTCATGTTGATTTGCAAAACATCATCGCAGCTCATTAAGTCCAAGGACATAAGAGGGCTGAGTCAGCTTTTGAGTTGGTTCATTATGATGTTTGGGGAAGTAGGGCGGAGGTGCCATTCCTCACGTTTACCGTTGTCCCCATACTTCACTCTTTCAACACTTGTATACTTTCTAAAGAGTCAGGCATGCCCCTGTCTTCCGCCCGCCTTTGAAGGCTAGCTCCTGCTTCGGAGCTTCATCCCCACATGTCACATATTGGAAAAGGCAAACAAAAAAGGGGAACTCAGTCAATAGACAAAGAAAAAAAGGGATATGTTACACAAAAACAATCCAATGTTTGTCTTTCTAAGGATTTATTTTCCTTGTCGTAGTTCATATTCAGGAAAAATTCAGCTTTTTCTTCTTATTGTGGAAACGGAGGGAAGGCAAAGGTCCGTAGGAGGACAACTATCAGTATTAGCTGACTGGTGACGAGGATAAATCTTAAAGTGTTCTTTCATCCGCGTTTTCCCTTATGGCAGATTCGAAAAGTATCCCATCTTTTAATCTTTAATCTCATAAAAGAGGAATCTCGCCGCCCTAAAGCATCGTACCATTATTGGAATTGGAATCAGCCAGGCCTTTAAGGCTTCTATCTCTTCTCCTGTTGATTTTCTTTGTTTTGTCACCTCGCTTCGTTTGACTTTCAACTATGCAAATAAATAGGCGCCAGTGCCTATTTATTCTCTTGCCCTTCCTTCTCTTGTGCCGGGCGTGTGATCGATTGGAAAGCTCCTTCCCCTTTTCGCCTGGAAGAGGGTAATCTCTTTTGGCAGCTCAATCCTCACGGTAATAATTATGCCAATTTTGCCTAACCATGCCCTGTCATTTCCAAAACCGGGCATAAGTATTTTATTATTTTTGTGGATGATTTTTCTCGTATGACTTGGATTTATTTCATGAAGAGTCACTCAGAAGTGTTTACTCATTTTTGTGCCTTCTATGCTGAAATTAAAACACAATTCAATACGTATGCTAAGGAGTGATAATGCTAAAGAATATATGTCAGAATCATTTCAATCATACATGAGACAACACGGTATTCTCCACCAGTCTTCATGTGTTGATACACCCTCTCAAAATGGAGTTGCTAAGAGGAAGAATAGGCATCTACTTGAGACAACTTGAGCACTTTTGTTCCAAATGAAGGTTCCTAAACAGTTTTGGGCAGATGCAATCTCTACGGCTTGTTTTCTGATTAATCGTATGCCATCCACTGTTCTTGCTGGTAATGTGCCTTACAGTGTTCTGTTTCCAAACAAGTCACTATTTCCCGTAGAACCTAAGGTGTTTGGAAGCACTTGTTATGTTCGAAATGTTCGACCATCTGTCACTAAGTTGGATCCAAAGGCATTGAAGTGCCTTTTTTGGGTTATTCTCGTCTTCAGAAGGGGTATCGATGTTATTCTGCTGAACTTGGCAAATATTTGGTATCAACTGATGTGGTATTTTCAAAGACTACACCTTTCTTTTATGCAACTCCCATTTCTACAAGTCAGGGGATGAAGATGAGTGGTTAGTCTATGAGGTCACTGTGTTTTGCCAGAAGAATCAAATATTGTCCCTCCATCTCTCAGATCATCTATTGAGGATCAATTGAGTACTATACCGTCAGCTCCTGCACCATCTACGGTAGTAAGACCTCCGATTGTACAAGTTACTAGAGGAGGCGAGAGGCCAATGATACATGTCCTGCACCAGTCCATTTGTCATCAGATCCTCATTCGTCTAATCTTCCAGAAGATCTTGATCTCCCTATTGCTATTCGCAAAGGTACACGTAGTTGCAAATCTGCATACTCCATTTCTAATTTTGTTTCCTATGGTCATTTATCCCCTATGTCTAAATTTTTTATTTTTTCTCTAGACTCTATCGTTGATCCTAAGACAGTTAAGGAAGCCTTGAGTCACACTGGATGGTATAATGCAATGCTTGAGGAGATACATGCACTAGATGAGAATCACACTTGGGACTTGGTGGATTTTCCAAAAGGAAAGAAGGCAGTGGGATGCAAATGGATCTTTGCGGTTAAAGTTAATCCAGATGGCTTTGTGGCTAGAGTTAAGGCTCGACTAGTGGCTAAAGGATATGCTCAGACTTATGGGGTGGATTATTCAGACACATTTTCTCCAATTGTTAAACTTACTTTTGTTCGCTTATTTATTTCCTTAGCTGCATCTAAGAATTGGTTGTTGCACCAGCTAGATATCAAGAATGCATTTCTTCATGGTGATCTCCAAGAAGAAGTGTATATGGAGCAACCACCTGGATTTGTTGCTCAGGGAGAGTATGGGAAAGTTTGTCACCTAAAGAAATTCTTGTATGGTTTGAAACAAAGCCCTCGTTCTTGGTTTGGCAAATTCAATGAAGAGGAATTTGGGCTGAAAAAGAGCATGTGTGATCACTCAATCTTTTATAAACAATCAACAATTGACATTATTCTTCTTGTGGTATATGTTGATGACATTGTTATTACATGAACTCATTATTCGGGGATCTCTTCACTCAAGTCATTCTTGCATACTAAATTCCACACAAAAGATTTGGGACAACTAAAATATTTTTTTGGGAGTAGAAGTAACTAGAAGCAAGAAGGGAATCTTTCTATCTTAGAGAAGCATATCCTTGACCTAATTGTGGAAACTGGAAAGTCCGCAGCCAAACCTTGTAGTACTCCAATGGTCCCTAATGTGCATTTGACCCGAGATGATGGCAGCCCCTTCGATGATTCAGAGAGATATAGGAGGTTAGTAGGGAAACTAAACTATCTCACTGTAACGCATCCAAATATTGCTTTTGCAGTGAGTGTTGTTAGCCAATTCATGTCTGCACCTACAGTCAAACATTGGGAAGCCTTGGAACAAATCTTATGCTACTTGAAAAGATCCCCTGGACTTGGCATTTTATATGGTAACCACAGACATACTCACATTGAGTGCTTTGCTGATGCTGATTGGGCTGGATGTAAAACCAATAGATGATCTACTACTGGTTATTGTGTCTTTGTTGGTGGTAATTTGGTGTCATGGAGAAGTAAGAAACAAGGTGTTGTATCGCGATCCAATGCAAAATCTGAGTATAGAGCTATGGCGCAGTCCACATGTGAGATCATGTGGATACATCACATATTGACAGAAATTGGAATGAGACATTCTACACCAGCAAAACTCTAGTGTGATAATCAAGCTGCTCTTCATATTGCCTCACATCCTGTGTATCACGAAAGAACAAAGCATATTGAGGTAGATTGTCACTTTATTCGTGAGAAGATCCAAGATAACTTGATTTCCACCGGTTATGTAAAGACAGAAGAGCAACTAGCTGATTTGTTCACAAAGGCGTTAAATGGAGCTCGGGTTAATTATCTTTGTGACAAGCTGGGCGTGATCAACACCTATGCTCCAGCTTGAGGGGGAGTGTTATAAAATATAATAGGTGTAAATATTATATCTTCCATATATAGCTAACTTAATTATAGGAGCAGATTCTTAGTTGATTTACTTTGATTAATTTCCTTTCATAGAAGCATATGTATTTGTATAAGTATCTTGTCTTGATGAATAAAGAAACACAAGTCATTCTCCATATAATATAAGTTACAATAAAGAAAAAGGAAATGACTACAAAAGCAAGACGAATGAAGGTTATAAGCAAGAATATTTTCTCCTTTCCATTTTTAAGGAAAATGATAACAGAGAAGTACTTGATCAGCACGAACATTATAGCCGGCTAGATTATCCAGTAGCACTCAGACCGCTTGGATGTTCTAGCTACTTGAGCAAGGGCCAACACCCAGAAGAAAACTAAATAAACAGATGAATTAAGCCATCATATGACATGGAAATTTATATTTCCAATCAAGTCCCTAGATAAAGCATGAATAATTATGAAGCCAGCAAGCAATAGCTCATGACAAATGTTCAGTATATCAAGAAAATATGACCTATATCCCTTAACTATAATAACTCTATAAGGATTGATGTCTCATCTAAAAATGTGACTACGAGCAATTCATCTACTTATCATTGTGAAGACGGAGACTCACCATGAAGCAGTGATAGATCTTGCAAGTGATACTCTCTCCAATAGCCTCAAAAGTTGCTATCAAAGGAGCAAAAAAACCGTACCCTATCCCACCTAGAAGACTCCCAATAATGGCTACTATGGGCCAAAGAATCAGAGGAACTGGCAACGAAACCAGTAATGCAATCTTCAAAACCCATCCAAGTCTCTTGCTTCTGAAATGTAAAACAAACAGCACAAAAGCTTCTACATCAGATACACAGTATGTCCATATTCTGTACTATAAGAACTCATACAACAAGAGCATTGACAAGAAAACACATACTTTGCTACACAGTAGTAAGTCCAGATTAAATGTGCAGGCCATAGCCCAATTACAACTGCTGAATTCCCAACTGATATGATAACAGTCACAATGGGACCAATTACTAATCCTGTCCAGACAAATATCAAACTTGTCAATATTCCACAAATTTAATATCCATCTTGTCAATGTCTCTAGTCAAACTTCAAAAGTGCCAAGATCAAGAAAACAAAGAGAGACTTAAAAACCCATTTAGCCATGAGAATTCTTCATTTTTTCCCGAATTTTTTTTTCCACCTCATTTGAAAATCATTGTTTTGAAATCTGAAAAACACCCAAAACTCTATTTTCACTTTTATAAACTTGAAGTGCTGTAAAGGTGCAATTAAGCCTTAAAATTGAACCCAACATACTCTACACCAAAACACAACAACATGTCAATTAAACTTTCAACAAACATCAATTCTGCAAAATTCCACAAGGTAACTTAGTGGTAAAACCTTAAAGATTGAATCTTTAAGAGTTTAAAGCCTTGATTAGCCTCCGAACAAAACACACTACACATACTAACATACTACTACTCTGTATAATGTACAAATTTAGACCAAATATGTCTTAAAATGAAAAGGGGCTACTAGTAGTACACCAACCTTTGAGAAGACCAAGAAGGAAGAGCAAGAAGAAGAAAGGAAGAAAAGATATAAAGCTCCAAAGCTTAGCCAAGAACCCTACTGGTACTTCCATCAAAAAAACAAAAAACTTCACTTTAATGGTTCAATGAAGTTGATCAAAATCAAGAACCCATGTCCAAATTAATTTTATTTATACAAAGAATATTCTTAAAGGTGCACAGAGAAAGAGGGGAAAAAAAGTGAAAATTCCAGGGAAAGGGAAAGAGAAAAAGAGAGAACAGAGCCGTTATGTGGGGTGGAGCCGTAACGTGGCAGAAGATTGTGGCAAGGCTGCGACGTGGAAGGAAGTTAGACACCTCAAGGAGCGCGAAGGAAGTTAGATATTGCGACACATCACGCATATCATCAAGCGTCCTTGTGTTGTCGTTTTTGTCTTAATTATGTTCCATATTTTCATTTTTCCTTTTCCATTCACAAATTTATATGATTTTTTTAAATAATACAATTTTTTTTAGATACATACATAAATATAATTGGCTATATCAGTATGTATAAAGTGATTTTTTTATATCAACACAAAAAAGCAAAGCAAGTTATCACTAAACTAGTTTTATCACTTAATACATTTTACTTATTAGTATCTGGACATCTGTTACATGTGTATCTAGTATAAACTATATGAATCGTATTAAATGGTAGTGTAATGAGCAATTAAATGAAAATTGTACAAGCTGAAAAAAACTTAAATAAGTTATTGGTTGAGTACCTTTGGACAATGTGAAGCAGTTTTCGATTGATGTTGCAAGAAACTACTGGAATTAGATGAACGTATGCAATAATGCTTATTTGAATTAACATGAGAAACTATATTATGAATCTCAATTGCTGATCTTAATAAGTCACTGAAAAATGAAACCAATATATATATAATAGCTACATAATAATGACGATAAAAGGGATTAGACTTGAAATAAGATAAATGAGAGGATTTTAAACTTCAATTAACAAAACGAAATGAAAGTAGAAAAGGTATACCTATTGAGTTTGTTTCATCCAATGGGGGGTTACACATTTGCTTAATGTCCATTTATATAAGATGTTTAATGACTAAAATTAAATATAAAATTATTATTTGATATAGCATTAATTAAGGCAACCAAAACATTATATCTACAAATTCTGAAGAAGCTGTAAAAAAATAATATTAACATTTAGCTTAACTATAAATAAGGCTACAACGTGTGGATTGTTTTTTAGAAATTGGAAGAGGCTGCAAAAGATATTATTAGTATTTACCAGAACATAAATTAGTAGGTCAAAATAATGGAGTACAACAATTATATATGCATATTTGATTAATTAACTAATAGAAGAATCTTAGTACCTCAGTTGGTTAGCTGTCTGAATTTCGATAAATAACACGAGATTAAATGACACTATGAGGTATATAAGAATTATAAGATTAAAAATGATACAAGATAAAATGACATTATGAAGTTAAACATAATTGGAGTTTTGGTGTATAAAAATTATAAGATTCAAAATGGCACGAAGACAATTCTTTCTTTTTGAAATTTGATATATGATTAATAATCGAACAATTGACATCAAACCAAAACTAATAACAATCGAACCCTGTAAATTATTTTGGTTTGATTTAATTAACACAAATGGTAAGATCAATGTTATTAAGAGGTTATGAAGCCATGCTGCTTTGATGAAGTGTGCGCTTTAGCAATAACGTGTTAAATGATCTTAATGAGAAGTAGTTGGCTCATCGAATCTCAACTTTGTAAAGTTGGACTAAGATTGGTATTATGGCACTTGTACCCTCTTTGAGTTGGGGATTATCTACAAACACAAATGTCTTTGCTCAAGGATTTAGTTGTTCTAATTTTCTACTGAGATAGATAAATGGAGAGAGAGCTACACGTATCTTGTTAGGCAAAGACATATTAGGATGGATAGTTTACGAGTGAAATCAATGGGATAGACCATCATTACATAAGAATCAGGGGAAGAATTATGCCTATAAAGGTCATCGCTCTATTAGGAACTCTAAAAATTAAATCTCAAGCAGTATTAAAGATTAGGCAAAAGAAGAATATAACTAGAATATTCGCCCCTCCCTTGTACCAAGAAGGAAGTTTTGAGTATAAGGAAACATGTTTTCATCACTATTACTTTGACATGTCACTTGAATTGGATTGACCGGAGGAAATTTGTCCTGACCACAACTCCTCTATTCTACAACTATAAATAGGGGTCCTCGTAATTTATAAGAGACGCCAGAATTCTAATAAAACGTCGAAGAGAGCTCGTGGATCAAGCAACAAGTTCAATTCAAGTTCAAAAGCAATTCAAGATCAAGACGATCAAAGTCAAGAACAAGCTCTGAAACCCTTGAATTTAAGTATAAGTTAAGATCAAGTTCATCAAGATTATTCATGATCAAGCTCGATTGCTGGAAGGCCCTTGAATCCAAGTACAAGTCAAGAACAAGTTGATTAAAATTCAAGGTCAAGCTCACAAGCCCTTGAATTTATATTTGAAAAAACAAATCAGAGAATTCATAGAAATTGGATCGCTCATATTTGAAATAAAATACTATGATTGTTGCGATATTTTTTGATCTTGATTATTATTTTCTCAACACCATTTCTTTTTTTGGTTATCTGCACCTCTCTCCATAGATACTTAAGAGCACTATTAGTGAATAGTGCAGTGTCTTGATGTAAGATTTTTTTTCAGAAATAAATTTCCTATTTAATATTTCGTTAAAGTACTAGGTCGGCTCAATCCTAAGGTCAAAACTTAATAAAATATTATAGATATTTTAATAAGTATGCATTTTTTTAGAATTCACTTTCTTATATGCAAAAATATATTTTAAAATACTTGTCTATAAAAAAATCAGAATCAACAAGGTAGGTATATGTATTAGTTATTGAGAGATAGAAAATTAACTTAATGTGCTCTACCTATGTATTTGACACCCAAACTATAATTTTAAGAAATGGAACTCTTTATTTGTGATAATTAGAAAATTATATATGAACTATATTGTCACCATCCAATTCATCGGGTCATGTGAGCACTTGCTCTAACATTTAGATAGGAGAACCCTTACCACCCAATTTTGAAAATGGACAATGCAGAAATTGATAAAACACAATCTATCATCCTAGTTAAATATTGAAATACTCTTAACTTGATTTGAAACAAAGTCCTTTGTAGAGAAACACACTAAACACTCTCCAAGGAACTAGTCTAAACATGTACAAGAGCTTCTAAGAGTACAAGTTATAAAAAAAAATAATACACAACTCTCACCATAAGGAAAAATGAGTAGAAGCTATCGGAGATCATCATCGGTCGACCCGAATCCACCACATAATATCATGCAAATAATCAAAGAAACAATGCAACTTGAAGATAAAATTAGGACCTCATCCACTCAATCACCACTCTTACTACAAGTAATATCACTACTAAAAAACTGCCAAAAAACGACGGACAGCGTTGCTCAAAAAAACAACAATTTTTGCCACGCTGTCCGTCGCTTTTTAATAAAAAAAAATTATTTCTAAAATTATTTGCCAAAAAGCGACGGACAACATCTCTTAGTCCGTCGGTTTTTTTAGCGGATTTTTGCGCCAAATATATATAATTAAAAATTATTTATTTAATATAAATAGCGACGCCGTCCATCGCTTTTATTAAAAATAATTTTATATAAATTATAATATTAACGACGCTGTCCGTTGCTTTTAATTTAATTTAAGATATTTTTTTTTTACTATAGCGACGGACAACATCTTTATGTCCGTCGATTTCTCGATCAAAATACTTGGTCAACTATTTTAAAAATGTGACGGACAATGTCTCTTAGTCCGTCGCTTTTTGGTCAAAATGTTGGTCAACTATTTAAAAAAAAAGCGACGGACATAGAGATGCTGTATGTCGCCTTTTATTAAATATCTAAAACAGATCCGCAATTTTTCCCCATTTCTCCATTTCCCCATTTGTAAAATTCTCCTCCTTCTCTCTACTCCTCACCACCACCACTGCGTCGCTGCTGTCGTCGAACCCGCTGTTCGCTAGCCGCCACCGCCGCCGCCTGCTTCTCTGGAGCTGCCGAACCAGATGCCGTCGCTGCCTGCCTCTCCTCTCTCTTCAATCTCTCCTTCTCCTTTAAGGTTAGAGTTTAATAATGCATCAATTTTTTTTTCAAATTGAACTATATTTTGATTTTGTTAGCTATTTAATTGTAATTAGTTTATTGAATTTGTGTTTATTGATTGTTAGTTTGAATTATGATTATTAGTTAGTGAGTGAATTGAAAATTTTAATGTTAGGGTTAGTTTGAATTAGGGTATCTTAGGATTTGTTTGAATTTGGGTATTTCTTGAGTTAATTAGTTTTATTTTGGGATTATAGGATTAGTTTGAATTAGGGTATAATTTAAGGAGTTGTTTGAATTTGGGTATTATTTGAGTTTTTTTTTTATTTTCGGATTTTAGGACTAACTAGAGTTTGAATTATTATTGAGATTTTAGGACTAATAGTTTGAATTTGGAATTAGGAATAGCTAGCTAGTTTGAATTTAGGATTTTAGCACTAGTTAGATTTTAGGACTAGTTTGAATTATATTTGAGATTTTAGGACTACTAATAGTTTGAATTTGGGATTTTAGCACTAGTTTGATTTTTGAATTCTAGTAGTACTTTGAATTTGTGATTTTAAGACTGGTTTGAATTTGGAATTTAGGACTAGTTTGAATTATATTTGATATTATAGGACTAATAGTTTGAATTTGGGACACTAGACTAGTTTGAATTTGAAATTTTAGGGATTTGAATTACAACTTAATTAGAACTTATAATTAATTATAACTTGAATTTACTATAAATTGAACTTAATTAGAAATATGAACTTGAAATGTTGTTGACTTTAATTTATTAGAACTTAATTTTTATTCTTATTAGAACTTGGATTTTATTTGAACTTAATTAGAATTTTGTAGTACTTGAAAATCTTATTGACCTTTATTAATTTGAACTTAATATAAATTAATTAGAACTTTATTAAACTTAATTAATTTATAATAACTTGAAAACTTAATTAGGAATTAATATAAACTTAATTTTGGACTTAACTAGAACTTGAACTTAATTTGAACTTAATTAATTAGTATTCATTAATTAATTAAGCTTTAACTTTAATTTGTAGATGTTGAACTAATTGAACTTAATTAGAATTTGAATATATAACTAATTATTGGATTTGCACTTTATATATAACTAATAACTTTTATAATATGAACTTGAATTTAGAAATTGAACTTGAATATACTTTAGAAATTGAACTTGAAGTTGGTCTTGAACTTGAATATTTAATTAATTAAACTTAATTGATACTTTGAACTTAATTTATAATAACTTTGACTTAATTAGAATTAACATAGTTAATACTTTGGACTTAATTTATAATAACTTGGACTTAATTTATATTAACAATGAATTAATGTAGTAAAATTATTATTAAATTTAATTTATAATATAATTGAATATCTATATTTTTATAGATGGATCATCGTTTTTGGATGTATAATATGCATTATGAAACTGGTGCTAGTTTGAAACCTGAGTTTATTGACAGTGTTAGAGATTTTATTGAACATACAATGACACTTGACAATTCAAGAATAATGAATTGGTTAGGTGTCCTTGTAGTGCATGTAAGTGTTTAAAATTTTTTAAAACCAGATACAGTTATGGTTCATTTGTACCGTAATTGATTTAAGCCTAGATATTTTGTATGGATTGATCATGGAGAAAGAGATGGATTGGATGGTATGTTTTATAATTCGATGGTCGCAGATGAATATAATATGTTTGCACCACATGGTCAAATTAGGGTTGAACATGATAGGGTTCATGAAATGATCAATGATGCTTTCGGGGTTCAAGGGGGAATGGAACCCGAACAATATTTTGATAAAACTCCTAATGAAGAAGCAAGACGCTTCTATGATCAATTAGAAAAGTCTAGTCGTCCCTATGTGAAAGGAGTCCGCATTCTGCCTTGTCAGTTGCGGTTAGATTAATGAATATTAAATCAGATTGGAATGTTCCTAATGCGTCTATGGACTCAATGGTTGATCTTTTGGGTGAACTAGTTAATTCAGAGTTTAACATACCTAAGAACTTCTATCAGGCAAAACGTTTGGTTTCCAAGTTAGGATTGACGTATGATAGAATTCATTGTTGTGTTAATAGTTGCATGTTGTTTTACAAGACTGATAGTGAATCAGAAAATTGTAAGTTTTGTGGACATGCTCGTTATAAGAGGACTCCAGCTGAAAAGATGGTCCCAGTTAAGGCAATGCATTATCTACCTTTCATTCCTATGTTAAAGAGGTTGCATGCATCGATGAGGTCTGCCCCACATATGAAATGGCATCGTGAATATAGAAGGTCGCCGGGCGTCTTGTCTCATCCATTTGATGGTGAAGCATGAAAGCATTTTGATAATGTATATCTTGATTTTGCTAGTGAACCAATAAATGTTAGATTGGGGTTGTGTGCAGATGGCTTCACACCATTCTCTAATGTTGCTTCGCCTTATTCATGCTGGCCGGTATTTCTTACTCCGTATAATCTTCCTTTTGAAATATTCATGACTAGTCCCTAATCTTTTTAAGTTGTGTTATTACAGGTCCCCGTGATCCAAAAGTTTGATTAATGTTTATCTATAACCATTGATAGATGAGCTCAAATAATTGTGGTTTCAAGGCGTTTTGATTTATGATATATCAACTAAGTAGAATTTCATTATGCGTGCTTCTTTAATGTGGACTATTAATGATTTTTCTACATACGGGATGTTGTCTGGTTGAATGACAGCTGGAAAGCTAGCATGTCCTTATTGCATGGAAAATAGTAAGGTATTCACTTTAAAGCATGGTAGAAAAAATATATGGTTTGATTGTCATCATCAGTTCTTGCCAATGGACCATGAGTTTAGAAAGATAAAAAATACATTTAGAAAAAATAAGGTTGAAAGTGACCCCCCACCTCCATTACTCACAGGGCATCAAATTTGGGAGAGAGTTTCCAATTACCTAAAGTTACAGAAGCTTCACCTTTTAGACTTCCTGGATATGATGTTGAACATAATTGGAATTTTGGGAGTTGCCATATTGGAAGGACAATCTGCTACGACATAATCTTGATGTGATGTACATTGAAAATAATTATTTTGACAATTTATTTAACACAATGATGAATGTTAAGGGTAAGACAAAAGACAATCCAAAGGCAATAATGGACATAAAGAAATATTGTAGGAGAATAGAGTTATGGCTGCAGGAATTATAGAATGGTAAAATTGTTAAGCCCAAGGCTAGCTTTTCATTCACATTAGATGAGAAACGTGAAATTATTGAGTGGGTTAAAAATTTGAGGATGCCAAAGGGCTATGCTTCGAATTTAGGAAAGTGGGCAAATATGAATAAAGGAAAATTGATAGGTATGAAAAGTCATAATTGTCATGTGTTCATGGAAACTTTAATTCGTATCGCTTTTTGCCATCTACCCAAAAAGATATGGAAACCAGTCACAGAGATAAGTCTTTTTTTAAAAGATTTGTGTTCTGAAAAGTTGTTGGAGAGTAGTTTAGATAGGATGGAGGAAAATATTCTTGTTACTACTACTAAGTTGGAGAAGATATTTCCATGTGATTTCTTTGATGTGATGGAGCATCTTCCAATTCACCTTGTACAAGAGGCCCTCCTCGGAGGTCCAGTTCAAACAAGATGGATGTATCCATTTGAAATATTCACTAAGTTATATATATTCACCAAGTCTTTTATTAACATATATATACATATATGAATGCAGAAAAATTGGCAGGTCCAAGCAAACGATTTAGCAAAGGGGAAGGATCGAAGGATCAGTTGTTCAAGGTCATATTGGGAGAGAAATTGGTGATTTTTATTTTTATTACTTTGGTGATGATGTGTCATGTAGGAGAAACAGGCCAATCGCAATGATGAAGGCGATATTGATCCTTTATTTCCACCGATATCAATTTTTAATCAAAATAATCGAGGATCTAAAAAGCGTGAAAAGTGAGGCTTCACTAATATGAAAATGCAATCAGCTTTGACACATATTTTGCTTAATTGTCCAGAGATTCAACCATATGTCAAGTAAGTGTTAAAAATATGTTATCAAATTACATACTAATAAGTGTTCATTAACTAACGAAATACTTGAATGTAAAATGATCAGCTTGTTCGTAAACACATGATGTAATGAAGCCATTTATACAGAATTTTCCAAATGGCTGAGGAACTATGTAAGTGTGAAATTACTAAATATTTAATAATATATTCATGTTATACTAAATTATATTACTTGAAATAACAATCATGTAGGTTTACAATGAATATTCAAGTGTCCAACATTTGCAATTAGTGAAAGAAGTAGCACTTGGACCTGAATCTCAAGTACTGACAATGAATAAGTATTGTGTCAATGATTTTATGTTTCAAACTGAAGAAGTTTCTAGGAACAAGAAAACAAATAATAGCGGTGTCTACATACAAGGTGATGTTAATGGTACTGGCCAAACTATTGAATATTATGGTGTCATTCACGAAATTATTGAAGTAAAGTATTCAGGTTGGCCTAAGAAGAAGATTGTATTGTTTTGGTGTGAGGCACAAAGGTGGATCATTAACATAATATAATTGAAGTTAAGCACACCAGGAAATACAGAAGTTAGGATCCTTTTGTCATTGCACAAAATGCTAAACGAGTGTATTACGCTCCATATCAATTGCGTAGAGACAAAGCTGATTGATGGGTTGTTATGAAAAGTAAGCCTGTGGGAAAAATTGAAATTGACAATGTCTTAGATGTAGCGTATCAAAATGATGTTGCAATTGTTCAACAACAAGTTGATGTTGAATTGGAAACCACACTACAACATTTTCAACACATATTAGAAAAAGTATCTGATGATGAGATACTGAATGTTGAGGAAGAAATATCCGAGAATGAGAAAAATGAATAATTTGATGACAAAGAATGAGACGATAATGAAATGAAACAACTGAGGAGGAAGAATGGGAGAATGATGGAATTGAAACAAACGAGGAGGAATAGTGTAGAATGAAAGCTAGCTAGTATATATATGTAAGTTAGTGTATTTTACTAATTTTATTTAAATTATGATTTTTATATATATTATACATGTAAATTTGCATACAGATGTCATCAGGTGGTGATGGTGATAGACATCGCGAGCATCTTGGAGTTAGCCAAACTAAACAGGCTAAAAAAAAAAGTCTAGGAGACCCATAGATCCTAAGGATATTGTAGGATCTATTTCTTCTGCACCAGAGAGCATCATCCATGATGCTCATTTATTTGCTATTCCATTTGGTACGGAGGATCCTTGGCAATATTATCCTAATTACCGTCGACCAGTCAGTGTTTCATCTACTTCACAGGCATTGTCTGCACGACGCTACGAGGACCTATCTTTAAAGGCTATTCATCAAGCACGACCCTTATCGACAGGTACTGCATCTCCCACGGGTACATCTCCTTAGTTATCTGCCATGAGGATTGAAGATTCTAGTAGCTAGCAGTCAGATGCTATGACCGTTGCGCTTCTATTGACTCATAATTTTGTGCATCCTGATGTGTCACCCTCATCTACATCTAGACCTAGTGCTACACCAGATGATGAGATGTCTGCTTTAGCTCCTGGCCAGAAGGACAAACTTAGTAGAGTCATGATTGAGCCAGATGGATCATCGTAAGTTTGTTTTATTATTTATTTGGTAGTTTATTTGATTTATTTCTTACACTTTAATATATTATTCATGAACTAACATCTTTATTATGTGTTTTGCAGGTGGCATCATGCAAAGGATGCGGCCTGGGCTTTAAAAGACTGTGTTAGAGGACTTTATACACAGACTTAACACTCTTGAAGCGAGATTCCAAATAGAATATGCTAGGCGATGTTTAATGAATTAAATGTATATATTTTTTAGTTAAGTTTAGTATACTTTACTTTTTTTTACTATCTATCTAATTAACGTTATTCAATTTTTTCAGACTATGTGTACTTGGGAACCGAGGTACAATTTGGTCATTACGACCACATTTGAGAGGAGGGCATCCGCCAGATTGTCTAGTTGGCTAAAGAAAGTTTGGGATAGTGCTGAACGTCCGGATTGGATGTTGCCTCATGTTTTTGATGAATTGGGTCTGTATTAGAACATAGACAAGTTTAAGGCAATATCAGAACAAGCCAAAAAGGCTAGAGGCAGTCTTAAGGGTGGCTCGTTGCACACCGGAGATGCAAAGACTGTTGGAACAATTACAAGAGAGATGTTAAGTTCTAATTCAAACTTTTAAATAAATAATTAGTTGATTCATATATATCGTTATAAATTTTAGTTTTTATTTATAGGAAAAAAATTGGGACGCACTCTCATTAAACCGGAGGTTTTCAAGAAGACTCATGTCATGAAGAAAGAAAGTGAGTCGGATACGGATGTGTGGGTGGAGGAAAGGGCTGAACTAACTTTTGTAAGTTATTTAATATGAATAATATATATTAATAGTGAATATATTTATGATATGTATATATATTGATGTTAATTTTTATATTTAATATGTAGAATGAGTTTCATCACTACGTCGTTGAGAATCTAGATAGTTCGATCAAAATGACACCTGAACTGTCCACCCAGATTTGGAAAGAAAAAGTGGTAGGGGGACACACAAGGGTAGATGTTAAGGTCTAGGCTCTCGAAACGATGTAAGACGACTCCAGTCAGGCTTAGAAGGTATTGGATCGTCACGTCAAGCCGAGGCACTTGACGGTGTTCAGATTGCTGCTATGTCAGCTCAAATAGCACAACTTACAACGGCACTGGCAGAGTCGGAGTAAAGAAGAGTAGCTGAACAACGAAGCATGAGTGAGACCGTTCAGCAAATCAAAGAACAAGTGATGAACCTCGCTCGTCGACCTACTACTTCGGCTCCCGAGGACGACGACAGTGATGATGAGGATGTAGATCCCACTCCCTAGTTTAGATCTCTAGACATTTATGAAATTTTGAAACGAATTTTGAAAGACTTTATAAGTCTTTAAATTGTGATTTAGATACTTTTGAATGTTATTTTAAGTTCGTTCTTTTATGTTTTGTGTAGATTGTTTATAATTGTGTGTGATTGATTGGGATGAATAGTGTAGAGTTGAATTGAATTAAATTTGCAGGTGGGCAGCAGAAACTGCCAGTTTCTGTTGTCAAAAAAATTACAGAAAAAGCGACGAACAACGTGGTTTTGTCCATCGCTTTTCTGGAATTTTCAAAAATAAAATTTCCACAAAAGTGACGGATGGTGTCGCCTTTTGGAAATTAAAATTAAAATAGAGCGACGGAGTCCGTCACCTTTTTAAAAAAAATTTAAAAAAAAGGTCAAAAAGCGACGCAGTTCGTCGCTTTTTAGCGACACAATTCGTTGCTTTTTAGTGACACAGTCCGTCTCTTTTTGAAAAGCGTCGAGCTAAAAAGCAACGAAAGTGACTGCGTTGCTTTTCCGTCGATTTTGACCAAAAAAGCGACGCAATCCGTCGCTTTTGGCCATCGTTTTTTTGCAGTTTTTTAGTAGTGTATTACCTTGAAACTCATATGCTCTATCTCATGTGACCCTTCATCCTTCTGGTGTTAACTCCACCCTTTAGGTCATTCCACCCTCATACTAAATCATAACCTAAACTCACATAGAGATTTTTCAAATATAAAAATCATTATTAATTTGATTCATTAACCAATATACCATTCTTCGTGCTCAAATGCCTATTCATGAAATCTCCTGACAATCTCAAGATATTGTATAAGTATATACAAGTTTAACTACTCGGTTAATAAAACCTTGTCTAACCAAACACTTGCTGAAGAACGCTGAAGATGGGCTTCTAGCTTAGTGGGGACAAATTCTGACGAACTTAGACTGAAATCATTGGATTTTAATCTTCATTACGTCGAAATCTCTTCCCTCGATGGTTCCCAGGTTAAAAGTGGCTTAAGATTTTTGGAGCAACCCTCGCCTCCTTTTCTTCTTCAAAAGTGAGAGGAGAATGAAAGACATCATTTTATCTAGGATTTGTTTCCGTCAGTCCCGCTATAGTGATCATGCAGGCGCTAGTTATAGCGGCACTGCCATAATGGGAGGTCTCCCGCTATGGTATGCTGACATCAGTCTGGATTAATTCAAATTTAACAAAATTGTCATGTACCCATATTTTAATTTGGGGACACATTTTCAAGAATTTTGAAATTATGCACTGGATGTCTTTGAGTAACGATGGTTCAGATCGTTATATATAGTGTGAAATATCATTTTAATTTTTTTTAATTTCTTGTATAGTGACATAGGAATATCTTCTTTTTTATTATCAACCTTTTGTTTTAATAGCTCAAGTTACAATTAAATTTATCTTTTTACTAAAGGTCCTCTTATAAAAACTAGAGAAATACAACTATATATACTATTATTAATATAGAAAAGGTCATTATTTCCTTATACATTTTAAAAAATTTTAATTAAAAAGATAGAACTTTAAATCAAAGTATTTAAAACTTATTGTTTACTAATAAGATTTTTGAAAACAGAAACTAGTGTATTATATTATAACAAATGGCTAACATTTATCAATTTGAGAAAATGCTTCTCAAATTATATAATAAGATATCGACTCTTTAAATACAAAGTGATAAATTATATATTAAACATGTCTAAATGACTAATTATATCGAAGAAATAAAATATTTGAGACCTTCACTCTTCAGGAACTAAGCCTTGAAGTTTGTGTTCAAGGTTGTTGTCACCATTATATCTTAATTACAAAATATTTACGTATAACTAATGTATTAACTAAGTTTTAAGTAACTCTTTTAAACTTTTTTTTTTTATTTTCAATTTGTTTTATTGGAGATATTTTTACATGAAAAGTGACAAATTAAGATATAAAATTGAGTATTGACTAGACTGGTTTGCCTCAACAAAAGCAGATGATAAATATTCCAGTAGGCATCATGAAGGTTTAAATTTCATCAAGCGCCGAATATTTCAACTAGCAAAATATTGCTATTGTTGTAATGAATTAATACCTTGAATCTGAGATTTTTGCAGTGGTATTAGCTCCTTGTAGCTCATTCTGCAAATATTGAGGGTCCAAGATATGGATTCATCTCCTACTCCTCTTGTACCTTAGACTGGATTTGGGGCAGATCACTTTTGTTGAGGTCTTGTCCGTCTTTTGAGCTGAAGATGTCTTCACACTAGTAAGACCTGCAGATGTTTGCAATGGAAGTCTCTCAAACTCCGAAGGCCTAGACGTATCTTAACAATGGCGGAAGCTCCATCGGAGATGAGGTCTCTATCGCCTACTCTAGGGATGGTTTCCTAATTTGAGTTGTTCTTTTTCTATTTTGTTTCCTTATATATTTTTCTTTTGCTCTTATTTGGACTCAGGTCACTTTGGGCCTAAATCATGTGTTTGTTTTGTTTTTGTTTTTTTTTAATCAATAAAATGGGCTTGCCTAGTTTGAATTAAAAAATCTTATATATATATATATATATATATAAAAGAGATTCCTAGGTCCGCCTATGTGGCGTCGCCACAAACAAGGATTCCCTTTTTAATTTATTTATTTCCAAAATTAGCCTTCTCTTTCATGAAAAGTTGTGACTTTTATGAAATATTGTGACTTTTATGAAAAATTATGACTTTTACGAAGAGTTGCAACTTTTATGAAGAGTTGCGACTTTTATGAAAAATTGTGACTTTTATGAAAGGTTCTGACTTTTCCAAAGAGTTGTGACATTTCCGATAATGCACAATAAACATTTATTCACACTACCCTTTGTTGTCTATAAATAGAGGGATCTCCTCTCATTTTAAAAGAACGAAAATTGTGAACTTCTTCTTCTTCTATACAATTAAATATTCGTTTACTTTGCTCCTATTGAGTGGCTCACTGGCACCATTGTTTTTGTATCAATACACTGGTGAATAGAATCGTTCTATCTTGAGATGATCTATTCCTTTAAACCTCGGGTACTAGAGGGGAATAATTTCCTTAAGGGGCCAATGTGCATTCACAAGGCTCGATTTTTTCCTTTCTGTTTCAATTTATTGTTACAGATTTTGGTATGTTTTTTGTAATCATTAGTTTATGCTCATGCTATTAATTGTTGTTTTTGAGTACATGTTTTAAACTTTGTTGTTTATGTTTATGCTTTTGATCATTATGTTGAAGTAAAGATATGTTAATCAAGAGTTTGATGTAATTATTAGACTATTCGTTTCATGTAGATTAGAATTCTTGAACTTGTAAAATAAATGACTTTAATCTTTAGAGAGTTTTCCGTGGCTAAAAGATCCATGGGATGTCCAAGAAGGGACTTTTAAGTGTTCAAAAGTTATGGAGGTTCCCCACTACCTTGGAGTTTTAGTTATTCAACTTTCTATCTTATCGAGGCATTCAATCAATTAGTGACATCCAAAAAATAAAGGAATGTAGTGGGATGGTAAGTATTGTACTCAACATTAATCAAAAGTTTGGAGTTCAAATGTTGGATTGGAGTCAATGAATTACCCCTCAAAGTAGGATGAATCCATATTAATCAAATATTAAAGAAATACTTAGCTCCTTATAAACATTAGATTAAAAGTCGCAAAAAAAGAAGAAGAAAGTTTTAACCATATTGATCGAAACATAAACAACAAAATATGCGTTTTGGCTATCAAAGTAGTGTCATCGACTGCGAATGATTTTGAATAAGGAACTTGCCAAGACATAATTTAATCCAAATTATTTGAGCAACAAACATTATTTCATTTAACTCCAAGAGATATGTTTTTACATTTTAATTAACTTATCAAGTACACAACTAATTATATAAGATGTATAATATTGAGATTATGTATGTAGAGGCTTTGAATAGGAGAAAAACTCTCGCAATTGATGAATAAAATATTTGTACCACTTTTTGAAAATACAAATATAGACAATGAAACAATTACATATCTTTTCTGAAGACTATGGTGATAAATAACTACATAAACACATATTTCATTTGATAACAAAATACATAAACACTTCGAATCAAATCTATTTGGTTTTAAGACTAAAAAAATATTTCATTTCATCTTTGAATAAAATATTCATGACAATTTGTCGTAGGATTGTACCCACTAGAAAACACTTATATTATCAAATGTTTAGAAGTAGATTATTGACGTAATTCACCACCGTGCGAAGCGCGGACAATTTACCTAATAATAATAATAAAAAAAAACTTATTGTATAGCTCAAAATTCTCTCTTTTGAAACCTCCTTTAGTTAAGCTTATATGATTAAAACTAAACCTTATTTTTCTTCCTTTTTGTTTCTCCAATAAGCTGGGTGTAAGGTTGAGTTTCTCATTCCTAATTTTGTAATATGGATGTCATACATATATATAGCTCCTTTATTCTTTACCTATCTATGAAATATGGGAGGTATATGAGACTATTTTGCTTATTTATGAAATCTGAGATGTATATTGGATGGAGGGAGTATTATTTATTTTAAAAGTTTAAGATAATTTTTTTTTCATTTTTTTTAATATTATTTGTTCTTGAAGACTAAAAATACCTTAATTATGACATATAAATATAGTAAATATTATCCCACCAAATATTTTCTTAACAAACGTGTAAAAAATAAATACGATAGATATTTTGAGACGGAAAAAGTAATATATAGAAGTTTTTGAGTTACTAATTTTTCACTTAAAAAGGAAAAAAATATTGTCATATGTTTAGAGTAGGGTTGTGTATCGGTTCGATTTGAGTTTATCGATTTGTAGATATGTTAAACTGTTATAGAACCATTAAGATATTGACTTAGTGATTATCGATTTATCAGTTATAAATCATTTTCGATTTAATAGTTAAGATTTGACACTTAAAAAAATCATTAAAAATCACTTAGAATAGCAAGGTGACAAACAAAATGAACCATGCATATGAATTGATAGATTGCATTTGCTCAAAAGCAAACACTAGCATATTGTAGATTAATCGAAATTTGAGACCGGTAGAAATAAAAGTATAAAACTGAACACTAAGTCAAGGACTTTCTATACCGAATGGTATAAATATAATTTATTAATTTACTATCGGGTTATCGGTAACCCATTAAGAAAAAACCTCAAGCTGCTAAAAATCAATGACCCGATAATAAAAAAGAATCAAAATCGTTACTGAAATCGCTAAACCAACAACCCATGATCCATATACCAATAAAAAAAATCAGTTTGAATTGACATTTTCGATTCTATTTTAATAGTCTTAGTTTGGAGCAATGTTTACAAAAACATTTTCGAGGTGACTCTCGGGGTAGGGTGTATCAAAATGCTCTGAAGCACAATTTGAAGGCGTAGATTCATAAGGCATAAGTTCTAAAATTTGGGGCGTAAGTCTTGGACGTAAAAACATAAGTCTTGGCTTAAAACGCACGCTCCATACGTCAATTTTTGTTTTTTCTTGGGTTTTTGAACCATTTTTGCTTTAACTCATATCTTCTATTATTGGTGTAATGATATTTATATTCTATTCTGTCATGTTTTTTCAAGTTCTACTGATTTTTTAAAAATATATAAATAAACTCTTATAAAAACTGATATTTTTATAAAAAATATTTAAATAATCGTGTCTGAAATTGATAGAATAAAGCTTTCATAGCATTATCTTCTTGAAATAACTTTATTCATTTTTTTTCACCACTCTCACACTTTTTATCCTCCTCCTTCAAAATATTACATATAAACAATAATCAGTGTACATATTAATTGAGGATGGGCAGGACTAGTCAATGTGAAGATGGATGATAATTTCATTTTAAAGATTATTTTGACTATATCATTTTTTGTTCGGCCAGTTGTTACCTTTTTCAAATAGCAATTATAATATTTTTCTTTTTATATCATTGGATATTAATACCTTTCTCAATAATAATTATAATATTTCTTCTATATTATTGGTTGCTTCTTAAAATTTATTTGTAAAATTATTAAAGACTTCAGTTCTGCTTATTTTTTCTTAGTAATAAAATTATAAAATAAAATATATATTTTCTATAGAATTACGGGCTTACACTCCATATCTTGAAACTTACATCTCACCCTGTATTATATAAAATATCTCACCTCGCATCCCTACCTTTTAAAACACTGGACTTTGAAGTGCTGAAAAATAGCATGCGTTGCGGCGACGGTCCTTAATCTCCAATCTCATGCGTTCTTTGGAAATCCCCCTTATATATTCCATATATGGAAATAAGTGACTTTTTTAAGAAATCAAAAGGCATTAAATTTTTCTTTCTAACTTTACTACTCCCTCCTTCTCATTTTATATGTCATTCATTTTTATAAATAGTTGAACCACAATACTTGTTATTTTATAAAATTTATGCATAAATTACCATATTTTGCCTATCATACCTTGATAGAATAATTAATTAATCTTGTCATTTATTAATAAAGTTAACTTAAGAAAACATTAAATAAGGGTAAAGTTACATTATTTCTTAATGCAAGTGCAAAGTGAAAAAGTGACATATAAAATGGAACGGAGGGAGTACGTATTTTCTTTGTCTGCTATTATAAAAATAGATTGAAAAATTAAGTAATAATCTATCACTTACGCTCCTAATGTATCTTTTCTATTAATTATAGTCATTTTTCAATGTATTTATCAAAAAATTGACTTTATTATATTTAAAAGATAATATAGTAAAATTATCATTTTATTTATTATTCCTCAAAAAAAAAATTGTCGAGTGAATACTAGATACACAAAAAATAGACGGAGGGAGTAAATGATGCGAACACACCGTTAAAATAATCTTACAATACACTTCCTTACATCTCACTATGAGTTTTATTAGGATAATTTAGTCAAATAACTCTAATTTTAATTAATATTATTAGATGATTTTCTTAATGAATGTGTTAAAAATTTAAAAATCACTTATTATGGACCTAAAGGGCATATTATACTCCTTCCTTTTATCTTATTTGATTCCTATATCAAAAATAAATATTTCATTTTATTTGTTTATTTAGTAAATTAAGAAAGTTTTCGTATGTTTCTTTCTCATATTTTTCTTAATATTAAATAACTACATAAAATAGTAATAATCAAATTTAGAATTTCAAAACATTATTAATAAAATTAGTTTTGATAAAAAGACACCTTTCATTAAAAAAAAAAAAAACTTTTAAGGGGTATATGTGTATCAACCCACTATCATTATGCATGTCATAACTTAAATTTGATGAAATGTATGAATTATAAAGGATAGTCCAGTCTGTAAAATTTCGACTGTTATGTATGAGATTGTCAAGAAAAGAATTGAATCACAAATATCTATTATACGTGGTCTTACTTACATTTTTGGCAAAGGGGTTCTGATCCTTGCACTCTTTAGCCCCACCCAAAATAAATTTTAGCGGTAATAAATATGCACATTTAACAAAAAATGTTCAAGTTTGTATCGACATTAGTTAATTGTCATTGGATTCAATGTTGCTATAAGTTTTAGAGACAAAGAGTGTTAATTGTCTCGCTCTAAACAACATATTTAGCGGTAATTAAATTATTGTAGTTAATTAATTATCGCTAAAGATTATTTTTGGTGTAATAACCCCTACTACTAAAGTAGTACTCCTTCCATCCCAGTTTATTGACACGTTTTTTCTTTTAGTTCATCAAAAAAGATATCACATTTTAGAAATAATACAACTTTAAATTTCATTTTTACAAAATGATTTATGACAACACAAATGATCAATAAGTATTTTAGATCACAAAATTTAAATTTTTTTTTTCTTTCTTAAACTTTTTGAAGTCAAACAACGTTATATAAATTTAGACGAAAGATATAGTAACTAAAATGGTCAAGTGTAATGAAACCTTTATGGAACTAGTACAGCAATCATGTTACAAGAGTTCATGGATTAAAGAAAATAATAAATGGTCAAAACAGTAAATGGTCCACTATTGACTTTGCACATTTCTTAAAAAATCATAAATAGAAGAGTAATTTTATTATATCATCATTTAAATATAATAAATACAATGTCTTGAAAAATGTAATGAATATAACTTAGGAACTAAAAGTAAAATTATTTATTGATTTCATTAAGTGGACAAATATCGTTGGACTACTCAAAATAATATAGTGGATAACTATTGTTGGACGGAGATAATATTTGAAAACAATAAAAGTACTCAATGGATCAAGATTCTAGACACAAAAGCCAATTAGTTTAACTTTAAGAACTATGAATCTTGACGTTTAAGGAAGCTTAGCAAGTCGAAAATCCCCATAAAATAGACTAGTTAATTTGCAATTTCCCATATGACTCTTTTTTTTTCTAACACTGGTGAAAAAAAAATTGCAGCAATATCCACTTACCAACAAATCAATATCAAAGTACTTAGCTTATTTGCCTCTAAAAGTTTTGGAGCATACTATAGTAATAGGATGTGGTCTCCCAAGAAACTCCAATTGCCTTCATTTTTGTCCTCTTTTTCTTCTACTTTGGCTTTCTTGATTTTCATCCCTTTGGTTCTTGTTTTAGTCCTTGTTTGTACTTTAGGCCCTCAGAGTTCTTATGTACTCTCATTTAGTTCTTCTTCTTGGACATGGAGATCAGTTGGATTATTAAGGTCTTTGACAAGTTATAAAGAGAAAGATCAGCATTTACAAGTAGTTGGCCTAGTTACTTTCAACAACTCAGCAAAAGACTCATTTTCTAATCGACCCCTCGGAGTATATTTCACTTGTTTTGTTTTCCATATATATGAGGTTACTTATCTAATAATGTTGATTTGTCCTTTGTTTTGCTACCTTATTAGGAAGGAGTTGAAGATATTTGGAAGGATGAAATGAATGAAGGAGAAAAGCATAGCGATGAAACGACTGGAATAGTTAAAAGGTATAACAGGTTGGAAAGGCTTGAGTCCATTTTAGCAAAAGCAAGGTCATCCATAAGAGAAGCTGCTAGAAATGGAAGCATGATATCGAATCATCAAGATCCTGATTATGTTCCTCAAGGTCCTATCTATCGTAACACAAATGCCTTCCACAGGTAATGTTTCTATCATTAGATCTTGTTGTAGTTGTATTCGCGTTCATTTTACCTTGACATAGTTATATGTTGTACTACTAGGAGCTATCTTGAAATGGAAAAGAAGTTCAAGATATATGTGTATGAGGAAGGTGAACTTCCAATATTCCATAATGGTCCATGTAGGAGTATATATTCAACAGAAGGAAGGTTCATTTATGAAATGGAAAAGGGAAATATGTACAGAACAAAAGATCCAGAGGAGGCTTTAGTTTATTTCCTCCCATTTAGTGTGGTTGTAATGGTTAGATACCTATATGTCTCTGGTGGCCCTGACAGCATGCATGTCATTGGTAGAACAGTTGCTGATTATATTCATGTCATTTCTTCAAGACATTCCTTCTGGAATACAAGTCTTGGTGCTGATCACTTCATGCTCTCCTGCCATGATTGGGTAAGCAAAATATAATCGAGTTTAACTTCTATGCACTAACAGTCAAGTCATCTAAAAGATAACTACATGAAACTGTATATAATACGCGAGTAAAAATTCTTTACATTGTCAGTATGTATAAGTTAAATCCTTCTTATGTGATATCTACCATTGAGATCAAAATGTCTTTTTTTAGGGACCACACACGACTTCATACGTGCCACATCTCTTCAACAATTCAATAAGAGTTCTATGCAACGCGAATACTACAGAAGGATTTAATCCTCAGAAAGATGTATCATTACCTGAAATCAATCTCAAGACGGATGATACATTAGGAATCATTGGAGGTCCATCGCCATCAGGACGATCAACTCTTGCTTTCTTTGCTGGTGGTTTACATGGTGCCATAAGGAACAACTTGATGCAACAATGGAAAGGGAAAGACCAAGATGTTTTGGTTTACGAAGAACTTCCACCAGGAAAATCCTATGAAACTATGTTGAAGAACAGCAAGTTTTGCCTGTGCCCGAGTGGCTATGAGGTTGCAAGCCCAAGAGTTGTTGAAGCAATTTACGCGGAGTGTGTTCCTGTGTTGATTTCAGATGGTTATGTGCCACCATTTAGTGATGTCTTGAACTGGAATGCTTTTTCTGTGAAGGTGGCTGTGGAAGACATACCGAACATCAAGAAGATACTGATGAGTATTTCTCAGACTCAGTATTTGAGAATGCAGAGGAGAGTGAAACAAGTTCAAAGGCATTTTGTGATGAATGGACCTCCAAAAAGATTTGATCTTTTTCACATGATTGTTCATTCTATTTGGCTAAGAAGATTGAATATAAGAGTTTAGGGTTAGCACTTTAATGTAGGTTGACAGGCTGGAAATCCTGCACAAGTGATCAATTTTGACATTTCATTTCTGCTTTCTACACACTTGTTTTGCCTATTGCACTTTATTCTTGTAAACTACTGCTCTCAACTTTGGATAAGATGTGCCTGCCATTAACTACTTCATTAATGTATCATTTTTATGCCCCTTCAACATAATTATGGCTCATACACAAGCAGCTGGAACAGTAGAACACTTTATAGTCTAGGGCTCTTACTGAGCCATCTATTTTAACTTCAGTGTACAGATTTACTCGACACCTGTGCTCGTGAGCTATAGTAAGCTACTTGATAGATTAGTACTTTAAAGTGAGCGACCTGGCTGGACACTATCGTCTATCGTCATAAAAACAATTATGTAATTGGAAAGAAAGTCTAAAAGAATACAAGCAAATAAGTATGGTGGTCCTTCAATATATCATAAGGCCTAAAGTCTTAACAACTAAATTATGGAGAATTTCGACTTCTCATCAATGAAGTTTCAAGGACAATAGGTTTTTGCCATTGCCTCTAGGTGCCGGTGGTGTTGCAAATACAACAATGGAGATGTTGGAACATGTTCTTTTGAGAAGTCCAGCAGCTACAGAGATTGCAGGTGCTCTTAGTGACTTCATATACAACAGGGATGCTGGTTATGGTGGAATAGAGAAACAAAAACTGCTCCATTTGATGTACATTTATAACGCGGCTCCATGCCTATTTTTACGAAGTTCTTGGCAAAACAGTCGTGGTCTCGTGGCAGATTGGATCAAGAGGTCTATAGAGAAGGGAATGAATTAGCTGATGGTATGGTGAATTTATAGTGTAGTACCATTAGAAATCAGATAAGCACTTCACACAAATAGATTCGAAGTATGGATTGAACTTTAAATGCAAGGATTCAGACTTTAAAAATGTGAATAAATCTTCAATAATAGTTTTGTTACATAGTTGCCAGTTTGTGTAAGCAACATAAAATCATCTACAGTTAAAAAAATTAAAGGAAAGTACAGTTTAATCTACAATGTATGTGAATTATTTTTTTGTGCAGGAAAGAATGAACACAATTTTTTCCATCCCATTATGTGTACAATTTTCCCACCTTCCACCCCAAGAATTATAGACAAAAAATCAAACATCAGCACATCTTGTTGGTGCATATCCCAGTCTGGACCTCTTGGTGTCATATAAGATATGAAAATTCTGCTGTTGATAGTTTCCAATTATCGACAAAGCAGACCGAGGAGTCCCAAGAATTGCCAAACAAACGATATCCTCTAGTTCGAGGTTGATGAAGTAGTTCTCTACAGGGAAATTCCATACAGCTCCATCACCAAACACAATTCCAAACGAGGGAAATTCCACGTTCTTCACTCCGGACACATTGTAACATGGATTCAAAATAGGGAAGTCATGTACAATGGGATAGCTCTTGACCTTCTTGACAAATGCCTCTTTTATAATCTCATAGGCTGGTTCAGCAAAGTAACTCAATGTGGTTCCTGAATCAATGATTGTACCACCAACACCTTCTGGAGACAAATTCCACGTCTCCTTCGGTATATTCAGTACCTCTCCTCCAACTATGACAGATTTTATCTGCACATAGTAGAAAGTCTCTGCAGGATTATCTTTGCCACCAACCAATGAAGTAAAGTTCAATTGTGGATGCTTCAAAAGATCCTTATCTTCACCAAAAATCAATTTGCTGCTTACACTAGAATTGCTATTCCTATCCACAAGGCAATATGAAAATGAATGACCATATAAAGATTGAAGCTGAGAGGCAAAGGAAAGTGGCCCTCTCCCAAGTCCCAACAAACCAGCAGCACCATGAAACAACCCTCTATTCCAATGACCACAACCAAACATTACATCTTCCACCTTCCTAAACTCACTCCCACTCGGGGTCGTGAGGTTAACAGTAAACGTTTCTAGCGTGAAATCGCCAGTTGTGTTGGAGCTATCACCATACCAATAGTAATAAGGGCAAGTCTGATTCTCAGACTTACAAGGCTGTGGAGGATCAGGGGATGTAACAAATTGACACCTAGGGTCATGACAACTTATATTTCTAAAAGAACTAGAGTCTTTAGGATCATAATGGGGGCCATTTTGTTCAAAACAATCATAACAAGGAACACATTGAAGCCAATTAAGATCACTACCAGTATCAAGAATCAAAGAAAAGTGCTTAGGAGGTGTACCCACAAATACATCCATGAAATACTCTCCTGAACCAAGACTCGCCCCTGACTCCAAAGTTGCCATGAGCTTCCCAGAGAGCTCATAAGACAAAGATTCCGGTGGCGGCGAGGCTGCGGCTACCGGAGCATGAGCAGGAACAATCTCATGTTTTTCACTACTTTTTGCAAGTCTTGAATTTGTATTCTGATTTTTCTTCTCAACAATCCTTGCATGCAATGTCTGAATCCTACTCAAATCCCTAAAAACTGAGTCTTTAGCCTCAATTTTTTCTGATCTGTGCCTTAAATGAAACTTCACAGATTCTTCTTTTTGCTGGTTAGAAACATCTGATACATCTTCAGACCCATCCAGTTCTTGAGCTCTTGAATGAGTTGTTGATTTCTCAGAAACCCCATAGTTGCAATCAGAGTTTACAGAAGAAGAAACACCATTGAAGCTTGGATGCTCAGGTAATACAATCCCAGAATCACTAGAATTCATATTTCTAAAACTGTAAAATCCTCCAGATGCAACCACACAACCAGATGAAAACAAGAATATAAACAACAAAATGAAAAAATGGAACTTTGTCACCATCACTAATACTCCAAAAATCCTCCCTTTTTTCACTTCCCTTCAAGATAGTACAACAAAATGAAAACCCCCCAAGAACCCAGAAACAAAAGATGGATTAGAACTCAGAAAGATGAATAAAACAGGGAAAAAATCCAATCTTTTTTTAACTTTCTTCTTCTTCTCTACTTAAACAAGCAAAAAGAAAACTGAAAAATTCCCAAGAACCCAGAATATTACTTCAATTTGTATAGGGGAAATGGAGAAAAGAAAAGGGAGGAAAGACAAAGTTAAGGAAAAAATAAGTGAAAAAAAATACTACATACTATACACCAATAAAAAGGGTGATTTGGGTGTTGGTTTTTGAGGTTTGTCTTGTAGAAAAATTAAAAATAAATAAATGGGAAGGAGTTGAAGTTTGAATAACGACTTTGAATGTCGTCTAGCTTTTCATCTACCAGTGTGTCCACTTACGCGCTTTCCACAATCCTCATGTATATTTTTAATAATATATATCTTTGCGCTACGTCCGGTCATTAAACTAAGTATAATAGACATGGATGTGTATTTAAATTTGTATAAAGTTAAAAAAAAATAGACACACACATTTTAAATGGGATAATATGCATCTTATGTGACATAATATGAATCAATTCAACTGTATATCACGCGAATTGTTATGTAGGATGTGTGTATCTATTTATTCAATTTTATACAAATTTAAGTGTTTATTTGTGCACACTCAAATTGCAGGGCGTGGATATTAGTTCAAGTCAAGTTAAATGACACGTTTATGTATTATGTCCTTAAAATAATGAAGAAATTTCAGAAAAAAATAGTTACCTAACTTGCGTTGCAAAAATATAGCCTAAAACTTACATTACTAATCTTTAGCTCAAAACTCAATCCGGTATAAAATAATATACACAATTTTCATACCTTTTTTTTAAGAAAAATGTTTAAAAAAGTGATATACAATATTGTACAACTAATTACAACATAATAAGATATATGTATACACATAACTTTATACATTATTATATAAAAAATTGAATTTGTTTTCTTTCTTGGTTCCAAGCACTATATTCATCCTAAAATATCTCAAAAAGTACATAAGATCACCCTAATTTAGATTCGAACTCTTCAATATGTAACCGATCTTTACAATAAGGTGAACATAAAGTATTTATGATAAGTTGATTGAAATGGAGACCGAAAATGAATTATTTAATTATTTTTTAAGTAAAATTCAGTCTTCAGTGGAACAATAAGGTGTTTTTGATGATGTGAATTTATATATGAAGAAAAAAACTATTGTAATTAATAAGATTGTTTTTGTACAGACAGCCAACTTGAAAAAAATATATATATATATATTCCCAGCTTCTGCATAGCTGTCTTTGACAATGTCAGTCCCTTCTTGTGATGCCATGTAATGCAAGGAATGGTAAGTTTCTTCTCTACTTTTTTTTTTTTCACTTCCTTTTGGAGGAAAGTCAGGAAACTGACTTGCTTAACAACCCTATGAACTTGTGTGATAGCTAATTAAAATTATGCGAGGATTAGTAATGCGAAAATTAATTATAAAAAAAATTATATATTATTTTATGTACATTTTAGTTATTTATGTATTAGTTATTTTATTTTTTATTATATATAAAAAAAATATTCTTTTATAACTTATATATATATTAGTTATGCAGATTTTTAAATTATAAATCAATCATCGTGTTAAAAAATAAAAATGTATACTTAAAGTAACTGCTTGTTTACACTAGGAATTGAATTGACTATTGAGGAAGAGAATGTGGATTATTTATATATTATTTATAGTAATAATATTGGTGTTTGTTAGACATAAAGAAATATTATTTTAATGCAAAGCAATATGTTTTGGGCACTTGGTCAAATCAAAAGAGCACCAGTTTTTGGTTGATTTTTGGGAACAATTTTTTTCTTCTTTTTTGGTCAAAGATCATCTTGAGAAATTTAATCTGAGTTTTTTCCTTTATAAAGACGAAAAATTAGAATTAGGGATAAAATCAATTTTCATCCTTTAGTTAGTATTAGTAAATTTAATTTTTTCGTACCAATATGGATTGTGGTGCAGTGATAAGACTGATTTATTGAGAGCGCTACACTCGAATAGGTCCTGTGATATTTTTTTTGATTCATTATTAAGAAAATATCATATTTATTTATTTGATAATTATTTAATGACGCCATCTCCATTTTACTTTTATTGGATCCCATTTAAAACTTCATTGTGAAGAAAAATCAACTAAAAATAAAAATTAAAGTGATTCAATAAAGACAATTTGATAAACATAACAAAATCTTTTATTTTTATTTTTAAAACTCCGTATCCGATCCAACGATATCACATAAATTAAAACCAACAAAACAATAGTATAAATAGTACTACATTATCTCAACTTCAAATAAGATGTAACACTACAAATTTAATATAATACATAAGTACATTGCGAAATGAGAAATTGAACTCTTTCCCTCACGTCAATTAATAAGATAAAAATTTAAATAGTCAATTAGTTACGGTAAAAAAAAATCGAAATTCGTAATTAGGAAATTAAAAAACAAAAAGAAAAAGACAGATTTTTTTAAATGTTAACATTGGTGGAATTGCAAACCAAGAGTAGAAGTATGAATTTAATGCTTGTCTGCCATTAACATGGTATTCCCTCACGTCTCAATTTTGAATAATAACACATTTCATATTTCAAGATTTAAATAAGTCAATATTTAATTGTTAATTTTTTATATATCTTTTAATTATTTTAAATTGTCAATTGTTGTAATTTATACTCCCTCTGTCCCTAATTAGTTGTCCGTTTTTCATTTTATAGATGTCCCTAATTACTTGTCCATTTTGACAAATCAAGAAAGGACAATTCTTTTTTACCTATTATACCCTCAATTAATTACTTTGAAAAAAATAGAACTTCTTGAAAATCTTAAGTTTTTAATTCATCAACTTCATAATTAATAGGGGTAAAATGGTAAACTCACTATGTCAATAATTTTTTTTAATAAATGTGTCAATTCAAAAGTAGACAAGTAATTAGGAACAGAGGGAGTAATACATTGTACATAGTTAACAAATATATAAAGGAAAAATCCTTTTGGCTGGAAAATTTGGCCAGAATGGTAAAATAATATATTTCACACTATGTTATTTTATATTTTTGAACATTTTTACCCTTTTAATTTTAATACATTTTAATTAAAAAAATTGAAAAAAGAACAATTTATTTTAAAATAAAAGGGAAAAAGGACAAATATACCTCCGAACTATCGTAAATGGCATGCAGATACCCTCCGTCATACTTTTGGGACATTGGTACCCCTGCCATCCTAAAATTAGAGCATACATGCCCTTCACTCTAACGGAAGACTAAATAGGGACACGTGGCGCAATCTTATCCGTCGATAAATGTCTGATCAGTGAATAAGATTATGACACGTGTATGTCTGTTAGTATAAAGGGTATATATGCTCTAGTTTTTGGACGGCAGGGGCACCAATGTCCCAAAAGTATGACGGAGGGTATTTACATACTATTTACTATAGTTCGGGAGTATATTTGTCATTTTTCCCTTAAATAAAAGGATATTACAGACTTTTTAAATTTCTGGCCAAATTTTCTAGTCATTTAGCATTACCCATATATAAATTTTATTTCAAAAAAGCTAAAGATTTCATGCACAAATTTTCGATCAAACTTAAACTCTTTGACTCTTAAAAAAATAAATTATATCACATAAATCGAAATAGAAAGCATATAGTATATGTCCAGAAATATTCAAAATTCAAAGTTCTATCAAAGCGAGGAATAGGACCGATGGAGGACTATGAGAAAACGACCAACAATTTGCTTTTTATATTTTCAATTCTCTTCCCCCAATTATTTTCTACACATAGTTGTTCCATGACGTTGACCATATGTGGAAAAAAATTATTAGTTGAACCTACCCCCTTCTCATTCCATAAATATATATTCACAGTTAATATTTATATATTGAATCTAAACATAAATAAATAAATAAATATTCGCACTTGATATTTATATCAAATTAAATAGTGTTTGATCATGAATATAAAAAGAAATTCACTTCAATCAGAGTTTGTCAAAGTTGAAATTGTATTTAATTATAATTTATGCAATAAATATTTAGAATTTGAAGTGTTTTTAAAAATATATGAAATATAATTTAGATGAACTATATATATATATATATATATATATATATATATATATAGAGAGAGAGAGAGAGAGAGAGAGAGAGAGAGAGAGAATTTTTAGGGTAAATTTGAAAAAGAAAAATTAATAAAAGTAAAAAATGGATTTTTGGTGGTTTTGAAGTTGTATTTGAAATATTAATGGTCAAATATTGATTTTTAAATACAATGAAAAGAAAATCTTTAAAAAATTTAATGGTCAAATGGATCCTAAATAATTTAATCTTAATAACTAAAAATTAAAATAAAAACTATATGACATATTTTTGTATTCATTGATTTGATAATAAACATAAATATTTGCAAACTTTACCCTGCCCACACTTCGCCCGCCCTCGCACGGGTGGAGTTAGGGTAATGGAGGATTCATTTGAATCTCTTCATCGAAAGAATACAATGTTCATGTGATATATATTAAATTTCTTTTTCTTTTTTAATTTTTGTATATTACTTTTTTATATTTTGTGAGTTCTTTTAGTAAAAAACTTTACTTGTCACGATTGAGCCTTTTATACGAAATGAATTTATATATCCGCAGATTTATCGACATCAAGTTCGTAAAAAGAACAAAATTCTTGTTAGCGATTATTTATGATAAAAAAAATGGAAGTTTGAATATTTTCCTCATGTACAAAAGTACAATGGAATTTTTGGGATTATACAAAGTATAAAGAACGTATAATGGAAACTTTTATATCAAATTTATGATACAACAATTGAGAATTGAGTGGTCACTTGATATAACACCCTGGATTTATTTCTTTTACCAAGAAATAGAAAGAGGTGTGGCTGTTATAAAAAAATGCGATTCAATGATTAGAGGTGTTTCTTCTTAAATCAGAAGTATTAGATTTGAATTTTGAAGTATAAAAAAATCTTTGATAGAGAGCGCTTTTCTTCGAATGGGATTCTATTGTTGAACTTCAATACAAGTATCAAACACTAAGTGAAAACGAAGAAAAAAAATACCGCTCGAAACAAATTAAAAAGGAACGAAAGAAGTATATGCAAATGGTCAATAACCAACGCACTTATAATTTTTGAGGGCCAACATATTTGAACAAGATTACCTTTAACTGAGGACAACTAAAATAATCTTCAATTTTTATTTTTTGTGATTAAGATTGATGATTGACCCTAGATTAATTAATTCTTAAAGGTACACTTCAAGTCATGACACACACCCCACGTTTAAGGAAAATATTATTTTATCTCCAAATAAAAATTAATATTCGCAAATTTGTGTGCTTAACGTTTTTTTTTTAAATTTATTTTTTACTTTTCTTAAAAAGTCATGTGAAAATATTTATTTAATCAAGTAATCATTTTAAAGTAATTTTCGTAAACTGCAACGAAAATGAAGCTATATTGACCACTACGATAGGTTTGACCCAACAAGGAAACGTTGAGTAAAATATATTTATTTGGATTATTTTGCTTATCGTCTTTATTAAATATAGGCATTCAAACACTATGATGTTGAGGAATTAATAATAGGTTAAGACTTCTAATGATCCTTTTAAGATATACTTCCTTCGTTTCTTTTTAATCGTTATGAATGCTTTTTGAGAATCAAACTATATGAATTTTGACTAACAATTTAAGATATATCTTTTTGGATATCGATATTAAAAAAAATTGTAACTTTTTGGATATCGATATTAAAGTTAGTCAAATTGAGTCTTACAAAATACAACGTGACAGGGAGTATGGTCTAAAATAATTGTCATTTCGAAATTTAAGATATTAATTGAGTATCTCTTTTCCCCTCTTACTAATAAATATCTGGGAAAGTAATAACGTTAACTAATTAACATAGAAAACAACACATACATATACTACAATGTTGTGATTGCTTAGATTAAATCTCTTTTTGTTTATTTTAGATAGATTGATGAGAGAATCATTATTAAATACAATAACATTACAAATTATTAAAAATAATAATAAGGGTATGATAGTCAAAACACACATTCCCTCCATTCCAAATTTTTTATCACAATTTCCTTTTTTAGAGTGAAACGATGAACTTTGACCTACTTTAAGATATATTTTTTAATTAAGTTTATATGAGAAAAATGTGATTTTTATAATACTTTCTATATAGTTTTTGAATACCTAAATTTTAATTTTAAAATGTCAAATTAATCTAATCTAATTTAACTTTGAAAATTAGTCCAATTGACTCCCGATAAGGAAAATGTGATAACTATTTTGAAATAGAGGAAGTAATAGGTTCTTAAAAGTCATATAAACAAAAAAAACATCACAAATAAAGTGGTCCGAAAGAGAATAGTAATCTTCGATATTCATGTTTTAAGTGAAAATCTTATTATATATGACATGAAGTTATTACTCTTTTACACAAAGTCGAATTTTACATGAGAAAATTACTACATATATTGAACTAGAAACCATGCTAAATTGTAATAAATAGTTACTATACTATATATTATTTTAAAATAATTAAAGAAAGAAAGTGATTTTCCCCCCCTAAGTTTAGAAAATAATTGAAGCCAAGAAAAAAAGGAGGAAGAAGACATATTTTAGAACTAAACCAGGTATATTTTTTCTTTACAGGAAGATAAGTAATAAAAAATTATTCGAAATAAGTTGGTCAAATTGAAAAAAAATGGTGACATACCGAACACGCAAAAGAACTTATTCAATGTATTTTGTGGACGTAAATTTTAACTGGCTTAGTACACAATGGAAGGTTTACTCGATATGCACAATATGTTCACCGCAAAGTGCTTATTCGAACAGTAAAGATTGTGGAAAAGATTATAGCGACGGCTGTTTATCTTGAGGTCCGGAAAAAAAATAGGCTGAGGCATAGAAAAATGTTTTATGGACTGATTTGGTGCAAAGAGGAATGCAAATTTAGCAGGAAAATTAGACAAAATGTCTATTTGGTCTTCCTTCTTTTTCATTATTCTTTTTTTTTTTTTTTCTGATTAGAATTGTGAAAGGAAATGTAAAACTTCATGTTCAATCATTAAAGCTTTTTTAAACTTGATTTCAAAATTAAACGTGCAACAAATGTGAAGCGTTTCAAGTGAATAATATATCAAAAGACTCGAAACAATGAGAGTATCACATATTTAAAATTGAGGTTGTGTAAAAGAGATTTTATGTTGATCGGATTGAAAGACTTCATTAGATATTAAAGCTTCTTCAAAAGCTCGATTTTAAAATCCAATTGTGCTGCAAACGTGAATCATTTTGAGTGAATACTATATCAAATCAACTCGTTAAGGAAGATGAATTATTCAAGTGTATAACAATAAATAGTGTGTGTGTGTATATATATATATATATATATATATATATTATTTATATAATAGCAATACATTAAGTTTGTTGAATTTTTTTGTTGCCATTGTATAGTTGGGTAAGAAGCCCAAACTTGGCACGGTGTGCTAAGTTACACACCTAATTGGCATAGTTATGCTAAGTGATTATTATAAGTTTTCAACGGTTCATTTTTTGCAAAAAACATCCAAATAAAACACCATATTTATTTTTCAAAAATATGAAAGAACTTTTGAAAGCATCTCCAGATGTGTATTCTTTAAATATCTTTCGACACAATATAGAATGCAAGATGACACGAGAAAATAAATCTATATATTAGATGTTAGATATGACTTATGAGAGGCGAATTCAAAATAATATGCAATAATAACGCAGAGTCAACTAGTATTTTATAGATATTACTAAAATATAATGAGTATGTTGATGCTTTAGCTTTCTAATTGAAAATCTTTGGGCAAGTAAAAGAAAGTTGTTTCGAGTGATAGAAACAAGAGAACTATATGAATATTGCTGTTGCATGAGACAAATATTAGTTAGTTATATAGCGGCACAAGACAAACCTTAGAAATGAAGATATTCTGTATAACTTTATTGATACCATCTTTCACCTCAACACCTCCAATGATCGGTTTTTCTACAACCAGACTTTTCAGACTCGGTGTACTCACAGATCCCACATGGATAAACGTCTAGTATCTAATTTCCACTTCTCTGAGGAATGGAAATTCAAGAGCATGCTTCGTCTGAAAGAAATGTCCCAGCTTTGGTAGCTCGTAGAGCACCAGCTCTTCCAACAGGGGAAATAAGAGATCGTTAGTCATTTCTTCTCCTTGTTGTTCCTCTTCCGTGATCACTTGCTCCATTGATGGAGAGGCTCCTATCTTTAATATTTGGAGATTCAGAACACCTCTGGCCACTGATGGAGACATCAAGTTTCTTAATTTTTCGCACTTCCATACTGCCGATTCTTTAAGTTTGTTAAAGAAGCCATTTGGAAGTCGGTGAGAGAATAGAGCAGTTATGCTGTCAGCCCTGCTGATACATAGCTCTTCCAGGTTGGGACAAGAAACCTGCAAAGGTTGAAAGCCTTGTATTTTTTTTATAAGGGATGAAAATTCAATATACAAATTGAAAAATGAATCATACATCATCTTACATCAAGTAACATGAAGTGAAAAACTTGGATTTTTTTAATTCATGAAATTTACTCCAAGTACAATCTGACAAAAAGGTATTATGATTCATGGCTAACAAGCGAATTCAAGATTTGAACTTTTAGGTTTCTACAACGTAATGACCTCAAGTTAATATCCAACATATAGTAACTGAATTCACAGTTAAAATAATTATAGATATTTAGCGAATCTCTCAATACAAATACAAAATATAGGTAACGTCTACGTACTGGCTACGTCGAACCAAGTGCTTAAGGATTGATTCGCCTCTGCTCTAACATAGGGCTAATTTCCTGTATAGCCTGTGAACTTTACCCACTTATCTGTCGTAACAATCAAGTCATGAAAACTATCTTTTGCGACATTAAAGTTATCAAACTTGACATACTTAAAACAATAAAGTTAATGAAATATTCATTATCGCATTGAAGTAATTGATTATGTTTGAATTGGTTAGAAAATACAAATGATTAGAATGTCAAATTTTCGGCAATAGATTATGATACGTCACATGTAGAAGAGTAGAAGCACACCTTTTCATCAAAAAGAGGATTTGAGTCATTGATAGAGTTGTTGTCTGGAGGCCAAAAATTTTGTAAGTGAGGGAACTCAATGCCCTCAACAGTGTCACTGCAAATGGAAGCTTTATGTAATATAAATTGGGGAACTTTATTGGTTGATCCTCTTCCTCATTATCGGGGCAAGCTACTGTCGAGTTTGACGAACTTCCTGCAGCCAAGGACAGGTAAAAAAGATATTGTAGACTACAAAATCTAGTTACCTCCAGTCTTTCGAGTTTGGAGAATGGAATATCATTCTAACAGTGAATACTCAGTAACTGTGTCAATGAATCACAAACAGCCAGACGGAGATCTTTCATGTTCTGAAATTTATCGACCAGCAACTCTGTCAACACATTATTGGAGCCATTTCCGCTTGAATGGACAACTTCGCTCTCTCAGGGTTAACACATTAAGTTTGCTCATCCTAATAAAATAATCATGTTGTAATTTATTTGGCTTTTCAATGAATTTCAACATTAGAAACTCGAGTCTTGGGCAAAATATTGGTTTAGGAAGATCATTGAATCCTTATGTGACAATTGATATGTGACTAGTATGGCTCATAAGAAGTTCTTCTTGGGAACTCTTCCGAGTTCACGTCATGACATACCCAGGGGCCGCTCAACGTAATTGGAGAAGTAAATCGAAATTTCAATTTGAGGCCTAAAATATAAACAAACTTCGTATACATATTTATTCAAAATTTATTTTTCTTACACTATTTAGATGAAAATTATCAGTATTTAATATTGTTTTTTCAGTTATTGATTTTAGGTGAGATTTTATCAACTCAACATTGCAAAACATTCTTTCAATGAGGCAATATGAATTGTTAACATAATTTTATAAGTAATAATTTGACAAATATTAAATAAAGATAAGAGTTAGAACCATAAAATTTGATGACTTGGTATACACCATTTTAATATGCTTGTTGTAATGTTTAAAACTAAAATTTAAAAAGTAATAAAAAAGAATTTGTAATTTACTTTGTTGAACACTTTTTACTATTAATTCTTATTTTTAACAAAGTATAAAAGATGTTAAAATGGGTAAATAATATATTTTTTATCATAATTAATTAATTTTTTCTATAAAAATTTAACACATAATTTATTCTTGATAATAATTTGGGGCCCCCAAATTAGGCATAAGCCTTATTTACAAAGGCAAGAGCCGGCGTTGGACATACCATAAAAACATGCTTTCCCTCATACGCAATATATATATAGCCACGTCACGGATCACATCATGCATTTTGACGTGACCTCCAGAGGAGCCTTCGGATAACAAGAAACTATCTTTCAATGTTTCTAACAAATGACACACCCTTTTTCTAGCTTCTACAATATTTTTAATTTCAGAAAACATGCTAGGTCCCATTCCATATCGAAGTAACTCTTCAGGCCAAATATCCCTATCTTCCTCAAACAAGGAACAAAACAAAAAGAGCTACCTGGCATTGTCACTTTCTAAGTGATCATAACTTAGCTTCAAAGGTTGATATACATATGTAAACACTCCCGGAATATTTTTTGGTGCAAATCTTTGTAATTGTACAGGGGCATCCTCCCACGAAGGCTTTCTTTTATGCTTTAGCGCACCAGAAAACTGTAATAATTGCAAGCGACAACCCCTTGCATTCTTTCACAACATTTTTTGCTATGTGATTAAGAGAAAGATCATCAACTGAATTACCAGTTTTTTGCCTAAAAAGGAGCCATGCTTCCTTTTCAGATAGGATTCCAATTTCTATGATCTTTCGAGCCTCCATTGTTTCACAAACATTTCGGAGACGTGTAGTCAACTTCACTTTGCACTGACAGTTGTGATTGCTACCACTAGGAATTCCAAGCTTGTTAAGATTAAGAACCTCCCAGACATCATCTAAGATTATAAGGATACTGTCTTGACCCATTAACTTTGCACGCAACTGATCTCCACTACTCCATAAATTCTCATTTTTTAATGTCAAACCAACTACTCTTGCGATATATAAAAATCAAATTTTACTTTATATTGATATATATATATATATTTTGAACACTCTTAAAACCAATAGTTACCCGTAGTGTAGTGGTAAGGGTATGCTAGAATCTATACGGCACGCACATTTGATTCCTAGCGTTCACATTTTGTTTTATTTTTAATTATAGCTTGCTTAAAATCTGTAAAATATTTTAAAATGCGCAACTTTGATGTGAACCGAGTAGTAGCTGCAATTGGGCATAAAAGTATGTAGGGCATACTAGATCAAACTTTTTTTTTTTTTATTTACTATCCAAAATTTGAACACTATTCATTAAATTTCTGTCTACGCCACTAATGGGTGAGGAGGAAATAATAAATTTGAAATATCACTTATGCAATTTATTTTTCCTATTTGCTCGAAAGGGTAGAAGGCTCAATATAAGGTTGATGACCTCGTTTGTCCCCAGTCCTATCTCCTCACCCACCCTTCTACTTTCTTACCTTTGTTTGGTTGAGATGAAGTTTCAACTCATAGAAAGAAGAATTATCCTTCCTGTTCTGAGAGAATGTTCAAACTATTTAAGAAGTTAAGGTCACTGTTAAGAAGCCCCTCATTGGAGCCTCCTCTGCTGATCAATTAATGAAATCATTTTTTTCTCCCGACGTCTAGTTTACCTCTGTTCTCATGTAAATATTCAAGTCCATGCCAATATTATTTTCCTAGAATTGTTGAAAAGTTTTGGTAATATACACGACTGATTTTCAGGTAGCAAAAGCTGCAAGATTGGACAAGTTTGAGCTTCCTGCCAAGATCAAGTTAATACCAGAGTCATGGACTCCTGAGTCTGGATTGGTAACTGCTGCTCTGAAATTGAAACGGGAACCTCTGAAGGCTCGATATAAGAATGAGATAGAAAAGTTACGAGTTCAGAGCCAAAAAGGCAAAAAAAAAAATTGGCAAAAATTCCAAAAGAATAACAAAATTAATTTTAGAATCAAAAGCACAACTTTCTAAAGATGAATTTAATGTCGTGCAAGGCGCAAATGCCCAAGCGCCTTACAAGGCGCAAGCAGCCTGCGTCTTGTAAGTGTCCCCTCATGCTGCCATAATACATAAAAAAAAAATTAATTGAAAGGCCTTGTCCCCTCATGTTGTCATAATACATCCAAAAAAAATTAATTATAAGGCTCAATGCCCCTGCGCCTTGCGCCGCCCTTTTCTGTTGTTCACAAGTTTTTCATGCAGTATTAAATCAAGTCAATATTGCAATCGGAATGAAATTAAAAAATAATACGTGTTTCTTATAAAATATATATTTATGGATCAAGTTTTACATTTTAAATAAACATAAATTCAATTTACTATTTGAAATTCAAATCATTTTTTTTATAGCATTTCTAAAACCTAATTTAAAATCATGATCCTAAATTATATTTTCAGATCCTAAATTAAAATCATAACTATATATCACATATCCAAACATAAATCAGCTTTAACCTAAAGAATCAAAATTCCCCAAAAAAGTTATTTAAACCTAAAAACAACTTTATACTAGAATTCCACAAAAAGAAAACTATTTTTTATTCAATAATATATGAGAAAAACATGTCATTATGTTTCAAAAGTACATAATTGGCATAACCACGACAAAGATAGTAAAATGAAATTAATTTTTTTTAATTAAGGGGCATTTAATTTTCAAATACGTGGATTCATTTAATTTCTTTTAGTTTTAATCACAATAAAGATAGTAAAATGAAATAATTTTTTTTTTTAATTTAATTGGAATTATATCGTGATAGATGCTTTATTCTATAGAAGCATTGCGCCTTACAATTTTTTTTTTTTTTTATGTATTATGACAGCATGAGAGGACTAGCCCCAATTAATTCACCGTTAGAAAATTGTTTTTTTGATTCTAAAATTAATTTTATTATCCTTTTAAAATTCTTGCCAAATTTTTTTTACTCTTTTAATTTCGGACTCAAAAAGTTATATCAGTGAATCGTACTTCCTTGCCGAGTTACACTCCATTTAGCAGATTTGTCGGCCTCTTGCCAGTTAAACATCTCAAGTCGTCCTATCAAACAAGGTAGGATGGATTCAATAAAGTTCACCTTTTTATTAGACCATTTTCAATCTATCTCTATTTTACTCTTCATTTTTCCATTTTAGTGTTGGGTTGATGACCTCGTTTGTCCCCAGTCCTATCCCCTCACCCACCCTTCTACTTTCTTACCCTTGTTTGGTTGCGATGAAGTTTAAACTCATAGAAAGAAGAATTATCCTTCCTGTTCTGAGAGAATGTTCAAACTATTTAAGAAGTTAAGGTCACTGTTAAGAAGCCCCTCATTGGAGCCTCCTCTGCTGATCAATTAATGAAATCATTTTTTTCTCCCGACATCTAGTTTACCTCTGTTCTCATGTAAATATTCAAGTCCATGCCAACATTATTTTCCTAGAATTGTTGAAAAGCTTTGGTAATAGACACGACTGATTTTCAGGTAGCAAAAGCTGCAAGATGGGACAAGTTTGAGCTTCCTGCCAAGATCAAGTTAATACCAGAGTCTTGGACTCCTGAGTCTGGATTGGTAACTGCTGCTCTGAAATTGAAACGGGAACCTCTGAAGGCTCGATATAAGAATGAGAGAGAAAAGTTATGAGTCCAGAGCTAAAAAGGCAAAAAAAAAAATTAGCAAAAATTCCGAAAGAGTAAAAATAAAAAATAAACACTCCAAGGTGAATAGTAGTTTTCCAAATTTGGAGAATTACTATTTACACTCTCTATTTCACTTTTTGAATATTTTATTATTATTTCTATTACTTTCTAATTAATATATTATTTTACATATAATGTCATTAATTAAATATCTAATATTCATACTTCTTTTTTAATGTAATATAATATTTTAAAAACATATTATTTAATATATACTACTTTCATCCCAAATTAATAGTATTTTAATTTTTCTAATTTTCGTCGATAATATAATTTGATTTTATTATTAATTTTCACTATAAAGAATACATAAAATTAAAGTGATAAGATGAAAATTTCAATTCTAAAATACAACACATAATATGATAATTTAAATATAAGATAACAATACAATACAAACATATAATTTAAATACAAGATAAAATACAGTATAACATAATAATTAATTCGCGATGAAACAAGAATCATGCCGAAAAGATGTTGAGTGTACATTCGGAGTTTTGCAATCACGCTTTGCACTTTTTGCAGGACTGTCACGTTTTTGGAGAAAGAAAGTGCTACATGATATAATGACTACATGTATTATACTGTACAATATGATAATTGAGGATGAACGTGATCTTAATGCACCAATTTAATATGTCGTAGAGGCTCCATCTCAAACTATAGAAATTGTGGTAGATAAAAATCTTCGATTTGAACAACTTTTAGCTAAATATAAAAAAATTAAGGACAAAAATGCTCATTTTGAACTCTGTAATATATTAATAGAGCATTTATGTGAGCAGCGTAATGATTTCAAAAATTGAGTGTTTAGGAATTGTACTTCACTTTTATTTGAATTTGTCCATTAATTTGTATATTATATAATATTTTTTTGCAATTTATGTTATTAAAATTTAGAATAAAATATAATTTTATATTAGATAAAAATTTTGAAAAAATAAAATTTTGTATCACATGAAAATTATATAAAGTAATTATTTGGGAAAAAGAAATAAAGGATTATATTATGAAATAAGAAATAAGAATGAAATAGAAATAATAATATACTATTGAAGAAAGAAAAAAAAAATTTTTTAGTGAGTAAAATAGAAAATTAAATTGGAATTGATTGTCTGAAAAAATAAGAAACTTTATATTTGAAGAATAAAAATAGAGTGTAGGATTGAAGATGTCCTTACAATATCAAATATAAGAAACAGTTGGCACTTTCCGATCAAAGGACAGTAACACAACTATGCCCTATTCTATGAGAAGGAGCTTACCACTTTAGAGCAGTCATATCATTGTAAATGTTGACAGTAAACTGAAATCAATCGACATCACATGGATCTGCACCTGTTTGTGCTTCTAACTTGCTGCAGTAGATAAGTTTAAAAATAAGTATGTCGCTATCTAACATTATGCATATCACCTCTTGTAATTTTTATTTCCAAAAATAGCTCAAATGTTTTCAAAGACAAATTTGCCTAAGTTCTTGATTTATTTAAGTTACTCATGTCACTATGTTACATTGCTCTCTTGACATTCTTATTTGTGTATCTTCTTTATACTTTCATTTTCTTACTCAAAATCTTTGCACTATGGGATGTGCTAGTTGCCTTCATCAAAAACTTTTCCTTTTTTCTATTATTAAACCCATTTCTTTCTTCTAAATTCATGGTTTGATGATAACCAGTGAATATATTAGTGCTTTGCTGATCTTAATATTTGAATAAGTGTGATGTATTATCCTTGAAAGTTTCACTAAGTCTCTTCTTCTTAGTACCTCTTAGTTTCTTCGATTTAAAGGTCATCCTCTTGTCGTCTTCGAAATAACCTTAGCTTTGTGCTCAGTGCTTTATGTTGAATTTTAATACAATTTACTTGATGTCAAGTATATATATTGTCCATGTATTTCAACAGCCCACTGGAGCGCCTTATATCCTTCTTATTCCATTTTCTTCTATGATTTGGTTGTGTAATGGTATTTAAAAGTTGTTTGATATGCATTAACTATTTTGCTTTGGTAGATCCTAATATACTCTATTTTCTCTCATGTAATTTCATATGAGTCTACGTTTGGACTCGAGCTTACTCTTGCATAGGCCAGTGAGGCTCAAAATGTCGTCCTTCTCTTGAGTCAGCCTCCTCACTTTAGAAAGGGAAGCTGCGACAGGCCTCGGAAATTGAAATGCAACAAATTTGTGAATAATATACATCATATACACTGATACACATCAGATGTATACAAAAAAAAATGAGAATTGGGTGGAACCCCCAAAACAGTAGTAAATTTGGCCCAAGAAGAGACCCGGATATTTAACTCTTTGCTCGTTTAATTATTTTATATGTAAATGTTTTTTGACTAATTTTATTTAACTTTTAACACTTTAAATTAACTTAATCAGATTTTCCAAAAGATGAACTATTTCCTATGTGTTGGTTTTCTTTAACAATTTTTTTTATCAACTCTTGTATTCTTTATTTACTTAATCAAATATCTTTAGTCAAAACTTTCCCTTGTCTTCAATTAATTTAAAATAGTTTCATGTCATTATTGACCAAATTGGTTTAAGGTATGATCTTTAAAGTGATTCAAATAAATTCCTACATAACCTATTTTAAAGTTTTAATCTTAATCTATTTTTTTGAAGTGTTGATCTTAATCTGTTTTTTTTCTTAAAAGAAGGTTTAATCACTTCCTTTTTGTTTCAAACGTTAAAGTTAGGTTTCCTCTATTCTTAAAAAACTAAAAAAAAATGTTTTTTTACTTAATTATTTTCTCAAAATTTAGTTAAATATTTCAATTAAATCACCGGATAACTGCGTGTTAGCGGTTACTTTAAGTGCTAAAATCTTATTAAAGTAAAAATAAGAACATCTTTTCATTTTCTCTAATTTTTTAAAAATTTATTTGTTAAGACCTTTTTAAATTACTTTAAAAAATTAGGCGGCGATTCTTTTTCTAAGTATTTTTCTTAAATTATTTTGTACTTAAAACATTTCAAAAGTGTTTTTTTTTTCTAGAAGAGGTAAAATCGCGACATAACAGTCATATTACATAATATTGTTTGATATTTCATAATGTAGTCCTATAAATAAAGTTATTGTAAGACTTCGTAAAAATAATCGCTAATTAGTCTTTTAAATTATTATATTCTGACACTTATTATATTCATGTTTTAGTTGCACACAAAAAATAAAATGAAGGTTATTGAATCGTGATCTGCTTGTGAGAATGGATGTATTGTAGATTGTATAAGAGTTAGAAAGGTTTGGTTAGTTTTCACAAATTGTAGAATTTTCATAGGAGGGCAGAATACAACTAAAACATCTTAATTGCTTATTCAAACAAAATTTTGAACTTCAAATCAACCTAACTCATATTTCCAATCATTATATGAAATTAAATCATGTGCAAACTAATATTCTAAGGAGAAATTAAATACTCTACAAATTTTACAAACATCGATCTTTTCTTTTGATCCGTCACAAATACAATTAAACGTTCTTATATAGATATCTCCTCTTATAGAAGTAATGCAACATTTTCATAATAAGAAAATCAACATAGTTAACAAGCATAAATAGATACATATATTGTCTATTTTTGCTTGTTTAATCATTCTAAGAATTACTTTTAAGAAGCAACTTGAAGAATTACTTTTCCAACATTGGAACTAGTAAATAGAGATGCTAAACTCTCCAAAAAGCTCTCAATGCCATTATATATTTTGTGCTTGGACTTTGTTTTGCCCTCTTTCAAGTGAACTTCCATCTCCTTTATAAATTCCTCAAAGTGATTATAATATGAACCCACCATAAATCCTTTCATCATAACTTCTTTACCCACCATATTCAATAAATTCCTAACTCCTCTCTCTGTCCAAACCTACAAAGTCCAAAGATTATTTTACAAGTATGTTGAGTCAGTAAGTTTTAAATACTAGATAATTATAATATACAGTACAAAAATACCTTGTTATACTCAGATATCATTCCACAAAGAGCAATACGAGCTCCGTGATTAAGGACAGCCTCAAGCATTTTACCACCAACATTATCAAAATACACATCAATTCCATTAGGGAAATATCTGTAAGAAATAATATTAATTTGAGTTATAAGTAATACTTTAGATAAGGGAAAAATAAAGAAGCAAAATAATTTACTTGGTTAATGCAGCATCATAATCCGTCTCTATGCGGTAATTAAAAGCTTCATCGTACCCACACTCTTTTTTCAACAACTTCACCTATAAAAAAACAACAACAAATATACGATAATTTGAATAATTTTTTTTTTTTTTAGTTTAATGGACAAATAAAGATGGATGTAGAAATCAGACCTTATCATCAGAGCCTACACTTCCGACAGTTCGACATCCTTTAACTTTGGCTAGCTGTCCAGCTATAATTCCAACTCCTCCAGCTGCAGCCGATATGAAAACATTTGATCCCTCTTTAGCATTTCCAATCTTTTCTATGCCCACCCATGCTGTTATTCCGGGCATATCTATGTGATGCATACGTAGATGCAGAGTCAGAATTTGAAGTTTATGAGTTCAAAAATCTAAAACTTTAAAATTATTGAGTTTTTTTTTACTAATACAAGGTTCGGGCCAAAATTATCGAATCAATGAGCTAGCTCCGCCCCTGAATATCTGATGCAAGTTCAAATTAATCGAGCAAGTGAATTTTGGATATTTACCTAGGCAACTAAGATGATCCGGCAAGAAACCCCAATGGCAGGATTAATTTTCTTAAGCAAATTAGAAGGCATACACCAAATTCAGCAACAGGGAAAAAAGGGCAAAGTACTAAATCTCCCTCTGAAAATTTAGCATCTTTTGATCGGATCACCTTCCCAATTCCTAATGCTCTTATCACCTGCAATTTTTCATCATATAAATTAATATATCTCGTAGATCTATATAATAAAAAATTCATATTCAATCAAACTAAGATATATTTATAGGCAAGTGTAATGATATTTTTGCGATTTCTTATATAGGCCGAAATTGACACCCCTAGCCCTGCCCTGAGCTGGTGTAACTAATGGTGGTGATATTTTCACGGTCCCCAGATTAGACTAGGTAGTGGACTGGTTGTCCTTGTGCTTTATTTTTGCTAGTCCAAATGAAAGGACGTGATAGAGAAAAATTGTACTCCCTCTTTGTTTCAATTTATGTAATATTTTTTTTATTTTTAATTAATTTTTTTTTAAAAAAAAATATTTTTATATTAAGTAACAATTTAACTATAAAATGTCTATTTTATCCTTAATGAAATAATTTACAGCCACACAAATTTCTATAATTCATTTTGGATCACAAATTTTAAAAGCCTTTCTTTTTTTCTTAAACTTCGTGTCGAGTTAAACTATCTCACATAAAATGGGACGGAGGGAATAACTATTAACCGACTTTTGGTTCATGAATGGTTGGGGTTTGTAATGATTTTCTTATTTGACGAGTCTTTTCTTTATAGGAAAATGTTAATGACTTTATAAATAGAGTCTCATTTCTAATATTTATAAGGTAGTTTTAATGATTTTGAGAGTACTTTTGTTTAGAATGTGAGAACTTGCCTCTTTTTTATTGTAAGTGAATTTGTGAGATTATTTTTCTGGTATTTTGAACTCTCATTTACATAGAGGAGTGCTAATCTCCCTCTTGTGAATTATGACACTTAATCGAACCATGTTAAATTATTGTGTTTTTTAATATATATTTCTCGCTTATCTTCTTTTTTAGTGTCTCTAAAGTTTGCTTGCTAGCTTCCGCAAAATATCTAAATATTTCGATCCTACCATATATTGATTTCGATATGTACGTACCCTACCAAATGACCCCTTCTTGTCTTAAACTCCCAATGTCCCAATTTATGTGACACTTTTCATTTTCGAGAAGAGTCAAACAGTTTAAGTTTGACCTTTCGAAATGAAATTTATATATTTGTAAATTACGTAAAAAGTACTATAAGTCACAATAATTAATAATTCAAAATATTTAAAAAATATATGAAAAGTTTACGGTTAAAGATAAAGTTGTTTAAATCTCTGGTGGTTGATCCATTGTCATATAATCCACTTATTACGTTGACTCTCTCTTAAGTGATTGTGCCACTATATATAGCATCTAAGTATTCTATATAGTACTGATTGATGCTACCTTATTATAAGCAATTTGTAGACGGAAGGTCATAATTTGTGTTCGATCAGTCCAAAAAAAAAAAAAAAAACATCACGTAACGCAACAAAATTTGCTTTAAACTCTAACAGAATCGTACTGACTCCACTTATTTATTTTTATTATTATTATTTGTTGGATGCCTCCATAGAACCAAGAACCATGAGTGAAGACTTCATATGCGTGTAGTAATAAATTGAGCATTATTATTCTGCTAGCTGGTCATGATGCTGACATTACCATTTTTATGGATATTGTTAAAAATTCATTACCAACTTAATTAATATCTAAGAAATTTCAAGAATAAGAATCTAGAATATTTCAGTGTTGTAGAGAATTGAAGGAAGATTTTTAGAATGAGTGTCGTAGAGAGAAAAGCCTAGAAATATTTTAGAATAGAGTAGTTTTAGAATTAGATAGTTAAAGGAACATTCTAAAATAGAGTAGAAAATATCATTAGTTAGATTCTTTCAATACCATCTATAAATAGAGGTGATTATTTGAATTGTAGCCAAGTAAAAAAGAAAAAAAGCAAGATAGCAAATAAAAAAACAAGAGTGAATGATAAGTAAAACGAGTTAAAGCGAGTTTGTGACTTGCTTTACACATGTTTGATATTATACACATAAAATATACATTTATTGTTTATTGTCTGTTGAGTTTGTGACTTGCTTTACACATGTTTGATATTATACACATAAAATATACATTTATTGTTTATTGTCTGTTGAGTTTGTAACTTGCCTAACACATGTTTGTTTGATAAGTATACATATGACTTGAACGCAATTATTATTTGAAATCATATCCAAACAGATATTCTAAGGAGAGATTAGATACTCAACATGTATCACAAACATCAATTTTTTCTTTAAATCCATCACAAATATATATATATATATATATATATATATATATATATATATATATATATATATATATATATATATATATATATATCCTCTTATAGAAGTAATAATGCAACATTTTTATTTAAAAAATTAATTAACATAGTTAACAAGCATAAATAGATACATATATAATCTATTTTTACTTGTTTAATCATTCGGAGAATTACTTTTAAGGAGTAACTTGAAGAATTACTTTTCCAACATTGGAGCTAGTGAATAGAGATGTTAAACTCTCCAAAAAGCTCTCAATACCATTATAGATTTTGTGCTTGGACTTTATTTTGCCTTCTTTCAAGTGAACTTTCATCTCCTTTATAAATTCCTCAAAGTGATTAAAATAGGAAGGCACCATAAACCCTTTCATCATAACTTCTTTACCCACCATGTTCAATAAATTCCTAACTCCTTCTCTTTCTGTCCAAACCTACAAAGTCCAAGGATTTTTTTTATAGATATGTCGAGTCAGTAAGTTCCGAATACTAGATATATAATTATAGTATATAGTACAAAAATACCTTATTATACTCGGATATCATTCCACAAAGTGCAATACGAGATCCATGGTTGATGTGATTAAGGACAGCCTCAAGCATTTTACCACCAACATTGTCAAAATACACATCAATTCCATTAGGGAAATATCTGTAAGAAATAAGTGGTAAACTCTAAAAAAAGTAGTCCATAGTAAGGAAAATAAAAAAAAAAGGTTTAGTACCAAAACAATTTTAAAATAAGGGAAAAAAGAAGATAACAAAATAAGTTACTTGGCTAGTGCAGCATCATAATCTGTCTCTGTACGGTAATTAAAAGCTTCATCGTACCCATATTCTTCTTTCAACAACTTCACCTACAAAAAGATCAAAATATCAATATACGATCATTTGAATATTTATTTTCAGTACGGCAAGTAAAAGTGAACAGTTCGACAGAGTAATACCTTATGATCAGAGCCTACACTTCCAACAACTCGACAACCTTTAACTTTGGCTAGCTGTCCAGCTATGATTCCGACTCCTCCGGCTGCAGCCGATATGTAAACATTTGATCCCTCTTTAGCATTTCCAATCTTTTCTATTCCCACCCACGCTGTTATTCCTGGCATTCCTATGTAATATACATGTATACCAAGGTAAATTTTATTAATTACACTTTGTTGGGTATATAGCAAGAGTTAATGGAAAATTGAGGTAAAGATGAAAAGAGAGAAACTTGAAAAGTCCTCTTATGCTTTAGTAAAAAGCCATTTCTCCCTCATGGGTGGTGGAAAGAAAAATAAAAGAGTTTAAATAGAGAAACACTTCTATTAATTGTTAAAAGGGTTGAAAAGAGGGACCCCCCTGGCGCCGTCGTTGTCGCTCGCTCGGCTCAGCTTCAACTTTGGAAAATGATCGAGAGATTATATTTTGGACAAAGTTTTGTTTTAATTATTTATTTAATTAATTAAATAAAATTAAATGGCCATAACCGAAACGTTCCGAACCGACTTGGATCCGCGTGGCCCGTTTTATTTAAATTACTTTCCCATTTTATTTGAATTTCTCGCCGTTGGAGATGACTGTTCTGAAAGGTTGCAACTTTCAGGAACAACCATGACCGTTTGAAAGGTTGCAAACTTTCTGAAATAGTCGTGTGGTTTCTGAAAGGTTACAACCTTTCGGAACCAGTTCCTCTTGGCTATAAATACCAGTTATTCTTTAGATTTTTTACTTACGAAAAATTCTGATTTCTTCTTCTTCTTCTGCACAAATATTTTTCGTGTACTTTACTGCCGTTGAGTAGCTCGCTGACACTAGCGTTTTGGGTATTAATACAATGGTGATTGAGATCATTCTATTTTGGGAGGACATATTCCAAATCAAACCTCGGATACTAGAGGGGAATAATTTCTTTAAGAGGACACTGTGCATTCAGTGGGGTTGATCTTTTTCCGTTCTGTCTTTTTCAAATTCTGGTATGTTTTACAAATTTTAATTTTTCTGAATTAATTTATGTTCTTCTGTTCTTCACTGGTTCATTAGAAACTTTGGTAACTTCGTGTTTCTGCAAAGTTTCTGGTAATCAGTATTACTGTTTTTAAACACCGATTGGCAACAATCTTAAGGAAATTATTTATTTTTATTTTAACATATGTTTTTGGTGGAGACAAAAACCTTCGTGGTTTTATACTCCTATTAAGTTTTCAATTTAAGTTACTGCTTATTGAGTCATTTGTATCAAATTCTGTTTATTATAGATTATGAAATGGCAAATGATAATGTTATGGCGGTTGTTGCTGCACCAATCCGAACTGTTGTACCACCAACAGAGAAATCGGGAAAATTCTCTTGTGTGAATTTCAAAGGATGGCAGTAACGGGTATTTTTCTGACTTACCACTCTTGGTCTACAGAAATTTATCAATGAAGTAACTCCGGTGCCTGCTGCTGAAATGCCAGATAGAGAAAAATTTATGATTATTGAAGCATGGAAACATGTAGACTTCCTATGTAAGGGCTACATTTTGAGTGATTTAGAGGATGACTTATATAATGTCTATAGTGCAATGACAACTTCAAAAAAATTGTGGGATGCACTTGAGAAGAAATATAAGACAGAAGATGCATGCTTGAAAAAGTTTGTGGTCGCAAAGTTTTTAGACTATAAAATGTTAGATAGTAAAACTGTTGGATCACAAGTGCAGGAACTTCAACTTATTTTCCATGATCTGATTGTTGAGGATATGATAGTAAATGAAGTTTTTCAAGTGGCTACAATGATCGAGAAGTTACCTCCTTCGTGGAACGACTTCAAGAATTATCTATAGCACAAACGTAAGGAAATGAAGCTTGAAGAACTTGTGATTCGGCTCAAGATTGAGGAAGATAACAAGACCGCTGAAAAGATACCTCGTAAGAGTTCAACAATAATTGGAGTTAATATTGTTGAAGAAGCTCATACCAATGGCAAGAAAAGAAAGAAGTCCAACAGACAGAAGTCAGAACAGACCAAGAAGAAATTCAAGGGCAATTGTTACAACTCTGGTAAGGCTGGTCACAAGTCTTCTGACTGTCGTTCTCCAAGAAAGGACAAAGACAAAGACAAAAGTTAAGCAAACATTGTGGAAGAGATGGAAGATGCAGATGACCTATGTGCAATGATCTCGGAGTGCAACTTAGTTGGAAATTCCAAGAAGTGGTTTCTCGTCTCAGGTGCCACTCAACATATTTGCTTTATGAAGGACGCATTTGCAAAGTACACTCCTGCTGAGTTCAATGAAGTTCTGTTCAAGGGGAACACAACAACAACAATGATTGTAGGAACTGGGAAAGTAATGTTGAAAATGACATCCGGCAAGGTGTTGACTCTGAACAACGTCTGCACAGTCCTACTATTAAGAAGAATTTAGTTTCTGTTGCACTGCTCGTTAAGAACGGGTTTAAGTGTGTCCTAGTTAGTGACAAAACTGTAATAAGTAAGAATGAGATGTTTTGAGGAAAAGGCTACCTCACTGAGGGCCTCTTCAAACTGAATGCAATGGTTGTTGACAGTATTAATAAGAATTCTGCTTCTGTTTACTTATTGGAGTCAAATGATTTATTACAAAGCCTTGCGAAAATTGATTACTTTAGAAGTATTACCTGATTTCAAATGTGATAAATCAAAATATGAAATTTGTGTGGAAAGTAAGTTTGTTAAACATCCTTATAAGTCTGTTGACAGGAATACAAAACCTTTAGACTTAATTCACACAGATATATGCGATATGAAGTTGATACCATCTCGTGGTTAGAAAAAGTATTTTGTAACTTTTATTGATGATTGCACTCAATTCTGTTATGTATATTTGCTTACTAGTAAGAATGAAACAATTGATGCAATTAAGCAATACAAAAATGAAGTGGAAAATCAATTGAATCTAAAGATAAAAATGATTCGGAGTGATAGGGGTGGAGAATATGAATCTCCTTTTGCAGAGATATGTTTGGAATATGGTATTATCTATCAAACTACTGCACCTTATACACCACAGTCAGAACATTATAGGAAATGATGAATGTCTTGATAATCAGTTTTGGTTCACCGCAAAAACTATGGGGGGAAGCCATCCTTACGGCTAATAGGATACTCAATAGGGTACCCCGCAGCAAAACGCAATCGATTCTATATGAGTTATGGAAAGGAAGGAAACCCAACTTGAAATATTTCAAAGTGTGGGGATCTCTAGTCAAGGTAAAGGTTCCTGTACCCAAGAGAGTGAAAATTGGACCCAAAACAGTGGATTGTGTATTTATTGATTATGTTGTGAACAGTAAGGCCTGTCGGTTTTTGGTTCACAAATCTGATAATCCTAAAATTCATGTGAATACAGTAATTGAGTCAGATAACGCTGAGTTCTTTGAACATATTTATCCGTATAAAATTGAATGTGAGTCGACAAGTGAAAGACCTAAATGACCACGGGAAGAATCAATGGAAAATACACAACCTACTGAGGATCCTAGGCGTAGTATTCGTCAACGGAAATCCACTTCTTTTGGACCAGATTTTGTAACATTCTTGCTTGAAAATAAGCCTCAAACATTTAAAGCAACGATGTCTTCATCTGAGTCAATTTATTGGAAAGAAGCAGTCAATAGTGAGATCGAATCAATTTTAAGTAACCATACTTGGGAATTGGCTTATCTTCCTCCCGAAAATAAACCTTTAAGATCAAAGTGGATCTTTGAAAGGAAATTGACAAGTATAAGGCTAGACTTTTAGTTAAAGGATACAGACAAAAGGAAGGTCTGGACTACTTTGATACATACTATCCAGTAACAAGGATAACATCAATTAGGATGTTAATAGCACTAGCGACAGTGCATGATCTTAAAATCCATCAAATGGATGTAATGACAACCTTCTTAAATAGAGAGTTGGAGGAAGAAATTTACATGGAACAACATGAAGGGTTTGTAGTTCCTGGTAAAGAAGAGAAAGTGTGCATGCTTGTGAAGTCATTTTATGGACTCAAGCAAGCACCCAAACAATCATGCTAAATTTGACCAAACAATGTTGGCAAATGGATTCAAGATTAACGAATGTGATAAGTGTGTTTACATTAAAAACGTTCTGAATCATGAAGTCATTGTTTGTCTGTATGTTGAAGACATGTTAATAATAAGTAAAAATATTGACGATATAAATGTTATTAAGCGCATGCTGTCCAGCAAGTTCAATATGAAGGACTTAGGAGTTGTTGATTTGATCTTACGGATCAGGATTCTCAAAACTCCTCAAAACTCCTGAGGGACTAGCATTATCTCAATCTCATTATGTTGAAAGAGTATTGGATAAGTTCAAGTACTTGAATTTCAATGTTGTCAAAACTCCAATTGATTTAAGCTTTACATTTCAAAAGAATGTAGGTGAAAGTGACTCTCAATTGAAATATACAGAGTGTTGGAAAGTTTGATGTATATTATGAATTGTACGTGACCAGATATAACTTGTGCTATTAGAAAACTGAGTCGATTCACTAGTAATCTGAATCAAACTCACTGAATGGCAATGAAACGTGTGTTGGGGTATCTGAAACATACATAACACTATGATTTGCATTATAATAAATATTCTGTCGTGATTGAAGGATATAGTGATGCAAATTGAAACAGCGAATCAAATGAAGTAAAATCCACAAGTGGTTATGTGTTTACACTTGGTGGAGCAGCAGTCTCTTGGAAACCATCCAAACAGACATGTATTGCTCGCTCCATAATGAAATCTGAATTTATTGCTTTAGATAAGTCTGGTGAAGAAGCTGAATGGCTCTGGAATTTCTTAAGAAGATATTCCATTTTGGCCCAAACCTGTGGGACCTATTTGCATACATTATGATAGTCAAGCAACAATATGTAGGGAAGAGAGCGTTATGTACAACGGGAAGTCTCGTCATATACGACGGAGACATAACACCGTAAGACAGCTGCTCTCTAGTAAAATTATCACAATTGACTATGAGAAGTCAAGCGATAATGTGTCAGATCCATTAACGAAAGGTCTAGTGATAGAGGCAGTTGAAAGATCATCCAAGGAAATGGGTTTAGGGCTTAGGATAAGTCAGCATGGCGGTAACTCTATCTAGCAGACTGGAGATCCCAATAGCTAGATTCAAGGAGAAAAACAAAGTTGTGACTGATGGTTCAACATTGTCAATCAACTCAATCCATTCTCATGATGAAGACAATGTTTATGAACAAGGTTAAGACTTTAAGACTTGTTAATGAGTTAATAAAACTTAAAATTTTTAATGATTTGCTAAGTTTGGCAGATTTGACCAAATAGTGTATCTACGAGATGACACGGTTAGAAATCACCTATGTGAGTGTGAAGTGTAAGCCGCTTCAAAAAGAATTTTATGTCAAAAGCCTATTCTCTATACACTCATGAAACTAGGAGGTGTTTATGGCTGAAATGAACACAACTATAAGAACCATAAACGGTAAAGGGTTAATTGTGTGACATATAGTTGTTGAGGTATACACCAAAGCTCGACGATTCAAAGATATCGCATCTACCAATTGATCGAGTATATCCGACATAGGTTCACTACGGAAAGTCCAAGGGGATACCTACTTATCCAGATGCAATTGATCCTTGCTTGTAAAGTACACACTCGTCCGTGCATTCCTTATGTTATAACCATTCCCCATTCATGTGGGGGATTGTTGGGTATATAGCAAGAGTTAATGAAAAATGGAGGGAAGATGAAAAGAGAGGAACTTGAAAAGTTGGAAACTTGACAAGTCCTCTTATGCTTTAGGAAAAAGGCATTTCTCCATCATCAGTGTTGGAAATAAAAATAGAAGAGTTAAATAGAGAAACACTTCTATTAATTGTTAAAAGGGTTGAAAAGAGGGACCCCCTCGCGCCGTCGTCGTCGTCGCTCGGTCGCTCGGCTCGACTTTGGCTTTGGCTTTGGCTTTGAAAAATGATCGATCGAGAGATTATTTTTTGGACAAAATTTTGTTTGAATTATTTATTTAATTAATTAAATAAAATTAATTGGCCATAACCGAAACGTTTCGATCCGACTAGAATCCACATGACCCGTTTTATTTAAATTACTTTCCCATCTTATTTGAATTTTCCGCCGTTAGAGATGACTGTTCTGAAAGGTTGCAACTTTCAGGAACAACCATGACCGTTCAAAAGGTTGCAAACTTTCTGAAATAGTCGTGTGGTTTCTGAAAGGTTGCAACCTTTCGAAACTAGTTCCTCTTGGCTTTAAATACCAGTTATTCTTCAGATTTTTTACTTACGAAAATTTCTGATTTCTTCATCTTCTTCTTCTGCACAAATATTTTTCGTGTACTTTACTACCGTTGAGTGGCTCACTGACACCAACGTTTTGGGTATCAATACAGTGGTGATTGAGATCATTCTATCCTAAGAGGACATATTCCAAATCAAATCTCGGATATTAGAGGGGAATAATTTCCTTAAGGGGACACTGTACATTTAGTGGGCTTGATCTTTTTCTGTTCTATCTTTTCCAGATTCTGGTATGTTTTACAAATTTTAATTTTTTTGAATAAATTTTTGTTCTTCTATTCTTCACTGGTTCATTGAAAACTTTGGTAACTTCGTATTTCTGCAAAGTTTCTGGTAATCAGTATTACTATTTTTAAAACAGATTGGCAACACACTTGACTTTAGTTGATTGAAGTTCATTAGTAGGGGCGGATCTACGTAGAAGGATCGGGGTGTTGCAGCATCCAAATCACATTTTAGGCTTGTTTTTAAAAGATAATCATTGTGGTGTTTTAAAAAGCTCTGTTGGACTCGTCACGGGGTGGGACTCTAGCGAAAAGCTCTGAAACTCAAGTGTGAGACTTAATTCTGTAAAACTTACATCCTAAGCATCTTGTTGTACGTCCTAAGCATGCACAACGCTCAATAGATCCTATACAAATTATGTTTTAAATTCTTTAGTTAACATTATTGACCCTCATAATTCTTGAATAAATTAATGATAATTAATAGTTTTTTAACTTATAGAAATAAGAAGATGAAAAGTAACTCAAATAACAAGTTGCAGTATCACATATTTACTATTTTGAAAAACTGTGAAGCTGATTATATATTACGTAACATTTCTTTTAAAAGTACATAGCTAAATTTTACTTTTTTACTTCTCATTGATCTTCATATTTTTGTATTATGAAGTGTTTTCAAAAATATTTTTGGGACGAGTTTCGGGATGGGGCGTACCAAAAAAGCTCCAGGACGCAAATTGAAGACGTAGATCCATAAGACATTAAGTCCTAGAATTTGGGGTGTAAGCCTCGAGTATAAAAATGTATGCTCTAGTCGTAAATACGTACGCTATGGGCGTTAATTATATTTTTGTTTTTCGACCTTTTTTTTTTAAATTATATTTTTTTTATTATTGGTGTAATGATATTTCTCAAATAGTAATTATAATACTTTTGTCTTCATTATTGGTTATTAATACATTTTTCAAATAAAAATCATAATATCTTTTTCTATATTATAAGTTATTTATTAAAAAAAATATTTGTAAAATTATTGGAAGTACTACTTTTTGTTTTCTTAGTAATAAAATTATAAAATTAAATATGCATGAAATTACGCCCCGTAGATCCATGAGACTTACGCCCTGTGTCTCGAGGCTTACTCCTCGCCCCGCACTGCATAAAACATCTCACCTCACACCCCGACCTTATAAAACATTGGTCATATGCCTCAAAATTTTCATATTTTATTTAGCTATTTAAAAATAATTTTATTTTTATTCATAATGGAGTGATGTTTTTATTATAATTGAGGTTGTAAATTGTATAGTAGATAATACTATAATTTAAGAAATAATGATATTAGATTATTTATATTTGTATAATAACGTTAAAAGTTTTAGTTTCCTTGAAATCATGTTTGGAATTATTTCAAACTATTGATGTATTTTTATGATTTTGTGTTATTATATTATTATACTATATATTGTAAATTAAAAATTTAAAGATTTAAAGATTCATAAGGCTTACGCTCATGTCTAGAGGCTTAGACCTCACCCTATGCCAAGTAAAACAAAAAATTCAGAAGGGATGAGTAAGATATATACCTAAGGAACTAAGATAATCCGGCAAGGCAACCTCGTCGTCAGGATTAATTTTCTGAAGCAAATTGGAAGGCAGAACACCAAATTCAGAAACAGGGCAAAAACGGCTCATTACTATTTCTCCCTCTGAAAATTTGGCGTCTTTAGATCGAACCACCTTCCCTATTCCAAATGCTCTTATCACCTGCAATTTTTCATATATTATAAAAAATTCCGTGCTCAATCAAACTAAGATGATATATAAATTGAAACAGAGTGAGTACGTAGTACACCTGGCCGAGTGGGATTTGAGGAAGAGAGAGACCATCATCGAGGCCACTCAATTGAGTGCGCATGTATGGATCAATAGAGAGATAGAGGATTTGGAAAGCGACATGATGATCGGGAATGCATTCCGCTCGTAGCGATAGAGTGACAGTGCGTAGCTTAAGATGGTCAGAATTGGGAACACCAGTTGGTGCATAACTAGCAACATACCACTCTCTGTTCTCCACTTCCGCCGTAGCCATTTTGTTGTGTAACAATAAAATATCAGAATAACGATAATAATACTGAAAATTAGATAAATATTACTATACAATAAGTACACAAAGGCCAAGAGGCCAGAGAGAATGGAAGAGTAAGCGGAGACAAAGAAAGTATTATTTTCAGTTCTTAATTTCACATATGAAAGAAGGAATTGGGAAGCAATTTATAGGAGGAGGACACTCATCAAAGGAAGACAAGTGTCAAGCCTCACAAAAACTTTCGAATGTCACCACTTTTCTTTCAATTACTAGATCCTTCTCCAATACTTATCTCAATTATGCAGTACGTATGAAATTTTGAGAGTTTATCGAATTTTTAATAATTTTAGTTGATTTTTAGTACTATTTCTACTATGTTTTAGTACTATTTACGTAATTTTTAAATAATACTCCCTCCGTCCTATTTTATGTAGCACTTTTTGAATTTCAAGATTCAAACAAGTATATCTTTGATCGTAAATTTTTCATAAATTTTTTAAACATTTTGAATTTTCAATTATTGTGACTTATAGTACTTTTTAAGTAGTTTACAAATATATAAATTTTATTTCAAAAAAATTGAAGATTCCATGTGCAAATTTCCGATTAAACTTAAACTGTTTGATTATCGAAAAACAAAAAGTGCCACATAAATTGGGACAGAGGAAGTATATGTTACTCACTCAATTCTAATTATGCAATACATGTGAAGTTTTGAGACTAACCAAATTTTTAATATTTTAAATTGATTTTATTACTATTTTTATAGTAATTAGAGGAAGTTAAAGGAGACAAAATATTGTAATTTAAAAAGTAATTTTTTTCATAATTAAAGTATATAACAACTAAATATGAATGTAAGACAAATAAATTGAAATAAAACTACTCACTATACAAATAGTGAAAATGATTGAATAGTTTATTATATACAAACATTCCACAAAATAATTACTATGTGAGGAGCTTGGGAAATGACTAAGCAGCTAGCTTGACCCCAAGCTCCTCACATTCTCATTTATATTATAGAGTAATATACTAGTTAAGAACACTCGTGCTAAGCACCGGCAGTGGCGGAGTTATAGCCATACCAGGATATCTAACGGGATATCCTTCATTTGAAAATTATGTTATATATATATATATATATATATATTAAATTTTACATTAAAAAGATATATATTTAAAGTTTGACACATTTGACAAAAGCTTCTAATACTCGTGCTAATATACAATTACATGTAACAATTTTATTTTCAACCACACTTTACACATACGTGGTTGAGATATAGGGTGTGTTGGTATGGAGGAAAACATTTTTCAGAAAATGTTTTCCAAATCAACTCATTTTCCTCAAATTTAAGGAAAATGACTTTCCTTCTAAAATTAAGGAAAACATTTTTCAAAACTCTACGTCATTCTTAATTTTTTTTTCTTATCCTACCCATACCCCGTATCCGACCCTCCCTATTTTAAAAAGAAATATTAAATCAAATTTTCAAATATACTTTTCTACCCCCAAACCACCCCCTCCGCCCCCCTTCAAACAAAACAATAAAAAATTTAAGATTTTTACCTCATCCCCCTACCACCCCTACACCTACCCCCTACCCTCCCCCCCCCCCCAAAAAAAAATTGCTTTTGAAAAAAAATTCAAATTTATTTTTTAAAATTTTTTTATGCCACTCCCCCCCCCGCCCCGAAAAAAAAACAAGGCCACCACTCCCCCGCACCCCCATCAAATTTATTTTTAAAAAAAATTATTTTTGGGAAGTATTTTATATTTTAAAAAAATTCAATTTTTACGCCATCCCTACACCCCCAGTTCACCTCGTCAAATATTTTGTTTAAAAAAAAATTGTTTTTTGTTTTTCAAACTTAAATTTTTTCATTTTTATGCCACCCCTACCCCCCCCCACCTAGGCCATCCCGTCATTTTAAAAAAAAATTGGCTCAAATTCAAATTTTTTTCATTTTTACGCCACCTCTACCCCCCGTCACCCCTATCAGAGGCGGAGCTAGGTGGGGGTTCATGAGTTCAGACGAACCCACTAGCTTTTTCGTCGACCCTATATTTGTATTAGAAAATAAAATAAATATATGTATGTTAACTTGCGAGCTCTGAAACAAAATTGATTTAGAATCCCCGAACTTCTAACCTTGGCTCCGCCTCAGCCCCTACCCCACCCCTCACCCAGGCTATTTCCGTCAAAACTAAATTTTAAGAAAAAAATTATTTTTGGGAAATATTTCAAATTAAAAAAAAAATAATCATCTTTACGCCATGCCTACCCCTACCCCGAGCGACCCTATCAAAACAAAATTCTTAAAAATGTTGTTTTTGAATTTTTTTTCTTGGGTCAGATCTCAGGGTTGAATTTTGGAACGGTCATCGGGGTGTTGTCCTATTTTGGATGTCGGGGTCGGGTCCTTGATCAATTATCGGAGTTGATTTTCGGATCATAAATTATTTTCCTAAAGAATATTTTTTTAGCCTCAAGCAAAAAAAAAAGATATTTTCTGAAAAATATTTTTCATTGACCAATTAAACATTAAATAATATTTTCCAGAAAATATTTTCAACTCTCCAACCAAACATGAGAAAATAAGTTAGAAATGCACTTATTTACCATGAAAACATTTTCTAGGAAAACATTTTCCATGGAAAACATTTTCCTTCATACCAAATGCACCCATAATATAAAATATAGAATTTGTGAAATCTACAGGAAGAAGAAAGTGAAAATTATATTCTATTGAAGTATCTTGTATTACATTTTAGATCTTAAAACTGAAAAATGAATCTTACATCTTTTTTTTGCCTTACATTTACACAGCTGTCTCATATATATAGAGGATTATAGTCATTATGACTAATAGTAGTGCTAACCACGTGAACATTCCAGCTGAGCTGTAAGTTCCTAACAAACTCTAACAAACTTTTAAACTGACCAATAGTAATGCACCAATTCTTCCATCTGTAATTCAACACACCCCCTCAAACTGAAGGATGAAAGATATCTAACACACCAAGTTTGGTCATAAGGAGATGATGTTGAGCAGCACCTAACCCTTTTGTGAGAATGTCAGCTGGTTGCATAGTAGTGCATAAATGTTTAAGATCTATAAAGCCTGATTTCACTTTCTCCCGAATGAAATGACAATCAATGTCTATGTGTTTTGTACGTTCATGAAACACTGGGTTTTCAACTATTTGTATAGCTGATTTGCTATCCGTAAACACTGAGATTAGGATGTCAACTGGGAATTGTAACTCATCTAGTAATCTTGCTAACCAAATCAGTTTTGCAACAAGAGCTGCCAAACTCATATACTCTGCTTCAGCTGAGCTCCTGCTTACTGTTTGTTGCTTCTTCGACTTCCACGAAATAAGAGAATCTCCAAGTTTTACCATGTAACATGTGACAGATCTTTGTGTGTTAGGGCATGAAGCCCAGTCAGAGTCACAATATCAAGTGAGTTTTGTAACACTAGTCCCTCTTTTGAGCATTATCCCAAGTCCTGGAGATCTTTTGACATATCTTACAACCCTTACTCCCAGTGAGAAACCTTAGGATGTTGCATGAACTGACTCAGAACCTGTACACTAAAACAAATTTCATGTCTGGTGGTTGTTAAGTACAACAGTTTACCAATCAGTCTTTGGTATGCTGTAACATCTTCTAACTCTGAATGATCAGAACTACCAATGTGTTGATCAAATTCTACACTGGTCAATTTGTGATTAAATTCTAAAGGAGTGTTTACAGTCTTTGCTCCACTCAATCCAGTTTCTGAAATAAGCTGTAAAGCATACTTCATTTGATTCAACAATAATCCTTCTTTTGACTTCAAAACTTCAATCCCCAAAAAATATCTGAGACTTCCCAAGCCCTTTATTTTGAAATTTTGATGTAATGTGTCTTTTGCTTCTTGAATCATCTTGGAACTATTCCTAGTTATTAAGAGATCATCAACATACACTAGAATCACTGCCATGTCAGTTCCTTCCTTTCTAATAAACAAAGAGTAATCATGAGCACTTTGTGAGTATCCTGCCATCAATAATACCTCAGTGAAGTTGATGTTCCATTGTCTAGATGCTTGTTTAAGACCATATAGTGACTTCCTCAGCTTGCACACTTTAGATCCCTCTGTGATTGGAAGCCAAGAGGAAGTTCCATATAGATGTCTTCAAGTAAATCACCTTGCAAGAAAGCATTGTTTACATCCATTTGAGACAAATCCCATCCATGAGAGGCTGCTAGGCTAAGAACAGTCCTAATGGTAACCATTTTAGCAACTGGTGAGAAAGTGTCTTGATAATCAAGACCTTCTCTTTGAGTGTACCCTTTTGCAACTAGCATTGCCTTGTATCTATCCACATCACCATTGGACCTGTACTTGATTTTGTATACCCATTTTGTACCAATTGCTTTCCCACCAAGTGGTAAGTCAACAATTGTCCAAGTATTGTTATCCTCCAATGCCTGGATTTCTTGCTGCATGGCATCAATCCACAGCTTGTCTTGAGATGCTTCTTTAAAAGATTGGGGCTCCACAGTTGCTGAAAAAGCATGTAAGTAAGATTGATAACCTGTGGATACATTGTCATATCAAACATGATTAGTGATGGAGTGAGGGCTGGACTTTTTGGGAACTACATAGTCTTTGATCCACACAGGAGCTTTGCAAGTCCTGGTAGGTTTTCTTGAACCAATGGTGGCTGTTTGCACTGATTCTATAGTATCATGTGTAGGGGGCTCATTTTGGACGTCTTATAAGTCATCAGTAACAGGCATAGTGGACTCAATACATGGACTGCTGGGCACTTCAAGTCTTATGTCTGTAGGTTGTGATGAAGAATCTAGTGTGATGACTTGATCTAGATCATCAGGGGCATCATCTGTATTATTTAGAAATGGGGAAAATAAAGGATATGGGCCTTCATCATAAGGTTGCATAACCTTAAAGAGGAATACGTCCTCTTTGAAAACAACATCCCTACTGATAAACACAATCTTTGCATCAAGATCATATAGCTTATAACCTTTTTGTGTGGAAGAAAAACCCAACAGAACAGCTCTCTTTGCTCTAGCTTCAAACTTTCCACCCCTAGGCAATGTAGCAGCAAAACATAAACACCCAATACTCTGATGTGATCCAATGTAGAAGGTTTTCTAATTGGTCTTTCATATAGATAATGACCATTAAGCACAGTTGTAGGCAATCTGTTAATTAGGTATGCTGCAGTTTGTATGCACTCACCCCAAAATCTACTAGGAACATGAGATTGTATCTTTAAGGCTCTTCCTATGTCCAAGATGTGTCTATGTTTTCTTTCCACAATGTCATTTTGTTGTGGGTGTAAGGACAACTGCTTTGATGTATGATCCCTAAGGAAGATAGCAAATTATTGACTTGATTGTTAAAGAATTCAGTCACATTGTCAGATCTCAAAACCTTTATTACACAATCAAACTGATTACAAGTCATGGATATAAAGCTTCTCAATACAATTACTACATCCTTCTTAGTGTGCAGTAAAGAGATCCATGTAAATCTACTCAAATCATCAACAACAGTAAGAAAATAGTATTTTCTATCATAAGTGGGATCCCTATGAGGTCCCCAAACATCTAAATGCACTAGTTTAAACATTTTTGAAGTCTGAGTAACACTAGAAGGAAATTTAAGTTTACACTGTTTTGCCAACTGGCAAATCATGCATTCTTCTTGCACTGCCTCATCAACTTTATTTTGCAACATAGGAAGATGCTGCATTACTTTCAAGGAAGGATGCCCCAATCTAATGTGCCAAAGTCTATTGTCTTCTATACAGTTGTTTTTCAGCATTGCTCTAACAATAAGTATGGTATCATGCCTTAGGATGTATAAGTCTTTCTCCTCTTTACCAATCCCAATCACATCTCCAATAGAGAGAGCCTGTATTACACATAAATCAGGATAAAATGACACCATGCATTTTAGGTCTTTAGTCAGCTTGGAGACTGACAATAAGTTGAACCTGAAGTTTGGGACATGCAAAACATTTTCCAACCTGCAATTCTCTAAGATCACAGCATTGCCAACATGTTCTACATGAATTTTACTTCCTATTGGCACCTGCACCTTATTACTACTGGACTCTGATAATTTTCTACAATTACTTAGCAGATTCTCACAGTATGTAATATGATGTGTGGCTTCGAAATCAATAATCCACTTTACTGTATGACCATTAGCACATACAGGCAAACGATTCATACCTGCTGCTGCATTGGCCCTACAGGTTCCTGATGGTGAAGGAGACTCCATCATCTTGACAACTTGCTCATATTGTTCCTTTGTGAAATAACCTCCTGGGAAATAGATCTGAGATAATGATTCAGATCTAGGTGCTTCAACTTCAGCCTTATTTGATTCCAGAAAAGTAGAAGTGTTTGCATAGGCCTCATTCACTGACACCTTCTTTTTACTCTTAAAATCAACAGAAAATCCCACAATTCTATAGCAATTGTCTTTAGTGTGACCTTTATACCCACAGTGATCACATACCAATCCCAATCTCCTGCCTTGAGAAGTCTGACCCTATGTCTTTTTAGCTTGAAAGTTGTTGTTGTTGTTGATCTGATTCTGATTGTTGAAATTATATGACTGATTACCTTTGCCTGCCATCATTGTGAAGGGTTCATTTTCTCCTTCTGACTGTCCTAGCTTCCTTTGACTCTCTTCCTGAATTGCCATTGCATAGGCTTGGTTTACACTGGGAATAGAAGAACTAAGTAAGATAGAACTCCTCACTTGTGCATAGCTTTCATTTAGCCCTACCAAAAACTACAATTGTCTTTGTTGTTTAACATGTTCAACATGTGAGTTTGACTCTTCACAATCACACGATGGAGAAGGTACCATTACATCCATCTCATTCCATAAATCTCACATCCTAGAGTAATAAGAGGTCACAGTCTTTGTTACTTGAGTCAATACACTGATCTCCTTCCAAAAATGAAAAATTCTAGTCAAATTTGATTTATCAAATCTCTCGTTGAAATCACTCCATATTTTCTTCGAACTAGAAGCATATACAATGCTTGTCATCAGTTCTGGTGCTACAGCTGCACTAATCTACGATAATACAACTGCATCACACCTTTCCCATCGAATTGCCAGATCTCCTTTGTAAGAGCTTTTAGCACATGTGCCATCAACAAATCCAAGTTTGTTTTTTACTAGAAGTGCCAATCGCATAGATCTGCTCCAAACACCATAGTTTTCTGGTCTTGTGAGCTTCATAGAAATCAAGGTAGGAGTATCTGAGGTTTGAAGATGAAGTGGATAATTATGGTTTGTCTGCGGATTATCTTCTGTATCTGAACTCTGTGGTTCCACCATTATTGTAGCTGCACTAATCGACAATTCACAGCTTCAAGTATCCCTTCGATCAGTGCTCTGATACCATATAGAATTTGTGAAATCTACAGGAAGAAGAAAGTGAAAATTATATTCTATTGAAGCATCTTGTATTACATTTTAGATCTTAAAACCGAAAAATGAATCTTACATCTTTTCCTTGCCTTACATTTACACAGCTGCCTCATATATATAGAGAATTATAGTCATTGTGACTAATAGTAGTGCTAACCACGTGAACATTCCAGCTGAGCTGTAACTTCCTAACAAACTCTTGACAAACTTTTAAACTGACCAATAGCAATGCACCAATTCTTCCATCTGTAATTCAACATAAAATGTAACAATAAATTGTATGAAAGAATAGAAAAAACTAAGTGACGCAAAAAAGAACAAACTTTTAAAGGGATGGGCACGAAGAAAGGAAAGAATGAGAGCAAACTACAAATACATATAATAAGAAAATTGCAGATACAGATAGCAAAACAAAACTAAATAGGAATGAAAACACTCAACAGAAAAAAGATGAGAATTGTAGTCAAAAGATACAGATAAGTCAGGGAAATGCCACATGTGAGGTAATTGGGGTTAGTTCTAGGGTCGTCTTGATCATAAGGTCACTAAAGCAATCACACCTTTTAAACAGAGGTATATCTAAGGGGGGTCACCGGGTTCACGTGAACCCATGGTCCCCTCCCGAGATCATATATAGTAGTGTTATATTTTAAAAAAATAATTAAAATATAGATGTGTGAACCCACACTTGAAGTATCACATAATGCGATTATGACTGAGTGCACCTCTCTTTGCGAGGTTAGAAATTTGAATTTTATATTTATCTTGTTTTATTTTTCTTTCTAAAATTAGATAACACTTCTTTAAGTAGTAATTGGTGTTATAATTTTAAAATTTAACAGTTTTCAGTAGTAAAAATCTAAATGTCGAACCGATCAAATTTATATCATAGATTAACCTTTTTATAACAGTGCACCCATCATCTCAAAATTCTGGATACACCTCTGCTTTTAAACCCCAACAGTAATAAGGAGATTATTTTTATTAGTTAATCAACTTATTTTTTTCATTGTTTTGTTACTATCAATTTTTATTTAATCGTAGCATCTAGTATTCTATATTTAGTGATTGATGGTAACTTATTATGAAAAATTTAATTTTTGACGTTAGATCATAAATTGTGTTCAGTCCAAAAAATAAGAAAAAAAAGAAACATAACTTAACAAATTGGCTTCAAACTCCATTTGTTTGGCAAGTTTTTGGGGGGTAAGAGTTGATGTGAAAGGAGCAAGCTATTCTTAATTTGTTCACATAGTGGCCGCTTGACAGTGATTCTATTGGAAGTTCCCAATGGATAGCTCCTTGCACAAAATTATATTTCTTTCTTTCGTTTAAAAATGAATGACCTCATTTCATTTTTAATTTGTTTAAAAAAGAACTATTTTTTTTCCTTTTTCGGTAACATTTTACTTTTAGCTTTCCACGTGACATGTTTAAGACCACAAAGATTAAAGGACAATTTTGTACATTTGACATAACCTTAATTTAGAATCACAAGATTCAAAAGTCTTCTTTATTTTCTTAAATTCAGTGTCAAGTCAAACTAGGTTACTCTATTTTAAACCGAGGGAGTAGTATTTAGAAGCCTTAAGCAAACGGCACTTGCATTTTGCAATCAGATAGTCTTCTCTTAAACGGCACTTGCATTTTGCAATCAAATACTTTTATTTATAATATACAGGTACATGTAACAAACATCTATTTTCAACTATGCATATGTCATATGTGGATGAGATAGAATATAAAAATGTAGTAATAAATTGTATGAAAGAGTAGAAAAACTTAAATGAAGCAAAAAATGAACAAAGTTTAAAGGGATGGGCAGGAAGAAAGGAAAGAATGGGAGCAAACTACAAATACAGAACAAGATAGAAGCTAAAATTATTTTTTGGTGTATTCTTTAAATTTCAAGTATTATAACAAGTCAATATTATTTTATTTTTATATTCTTGGGGTCGTTTGATAGAGTGTATAAGAACAATGCAAAATAGGGTGCGTTAGTAATGCTTGCATTAGTAATGAGTGCATTAGTTATGCAAGCATTATTTCTTATACATTGTTTGGTTTGATGTATTAGAAATAACAAATCTTGCATAATTTCTATTAAAAATATATATGTTTACAAAAATACCCTTCACACTTTATTTATTTGTACACTTCCTTTGCAACAAAGTTCTTTGCTAAAACATCAAAAAATAAAATTATTTTCTAAAACATCATTAACTCTTCTTCTTCTTCTTTTCAAAAATAATATTAAATAGTTGTACTATTGTGTCAAAATATTTTTGTGAAAAGTTGACAAATAATTTAATTTATCAAATTTATCGTCACAATAGTAAAAGTTTTGATTAAATTATATTGAAATTAGATTTTAAAAAATATATTTAAGAGGCCATAAAGCCTATTAAGACACCAACAAATTAAAAGACACTGAAAAGCAAATCAAAATAAAAACAAAAACTTGTGAAAACAAAGAAAATGAAAAGGCTTTAAGGGTAGTTTTGTAATTATTTAATTTAATGCAAGTGTTAAAATGCTATGTATTACTAATATCTAAAATTCCTTGGTATTAGTAATACACAACTTAATACACAATAGAGTGTATAACTAATGATTGCATTAGTAATACATGGTATGAAAAAGTGCACCAAACAAGGTACAACTAATACACACACCTAATGCATGCATTATATTTCCTAATACTTACTTCATAAAGTCTGCACACATCCTATCTTCACAAGACTTCACTTATAGGATTATATTAATATATTATAGTATTCATCAATTTACATATGACAACTAAAAAGAATAAGACCTCTCTGTAAAGTTTGGTTTTAGGCACCAAAACTTGTTGAGACGTCCTGGTTAGTTCTTATGTTTAACCCACGTGGAAACCTAATGAGCAAGTGACTATGTTAATGGTTACCCCAAAAGAAAAATTACAATAGTACCCTTAGTCGTCCAAGGGAACTCCCTCTTAATAATTTTGTTATATCATTTTCAACTCGATCATATAAACAAGGCCAAATACATACACAAACCCCTTAGAATTCATTTTGACACTCTATAACTATACATATTGGGACGGCAAGCGGTATGGTCCCAACCTAATATTTAACTTTTCCTATTTTGTTAGGATCCGTTTTGCTATGCTATAAACGCAACTTAATATTTGAATAACTTGGTTAGTTATGTCTTAATTTTTATATATTATTTGATTTGTAAATAAAATAAGAGTTATTCATATATTAACTTTATAATACAATGTCTAATTGATTTGTTTTAAATGTTATAAATGAAAGTTATTTATGTATTACTTAATTTATACCGTGTTTGATTGTGTTTTAGTAATTCTACATAATACTCAAATAATTTATGAGGAAATTTATATATAATTTGATATGGGATAGAAGGTGGAATATTATGTAAATATTAATTATACATGATTAAAATAATAAAATACATATTTACCCCACGAGAAAGAAAGAGAGAAAATGGGAAATATTAGAGTCTAAAATCAAGGAACTACAATTGCTTAAATTACTGTATTTTGAAAAATCTTGTTGAGTTGGGTAATTAGGTGTAAATGCTGCCATTGTCTTGATATTGATTGTGTTGTTTAATGATAAAATGGTTCAATTCCAAGTTACTATAATTATTTTATATATATTTCTGAAAAACCAATTGATAGCTACGTTGTTCATCATTTTGTATAAAAAAAATTATATCAATTTTTTAATTTTAAAACACAAACAGACATCCCTCAGTTTTAACCGAAATCAACCTTAAACCGACTCACCGACAAAGCCGAGTCCGTCGATTTTGGGTTGGTTGTAGGCAAAACAACCAGAGGCCGTCCGTCGGTTTTGATCCTTAATTTTTAATGCTTTTTTCAACAGAGAGGTACAATATTTTTAACGGTTCATTTGAATTATAGCCAAGTAAGAAAACAAAAAAAAAAAAAGTAAGCAAGTAAGAAAATAAGAGCTAAAGAGTGTTGCTAAAGCAAGCAACAAGTGAGTGATCAAGATTGTAAGTGTAACATCTTGCAATCTATATATATATATATATAAAGCTGAATCTAGAATCGCTGATGTGGCGGCCTCCAATGGCCAGCATTTGCAATTATCTATTTTATCTTTTTAATAAAAAATAAAATCTGATTTTTTTCCTACAAAAAAATCAATGCATTAAAAGATCACACTAAATAGGAGTAACTAATTACTCAGCAACAGCCCAAAACGTCTAAAAGTTCACAATAAATATAGCAGCAACCCAAAACGTCTAAAAGGTCACAATAAATATAGCAGCAGCGCAAAACATCCAAAACGTTTCAGAACCAACCCAGCATCAGTTACAGTTTTGTATATGAATCCCTTCATTACAAATTTTAAGAGGATTTATTCATCACTTAATTATAGAATTTGAAAAGTTTTTTTACCAATAACTTTTGAATACTATATAAACAAACATACAAACTATCAGATTGGAGAATCATGGCCTAAACATGAGTCGAAGACAACTTTATAATTTCAAATATCAATATTGCTACTATTTGATATTCCTCTAATCCTCTTAGATTATCAACACACTTATTACCATTCAAGACACAAAACTTCAGTTATTTGGGCATGAAACAGATCATTTGTTTATTACCATTCAAGACACAAAACCTCAGTCATTTGGGCATGAAACAGATCATTTGTTGAATGTTACACATATACCATTGGTGAAGAGGTTGATCGGAGAGTTTTTTTGTCGTGATGACGATCGGAAGCATGACTAGACGATCAATGGTGTCTAATGTATCTTGAATTCACAAATAATTTGACATATTTTGTAAGCATAAACTCTTGTATGAATGTAGTGTTTTTTTTTTCCTTCCATCGTCTTTATCATTTCTTCATTGTAGAAGAATATAACGAATTAATTTAGAGAGATAATTGAGTATGGAAGTTTTTTCATATAATTAGAAGGAGATAAAGTAAAATTAAAATAAATTAAAGACTAGAAGTAAGTAATATATATAGATACGACAGTAATGGGAGAAAATGGAAAATAAAAAGAAATGGAGAGGAGTAAGGAAAAGAAAAGGAAATCGTCAAGAAAAAGAAAGGAAAGAAAAAATTTCATATAGTATGATTGAAATTTAAGTTGAATTTGTAGTTAATGGTTCATTTAGTTTGTTCCATATGAAAGGAAAATTTCATATTATATGATTGAAATTGAAGTTTAATTTATAGTTAATGATTCATTTAATTTGTTCCATTTATAGTCTTGATTTATTTCATATTAAATTTTTCGAATTTAATGTAGAATAAATGACAAATTGGTCAAATGGAAAAACATATTACTTAAAGAATTCTTAGAATGGTAGGAGAAGAAAAAGAAAGGAATTGATCTTCTGATTAAAGCGAAATTTGGGTTAACAAAATTGCTATTTGCCAATTATTAAGTGTAGTGTAATCTATATGACTGAATTCATAAAAATTTATTAATATGGACTAAATATTGCACGTATATATATATATATATATATATTCAATTGAATTTCAAAGATGAGTCAAATTAATTCTTGGTAGACGAAAAAATCTCACATAATTTAAAATAAGATAATATCATATAACCAGTTAATTTACATACTCAATTCGAATGAATAAATATAAAATTTCTTTACGACTTAATTTTTTTTAATTTGTTGATTTTATTAATCTCCTTTCAGTAATCCTTTTTTTTAAGTCCTTCTGAAATTCTTATATTTATTAATGTTATAGAGAATTTGTACTCCTACGAAAGAAAGAGGAAATTTAAACGTACAAAAATATTTCAACATAATATAGTATATTTTTATTTTAAAATATGATCTCATATTCCATTTAATTCATCACAATAATGTTTTTGCTCAACTATATACATATGAATAGTTGGCACTTAAAAAGATGTAAAAATATCATCTTATATATACGATACTAACCTGAGATAAATATTACATACAATATCTTATAAATATTTTTTATAGCTGCGCGAAGCGCATACAATTTCACTAGTTTGACATAACTAGGAAGAAGTTAATAATTGGAAATAGTCATTTTTGGAAAGAATGAAAATCTGGAAATTTTGTTATGTTAGAATAAGTTTAGTTTTGGCCAACTTCAAACGGCCATAACTTCCAGATATGGTAGGAAAGCTCTTGGAATGATTTTTCCAACGCCACTGAGTTTGCGCGATTCCGAGTTTGTATGAGTGAGTTATGCCCTTTGGAAGTTGGGTTGCTGGAATAAGGAAAGTCCAATCTGGATTTTGAAAGGGTAGTTTGGTCTTTTCCTTGCCCAATTATTTTATTTCGTTTTTGGTAATTAAGTTAGGGTCTAATCAGAATTAGATCAGTTTACACTTTTACCAAAATACGCTAGGGCTTGGAGAAAAGAGAAAATAAGAGGAGAAAGGAGAAGAGAAGCAAGATTCGTCAAGATCGTCGAGTTTAGCTTGTGGATTTCGTCGGGGGTGATCCCTACAAGGTATGTGAGATCACATAGCATTGGGTTAGTTCACCCACGCGCCAACCATGATTCAATTTCAGCAAAGTTATTAGATTTGAAAGTAAATCCTTGAGTTCTTGATGAAATTCGTTTGAATTCTTGTGGGTTGTGTTGTTGGAGTTTTCTTGAGATTGATTCATGTTGTTAGTTGTGTTTTTCGAGTAGAATCTGATGTATATTGAGGGTACAAATGATGTAGAATCTGATGTATATTGAGGGTACAAATGATTCTAAGTGTTTGGGGAAAGAACCATTGAAGTTTAGAGGGTTTAGATATGAAAAACGAGCAAGAAAAGTTATAGAACTCCTGGGGAAAGGGGTGGGGCGTCGCGCCAGCCAGCGCGCCCCAAAAGTTCCTCTGTACTTTCACCCTTGGGGCACCTCGCCATCCAGTGCGCCCCAGGTCTGGTTCTGAACTTCAAGGGCTGGCACCCCGCGCCTCTCAGAGTGCCAGGGACTCCATTTCTTCTCCACCTTTTCGTACTTATTCCTTAGCAATGTACCTATGTTTTCTAGTTGATTCCAACACTGTAAGGTACATCTAAACATCATTAAATCATCCATAAATATGAGATCATGTACCTTGAATCCATAATCCAATTCAAGGAAAGTTAAGATCAAAGTCAAAAGAAGTAAGAGTCAAGTCGAGAGAAGTTCTTAGAGTTTTCCAAAAGTCTTTTCCAAATGTTTTAACTTTGTTTTCAAACTTAAAGTTCAAGTTGAGTAAAGATTAAAGAGTAAAGTTTGAAGTTCATTTCTTCAAAAGTATATGGGGACTATGTATTCCCAAAGGGTTTAAAATGTTTTTACATTTAAACAAGAAAGGAAACCTCGATTTCCAAAGAGCCTTCGAGCTAGTTTTCATAAAAGAGTAATCGCTTTCTAAATGAAGCAAGAGAGGAAACTTTGATTTCCAAGATAGCCTTTGAGCTAAGTTTTTGAACACTAATCTCAAATCACAGAAAGAAGTATGTTTTTAAACATAAGAGCTAATATCATATTTTTGGGAGTAGTATTGAACACCGATATGGGGGAGAGTTCAGACAACTCACAACCCCCATAAACCATGTAGCCATCATAGGTAGAAAAGGGTCATACTTTTTAGATGATTCCTTTAGTGCTTTTTAGCATAGACTAGTGGATCCACTTATTAGTTCAGGTTTTATACCCTCGGCAAAGTATAGGACGGCCGTGGCAGTGTGAGGCAAAATGTTGTATCATCATAATAGCTCTTACGTGATGGTTGTCGGTTAGAGAAACTCTCACAGAAGTAATTGTATTCTTATATACACAGCTTATTGTATTTTTACATACATTTCACAGTTATATGTATCTTTGCATACACACAGAGTTGACATCATGTTTTAAACGACTTTTCTTTATATTGCACCTGTTTTAAATTGCTTTATATTGAAATGAGTTCAATTATGTTGAGTTGAGTTGAGCCAGGTAAGTTCTTCAGATTCTTTTCAAGCCTATGTTGTGTTTAGCATTCCAACTCGCATACTCGTACATTCAATGTACTGATGCCAGTTGGCCTGCATCTTATTATGATGCAGACACAAGTAACTAGGATAGGCATCCAGCGTATCGTTGATCCAATGAACACTCTAGAGTCAGTTGGTGAGCCTCCTTGCATTCCGGAGGACTCCTTTTTATTGCTTTCAGTTCTTTTCAGTAATTTATTTAGTAGGATGATCGGGGGTCCTATCCCGACATCCATCTCAGTTGTTTTAGAGGCTTCATAGACAGTCAGATGTTAGTTCTTTAATCTTTTCATTGTCATTATCTTATGTTAAGACTTGAGTTTGCCTTAATGGCCAAGTTGAATGTTCCATTATAACATTCCAGTTTATTACATAGACTTGTCTTTGTTGAATTAAGTCTTCCGCTGAGTGATGAGTCTACAAATTAGACTCATTTAGGGCTATATTTTGATAGAATTACTATCCTCAAATGCATATTTTGTCTTAATATCGGATGAAAACCCTTAAGTTTCAGGTATATAGGCTTGGAGACAAAGCATGGATACAATCAAGAGAAAATGGAACAAAGGTAGCTAAAACAACGAAGAAGCGAGGACCTAAGGATGGCTGAATCCATTTGGCGTGTCGCCAACATGCCCCATCCTCACCTTTCGTTCCAGTGAGCTGAGCCCTGAAGGAAATGATCAAATCGGCGGTGAAAAGGAGCAGTCAGTGTGTCGCCGAGTAGCTCAGTGAAGCAGTACTATGTCGCATAATAATCCAAAGTACGATGATGTTGAAGGCTAACGCAAGATGGTGATAAACTAGACTAAAGGGCGGATCGCCGAGTTGATCAGTGATCCCGACTAACGATGCCGAATGATTCGCTGCAACATAGATTTTTGAAAACTATAATACTCGTTGTAAAGTTATAACTTAGTATCAGATTTTGAATATCAAATTTTTAGCTTTAAACAGTAATTTTTTAGACTTTGCTTCTATTTTTGAGTTTTAAGTTTGGAGAGGGTTTTGAAGAACTTGAAGGTTCAAAGGGTTTCAACTCCAAGAAATTGGACTTGGGTCTTGTGGATTCTTCAATCTTGGCTTGTTTTGAGACTTAAATCTTCATACCCATTTGAATGCAAACTCATTTTGGTGTAAATTTCTATCTCTTTTACATGTCTAGCTAAAACCCCAATTCTTTGGGTGTGATTTTGTGAATATGGATCAGATTGTTTGTTGGGTCTTGCTTGTTGATGATTTATTTGTTGTTTAGATGTGATTTTATTTAGTAGTTGTGGTGGAACTTAATGAAATTGTAGGTGCAAATACGATTTCACCTTTCTGTTATCGGCTTACTCGAGAGAGAGAGAGATCGTAAAACTAAGACTACTAAATTAATGGCCGGTGGGAGTGGGTTGACATGAGGTACAGTTCGAGAGAGTGAACCCTAGTCTCATTCCCACACTCTTAGCTCAATAGAGTAAGTGGGCTAAGGAGGAGGCAGTTCTTCATGCGGCAAATGGGTGTCCGAGAGGAACCCATTTGATTCAGGGTAAATTACTCGGGAGAGAATTTACCCCCTCTATAGTCTACCCTAGTCACAAATATTCAACAGATTTATTAACAAAAGCATGTACCCAATAGTTTAGTTTTTCCCATATTCCTATCACATCCCAAGAAACCCATCTCTTTGATTAATACTCTCTGTATTTTTGTTGTTTCTACTTACTTGTGACAAAAACCGCATTGTTATTTGACGCTTGCATCACCCCTTAGATTTAATATGTTTGTATTCGACAATGTTTTTAGCTATGACTAATTAGAACTTAATTTTGTTTTTCCACTAATTCTCAAAACTACTCCCTGTGGGAACGATCCCAACCCTTGGTTGGGTTACTTTACTATTGTACGATCATGAACACTTGCATTGGAAGTTGTGTCTTGATTACACAAATATCAAAATGGCGCCGCTGTCGGGGAGTGGTGTTATTTGAGAATTTTTAGATTAGTAGAATTTTTTTTCTTCTTAATCATAGTTTACTCACTTAATTTTCAATTTTGTTTTGAGTATTTGTATGTCACAACAGGACATATGAGTGCAAACGGGGAGAATAGCTGTCAAACGGGTCATCCAGCGGGTGGTGCTTTTCATCCAGACAACATCGATGATGTTACTAGTGTTTATAACACTGCCCACGTGGGGGAGATGGGTGCAATTTGCATGCCATAAGCCGATGGAAATGCAATGTTTGAAGTTACTAGTGCGACACTCCAGCTCATACATTCAAGAGGTTTATTTGGAGGGTTAGAGAATGAAGATCCGCACGAACATTTACGAAGCTTTGTGGAAGTGTGCACCACTTTATCGTTCAAGAATCTATCTCAAGAATCCATACGGCTTCGCTTATTTCCATTATCATTGATATGGGGAGCTACTAAATGGTTGGTTAAGCTTCCAAACAACTCCATCAAATCATGGGAGGAGCTGGTTATGGCCTTTCACGAAAGATTCTTTCCTCCATCAAGAATGATGAAGCTGAGGGACGACATTCAAAATTTCAAGCAAAAGGAGGGTGAACCAATTCACGAATCATGGACAAGGTTCAAGAGATTTTTGCGTAAGTACCCAACGTATGGACTGCTAGGTGAATTATTGCTCCAATACTTTTACCGTAGTCTAGACTCGGTTAATAAATGGATAGCTGATCACATAGTATAAGGAGGAATAATGTTACAATCATTTGAAGTAGCCTCATTTCTCCTAGATGGTATGACTAAATTAAACCAGGCATGGTACACCAAAGATGATCAAGTTTCCTCACTATGCTTCAGATTAACACAAGTAGAACTCGACAAAGAAAAGGAGAGAGACGAAAACATCAAAAAGATGTTGTCTCAAATGGAAATTCTACAAGAACACATGAAGGGGACATATGAAGTGTTTTGAGTTGAAGAGGGTACTTCTTTCGGTTACTCAAGATCGGGGAAGAATCAAGGTTGAAACTCCAGAAGATACGAGGAGGGTTTCCACCCACGCTATCAACAACGGGGCGAAAATCAAGGTTGGAACTATTATAGGGGTGAAGAACCAAGGAGATATTAGCAAGATTGGGTTGAGCAGGATGATCATGAGGATGATCAAACTCACTTAAGTGAAAGCCCAAAATCCAAAGGGAGTTCAAGTAGTCCTCGGGTAAATGATTTATCTTCACGCATACTCGATAAAGTTAGGAGTCTGATGATTTGCTAAAAGGGATGAAATATGACTTTTCATCATTGAACAGTAAAGTGAATTCTCATGATGATGCCATCAAAATGCTGGAAGGTTAATTGAGTCTATTATTAGCTCAAGTAACGTCCAAAACGCTGATGGAAGATATTGAAAGAGAGCTTGTTGTAGTTACCCGTAGCAGAAAGGTGGCAATAGAGAGTGTGATGGAAAATGAGGATCCTCAAAAGCATGAAGAGATCTAAGGTATGGAGGAACAATAATTACCTATTCGACCAAACCATGCCAAAGAACCACAGGAAGAAGTAGAACAACAAGTTCAAGTTCCAAAAGTCATGCACCCTTTACCCAAGATACCTCCACCATTTCCCCAATGCTTGAAAAAGAAGAATGAAGACGAGAAGTTCAAAAAGTTTTTGTCAATATTCAAGAAGTTATCCATTAACCTCCCTCTTGTGGAAGCATTGCTGGAAATGCCGGGATACGCCAAATTCATGAAAGAGCTAGTTACAAAGAAAATGAGCTTGGACTATGAAACTATTGAAGTACCCCATAGTTGCAGAGCAATTATGACAAAAGAGTTAATCACTAAGAGAGAAGATCCTGGGGCATTCACCATCCCATACCATTGGTATGCTCCAATTTGCTAAAGCTTTGTGCGATTTAGGAGCAAGCATCAACTTGATGCCATATGCAATCTATAAGCACGTTGGTTTGGGTGAACCAAAGGCAACCACAATGAGACTCCTTTTGGAGGATCGATCAATAAAACATCTAGTGGGAATACTCTATGACATCTTGGTAAAAGTAGATCGGTTCATCTTTCCGGCTGATTTTGTGATTTTAGATTGTGAGATCGATGCTAAAATCCCCATTATTTTGGGAAAACCATTCTTAGCAACCGGGAGGGCATTGGTGGATGTCGAAAGTGGGAAATTGAAGTTTCGGGTGAACAATGATGAGGTACCCTTCAATATTTGCAAATCTATGAAACAGCCAAGTGATATCCATGTGGCGTCAACTGACAATGTTATAGATGAAGCGGTGGAAAGTGTGAGTCATTTAATGCGAAAGAATGAACCCCTTGAGTCTGTGGTTGCTAATTATGATGAATCCAAAGTTCAAGGATATGATGAAGTGGTAGCTGCCTTATCGGGATTAAGAGTGTATGCAAGGAATCCAATCAAGTTGGATATTGACCTGAAAAATAGAGAAAGTCCTCCTGTAAAGCCACCAACTGAAGAACCGCCAAATATGGAGTTAAAAGCACTACCCTCTCATCTCAAACATCTTTTCTTGGGAGCTAATAATACTTTACCCGTGATTATCGCAGCTGACTTGCTTGAAAGGCAGGTGAACTTGCTCATTGAAGTATTGCAGAAGCATATAAAAGCTATAGGATGGACCATAGCTGATATAGTGGGCATTTCTCCTAGTATCTGTATGTACAAGATTCGACTTGTTAATGAATGTAACCTAGCGTGGACCATCAACGGAGATTGAACCCACCAATGCAAGAGGTAGTGAAAAAGAAGATTATCAAGTGGTTAGATGCGGGAGTAATCTACCTGATTGTAAATAGTAAATGGGTGAGCCCGGTACAATGTGTACCAAAAAAGGGAGGTATCACTGTAGTCCCAAATGCAAAGGGGGAACTCGTGCCGACTAGGCCAGTGACTAGGTGGAGAGTATGCATGGATTATAGAAAGCTTAACTCATGGACTGAAAAGGACTACTTCCCAATGCCTTTTATAGACCAGATGCTTGACCGGTTATCGGAAAATGGGTGGTATTATTTTTTAAAATGGGTATTTCGATTACAATCAAATCTCTATTACACCGGAAGACCAAGAGAAAACCATTTTTACTTGCCCTTATATAACATTTGCATTCAAAAGAATGTCATTCGGGTTATGTAATGCCCCAGCAACATTTCAGCGTTGCATGTTGTCTATTTTTGTGGATATGGTCGAAGACTCTATGGAGGTATTTATGGACGACTTCTCAGTCGTAGGGGATACGTTTGAGGAATGCTTGACACACTTAGAGCAGGTGCTCCAAAGATGTGTGGATACGAATCTAGTTCTCAATTGGGAAAAATGTCACTTTATGGTGAAGGAAGGTATCGTTCTCGAGCACAAGGTGTCGCAAAAGGGGCTGGAAGTTGACAAGGCGAAAATTGAGGTCATTGAGAAATTACCTCCGCCGATTTCAGTGAAGGGTTTTCGCAGCTTCTTGGGGTATGCAGGGTTCTACCGAAGGTTCATTAAAGACTTCTCAAAGATTGCACACCCATTATGCAAAATCTTAGAGAAGGAAGTGAAATTCTATTTTGATGACGCTTGTGTGGATGTATTTCAGTGTTTGAAAGAGAAACTAGTATCCACCCCGATTATCATCAGCCCTAATTGGTCCGAATATTTTGAAGTAATGTGTGATGCTAATGGTATGGCATTGGGGGTTGTGTTGGGGCAAAAACGCAACAAACTATTTCACCCAATTTATTACGCAAGCAGGACCCTAAATAGTGCCTAACGCAATTATACGGTCACTTAACAAGAGTTGCTTGCGGTAGTCTATGCATTTGAAAAGTTCCGAGCATACTTGCTAGGCACCAAAGTAATCGTACATACTAATCAAGCTGCACTCCGTTACTTGATGGCAAAGAAAGACGTAAAACCAAGATTGATAAGATGGGTGCTACTATTACAAGAATTTGATTTTGAGGTAAAAGATCGAAAAGGATGTGAAAATCAAGTGGCAAATCACTTATCAAGGTTGGAAGTAAGGGAAAATGAAGCATGAGGTCGACATAGGCGACTCCTTCCCCAATGAACAAGTGTTTGCAATATTTCTCAAACTTACGCCATGGTATGCAGACTTTGCAAATTACATTGTGTGTGGGTTGATGCCGGATGAGTTGACCTTTTACCAATAGAAAATGTTTATGTTCTATATTAAAAAGTACTTTTGGGATGAACCATACTTGTTTTGAGAGTGTGCTGACCATGCCATTAGAAGGTGTGTTCCAGAAGAAGAAATGGTCGAAATTCTCCATGCTTGTCATACCTCCCCAGTGGGAGGTCACCATAGTGGTATTCGCACCGCCGCTAAAGTGCTTGAGAGTGGATATTTGTAGTCGTCCCTCTACAAGGATGCACATGAATTTGCGAAGAAATGCTCTCAATGTCAGCAGCAGGTGGAGTGTCTAGTAGACACAAATTACCTCTCACTCCTATTTTAGAGGTCGAGCTATTCGATGTATGGGGGATCGAGTTCATGGGCTCATTTGTGAGCTCATTTGGAAATAAATATATCTTGGTGGCTGTAGATTATGTTTCCAAATGGGTGGAAGCGATTGCACTTCCAAACAACGAAGGAAAAAGTGTTGTCCAATTTTTGAAACGTTATATCTTTGCAAGATTTGGCACTCTTAGGGCAATTATTAGTGATAGGGGATCCCACTTTTGCAATAAATGGTTCTCAATGGCACTGAGCAAATATGGGGTAAAGCACAAGGTAGAAACTCCCTATCATCCCCAAATAAGTGACTAGGTCAAGGTATTAAATTGGGAGATCAAAAACATCCTGGAAAAGACAGTGAATGCCAATAGAACTGACTGGTCTAGGAAGCTCGATGATGCACTTTGGGCATATAGAACCGCTTACAAAACACCTATTGGTATGTCCCCATATCAGTTGAGTTTTGGTAAGGCGTGTCATTTGCCCGTCGAATTGAAACATAAAACATTGTGGGCATTGAAAGCTTTAAATTTGGACTGGTTAAAGACTTCAAGGGAAAGGGTAGAGCAGTTGAATGAACTGGAAAAATTCAGACGTAGATCTTATGAAAGTTCAACCATTTACAAAGAAAAGATGAATAAATGGCATGATGGTCGAATACTCAAGCGAGACTTCAAGGTGGGAGATTGGGTGTTGCTACACAACTCTCGACTTAGACTCTTTTCCAGAAAACTCAAATCCAAATGGTCTAGACCTTTTAGAGTAACGCGGGTGTTCACCAATGGTACCATAGAAGTTAAAGATCAAGAAGGACCCCCATTTAAAGTGAACGGTCAACATCTGATATTATATCTTGGGGAATGTCAAGAGATTTATTTGGTTGAAGAGGTGTATCTGGAGGATGCTTGGAGGCACTTCCACGTCGTCCCATGACGTTAAATAAGGCGCTATTGGGAGGCAACCCAAAACTATTTTTTGCCTTTATATAGTTCTAATAAAATAATGGTGTGTTGTCTGTACAGGTTGAAGTGTGGAAGGTGTTTGAGAAGTATAGGGTGGCGAGCAACAAGCCTAGTTGGCGAATCGTCGAGGAGTTTGGTGACCTCGAACTACACTGCCGTTTGATCCAACCCAGCTTGGGTTTGGGGTCTGTAAAACTCGACGGGCCCAAGAAAATGAGTGGCGAGTCATCGATCAGCTCGGCAACCCCGATTTATATCACCGTTTGGATCTCCACATTACTTGGGGGATTCTGTAAAACTCGACGAGGAAGGTGATTTCTCAGCGTGACATCGAATGATTCAGCGCTCAGAACTAATGTCGCTGAGTGGGCAAGAACTTGACAGTTTTTCAAGCCAAAGGTTTAAAAATTCAAATCTTCTATGCTCTCCCTCATTTTCAAACTGTACAAACTCGCACCTAGTTTTATTCTCAATATCGCTGCATCTCTACTGTGTTTTGGTTATTAAATTAGTTGGGATCTGGTTTGCATTGCCACCTAGCATTTCAATTTTATCTTAATCGGCACCAAAGGTTGGTTTTCGAGCCCTGCGTTCCTTTCCTTGAAAGTTGTACTGAAATGAAATAACATTACTTTGATGATGTGTGTTGGGCCCCTCTGGTAGGATTAGAATATTTGTTTGCCTGTTAGATTCGCAAATTTTGCTTGTACTAAGTTAAATAGTTAATTCTTGAAGGTTGCGCTTTAAATTGGATGACAACTCATGGGTTGTGCATGATTGTCACTAGGTCTAAGCCTAATTTGAGTTGTGCATGCCTTAATTTTGTTTTCGGGGGTTGTGGGGTTGAATTCAGGAAATTGGGTCAAATGTAGGCACGTTGGGTCATTTGGCGAGCTGGGTCGAGCTCGCCGAATCACTCGATGGTTCGCCTTAAATCCCCATCTCGCCTTTAATTTAATGCCAAATATGATGTGGAATTTTGTATCTTTCGACAAGAAGCATAATGTTGCCGAACGCATTCAGCGCCTCACCGAAAGACTTCCTATTCGCCCTTTGTCTGCACCCTTGTATTCTCTATGCACTACACTCGGCAAACCGCCGAAGTAGTTGCGCACTTCACCAACTGGTTCGGCGAAGTAATTCTACAATTGAACTGCCTTGCTTTTGTCTGAATACTTTCTAACTTTTTCTCAAAGCTTTGCAAAAATGGCTAGATCAAAAGTAGCTGGAAAAGATATGCCACCCCAACAAACAAGAGCGAAAAATTTCAGGAATAATACAAAGGCAACAAATCCTCCCAAAATTGATACTGAGGGAAAGAAGCTTAGTGCCAGCAAGAGAACAAATCCTCGAGACCCCATTATTCCCTCGTGGAGACATGGATTCTTCACAGCTATCCACTCCTTTTTGGCGGCTTATGACTTGGACAATCTTAGTAAGTCAGTTGCCGCTGAATCTTCTGAAGAAGCTCCTGGGGCCATTAGCAAATTCCTGGCTGACACATCGGGAACTGATGCCCAGACAGATGGAGCGACTGTGTAGACAGGATTTTTCTCTACCTCCCTCTCTGTCTTTCTTTATTCTAAATTCTGGATATTCTGTTATTTGTATTTGAGGACAAATGTTTTTATTCATGGTGGGTTGAGGCCCACCTTTGTGTGCTATTGATGTTTGTGTTTTGTTTATATTTGGGCTTTGTGCTTAAATTGTGTTTACACTGCTTCTGTGGATGTTTAAGCTTATGACTCTTTTTGTTTTAAATTGCAAAATGATTTTGATCCGTCCAAAAATTTTTTGCCACCTCTCGTGTGTTGAATGTGGTTGTTCTTTTGCAAAATTCAAGTCTCAGTTTCGATCAATATCGATGACTTGAATAGTGCTCTCAATCGAACAAACATGAATGCGCGGCTACGATGAGGCCAAATGAAGTTGCATAGACAATATATAGACTCTTTGAATTTCGTTATGACTAGCCTAGTATCGAATTAAGTATCTTGTGATGACCATTGCATACTAGCGAAAGTGTAGAGTCTTGTTTGACTGTAGTGTCATGCCTAGTGTGATGAGCTTACTTTGAACCATGAATGATAGATCCTAGAATTTGCCCTGTTGGTCCAGTCAACTAAGTGATGATATCTCTTGATATGATCTTAGGCAATTTCTAAGAGTGTGAACCAATTTGACATATACCTCTTTCGTGACCTACCTTATGAGTGTGTGAACTGCTTTTGAACACCCCTTGAGCCCTACCTTTCTTTGGAAGAAACTTGATGAAAACTAGACCTTCTTTATACATTACCCATATTCCTCATGAAGTTGTGGTTAATTGAATAGCCAACTTAGGCCAAAAGCCTAAGTTGGGGGTGTGGTGAAAAGAAAAGGGCAAGTCAAGAAGTGCAAGGAAAATCTCCTCTTACCCATGGTTTTAGGCAAAATGGAACCCCTCCATATATATCTATATCTATCTATATATATATATATATATATATAAAGAGAAAGAAAAAAAAGGAATGAAAAAGAAAGTTGTGGAATAAAGTACAAAAGAAATGGGGTTCCCAAACAATCCATGTAAAGTGAATAATAGGATGACTTATGAGCACTAAAGAGAATGATGAAAGGAAGTGTTATGAGCAACATATTTCATAAGGATGAAAGTCACTGAGCCTAAATGACCATACCTTTGCATTTAACCCCATTACAAGCCTTGAAAAGACCTTTTTGATCTTGAGTGATCTGAAATAAATGTTGATTGAAAAATACAGGCAAACCTATGGGTGAAATTATGCATTGTGTTCTTCTTTGTGAGAGCGAGCGTTGCATTTGATTCCAACACTTTAAATGATTAAACCTTTGTGTGTGAAAATTGGAATCATTTCTTGTGTGAGGGCATTTGAACATTTTGGTTGAGCTTGAACTTGCATTTGAAGCAAGTATTGTGAGCATGAGCTTCTTTGATATTGGTGAGTCACAACTTGAATCTTTGAGTGCACATTTGATCTTTGCATAAATAAATTGGGTCTTGTTGTATGCATTCATGATTGAGTCCTGTGTAGCAATGTTTGAGACACCCTTTTTGAATGGCTGAACTTGAGTTTGCTTGAGGACAAACAAAAGTTTAAGTTGGGGGTGTTGATGAGTCCACAAATTGGACTCATTTAGGGCAATATTTTGATAGAATTAGTGTCCTCAAATGCATATTTTGTCTCAATGTCTAATGAAAACTCTTAAGTTTCAGGTATATAGGCTTGGAGACAAAGCATGGACACAATCAAGTAAAAAAGGAACAAAGGTAGCTAAAAGAACGAAGAAGCGAGGACCTGAGGAGCGCCGAACCCATTCAGTGTGTTGCCAACAGGTCCCATCCTCGCCTTTTGTTCCAGTAAGCTGAGCCCTGAAGGAAAGGATCAAATCAGCGGTGAAAATGAGCAGTTGGTGTGTCGCCTAAATACTCGTTGAAAAGTTATAGCTTAGTATCAAATTTTTAATATCGAATTTTTAGCTTTAAACAATAATTTTTCAGACTTTGCTTCTATTTTTGAGTTTTAAGTTTGGAGAGGGTTTTGAAGAACTTGAAGGTTCAAAGGATTTCAACTCCAAGAAATTGGACTTGGGTCTTGTGGATTCTTCAATCTTGGCTTGTTTTGAGACTTAAATCTTCATACCCATTTGAATGCAAACTCATTTTGGTATAAATTTCTATCTCTTTTACATGTCTAGCTAAAACCCCAATTCTTGGGGTGTGATTTTATGAATATGGGTTAGATTAACTGTTGGGTCTTGCTTGTTGATAATTTATTTATTGTTTAGATGTGATTTTGTTTAGTAGTTACGGTTGAACTTAATGAAATTGTAGTTGCAAATATGATTTCACCTTTGTGTTTTCGGTTTGCTCAAGAGAGAGGTCATAAAACTAAGACTACTAAATTTATGGCAGGTGGGAGTGGGTTGACATGAGGTTCAGCTCGAGAGAGTGAACCCTAGTCTCATTTCCACACATTCAGCTCAAGAGAGTGAGTGGACTAAGGCGAAGGTTGTTCTTCATGCGGCAAGTGGGTGTCCGAGAGTAACCCATTTGATTCGGGGTAAGTTGCTCGAGGGAGAATTTACCCCCTCTATAGTCTAGCCTAGTCACAAATATTCAACAGATTTATTGTCAAAAGCATGTACCCACTAGTTTAGTTTTTCTCGTATTCCTAGCACATCCCAAGAACCCCATCTCCTTGATTAGTACTCTTTGTATTTTTATTGTTTCTACTTACTTGTGACAAAAACCCCCATTGTTATTTGACGCTTGCATCACCCATTAGATTTAATATGTTTGTATTCGATAATGTTTTTAAGCTATGACTAATTATAACTTAATTTTATTTTTCCACTAATTCTCAAAACCACTCCATGTGGAAATGATCCCAACCCTTGGTTGATTTACTTTACTATTGTACGATCATAGACACTTGCATTGGAAGTTGTGTCTTGATTACGCAAACATCACTGAGTAAGTAAGCCATGCCAAGGGTTCATTTGGGGCCAGAAATGGTTCTTGAGTGCAAGTCCCGCCCAGGGTGTAGGCTCAAGGCGTGACAAACTTGGTATCAGAGCACAGAGTTCAAGAGTCCTAGAGAGTCTATGAAGCCATGTCTATAGAGTCTCAGTTATCGGTGTGAAGCGCGTCACATCTATAATTAGGGGCTGCAAAACTTAGGAAATTTTCTCACTTCTTTTACACTCATTTCGTGCGTTAGAGTTTGATCTCTAAAAAGTTTCCTTCTAATTTGTGCTTGCGTATGTTTTTAGATAATCATGGCTTCACAAAGTGCTGTCAGAGGTCGTCCTGCTAGACGTAATGTTGAGGAACAAAAGTTACCAAATGTACCTAAAGGGCAACCTCAAGGAGAAGTTACTAATGTTGAGTTCTGTGTGGCTATACGGTGTTGAGCGAAGTTGTGACCAACCAAGCTGGGCAACAAAGAGGAGCTAGACAGAAAGTGGCTGATACTTCTAGGATCTGAGAGTTCTTGAGGATGAATCCTCCAAGTTTCACGGGTTCGAACACTACTGAGGATCCGGAGAATTTTATTGAGGAACTGAAAAAGGTATTTGAGGTCATGCATGTTGCTGATAATGAGCGAGTTGAACTAGCTGTATATCAATTGAAGAATGTTGCTAGGACTTGGTTTGATTAGTGGAAAGAGGGTAGAGATAAGAATGCACTACCTGCGAGTTGGGCTTGTTTTGAGGAGACTTTCTTAGGGCATTTCTTTCCCCGAGAACTAAAATAGGCTAAGGTATGAGAGTTCCTCGCACTTAAGCAAGATTCTATGAGTGTTCATGAGTATGGGTTGAAGTTCACCCAACTGTCCCATTATGCTTCGAAAATGGTTATAGACATAAGGAGTAGAATGAGCTTGTTTGTTGCTGGGCTGGCTCATCTGTCGAGTAAAGAAGGTAGGGCTACAATACTGATAGGTGACATGGATATCTCAAGTTAATGGTATATGTGCAGCAGGTTGAGGAAGAGAAGTTAAGGGATAGAGAAGAGTTTAAGAACAAGAGAGCTAAGACAGAGAACGAGTCCGAATAGCAGAGAGTAATGCCAATCGGTCATCCTTCCAATAGAAACAGAAGGGACTTGCTCCATCATCTGCTAGTGCATCTGCACCTAAGAACAAATGTGAGTACAATAGTCAGAATTTCAGAGCTAAACGTGCTTATTCTCAAGGTAGCATGGCGCAAGGGGGTAGTAAGCCTCCTGCATACGCTAAGTGTGGTAAGAACCACTCAGGTACATGTCGTGAGGGCTCCACTGGTTGTTTCAAGTATGGTCAGAATGGTCATTTCATGCGAAAATGTCTAAAGAACAAGCAGAGTAATGGTAATAGGGGCACTAAAGCCCAGTTTTCTTCAGTTGCTCCACCAGACAGAGCTGCACTTAGAGGGGCTACTTCCGGTACTGGCGGAGGAACAAACCGTTTGTATGTTATCAATAGTCGCCAAAAGCAAAACGATTTGCCAAATGTTGTCACTAGTATGATCTAAGTCTTTGACTTTACTGTTTATGCTTTTCTAGACCCAAGAGTTTGTCTTTTGTAACTACATAGGTTGCTATGAATTTTGATGTTATTCCTGAGCAACTTAGTGAACCATTCAGTATTTCTACACCTGTTGGTGAGTCCATTCTAGAAGAGAGAGTCTATCGTGATTGTCCTGTTTTCGTCAGTCACAAGAGTACCATGGCTGATCTAGTTGAGTTAGACATGGTAGATTTTGATGTCATTCTTGGTATGGACTTGCTTCATGCATGTTATGCCTCAATTGATTGTAGAACTCGAGTTGTCAAGTTTTAGTTTCCAAATGAGCCAGTCTTAGAGTGGAAAAGTAGTTCAGTAGTGCCTAAGGGTCGTTTCATTTCGTACCTTAAGGTAATGAAGTTAGTTTCTAAAGGGTGTGTCTATCACTTTGTCCGAGTTAATGACTTGAGTGTTGAGATACCTCATGTTCAGTCAGTTTTAGTAGTAAAAGACTTTCCAGAAGTCTTTCCAGATGATCTACACGGAGTCCCTCTTGAGAGAGAGATAGACTTCGGTATAGATATTCTCTCAAATACTCGTCCTATATCTATTCTGCTATATAGAATGACACCAGCAGAGTTGAAAGAGCTTAAAGAGCAGTTAAATGATCTTATAGATAAGGGCTTTATTCGACCAAATGTCTTACCTTGGGGCGCTCCAGTCTTATTTGTGAGAAAGAAAGATGGTTCCTTTAGGATGTGTATAGATTACCGCCAATTGAACAAGGTAAGCATCAATAATAAGTATCCTCTTCCGAGGATTGATGATTTTTTCGATCAGCTTCAGGGTGCTTCTTGTTTTTTGAAAATAGACCTCAGATCTGGCTACCATCAGTTGAAAGTAAGGGAATGTGACATTCCCAAGACAGCATTCAGGATCCGTTATGGTCATTATGAGTTTCTGGTCATGTCTTTCGGTTTAACTAATGCACCCGCAGCGTTCATGGACCTTATGAATAGAGTTTTTAAACCTTATTTAGATATGTTTGTTATCGTCTTCATTGATGACATACTAATCTATTCAAGGAATGAAGAAGATCATGTTAGCCATCTCAGAATAGTTCTTCAGACTTTGAAAGATAAGGAACTATATGCTAAGTTCTCTAAATGTGAGTTTTGGCTTGAGTCTGTGGCGTTCTTGGGCCACGTAGTTTCTGGTGATGGAATTAGAGTTGATACCCAAAATATTGAGGCAGTGCAGAATTGGCCTAGACCCACATCTCCAACTGATATTAGGAGTTTCTTGGGTTTGGCTAGCTATTATAGAAGGTTCGTAGAGGGGTTCTCATCCATTTCGTCTCCTTTAACCAAGTTGACTCATAAAACAGTGAAGTTTCAATGGTTTGAAACTTGTGAGAAAAGCTTTCAAAAATTGAAAAAGAGGTTGACTACTGCCCCAGTTTTGACCTTACCAGAAGGTACGCAAGGCTTTATTGTCTATGGGTAGTACTACTTATGTTAAGGAGGAAAAGAGAGAGTTAGCGAAAGATGTGCATAGACTTGCACGTTTAGGAGTCCGACTAATGGATTCCACAGAAGGAGGAGTGGTGGTAATGAATGGGGCTGAATCTTTATTAGTGTCACAAGTGAAAGAAAAGCAAAACCAAGATCCAATTTTGCTTGAATTGAAGGCAAATGTTCATAAGCAAAAAGTATTAGCTTTTGAACAAGGGGGAGATGGAGTATTGACATATCAAGGTAGGTTTTGTGTACCAATGGTGGAGGACTCCAAGAAGGGATCATGGAGGAGGCTCATAGCTCCAGATATTCCATCTGGGTTCCACAAAGGTGTATCGTGATTTGAGAGAGGTGTATTGGTGGAATAGTATGTGTTTACATCCCTACTTTATTCAAATAGGGAGAAATGTCATGGTGACTCAAAAAATAATCAATTGAGTCGATTTTAAAAGAATTTTAATAATAAACAAATTTAAAGGAGTCGCCACCTAATTTTAGAAAAAACTAGGAAATAATTTCAGTGATCTATGAAACCTTTAGATTCTAGGTAAGGGATTCAAGTCATTTCAAAAGGAAGGTGTTAGGCATCCTTCGAAATCCACAAATGTGGATCCCGACTGAATTCATTTTTGTTCAAATTGAGGAGATAAAAATAATATACAAGTAAAAACAAACATGCAATATATACAAGTAATAAAACAAAATAATAATATAAAAAACAGTCTAAGGTTTGCCTAATATCGATAATATACACAATAATAAATAAAAATTATAATATGAACTCCGTTCGAATAGCTTCAATAGGAAGCAACTCTGAGTACTTGTAAATACACTTAGTAAAAGTGTTAGTACTAAAAAACTATGAACAAAAATAAACAAATTAAATAATAACTAAAAATAAAAATCCATCTTAGTAACATTGGAGGTCTTGGAAATCGACGATAATTTCTTCATCGGTCAATTTTAACATACAAAAATATGAACGTAAACTAAATTTCCGTCTTTTAACATTGGGGAGGCCTCCAAAACAGATGGAGAAATTTTCTCATTGGCCAATTTTAACTTATCATTTTTTCAAAATTAATAAATATACAATGTCAAAATAATACCCAACAATCCAAATCAAAATACCAACTTAATAAAATATGATTTTTGAAAATAAAACATCACAATAACTTTTTAAGCAACAATCCAATCCTGTAGATGATGAATACTGCAAAGAATTTGAGACAAAATCATTAGTAGAAAATGCACAATGTGAACATGATTAAATAGGAAAATAATATTCCTCGCGATATTGAAAGCCTTAAGACAAGATATATCACATTTTTGGGACGGACAACCCAATGAAGTAAAATAGGTGTCTCACACTGACAAGATTAATCAATAACACTTTTTATAATGAACAACCCAAAAAGGAAAGACAATTTTTTTTTTAATGGAAAGAATCTAAAAAAATGTTTTGGTAAATATTAAAGAGTAGGTGCAAGCTTACCTTTTTTTTTTTGAAAAATAAATAATGTGAAGAGATAGTCAAGTCTTGACTACAATTGGTACCAGGAGTTAGGATCGCATATAAATCTCTCCTTTTTTTTTTCTTTTTTTTCTTCTTTTCTAACTAAGATTGAATTCAAGATAACTCATACAGCTTCAAGTGGTACCTCAAACATACTTAAGGGTCAACAAGATTTGTTCATTTTGCTTCAAACAAAGGTTTTGAATTGTATCAATCATCATGTTTCAAGTGCCCTTACAAAAAGAAAAGTCTTGTTTCACACATATTTGAAGCATATTATTTGATGGCATTTTTTTGAAGTGCACTCACACTCACAAGAATGTTCACTGCATGCAACTGTGATACCATATGCTTGGCCCTTATGTAAATCTCCACTAATGTGAGAATATTTGAAATGAGATCATGTAGCACTTGTTATTGGCTTGTAATGTAGGCTTAGGGACGGGTAGGATGTATATTTGGGATAAGAGTGACTTAGTTCCTTCTTGAGCGTCACAATGAATTTGTGTTTTTGATGATTGATACACATTCGACGTCTGATCCTCTTTATTGTTCCCTACTTTTTTTTTTTCAACTTCTTTTGAATTCTTATTTGTTGGAACTTTTCCTTTTTCACCCTTTTGTTTTGAAGTTTTCTCCTCTTTTGTTGGAGTTTTTTCCTTCTTATCTTTCATTGACCTTGTAGGGGTGTTTTTGTCTTTCTTTATTTCTTTCCACCTTCCTCCCTTTTTTTTTCTTTTTCTAGAAGTCATTTTTTTTTCTTTTTGCTTCTTCGACTTTGGGAGACTTTGTATCTTTTGCCTTTGGCAACTTCAAACATGGATCTTCTCTTATAATTTGCACACTTTTGGTGCACTCAAGAAGGTTGAGCCAAGAGAGGCATAGTTCATGTTAGCACTAAAAAGGGGTAATGGTTAAGATGTAGTTGTCCAAATAAAGGCTTCAAGCTCAAATTCGTGAAAACTAGGGATTAATGTCATTTGGTAGGTTTTGAAAGGCACAATCGGGTCAAAGAAGGCCTACAATCCTTTCCTAAACCAAACATAACTCAGGATTTTGCCTCGATAAACATTCAAGCCAAGTTCTAGATCAACAATGCGATGCAATTGAATTTTGATCTAAAAGCTCACCTCACAATGCACATGAAATTATGAGGTTGGTTTTATTCTTATCTTGAATACATGCAAGAGAATTTTCAAGCATCACAAAAGTATAAATGAGAGGTACCAAAAGAATCTATGGTTTACCACAAAGTCAGTCCCATCCATCATACCAAATATATTTACATACTCCTAACTGCATTGGTCCCAACTGAGTTGAAGACATAACTCTTACGTTATATACACAATTTATTTATTTTTTTGAAAGAATGAATACCAAACCCAAAAAGGGCAGCCTACGTATCTCATCAAGATGAGAATCAGGTGTGCGTAGTTCATACAGCTATGCCTTTGAAAATATGCACAAACTATTTTTTTTTTTTTTTTGAAATTTGAAAGAATAAACACCGAACCCAAGAAGGGTTGCTTACGTATCCCACCGATATAAGAATCAGGTTAGCGTAGTTTGTGCAGCTATGCCTTTGAAAATATGCACAAACTATTTTACTTTTTTTTTTTTGAAATTTAAAAAAATGAATACCAAACCCAAGAAGGGTTGCCTACGTATCTCATCGAGATGAGAATCAGGTTCGCGTAGTTCGTTCAGATATGACTTTGAAAATATGCACAAACTATTTTACTTTTTATTTTTAAACTTTGAAAAAATAGATACCGAGCCCAAGAAGGGTTGCCTACGTATCTTACCAAGATGAGAATCAAGTTCGTGTAGTTCGTTCAAATAAGGCATAAAACAATTCAAAAACTTGGACAAACTTAGAGTGATGACTTGTAAGTATAGTGTCGCTGACATCTTTAGTTAGAGAGTGTATTCTGACTGTTTGCACTAATATGTTTTGCATTCTCTTAATTGTCCATCTTTGTACTGTCTGTTGAATGTGGTCTCCGAATTCTGACAGTAACCACTTGTTGTATTCATTTTTTAGATGTCTCTTCAAACTGGGTATACTTTCAATTATTTACAACAACTATACATCACCATCCTCGACTGTTGTCGGGGATGGTTTCCCTGCAAAAATATAAAAAACGTGTGAAAGCAAGGCCAACATGAAAAATACATAACAAAAAATAGATTAGTGCTACCTCATGGTCAAAGACTCCCCTTATTTGTCTTTTCAACGGGTTATTATTGTCTTGTGAGATCCAAAAACTCATTTTTCGCGAGTTGTCTTGTCCCTTGCCGCTCCGGACGAGTTATCACCTTCAAGCTTTCAAAAACAACTCAAAAGGTAAAAGTGACTTGAAAATGACTTGATATTTATGTCTATAAAGCTCTAAAAAAAACTTTGAAATAATGGACTATCATACAATATATTCACGTAAAACAGGTATATCACATAATGCACAAATAATGAATGCACATCTTATACAAATGTGCCTTAAGTGTTGACTCATCTCAAGCAAATGCGTTAAATTCAAGGTATTGGTTTCGCTCTACACTAGCTAAGAGTGGTTTAGACAAGACCTGGTTACCCGAGTCGGACAAACTACAGGGTGAAGTATAATAAATGACGTTGGATGATCACAAGCCAACTATTCGTTTATCACTTCAAAAGAATTCTAAGGTGATTTCTAAAGGACAGGTGTGGAAAGCCACATAACCGCCTTTGTCCTAATGCATTTTATTTGCCATTTGGCAGAAATTATGTCATGAAATGCAGTGATAATATACGTACAGTTAAATGAATAAACAACAAGTACAATATACAAACAATCAACAAAACATACAAAATACAAGGTATAACACAATAAAAGAAAATGCTCCTCAATTTGAAAAAATGAACTCATAATGATTAGAACCTCTATATCCCTAGCAGAGTCGCCATTTTGTTTACATTCCTACTTTATCCAAATAGAGAGAAACGTCGTGGTAACTCAAAAAATAATCAATTGAGTTGATTTTAAAAGATTTTTAAGAATAAACAAATTTTAAAGGAGTCGCCACCTAATTTTAGGAAAAACTAAGAAACCATTTCAGTGATCTACGAAACCATTAGATTCTAGCTAACAAATTCAAGTCATTTCGAAAGGAAGGCGTTAGGCATCCTTCGAAATCCACAAATATGGATCCCGACTGAATTCATTATTGTTCAAATTGAGGAGATAAAAATAATATACAAGTAAAAACAAATATGCAATATATACAAGTAATAAAATAAAATAATAATATCAAAAACGGTCTAAGATTTGCATAACATCGATAATATACACCATAATAAATAAAAATTATAATTCGAACTCCGTTAGAATAGCTTCAATAGGAAGCAACTCTGGGTACCTGTAAAGACACTTAATAAAAGTCTTAGTACTAAAAAATATGAACAAAAATAAACAAATTAAATAATAACTAAAAAATAAAAATCCATCTTAGTAACATGGGAGACCTTAGAAATCGACAATAATTTCTTCATCGGTCAATTTTAACATACAAAAATATGAACTTAAACTAAATTTCTGTCTATTAACATTGGGGAGGCCTCCAAAACTGACGGAGAGATTTTCTCATTGGCCAATTTTAACTTATCATTTTTTCAAATTTAATAAATAAACAATGTCAAACTAACACCCAACAATCCAAATCAAAATACCAACTCAATAAAATATGATTTTTGAAAATAAGACATCACAGTAACTTTTTAAGCAACAACAACAACAATGCTATGATAAACAAGGCAAAAAAACTCAAAATTGAAAGCAAGAAGCAGTGATAACTACATCGGCAACAACACTTAATAATAAATAAATTAAAATACCATAAAGCCAAACAAATGAACGTCTTCATTGAAAAAAATAAAATAAATAAAAATTATATGGATTAGAAACAAAATTAAAATCAGCTAAATAATTTAAACAAAGACTAAAAAATGGAATGAATAAGGTATAGCTTTTGGAGAATAAACATAGGAGAGATCTATCTAATATATATATATATATATATATATATATATATACATATATACTTAAAACTCAGCACAGAGAAAACAAAATAGTAAAATAACCAAAGAGGAATAAGAGAAGTAATAGTACTACCATTGTTGGAGAGCACCGGAGTGGAGCTGTTTTGTTTCGAGATCTGGTTGCATCGGAAAAGATGGTGAACGGAGCGGCTGTTCACTGGTTTGTTGTGCGAGTGGAGTTCATTAGTGATCGGAGTTCAGCCGGATCTTGGTGGTTTAAGGCTCGCTGGTCGGAGCTTTGCCGAAAACACCTGCAAAAATGAATAAAATCGTCAAGGGGAAAGGGAAAGGGACTAATTGTTTCTTGGTTCTCCAGTGGATTTGGTTCGCGATGGTTTCACCGGATTGTTTTGGCTTAAAGCCGGCTGAAAACGAAGAAGGAAAGGGGTTGGGTTGTTTGTGAGCTCGAAGTTCACCATTAATGGTGGAACTCGAGAAAGGAGGAAGGTTGTGGGTAGTGTGGTGGTTGGTTTCTGGTGTGGTCTTGTTGCTGTTGGACATAATAGTTTCTTCGGCGTTGTGAACTCGCTGGAGAAGATGGGGATGCTACTTGGTTTTCTTGGACAATGAAGATGATTAGGGAAAGGGGGAGCAACGGTGGTCTTTGTTTGATGGAGAAAATGGGAGAAAACAAATGGGGTTTTGGTGATGTACTCGCCGGATTTCGGCAAAACTCCAGCAACTTGCCCGGAAAAATAGTGAACAATAAAAGAATAAAAATCTGTAAATTACACCCTTAAAAATTTAATCCACCACCCTTGACCTAATGAATAAGCCATTGTTTATATAGAAAATAAAAAATTACCTATAGTTCAGTACCATTCTTTTAAAATCGTGCGCCAAAATCACTAGCCTTTAAAAATATCTATGCATGAAATCTTATTCATATTCAAATAATGTCTAGAGTGTGCAAAATATCAAAATTAATATTAATAAATATAACAAATAAAATGATTATTAAAAAGTATAATGAACGTAGCTAATGACATGTAAAAAATGCAATTTATCAGAACTAATGATTTAATCGAAATGAATAAATATTTGAACGTAGTCAATTGGTTGTGACAAAAAATAATGTAATTAAAATTAACTGATAAAAAAAATCCTATATTTTGACAAATAAGGATAATTATCGATAAACTTATTTAAAATTATAAAAAATGTATTTTGAACTATTAAATAAATAAAACTTAAAAGTTACAAATTTTAAAAATGTTAGGCCAAAATTGGGTGTCAACAGTATGAAAAAGGGTATTGCAGAATTTGTTGCTAAGTGCCCAAATTGCTAACAAGTTAAAGTAGAGCACCAAAGGCCCGGTGGTTTGGCTCAGAATATAGAACTTTCGGAATGGAAGTGGGAGATGATTAATATGGACTTCATCACAGGTTTACCAAGGTCTCGCAGGCAGCATGATTCTATTTGGGTGATTGTCTACAGAATGACAAAATCAACCCACTTTTTACCGATAAAGACTACTTATTCGGCAGAAGATTAAGTTGTATCTTCAAGAGGTGGTAAGACTTCATGGGGTTTCGATCTCCATTATTTCAGACAGAGGTGCGCAATTTACTGCACAGTTTTGGAAGTCATTCCAAAAAGGTTTGGGTTCAAAGGTAAACTTAAGTACTGCCTTTCATCCTCAGACAAATGGGCAAGCAGAGCGCACTATTCAGACCTTCTTGTATGATTGATTTCAAAGAGGATTGGGATGATCACCTACCTCTCATTGAGTTTGCGTACAACAATAGTTACCACTCGAGCATCCAAATGACTCCTTATGAAGCTCTTTAAGAGAAAAGATGCAAATCTCCTATTGGATGGTTTGAAGTTGGTGAAATAGGGCTGACAGGACCAGATTTGGTTCATCAAGCTATGGAGAAGGTGAAAGTGATTCAAGAGAGGTTGAAAACGGCGCAAAGTTGTCAGAAATCCTACACTGATGTTAGGAGAAGGGGGTTAGAGTTTGAAGTAGATGATTGGGTATATCTTAAATTTCACCCATGAAAGGCGTTATGAGATTTGGTAAGAAGGGGAAGCTTAGTCCTCGGTATATTGGCCCTTATAGAATATCGAATAGGGTAGGTAGTGTAGCTTATAAGTTGGAGCTACCATAAGAGTTAGCCGCGATTCATATGGTGTTTCACATCTCTATGTTGAAGAAGTGCATGGGCGATCCTTCATTGATCATACCAACTGAAAATATTGGGATCAAGGATAGTTTATCTTATGAAGAGATTCCGGTTCAAATTCTAGATCGCCAAGTTCGCAAGTTAAGAACAAAAGAGGTAGCATCAGTCAAAGTCCTTTAGAGGAACCAATTTGTTGAAGAAGCTACTTGGGAAGCTGAAAAGGATATGAAGAAGAGATATCCACATCTCTTCGAATCCGGAGAATTTCCGAATTAAGGTACTAATCCTTTCTTGGTATTTATTTATAAGTTGGTATGTTGTTTTGCATTTGCTTGTGGGTGCTTGAACTGGATGTTGCATGTTACACCCTTAGCCTAGTAAGAGTAATCTCATTCGAGGACAAATGTTCCCAAGGGGGAGATATTGTAACATCTCACAATTTGAAATAACTAGGAAGAAGCTAATAATTGGAAATAGTCATTTTTGGAAAGAATGAAATCTGGAAATTTTGTTTAGTTAGAATTAGTTGAGTTTTAGCCAACTTCAAACGACCATAACTTCTAGCTCAGGATGAGTTAGAGGTACTTCCAGATATGGTAAGAAAGCTTTTGGAATGATCTTTCCAACGTGCTGAGTTTGCACAATTCTGAGTTCATATGAATGAGTTATGCTCTTTGGAAGTTGGGCTGCTGAAATAAGAAAAGTCCAATTCGGATTTTGAAAGGGTAGTTTGGTCTTTTCCTTGCCCAATTATTTTATTTTAATTTTGGTAATTAAGTTAGGGTTTAATCAGAATTAGATCAGTTTATGCTTTTACCAAAATACGTTAGGGCTTGGAGAAAAGAGAAAAGAATAGGAGAAAGTAGAAGAGAAGCAAGATTCGTCAAGATCGTCGAGTTTAGCTTGTGGATTTTGTCGGGGGTGATCCCTACAAGGTATGTGAGATCACATAGCATTGGGTTAGTTCACCCACGCGCCAATCATGATTCAATTTCAGCGAAGTTATTAGATTTGAAAGTAAATCCTTGAGTTCTTGATGAAATTTGTTTGAATTATTGTGGGTTGTGTTGTTGGAGTTTTCTTGAGATTAATTCATGTTGTTAGTTGTGTTTTTTGAGTAGAATCTAATGTATATTGAGGGTACAAATGATTCTAAGTGTTTGGGAAAATAACCATTGAAGTTTAGAGGGTTTAGAGATGAAAAACGAGCAAGAAAAGTCGTAGAACACCTGGGAAAGGGGTGGGGCGTCGCGCCAGCTAGCTCGCCCCAAAAGTTCCTTTGAACTTTCACCCTTGGGGCGCTGCGCTAGCTAGGGCACCCCAGGTCTGGTTCTGTAATTCAAGGGCTGGCACCCCGCGCCTCTCAAAGCGCTAGGGACACCAGTTCTTCCCATTTCTTTTCCACTTTTTCGTACTTGTTCCTTAGCAATGTACCTATGTTTTCTAGTTCATTCCAACACTCTAAGGTACATCTAAACATCATGAAATCATCCATAAACATGAGATCATGAACCTTGAATCCATAATCCAATTCAAGGAAAGTTAAGATCAAAGTCAAGAGAAGTAAGAGTCAAGTCAAGAGAAGTTCTTAGAGTTTTCCAAAAGTCTTTTTCCAAATGTTTTAACTTTGTTTTCGGACTTAAAGTTCAAGTTGAGTAAAGATTAAAGAGTAAAGTTTGAAATTCATTTATTCAAAAGTATATGGGGACTATGTATTCCCAAAGGGTTTAAAATGTTTTCACATTTAAACAAGAAAGGAAACCTCGATTTCCAAAGAGCCTTCGGGCTAGTTTTCAGAAAAGAGTAATCGCTTTCTAAATGAAGCAAGAGAGAAAACTTTGATTTCCAAGATAACATTTGAGCTAAATTTTTGAGCACTAATCTCAAATCACAGAAAGAAGTATGTTTTTAAACATAAGAGCTAATATCATATTTTTGGGAGTAGTATTGAACACCGATATGGGGGAGAGTTCAGACAACTCACAGCTCCCATAAACCATGTAGCCATCATGGGTAGAAAAGGGTCTAACTTTTTAGATGATTCTTTTAATGCTTTTTACCATAGACTAGTGGATCCACTTAGTAGTTTAGATTCTATACCCTCTGCAAGGTATATGACGGCCCTGGCAGCATGAGGCAAAACGATAAGAACTTTCAAACTTTTTGAAACAGACTAAAAAGAAAATGAGGCCATTGTATTTGAAACGGAGGAAGTATCATATTATTTGTCCAATATTTAAATAATTACATTAAGCAGTACTCAAATTTAGTGTTAAAAGGAGGGAGTAAATGATTTTTGGTCCATAACTACATGTGCACGTTTCTTTTCATGAGCAAATGACTAAAATGATCCCTATGAATAATTGCTTGGATTGCTAATGTATTTTATTTGATTGAAATGATCCTTAATGTATAATAAATTTATTAATTTTGGTCCTTAATATATTTCACTTTATTGAAATGATCGTTATTGTGTTCATTTTGACCCTTTATACTAAAATTAATAGATTTATCCAAAAAAGATGTTAAGTTTAATTATAGACCCCACGTGGCTAACAAAATTCAATGCTAATGTCATCTTTGTTAGTTTCAAAGAAAAATCTCATGAAATCTAACTCCATTTTCTTTACTTTCTCTAACAAAATCTGTTATTTTCTCTTGCTTAAAACAAAAATGGGTATTATATAAGTAGAATAATATTTTAGAAAAAGAAAATAGTAAATTTTGTTGGAGAAACTAGAGAAAATGATGTTAGATTTTATGGAGTTCTTTCTTTGAAGCTAACAAAAAAGACAACAATGGTAAATTTTGTTAGCCACGTTAATAAAATTTAACACTTTTTTAAAAAATAAATATGTTAGGATGAAGATAAAGGACCAAAATGAACACCTTCTATCATATATTAATGACTATTTTAATAAAGGGAAATATACTAAAGACCAAAATAAACATCTTTGTTATACATTAAGGACTATTCTCATACAGTGAAATATATTAAGGACCAAAATAAAACATTAACCATTCATTAAGGTCTATTTGGTCATTTTATTTTTCTTTTCGTTCTCAAAAATAAAATACGTGCAGTTTGTGCTTGAACATGACCCGAGTTCCTTTTTTTCTTTCCTTGGGTAATTGCTTACCCGAGAATACTGTTTTCGGGTTGGTATATAAGCATCGCAATGCTTTGGAAAACACTTAGCTCCTCCACCGCCTGTAAATTGAATGAATGCAGAAAGGGAGGGACTTCATCAAAGCCATTCGTAGAAGCTTCTTCACTCTCCAGAGCAACACTTCCATTTCTCAGGTAACAAAACACATACTCTCTCTCTCTGCCCTAATCTCACAGTTTCATCAGCTTATGGTGACATTGTGTACAGATGGATCAATCAACGCGTTACCGTTACAGTCCAACTTTGAAATGGAACGCTATGGTTGAAGAATACTTCATCAAAGCTTACGGAGCTGATCATTTCTCTCGGATTTCTACTGCTCTCACGTATGCTGTTTGCCTCATCTACCTTATACGTATTACTACCATTTTGCAATCTGTTATTTCCTCTTTACACTTTCTCTATTGTTATGTATTTGTTAGATAACTTGTACTTTAACTTTAGTAGTTAAGTTCTATGTTGAATTGATAAGAAGTACTTAGATTTGATGAAATAGAGTTGAGCTCAATCTCTGTGTTTGTAGGTCCTGGTATTCAGTATACAAATCTAATGCTAAGAAATTTTGGCAAAAATGAGGTTGAGATAAATAAGAGATTAATAGTAAAGGACTATTAGTAATTAAATTTGTTATTCGTGTGGCTTCCGAGTATTTCCTTTGTTTGTTAAGTAGAAGATGCTTTTAAGGGAAGTTGGAGAGTATAGCTGTTGTTAAATTCAAATTGTGGAAAAAATTCATTGTATTAGCACAAAGGAGTTTTCTACTGCGTTGTTTGATGTTATAGACTTTTTACAATCTTTCACTATATGATCTATACAAGTTTAGACTATTTTACTTTTGTCAATATCATCTTGGTACGGAAAGTTGAACAGAGTATTTCTATTACCGTTAACAAAATAAGTACTCCCCCATTTGTTATGATTTCTTCTTGTTTCCAACTGTATGTATAAACATGTTTCTTTGCTTTGTTTGTAATATTTGAACGCCTTAACCGGAGGCACGGAAAGTGTCACTGATATTTCCTTTATGAGTAGATGTTTCCTTCATGTGGGATTTCAGTGGTATTATTGCTATTGTAGATGTTTCCTTCTAACATTCAAATGTTAATGCTTTTCGTAGGCGTCCATCATGTTACTCTTGTATCCGTGTGAATACGCTCAAATCAACAAGTGATGCTGTTATTGAGAAGCTTTTGGAAATTTTTAAGGAAAGAGGAATGTACGATGTTGCAGTTCAAGAATCTTCTACTACATGGGAGCCAGATAACTGTTGTAAGGCAACCTTAAAATGCACTGGAAGTGCAGAATCTCTTAAGACCATCAAAAGTATCTCAAAGTGTCAATTTCCTGGCTTGGATTATGTGGTTTTTGTTAAAGGTTCAGGACCACATGCAATTCATTATGGGGACAATGAAGGCAAACCTCTTAAGGAGGTAATTGTGAGCCGAAAGTGTGCAGAAGCAGTTCTTCGTGGTGCTCAAGTGAGTAATTATTCAGACTTATATAAACCCGGTCAGCTATAGGAATTCACTTTGAGTTGAATTGGAGAAGTTCATTGTCTTTCTCCCGAGTAATGTGGATATTAGGTATATTTCAACCTGTAGATAGAAGGAGGAAAAAATGCCAAATCATGATGATATTTCTAACTTTTACCACGTGATGTGTTGTGCATTTAAGTTGTCTATATTGCTGCTTAAGTACGTGCATGCAAATTCATGATGCTGTTCTTGATATATGAGAGTGTCTAAGAGTTGTACATCCTTACCTATTATCTTCTCTATTATGTTAAAACACTTGACTGTTTTCCAGACAGCATACATACCTTTGTTTTCAGCAACATTTTAGCCCAAAACCTGAGCTAATAAGACAAAGAAATTGAGAGTCTAAAGTCTATGGCTTGAATGAATCAGTAACAACGGATTAGTGGAATTAGGTATTAAGAGACGGATAGGGAGGGAGTGGTCCATCAATCATTAGTTGACCTTCCCGTTGAAACAGTGACGGTGCTTTCAGCGGAGCTGTTTAAGTTTTCGAATTCCATCTCTAGTTCTATTTGGAAGTATTTTCAGAAAGTGCACTGGAAAAGAACTTACAAAGAAGAAGGAAAAAAAGAAAAAAAATCATATTAGAAGAAGGAACTGTACTGTTGCATATATTGGAAGACTTATAAGAATTAAGGTCATGCAATCATGTGAGTATCATATTCGACAATTTATTCTTTTCTTCTTTCTTTTCTTAATTTATCCTTTCTTATTCAGGGGTGTAAATTTTGACCGGTACTTCAAGTAGTACTTACCCTTCTTCTCCATCTATGCACATTTTATCTGGAGCTGTGTAATAGGCTCATACCTTTGTCAGGATTAGTGACATCTTGACCTTCAATATCACTTGATGTTATGCATTAGTTTTTTTTGGTCTATAGGGGCACAAATATACCAACAGGAGACGCATGTTCCTGCAAGTTGGCAATTTAGCAAAACAATGGCATTGGAACACCGGAAGATCTTTCTTCTTTGATTTGCTAGAATTTTTTTGTAAAGAGTGCATGTGCTTTTGTTAAATTACAAATTAGTACCTGACACAATCTTACCATCTACTTGTCATATTTCCCAGGTTTATGTGCCTGGTGTTTTGGCATGCAGTGCTCATGTTGAAAGAGGTGATGCAGTTGCAGTTTCAGTTGCTGTGGAACAGTATGGTCCAGATGGTGGATGGGGTGTTGCAATGACACGCGGGACTGTTCTACAAGGATCACAAGAAGGTAAACTAACTTCTTGTTTAGCACCTTTTCATATCTAATAAAGTGTTCTTTCTGAATTCTTACACTGATTTGACCCCAAAGGCATTAATGTGTTTCTCTGTGGAAAAGTTTGCTGAGGAACTTACTATTTCTTTGACATAAACTTGATATGTGCGTGTAACTGCAGTATACATTTTGGTCTTGCTTTTGGTGTTTCCTCATTTTCACTTTTGCCCATATATGACAGGGCATCAGTTAGTTAATGATTTTGTATGGGTAACATCTGCGTCAACTAGCAGTTTTTTTTTAGAAGGTGAAAGCTTATCATTGAATGGGCATCAGGAAGATGCCAAGTTACAAAAGGTGTGACCAGTTAGCTCTAGTACAGAAGGGCAATACATAAATAAATTTCAGCACTAGTACAAGTAGCCTAAGTTAAAGCTAAGGACCTAACAAAATCCAAAAACATGTCAACGCTATTGACAGGTGAAAGAAAATTCCAACTGAACAGATAAACTAAACACTTACTCTTTAGAGAGTGGGTATGGATTGAAATTCCATCAAACCATCTGCAATTCCTTTCATTCCAGATAACCCAAAAAATGATTGCTGGGATCATCCTCCAGACTTTCTTGATGGCATTGTCAACTCTCCAAGAGATTCAGCTGATGTAGGACTCCTTGATCGACCTGGGCATAATCCAGGAAAGGCCATATAGAGATAAGAAAAAGTTCAAAATATCAGTTGTGATGGGGCAGTGCTTGAATAGGCGGCTTACACTCAAGATTCTGTTTGCATAAATAACATCTGTTTACTAGAGTAATTTTCCTTCTGCTAAGCTTATCTAGTGTCAAGCAAGCATTATTGAGAGATGCCCAGGCCAAGCATGTAACTTGGATTGGTAGCCTGGTCCTCCAGAGTCCAGACATGCTTCCATGGCCAATCCTCCAGAATTCCACCCTGTGAACACATTAGATTGTAACTTTCATTAACTGTGTATTCCCCCTTTTAGATGTACCCCAAATGATTTTGTCTACTTGGTAAGCCAGTTGGTTTCCAACTAGTAGTTAGAACTGGGGCTAAGCCAGTTGGTTTCGATGCAGAAAAGGTTTCATTTGCTGGGGTGACGGTATGCGCTTAATGCACAAAATTCAGATATTTATTTCTCAATGAATGAGAATCTCCTTAATGTGATAGTCATTGACTCCTTATTTTGGCAAATTTCTTGCAAAACGAAAAGCTAGTTTTGCGGTAAGATATTTGAACCATTAGCTTCATCTCACACCAATGTAATCTGAAAGGATTTTAATGTTTTCAGAAATATCATCCTTCTCAGATGATTATGGTGGGATATACTGCATTTTTATGGTTAAATACCAAGATAATTTTTCATCTAGTCTGATTTTGTGGATACAAGTTTGCTATAGTCTTTTTTATTTATTTCTTGCAAAAAAGGTATGGTATGATCTTTCTGATATATACCCTAGATCTGCTTCATTTGTTGAAATGTTGTCTTCTCTCTTACACAATCAAATTTTGCAGTATATAATATCTATGGCATCTTTTTATTATTTTAAAGTTGTATGACATCCATCCAGCCAATTGAGTGACCAATCTCAGTTTTGATTAGATCCTTATTATTTTGAAAGAGATGGCTTCTACATTGGCCAAGCAACAGCAGTGATGTCAAGAGCTGGGATGTTCCGTGTTACTGAAGGGGTTGCAGTGGATATGAAGGAAAGAGTATACAGACTACCCTCCTTTTATGGTATAAGTTTTCGCCTTCTCCAGTATTTTTGAAATCATTTACAGGATATTATGTGCATACGTCTTTTTGGCATACTCTGGTTTGTCACATTTGGTGATGAGAATCTGCTTCAACTTAATAAATGTTGTTACCATCTAGTTTTAAAGAATATCTACAGTCTAGCATTTTTCAAATTGCTACTTAATTCTGGTCTGACAGGGGTATCTCTGCCTTTCTATATATGGGATTTTCCCCCATTATGAATGAAATTATTTCTTACTTGATAAAATAGTGTTTGCCTTTTTTCTTTGGGTAACTGCTTCAATTTCGATTCTGTTTCTCATCCCTGTCGAGAATTACTGTGGCACATTTACACTTTTAGCTGATATTTTTAGTCTAAGTCATGGTTCTGAACTGGAAATGAGGAACTTTAACATACTCAAGTTCACGACGACGGAAGTGATGTAAGATGTCTGTGAGAATCAGAAACAACAGAAGTATAGTATGCTAATATGGTGTTTTTTTGTTCGTTTGGTGCATATATTTTATTTTTTAGAGTATAGTAATAGTTGATGCACCTCCTTTGTGATGACTGATTAGATGTCATCAATTAATCATGAAGAGTAGAAAAGAGAGTTTATTTCCGTGTAATTTTACTAATTTTGTATTAGAAGCTTTAGGTTTTTTGCCTTTCTAAATTGCAGTGATTAGAATGTGGAGAAATTTTCTGGCCATCTTGGTGGGCAAATTAAAACCAAATTTCTGGTTAGACCCAGGGTTGATTCTACATGAATGATATTTTGCCGATAGAGACCTTTCCAAGCTCTCTCTAAATATGTTTATCATGATAGTCAGTTGCTTATTTATTTTCCTGAGAATGGAGAAGGGGTGAATTGGTCCCATTAGTTGTCAAAAAGCAGTGTACATGATGATTTCTGGTCACAGTCACTAAACAATATAAGTTTCCATTTCTAGACAGAGACATTAAAGGCTTTGGTCACTTTAAGAAGGTAAGGCTCTTTGGAGGGATGCCATATTTGCAAATTTTCGACTCAATTGGTTAGAGTCCGACAATATTGCAAATCACTATCTTCCTGCAGGTAGCGCTTGGGTAGATGCTATTGCCACTTCCCTTATATAAAGAAAATGGAATGTTTTAGTAGTCTAGAGCTGTTAGGGATGCAGAAGGAATGAGCCATGGGGAAGTCCATTATGTTAAACCTTTGTTGTTATCAGTGTACTTAACAGGTCTTCTCTGATCGTTAAAAGTATCTTTATTTATGACAAAGGAAACACTTCGTACACTTTGTCATCTCCATGAGTGATTTTGTCAGTGTTGCCTATTGTCTTTTTGCACAGTGTTTTTCTGAATATGAAAGAAAAAAAAGGAAACATTATACACAAGAATATACTCCAAGTGATTTTGGATTTTCTGTAAATAGCAACTTCTTTTTGCAGTTGTGAGATTGATTATAATATCTTGCTTTCAGATTTGCTTGAGGGCGAGATTTTTCTTCAGAACCTTCCAAGCATAATAACTGCACATGCCTTAGGTATGCCCATAATTTCTCAGACATTTTTTTGTGTGTAACAGTGAGTCTATATGATTACATTATATGCACACTATATATTCTTATGGTAACTCATGCATTTTGAACTTTGTTTCTTGGTTACTGACTATATGCTGCAAGTTTGAAGTATTCGTATTGTAAGAACAAGGAGTTCACATTAGTTTTAAGTGCCAGTTCAAATTTGAAGAGGAATGGTAAACAATTAATTTGGTTGATTATTACGCGTTAAGAACAAATGATGTAACAGGTAAATTGATTAAATGGATATGCTGTTTCCAGTTTCCTATGAAAGATGAACTCTTGGATTAATTTCTCTGAGAATAAGATTTAATCCTCTGAAAGTATAGCAAAATGAAGAAGTCTTCGTACAATTTATATCTCTCAACTCTGATCCATGGTGGTGCTGCATCAGTTTATCTCCTTGACTTGATACTTGCTTTCTTTGAGTCTGATATCAGTATAATGCCCTAACAAACTTCACCATCACTTGTATTAACCTGTTTTTTACTCTTGTAAATTCTACTATACATGGCTATCATTGATCTGGAGCGATGCTGTCCAACTTAAACATCAGCTTTAACAAGACTACTCTGAGAGTAACTACCGAGTGTCGATAAAGTATTGCATGTGCAGGCACTTGCTAGCAAATGCACATTATGTTCTGACTATGGTGATTAAGCTATTGTTTTTGCTGGATATCTCAGTCTATAGCCTAATACATTTTATAGTGTGGAAAATGGAATTTTGGTTTTGTAATAAGGTACCTTGCTCTACATCCTGCATTTGTGATAACTTGAAGATGTATTCCCCTTCCTTTCTATGCATGAAGTTTCTTCTTCTTTTGTCTATCCTCAACACTCTAATACAACCTATCATGTAACTTCTGCAAAAAATAGCTTGGTTAAGTGAGTATTTTTCTCATTTCCAATGACATGTTTCTTCTTCCTACAACAAATTGTTCTAGATCCTCAACCAGGAGAGAGAATATTGGACATGTGTGCAGCTCCAGGGGGGAAAACCACAGCAATAGCAAGCCTTATGAAGGACAAAGGGGAGGTTGTTGCTGTTGACAGATCTCATAATAAGGTGCACCTTCTGAACTTGGCAGGTGATTATAAATGTATTATTGTCTATAATACTTGGACATCTTTAACTTCACAGTATTTTGGATTCTGTGGTGCTAAGTGAAATGATTTTACATGGATGGTTGTCACCTGGGTTAAAGGTGTCCTTAAATTGCTGAAACTTGCACCATGGAAGTCTGATCTGCTCATTGATAGTATTTTCTTAAGAATGGTGTATCATTTTACGCTGAGTAATAGAAACAATGACATGTCAGCTGACATATCCCTTACTTGAAGCAAATTTATTCAATGGCATACACCTTTATAGATGACACTTGTTCAGGTGCTGCTTTGGCGACTTAGAGAAATCCAGGTATCACTAGCCTATGATTGGTAGTGGAAGAATTAGCTTTTATGGAGTGATTTAGGTGCATATTTTATAAATCTGTGGAGACGTCAGTTTACTTCCCCCATAATGAAGGAACTCATATTCCCCTTCAGATAAAGAAAGCCCCTGGTTACCTGCAGTGGCAGTTTGAGCAACATGAACATTTTTGGATGGTCGACAATGTAAAGTATATCATAGTTCACAGATGTGTCCAATCCTCTTACAATCGCTACACTTGGGGTTGAGATATTAAAAACGACTTCTCTTCGATTCTTCATAAACTGAGATGTATGATTTTTTATTGTCTGAGATACGAGAACAGAGGAGTGAATGGTTGGTGATGAGATTACCGTGTGACTAGATAGCGACAAGGCGAAGTAATTGAGAGAATTCATCCACGGTAGGAACAATATAAGGTAAAAAAGAAGGGGGAATGGGCATAAAGAACCTCAAAGTACAGAATCAGAGTCTCCTATTGAAGTGGCTATGGAGGTTTGTCTCAGGAGAACAAGGTTTATGGAAAGATGCTATAGCTTCCAGATACACAACAGAAGACTTATGGATCACTAAGGAAGTTAGAAACCTTTATGGGGTAGGTCTATGGAGAACAATTAGGAATCAGTGGCCTAAAATGTGGGGAAATTCAATAATTGTAATAGAAATGGAAGGAGGACATCATTCTGAAACGATGTGTGGGTTGGTCAATACCCCTTAAAACAATTCTACCCTGTGATCTATAATCTGAACCAACAGGAGGCAACAGTAGCAAATGTCAGGGACAACCAAAGATGGAACCTCTCTTTCAGGAGAATGTTGAATGGCTGGGGGATAGACAACCTAACATTTTTCTAAAATTCTCTGGAGCAGGCCAATAACCTTCACAATAATGAAGATAATCTACACTGGTTGAGGGCCAACAATGGGAAATTTACAGTACAATCAGCTTACAGATACCTTGATAGGCCAGCTGCAATGCTCTTACCATGGCATTGGAAGATAATATGGAAAGTTAGAGTACCTCACAAGGTTGCTTGTTTCACCTGGTTGGTAAGGCAAGTAATACTAACTCAGGACAATCTAATGAAAAGGGGAAAGCAATTATGTTCCAAGTGTTTTTTTGTGAAAGAGAAATAGTGATTGCTTCTCTTCATCTATTGTAGAGTGACAGAGAAACTGTGGTAGGTGTTTTTTAATTTGAAGGGTATCAGTTAGTCCATGCCAAGGCATACCTCAGAAGCTCTAACATGCTGGAATAGAGAAGGAAATATGTCAGGCCACAAGGACAGATGGAAGATTGTCCTTGTTTGCATCTGCTGGACAATATGGAAGGAAAGAAACCAAAGAGGTTTTGAAAACAAGAGCATTCCTTTTAGAGTTTGAAGTTGAATTGTCTTATAACCTTCTATTTTTGGTGTAATTTCTATGTCCTCCCAAAAAGGTGGAGGATATTACTCACTTTCTAGATAGTTTAGGAGGGATATAGATGATAGAGATCTTTGGTTTTTGCTTACTGTAAACTCCTGATGTAATTACTACTAAATACGCTATTGGTATATTTTTTCTATAAAATGTTAACTTTCTCAAAAAAAATAAGGAAGTCCTATAAGTGTAAGAACTAGAAACATTTTCATATGTTATTCATATTGTTTACAACACTAGTAGTGACTGATATCAACTTCTCAAATTCCTCAATGGCTGTCTGTACCAATCCCAAATAAGAAGACATCTAATTTCTGCTTCCTTAAGTTAGTCATCTGAATCACATCATAGAAACGAAATATGCTATTTAGCACCGAACAATTTCTCAACTTTGTTAGCTCTCTAATACTAATTTGAGGATTGTAAAGGACCTAACAACTTTTGCTTATTCTCACTGTGAGCCCTGTTGTCTATTCTGTAATTCTGCATCTGCTTGATGCTTTTTAATGAAATACCTTGCTTCATCCAAAAAAGAAAAAGAAATGAGATATGCAATTAATGTATAAAGTACGAGCCTTTTCCCAAACTAAAGGTATCAACTTGCAATCAATAAATCACCATAAATGACTGCACAACTGAGCATCAACCTTCCCCTTTGATCTCGGGCCTTCTCATCACACTGGCTTCCTTTTTAGTTTAGTGATCTTGGACACATGACCTTGCACTACAACTGAACAAGGAAGCCCAAATTAAATAGATAGAACTTCCCATTGAGGGTTCTAAAGTAATCATAAGACTTGGATTTCCAATCCCGTGTATTTGGAACTAAAACGTGAAACCTGAAAGACATGGTTGGATTGAAGAGAGTTCTGGGGAAACAAAATAGTAAACAATCAATATTCAGGAAGGGAACAGTATCAGTTCTGTCTAAAACCCGTCGAAGAGTTACTTAAACTGCTAGGCCCTGCAATAAAAGCTGAAGAGTAAAGATTGTTCATTCAGGCAACACACACAGTAAAAGGAGAAACTAGAGAAGCTGATGGAACTGGAGAACAAATTGTTGGAAAGTGAAAAAATATGACCAGATCTGTAAATCTGGTTATCGGAACTGTTGGAAATGGGTGGGCTCAGTTCAGAATCACCAGTTGTCTCTACCTCAGATCAGAGGTGGAGGTCGCCGGAAAAGAATGCTTGGTGACTGTCCCTGATGTCACTGATTATCGCACAACGAGGGTTTCTCCCCAAAGATCTGATACCATGTAGAAATAAAGGCATGAGAGAATATTATTGAGGTTTTTTAAAGTGATTTACTCTCATCATTGTTTGAATGATGAATTTGTTTTTGTGAATATACAGTTACCTTTATCTCAAAAAAAAAAGTATAGGCATGAGAAAAAAATATCATTAAGATGTGTATTGACAATTGCTTACAGCGAACCTTTTACATTCCATACTTACACATTACATAATACATGGTTTCCAATGTGGGCACCAAATATGATATATATATATATATACAAACTACCTAACAGAACTCCTATTGCCAAAGTCTTCCAGCCTTGATAGGAAAGCCTACCTAATGCTTATATTTGAGCTTAAAAAGCGCACTCATTTGAGGTAAAGGCCTTCTGCTCCAAATACTCATACCTCATCATTTCATAATTAGCCAAAAAAAAACTTTTGAAGTACATAAAAAGAAATTCCTGTGTCTAAGAAGAAACTGTAAATTTTTGCAATTCTCCAGTTCCGAATTCAAACCTATTTCCAATTTTTGAACTGTACAGAAGAGGGCCAAATTTTGCTGGTCCACTTCTTTGAAGAGATCTAATTGTGTTGCAATTATACAGGTGCTTGGAATTCAGAAATTAGCGGCTGAGATGGGTTTAAGCTGTATAACTACATATAAGCTTGATGCACTGAAGTCTGTTTGCCATGGAGCTGAATCTGATAGTTTGCCTAACACATGCAGTGCTGAGGATGCGCGAACACCAGATTTACTATCCACTGGTATAGATGGATTTGATGCAAAGTTGCTATTCGAAAAGAATTGTGAGTAGTTCGAAAATTTTCAATTTGATCATGATATTTTCCAGTAATGTTGTATTCTGTTTGTTGTATATCTATTTAAAAAGAACAATCTTTTGGTGTTTCTTTTAGCTTGTCAAGAGGTTTCGGCATCTACTTCTTGTTTATTTTTTGGGATCTCATAAAACAAGGAGCGTCCCTACTAGTGATTCCACTTGATTGATGTGTGTTGACCATGCCTAACCCATTATCTTGTGCTGGGCGGGTTACAATATTTTGGTGGTCAGTATTGCCACCTCTACATCTACATGTGTGTATAATAAACAGTGGATATTTATTTGGTTAAATTTTGTAATATAACTTGCTTGATCAGACTGGTTTGATAGCCTTTTGAAGAATTCTAGCTCAGGATGCTCTTAATTCAAGGACACTTTTACAAGATCATATTCTGTAAATTCAGTTTAAAAATGTTTACTGAAAGTTCCAGTTAACTAGAGTAACTAAACAAATCTCTCAGTCAATGATTTGCAGCTGAAGGATGGTCAGTACCCTAGTAAAGCTGAACTACGAAAACGTATTAGGCAACTAAAAAACGGGCCAGGAAGGAATCACACTGCTGGTGGGAGGGTTGAAAAGTCTAAAGGGTTTTCTCCCAATAGCTTTGATCGTGTGCTGCTTGATGCTCCTTGCTCTGCATTAGGTTTAAGACCTCGTCTCTTTGCTGGAGAGGTAAGATAGTTTCTGAATTGTTTCATTTCCAAGTATTCTTGCTCCTCTTTTCTTCTCTGAAACTAGTATTCTTGCTCTTTTTGCTAATGCTAAAAGTTTCTCCACCATTTTTTTTTTTTTGATTGGATATGGATGAAATAGCATGTTCTTCTTATGTAGGAATGAATGGTTACAAGGTGCATGGAGATAGTCATATAAAAGTAGACGGAAAAAAGAAGATAAAAGTTGATGTGTATCTTTCCTCTCAGTCCTTTTTTGGACTATTATATGTAATATGATATATAGAGCAAAAAATGGCTTACGCTATTCTCTTCTAATAGACAAGCACTATTGCTTGTGTTTAGAAATTGAGAATGGGTGTCATTGTAGAAGACAATTATGAAAGGAAGTGGGAGATGATTAGAAACCACAAGATGAGATGAAGAAAGAAACAAGATTTATTAATGATATTTTGTATGGGAAAATTTTCAAAAAGATACAACCCAACATAAAATGTTACACCATGTAGCCCAATATATAATATTATACATTATACATAATATATCATCCTTTTCTAGAAGTGTTTAAAAGTGTATGAAAGGTGTTTATACACAAATATGGGCTAAACCGAGTAAGAAACTAAAAATATGGGCTACGTGGCGTAAATATTTTCTCCCAATAGACATACAACAACAACATACCCCGTGTAGTCCCATAAAGTGGGATCTGGGGAGTCTACGTAGACCTTACCCCTACCTCTGCTATTTTCTCGGCTCAAGGAAAAATAGTCCAAAGCAGTCCAAAAAAGAGGAAGTAACAGAAGTACAAGAATCAACAAAGAATACAAAGCAACAACTAGTAGCTGAACAAAAACTACAACAACAAAACAATACGATAATCGAAGTAGAAGCACACTATTGGTGTATTCCTTTTGTTTATAATACCAGTTAACCTTCTCAAAAAAAAGAAAAAGTAGAAGAATTCAACGGATAGTAATAGAAATCGAAGGACAAGAAACTACATTGTAGTTGTATGACTACTAATATGAACGGACAACAAGACAACACACTCTACCTACTAACCTAATTCAAGTCCAACACACCTTTCTATCTAAGGTCATGTCCTCATTAAGCTACAATCGTGCATGTCCACTCTAATCACCTACCCCAATACTTCTTAGGTTTACCTCTACCTATCCTGAAACCATCCATAGCCAACCTCTCCGTATTAGGGCATCCATGCATTTCCTCTTCACATGCCCAAAGTGCCCGAACCATCTCATTCTAGCTTTCCACATCTTGTCCTCCACTGAAACCACTCCCACCTTGTCCCGATTATCTTCATTTCTAATCCTATCTTTCCTAATATGCCCACACATCCATTGCAACATTCTCATTTCCCAAACTTCCATCACAACATCCTCTTCTCCTAGTAGGCATAGAGCGTAATTTTACCTCTTGTATATGCCTAACATATCAAATTTTGTTTGTGTATGCCTTGTTTTATTTTAAGTTCACATTTTCTTTGATAGGAAAAAGGTCGAATTTTATCAAAGAAAATAAAGGCATACCCAGTAAAAAGATGACTAGGTTAAAGTACCCAATTCAAATGATGCATTCCATAATTTATTTATTTTTTGAAATTAGTAATGTTGAAAATGCATTCCATAAATTTTATGAAGGGTGGATTAGTACCTTTTAATTCCCCTCTTTCCTTTCATATTCCATGTCTATGTGAATAACTAGTAGTAAAAGATGAGCAACTCTCAAGTAAATACCTGGTCAAACCTTTTATCTTCTTGGGATGTGATATCGTGTCAAGCAATTTTGTCATGAAAGTGGATCAGTGATACCTTCTTGAGGTAAAAAATTCATTAATCCAATGTCATGCAGATATTCTTTGACATCCTATTTTCTATTTGACAATGAAATTGAAAGTTTTTTTTGCTTGTCCAGAGGTTTCTGATGGGTTGGGGGGCGATGTTCTGATCATCTACACCAATTTTGATCAAAATAAGTTTATTCCTATTTCATACTTCATATTTCAATACAACTACTCTAAAGTGTATATTCTTACATTTTAAATTTGAGAAGAGAATTCCAATGTTATATGCAGGACAACCAATTCATAAGATGTTTCTCTTTGTTATATCCAGGACACAATTGATTCCTTGAGGAGTAATGCCAAATATCAGAGACGAATGTTTGACCAAGCTGTTCAGCTTGTTCGCCCAGGTGGAGTCATTGTCTATTCCACGTAAGTACAAACATGCATCCGGACTTTCTTTAATAAAACTTGAGACTAATTTCCTTATTGAGATTATTAGCACATTTCATCACTGCTTTTGTTGATTCAGAATTATCATTCCACTGTCCTTTTTCTTACTGACTGACCTATATACCAGCTGTACATCTCTTTGTCTTAATCTTAACTTCTCTCCTTTTAGATCGTTCAAATGTCTTCCCTGTTATGCAGTCTTCTCAACATTGTTCCTTTGTTCCCATGAATGACGTAGCACCAGATCCTAATGCTTTTCATGTTGGAGATTGTGGCTGTGTAAAGTATTGATGTGGCCTGAGATCCAAATGCATATGCATAACAAGATTCTTAGTTTTCCTTTACTTTAGATATTGTTGTTTATACAAAATCCATGTGGGAGTTGTTCAAATGCAGAGCACATACCATATTTCAATGAGACATTAAGGTGGACTAATGTCCTAGTGTTAAATACATGAACACAGACTAGATTTCAATGAGACATTGAAGTGTAGAATTCATCGTACAAATTAATAATTAGGACCGAAGAAGTTATAATATAAGGAATCAAATTCACAGACATTCTGAATGTGATGCATGAATCTAATACAAAATTTTTGCTCTTCTTACTGAATCCTGCATGGAGAGATTGAAAGACGTCTAGTTGTGTGATATTCATCCCATGGATTATTAACCAGAAGCTAAATTCTCTGTGAATGGAGCATGCAGATCGTGTTGCTACTTCTTTTTCTTCTCCGGAGAAAATTCAGTGGGTTCGTGTGCACTTGCTATACCTCCATCACCAAAAGAGAAGCCTCTTTTTATCTAGAGAAATCTTGAGTGTGGTAGTGCATGTATTAGTGAATGGTGTTCTTAGTTTCTGACAGTAGTACCTCCCTATTCCTCCTATTTTTTTGCACATTATTCAAGTAGTGTTGTCAAAGGCTCATTTAGGCGCACTTAAGCCCTGAAGCTCAGGCTAGGCGCTTCGCTTCACTTTACTTAGACTGCGGTTCAGTATAAGGCACTAAGGCGTGCTCCTCATTGTGCATAAGTTCTATCTTGAATAGAGTGATACTAAACAATAAATATGATTAGCAGAAAGATATATTAATTGTTAAGGAAACCGTTATGAATAAAATTGTTACTTTTTTCTTGCACTACATATATATTTTTATTTTTTCTTTGTTGCACCTTTTCTTTACTAAAGCCCACATTTCCATTGCACTTAAAGGCCAATGGACCTGGAATACTTTTTAATGTTTTTGCCTTTGACAACACTGTATTCAAGACAACCATTTAATGTCACACGTTTTAATTATGTTAAACTTTATGGAGTGTGTTGAGACATAATATAATTCAGTAAATAGAAGTGTATTCTTTCCTACAACTTAAACTTTTTAATCAGATGGTCACATACTTCAGCAGATTGGTCGACTGACTCTTCCAATGCTTAGTCATATGTTTAATAGCATGGACAACTGATGTTACTTGTTCCGACTTCAATACGTTGTCATGTTTAATTGCATGAACAGCTGATGATACTTGTTCCAACTTCAGATGTACGATAAACCCTGGTGAGAATGAAGCATTGGTTCGATATGCATTGGACAAATATGAGTTTCTCTCGTTGGCATCTCAGGTTAGCTTAAAAGCTTTGCATATTCATGTGAAAGAATAATTTTTTGTAGCTTACCATTGATCTTACATATTTTTCCAACTCTTGTATGTCTTTCAGCATCCAAAAATTGGAGGACCCGGCCTTACTGGTAGTTGTCAATTGTCTGATGGATTTGTTGAGTAAGCATCTTGCGATTTCATAGTATTTACTTTGCAAAACTTTTTGTCAATTGTGTGTTGAAAAGCTGAATAAATAGTTTATACCTGTGACAGGTGCTTTAGCTATGTTAAGCTTATTTTTTTCGTTCTGCAGTTGATTTCATATGTTCTTATAAGATGGATGTGTTAGTGTCTATTGAGTAATTTCTAAAATAAATATGGTGAAGCTTGAAGGTCGGTCTCTTTTGAACTTGTCCTGTCAATGGAGAAATACGTGTCTTGGTTCTGTGAGCGAGGCACTCTTTCCTTTGCTTGATGGTATAGGATGAGTTACTATTCAAATTTTTTGGATAGTAATAGGAGAGTGTGTCTAAATTGTTTCTTGCTTTCATATAGTTTCTATTTGTCAATGAGGTGGCAGGTATCCCGTGGAATTAGTCAAGGTGGCCCCAGACACCACAGTTATAAAAAAAAAAAAAATCAAGTGTGTGCATGCCCAAAAAAAAAAACTAACAACAAAAAGATCAAGAAAGAACCTCTGAGTTATCTCTATTTTTCTAAATTTTAACTGCAAAGACTAATGGCAGAAGGAAGATCAAATCTAGAAACAAAATTTCGCAAAGTATGTACATTTATTTAAAAGGTAGTATATTTTCATCTCCATTCTAAGAAGTGCTTCCTATAAACATCAGTGTTAGATGCTGTTTCCTGTACTAGTGTTGCATTAATCACTAGTGGTGGTATTGATCTCTTTTGCTTCTGAATTCTCCAGGGAATGGTTAAAGCCCGGTGAAGAAAATCTTGTTCAGAGATTTGATCCGTCATCCGACCTTGATACAATAGGATTTTTCATAGCCAAGTTCAGTGTTGGACCCAAAAACATCTGAGTTGAATGTGACGCGAACTCTGGGGACGGGTGATTCGGCAATGAAATTACATGAACTTCGATGATGCAAGTTCAGGCCTCTCTTTGTTGACAATGACATGCTGGAATATGGGTTGCAGAATCAGTTGATGTAACTGTGAATGCAAGATAAGAGTATTAAAGATATTTCAACCTTGCATATTGGTCATGATTTTATTTTATTTTATCACTTATCCCTGTACTGATTTTATTTTTAACCTCTCTTTAATTACTTGTTTATTCATACCGGAGTGTCAATTTACATAGCCTAGATTCTAGAAGGCCATGTATGTGATGTTCCATGGTCTTTTTTTAGTTTGAGGGGGTGTTGTAGTGGTGGTTGAGGGTACATGTGAACCACTTTTCTAACGTGGAGTAATTAAGCTCTAAATGACAAAATTGAGAGGTATATCAAACTCTTTTCCTTTTTTATTTTAGGCAATTAATGTGTTTGAACCCACTCAACTTATAATAATTAATCCCAAAGCCACTAATCTTGATCTTTATCTTCAAAAAGTCATCTAACTTTACACGACTAGTATGAGTAGTATCCATGGCCATTTTACACTTCTGATGCTTATTTAATGGCATGGCAACTATAAGTTTTATAAAATAATATTTAAAACATAAAATCTGTACTTGAATTTATTTAAGACAACATATCCTAGACTCGACTCATTTCATAACCTTAGAGTTCATGCAAGTCATGTACTGATACTACTGTTTGAATTTATCTTTAAATCTAAAGCATAAATAATTTCCATATGACACCTCAATGATTGCAAAACATGTTTTACCAATTTTGATCAACGATTTTGTCGGTTTAAAATTGGGTTGGATCCTAAACTAATTCAAGTATTAATTTTTTTAAAAGTTATAACTTTCTCGTCATTAACTATGTGTGTCGAGCTAAAGACTATAGAAGCTAACTAGACAAAGTTAGTTAACTTTTTGGAAGACAAACAAAAGTTAAGTTACTTTGATGATCAATATTATAAATTGGATGATCATTCAAATAATCAATTCCTAAATGTATCATATTAACTGATCAGATTCTATAGATAATTAGTCAGAAAAACAATTCTTTATTTTTTTGTAAAATATATCACAATAGAACACATTTTGTTATGTAGTAATATAGATATTAATCTAACATCACATATTAAAAATATATGTATATAATGAAAAATAGGAATATGCGGTGATTCAAGAAGTGACTTTTCATTATTCCTAAATTCATACTAATGAAAATTGACTAAACAAATGTTCAACTTTATAACTAAGTATAATGATAATGTATTATCCAGTTAGTTACTTTTTTTTATTACAAATAAAAAGAAAATTCTCCCATCAAATATGAATACTAGATTGGGGTTGAATGAATTGGTCTTTTTTTTTTTGTTCAATCATTGGATAGAAGGGAAAGACAAATAGTAAAATTATTCCTCGTCTAGAAATATCCAAATTTTGATGCCCAATATAAATCTATGATTTGAGACTTTTTAAATCAAGCTATATGTTGATCTCAATGTAGATATCAAATTGTTATGATTTTTTGTGAGAATTATGATTCTTGGAAAAAGAAGAGTTCAATAGAATGTTAAAGAAATAGTGTCGTAAAAAAAGTGGTTGTTAGTATAAAGATCGTATGAGGATGATAAAATTCAATTCAATTTCATGGAAGAGTTTTTTCTCAATATTAGAATTACCAAGTAGGTGGGACAAGTACAAGTAAGGACATATTTTGTGAGACCAAGTACTAAATACCATTTTGGAGGAGGGCATTATATATAGAAATGAAGTTCAGGTGATGTAGGAGAGGTGAATACAAATTTAGGTTCCGATGAGATGAGCGCAAATAGTAGTTCAAATTTAAGTTGGTTTAGTGAGGGGCGACCACCAAAATCACCGAATGGCTCTCCCCGGGCTTTTCTGCGCTTTCACTGGATTAGTTTCCGAATAGGAAATAAGGGTAGCACTATCCCTGGAAGTGAGAATTACTAGCAAAAAGTCATGGATTTAGAGTTAAATCAAAGATAAATTAACAAGAGCTATCAAAGTAAGATTATAAACCTATGTTGATAATATATATTCGGTCACTAGAACATAATGAAAGTCAAAAAGGGGGTGAATTAAAAACTTCTTTCAGTCGACTTCCTGTGAGGAGTAGTCGACTCACCTGCAAGTTATTATAAGACAAGTTAAGGTGCCTAGTCCAGTCCCCTTGGGTTTCAAGAGTTTCCTTTAGAGCTTGTTGAGAACTTGGTTATACAGGAAGTGTAATCTTCAAGTCCTGTATGATATGCAAATCAGAGATTCTATGTCAACACTACCTCTACTTGTATAACCTACACTCAAAATCTTTCCTTCTCTTTTTCTTTTACAATTGTTCACTCACGTGTACAAAGCTTTATGAAAGATGAAAGAAGATTACAATATAAGTTCAAGTGAAGTTGTGTACAACACAACTATGGCTGAGAGAGGCTTAAATAGCTTTGCTCTTTTACGGAAACCCAAAGGTATTTGAACTAAGGATTATTGATGATATCCTTGATTCGATCATGATTGATTTGCTGAGTCATGTCTATATCAGATATGTGCATAAGCAAATCGAGTCCTTCCTTGTATGATGATCTGTTGATTCTTGTCTTGATCTTTTTCAGCTTGACTTCCTTCTTTGATGCCGACTTCTTCCTTAAAGACTGATTTTGGCTGATCTCGTTTACTTAATTATATCCTTTGATAGATGCGTATTGTACTCCTAGATTGATTAAGTAAATATCTTCATCTTTCACTATTCTTGTTTCCTTGTATATGTCTTTTGATATGTGCAAGCTTGTCTTGATTGATTTAAACAGATATTCCCTTTCCTTTCTTGTGTGTTTGACTCTGTCAGCAGAGTCCTTTCCTTGGACGTTTATGTGCGTGAGTTGGTTCTCTTTCTTTTCTTGCAATAATCAGTAAATCAGTTAAATGTTTTCATTATTAAAACTTCTTGATTACATGGAGCTAACAATCTCCCCCTTTTTTTTTTATAATGACAACTGACTTAATAACTTTAAAGAAATAATAAGACTTCCCTGATATGCTGAAGCTCTCCCTGTCTATAGTTCCCCCTGACTTTATTTTCTCCTGTAACGGTAAGAGCCATTCTCCCCCTTTGGCATAATAATAAAAAAAAAGAGTAAGAGAGAGAGCACAAACTAGAAAGTAGATACTAGAACTAAAGGAAAGGCATAGTAGGAAGGCACAGAGCCTTCATAGTACAGTCCAAAAGAGACAGGGACATACCCTTGTACGAAATTGTTCAAAAGTTGCAAGAGAAACACAAAACTAACAATTTTTACCCCAGAAGTACTTCATGGTATTGATAACTTTTTCACTGAACGAGTTGTAGGAGCGTTCCACAGTCTTGGATTAACTAGAGTAAGAGTTCTGAATAGAGATTGCAAGCTCATTGTTGGAAGAATCGACTCCATTCTTGAGGGAATCGACTTGCCTAATTAGCTTGTTGACAGTTGAGATACCTTCTTGCTTAATCCAGTCATAGAAATTCGGAGCTTACCTACATCAATACTGGCGTCTTTCTGAAGCCGGAATACCTTATCGACGGCATCATGGAGAGTTTCCAATCCACGTTCAACAAGAAGGATGCGAGTTTTGAGTTCATCAGACTCCTTAAGTAGGAGAGCAGCCGACTCTACATATATCTTAGTCGGCTTCGCAGTATCTGCCTTTTCTTGAACAAAGTCCTTCTTAACCCACATGTTACCTACCTCGATATATCCCATACTCGAGAAAGTGCGTGAATCATAAGTTGTATTTATTACAATGGGTTTAAACATAGAGAGGTCCACCAGTCTGTCCACTAAGTTCGTGAGATAAGCAACCCATATGGTAAACTGGCAGAGGGATTAGATTCCTCAAAACTTTCGTACATATACTTCTTAAACCATGCAGCTCAATTGATTCGATATTTCTTAAGCAAGTAGTAAAACACAAACACATCTCTGTTAGAGATGTTGCTGAGAGAACCTTTCCTGGGTAAGAGAGTAGTAGCAATAATATGTTCTAAAATGCGATGTTCAAATAGAGAAAGAGGACCAAAATTAGATAGGTTTGAACCGGGTTCAACCACGACAGTCTTAGCACCTTCAAGAGTCACTTAAAAATCCTCAGGCCACGGACCATTCATGTACGGAATCACACCCAAAAATTTGTTGCCAAACACATCCTCAAAGAGTGATTCATTTATAATTAGACAATTACCCAACGCGAGGGTTTCCAACTCACCACTGTCGCTAGATATACGAAGATTGACATAAAATAAATGAACAACATCCTCAAATAATTCAAGTCCACAAAGGGTAAAATATAAAGAGAGTTTTTGAGCCTTAAGGAACGAACTTACTGGACAATTTGAGTCTCGCAGTTGACTGAGATTTACAACCCTGCCAGGAACTATAGGGCGAGACTTAAATTTTTCATACATGTTCTTTTGTTCCATACCCCATAAACGATGCATGTCCATTGGAGAGAGAGTCCCAGAAGTGCTTGGTCTGGGTTTCTTCTAACCTTTCTTCTGTGCAGCATGTGCTTTTCGCTTCGTCGACGGAGAAGGGGTTGCAAGAGAATCACTAGACGAGTCGGAGGACAAATAAAGAACATCTAGGGAATTTATAGAAAGACGATCGAAGCTTTTTAGAGAGGCCATGAAGCGAGTCTTAGGCATAGTGAGATGAAGGAGAAAAGAAGATAAGACGAAGAATAAGTAGAAGAGAGAGAGAGAGAGAGAGAGGAGACGAAGGGTTTTTAGGGGAAGCGAAAAAGTCAAGAGGGTCAAAGGTGAAAATATAGAAGAGAAAGGACGATTATGGAAGAAATAAAAGGGCAGAAAGTAATGAGGGACACACTGAACAAGGAAAGAAATCAATTAGTAACACAATGAATAAGGAAAAACAATTAAGTAAACTAAAAGCAATTAACCGAATAGGCAATTTATGGCAATAAAATTATGATGCAAAAATAGTAATATCCAGGCGATTTCGAAGGAAACAAAATCTCTCTTCAAGTAAAGGTTTTGAGAAAATATCCGCTAATTGATTTTCAGAATCAACAAATTCCAACGAAAAATCACCATTTTCAACATGATCTCGAATAAAATGATTCTTAATATCAATATGCTTAGCCCTGGAATGATGCACAATATATTTAGAAAGACTAATAGCACTGGTATTATTGCAAAAAATAGGAACTACTTCCAGGTTATAATCAAGTAATTGATGCATCATCCATAACAATTGGGTACCATAGTTTCCCACGGCTAAATATTCAGATTCTGTAGTGGAAAGAGCAACAAAGGTTTGTTTTTTGCTATGCCAAGAAATTAGGGATTTTCCCAAAATTTGACACGTTCCACTAGTACTTTTTCGATCATTTTTGTCACCTGCAAAATCAACATCTGAATAGCCAAATAAATCAAAGTGAGATGAATGAGGATACCATAGACCCATTTCAGTGGTACCAATCAGATAGCGAATGATTCGCTTTACTGCAGTGAGGTGAGATTCTTTTGGAGCGGCTTGAAATCGTGCACATTTGCATACACTGAACATTATGTATGGTCGACTTGCAGTAAGATATAGTAGTGAGTCAACCATTCCTCGATACATTTTTTCGTCCACGTCTTTTCCTGGTGCGTCTGTTTAGAGACATGTGGAAAGATTCATGGGAGTCCTAAAAACATTTCCTTTTTTGAGTCCGAATTTTTTTATTAGCTCTTTGGTATACTTGGATTGACTAATGAAAATTTCATTAGTCGACTGCTTGATTTGTAGTCCAAGAAAGAATGTGAGTTCTCCATTAAGCTCATTTCAATTTCTCCTTTCATAGTATTTGCAAAATTCTCGCACAAAGAGGAGTTAGAGCTACCAAATATAATGCCATCAATATAAATTTGAACGATGAGAATATATAAACCAGATTTTTGAGTAAAAAGGTTTGTATCAATTTTCCCCCTTTGAAAATTATTTTGAAGTAAAAATGTACTAAGTCTCTCAAACCATGCTTTTGGAGCCTATTTGAGGCCATAAAGTGCTTTTGAGAGCTTGTACACAAAATCAGGGCAAGAGGGGTTTCCAAACCCGGGGGGCTGTTTGACAAAAAATTCTTCTTTTATGAAACCATTTAAAAAGACACATTTTACATCCATTTGAAAAAGTTTAAAACGCTTAAAGGATGCATATGCAAGTAAAATACGAATGGATTCTAACCTTGCTACAAGAGCAAAAGTTTCATCATAGTCAATACCTTCTTGTTGAGAGTAACCTTGAGCAACCATTCTTGCTTTATTCCGAATAACTTTACCACTTTCATCCAACTTGTTACGAAACACCCATTTGGTTCTGACGACTGAGTGATTCTTAGGTCTTTCGAATTGATCAATTTCTTCTTTCATTGCCTGTACCCATGAATCATCTTCCATAGATTCATTTATTTGTTTTGGTTCAATTTGAGATATAAGAGCCACTGAGGCTTGTTTTCTGAGTGAAGACCTTGTTTGTATTTTGTCATCAGGTTTCCCAAGAATGTAATTCTCAAGATAGTTTGCATTATGTCTCCATTCTCTAGGAATGTTGGCCTTATCGACTGGTGTAGTCGACTCCACCTCTACAGTAGCTGACTTGTCAGTGTTAGGTTCAAGAGTGGCTTTTGGGATATCTTCTGTTGATTGGACATGAGAGACCTTTGAGATATCTTCAGTTGGTTGGACAACAATAACTTCATCATCACCAGCTTCACTTTCCTAAACTCTTGGGTTAGTGTCATCAAATACTACATGAACATATTCTTCAACACTTTAAAGTTCTTTCATTAAAGATTCAAAAAGCTCTGCTAAGAGGTGCATACCCCAAGAAAATACCTCCATCGCTTCTCGGATCGAACTTACCGAGATTGTTCATACCATTGTTATGAATGAAACAACTACAACCAAAAGGATGGAAGTAGCTAATGTTTTGTTTCTTTCCACTCCAGAGTTCATAAGGAGTCTTCTTTAGAATTGGTCTGATGAGACACCTGTTGAGAATATGATAAGCAGTACTTACAGCTTCTACCCAAAAGTGATCAGGGAGATTTTGATCTAACAATATGGTTCTTGATGTATCTTGTAATGAGCGATTTTTCCTTTCCACAACTCCGTTTTGTTGAGGTGATCTAGGTAAGGAGAAATTTTGAGTAAACCCATTTTGAGTGCAAAAATCTTCAAATGCTTTGTTTTTAAATTCTCCACCATGTTCACTATGAATAGTTGTGATGAAGTAGCTTGCTTTTCTTTGTACTCTTCTACAGAATACTTCAAAATTAGTAAAGTGTCACGGACTTAAAGTTCTCACTAATGTTTTGTGCGGCACTTGACAACTTACTCACGAATCTTTCACGATCTTGTAAGCTCAAGAAAGCCATTTGAAGCTAGATTGCTAAGAGAATGCAAAGAAAGACTTAGAGAGATTTGGAAAGATTTGGAAAAAGGCTTTGTATTACTTGGAGAATGCTTTACAAGTTGCTTGGTTGGTTTACAAATGAGAGGCCCTTCTATTTATACTGCCTCCTAAGGGCCTAAGTGCAAATAATATTTACTTTACAAGTCCTTACTTATTTACACTTTGTTCCCTTCTCTAGAAATCTCAACACTTTCTAGAAAATTCTAAAGCTTTCCAAGATATCTTCTAAGTTATTCTAGAGAATTCTAAGGAAAGATCTAGGGAATTCTAGAGTCTTCCACTAACCTCCCCACAAATCTAGATTATTCCCTCTTCTTTTGGTGCCAAATTTGAACTGTGAAGTGGCGGGACGTGACACTCTCCCCCACCTATTGATGCGACGACCGCGTCGCATCATCGCTGCATCACCAACTGGGTCTTGTCTTCTCGTACATGTGGCTAATAGTCCATTGACTCAATCAACGCCCTTGTGCAACGCCTTCAGTTTCTTCCTGATCTCTTTCAGCTTGGTCTTATGATCTACCTATTTCCTAGAAGGCACACACCTCGGCAGCTTTTTTGGCATCACGATATTGTTCTCCTTCTTCGTGTATGGTGGCAAGGACCTTTTTGCACCATTGTCTTCCTTTAAACATGCAATGGTGGCTCTAAACGTCGACTCCTTCTTCTTAGGGTTTTTCTCGAGCTGTATGGCTATTAGACGGACTTGTTCTTCCATCTTCGGTACCTTAACCAGGGGCACCATGCATGATCCTCCTTGCTCCATGACCAAGAGTTGTTGGAGGTAAGGATCGATCACCGCGTGACATTGCTGGAAGAATTCTTGCCCAAGAATTATGTCAAAGAGATCTAAAGGAGTGACAGTGAAGTTGGTCTTACCTTGCCACTCACCTAGCATGATGCTTACTCTATGGGCGACTCCACACACGGGAGTCGGTGGTGCATTGACCGTCCTGAGTTGGGCTTTACTTGGACTGTAACTTAGCCCCAACCTTGTCGCTACCGTCTTGGTCATTATATTGGCCTCTGTACCCGTGTCTATCATAGCACAAATGGGTCTTCCATTGATTGTGAGTTCGACATATTACGTGTCGTATCCTTTTGGCTTTCCTGGCTGCTTGGTGATAGCTCCGCATTGTCCTATCAAGCCCAACTGCACCGTCTCTGCACCTTGTCCTTGCTCATGTGCGTCTTTCTTCTTCTGCTCTCGCAGGATAGCACCAAGGCTCTTCAGTTCATGGCACTTTGCATAGCCATGCGACACACCGCATATGTAGCAACCACCTCTTTTGGCAGTCTCTGCCTTTCTCTCCGTGTCGCCATGACATCTAGACTTCTTGACTTATAGGTATCTTGCTTTTTGGGATGTGGTCGCTGCTCCTTGACCTTACCACGATCTCCCCCACCATGGTCATGAATACCTTTCATCTTCTCTCCTCTGATTCTATCAGGCTTCTCGTGCCTGAAGTCTGTCAAAGCTTCGGCCTGCATGATGGCTTCATTTATAGTCCTGACCTACCGATGTTCCAACTCTGTCCTGGCCCAATTTTGCAGCCTATCCATGAAGTGGAACAACATATCATCATCCATGAGGTTAGGAATTTGAAGCGTGAGGGTGGTGAACTCCTGCACATATGCGCGTATGATGCCTGTTTGCTTTAGCTCCCTAAACTTGCGATTCGCCTCATAGATGACGTTGTTAGGGAAGAAGGCCTGCTTGAACTCTTCTGGAATTGCTCCCAGGTGTTGATGATGCATGTCCCCTTCCCTATCTCGACCTCCTTGCGCTTCCACCATAGTATGGCCATCTCTGAAAGATACAACACAGCGGTGTTGATCTTATTCTCGTCGCTCTTCAGTCTGTTGCACTTGAAGTAATTCTCCAAATGCCATAAGAAGTTCTCCACCTCTTGTGCGTCACGGACGCCTTTGAACATAGGTGGCTTGGGAGCCTCGACCTTGGCGTCCCTATCTAGATCAAGCGACGATGATCCTTTAACTTCCACACCCTCCTTGAGTGCTTTTATCTCGGCCTTCATGGTCTCAATTATGCTCAACGCCTCCATGAGCCGACACTCCAAGGAAGTGATAACCTCCTTCATCTCAAACTTGGCACGCTGGTGTCCCTTCAACTCCTTACAGATGTTTTCGGTCTCCTCAAGGGTGAAGTCTTCAAGAGTTTTGAACTTGTCGTCGACTACATTCATGCGCCAGCCTAATATCTCCACAGCCTGCCTCGCCACTTCAATCCTTGCGACCCATTCTTCTCCAGTGGTGACATCGATGTCCTGCTTGCCAAGTTTATCGTCACTTGCTTCGGTGGTCGAAGGTGGATGAGATGTTAGCACCTCGCTCGGTGTGGGATCGAGCAACATTTCCTCATTACTTTTTTGGTGCTTCTTTCCCTTGCGGTTTTTCTTTCCACCATCCAAACTGACGTTGGTGGTGCTAGCGGCGTCTACATCTCCTTCATTATCCATTCCCTTAGTATCAAACCTCGCTCTGATACCACGTTGTCACGGACTTAGAGTTCTCACTAATGTTTCGTGCGGCACTTGACAACTTACTCACGAATCTTTCACGATCTTGTAAGCTCAAGTAAGCCCTTTGAAGTTAGATCATTAAGAGAATGTAAAGAAAGACTTAGAGAGATTTGGAAAGATTTGGAAGAAGGCTTTGTATTACTTGGAGAATGCTTTACAAGTTGCTTGGTTGGTTTACAAATGAGAGTCCCTTCTATTTATACTACCTCCTAAGGGCCTAAGTGCAAATAATATTTACTTTACAAGTCCCTACTTATTTACACTTTGTTCCCTTCTCTAGAAATCTCTACAATTTCTAGGAAATTCTAAAGCTTTCCAAGATATCTTCTAAGTTATTCTAGAGAATTCTAAGGAAAGATCTAGGGAATTCTAGAGTCTTCCACTAACCTCCCTACAACTCTAGATTATTCCCCCTTCTTCCGATGCCAAATTTGAACTGTGAAGTGGCGGGACGTGACAAAAGGCTTCATTTTTATGACTGAGAAAAATTACCCATGTAAACCTTGAGAAGTCATCAACAATTACAAATGCATATCGTTTACCTCCAATGCTAGCAGTTCGAGTGGACCATACAGATCTATGTGAAGAAGCTGAAGGGGTTTAGAGATACTTATAATATCTTTCCCTTTAAAGGATGAACAAGTCTGCTTACCCAACCGACATGCATCACAAACATGATCTTTTTCAAACTTTAGTTTTGGTAGGCCAATTACTAGTTCAAGTCAAGATAGTTTCTCGAGGGCATGCATACTCGCATGTCCAAGTTTTCGATGCCATAGCCAAGGATCACTTGCAACTGCAGTAAGACATGTAAGAGAAGAAAAATTAACATTATTTAAGACATATATTATTAACTCGATCTCCGATAAGGGTGAGCCTTTTCTCAAGATGCTTGATGATGCATCTAGCTGTGTTGAAGGTAACTTGAAATCCAGCATCATATAGTTGACTAATGCTTAGGAGATTATGTTTGAGTCTTTCAACCAGATACATTTCGATTAAATCACATGATGAGCTGAGAGTGATAGTCCCGACTCCAGTTACTTCCCCTTTAGCATTGTATCCAAATCTAACACATCCTCTATCGATCTTTTTTATAGTTTTGAAGTTTTCTTTCTTTCCGCACATGTGTCTGGAGCATCCACTGTCAAGCACCCACATTCCTTTTCTGTAGATTTTCTTAGATTGCTCCTGTAAGACAACAAGATTAGTTTCTTTTAGGTACCCAAGTATTTTTGGGTCCTTGATGATTAGTAACTTTTGGTCTCTAGATCCATTTTTTCGAAGAATATTTTCTATAGTTAAAAGATTTGTGACCAAATTCTCCACAAGTATAACAAGTAATTTTAGCAGAATTATCAGGAGAGTGAGAAATCTGTTGGAACTTTGATTTGGAGATCTTTTCCGGTTGAGAATAGATTTGTTAGATCTAACAGAACTATGACTGGAAGATTTCTTGACACTATTTAGCTGCACTTTTACTTCCTCCAGCTCTTCTATTAGTAAGTCGACTTCAATCTGACTTGCTTCGAGAAGAATCTGCCAATCTTTCCTTTTTTGAGCAATTTTATTGTATTCGTCAATAACTTTCTCTAATTAATCAGCAACTATGTCCAGAGAATTTTGTAAGTCATTATAATTTGGACAATTAAAGGGTCTTACCTTGCTTGTTTCACCTAGTTCCATGAAACATAGATTTGTCATTTCACCGTGATCATCGTCGGTTGTTTCTTTTTGATCTCATGCTCCTAGACTTTTTGGATCTTCGTTCTTCGATTATTTCTTCTTTTTCGTTCTTGGAAGTTTTGTTTGATGTGTCTTGGTTTTCCACAATAGTAGCATCAATCATCATTCCTTTTGAAATCATTAATCTTGAAGTCCTATTGAGGTCTCTGTCTTCTTTATCTAAGCATTTGTCTCACTCCTCGATTTATGAGAGCCAGTCCTTCATCTTGATTTTCATCAACTTCTTCTTCCATTTTAGATGTCTCAGCTGTGAATGTCACCGTCTTATTTTTATCATCTTTGTTGTACCTGTTAATATGATTCTGTTCGTAGGCTATTAAGTTGCCTCGAAGTTCATCGTACGTCATTTTCCACAGGTCTCCATCTTTAAGAATGGCAACTTTGGTTTCCCAAGCCTTGGGAAGACTTTTAACGAGTTTCCTGACTTGTAGTGCATTTGAATACACCATTCCAAGATATTTGAGTTCGCAGACAATTTTACTAAATCTTGAGAACATGGATTCAACGTTTTCATCTTCTGTCATTTTGAACAATTCATATTCATTTATAAGTGAACTGATCCGAGCTTCATTTACTGTAGTGGTTCCTTCATAAGTCACTTCAAATTTGTCCCATATTTCTTTCGCAGTTTCATATGTTGATATCCTGTCATATTCGGCTCCACTCACTGCACAATATAACAAACTTATAGCTCTAGCATTAGTTTGAATTGTCTCTTGTTATTCCTTAGTGATATCGAATGATTCAAGGTCAAATGACTTTTCAGTGCCATTTTGTTCAGTCAATCCAGGAATAGGCTTTGGGCCCTTCTTGATCACTATCCATGATTGATGATCATTAGAAGAGACAAAGATTCTGAACATGTCTTTCCAGTGAGAGTAATGTTGTCAATTGAAATATGGTGGTCGATGTGAAGAGTGTCCATATTGAAGTAGAGCGCCAGGAATCTAATAGTGTGCTATTGGATCTTTGCTCATGTGTGGTTAAACACTTAAAAAGTGAGACCTGCTCTAATACCAATTGAAAGTCAAAAGGGGGGTGAATTAAAAACTTCTTTCAGTCAACTTCCTGTGAGGAGTAGTCGACTCACCTGCAAGTTAGTTTCACAGTATAAGACAAGATAAGGTGCTGAAAGTAAATTGACACGGAATGTTTTATACTGGTTCGGATCACCAATGTGGTGCCTAGTCCACTCCCCTTAGGTTTCAAGGGTTTCCTTTAGAGGTTGTTGAGAACTTGGTTGTACATGAAGTGTAATCTTCAAGTCATGTCTGATATGCAAATCAGAGATTCTATGTCGACACTACCTCTACTTGAATAATCTATACTCAGAATCTTTTCTTCTCTTTTTCTTTTACAATTGTTCACTCACGTGTACAAAACTTTATGAAAGATGAAAGAAGGTTACAATATAAGTTCAAGTGAAGTTGCGTGCAACACAACTATGGCTGAGAGAGGCTTAAATAGCTTTGCTCTTTTACGGAAACCCAAGGGTATTTGAATCAAGGATTATTGATGATATCCTTGATTCGATCCTGATTGATTTGTTGAGTCATGTCCATATCAGATATGTGCATGAGCAAATCGAGTCCTTCCTTGTATGATGATCTCTTGATTCTTGTCTTGATCTTTATCATCTTGACTTCCTTCCTTGATGCCGACTGATTTTGGCTGATCTCGTTTCCTTAATTATATCCTTTGATAGATGCGTATTGTACTCCTAGATTGATTAAGTGAATATCTTCTTCTTTCATTGTTCTTGTTTCCTTGTATATGTCCTTTGATATGTGTAGGCTTGTCTTGATTGATTTAAATAGATATTCCCCTTTCTTTCTTGTGTGTTTGACTCTGTCAGCAGATACCTTTCCTTGGGCGTTGATGTGCGTGAGTTGGTTCTCTTTCTTTTCCTGCAATAGGCAGTAAGTCAGTTAAATGTTTTCATTATTAAAACTTCTTGATTACATGGAGCTACCACATAGGTGTATACGAGAGAAGTGCTAAAACTATTTCAACAATATAATTTGGTCACTGAAACATAGGTATAAGCGAGAAGTGTTAAACACGTTTCAACAATATAAAATGTAAATAATTTTCTATATTTGTTATGAACTTCTCGATTTGAATTTTAAAGTATAAAAATATGATAGAATCTCATTTTTGGAATTCATAGAAAATAACCATATAAATTTGCTTAAGTTATCAATGAAAAAAAGAAAATAATAATAAATTTATTATTACCAATCAAAAACATAATAACAAATTCATTATTACATGCCAATGGTGGAGTAGGACCCCATTTTATTCAAGATGATAAGCACTAGAACAAGATATAAAAATAGCAATTTGTGACTACTCATAATAGTACTAAGTAAATTTTTCCACGCTAATTAAACAATTTCTTTGTTCATTTAAAGCACCAATAATACATTAAATAGATGAAGATCAACTAATGAAATTAATTTTGCCCTAGCAGTAATCGAGACAACCACGAAATCTTATTATTGGTCAAGTCCAGCGAAAATATATATTTCCTTTGTTAACTAGTTCATCATTGTCTTACTCATCATCTCATATTCTGATAATGATTCCATATTAATAAGGCACAGAGCTAGTAAGGACTGAGGAGGTTCAATTCATCTGAATTCTTGCGATGAAAAATTACATCATTTATATATGGTTAAGTTATTTTTTTACATATATATAATAGATATAACCTCTTTGATCTCTTTGTGTGTTTACTTTTTATATTTGAAACCCCTTCGTGATATATATATATATATATATATATATATATATATATATATATATATATATATATATATATATATATATATATATATTGTACACACACTTACTCAAAGATATGTATATCACTTACATAAAGATAAGGGCTAACTAAGAGTTCTAGATATACATATATCATATATGAGATAAGTGCTAAAACTTCTAAGTAATAGATAGTAAACTCTATGTCCCAGGATGTCTACTAGTTGGTATTACATGTTGAAGCAATAATCTCTTGCTCCATATTGAATAAATCAACATATATAATCTCTAACAATCCACGCCTTGTCATCAGATAACAAAGTTAATTTTGTAGACTCGGGGTCTCCCCTTAAAAGCAAGTCACTTTCTTTTGGAGATGGTATGTAGAATTCTTTTGAAATGTTCAAGTTGACAATGAATCCTTAAGGTTCCAGGTTGATTGTAACCAAGCTCATGAGCAGACATTTCAAGTAGGGTTACAATACAAGGATCCTTCATCAACTTCATTGGTATCATCACTCTCTCCATTTCTTGATCTTCATGTCCTACAAGCACGGGGATGTACCCTTTTCGAATATTAAGATGATCATCGTCACTCCTTCTCACATAATCAGTCGATAGTTTCTTCTCTTTCGATCTGAATGAGCTCATCCTTGGTATTATTTTCACCATTTTGATGAAGAGAAATAATTACTATAACTATAGGTTATAAAATTAGTTAGAACTTGCTAGGTTAAGCTCCACTTATGACCACTTGAATGTACTTATATATACGAAAGCAAAGGCGCTTCAAGGAAAGTTAAGTGATTCAAGAAATAAGTATATAATCTTTTCTAAGATATCGTTTAATTAATTATTGGATTAAATTATATATTATTCCATGTGTCATCACCCTAAGACTTTTATAAACTATATTGTTATATATTTATTAAGCAAGGAAATGATCATCTCCTATAATCAGTTACAATTCCAATAGAAGAAACTATATCTATCTTCTGTTTTTGTTTTTACGGACTTTATATTGACATTTCAATTAAATTCGAATTGTGCACTCCACGGCCCATTTGGAAGTGTATTGACCTGCTGTGTTATCTTCTAGCCATTTTCTTATGAATATACTCCTTATGTCTCAATTTATACAATATATTTTTCATTTTTCGAGATTTAAATTATATAAATTTTGACCAATTTTTAAATTATATTTTTTCATCAAATTGACATAAGAAAAAATGCAACTTATAATATATTTCGTATAATTTTTTATAAATATTGAGTTGATTTAATCTAATTTAACTTCAAATATTGGTCAACTTGACTTTTGAAAAGTAAAAAAGTGTTACACAAATTTGAGACGAAAGAAATAGTCATATAACTAAACTAACATTTATAATATACATAAAACCAATCTTCCCTTTTGTAGAAAAAACTAATTTCCTATACCCACTTACAATTTAAATAGAAAAGAAGGATTATTCAAAGATTTCATATGTTTTATTTAGAGATCTCTTATGCCTCGACTATGCTTATATTTTAAATTTCAAATCTTGTTGATTATTCTTTTTAATTGCTTTGAGTATTGACCCCGTATGTATAAATAAATCCAAGTCATGTCGGAAAATACTACAAAGATTCCAATCATTAAAGAAAAAGATTTTGGTGAATCATGCATCAAGTAATTAGGTGATATGTATTTCTTTTTTGCTAGCTAGGATATTACAAGTAGTTTATATTTGAGATTTTTATTATTTATAGCCAACTCCAAATAGTTTTCTTTTGAGTTAGTTGATTGGTTTGATAATGACAAGGACAAATTGACTAGAATAGGGCTATCACAACAATAATTAATTAACCACAATAGCTTAATCGATATTAAATATGTATTTTTAGTGACAATCAACACTCTTTGTAAATGTTTTTAAGCCTATAGCGATATTGGATCCAATGACAATTAACTAATGCCGATCATTAATGTTTTAGTACTCTTTGTTAGTGAGTATATTTATTGCCACTAAAAATTATTTTTATTATAATGTATCAAAATGATGGTAAAATTTATGGTTATTCACGCGACCCAACCCATTCTAAAATATAACACGCAAAACTAAGTCTTGTTAGTAATTGACTAATGATAATAAGAATCTTATGGTTTACGAATTACGATAGTAGTTTAGCTTTGGAAGTAAAAAATCAACTTTTGACAATTGGTTTAAGGAAAAATTCTTTTGACTAGAAAATTTGGCCAAAATAGTATTTTATCTATGTTATTTTACCTTTTTAAATATTTTTTTTTACTCTTTTAACTTTAATACCTTTTAACTAAAAATGAAAAAAAGATTAATTTATTTTAAAATAAAAAAAATATTATAGTTTTTATAAATTTCTGGCCAAATTTTTTGGCCATTTAACATTACCTTGGTTTAAATAAAAAGAGTATTGCTCGAATAATTTTTTTTAATCATAATCATTCCCATACTGCAGTTATTACTCCTTCTGTTCCTAATTACTTGTCCACTTTTGAATTGACACACATATTAAGAAAACAATTAATGACATAGTGAGTTTACCATTTTACCCCTTTTAATTATGAAGTGGATGAAAAGTTCTACATTTTTCAAAGTAATTAGTCATTTAATTGAGGGTATAATAGGTAAAAAAAAATTGTCCTTTCTTAATTTGTCAAAATGGATAAGTAATTAGGGACAACTATAAAAGAAAAAGTGAGCAAGTAATTAGGGACAGAGGGAGTATTTGTTAAAAGGAAAAAGAGTAAAAGAAAAGTGTTGTTGAGCTTATAATGAAAAAATGCAATATGCCTTTCTCATAGATATGCTCATGACCTCTAGAATTTGAAATGATATATCGAGATAATATTTTAGATGGTCACTCAATTATAATTTTTAATAGATTTTACTCATAGAATTATCAGTTTCAAGAGACTGAATTTTGACAGATCTAGACCTATTTTTTCAACTTGGAAATTAGGAATTTGAAAAACACCAAATGAAGATACTTAGAAAACATTATGTTTTAAACATATTTCATCATGCCTAACTACTTTGGAGAGAAAAAAAAGAATTGTATGGTCAGAAAATGAAGGGATTATTTATTATGATCAACGCATGCTTAGTGCCATGAATTATTCATGCCATCGAAATTAAGAATTCATGATATTACTTGCATCAATTAATTAATTAAATATATCAATATTTGGTGTTATAAATGTCACCAAACTTGCTGCATCAATCTGCTTATAGAAGCCATTTATGTGCCTCCCCAAAATAAATAAATAAATAAATAAATTTATCAATCCAAAACTTGCCAAAGGTTGACAATATAATACATGAAAAATTTATCTTTGAAATCATCATTGGTAATTTGAGAATATTGAATAACGTTAATGTCGATCACTTTTTCTGCGAAATCGGAGAAACATATGTGCCAATTATATCTTGGCTGTTGATCCAAGAGTTCTGCTTCTTCCCATTAAATAATCAATGTCTCTTTGTACAATAGCAGATGATTTAAACATATACATGTAAAACTATTTTTCATTTATAATGAGACATAGCTATGCTGCAACTCCGATGCCTCATCGTTAACGTCGATTATACGGGGTGGTGAGACGAGCGCAAGCTCAAGCAATGGCTACTTGAGTGTTTTGTTTAGCTTCAAGTGTCTTTTCATATTCTTCGATGGATTTAAAGAGCTCTGAGAAATTTCCCTTGCCAAAGCCTCCACATCCACCCTTCTGATAAAGCTCACCTTCCTCGTTTTGCAGCATGCACCCTATTCTCTGGATTATTTCGAGAAAAATTGTAGGCCTGCAGGAAACAAACGCGATTAATCAAGCAAATTATGATCACCAAACTAATTTACATAAAGTTGCTAAAGAGTACAGTTTAATTAGAGTCTGACACCTGCCGCTGCCAGAAGGAGCAAAAGAAAGTTTTGTGCTATTTTCATCATGCCCATCATCTATAAAATTCCCAGACTAAACAATCTGAGATAACTGCAATCATCTATAGCCATTTCTATCAAGACAATAGACAACTGCTTTTGTACTGCACGGTAAGAATGTATCATCAAGGCTTAAAAGTAAGTTCTAGAGAGTAATGGTTAGATACTCTATATAGGGGCAGAGTGCTGGCTCGTTAAGATCACACACGTTCAAAAGATGAAGGATACTCATATGGATGTGTGGGCATACTAGGAGAAACGGGATTAGGAACAAAGTTATACAGGACAAGGTGGGATCAATGATGTACAAGATGAGGGAAGCAAGACTGAGTTGATTCGAGCATGTGAAGAGGAAGTTCGCGGAGACACCAGTAAGGAGGTGTGATAGTTTAGCTGTACAAGTTCTAGCAGAGATAGAGGTAGGCCAAAGAAGAATCAAGGTAGGTGATTAGACAGGACATGACACACTAGATAGGAAGATTTGAAGGTCAAGGATTAGGGTAGAAGGATAGTAGGTAGCCATGTGTTGTAGAACTCTTATGAGGGAGAAGCAAGGAACTAGTCTCCTCTTCTCTTCTTCTCTATACTTAGTAGTTTACCCAGTATTCATATAGTATCTTATTCTTCATTTTTACTACTACCTATTACTTCAAAAAAAATTTATCTTGCTATTTTGTTGTTTCCTACTTTGATTGCACTTTTTTGAACCGAGGCTCTATTGAAAACAACCCCTCTACCCCACAAAGGCAGGGGAAAGTTCTACGCACATCCTACCCTCCCCAGATCCCACAAGCGGGATTACACTGGGTATGTTGTAATAAAACGATATCATATACAAATATCATGATAGTTAATGGCCCTTAAAATGTGTGAATAAGATGTAGGATTAAAATCAAAAAGATACAATTGACCAAGTAATGAACCAAAGCTTGGTCAACTTTCCTTCTGGATGGATCTCTAGCACTGTGTTTATCCCAGTGTAAACACTGTAAGGCTACAACAAGGTCTTTAGCTATTGAAGGGCGGACATCCTCCAGGAAAAATGCCAGACATGGGTATAAATTCTTTTGGTACATCTCATGTAAATTGGTAACTCGTCCAACTTGACAATAATACATTCAAGTTTTTAAAGACAGTCTAAAAGCTTCTTAGAATCTTTAGGAAAGGCATTACAATAAGCATTTTAACTAATTTAGCATATTTTATCATACTAATTTCTGTAGATTAATACATTTTTTTGTTTTTGCTTTCTTCTCCTAAATCGTCCAATGAGCTAAGAATGCCCAGCTACTTCTTGGCTCAATCCTATCCATTAGAAAAGTAAGCCAATGTATAACAAAGAAAATAATATTTCAAACGTTACTCAGAAAAACCAACGTCAAGTGTATTCACGAGTTGTCAATCACCGACTCATTTTGCTCAGCTAATCATTCAAAAGCATGTCTCATAGCTTTTCAAAGAGCCAAAAGGTTCAGTTCCTTCTGCTACCCAATTCCCACTACTGCTTTTTTTAGTATTTCAAAGCACATTAGCTGGCCTCATCGGTGCCCGTGATTCTCTAAAAGCAAAAAATTCAAGATAACTATCCACCAAAGCAACTTAAGACAAAAAGTGTGGGATAAGACAGAGCTAAATGAAGCAGTTCTCCCAGTGTTATATTGGCCAAATTGGCTCAATGAAAACTGAGGGATATTCATAGATGGAACTTAGAAAAGCTTTGTCAAAATGAACTCAATGTCATATTAAGAAGCATGATGTTAGTAGTATATCCAATGTAGCTAGCAATAAAAATTAATATCGAATGCAGCTAGACAAAAGGAAAAGACAAACCAGTGGTGAAACAAGAATGATAGCAGAAGTATAGAAATAGTTTAAATAGAAGCAATGACTAGTGTTTGGCAGAATATGTGTCGTGCTCCCTGCTTAATCAGTTCTCACAACTACAACCTTCCTTGATGGAATCTCCTAAGTCTGAAGTTTCTGCTTATAGTCTGAAATCGAGACATTCAAAGAAAACAATATTTTTTCGTGGTTAATGTGGTCAGTAGTCCATAGAGATAGGTTCAAGGAGGTGCAATCACCACTCAACAAGAAAGTAATGCTTTCTCCTTTTGAAGGGGTGAAAGACACTCGGAGACAATTATCATAGCTTGTTAAAATAAAAGGAAATAAAAAGGTTATCCACATGGCATCGAGAACATCTTTCAGATATTCTGCCCCTTCATTTCCAGTGACTTCAATCTTGCAATCAAATTGCCTTTGTGCTGTCATCACTAAATGTGTCCTTCCAGATAGCTACTTCTTCTGGAAACATTTCATCCTTTTTGCATGGGACAGAAATATGTAAACTAAATTATGATGGTCAGGCACACTAGAATTTAAGGTAAAGAACCTTTAGGAAAAAGAATTGCCTGGACCAATAATGGCAAGAGTAGAGAAGTTGGAAGAACAAATGCACAAGGTGCTTCGAATATAAAGTAACTTTGGTTCAAAGGATAACACAATCTTATAGAGGAAAATGAATTGAATCATCTTAACTGAATAAAGTTGATATAAAAGGTCTGCAAGATCTCTAGCCAATCATGGATCACAATAAGGAATGAAGAGAGGCGATGAAATAAAATAAAGAAGAAAAGCATGTGTAATAAAAAATGCAACAGGAAAGAACAGGTAAATGGTCCAACCATTTCAAAAGAAGAACAGGTAAAGGGTCCAATATTATCACGTATAATAACTCAATGCTTATTAAAGAACAGCAACGATAGGTAATGACACCAATAAGGTTGTAAAGATGTCACAAATAGAAATGCAGAGGCCCTTAAGGAAGGAGTACTAAGTAGTGAAGTGTGGAGTGGACCAACGTGGCGCGAAAGATCCAGAGTTGCCATCCACAATATGAATAACAATAAGGACATCATAAATTACCACTCCATTTGATGAGTGTTCCAAATTATGTTACTACAAAATCAACTAAAAATTGGATAGCTGGAGGCAGAAGGGAAATATCCTAATCACAGAAGTCAGTGGAGTGTTCCTGATGTGCTAAATTGACAACAATGTAAAGTTTTTTACGAGATTTAATCATAAATATCCAAATAATAAACAATAGGAAAACAGAAAGGGTACACACAAAGAGACTGCTCATATTCAGAGACCACATTGCCTCCGTCAAAATCCCTATTTCTTTTGGTCACATTATTCAGTGACTCCAATACTGCTTCCTGATGCTGGCCTGCTAATCTAGCTCTTACCATTTCAGAGGACTCTTTTCCAAATTTCAGACTGCTATACCATATTCCAGTCAGCTCAATCTTCTCCAACTCAAGCTCCCCAACCAACACACATGAACATGCACTGGGATGGACACTAGATACTTGGACAACCAAACAAAATCATCTGGTTAACCTGGTCCCTAATGAGTCAATTACTGATTTTCTGCTTCCACAAGCCACACACTCAGCTTAACTAAGTCCCTAATCCCTATGGAGCTCCACTAGCTAGGATTGGGAAAAGCAACTAGATTTTCAGCAGGCCGCCTAAAGTTCCCATTAGATCCCACGCTTCTCATCATAAGCTCTCTCATATGATAAGAGTATAAAGGTACATACCATTCTGCAACATCACCTCCTCTGCCCTCAACAAAATTTTGCATGAACTTTCAACCAAATAACCATACTAATCCTGATAATTCATAGGACCCTATCTTCAAGATATATTTACATTAAAAAAAGAGACTAATTAGATAGCACTCGTAGTGGTCGTTTGGTAGAATGTACTGCCCTTAATACACCAAATCATACAGTAGATAAGGAAATAATCCCAACATAGCTAATCCTAATCCTAGCATTACGAATCTCAATTGCCAGCAGTGCTAATACACTCTATTCAATACTATTTTGATACACTACTACTAAACTAATACACTCTATTCAGTACTATTTTAGTACACTACTACTAAACAATCCTGAAGTATAATAATTGTAACAACTAGCAAAGCACTCTAATTGAATAGTACAAGCCGAGGAGAAGAAGAGAAGTGAATTAACATACCTATCCCCTACAGGCTTTGTGAATATCTGAAGCAGAGTCCCCTGATCATCCCTATCCACCAAAATCCCCAATTCTTCACATTCCTTTATTTGCTCATCGCTCAGTATATCCCCTGCCCTGCTCTTCAAATTCTTATAATACGTCGGAGGAGGCGAAGGCATAAACTCAAATCCCCCAATACCACTCCTTTTCCTCATTTCCCTCAAAGTTCGAAATATATCCTCAGTTACCAATGCTAAATGCTGCACCCCTGCCCCTTCATTGTGCTCCAAATACGTCTGAATTTGACTCTTCCTTTTAGTCCCATACACCGGTTCATTCAGCGGAAACAAAACAGTTTCATCATTGTTAGCCAACACCACAGAATTCAGCCCACTCTCAGCTGTCCCAACATCCTCAGCAGTAAACTCCGCAAATTCATGAAACCCAGTAAAGCTTTTGATATACTCAACAACCGGACCCATCTGCGGGACATTCCCTACGGCGTGGTCCAGCCGGCGAATACCATAGTCAAGTTGGGCTCCCTCCACCAATTCAAAACCCGGAAGAAAAACAAATCTATTCGAATCTTTCAAAAAACTTACAAAACGCAAAACGACGTCACCGTAGAGATGAACTTCCGAAATCACAACTTCATCATTCAAAATTACAGGTTCCGAAACGGGTTTTGCCCCATGAGAAACACAGGTCGAGAAAGCCAAACGCGAATTTTCAACTTCCAACGCTATTGCTCTCACACCGAGCCCGTGGTTTTCCGTGAAGGATCGGTGAGAAGAGACGGAGAAAGTTGGAATTGATGAAGAAGAAGGGGTAGAGATAGCAGGGGAATAAGGAGCAGTGAAAAGGAATTGAAGTTGGGAAGAAGAAGAAGAACGAAGAAGATAAGAAGCATGGACGGAGTTTCCAGTAGAAAGATCAGATTTAGCAGCAATTGGCAAACCAAGACCCCAAGAAAAGCGACGAGCAGTATTGGTAGCGTCGCCGCACCAAAATTCAATGTGATGGAAGCGTTTAACAGTGAATAAATCTGAACGGGGATTAGTACGGACAAAATTGTTGAAACCCACTAGCTTGAATTTATCTTCAATGTCGGCGGGGAGTTGTTGGTCATCGGCGGTGGCGGTGGCGGTGGCGGCTTGTTTGCTCATGACTTGTTTGTGATATTGTACTGTTTTTGTGGAATATGGAGAGTGTGGCAGAGCAGACTTTGTACATTTGAAACTCTTTGAAGTGAATGGGTTTTTGGAACTTGGTAGTACGTAGTACACGTGTACGTGTATCATTTGGTTCCCACCCGATATCCTGTACTCGAATAAGAATCAGATAAAATTTAAAAATTAAGAACGAATGAATATTTATTACTTTACGATAACTTGAGTGTTATATTATGTTCATCATGACTTTTGAATTTATGTTCATATCTCAATGTATGCATGGGATGATGTGTTTTCATTGATAAAATGTGTTCAACAAAGTGGCTCTCTCACACGAGCAATCGTCTCTTACATCGAGAAACGTGAGGAGATGAGTTTCATCACCCTGTTATGACTTGTTTTGTTAGATGGATGAGTTTATCTAATAAGATGGATTTGAAGATCATAAAAAGGAGAAGATTAGGCTGGACATTTAAGGGTACCCAGACGGCCAGACCAAAATATGTATGGTGTTGAATGAGTAAAAAAAAAAAGACACACGTATAAATATAAGAATAGAACATTGTAGCACGTGTTTCATATCACTTATGTCAAGAGACCAACGGATCAATGTATTAATAAATTTATGCTTCTTTCATTTTGTGAGACCCCAAAAAATTACATTAAATTTTATTGGACATCATTTGACCTTCGATTGTTTCTTAAAGTTTCAATTGGTGTTTCTATATTAACATGTCATGACTAACAATCATGATTGATTCGATAATATAATGCATATCTAAGAGGACATGTGTATCAATATAAAATGAGAAAATCTAGCATGTATTTCGTATCAATTGTGTTGGGAGACCAACGAGCTAATGGAAGAATAATTTTATGTTTTTTCATTGTGTGAGATCCCAAAAAGTTACATTAAATAGTCATTGGAACACCATTTGGCCTTCGATTGTTTCTTAAAGTTTCAACTGGTGTTTCTATATTAACATGTCACTAACAACCATGAATGATTCAATATTATATTGCATGACTAGGAAAACAATTGATTTGAAATAGAGAGATTCAAATAGGAAGGAAAGATAGTTTAAATTAGTAATATAACTCAAATCCGTAGGTCGGTTATTACACTTACAATATCGGTATCAAGGGTTTGTTATAGCTATAAAGTTAACATTACTTCTTGTTCACCCCATTAGAGGATGGGGATCAAATAACTAGTTATTGGAGTAGAAATGATATTGGGGTCTTACGAGTTACAATATCCTCATATAAATAGTTAATGCTTTTCGTATGTGATCGAATTTCTACATAAGATGTCTAGTACATACAATCCTAATTTATTTTGTAATGTTATATCTCTTCATGCTCACAAATTACACCAACTATTTGCTTGTATGAGTTTCGTGTGTTATAGATCAAGCCCATTATGAATAAAGTGGGAGATGTAAGCATATGGGTCCGGTGGTAGAGTGTCATTGAGTTTACTGGTACACATTTAGAGATCAGAAACATTTTAGAAAAGAAAGTGATATATATTTGAGGGCCACCTCATAAAATTTAAAAACCATATAATAAAATTTTACATATGATAGAAACTGTTATTTTCAATCCAATTCTTGAATTTTTTTATCCCTGACAGAAAATTATTAACTTGCAATCTACATATAAGGGGAAATTTGTTGCAATTTTTCATTGAGAAGGTGAAATTCTAACAGTGTCAATGGCTATTTCACCACTATGGAAGGAATTGAAATTGATAGCAGTATAGTTTTTCACTTTTCTGAACATTTGGGGCCTTTCTGAATTTATTAAACTTTGGAGGGGCTCTATCTCTCTCATAATCTGGGGAATAGAACACTGCTAGACTTATCCTTTCTTGTTCTGAATTTGCTGCTACCCTATGAATTGGGCTCTTGAAAACTCCATTACTCATTATCTATCACCACCTCACATAAAAAGAAATAAACTTATTAGAAAAAGAACATCAATGAACATCAATTTTTTATTTTTTTTTTATAACTATAATTTTCGTGTCAGCTTTCGCGCATATCGACTATTTTCACGTGATATCTATCACCTTCCACCAGCAACAAGTATTAAGTAACTTTCATCCACCAAGGCTAGGACAGATAGAAAGAATCATCTAATGTTTTTTATCTCCGCTGAATTTTGAACCTGAGACCTCAGGTTCTCAATCACTTCATTGACCATATATATATATATATATATATAAAGTTTGATTTTTTTGGTTTTTATTTTACTAAATCCAAAATCAAATTAAGGAATCAAACAAAGTAAATCATTAGTCTAAAACCAAATCAAAAAATCAATCCAAATTAAAATTAAATTTGATTTGATTTAATTTTTCGATCCAAAAGTGCACACGCGGTACTTATTATTTAACCAACCCCTCTTATTCCAAAAATTGATTATTAAACCTAATTAATTGACAAACAACTCAAAATAATAGTCAAGCAGTCAACTCTTCTTTTTTTTACATGATTTGGACATATATTTTGAAAGAACTCTTGTCCACCCTTTATAGATAAACCAACTAATCCACCCCTTATAGATAAACCAACTAATTGTATAGACCGGTAGTGTAAAAATATATTATGTATCAATATATTTTAATCTGTTATATCATATATACTAACTTAATTTTTTATTATTCAAGTTACTAGTTCTACTTTTTATCATTACTGATAATTATTTTCTTATATGATCTGATAGTGTAAAAATATTGTACCTCGAGTTGATCGCCAACGTTGATTAGTAAAGCATGGGGTATTGTAGGAACTCCATACCATTTACCATCTTTTAAAACTTGAAGGCCCTCAACTTCTTTGTCTTGCAAAAGAGCAGTGATTAGTGATGCATCTGCATGAGCTTAAACTCCCAAGATTTTATCTGGTTTTGGACATTTAGGGTACAAGTTAAATCTAGCTTGTACCAATGTTTTTTCTCCAACTTCTTTTGAGAAAGTATCATCCTCCAAGTTTTGTGATCTTGCAAATATTTTTAGCAAAGTTCTTGTTAATACTATCACCTGATTATAATATTCTTCGAAGACATCCCTACATTAAAATATTCGATTTAAGTTATTTACACTAACTAACAGTGTAATATTTTTTTTATATCTTCGCTATAATTTAAGGTGTTATGATAAGTTAAGTTAATGATGAGAAAATGACAAAAATGATCATCTCTTATGTTTGAGGTAGTTTCATAATAATTCCTTAATATAAATGTAGTCAATCTATCTAAAACAGTTTTTGATTTGTTAATTTTGTCAAAATTAGTAAGTTTTTTATATTTCCATAAATATTTAACAAACTAAATTAGTTATATTTGAGGAAACTGTAAAAGAAAGATTTAATCAGAAATACCAAAACCTTCCATCAAACTATAATAGACACTACACTATACGTAAACTTAATACATATATACAGAAAAAGAGAGTAAAAGTTGCACTTCAAAAAACTACATCATACTCTAAAAATAGCATAAATTGCAAAAAAAAAAAAAAAAAAAAAAAAAAAACTATAGTTCCAAATGTGAGTTCATGTTAATCCTTTTTTTTTTTTTTTTAACAATCCCTCTATCCGAGGGAATTTGTTTACAAAATTGTATACATAAAAAAAGATTAAAAGTTGCACTTCAAAACACTACATCATAATCTAAAAATAGCATAAATTGCAAAACCAAAAGAAAAAAAAAAAAAACTATAGTTCCAAATGTGAGTTCATGTTAATCCTTCATTTTTTTTTTTTTAACAATCCCTCTATCCGAGGGAATTTGTTTAAAAAATTGTATACAGAAAAAAAGAGTAAAAGTTGCACTTCAAAAAGCTACATCATACTCTAAAAATAGCATAAATTGCAAAACCAAAAAAAAGAAAAAACTATAGTTCCAAATGTGAGTTCATGTTAATCCTTCTTCTTTTTTTTTAACAATCCCTCTATCCGAGGGAATTTGTTTAAAAAATTGAGATAGACCAAAATTGCTCACTTTTTGGAAAAAATAATGAACTAGAACTACTCAAGATTATATTTAAAGAACTACTTTGAATATATACCCAAACTTTACTTAAAATTAAAGAACTAAAACTACTCAAAATTATATTTAAGAGACTGCTTTGAATCTATACCCAAACTTTATTTTCTTGGTTATCATTTAATTTATTTAAGTGAAAAGTCTTGAAAACACCTCTAAATTCAATGTTAAACTCAACTAACAGCCTTAAAAATACGCTCTTACTTGACTAACTAAACTTATATTACGAATTACTTGTAATCAACTTTTAACCAGCCAACTAATTATATAAATATATCTTTTGATTCGCAAGGGTATAAAATTAAACTCAGAAAGAAAGAAATTAGAGGTACGTACATAAAATTAGGAGGATTTTGAGGCCAAAATTGAAGATTTATTTGATCTTGAGGGTATGCTGTCAAAAACAGTCGATCACACCAATCTAAAACTTGTCCTTCAACAAAAATTGGGTCATTTCCATATCCTTCATATGATCATATCCATCAGCAACTCGACCATATTTTTGCTTCTCTTCAATTGATAGACAAAAGAATTTCTTGATGAGGCTACGGATTTCCTCTAAATATGAACTTGACATCCCATGACCTATTACCTAATAAATAATACCCCAATCAACAAATAGAAAATTGGAATAATAACAATAGTATATTCAGTGTAATCTCACAAGTGATGTCTGGATAAGGTGGTATGTGTGTAGTCTTGCCAGTTCAGCATATTCAGTGTAATCCCACAAGTAAGATATAAATAAGGTGGTATGTATGCAGTCTTGACGGTTGCCCCTACCTTTTGAAAGTAGAAAGACGATATACTATAGGCATATTCGGTTCAAGTGAAACATATCAAAGGAAGCATGTGAAGGAAATTAAATACAAAAGTATAAAAGTCTTGATATAAATAAAGGGAAGGGAACAACAGTAACAACAAATAGTGCGGTAACCAATCAAAGGAAATAGTACATAACAACAACAAATGAAATAACAATGATGAAAAATAGGCACAAAAATACAATAGTCAACACTAAATTAGGTGCGTCGGCAAAATGAGCCGATATTTTGATAACCCGATTAATTCGCTCATATTTTAATAGGTTGGGTGAGTAATTTTTTGTATGGGTAACATATGGATTGATACTTATATTTAACCCATAAAATTATGGGTAAAATATGAATAAAGTATGGGTAAAGTATGGATTAATCAAATGTATTAAGCTTCTAACTTTTATTCACTATAAATTCATGATATTACTAAAAATATTGTAATTTCTCTTGCTTTTTATGTTCTTCTATAGAACTAATTATTTTTTACTATAATTGAAAAGGTGAAGTCTTTGGCCCTTCAAAAATATATTTTTTAAATGTACATTACTTTGTTACTTATAATCATATTTTTTATTTGTTTAATTTTATATTGGATAATAAATAATAGTGTAAAATAAGCAAATCATGTATTAGTCTTGACATTGCTTAAAGTGCATTAAGCATGTTTAGTCCTAAAATGCAAATATTCATTTATACTTTGAAATTAAAAATATTTTCCCCTTGTTATTACATAATTGTATTTTATATTGAAAAGTTATAGGAGTTTTTTTTACTTTTATGATACAATAAAACTAAATGAAGTATTTTCAACATTTTTCATCTAAAAAAGACAAACATTTTCTCCATGTTGAATTCTTAAGTAGAGTACTATTTACTCATGAAAATATGGGTAAATATGGATAAACTAGTATTTTACCCAACTCATTTCTTACCCAATCCATTTTTACCCATATCAAATATGGGCGGGTTAAATTATTAACTATTTTATGTTGACCCATTTTCAACCCGCCCGAATTTAACCCAACCCGCTCATTTGCCACCACTAGGTGCAACAAATAGAAATAGGGATCTAAGAGTAAATATGACATATTAGTGTACATAATTCTTTTAGAAATTAAACTTATCTATACCTTATGGTACAATAACATAATAATTTAAATAAATGATAGATGAAATTAAATTATACCAGAAAAACACCCCAAGAGTTGAGTGCATCTAGCAGTTTAATTTGTTGATTTCATCCTTGTATGCTTCAGAATTGGTATCCAATGAAAGCAAATTTAGATTGATGATCGGAATATGGATCGATGAAACAGAGCCTAAGTTGCCTGCAAGAATAGTGTCCTTAACGAAAAACTCTTGTGGAGGCTCTTCCCCTTCAGCAGAAATCTCTTGAATATATTTTGGTGCTCCAACGACACTCATTATGTTGGGGATTTGTATTGGAGATTATAACAAGGAGATTACAAAGAGCTAACATGCACCTGGCCAGCTGTCATTATTAGTTAGTTCCAGCTGTCATTATCAGTTAGTTAGAAGATATTTTGTATAGATAATTAGCCGGTTAGAAACTGTCTATAAGGTGTGACTCAATAGAATTAGAGTAGAGATAATAGTTCAATTCACAAGATATTCCTTTCTGTATAACTTCATTGTAAAGTTCAGTAATTGAGGTTCAAGCTTTACATCTATTTCTTCACTGATTACATACAATCTATGAGCAGTTTATCATGGTATCAGAGTGGGTGTAGCCAATTGTGAGGCACATCAATTTTTCTGTTTAATTTTCAATTTTTCGATATGGCGAAGAAGATCGATCACGATCATCCTCTGTATTTGAACTCTTCTGATGTACTAGGAGCTATGCAAATTGGGATTCAGCTCATCGAAATGGAGTATTACACTCTTTGGAATCACACGATGTAGCTCAATCTCCTCATGAAGAATAAATTGGGGTTCATTGATAGGAGCATCAAGCGGGACGACTTCAAGAAGGAGCTGGAAAAGAAACAATGGGATAGATGTAACGCAATGGTGATTTTCTGGATTATGTCTAATGTTAGCAAGGAACTGGTTAGTGGTATCTTGTTTCGATCAAATGCAGCACTGGTTTGGTCTGATTTGCAGGAACGATTTGACAAGGTAAATATGTCCCGAATTTTTCATTTACACAAGGTTATATTCTCTCAAACGAAAGGTGTTTCCCCTATTTCTATGTATTACTCTCGATTAAAGGATTTGTGGGATGAATTTGACTCTATAGTCCCTCATCGCTCTTGCGATTGTGCAAAATCAAAGGATTACACTGCTAGCATGGTTAGGCAGAAATTATTACAATTTCTCATGGGATTGAATGATAGTTATGAATAGGCACGCAACCAAATTCTTATGATGAATCCTCCACCTAGTGTTAATCAATGTTATGCCTTGATTGTGCAAGATGAAAGTCAATGAGCTTTGGGTAGTGATTTTCATGGGGGAAGTGAGGGCCCTGATCCCACTGCTCTCTTTATCGGTAGATTTGGTAGTTCTGGTTTAGGTTCTAGAGGTAGGGGAAAAGAAGTTATGGAAATTTTCCAAAACAACAAAGAGGAGGTGGCTCATATTGTGACTATTGTGAAATGAAATGACACAATAGGGAGGATTGCAACAAGCTAAAACACTGCACTCATTGCAATATGCAAGGTCACACAAAGGACATTTGTTTTCAACTAATTGGTTATCCACAAGATTGGAAAGGGAAGAAATGAGCTAACATGGTATAGACTTCTAATGGAATTGAGAAGACAGGTTGAAGGTCACATATGCAACGATCTTAGAGATCTGGCATTGAGCAGCACAACCAATATTATCAATCTGGAGCAAGCAAAAGGGGATGAATATGCTCCTCATTTCACACTGAATCAGTACAATCAAATCCTACAAATGTTGAATAAGTCTCAATTAATTGAGTCCAGTGCACACATAGCAGGTATGTCTGCATGTAACTCATTCTGTAATGTTGCAGATAGTTATTGTTTAGACTGGATAGTTGATAGCGGAGCATCTGACCATATGGTTGGGACTAAAAAGCTGTTGAATCATTGATTAACATTGAATAATCCAGGGAAGGTTCAGTTAGCTACAAGAGATTCAACAACTATTACACAATCAGGAAGCTCTAAGCTCTCAGGAGGTGATGTTATTAAGGATGTACTATGTGTACTAGCTTTTAAATTCAATCTTTTGTCAGTTTCTAAATTGACAAAAGAATTGAATTGTTGTGCTTTATTCTTTCCTGACTTCTTCATCCTTCAGGATCTCTTCACTGGGAGAGTGAAGGAGATTGGTAAGGAGAATGATGGATTGTATTTGCTGAAGACACAGACACAACATCAAGTGCAAGGTGCAAAATCACTGATAGCAGCTAAAAGATGTGGAGATGGTGGTATTTGGCACAAGAGATTGGGGCATGCACCTATGAATGTAATTAGAAAGATAAGCATGCTTAGACACAATACAAATTTGACATTGAATAATTGTGATGTATGTCCATTAGCAAGATAAATCAGATTTCCTTTTAAAGATAGCAACAGTAGGAATGATAAATATTTTGATTTGATTCGTCTAGATGTATGGGGACCCTATAAGGCTGCAATATATAATAACATGAAGTTCTTTCTTACACTTGTTGACGACTATTCCAGATGGACTTGGGTGTTTTTACTACATCTTAAGTCTGATGTGTCTACTATACTGAAGCAATTCATTGTGATGGTCAAGGCGCAATTTGATTTGCAGGTGAAAACATTCAGATTTGATAATGGAGGGGAGTTTTTTAACTCTCAATGTAATGAGTTGTTCAAACTTAATGGGATAGTACATCAAAGTTCTTGTCCACACACACCTCAACAAAATGGTGTAGTGGAAAGAAAACATAGGCATATCCTGGAGACTGCCAGGGAAATCAAATTCCAAAGCCATTTGCCAATTAGATTTTGGGGGGAATGCATACTAGTTGTTGTACATATTATCAATAGAGTACCTCTTTATGTGTTACATGATACTTCTCCTTTTGAAATGATGTTTGGAAGACAGCCTGACCTATCTTATATAAGGGTTATAGGATGCTTATGTTATGCTACTATAATGCACAAAACTGACAAGTTTGGTCCACGGGCAATCAGATCAGTTTTGATGGGGTATGGAGATACACAGAAAGGTTACAGACTTTTTTATTTGGAGCATCATATTTTTTTCATTAGTAGAGATGTCATCTTCAATGAAGATTTTTTCCCTTTTCAAGTTCATCCTAAAGGTGCTTTGCAGGATAATAATCATAGGACTAGCAGTTCAATTCCTATAGTTGCCACAACATATGACATGCCACAACATATGACATGCCAGTAATTGAAAATGTCCAGAGAAGATCAACAAGAACAACTATAGCTCCTATATGGCAGAAGGACTTTGTGACTTCAAGAAAAACTAATCAAACTAGTTGTCTTTATTCTATTTTCGATGGTGTTGATTATAACAACCTTTCCAAGCCATATCAGTGTTATATTGCAAATTCTTTAGCAGAGGTGGAACCAAATTCTTATAATCAAGCTATGCATGATGATAGATGGGTTCAAGCAATGAAGGAAGAGATCACAGCACTAGAAGACAACAACATATGGGAACTTGTACTATTGCCTCATGGAAAGAAGGTTATTGGCTGCAAGTGGGTATATAAGATAAAATACAAAGCTGATGGACAAATTGAGAAGTTTAAAGCTAGATTGGTCGCAAAGGAGTACAACCAAAAGGAGGGTTTGGATTACTAGGAAACATTCTCTCCTGTTGTTAAGATAGTTATAGCAAGGACAGTGTTATCCATTGCAGCAACAAAAAGTTGGGATGTTCAACAAATGGATGTTTATAATGATTTCTTGCAAGGAGATTTGACTGAGGGAATATACATGCAGCTGCCATAAGGCCTCCACCAAGAATTATGGGATAGAAATCAAGTATGTAAGCTGGTTAAATCACTCTATGGACTGAAGCAGGCCTCCAGACAATAGAATGTTAAGTTGACTAATGCATTGCTAGTTGCAGGCTTTCATCAAAGCCACCTTGACTATTCTCTCATGACTAAGAAGACTGGTGCTGATATAGTGGTGATACTCATATATGTTGATGATCTTCTAGTGACAGGAAGCAATATTCAACTGATAGAAGAAGCAAAACAGGTCTTGAAAGACAATTTTAAGATCAAAGATTTGGGAAGTCTTAGATTCTTTCTTTTAGGAATTGAATTTGCTAGAAGTTCAGAAGGAATTTTAATGCATCAAAGGAAGTATGCCTTGGGTCTGATCTCAGATTTGGGATTAGGCAATTCTAAGCTAATAGACACACCAGTGGAGCAGAACCAAAAACCCACTACTCATGAATTTGATGATTTTGTTGGGAATGATTCTGATTCACCTCTATTGGATGTTAGTGAATATCAGAGACTGATTGGAAGATTGTTATATCTGACACTTACAAGGCCTGACATTTCCTATGATGTTCAAAGCCTAAGTCAATTCATACAAGCCCTAAGACCTCTCACATGACTACTGCCATCAGGATAGTGAAGTATGTTAAACAATCACCAGGCCTTGGAGTGCTTCTTTCAGCAACATTAACAGGTTCCTTACAAGCCTTTTGTGATGCAGATTGGGGGTCTTGTATTAATACTAGAAGGTCCATTACTAGTTACATAGTCAAGTATGGGGATTCACCAATCTCATGAAAGTCTAAGAAACAGTCCACTATTTTCAGAAGTTTAGCTGAGGCAGAGTATAGGAGTCTTGCCTCCACTGTTGAGAAATCACTTGGATCATTGGTGTGTTTAACACTTTGGACATACCTCTAAGCCTACATGTTCCTTTACACTGTGACAGCAAAGCCGCCATCCAAATCGCTGCTAATCCAGTATTCCATGAACGAGCGAAGCACATTGAGATTGCTTGTCACTTTATTAGAGAGAAGGTCTTGAATGGATTTGTGATCATCCTTTATGTGTGCTCCTCTGAACAGCCTGCTGACCTTTTTACTAAGGGGTTGAGTTGGTGCCAACATTCTCATCTTATGTCCAAGCTCGGATTGAAGAACATCTTCATATCACACAGCTTGAAGGAGGGATATTGGAGATTATAACAAGGAGATTTCAAAGAGCTAACATGCACCTGGCCAGCTGTCATTATTAGTTAGCTCCAACTGTCATTATCAGTTAGTTAGAAGATATTTTGTATAGATAATTAGTCAGTTAGAAATTGTATATAAGGTGTGACTCAATAGAATTAGAGTAGAGATAATAGTTCAATTCACAAGATATTCCTTTCTGTATAGCTTCATTGTAAAGTTTAGTAATGGAGGTTCAAGCTTTACATCTAGTTCTTCACTGATTACATACAATCTATGAGCAGTTTATCAATTTGCACTAGTTTGAGTTGCAATATGTAGCACTTATATGTAGTGACATTTATTTAAACGTTTAAAATATTAGTACTTCAATAATACACTCCTTGTTAAGAGGCATATTCGTTTAATTATATAAAATTTAACGACGATAATAAAATGTATGTATGTATACAAATATTACAAAGTAAGAGTTGATATAAGTAAAATACTTGTATGGGAATATAACAATTCAATTAATTCCTCCAAGCGTTTATATTCTTCCGTCTCCTTTTGGTATGAGAAGAAAACAAAATGTGTTTTATTCTTTGGACCCGTTTGGCCATAGATTTTCCAAGTAATATTTGGGGAAAAATTTGACAAATAGTGTTTGTCCATAAAATTTGTCATTATTTGGCAAATATCTCAAATTTCCAAATACTAGTTTATTCTAGTTTTTGGGTCAAATCTCATTATTTGGGATTTTTTAAAAATTAAAATTTAACACCAAACTTTTATCTTTTACAAAACACCCTCTAATAGTAGTTGTTTGCGTTGTATTGCATATTTTTTTTTTACGTGAACACCAAAGTAGTGATGAAATATGAAAGTGATGATATGATTATTGATGAAAATGATGAACTATCGGCTCAGGGTAACAAAGTCATGTGATTTGTCTACTTCACGATGTATGGAATAATGCTTGTTGCACTCACTCCAAACTACCACATTGCTCCAGTGTTATGACACTACTTGTCATTTGTTACAACGAAGATCCAATTGACTTGTAATACAAACTTATGCTTAGTTTTGATAGTTTTTAAAACTTATGGGTATAAATCATATTTTTCTAAAAAATAAAATATGTTTCCCAAATACTATGGTCAAACACATGGTGAAATTTCACCCAATTATTTGTCAAGAATATTTGAAAATCTATGGCCAAACGCTAGTTTATTATATTCACTAAAATGATTCCTTCCCATTGAAGTCAATGTGTGTGTGTTAGAAGCAAAATAGATCCTAAAGAAGGTCTTTATATATATATATATATATATATATTTTTTTTTTTTTTTTTTTTTATTTTTTCAATTAAAATCTTTATTAACTGCAAACAAATGACGTAGATATCACCATGTAGGGATCATTGAATTAGTTAGGAAAAATGCATAAGTACCCCCCAACCTATGCCCGAAATCTCAGAGACACACTTATATTATACTAAGGTCCTATTACCCATGAACTTATTTTATAAATAATTTTCTATCCCTTTTCGTCCTACGTGACACTATTTTCTGGGCCCAGCGCGTGTTGACAATTTTTTCAAGCTATCTGATTGATAGTGCCATGTAGGCCAAAAAGGGATAGAAAATTATTTATAAAATAAGTTTTGGGTAATAGGACCTTAGTGTAGTATCAATGTGTTTCTGGAATTTCGAGCATAGATTGGAGGTACTTATGCATTTTCCCAATTAGTTATATCGTGAGCTTTTAAATTATTTATTATTTTGCCACAACTTAGAGAAATCGAGCAAATGATGACGCTTCTTCTCAAGGACACTAGGACTAGTCCACTCAAAACGGAAACGGAGGGTAAGTTAGTTTAAGTTGATTTCGTTTTACATAGAAATGCTTATTTTGCTCTTTTCAGAACATTTTTTACTTATTAGCTAAAACATTTCAGTACCACTATTTTCTGTTGATAGTTTATGCCCAAAAGACATATTTGATCTTTGATGAAGTATAATGTATATTGCTAGCTAAAAAGGTTACTTTCCACAAATGAACTTGAACTATATCATTGAAAATGTTCAAGTTAGAATATCTTCTTGCTATCTTCATAACCAAGTTATCACGACGTCCATTCATATATATATATATATACGCCAAAGATAGTGAAGAACCTAATATTTGTTTCCTCATAAAACCATCTCTTATTGTACTGTACTTCAAACAAAAAGTATTCAATGAAATTAACAAGAAAGTACTCTAGGAAATTAGTAATTTACAAGATGTATGTAACTCCTAATAAACAAAAAATGTAGAAAGCTAGTTAGAGAAACAGGGGTGACTAAACTAAATGAAGATAAAAATAAAAATAGGTAGGCATATCATACTTATGCTGCATGCTGTGTTAACTTCAATCTCAACAACTCATTCAGAATCCGCTGCATGCGTCTAGCTCGGACTATTAATAAGTGTGGGGGAGGAAATAACACATATATGATTAAGAACAGAACTTGCTGACTCTAAATTTTGGATTCGTCACTGATTCAACACACACATATATATACCAAGAGTGCTCCTATAAAGACAAGTCCTAAGTCTGTTTTGCTTCCAAGCCAGCTTATTTAAATCCAAAAAGACTACGAGGATCCATGGCTAAATCAACGACCGATTTGAGCTCATCCCAGTTTCCATGACTAAACAAATACTCCTGATCTTCAGCACTTGTGTTCCAAAAGATTGAATTCGATGATGCGAATGGCGATTCAGGCATGGTCGTAATTAGTTGGCTATTATTGTAGTAACTGTTTCTTTGATTAACTTGATAGTTTAAATTTCCTCCAGATGATGCATTTATAATGTTCTTTTGTGGAAATGCCATCTTTTTGAAATTGATGACATTATTGGAGTGATCATCACTGATTTCGGATTGAACGCTGCATGCCTTAGAACTTGTGTCACCGAAACTTTGTTTAACAACGGGCTGCTGCTGCTGCTGCTGCTGCTTCCAATCTGGTGTGAATCTTTTGTAATTGGAAATCCTCTTGAATATTCTGCAGAGAGTCCAAACTTCCTGCAATTTTATGATTTTGTAAGTGTTAATGATATTCGATATACAAGAGAACTAAAAAGTAGCTCTGTCTAATTGCTTGACATTTTTCTTTTAGTCTTTTGCCAAGAGAACTAAAAAACATCTTTTGCTAATTAGGTGATCCAATATCAATCTGCCTCTAAGCATAATAAGTCATGAGTTCCTTGAAAAAAGGAACCAGAATTCTAATAGACCCCCGACTCAAAACAATAGGTAGTAACAAAAACAACAGATAGTAACATAACAGTACTACAACAAAATAATAGTACAAACAAACTACACGAAATAATAATCAAAGAACAAGAAACTACAAGAGTAGTCCATCGAAAAACTTACAGCTTCAGGAGCAATGTTCTTGGGATTAGGGAGCTGTCCATTTGAAGTATTCGTCTTCCAAATAGGCGGGAGACGAAACTCATGCATCATCCAATCAGTTTTAGTACCTTTGCCAGCACTTCCCCTATAATATACTAATGATTTCTTGAGGCCAATGCACTCATTGCTTTGTGAATAAACAGGCTTGTCAATACCTGTTGCTTTCCAAAAACCAGATCCTGTTACTCTATTTGGTCTTACACTGTTTTTGTACTTTCTTCCTCTCATGCTGAAGAAATACCATTCTTTGTTATCACCTACTCTGCACATCACTTCTTCATACAAATGAATTTCAACCAAAAGTTAGAAAAAAAACAACAACCAACAATTAGCTTACAAACATATATCTCAAATGAAAAATATGTACAACTTCAAACATTTACATCGTGCTCTCGACTTCATATATAGTTACATTTATATATGCAAAAAAGGTGTGATCTTGTGATATAACACAAGGTCTTTCAAAGTGTTGGAAATGCATTTGATTGATTAGTTATCCGTGAATCTAGAAAGGAGGGTTGAGGATTGGAACAAATGTATAACAAGATTTCTAGGAATTCTTGATTGATGCTGAGCTTATTATTGTGCAAAGTCTAATCTCTTTGGTTAATTAAATTCAACAGGTTATCGCTCTCAAGGAGTGCAGATTTATAATAGGCATACATAAATTATTGTATGTCACTCTAAATATTCTATCTTAGTCTTGCTCAATCTAAATCCTTCAGTGTTTGTCTCTAAACCTTCAACCTATCATTAACTCTATTGCATGTCTCATCTATCAATACTATATCATCTACAAAGAGTGTACACCATGACACCTCTCCTTGGATATGTCACGTGAATAAATTATCACCAAGGTAAATAAAAATAGGCTAAGAGTCAATCTTTGACATAACCCTAATTATGACTACAAAGTTATCCGATTCTCTTCTCACTTGGATTTTGACTTCATCATACTTATATTCAATGGCCCTAATGTAAGCAACAAGTATACCTTTAGCCTCCAAACACCTCCAGGAAAAACCTTTGTGGACTTTATTGTAACCTTTTTCTAGGTCAATGAACACCGTATGTAAATCTCTCTTCCTCTCTACACTACTCCATTTACCTTCTAACGAGATGTATGACTTTTGTAGTCGAATGCCCTAGTATGAATTCAAATTGGTTTTTGGTGATAAAATCACACACGTTCATCCTCATCTCTATTATCCTCTCCTAAACATTTATAGTGTTACTTTGCAGCTTTATACCTCTATAGTTATTGCAATTCTAAATATTACCTTTGTTCTTGTACAATGAGATCATTATACTCTACATTAGTTCTTTGGGCATTTATAACATTAAACAACCCACTTAGCCATTTCATACATGTGATCTTTCAAAATTCCACCGAAATCTCATTAGGTCTAGTCTCCCTCCCCCTTCTCGTCTTACGAATAACCTCCTCATGTCCCTATGATACCCAGAGTTTCAACGACTTTTGGATTTTTGAAAATCACCCAACACAATATTCTTGCCACCCCTTCATTCAAAAGTTTATGAAAATATATATGTCATCTTTATCTCATGTGTCTTTTCCATCAATATTTTTCCTTCCTCATCTTTAATGCACTTCACTTAGTTCATAACAGATCATCTTCTTTCTTTTCCAAGATATTGATCCAATTATTATTAATAGTTATACGGACTTATATATAAAATTTACGCGACTTTCTTGATTTTTCATGTATATTAGTCTATTAAAAATAAAATTTCATCTTTTATGTTTAGTAAGTATAAATTTCATCAATTTCGTATTCTCTTACATGAATGACATAATATGATTAAGACTACAAAATTCAAAAGATATATAGTTTTAATATGTTAAATATTTTATGTGTCTCGTATTATTTGTTCACATTATTAAAAACAATTGTCTTAAATTACTTATCAATTCATAAAATAAAGATAAAATTGATTTTTTTTTTCATTTTAATCTTAAAATTAAATTTTTTTTTTTGAAAGTTTGAACATTGCATATGGGTCCAAAAAAGTTTCTGCATTATTAATTTTGATATAAATTAATAAAACACATAAATATAATGTATTAAAAAATAAAAGAATAAATCAATAATTATTTTTTAATTCATAATTTCTTTTAAGAATATATAAAATGAAAAATAAACAAGTAATATGAGACATGAGTTAGATTGAACATGCATTTCTTTATCAACCACATATTATGTGGACAAAGATATTTCTCGTTGTTGCTTCTGATACACTCAAGCAAAATATTAATTTAATGATGTATAAGAGTAAGATTGTTTATTATTATTATATTATAGATACTATATATTATATTAGTCAAACCAAAAATTCGTGCTGTCTTGTTTGAATTAGCTAATAATGAGAGCTTGGTCAACGACATTGGCCAAGTCACTTTCCTAGTACTTTTTATTTTGAATTGTTCTTATGATTCCTACAACTTTGGGGCCAACCCCTTGGTCTATAATTGTTGCATGAAAAGGTCAAACAAATAGATATGCATCCTCATCAACTATTTTTTTGAAAAGAATTAATGTATTATTATATTAAAATTATATAATTTTAATTTACATTTGTTATCATATCCTAATTAATGACATTATTTATAATTACAGATCATCACCTACTTATTAAAGCTGCAAGTCCTAAAAAGAATAATTCTTTTTAAAATTTCAGATCTAGTCAAAAACACATTCACATCATTAGAAGAAATGCAGAGAGATTAAATATAGAAATAATTAATTTTAAATATTTTATGCTATTCTAGAAATTTTTGTTACCTAGGACATTTTTATAGCCACAAGTTTAGAGAGTTTTATAGGTAAATAAATATGATAACATATTTAAGATTACTTGTCTATATATCATGTATAAATTAGAAAGGAGAAAATAATAAATATATTCATGGAATTTTCTGTACAAGATGTTTAGCCATGTAAACATGAAACTTTACTGTGCCTAATGCTTAGATACCTAATAGTTAATTAAAATATAATTAATTAAAAAAAGATATGTTTCTCTATATATAAGATAATTAAGTCATTTTTTCAAGAAATGTTTAATTTGTTGTAAGAAAGTCATTTTAATTATGAGATCTGATTATACTAAAACATATTTTTCAATGAAAATATTTTCAGCAATACAAGGAAAATGACCGATTGGCGGATTTTATTTTACTTATCACGATTTTAATTTTTAACTTTATATTACTTGTTTCAACTAGCGATTAGATACGTAGAGGCTTACCTTTCATTCATGTCACATAATTTCATAATTGAAGAAAATAGTAGGATGAGGTAGAGCCGTAGAGGAATGTTTTGTCCAAAGAATTTGGCTTATCACTAAATAAATATGTGCATAGTTAATAATTTTATTTTTAAAAATTTATAGCTAAATAAAAATAGCAATATATTTTACTATTTAATTGTAAAATTTATCTGTCACTAATTTATGTATAATTAGTAGTGGAAACGGATAAGCTAGCTCAATTCTTAGTCTTCTTGACCTTCAATTCTAATCATCTTGAAGCTAGTTACGGACATAAAACAAATTTGCTATTTTATTAGTCTCTTTCAATGAAACCAAGAAAAAAACACAATCAAGAAAAAGTTAACATAACTTAAAACAAAAACTTTTGGATTCACGTGAACGGTAGATATATATCGAATCTGAGAAAAACTGTGAAATTTACATGAGTTTTAGATTACTAAGTAGATAAACCAATATATTTGAACATAAGACTAGTGTAAAAAGATAACAAAAAACAACGTGTATATATATACGATCAGAACAAAATCTATGAATCTACATAAACCATAAATTACCAAGTAGACCCACCTTTTAACTAGGGGTGTACATGACCGGGTTAGTTCGGGTTTTTCAAATATCAAACCATACCATTTGTGTAAAAATTTTTAATTTATAAACCAAACCAAACTAATAAAATTAGGATTTTTTTCGGGTTTTTCAACCTCAGGTTGGTTTGGCTTTTTCAAATACCAAACCAAACCATTGTGTCGAATTTTTAAATTTATAAATCAAACCAAACTAATAAACCTCGGATTTTTTCAGTAAAGTTTGCATACAAACATATAATTAACTTGTGCTCCATATATTTCTTTAGTCCAACCAAAATACAATTATCTAAGGTGTTTCTTAAGAAAATAATACAAAATATGAGATGAGTACTGATGACTCTAAAATATTCAATAAAAAATAATAATGAAATCATCATATAAAATAAATATTGCAAAGTCATAATGAAAATGATCATAATTTAAAAGTACTAAATCATGCTAAAATAAGTTTAATAAGTATTAGGACCTGTTTGGATTGGCTTTTGGCTTATGACTTATAAGCCAAAAGCCATAAGTTAGGATTTCTAACTTATGGTTTTTTTGTCTTATTTTTGTTATTTTGGCTTTAAAATAAGTGCTTATAAACACTTTTTAACTTTACCCAAACACTTCAAAACTGCTTAAAAACTATTTTGGTTTAAAAACACCTAAAATAAGTCAATCCAAACGGGCACTTAGTTACATTACTAAATATTTAAGGAAAATTAAAATTAGATTATGTATTGTAATTGTCTAAACCAATGTAAAACTAAAGAACAAATATTCAATATTATTGTCATTCTTAGTGTTGAATTGATTTTCTTTTTGCATTAGTATTAATTTGATTTTGATTTAAGTTTTATTATAATTATCAACATCTATGAACTATAATCTTTATTAGACCATTCCGAATTCTAAGTTTTAAACTTGAAATAATATATTAAAAGATAAAAATTATGAAATAGTATAAGAAATATTTTAAAATTATATCAAAGTAAATATTTTTATGTATAAAATAAAATTTTAAAATTACATATATAATGTCGGGTTGGTTTTTTTTAGTTAAAACCAAACCAACCCAAATATAGTCGGGTTTTTTTTTCCAATACCAAACCAAGTCAAACCAAACCACTAGTCGAGTTTTTTTTTTATTTGACTCGGTTTGCGGTTTGGTTCGATTTTCGGTTCGATTTTGTACACCCCTACTTTTAACATAGACTTGTGAAAAATAGAACACAAAATTACCTATTATATATATACGACTTGAATAAAAACTATAAATTCACATGAATCATAAATTATCAGTAAGTCGATTCACCTTTAAACACAAACTCATGATAAATGGAATATAAAATTAGTGAATTGTATATATACTCACTTGGAAGATCCCAAGGATCATGTTTATAAATATCAACCTCTTTGATAAGATCAAGTTTGATCCTTTTATTTTCCACTTTGCGTTTAAGATAAAATCCTACAATCTCTTCATCCGTTGGATGAAATCGAAAACCTGGAAGCAACAAATCATTTTCTTCATCATCATCACTATTTTTTATCTTACTTTCACATACTACAGTACTTTCCATTTTTTCTACTCTTTTTTCACTCATTTTTTAAAATTAATCATATGAGCTAGTGCATGGATATTTTATAGAGTTTTTGTTAGTCAATAAGCCAAAGAAGAAAATGAAATATAATAATAAATAAGAGGAAGACAAATTCTATAGTATTTAATGAGAAAGGTCTAGAGATTGTAGTTGCTTTGGTCAAAGACCACCGAACTTAGTTGGCCTATTTTAATTTGTTGATTATTCAAAAATGACTATAAGAATTACTTATACTGTCCATTTATTTTATGTGAACAGATTTTTATTTTATTTTTTGAATTTGGTGGTCTTAATATGTTTCTAAGTATTTCTATGATTGTATCATCATGTCACATTTAGATTGAAAGGGATAGTTTATAATTTGATTATTTCTACTCTCTTCGTCACATATTAGTTGTTAAAATTATTTAAAATATTTGTTATTTTACAAAAATAGAGATGAAAATTAATTAATTCTTCTTATTTTTTCTTTGATATAATTAAGTGCTCTGAAATTAATCAATATTGATTATATTATATAAATTTGAAGAGTTCAAACAAGTAATCATTAGTTGATATTGCAATTGTTCAAATATCAATAAGATGAGCTTAGTCTTTGTTTTCAAATAAATTACATATTTATTAAGGAACAACAAGAATAAATTAGTAAAAAAATATCTTTTATTTATAAATTCTTGAGATATGTAAAAGAAAATGGTAACTAATATTTATTATTTTTGGACAAAATAATAACTAATATAAGACTAAGAGAGTATTCTTTTTAAGTTCAAAGTACCTATAAAAGAAAAGTGTGTAAGGAATACTTACTTGGTAAAAGGTTCGAGTCATTTATGAGTTAGGTGCGCAATTGGAAGGTCTAAGATTTAAATTCTACTTATACCAAAGTTTGATATTTTTCCAATTAAATACTATTATTATTTAACTGTGTGTGATATTTTTCAATGAAAATACTATTTAGCTTTTAAGTGTGTATGATATTATTCCAATTAAATATTATTATCATTTCACTGTCCATTGTCCCGCATAAGATTTGCAAATTCTAATTGAGTAATTATATATCTCCTCATTTTCAAAATACTTGTCTTCTTCCCTTTGGAACGTTGCAAATATTTTCCACCTCACTTAATCAATTAAGTATAAACACATTTTAACGCTGTATATAAAAGTTTCTCTCTTTTTTTTTTTTTTTTTTTCTCATTCGGTGTCTGGTTAAGCCTAACTAAATTTTGGTTCGCGCCGGAAAGTTTCAAATTTTTTTATTTATAATCATGTCCTTGGTAAGCTAGAAATATGACATATATTGTCTAATAATATCTCCCTTATACTTCTTAGGTCTACCTCTCCTTATACCCAGTGTTGACAATCTCTCATATCTTCACATATTTAAACCATCTCAGTCTCGCCTCGCTCATCTTATTTCACACCCATTTTGTACAAGATCTTTGTTACTAATCTTATCTCTTCTTTTATACCATACATTCATCTTAACATCCTTTTTGTGCTACTATCATCTTATAGATGTGCTCAGAGGCGAATCCAGGATTTCAAGAAAACGGGTGCACCATTGCTTTAAAGATAAAGCATCTTTGAGAGGTTTTCAAAGTTTTTTTAATTAATATTATTTATTAATATATATGGAAGTAATATATTGAGTTTAGTCGGATGATTGAGTTGAATTGATCCAAAAATTATAACAAAAAATAGATGTGCTAGTTCTTAACCGACCAACACCGCTCCCCATTGAACATAATTGATTTAACCACCATTTTATATATAGACTTATATTTTAGTCTTGGTGGAACATTCTTATCACATAAGACACAATTGCAAGCTTCTTTTAATCGACTCCACTTCAATTCAAAGTGTAACATCCTCGTCAATCTCCCCATTTGCTTGAATTATTGACTCCAAATACTTGAAACTTCATCATTTGGAGATGACATGTGTATCAATCTTCACGTCCACATCTTCAACGTTAGCCGCGTCACTGAACTTGTACTCCAAGCATTCTATCTTAGTCCTTCTCAACCTGAACTCTTAAGACTCTACGGTTGTCTCCAAACCTCGCTCCAACCTAATATTAATCTAGTATTGTCTTTTCAATCCCCTAATTAAATAGAAATGTTTTAACAGTTGTTCCATGGTGCAAGCTCATTATGATTAGACATGCATCCCCACTGGCTCCATAATACATATCCTTAATCACTCTAATATAAGATAGAAATACATCTATAGCCTCCAAACATCTTTATGAAATTCCCCTAGGAACTTTGTCATAAATTTCTCTAGGTCAATAAATACTATATGTAAATCTCCTTATGAGATGCGTAGATTATGTAGTTGAACGCTCTTACATGAATTCAAAATGGTCTCAACAACAGACATAACCTTATTCATCCTCTCTTGATCAACCACTTTCTTCCAAACTTTCATAGTTTGAATTAGCAGTTTGATATTCATGTAGCTATTACAATTTTGAATGTCGCCCTTATTATACAATTAGATCATTGTACTCCACCTCCTTTTTGGAATTTAATTTAATTTGGATTTGCAACTTTGAGATTTACATTAATGTTTTCTATCTGTTCACTTTTCTGAGTTAATATCTCAAAATGTCACTCAACTTTAAGAATTTATCTAGTAAAGTCATTAAACTTTGTTTTATATCAATAAAATCACTAAACTTAAACCTTTCTATCAATAAAATCACTCAATCAAATTTATCATTCAAAAAAAAATATTGACATAGCAAAATAAATTATTATTTTTATGTCATATAAACATGGACCCACAAATAAATGAAATTAAAGAAAACTTATTTAAAAAAGTTCGGACAAACTTAATCATGGAAACAAATATCTTTTTATGATATTATCGTATAATTTATGTCGTGATTTAATAAATAAATGAATTATTTTTTCTTAGTGAAACATATTTTGGTATAACTGTAATAGCATAATATTTAGTTTTCCTCCTAAACAAGAAATGAGTTTAAGTATTTAAGCAAAAAAACAAATTAAATCCAAAATAGGAAGAAAAACAATAAACAAATATAAAAAATAGAACAAGTATTTATTCTTCGGCATGTAATATATTTAGATGTTTCTTGCTAAATATAATTTGGTAAAGATCTTATTTTTCCTTTGTAATTCCACGGTTTGCTAATGTTGACATATATTTGTTCAAGCTTGAAAAAATTATTTTTTAAAGTTTTTGATAAATAAGTTTTGATATTTAAAATTGTGTTTGGACATACATTTCAATTGATTTTCTTGAAAAAAAAAATTGTGAGAGGAAGTGAAAAGTCCTAAATTAGATTTATTTAATTTTATTTAATTGTGGAATTTATATTTACATGATATAAAAATAATAATTTATTTTCTTTTTTTAATGATAAAGTTGATTGAGTGATTTTATTGATAAAAAAGTCTAAGTTTAGTGATTTTAATGATACAAAACAAAGTTCAGTGACTTTGCTAGATAAATTCTCAAAGTTGAGTGACCTTTTGAGATATTAACTCCACTTTTCTTGTACCATGTATCTTAAAAGTTTTATGTTCTACAGTTTTTATTGTATTATATTAAATTAACACATGTATTTGCAAAACAATGCAAACAATAACCATAATTTTGATTATATAATAAGTTTTTAATACTTTCCAAAAGTTTTAGAAATAAAAATAAATTTTGAATAAAATATAATGGAAGATAATTTTAAAACAAAATTAAAGCACATGGGTAAATCTAGATCTCTATATGAAATATTATGATTTGTGAAATTTATCGTGTTAACATTTTGAGCGAGCTGATAACTCTCTGTTTCATGTTGATTAATTTTGCTAGAATTAAGAACATATATAAGATGATGCAAATAATAAGAATATTAGTGATTAAAAAATACAGTGGAGTGTAATTTTATTTTGTTTTTCCAATAGAAGATGAAAAAATTTGGACATTTTCTAGTGTATAAGTATATTCATGTTTGTCATATTGCTTTATTCAAAATGATACTGTAGATCCAACTAAGCTAAATATCTAAAAAAAAAAAAAATCATACTCAAATTTTCTTTTTAAGATTGTGCTATAATAGAAGTGTACTATATTAATAAGTTGAGAGGGAAAAAACGAATAGTGTGATGGAGTTGTAAGTACATTTTCATTCTTAATTCCTGCAAATTGCAGTTGAGTTATCGTCGTTGATTTGGAGTCGTGCGGAGAAGCTTGGAGTTTCAAAGATTAGGGTGAGCTCCCTGGCGTCTGGAGCTATCGGTTTCCATCTATTTTGGCTAGGCTTAGTCTTTATATTGTATTCAGAGACAACTTGTACTTGTCTTGTATTTGTAAAAGCCTTGTACTCCTAGTTTGGATTAGATGTCCAACTTCTAACTGATACAACACTTGGGATGGTTCCTCTATTGTTTTTTGTTAATTATCCTTTCTCTGTTTTATTATAAGCTCTTGCTTCTTGTTGTTGGCTTCCGCTTGGTAGTCTGCTGCTTATGGCTCCAGGCTAAGGGTTAGGCTTACCTATTGGTGGACTGTAGTAGGTGTCATCATGACCTGAAAAATCGGGTCGTGACAGTTGGTCTCAGGTTTGAGACCTCCTGGGTACGGGGTCGCCTTTGTTAGGGAGCATTTTAACCCTCCCAACGCCCAAATATGAATTTTTTTTTACGCGAATCTAAATTTAATTGTACTCTAATATAGATACTACATCTTAGATGGAAAAAGAAATTGAGAGAGAAGAGAAGTACAAAAGATGAAGTTATGATGATGTATGCATTACAAGGAGAATTTTGAAAGGTAAAAGACATGTCACATTCTTATTTTTGAAAATTAGTGTTTTTAGTTATATGATAAAACAAATGTGGTAGTCCACTAGTGTGGGCATACAATTGACTTGAACAATCCAAGTTAGAAAAAAAGGAAAAAAGAAAACTCAAAAGTCTTTTGTGATTGCAAGAGGTCATGTATATTGGAGAAAGGAAAAACAAAAAATAATAATAAAAGTCAGGATTCTGTCTGGAAGATATACATTGACCAATTCATCTGTTGGCCCCCATTGTGGACCTAGTGCTTTCTTCTTTCTACAAGTCAAGCCACATATTTCTTCTCATTTTTACTTAGTTGCAACTTATGCATAATACTTTCATATTATTTGTCCTTTATATTAATATTTTTGAAAAAATATTATTATTAAGAGGTTGTTTGATAGTTGGTTATAAATCTGATAAGTTATTCAGGTATAATATTAGTAGCAAATGGCATTATGGCAATATTCTTTTGTAATTTAGATAAACACCATATGATTAATAAATGTATAAACTACGATGAAATTTATGTATATTTTATGCAGGATATAATATAATAATTAGTATATGAATAGCTAAACTATGTATAGCTATTATATAATAAAATATGTATAATTAGTATATACCTACATAAATAACACAGAGAATTTTTTTCTCATAACTAATCTTTGATAATTCTTACATGCATAACTCCAAATAACTATCAAAGAACTCCTAATCAACTAATTTGATCAAACTTAGATTTTCAAAGCATAAATAATAAGAACAATTTATTAAAACAAACCCCTTACAAATAAATTTTTCGTCTCATTTGTCACTTTAACTTAGAACAATTATCCTAAAATATTTGTGACTCTAAAAAAACTAAAATTGACAACTGATTTCTATTTTATCCTTAGTACTAAAGAAGTAAATTTTAATATTGCTCAATTCGTGAAAAGAACTAAAGTGATTATTAAAATAAAACCGAAAAATTTTATTGCTTAAGAAGCGTGTCAACTACGAAGTCAAGAAGGACAAGCAAGTAAAATGGAAGCTAGGGGATATTTGATCCTTCGGTTCCTTTTCTTTTATCTCTTTAATTGATGTTTTATGAACAAAAATTGGAAATATTATTATGTCAGATTTGCGTATGTTTTGAGAAATGAGAAGCATCTTATTTGACCTTTTAAAAGTAATTTCTAGACATAGCTAAAATCCAATAGGTAATGTCATGTGTACATTATGAATCCGTGACTGGTAGGTTATAATTTCATAGATTATGAAATTTATCGATAAATTTACGATATTGACATCTATACTACCTTAAAAGCATGAACTTTCAAACTTGAATGTTGATGAATTACTATAATACCTCTAATTAAAAATACTCAATTTATTTTATTTATTAATTTAACTAATTTTAATATATTGAAAGTTGATACCTTTTCAAATTAAAGGATTGTGACTTTTTCAATGAGTTGTGACTTTTTCGAAGGGTTGTGATTTTTTCGAAGGGTTGTAGCTTTTCTAAAGGGTTGTGCCTTTTCTGAAGAGTTGTGCCTTTTTCAAAGGTTGTGACTTTTCTGATAAACAGTGACTTTTTCGAAAGGTTGTGACTTTTCGGAAAAGGCACAATTAACACATATTCATACTACTATTTGGTAGCTATAAATAGCGGGGTTTCCTCACACTTTTAAACTACAATTTCTTTAAGTTTTCTACTCTTCTTCTTCTTAAAAAATCTCAAATGTTATTTGCAAAAATTGATCAACTTCGAAATTCAACGAAATTCGAGGTACCTCATAAGAAAGAGTTGGTGAAAAAATTGTAGCAAATCATTCATCAATTCACACTCGTATTTTTTCTTACCATTTTCATGATTTAACAGTAACGAAAAGTTATGGAAGAGACAATAATATTAAACAAATATGAAAAAAGGCATATGATTTGATGTTTCTTCTTTGTTTTTAAAATTTTTATTCTTTTCCCTCAAACGAAGGAGCTTCTTCCTAATTTTGCTAAAACAATGGGTATCAATGTAGTCCATTAAATTATTAGTTTTGATGTTAAATTCACTATTTCAAAAAATAGATTTTCACTTTTTCTTATAATATGATAACATAGTCATGATAGTAATTATTTTATAATAGATATGTAAAAATGAACGGAGAAAGTAAAGTGTTGGTGGCAAGAGAGTTAAATCAATTGGAACACTAGAGTGAATATAGCATGAACGTATATTTTCGTCTTTCTTCTTCATTTTCTATGTATTGTTCCATATAATTTTTATTTATGTCACAAGATACACTCCTTACTAGCTATACAAAAATAAATAAGAAAATAGTGATTAATCATAAAATAATCTTAAATCAAATTAATGATTCTATAAATAATACTTTAAATTTTATTCATATATTAATTTTTATTATTGAAAAGTTTAAATATTTTATATCATGATACAACTTCTATAAGATACTAGATACTTTCATTAGACAACAACTATATGATATGTATCCGGCAGAAAAAAGGAGAGAAGACTACAATTCCACAAAGATAAGGTAGAAACTTAATGAAATGAAATATTTTTCACCATATGTGATGTTATTCATATATTAAAATTAAATTATTCTACTAAAGTATATATAACCATCATTCATGATAACAACCAAGTACACTTTTTCGTAAAATTACCTCTCTATGTGTAATGACCCGAACCCAAAAGGTCATTTTTGATAATTTTAAATAGTCATTGAATTATAGTTAATTAATTTGCGAGTAATTTGTTTATTGTTAAAAATAATGGGCCAAGCCTGAAATATTAAAATAGGTTAGTAGGAAATTATTATTGTTAATAGTTAATTTAGAAAAAAAAAAAAAAAACAGAAAACTAACCTGCGTGCGGAGTGAACACGGATCGACAGAGGGCAAACTGCTTCACGTAAGGAAAATTCAACTGATGCTTTCAAATTCTGCCTGCATTAATTGCTTTGCTATCCTTTCATTAATTGTTGCACCTATATATAAATATATAATAATATTATATATCTATTTGGTTATATATAGAACGATAATTAGTGGTTGCCATTTTGGCTCTTAAAATCTAAACAACAAATCTATTTATGGGTTGTAAATTTTGATAATTCTAGAATAAGTTGTGATTGGGTACTGATTAATAATTATGGGATAATGTTTGGAATACGGATGCTTGGTGGTTTCGGTTAGCGACTTAAGCTATGGGTTCGTCACTAATTTTAGGGTTCTTTTAACTCATAAATCAAGTTTTAATAATATTGGTACTTGATTATAGATTTGAGTGATGTTTTTGGGTCTAGATTAGACCTATAGTAATATGAGTGTTGTTAGTTTTGAAAGCTTATTGTGATTATTTATTTGAATAAATTGTATTTATTTGGAAGTCCAACGAAATAGAAAGGCTCAAGTCACGGAGTGATTGTTCAACTATTTGAGGCAAGTGGATTTCTAAACCCTTGTTAAGTGTATGGAATTCGTGTATTTTCTTGTAATATGTGTTTGGGGGTAATGAGACTTGGTGATGGGTTGACTTGTCCACATTGATTAATTCTAATGAAGAAAAAAGGATAATAAAAGGCAATGTGATTAATTGTTTGTGTGTGATGTGTTGAGAATGATTTTGAAAGGCTTGTTGAATCATTGTTGATGTTATATCATGATTGTGTTGTTGTGAATTGTGCAGTGTTATGAAAATTGTCATCTCCTCATTATTTGTGTGAACATGTCATTTGCATTGTTCTGAGACATGGTTGCGACAAGTGTTATGTGAATTGAGAAAGAATAAGAAATTAAAGAGGATGTACCATTTCGAGGGACGTATTGCATGCCGCGATGGATACTATATTTTGAGGGACATGTCGCGCACCACGATGAATACTATATTTTGAGGGACGTATCGCGCATCGTGATGGTTACTATTATCGGGGTCGTATCGCACGCCGCGATGGATGAATGGACAGATATGTCTCCCATGGGTCCCGAACTGAGAGAAAGCGGGTGTGTATCATTAGGTCAGACATGCATCATTATACTTGACATTACATTTCATTGCATTGCACATCTTTATCGTTGATGAACTTGATCTTATGTGTTGATGATCTTGTGAGTGCCTTTCTGTGAAAGTTGTGATTGATGAATAGTGAGTTTATTGTTGAGGATATACAATTGTTAAAGTGTTGTTGTTGAGCTATGTGTTATGTAAACTGTGAACTGTTAGGTTGGGTTTTATGCAGGTAATAGTTGTGATTCATGAATATTGAGCTTGTTGTTGAGGATATGTAATCGTTAGAGTGTTGTTGTTGAGTTGTGTGGTATATAAATTGTGAACTGTTAGGTTGGGCTGGTTTTATGGAGGTTGTAGTTGTAGAGGTTCGGTTAGGGTGTAAGGAGTACCTGTATTCTATTCCCTTAGCTTGTGTTTAGAAGTTTACTTGCTGAGTACCGTGTGGTTTGGTACTCACCCCTTGCTACTTCATTTTTTTGTTGGTTACTATCCCGGACCTTTGTGATATTTTCTCTTCTTGTTTAAGGCTTCTTGTGAAGGTTTGTGAGGTAGTTGCTTGTCATCTCAACAGACATTCTTTCTCCTTATTTATGATCTTGTTCTATTCTAGAAACAATGTCATTTAAGGCTTTGTATTTTCTTTCAATTCTAGTGTAATACATTAGAGGCTTGTACACATGACAATCAGGTTTTGGGGTTTTTATTAAGTTACTTATATTTTATTTCCATATTTTATCATAATGGTTGAGTTTTATGCTGACTTGTCTTGGTGGGATAAGACGAGTGCCATCACGTCCATTTTTGGGTCGTGACAAAATGGTATCAGAGCCTTAGGTTCATAGGTCTCATGTGTGTATAAGTCGAGTCTAAGTAGATTCTCGAGGATCGGTACAGAGACATCTGTACTTATCTTTGAGAGGCTATTGTGACTTTTAGAAAAAAATCTTCACTTCTTGGATCTCTATCTGCGTACTTGGTCCAGTTTTGATTCTTATCACTTCACTCCATTCACTTTCACATTTAGTGATGAGTCGTGTATGGTTCCTCACGTGAGTATTTGGTGTGTTGTATATGTCTTTGGATGTTAGATTTGTTACAAAAGTGAAAGTGATAAACTTTTGGAAATGATGTGTGGTTAGATTAAGAATGTTCAGCAATTTGAAAGGATTAAGTAAGGTGATGACTCGATGATGCATCTTGAGGATAATTGAATAATGAGGTTGAACAATGGTTTGAGGGACTTCATAAGCGTGTTATCTTTTTCAGGGTTAGCTACCCTAGCAGAGGGAATAATATTGGTATAATTCAGGCAATATCTATAGTAGTTCGACAATTGGAAGTCAAATGATTAAAGAATGACTAGATAATAAACAGTGTATCTTTAGAAAATACATTTAGTAAAGTTGCCATAACATGTATGAATTGCTTAGTGGATGATGAGAATGATGTTGCGCCAATTGAGGTTTGAATCTCTACTAAAGTTTCATAAATTGAGTGTATATCAAAGAGGATCATGATACGACTACTATAATGGTACCAATTCTTACTTGTTTAGAGTTATGGAGTATGTTACTCCTGTTATCAACCTGATCTACGAAGGAATGTGTATCGCTTAGGATGAGAGACCGAACCAATTTGGTAGTATGATGTGTTCTAGTGGTGGATTCAGACTTTCACGATGTGGTACTAGTGTTATATAAAAATGGATACGTCGATTGTAAGTGTGAATACTAACTACTTAAGGAGTTATCAATTGTATCACATACTTATATAATAAGATTGGATGTTGCATTCATATTTGAGAAACCAACTAGCTTGTTACGACGTACGAATGGGTTATGCGTTATTTATAAGAAAGCTTTTAGTGGTGGATCTTTGGTACGGTATTGATGTATTTAGGTTGTGAAGTGTATCCTGAGGATTTTAAATGAGTGGTGATTTCATCGTAAGCTCCATGAAAGTTAATCGATATTAGGATGACAAGCTTATAGGTAAAGGAAGTCTCAACGAGTATACTTGTGTGAAGGTAATTAAGAATTTTTCTAAGAAAGTGCATATAAGATTGAATGAGTCCTTTGGATTTGATTAGTATAACTGGGTTTGAGGTGTCATGTCGATGTTAAGGTTGACTTCGTGGTGATGGCAAAGGCTAATTGAGCATAATGGTAATAAGAGTTTGTGATGGATTGTGATTGAGACATAGCTATATGATAAGGATTGTTGGCTAAAAGAATTTTGGTATTCTAATGATCATGACTTGTGAGTATCTAAGTTTGTGGTTTACTGTTATTTGGTGAGTAGCATGGTTACATGGAAAATTGTAGGAGCTGCTAAGACACCACTCAAATAGAATTTAAAAGAGCTAGTCATAATAGAAAAAGGTGAGAGTAAGGACATTTGTTCTGATTGCGAGGGTCAAAGATGTATCTTTAGAGAGAGTGGACAATTGGGTTTAGAGAGATGTGGTTACATCTGTTTTACTTCGGTTATGGTGATAGTGTTACATATTGTTCATATGGGTTAAAAACTGTTGGATAAAATTGGAGGAAGAAGCATACATGCGTTCGTCTTGGGTGTAGTTATAAGCTCTTTTGTGGTTTCGAGTTTGGTGATTGGTATGGTTGGAATCTGAATTCAAGTCTTTCATTGTAAGTCTACATTTGTGGGAGTATGTTTTGTTAAAGTATGAATTGGTAAGATGAAAAGTGATTATTCACATCATATATTGGGCATTTTGAAGGAGTTGTGCATGGTTTGAGTCGTAAAGTTGGTTACTTTTGATTGTTAAAGAAACTAAGGAAAGGTTTCACTTCAAAATATTGGTTTAGAGTATAAGGTAAAATTTCCTTTGTGGTTGGTCAATGGATATGATTGGTAAGCAAGCTAATGAAAAGAACGAGAGTCAATTATATTGAAGAGTTCAAGGCATTTGAAACTTGTGTCATAGGAGGAATATAAGAAAGGTGAAGGAACATGTCATCTCGTATAGATCCTTGGTTAGGAGTTGAAGGTTGTATGAATTTTTGCCTTTGAGTTCAAATATGACTATTCAATGTGAACTGGTTCGACACAAAATTATTAATGGCTTATTAACCACTTATGAAGATTGATTTTTTTGATTTGGGTGACGAACAATGATGTGTGGAAGATTCTACGTGATTATATAGGGTTAGATTATTCAAATTATGGTAGGAGACTTATGGATGCGCAACGATATGGACCTAAAGTTCATGGTTAATGAGGATTTCGAGGGGATTGAAACTATTTTATTGAGGGGACTACATAGACTATTATGATGCGTTACATAGACATTTGATGGTGAGTAGAGGTTATGCTTATACTATACAAAATTATAGGAGTAACCGAGGATTTCTCTGAGTTTTAGCTTGAGTTATCACTACTAGAAATATGATCTAATGACACAGTTAAGTTACCATAGCAATAGGCTTATCTACCATTGATATAGCTCTAACGCCACGGTTTAGGCAACCGCTACAACAGATGGCGTAGCAATAGATCTATTGTAACGGTTACAATAATTGTAGCAGTAGATAGCCCTATTGCGATGGTTTTCGAATTAATTAACTACCAATGGTTAAAGTTGTATTGGTACGGTTATGAACCATCACACTAAAGTTTTATGCCACATTTATTTCCAGTCCATTGTCGACGGTTAACATCGTATTAGTACGGTTATGTACCGTTGCGATAGATTTTTATGCAACAGTTCTTTATAGGTTGTTGCTACGATTATTTTAACAACCATTTCATTTTAGTGCAACAGTTATTATATGGTAATTCATCAGTTTTAAACTATTATAATTGTTGCTCAATGTCTATTGCTATAGTTATTACAGGTTAATGCAACAATTCTTTATTTTTTGCAATAATTAATATCAAGTTATTGCAACGATTAATATTAGGCTATTCCAACATATATATACTGTAACACCTCGAAAACTAGACCTAGAAAAAAATTACAGAAATATACTTGAAGCAGTGAACCACGGTAGGGTTCACGGACCATGAAAGGGTCCACGGTCCGTAGACCTGCCCGTGGTCTTGACCTGGAAGTCACCAAGCCCAGACATCAGACCATGAGCACCTTCATGGTCCGTGGTCTTGATGACGGGCTGTGATGGCGCCCGTAGAGTCAAGGCAATGAACCTCCCTAACCAGCCCCTTAGACCCCCACGTCTAAGTGAGGACCTTCACGGTCCGTGGTCCTTCACACGGCCCATGGGGGCGTCTGTGGAGCCTTACCAGTAAGCCCCCTAGCCAGTCCCTCCAGACCACAGCCCAAGTGGAGACCACGGACACTTTCACGATTTGTGGTCTTTCACACGGGCCGTGGTAGGGCTCGTAGACTCAGACCCTCAGCTAGTAGTCACCAAGAAGGTACTATGGTCAGCCCATCTGCAGTTTAAGTCAGGGTTATTTTGATCTTTTCCTTATTCGTTGGACACCTAAACTACGTCGTTTTAACTCTAAATTACGAGGTTTTAGTCAGTTTAAGCCTTTAACATAACTAGAGCTTACCGAAGTTAGATCATTAATCAAAACATAGAAAATTATAAGCGAAAGAGGAGAAAAGGTCAAGCAACCCTAGTTCAAGAACGCAATAAGTTTCCTCCAGTTCTAGCCCTGAAATCAAAGGATTTCTTCATGGAATTCGTCACCAGGTATGTGGTATTTCACTAGTGGGTTCCTTTCACCCATTAGGTCCCTAGTTTTCAATCAGTTTCTTAATTCCCTTATTATAACTAGACCTAGGGTTTCTTGAATGTTAGAATTATTGGGTTCTTAGCTGTTAGAATAATCCAAATCAGATTAGTATGTTAATATTCAATTTATTGCATGAATTCCAGAACCCTACCTATGTATTTCTTTAGTTCTTGAATAACACATGCTAGGTAAGATATTTCAATTATTCAGCTATACATGCCTCAGTTATTAATGCATCAATATCAGTTTAATTGTTGCATACTCAGTTTGCATGTTCAGTTTGAGCTATCCAGTAACTTATAGAAATTAAGTCATAATGTGTTAATTACTTAATCCATTAGGAGTAGCATAATACCGAGTTGGACTAGGGTTCATCGTACCCAAATAGCCCAAAATTACTAGCTACATAGGTTGTAAGTCCCCTATGTGGGCATCATTTCAGTGATCATGCCAGCATGCCTCTATACCTTTGGCAGGGTATATCGGGTCCTCTCGATAGGGCGTATACATAAGACTCCACATTTAGCTCATGTGGTTTTACTGTCGGTTATTAGTAGCTCCCACAGTTCAGTCTAATTCTATTGCATTGACCATTTATCAGTATATCCAATTTTCAGTTTTAACATGTTATAAATTGGTCACTGCATTCAGTTAGCTCAGCATTCAGTATCTATATCATGTTCAGATTATATCATTGCTTATTTGCTTTGTTCAGTTATATGTTATTTCAACTTTATTCTATCTTGCATGCTCAGTACCTTTCAAGTACTCACGCATACTCTGCGCTACATCTTCTCATGATGTAGGTTCAGGTTCTCAACATCCAGATCACGCTTAGATCACTTCCCGATCGTCAGTTAAGCAGCATCAGTGGTGAGTCCTCATTCTTCGAGGACCAGTGACATGTTTATCTTTTCAGTGCTTTTAGTCCTTTAGTTTCAATTTTGCTAGATCTAGTTGGGGCATATCCCAATATTCTAGTCAGTTTAGAGACTTATTTCAGAGATAGATAGATTCAACTTAGTATTGAGTTAATATGTTCCTTGTATTAAACTCATCAGTTTTCGTATATCTCAGTTATAGTATATGGGTATTCCCCATCTTTTCATTTTGTTTATGATTATAGCTTCTGCACAGTTTCTATTATTCATTTTATATTTAGTGTGCTCATGATCATGCTAGCAGGATTAACTTGGGATCACTTGTGGTCCTAGGTCCCGTGTCCGCGTCTCGGGGGTAGCTCGGGGCATGACAAACTTGGTATCAGAGCATTGGGTTTAAGAGTCCTAGGATGTCTGAAAATCCGCACTAAGTAGCGTCTTTTTCATGCGTGTGAAGTGCACCACATTTAATGAGAGGGAGGCTATGAAGTGATTTAGGAAAACTTCATTTTCTTGTTACACTTATCGTGCGTAAGGTATGATCTAATTTTATTCTAACTCGACGTTCTACATTTCAATGATCATTCCTCCTTGTAGAGCTAACGCCAGGAACGCAAACGTAACTCCTCTAGTCCCTGATCAAGAAGTGTCAAATGTAGAATTCAGGAACGCCATTCAGATGTTGGCTCAGAGTGTGGTCAACCAGAACAATCAGCGAGTTCCAGTTCAAGTAAATGCCAATATTGGGTCAGCTGCAGCTAGAGTGCGAGACTCTGTTAGGATGAATCTGCCAAAGTTCTTAGGATCGCAAGTTGGAGAAGATCCCCAAAACTTCATTGTTGAGGTCAAGAAGATCTTTGAAGTGACGCAGGTAACTGGGAATGATCGGGTTGAGTTAGCATCTTACCAACTTAAGGATGTGGCTCATATCTGGTATACTCAGTGGAATTAGAACAGAGGTACAGATGCAGCTCCTATTACTTGGGATTGTTTCAGCGAAACCTTTCTGGACAGGTTTTTCCCCATTGAGTTAAGAGAAGCAAGGGCCCAGAAATTTATGAACTTAAGGCAGGGTAACATGATAGTCCAAGAGTATGGGCTCAAGTTTAACCAACTCTCCAGGTATGCTCCTCACATGGTTGCTGACTCCAGGGCTAAAATGAATAAGTTTCTTTATGGGGTGTCAAACTTAGTGAAAACAGAGTGCAGGAATGCTATGTTGTTAGGAGATATGAACATATCTAGGCTCATTACTCACGCTCAGCGGGTTGTAGGTGATGAGCTTAGGGAACAGAATAAGGAGAGTAAGAAAGCAAGAACATGCAACTATGAGTATTCCCAACATAAATCAGGTGGTGGAAATCGCTCGCAGTTTCAGCAGAAGTCTTCGACTCCAGCACCTTCATCAGTCAGTGTTCCATCCTCCAAGTTTTAGAATAATCAGAAAGGTGGAGCATCAGGTTTTAAGTCTCAAGGTAGTATTTCAGGCACCAAAACCTACCCAACTTGCCCTAAGTGTGGTAAGAACCATCCGGGAGAGTATCTTACAGGAAAAGAAGAATGTTTTGGGTGTGGTCAGTCTGGTCATAGGTTGAGAGATTGTCCTTCTAGACAGGGTCAAGGAGGTAATAATGGTAGAGCTCAGTCTACAACTTCAGCAGTCGCCCGACTCGTGAGGTAACTCATCCGCATGCAGTGGCGGACAGCGCCAGAACAGGTTGTATGCTCTTCAGGCTCGCCAAGATCAGGAAGATTCTCTTGATGTAGTCACTGGTATGTTGCGAATCTTTGATCTTGACGTTTATGCATTGTTAAATCCAGGGGATACTTTGTCATTTGTAACTCCTTTTATAACGGTCAAATTCAGTGTTAGTCCAAAAATGCTCCCAGAACCTTTCTCAGTCTCTACTCTGGTCGATGACCCAGTTATAGCTAGATGGGTATACAAAAATTGCCCTGTCACAGTCTCCCAGAAAGTCACATTAGCAAAATCTTGTAAAGTTAGAAATGGTAGACTTCGATATCATTATAGGCATGGATTGGTTACATTCCTGTTATGCCTCAGTCAATTGTAGAACTAGGATTGTTCATTTTCAGTATCCAGATGAACCAATCTTAGAATGGAAGGGTAGTAGCTTAGCGCCTATGGGTCGGTGCATTTCTTACCTTAAGGCTAGAAAGATTATCTCTATCATCTAGTTCGGGTTAAGGTTTCTAGTTTTGAATCCCCAACTCTTGAGTCAGTTCCTGTAGTCAGTGAGTTCCCAGAAGTGTTTCCAAAAGATCTTCCCGGAGTTCCTCCCGAAAGGGAAATCGACTTTGGAATAGATCTCCTTCCAGATACCCAGCCTATTTCGATTCCTCCTTACAGAATGGCTCTAGTGGAGCTTAAGGAATTGAAAGAGCAGCTGAAAGACCTCTAGATAAGGGCTTCATCAGACCTAGTATTGTGCCATGGTGCGCCAGTGTTGTTTGTGAAGAAGAAAGATGATTCACTTAGAATGTGTATTGACTACAGACAGTTGAACAAAGTCACCATCAAAAATAAGTATCCCATCCCCAGGATTGATGACTTGTTTGATCAACTTCAGGGTGCTAGTCATTTCTCAAAGAGAGACCTTAGATCCGGTTATCATCATCTTAAAGTCAGAGATAGTGACATTCCGAAGACAGCCTTCAGAACTCGGTATAGTCATTATGAATTTGTAGTCATGTCATTTAGACTAACTAATGCTCCTGCAACTTTCATGGATTTGATGAACAGAGTGTTCAAGCAGAACTTGGACTTGTTCGTTATCGTCTTTATTGATGATATCCTAATTTACTTTAGGAATGAGGAAGAACATGCAAATCATTTGAGAGTTGTTCTGCAAATTCTCAAAGATCGCCAGTTATTTGCAAAATTTAACAAGTGCGAGTTTTGGTTACAATCAGTTACTTTTCTTGGGCATATTATGTCTAGTGAAGGAATTCGAGTAGATTCCCAGAAGATAGAAGCAGTGAAACAATGGCCCAGACCTACCTCTACTACAAATATCAGAAGTTTCTTGGGTCTAGCGGGCTATTACAGACGGTTCGTAGAAGGATTTTCATCCATAGCCACACCATTGACTAGGTTGACTCAGAAGATGGTCAAGTTTCAGTGGTCAGATAATTGTGAGAAAAGCTTCATAGAATTTAAAACTAGGTTGACTACAACTCATGTTTTGACTCTACTAAAGGGTTCAGATGGTTATGTGATTTATTGTGATATATCCAGAGTCGACCTAGGTTGTGTGTTGATGCAGTGAGGTAAGGCAATACTTTATGCTTCCAGACAACTTAAGGTGCATGAGAAGAATTATCCGACTCATGACCTAGAGCTTGCAGCGGTGGTGTTTGCACTCAAGATTTGGAGGCACTACTTGTATGGTGTTCATATAGATGTGTTCACAGACCATAAGAGCCTTCAGTATGTGTTCACCCAGAAAGAGTTGAATCTTCGCCAGAGAAGATGGCTTGAGTTCCTCAAGGATTATGACATGAGTGTGCATTACCATCTTGGTAAGGCAAATGTAGTAACAGATGCCCTTAGCAGACTATCTATGGGTAATGTAACACATGTTGAGGAAGAAAGAAAGTAGCTAGCAAAGGATGTTCACAGACTTGCTCGCCTAGGAGTTTGTCTTATGAGCATATCAAATGGTGGTGTAATGGTTCAGAATGGGGCAGAATTATAACACCCCTAAATGCTAACAAGAGTCACATGTCGAATTACCGTTGCTTAATTACTTCAATATGTTTTATTCTCATTTTGGGAACTTGAAATGTTGTGATAATTGCTGGCTTGCTTAGCATAAATTGGATCTTAATTTAAGGGATTGTATTGGGGTATTTATGTAATAATATAATTAGAATTATGTATACTTTTAAAAGGAGGTGAAGGATATATAGATATAGGTGTATATGTATGCATTTTGGGCAGCACACAAAACTATTTGGGCAGCCTTGAGGGACAACTGTGATTTGGGGATAAATATGAGTCTATATTTGACATCTCCTCTAGTAAATTTCGGTTCCTTCAGGTCTAAGAACCTTAAAACCTTAGTTAACCATTTGTTCATCAAAATCACAAAGGAAAAACTTGGTCCTTTTGGTTGGAATTCGAGACTCACACTGTTTTTTGGTAAGTAGTCGAAATATGTTTTGTAGCTTAGTAGTATGTATTACGTTTAGAATATATCGTTCTCTAGAACTCATTTTTGGGTGAATAAATATGATTTGGAAAGCTAATTCATATACCTACAAATCTTATGTTTATGTAAAACTCTAATTTAGCTGTTATGGATTTGAAATATGAGACGCAACCAGGACAAGTTCTGTCTAGATTTCGGATTTAGAAACCCTGTATGAACAACTGGTAGTGTATCGATGATATCTTTTTGTATAAAATATATTTTTCGGTGATTCTTGTTGCATTGCCACCTTATGCGATGTACCTACATCTTTCATTAAGGTTATAAAGTCTAGTTTTACCATTTTCCTATTCAAATCTAAGTTACAACATGGGGTACTAGACTGGCCAGAATCACTGTTTTGGGAACATAGTTGCATCTGTGTAGGCTGAGCTTACTTGTGATGATAATCCTGTTTTATTTCGATATTATTGAGATATTAGTAATTAAAAAAGTTATTTAATTGCATTTTTAAGGTCGTATATACTTGTGAACAAGTTGAGAACCTTGATACGTTGGTTGGTCTACAGTTTGAACTCGCGCAGTTGTGTTGGACTATTCTATGCTAAAGCATTGAGGTTTGTGTATAAACTTGTACTTGCACTCTTTTAACTGCTGGTATATATGAAATTTGATCTTGATACCTTGGTTACCTCTTGTCACTTTACATTGTCGTGTTGGTATGACGCTTGTGTAACTCGCCCACTTGTACGGATTATTTGATCACTTGGCACTCTTGTTGGGACCTTGTCCTTCTTGTGGCTGTGACTTTGTCACTATTGGCATGCCTTTTGATTCGTATCATTTGCCATCTTGACTCTGGATTTGTAGTCCATCTTAAGAATGGAAGTTGTCCATTTTAAGTACGAACTAGAAAGCCATTTTTAATATGGTTCTTGGTTCTCTTGATTATTGGGCTTTGACCCTTCTTGATACAGGGTGGCAACCCTTCTTGATACTTGCTTGTGCCGGGTGTGACGACATGAGGTATATATTGGGCGAGCCTTGTTATTGAATCTCTTGGAAAATGGTGCTATGTGCATTCTTGACATTCGGATCTTTGAATATCGAACTTGATACTATTTATATATTGCTACTTGATTTATTTATTATGTTTCAAGTATGCTGCTCATGACTTGAGAAAGGTATCTTGGTGAATTTTGAGGGCTCCGAACCTATAGTTTTACACCACTGAGCTATATGCTTAGCGATAGTTGTTTCTATTGTAGGGAATGATCGAGAGGAGGCGTGAAGTTGGCCATTGGAGATGGAAATTTTGAGAGCCTTAAGGAAGATCACATTTGCATATATGCATCTATATTTTGTATAAACTTTGGGACTTATACATTATGTGGTGTATATTTGCATGTAATTTTGAGGGCTAATCGGATCATGTCCATGGGTTGTAATATAAGTATGGCTACATGTTTTATTTATTTGGGGTGTGTAAGCCCAAGTTTTGTAATATATTACCTTTCCTACTTATTTTGAATGATCGTATTAAGCATAAACCCATTTAGTTTGGGTACTCGGAAGTTGATAATACATATATTTTTTTATATCATTGTTTACTAGCGTGGGGACAATATATGCATAAAAATCTCGTGAGTTATTGGCATATATTAATTGGATAGGGTCATTACAAGTTTGGTATCAGAGCCTAGGTTTGTGGCTCTAGGACTTTTGCTGTGAATTACTTGTATACTTGTTCGCTTTCGAAAAAAAAGTATTATTTGGATTAATTGTTCACTTACATGGGGTTATAATATTTTTATCGCATGTAGAGTGCATATGCATCATGTACATGTCCATAATGCAATGTGATCTTCCCTTTTGAAGGAATTAAGTTATGACCTCTTCTGCTGACCGACCTATGAAAGCTGCTCGTGAAGGTTCGCCTTTGTTTCCCAACCTCATGCACTAGAAGAGGTTGGAGAACCTTTCTCGGATCATTATGTTCCCCACTCTAATGGGTCTGAAGTGGGAAACCATCAGGGTGCAATAGCTACTTCACATCCTCACATGAGTCGTGGTACTTAAGCTATGAATTCTCATTTTCAACAAATGGCTGAATTCTTCCACCACATGGCTGAAGCGATGCATGATACCAACGGAATTAACTTTGAGAAAATGAGAAAAATGGGTGGAGTGGAGTTTGAAGGCACTGTTGATCCCACGGATGCTGAACAATGGCTGGAGCGCATGGAGAGGGTATTTGAGCAGTTAGAGTTTTCAGATGTTGCCAAATTTAAGTATGTTATTTCACTATTACAAAAAGATGCTTATGATAGGTGGGTAAGTGTTCCGAATGCCAAGGTAAAACCTCATATTCTTACTTGGAATGATTTTCTTAGGGAATTTCATATGAAGTATGTCCCACCTGATTATTGTGATGTAAAGAGAAAGAAGTTTTTGAATTTAAGACAACGAGGCATATCTATTGCTGAGTACCAACAGAAGATTCTAAGGCTCTCTCGTTATGCTGGAGGTATTATTAAAGAGGAAAAAGACAAGTGTAGAAAATTTGAAGATGGTTTAAATGATTCCATTAGGAAGAATATGGCGATCTTGCAACATGAGAACTTTTGTAAGTTAGTGTCTGCTGCTTTTACTTGGGAACGACTTGATAAAGAAGAAGCTTGTCGAAATGAAAACAAATTTTGAAAGCTTAGACCAGATTTTAGAGGTCCATCCAAAAGGGAAAGGTTTGATGATTCTAAGGTTGGTAGTATTAACAGGCCACCTCAGCAAAAGCAAAGTAGATCAGAATTTTCTATAGCTAGCACTCCAAATTATGGCCAAGGTAGGTCTCGTGTTCCCACTTGTCCACAATGTGGAAAGAATCATTATGGTACTTGCAGGAAAGCTTCTGGTGCATGTTTCAATTGTGGGAGCTTTGATCATAAAGTGAAGGATTGTCCTAATCCTAATAATGCTACTTCATTGAGAACTAAAGGCTCAGTTCATAAACCTTCTATTAATCCTCCTCGAACTAATGTAGATGCAAGACCTAAAAACACCCAAGCGGTAGGGGCAAGTGGAGCGAATAGAGCTAGTTGACCAAGGGCTATTGCACGTGTTGATGCTATGAGGCAGAGGAAGGATCAAGATGGAAAAGGCGTGGTTTTCGGTAAATTTCACTTATTTGGCTTATGTGTGTTTACATTATTTGATCCTGGTTCTACACATTCCTATCTTTGTTCATCACTTGATCTTTCTGAAAACATGAAATCTGTGAGATTTAATTTTGATGTGCTGGTTGAAAGTCCTTTGGGTTATCAAGTTGTGTGTAATCGAGTTTATCAAGATTGTCCTTTCTTGATTTAAAATCTTATCTTCCCTACTAATTTGATTGAAATGCCTTTCAAGGATTTTAATGTTATTATCGGGATGGATTGGCTTTATAAATATCATGCAGTGGTAGATTGTAGGTCTAAGCATGTGACTTTTAAAGATCCTACATTTTCACACATCATTGTACAAGGTGAAAGATCATTGACATCTAGTATTATTTCTGCGGCCTTGGCAAGAAAGTTGATGCGTCAAGGTTGTGGGGCATACCTTGCTCACATAGTTGATACACAGTTGGAGAGTCCTGGTATCAACGACATACCTGCTGTACGTGATTTCCTAGAAGCTTTCCCATAAAACTTTTCGAGATTGCCCCCGAAAAGAGAGGTTGAATTTCCAATCGAGCTTATTCCTAGATCTACCCCTATTTCTATCACTCCTTATAGAATGGCTCCGGTAGAATTAAGAGAATTGAAATCTCAATTACAAGAACTTCTTGAGAAGGGTTTTATTCGACCTAGTGTTTTTTCTTGGGAGCCCCTGTTTTATTCGTAAAGAAGAAAGATGGCACTCTCAGGCTTTGTATTGACTATAGACAATTGAATAGAATAACAATCAAGAATAGATATTCACTACCAAGGATTGATGATTTGTTTGACCAACTGAAGGGTGCTAAAGTATTCTCGAAGATTGATTTAAGGTCTGGATATCACCAACTACGTGTTAGAGAGAAAGATATTCCTAAAACTGCTTTTAGAACTTGGTATGGTCATTATGAATTTTTGATGATGCCATTCGGGTTGACAAAGGCTCCTGCGGTATTCATGGATCTAATGAATCGAGTATTCAAGTCTTATCTTGATCAGTTTGTGGTTGTATTTATAGATGATATTTTAATATTTTCCAGAAGTAGTGAAGAATCATGTAAAACACCACTGGATTATTTTGCAAATTTTGAAGGAGAGGGAACTTTATGCTAAACTTTCCAAGTGTCAATTTTGGCTTGATGAAGTGATGTTTCTGGGACATGTTGTATCAGCCGAAGGCGTGAAGGTGGATCCTAGTAAGATACAAGCAGTTGTTGAGTGGAGACCTCAAAAAAGTCAAACCGAGGTAAGAAGTTTCTTAGGCTTAGCAGGATACTACAGAAGATTTGTGAAAGGCTTTTCCATTATCGCCTCTCCATTGACTAAACTCTTGCAGAAGGAAGTGAAGTTTAATTGGATTGACAAATGCTAGGAGAGCTTTGAAACTCTAAAATCCTTGCTGACTCAAACACCTATACTTACTCTAACATTTGAAGGGAAGGAGTATGTAGTATATAGCGATGCTTCTCACAATGGTCTCGGATGCGTTTTGATGCAAGAAGGGAATGTTATTTCTTATGCTTCTCGAAAATTAAAACCGTATAAATTGAATTATCCTACCCATGATCTTGAACTTGCTGCGGTAGTGTTTACTTTAAAAATATGGCGGTATTATTTATATGGAGAGAAATGTCATATATTCACTGATCACAAGAGCTTAAAGTACTTAGGTGCTCAGAAGGAGCTAAACCTCCGACAGCGTAGATGGCTTGACCTCATAAAAGTTTATGACTGCACAATTGATTATCATCCAGGTAAAGCTAATGTGGTTGCAGATGCCTTAAGTCGAAAATCCTTCGCAAGTATTTCTTTGAGTCCTTTGCCCTTGCTCCTTGAGTTAAGAGTCATGTATGTTTGTTTCGCACTTGATGCAAATGGTTCAGTTATTGCTAATTTGCAAGTAAAGCCAATATTACTTGAACAGGTGAAAGAAGCACAAAAGTTAGATGAGAAACTTGTAAAAGTGACCCGAGAAGTTCAAAATGGGGAAAAACTTGATTTTACATTAACAGACGATGGTGTCTAATTTTATCAAGATAGACTGTGTGTCCCTAATGATGATAAATTGAGGAGAGAAATACTAAGTGAAGCACATACCTCACCATATGCAATGCATCCTGGGGTACAAAGATGTACCAGACCATCAAAGAAAATTATTGGTGGAATGGTATGAAGAGAGACATTGCGGAGTTCATTTCTAAATGTTTGGTTTGTCAACAAGTAAAGACAGAACATCAGGTCCAGTTGGTTTACCACAACCCTTGTCGATGCCGAAATGGAAATGGGAGAGAATAACTATGGACTTTGTTTTTGGACTTCCTCGCACCCAAAGAAATCATGATGCAATATGGGTGATTGTGGACAGGCTAACCAAGAGTGCTCACTTCTTAGCAATCAGGATGGATTACTCACTGGAGCGTTTAGCCGAATTATACATTAATGAGATCGTAAGACTACATGGGATCCCTATGTCTATTGTATCTGACCGAGACCCACGATTTATATCTAGATTTTGGGGTATGAAGCTTTGGGTATTAAGCTGAAATTTAGCACTTCGTTCCATCCTCAGACAGACGGCAAGTCGGAAAGGGTGATACAAGTTTTGCAGGATATGCTTCGAGCTTGCATTATGGAGTTTGAGGGTAGTTAGGATAAACACTTGGCTTTGATAGAATTTGCTTACAATAACAGTTATCAATCGAGTATTGGAATGCCTCCTTATAAAGCCTTGTACGGAAGGAAATGTCGGACCCCTCTTTGTTGGAGTGAAGTTGGTGACAGGAAACTCATTGGTCCTGAAATTGTGCAACAAACAGACGACAAGGTAAAAATTATCAAGGATCGTCTAAAAATTTCTTCGGATAGACAAAAGTCGTACGCTGATCTTAAAAGGCGTGACATTGAATATCAAGTGGGAGATAAAGTATTTTTAAAGGTGTCTCCATGGAAGAAAATTATGAGATTTGGCAAAAAGGCAAAACTTAGTTCCCGATTTATTGGACCGTATGAGATACTTGAAAGGGTTGGACCGGTTGCATATAAATTGGCTTTGCCACCTGAGTTAGACAAGATCCACAATGTCTTCCATGTTTTTATGCTCAGAAGATGTCGTTTTGATCCATCTCATGTTCTTCCAGTTGAATCTATTGAGGTTAATCCTGACTTGACATATAATGAAGAACCTATTTTAATTCAAGCTCGGGAAGTGAAGAAACTTAGAAACAAGGAAATCCACTTAGCAAAGGTACTTTGGAGGAGCCATTCAGGAAAAGAAGCTACCTGGGAGAGAGAAGAAGATATGAGGACCCAGTATCCTCACTTGTTTAGGGATTAGTGTAAGGTAAATTTTGAGACGAAATTTCTTTAAGAGGGAGAGAGTTGTAACACCCATAAATGCTAACAAGAGTCACATGACGAATTACCGTTACTTAATTACATCACCATGTTTTATTCTCATTTTAGAAACTTGAAATGTTGTGATAATTGCTAGCTTGCTTAGCATAAATTGGATCATAATTTAAGGGATTGTATTGGGGTATTTATGTATAATCTAATTAGAATTATGTATACTTTTAAAATGAGGTGAAGGATATATAGATATAGGTGTATATATATGCTTTTTAGGCAGCACACAACACTATTTGGGCAGCCTTGAGGGACAGCTGTGATTTGGGGATAAATATCACTTTTGAGCCTATATTTTGGCATCTCCTCTAGTGAATTTCGGTTCCTTCAAGTATAAGAACCTTAGAACCTTAGTTAACCATTTTTTCATCAAAATCACGAAGGAAAAACTTGGTCCTATTGGCTGGAATTCGAGACACACTGTGTTTTGGTAAGTAGTCAAAATCTGTTTTGTAGCTGAGTAGGGTGTATTACGTTTAGAATAACTCATTCTCTAGAACTCATATTTGGGTGAATAAATATGATTTGGAAGCTAATTCATAAACCCACAACTCTTATGTTTATGTAAAACTCTAATTTAGCTGTTATGGATTCGAAATATGGGACGCAACACAGGACAAGTTCTATCCAGATTTCGGATTTAGAAACCCTGTATGAACAACTGTTAGTGTATCGATGATATCTTTTTGTACAAAATGTATTTTTCAGTGATTCTTATTGCGTTGAAACCTTAAGAGATGTACCTACATATTTCATTAAGGTTATAAAGTCTAGTTTTACCGTTTTCCTTTTCAAATCTAAGTTACAACATGGGGTACTAGACTGGCCAGAATCACTGTTTTGGGAACATAAATTGTATCTGTGCAGGCTGAGCTTACTTGTGATGATAATCCTATTTTATTTCGATATTATTTCAATATTAGGAATTAAATAAGTCATTTAATTGCATTTTTAAGGTCGTATATACTTGTGAACAAGTTGAGGACCTTGATACGTTGGTTGGTCTACGGTTTGAACTCGCGCAGTTGTGTTGGACTGTTCTACGCTAAAGCATTGAGGTTTGTGTATCAACTTGTACTTGCACTCTTTTAACTGCTGGTATATATGAAATTTGATCTTGATACCATGGTTACCTCTTGTCACTTTGCATTGTCGTGTTGGTATGACGCTTGTGTAACTCGCCCACTTTGTACGGATTATTTGATCACTTGGTACTCTTGTTGGGACCTTGTCCTTCTTGCGACTGTGACTTTGTCACTATTGGCATGCCTCTTGATTTGTATCATTTGTCATCTTAACTCTGGATTTATAGTTCGTCTTAAGAATGAAAGTTGTCCATTTTAAGTACGAACTAGAAAGCTATTTTTAATATGGTTCTTGGTTCTCTTGATTATTGGGCTTTGACCCTTCTTGATATAGGGTGGTGACCCTTCTTGATACTTACTTGTGCTGGGTGTGACGACATGAGTTATATATTGGGCGAGCCTTGTTATTGAATTTCTTGGAAAATGGTGCTATGAGCGTTCTTGACATTTGGATCTTTAAATATCGAACTTGATACTCTTTATATATTGCTACTTGATTTATGTATTATGTTTCAAGTATGTTGCTCATGACTTGAGAAAGGTAGCTTGGTGAATTTTAAGGGCTCCAAACCTATAGTTTTACACCACTAAGCTATATGCTTAGCGATAGTTGTTTCTATCGTAGGGAATGATTAAGATGAGGTGTGAAGTTGGCCATTGGAGATGGAAATTTTGAGAGCCCTAAGGAAGATCGCATTTGCATATAGACAACTATATTTTGTATAAACTTTGGGACTTATACATGATCTATGTGGTGTATATTTGCATGTAATTTTGAGGGCTAATCGAATCATGTCCATGGGTTGTAATATAAGTATGGCTACATGTTTTGTTTATTTGGGGTGTGTAAGCCTAAGTTTTGTAATATATTACATTTTCTACTTGTTTTGAGTGATCGTATGAAGCATGAACCCATTTAGTTTGGGTACTCGGAAGTTGATAATATATATATATTTTTTTATATCATTGTTTACTAGCGTGGGGACAATATATGCATAAAAATCTTGTGGGTTATTGGCATATATTAATTGGAAAGGGTCGTTACAAGAATCTTCTTTGACAGTGGAAGTTAAGGAAAAGCAAGATAGCGATCCGATATTACTTGAACTCAAAGACCGATTATGTGTTCCTAATGTGGGCGAGTTGAGACAGCATATTCGTGCAGAGGCCCATAACTTCAGATATTCTATTCATCTAGGTGCCACTAAGATGTACCGCGATCTGTAGGATGTCTATTGGTGGAATGGTATGAAAAGAGATATAGCATATTTTGTGGCTAAGTGCCCCAATTGCTAGCAAGTCAAGGTAGAATATCAGAAACCATGAGGTATGACTCAAGAGATTGACATTCCTACTTAGAAGTGGGAAGTGATCAACATGGACTTCATCATAGGTTTACCTCGTACTCACAGACAACATAACTCCATTTGGGTGATAGTTGACAGAGTTACTAAGTCTTCTCGCTTTTTGGCGGTCAAGACTACAGATTCGGCGGAGGACTACCAAGCTTTATATTAATGAGATTGTGAGCTTACACGGGGCTCCTTTGTCTATCATCTAAGATAGAGGTCCTCAGTTTACCTTTCATTTCTGGAAGTCATTCCAGAAAGGTCTTGGTACTTAGGTTAACCTTAGCACAACTTTTCATCCACAGACGGATGGTCAGGCAAAGCATATCATCTCAAAAAGGATTGGTAAAGTGGCTTATGAGTTAGAGTTGCCAGCAGATTTCGCAGCAGTGCATCCAGTCTTCCACATCTCACTTTTGAAGAAGTGTGTGGGTGATCCAACATCCGTAGTGCCATTAGAGAATGTGGCCGTGAAAAATAGTCTTTCTTATAAGGATGTACCAATTGAGATTCTTGATCGTCAGGTTAGAAGATTGAGAAATAAGAAAGTCACTTTAGTCAAGGTTTGGTGGAGGAGTCAGTCCGTAGAGGGAGCTACTTGGGAAGCAGAAGCAGCCATGAAAGCCAAGTATCCTTACCTCTTTCCTTCCGAATCCATTCCAGCTTGAGGTAATAGTTCCTCTTCAGTTTTTCAGTCATTCATGCATGAAATCAGTCTTAGTATCATGTTCCTTCAGTCTGTACTTGCATTTTCAGTGTATTTGCATGTTTTTGGAACTCAGTTCAGTCATAAATAAGCCTTCAGTGTTTAGTGATAGGGTTGCGGCTCATTTTCTCCATTTTAGCTAGTTTAGTCTTCATTCGAGGATGAATGATCCCAAGGGGAGATATTGTAACACCTTGAAAACCAGACCCAGAAAAAAATTGCAGAAATATACCTGAAACAGTGAACCACGACAGGGTTCACGGACCATGAAAGGGTCCACGGTCCATAGACCTGCCCGTGGTCTTCACCTGGAAGTCACCAAGCACAGACATCAGACCACGAGTACCTTCATGATCTGTGGTCTTGACGACGGGCAGTGGTAGCGCCCGTAAAGTCGATGCAGTAAACCTCCCTAAACAGCCCCTTAGACCCCCACATCTAAGTGAGGACCACGAGGACCTTCACGGTCCGTGGTCTTTCACACAACCCGTGGGGGAGTCCATGAAGCCTTACCAGTAAGCCCCTTAGCTAGTCCCTCCAGACCACAGCCCAAGTGGAGACCACAGACACTTTCACGGTCCGTGGTCCTTCACACGGGCCGTGGGAGGGCTCATGGACTCAGACCCTCAGCTAGTAGTCACCAAGTCCAAACCACGATCGACTTCACGGTCCGTGACAGTGGCCGTGGTCAGCCCGTCTGCAGTTTAAGTCAGGGTTATTTTGATCTTTTCCTTATTCATTGGACACCTAAACTACATCGTTTTAACCCTAAATTACAAGGTTTTAGTCAGTTTAAGCCTAGAAACATAACTAGAACTTACCTAAGTTAGATCATTAATCAAAACATAGAAAATTAGAAGCAAAAGAGGAGAAAAGGTCAAGCAACCCTAGTTCAAGAATGCAACAAGTTTCCTCCAGTTCCAGCCCTGAAATCGAAGGATTTCTTCATGGAATTCGTCACCAGGTATGTGGGATTTCACTAGTGGGTTCCTTTCACCCATTAGGCCCCTAGTTTTCAGTCAGTTATTTGGTTCCCTTATTATAACTAGACCTATGGTTTCTTGAATGTTAGAATTATTGGGTTCTTAGCTGTTAAAATTATCCAAATCAAATTAGTATGTTAATATTCAATTTATTGCATGAATTCCAGAACCCTAGCTATGTATTTCTTTAGTTCTTGAATTACACATGCTAGGTAAGATATTTCAGTTATTCAGCTATACATGCCTCAATTATTAATGCAACAATATCAGTTTAATTGTTGCATACTCAGTTTGCATGTTCAGTTTGAGCTATCCAATAACTTACAAAAATTTAGTCATAATGTATTAATTACTTAATTAATTGGGAGTAGCATAATACTGAGTTGGACTAGGGTTCAGCGTACCTAAATAGTCCGAGAGCTATTAGCCACGTAGGTTGTAAGTCCCCTCTATGGGCATCATTTTAGTGATCACGCCAGCATGCCTCTATAACTCTGGCAAGGTATATTGGGTCCTCTCTATGGGGCGTATACATCGGACTCCACATTTAGCTCATGTTGTTTTACTATTGATTATTAGTAGCTCCCACAGTTCAGTCAGATTCTATTGCATTGACCATTTATCAGTATATCTAATATTCAGTTTCAATATGTTATAAATTGGTCACTACATTCAGTTAGCTTAACATTCAGTATCTATATCATGTTTAGATTATATCATTGCTTATTTGCTTTGTTCAGTTATATGTTATTTCAGTTTTATTCTATCTACATGCTCAGTACCTTTCAAATACTGAAGCATACTCTGCGCTACATCTTCTCGTGATGTAGATTCAGGTTCTCAGCATCCAGATCACGCTTAGATCACATCCCAATCGTTAGTTCAGTAGCATCAGTGGTGAGTCCTCATTCTTCGAGGACCAGTGACATGTTTATCTTTTCAGTGCTTTTAGTCCTTTAGTTTCAGTTTTGCTAGATCTAGTTAGGGCATGTCCCAAAATTTCTAGTTAGTTTAGAGGATTATTTCATAATGGATAGTTTCAGCTTAGTATTGAGTTAATATCTTCCTTGTATTAAACTCATCAGTTTTCGTTTATCTCAGTTATAGTATATGGGTACGTAGTAACGATAAAAGAAAAATATATAAACATTTTCACCAATTCAAAAAGGGTGAAATGTACATATGCACCACACAATCTTAAGAAATAACAGACTTCCAAAACATAGGTAAAGTTAACATCAACTCAATTCAGCTCCTATGTCAAGTCTTCAGTACTGCTTTCATCTCCTTCGATATCATCACCTACATACAATTAACGAAAATACAAAATAATTTAGCAATTTTGTTGCAAAAGTTCAATGAATTCAGTGATATCTTTTAAAGTTATCACTCTATATCTACAACATGCATATAAATTCAATAAGCTTCAAATGACATCAAGAAAATAGCTTAGTTGTAGGAGATATTTGCATACTGCTTCTGGGAATTATACCAGCTAGAGTCTCTAATCAAGTACAAAACATGGCTGGCTTTTCTTCATTGGCCTACGCAACTACCACATAGTGTTTGATAGACCATCATGTTAAGTGATATCTACTTGCTCATGTCTTAGAATGCCTCCCTACAGTTTTGAGCTGGGAAATTTGGAAGACTAGATGCAAAGCGAGATTTGAAGGATCAAAGGTTTCTACTTACAGAGTTGCAGGTAAAAAGATTGATGATTCTAATTCTTAACAAATATTTTCCATGTCTTAATTTCAGAGGAAGTTGGAAAGAGTTGTGCAGCAAAATTGAAAGAGCAAAGCCAACTATTAACAGATCATGAAGACTGACAATTATAGAATAACTCACTATTTCAGATAAGCTAATGAAGTCGTTAATTTACTAGCCAATGTTGGAGTCATGGTGAAGCATGACATATTCTTTACTGAGGTGTTTTGTTTGCCTAGACAAGTGTAAGTTGCACTGAAGAATGATCAAGATGGCAGGCTTAATATCAGGATCAAAATTAAAAAAAGCCATTTCAGTTTCTAACATGTATTTATGCACTTTTATTTTCAGTTATTTTTATACCCTTCAGGGACATGTTATCTCAGATGTGAGTCTATCTTCGAGCTACATCCAAACTTATAGTCTATGTATAAGGCACTTTTTCTACAAGGATGAAATTTTCATCCTTATTAACCCCCATCATTACAAACACAGTCAATACCTGTCATCCATATCTCCAATGTCATTGTCTTGCCTACAATGACTAGCATGTTAACCAAGTACGCCACGGAAGAGAAGCAGTGATTGCAAGACATTCAAAACACAACGGAATGCTTGCAATCATCTTCAAATCAAAAGACTACTACGTTATGATGACGGAAGAATGTAAGTATACTATCGGGGGTGGAATCTCAGCTGCAAGAACAATCAAAACAGACCACAGACAGGAGAAACAATCTTCATGAATAGGATAATTGTTACAACACTGAAGCTACTGGAAAATCTTATTTAGATTAGCCAGACACTAAAAGGAGGGGAAGAAGTAGGGTTAGGAAAAATGGGAGGAAACACAGAAGCCAAAATCAACCCTCTCAAAAAAGAAAAGAAAAAAATAATAACACAGGCCATTCACAAGACGTGTCTGCTAACATAGGACATTCACAAAAAAATGATAACAAAGGCTAAAATCAACACAGAAGCACTTTTCTGGAACATAAGAGGTGTTAGATCATAGAAGGCCACTCACAGGCTGAAAAATCTAGTCCACATCAACAATATTCAGTTTGTAGCCATTTTTGAACCCGTTGTTGGACAACAAAAGATAGATGGTTACAGAATAGCACGGTACAATTTACAATATTTCATGAATAGCATCAGTGCATCACTAACACTTCAATAGCTGAACATTTCTAGAGGCCCTGTATGTTGTGAGAATGAACTGAAATGGACATAACAAACCACAAATGGGAGATCCCCTAAAAAGTGGTATATAGAATGATGTTAGCTCATACTTAATAACTCATAGTCGATGAGGTTAATCCTAGAAAATACTCAGCTAACTAAATGACCGACAAGGCCATAATCAGAATAAATAGGTAATAACAAAATCGACAAGGATATACTTAATAGTCCCTTATAACATAAATGTTACAGTAGTCCAACAAACATTAAAATGCTACAATGAGAAAAATGAATCGACAATAGAGAACTTTGTTAGGGGAGATACAATAATTTAAAAAAAAAAAACCACTGGAAAGAGTTTTCAGGCTATAAAAGTACGTGTAATATAATCTAAATATGAAATTGTCTCTAGATTCATTAGGCAACGATCAGGAGGGCTGGCTTACAAAACTCAAATCACCATCAATTTAGTTAACAAACTAGTCCACCAGGAAATCGAAAAATACACTTTAAGTGTAGCCAAGAGTATTAATGTTTTCTACTGTCAAAAGAAAGTAGAGTCGCAACAGAGAAATGAAATAGAGTTGCAAGAGAAAGATAAAGTAGTAGTAGTAGAAGAAGAAATAGTCTAAACAGAGATTTAGCGACACTAACCTTGCTTAGTTGCTTGAGCAAAAGTAGTTTCTCTTGGTGAAGGAATAGACAATACTACTAGTATGTTAGGATCAATTAATCCTACATGCTGAAGTTGTGCAACTACATCAACAATAACTTCTTGTCGCATAGTTATCCTTTGTTCCTCCATTTGTATCTCCATTTTTTGCATCATTACTTGCATTTGTTGCACTACATCATTTGTTGCATTTAAAGTTGGTTCAGAATTGTCAACTTTATTTTTCAGAGCTGTCTTTGTAACCCCCAATCCATATAGTCTTAGACATCCCGGATGTTCAGGACCCATGACAACTGAAAATGCATCAACAGACTAACCATTTGTGCTTATTTGCTTTTCAATTTCCTCCATTTCAGCCTAATAAAACATATCCAACAAGCAGTATTGTAAATTAAAATTTAGAATAAATAATTTGTCTTAATAAAAAATATTATATTGACAGTATTCGTACAATTTTATTTGTTGTGTTCTCATTCGATGCTTGTACAAACGATCAGGTTTTCTTGTTCTTGTGACCACAAAGAGCTCCTTAGCAGATACAAATTCCTTTTCTTTTTCCTAGTCACATAAAAAATAGATATCAAGAATTTCTTAAATGAAAGTTAAGCCTAGATAATAAATAAGAGAACACACCAATTTACTACAAATTAAAGCAAAACACTTTTTGCCTGCTGTGTGTGTATTCATTAGCTTTTTCCGATTCTTATATTTGTTTTAGACATTTTCTACAAATAAATGAATCAATAATGTTAACCAAAGGCATATGGGAGCTACATAATGTACTAGACGAGGTAAATGTCTCAATATTTCTTTTTTAACAAATCCAACCAACGAATATGCTTTGTAAGTACGAAAGTTGCTATCATATAAAGCTAAAACCAGTCTGCAGATTACAACAATCAAACTAAGTTTCTCCAAAAGGGCACTTAGTTTAGTGAAACGTTGATGCAAATTTCAGCGATCAAACTTAACTAATAAATAAGTTCTTAAGATTTTTTCTTTTTGAGTAAAGAGTTGAACACGTGACTTTTTATCCTGTTACATTTGTATCTTATCAACTTATAAATGAAATTATTCAGTTTGACATGTTGAGGATAATAAAACTTTATGAAACAGAGAAGAGAATAGCAGAAGAGTTCAGTTAACCTTCTCAAAAAGAAGAATAGCAGAAGAGAAAGTTGATTCCCCTTCATGAAAGAAATTAGGATGATTCACTTTCTTGGAAGCCTTGCACCCTCAATGAAAATGCAGTTGCATGTTATATTGGTCTGATTATCCTTTGATTGTTTTCATTCACTGATTATTTCTTTCTTACTTACTAGCATATCTTTTAGTCAAAGGAAATGTGATAAACATAGATAATAACAGTTACAGCTACCCTTTGGTCCATCATTTATCTTCTTCAAGTCAGAACACAATAGTCACCAATTATCGTCTTGTTGATGAAGATATTGTTACTTTTTCATACACCAGTATCAAATAATAATTTAATAATGAGAAGGAAGACATCCAATGCAAATTTGACAATTGTGTGCTATAGATAGGATCATAGCAACAAGATAAGAGATGAAAAAATGACTGATAACCATTTTTTTTATTTAAATGTTTGCTATTCCCTATAAGAAAGGGCAAAAAAACCCTCCCTAATGTCTCACTCGCAACAACATTTCATAAAGTTTTACTATCCTTAACATGTCAAACAACTAATTAATAATCCAATCGTAGTCAAAAAATTTATCCTGTTACATTTGTGACTACCTGGAAGAAGTAACAAGCTACAACAATATTGCAATAGAGAAGAGAATAGCAGAAGAGAAAGTTAAAGAAAAATAAAGTTCCAGCAGCAACTATATCACAAAAGAGATCAGGAGAAGAATAAGCTGGATGTTTAAGATTCTGAACTACATTTTACCTTGAATTTCTCAGACTTCCAATAGTTAAGGAGCTCTCTATATACTGACATTCTGGAATATGATCAGGCTTTTTTGCCATTCGAATTTCATCAGTCATATGGATCGTAATAATTTATCTTCAAGTCACGTCTATGCCTTCTCCAAGCCTCTCATATTGTTACCAAAGCCCAATCTTTTGCAACTTCAGGAATAATGTATTTCTCCTACAATTTGGTGTCATTTAGTTCACCAATTGAAGTAAAATAATTTTACAAGAAATTAAATATTGGAAACTCCAAACCTTAGTATCATCCCATAAATCCTTTTTAGTATCCATGCTCCTACAATCAAATATATCAAATGGGCAAAGAGTTGCATTTCTTGTCAATGTACCTAGGAAGCTACTTAACTCTGTCACAACGTCTTTAATAGGACCAACCGGTTGATTTAGCCTATTCAATAAGATCAGTTTACGCTCTTTTCGAGCATGTACGTTATGCATTTGCATTTGACCTCTTTTGTTTTTACTGGAAACACCTTTAGCTATAAGAAAATATAAGGAATTAGAATTCATAAATGAATTTAGTAAGTTTCTAAGTTTATATGTTACCTTGTTCTTCAGGTTGTTCACCAGTTAGAGGAGTGACAGAGTTCATTTACACTTGATCCTCTATAGGTTGCTGCTCCTCTACAGAATGACATTAGCTTCAAATTGTGGTGCTACTGGTTGTTGTTCAATCAATTTAAGCAGTTGTCCTTTCTCTAACTCTATAGCTTGAACAATATCATTTGTTGTCAATAACCGTCGTTTTTTATTTTCCAAGAATGATAATGATCCAGGTTTAGCATATGTCTTATTTTTTGCTTTTTTGTTTCTTTTTGAAGACTATTGTTGACTCATGACTATCCAAATCTGTGTAAAAATAAGACAGAAGAAGCCTCTTAGAGCAGAATTTTCAAATGTGAAGAACAAAAACAATGAAAGTGAGAAGAACAAACAACAATAGGATCAGTAGCTGAAGCATATTATCAAGAATAATTCTCCTCTTGTTTCTTATTTGAAAATATTTGCTGGTCAAGAGATCACGTTTCAACCATTCAACAAGGAAAATTCTAGCTCGGGGAAGATGAATAACAAGCAATGGATTCAAACGAAAGTTGATTAACTAATTTATATCTTAACTAGTTTGAAATCTAACTTTCGAGAGCCCGCTACTCAATGGGATTTTACAGAAATGGCAGAAGATGCAAAGAGAAGTATAACAAAGCAATAAACAAAGAATCTTAATAACTAATATATCTATAATATGTACCAACATTAGCAAGAAAATCTTTCAGAACAAATAAGCAGAAATCAAGCAACTAGTAGTAGCAAATAGGCAGAAATCCAAACAGACTCCAATCGACATTCATACTTTATATGATGCAACTCAAAAAGGTATTTATTACTCACTACAAAAGAGTTAAGAAGAGAATGTATTTGAACAAGTTTGGAAGATCCTTTGTCACTCATCAACCTCCATCCAATCTCAATCAGTATCATCAAAGTCATCCTCCTCTTCTGATATTTCCATAATTACATCTTTTGAATGTTGTGCAAGGGCAGGAAGATCAATCATATCAACAGGGAGATATTCTCTCGACCATCTAACATCTACATCGAATACTCTTTCTGATGAATCAATGTCATCGTTAGTCTCTCTCCAAAATGTTTTTTCAATATTAGGACAATTCTCTTCCTCCAAATCATACAAACCCATCGGGACTTTATTTCTTGCATAATATACACTTTTCTCAATTGGGTCTTCCACATAAAAAACTTGATGCACTTGAGATGCTAGTACAAAAGGATCATTCGTGCTGCATTTTTTTATTGAAGTATACCCGAGTCAATCCATATTCATCGACTTCGTTATGAAACCAATCACATCTAAAAAATACAACACTAAAGCAACCCCAATAATCAATCTTAATGATATCCTGAATAATTCCATAATAGATAACCATTCCATCGATAGGATTTTGGTTCCTAGCACTAGCAAAACTATCTGTTGTTGCTGACAAAGTCACTCCACTATTCTGAGTCTTGCAAGGGTCATCCCGTGTCTTTGTATGAAATCTATATCTATTAATGAAATATACAGTATATCTTTTAGCCACAAAATTAGGCCCTTTAGCTAGCCATCTTAAGTGATTGGACACGTCAATATTTTTAACATTATCCCTAAACCAATCACTGAATTCTCTACTATGGATTTGTGCTTTTACCCATGCATTTCCTCTGGTACGATTATCAATTAAATTATTATGTTCCCTGCAAGCATGATATGCAATTTAAACAATGTATATTTATTAATGGAATTTAAAATACATTATCATAACATATAAATGATTTTTAAAAACAAATGACTATTTTATCTTACTTGATGAATGTCTCTACATTTTCATCTCCAGTATTGAACAAAGCATATCGATGAGCTTCAAACCACTCATGATGCTCCATGTTAAAAGTCTTGTCTTTCCTTTTATTCATACTTTCGATTGGATGACCTGTCTTAGGAAATAAAGGTGAAAAATCACCTTCCTCTGTTTGATTGTCCTCATCATCCTCGATTTGATACCTACTAAATGTTGTCTTCACCATATCAGGTAGGTATCTCGAAATAAAGGTCAAACACTCTATAGCTGAAAAACCCTTTACTATTGCCCCTTGAAGTCACACATAGTTCTTTCAGTATAATACATCCAACGCAAATGAGTCAGGCCTTCAAGTTTAATTTCATCCACTAAATGAAAAGGCAAATGTGTCATTATATTAAAAAAGGATGGAGGAAAAATCTTTTCAAGCTCACATTATATATCTATGATTTCAGCCTTCATCTTCTCAAGATCGTTTCTTCATATAACCTTACTACTTATGGATCTAAAATAATTTCCCAATCTAATCAAGACCAAAGATACATTATTGGGCAACACTTTTCTGACAGCAACCTGGAGCAAGTAATGTAATATGAAATGAGCATCATGGCTTTTGTATCCTGATACTCTCATATCTTCAATTTGCACACGACTTCATATATTAGAGGCAAATCCTTTTGGTAATTTGGCATCTTTTAAAATAGTGCAAAATAACATTTTCTCCTCTGGTTTCATAGAGAAACAAGTTTTAGCCAAATTAATATTTCCAGTATCACAATCTTTTACTGGTTGAAGCTCTTTGCATATCCCCATCTCATGCAAGTCATAGCGAGAATTTATATGATCTTTGGACTTTTCAAGTATATCCAATAAAGTCATAAGAAAAGTGTCACAAATATTCTTCTCTATGTGCATCACATCAAGATTGTGCCTCAATTTATTGGTTGCCCAATACGACAACTCAAAAAATATGAATTTTTTTCCATGGACCATTATTCTTTCGTTTTCTTTTCTTTTAGCTCTTTCCAGAAACATTATTGAATTCACGAAGTTCTTCAAGAACTTGTACACCTAATAAGGGAGTAGGTGCAACTTTATGCTCCTCTTTACCATTAAAGGACTTTTTATTTCTTCTATATGGATGATCATGAGGTAAAAATGCTCGATGACCCAAATAACACATCTTACGACTATGTTAGATATATTGGGAACAAGTATTATGATTACAAGTGGGGCATGCCCATTTCCCCTTGGTACTCCATCCGGAAAGCATTGCCAATGCTGGAAAATCACTAATTGTCCACAATAAAGTTGAACGCATCATAAATGTTTGATTAGTTACAACATCATATGTTTCCACTCCCACTTCCCATAGTTCCTTCAACTCTGCATTCAGTGGTTGTAAGTATACATCTATATCATTTCCAGGAGACGATGGACCTGGAATAATCATTGACAACGTTATATACTCCGACTTCATGCAAATCCATGTTGATAAGTTATAATTTATCAACATAACTGGCCATGTGCTATGGGAAATGCTTATAGTTCGGAATGGATTAAAACCATCGCTTGAAAGACCCAATCTAACATTACGAGCATCACTAGCAAAGTCAGGGTGCAAGGAATCAAAATCCTTCCAAGCTTCCCCATCAGCAGGATGTCTTAAATTTTCATCTTTGGATCGTTCAGTATCATGCCATCTCATAGCTACAGATGTTTCAGAACACATGAATATCCTCTGAAGCCCAGGCTTTAAAGGAAAGTACCTTAAAACCGTTGCTGGAATTTTAGTGACCTTATTAGTCAAGTCATCACAAACATTTTTCCATCTAGAAGATCCACACACTGAGCACTTGTCTAACTTTGCAGTGTTATTCCAGAATAACATGCAATCGTTAGTACATGCATGATTATTTTCATAATGAAGACCCAAATCTTTTATTACCTTTTTTGCCTTATAGAAAGACTCGGGTATCTGAGCAAAGGCAAATGTCTCTTTTATCAAGTCTAACAAATCTGAAAAGGCTACATTACTCAACTTGTGAATGCATTTAAACAAGTATAACTGAATGGTGAAATTCAACTTAGAAAAGTTCTTACACCCTGAATACAACTCTTGTTTCCCTTCTTCCACTAATTTAAAGAATCTCTTCGCATCTTCAGATAGTCCCTCTCTTACTCCTTCATGCCTCATGTCATTTGCTACATTTCTAAAAGTATCTTGAAGTACTTTATAAATACCGTCTTGTCTATCGAAAGTTTCATCATCATTGGTTGGATGTGGCTTATTTCTTGAGGAAAACCCTTCTCCATAGAAAACCCATTTGGTGCATCCATGAACAAACCCATGACAAATCAAGTGATCCTTCACCACATTTTGACAATGCCAATAACGATTAAAGCACTTCTTACAAGGACATAATATTTCATCTCCTTGGGAAGCTCGTTCAAATGCCTTATATAGGAAATCATTAACTCCATGGATATACTCATCTGTGGATCTTCGGAGATCCATCCAACTTTTATCTCCAACATCCATTGAAAATCCTATGTTACATGAGCAAAACATTAAACAAAACAATTCATGAGTACAAGCAGTATCAACAGAATTTTACCTTTCAAAGTTTCAAGATATTCTTTTACCTTTTTGTTTTTAACAAAATCATGATTGTAAATGATCTAATATAGGTCATTAGGTAAGTGCAATTTAGTTACATAACCTATACTTTATTTGATAGTTTAATTCCTAAATTTATTCTATAGTACATTGCAGGTACTGCCTTACTACACAGAAAAAATGACAGATTATGGTGACTACTTTGTTTCTTTTCAAGATCACTTGAGCTAACCTTCAAGTTGGTTATGCTTTAAGTCTGACGTACATTTAGATTAATTCTAAACAAAAAATAACCTGATTGCATAAAGTGTGTTGTGAGGACAAATTTAGCATTTGATTTAAGTTGCCTTTAGCTTCAGAATTTGAGAAGCATCTATGCACCTTTTTTGCTTTTCACTGAAAGGTATAGCTCATGAATGTATAATTGTATTCATATATTTTACATTCTACTGCAGGGATGGCAATATTCCAGTTTTGTTCATCCAAAAGCACATGATGAAAAAGTTGAATCTATCTAGCGAAGATGAGATAACTATCTTTTGTTTTGGCAGTTTAGCAATCAACAATTTTATTTACATTTCCTGTAATTCATTATTATGTTGAAGGTTGAAAAAAATTATGTAACGGCATGATTTCCTGTAATTCATTATTTTGTTGGGTGTAATGTTGCTACTGTCAGTTTTAGAACTTGGTTTTCAAGAAATGTCGTGATGAGATCATTTTAGATCACTTTAAAATATTAACCAAACAGCAGTACATATGAAAGTATCCTAGGGTAGTACAGATCATAGAGCTAATGAGCAACAGTAGAATAAATCTAGTGACTTATCTATTGAGTGATTTTTAACAATTAGAGTCTGATCTTTTATCATCTTTTAAAAGATTTTTTTTTATTTTATGTTGTGTTACCTTTTCAAAAGTATATATATTCTTTCAAATAATCACCGAATTCTATATATTATTTGAAATGTAAGGTGCCTTATTTTTCTGATATAAATTTTTGAATGCCATCAAATTATAAATGGTAGATTGATATAATAGGGGATACTACATCTTGACGGCATCTGCTACATATTCATTCAAAACAACTATGATAATATTAGGTGAACTCACTAGGTTGATGAAAGGAGAAATGATCTGGAACACTAGTATGCAGCATAGACAAAGAGTTATATTATGCTTGGCCTTTTCAGGACAAGCTGCTAGTAAAGTTCCGGCAACAAAAATAAAATGTTTCACTTAAAGGGAATGTGAAGTTTCCATACCTTGGAGGACAGAGATGTCGAAAACGTGCTTCTCATCAGCCATAAAACTAGAGAAATCACAATAGTCATAAAGTGATGAAACAGATGCATATATTGTTGTTTTCCAGAACATGGAAGCTTAGGAACATGAAATTTTTCCAACACATAAATAAACATACTAGAACAGTCATTACGTAGATACTATAAAAAATTAAAAGAGAAAACATGAGCAATAGGTTTCAACATCCAAAATCCAATAAAATGGAGTTTTCACCAATTGTTTTATATATATTCCACATCAGTTGAAAACATATTTTGTTCAAGTTAACGTATCATCTATGATAGTAGTTATATCAGTCTACTTTGGCAACATTCATAATGATATGAAAATCAAAATACTTCAAACTTTAGACCAATGAAAATTTTTAGTTCACATAGATAGACCAAACTCATAATGCAAATCAAAATACTCAAAACCCTAGGACAAAATCAACTACAAAACATTAGTTGTTTCATAAAAACAAAATCCAACTTCACAATGATTTTTCACTAAGTCATCGAATCTTCACAAAATTTGAGTTACAAACTCTAAACTACAAATGGATTATGTCAAACAGACCTAAATCAGAACAAATAACATACATTTCAACAAACCCATTTGTTATTCTTTAAGATTTTTTAGAAGCCCTTAAATGGAATTTCTGATTTTGGAAAATAGTACATGTATAACCAAATAGAGACAATGAGGACTTAGAAATCATCTTAAAAATAGTACACCTTTATCTGCAAAAGCTTAATTTTGAAGAAGACTACTTTTGGAGAAGAAGACCACTGAAGATGAACACTTCATACTAGAGAAGAAGACCACTGTAGTTTATCACTGAAACTGATTTCTTCACCGGAGCTCAAAATTTGTTGTCGAAGACGAAGGAGTCACCAATGTTCTGGAATTTTAGGGCTTTGATTTTGATTATTGGAGAAGAAGACCACGAACTCATCGCGTTGATTTTGGTTATTGGAGAAATGGAATGGGTATTTGGAATGTATTTTGTTCACTAAAATAAAAAAAAGTGCGGGTAAATGAAATTAGTGGAGGGAAATAATTTTTTACACATCAAATTCGCGGGTTGGGCAAATTTTTTTTACTTTTCACTTAAACAAACCGTTGCCACAGGTGTTATTTTGCCGCGGTTAATAAGTATGTGGCCATAGATAATCTATAGCGGCGATTATATAGATGATGTCACGGTTTATATTAAGAATTACTCTATTAGTTCTAAGGATATATTGCAACGGTCATAACTGTGGCAACACATACTCAATTGCCACGGTTGTAAAATTGTTGCCGAATAAGCATTGCGGTCAAATTTCTAGTAGTGTATGTGACAGTTTGGATGGGTAGTTTAAATATGGTATGTGAAAGTTTGTGAGGAGTTGACTTTGGATGTGACTAAATAGCTTTATCTCGATAAAAAGCTACTATCCTATTTAGAATTAGTGCTATCAACATTGGGTGAGACCCCGCATATGTTATGGAATGCTTACATGGAAAGAGAGAGAGCCATAGTTCAAAAATTTTGGAGGTGATAATGTGTTTGCTAAGAAGACTTCAATACTAGTGATGGTTAGAGAGTAAGGTAATTGACCAAATGGTTATGATATTTTGTTAGTATGAAGAGTGTTGACTTCAGTGGAATATTGTGAGGAGTAGGTGAGGTTTGATAAATTGAGTATATGAACGATTGTAATGGGGACCAAACTATTTGATTGTGGGTAGCTAAAAATTAAAGAGATGGAGTCAAATGAATAAAAATGTTTGATATGGGCACTATGGAATGAGTATCTAGTGTTATAAAACCTTGGTTTCGTATAGTCTTATGTGACCAGCTTCTTCGTTCTGAACATTATCTAGAGTATGATTCACTGCTTATGCCACACGTATTTTCATATCTATGGGTGAATTCCTAGTGGTGGATCGGGTGTGCCGATCCTATGATTGTCCTCTTGGTAGGATGACATCTTGGGGCATACTTGGACATTTCAGTTATGGCAGATTTGATGTTGTTTTGGATAGTTGAAGTATACCATTGGTCCTACATGCACAACTTTGCTTATGAGAATTTATAGAAGAGTTATAGTTGTCCGACCGTCTTAATATTCATCTTGTCATCGGGGTCACTTTTTGGCTATATGGTTGAATGTGGGGACTATTGGGTCTAGTTCTACCATTCTTAAGGATTGTCTACAATCACAACTACTCATCTAGTGTTTCGATAGTGTTGTTAGAGGTTCTGTATGTTTGGATGTATTAATTGCTGGGTGGTTACTTGATCATTTTCTTGTATAGGTTAGATAAGTTTGATCCTCCCTTGATGAGTACCCGATGTCTAAAGATCACATTTTTACAGCTTAAGCTCGTGAAAAGATTGTGTTGTGAAAAGAAAATCTTGATAAGATCTGTGATGGTTTGTGAATTATGAGTGTGTGGTGGTTGGTTAAAGTTTACTTTTGGTTGTAGCCGGTATCAGTTCAGAATGTTATCTTGGTTATATGAGAAAAGATTCGTCATGGTGGTTGTGTTATAGTCTAATGGGTTTCAGTTTAGATTGGGTTCATGGGTTAGTCTGTGGCTTGATAATCACTCCTGATTTGTAGATCTTCCAAAGTTTGATTTGAAAGTTCAGTTCTTAATAGTTGATCTTGATGGAATGGCCTTAAGGAGGAGCTCACTTAGTGAGATCAACACCGACTAGTAGGTCGTAACTTAGACTTTTGGTAACATCAGTTATTCTTCCTTCTTATTCCTTATGTTCGAGGACGAACATGATTTTAGTGGTGGATAATGTAATGACCCGAACCCGAAAGGTTATTTTTGATAATTTTGAATAGTCATTTAACTATAGTTAATTAATTTGCGGGTAATTTGTTTATTGTTAAAAATAATGTGCCAAGCCTGTATTAAAATAGGTTAGTAGGAAAATTATTATTGTTAATACATAGTTAATTTAGAAAAAAAAAGGAGCAGCAGAAAACTAACCTGCGTGCGGCGTGAACACGGATCAACAGAGGGCAAACTGCTTCACGTAAGGAAAATTCAACTGATGCTTTCAAATTCTGCCTGCATTAATTGCTTGGCTATCCTTTCATTAATTGTTGCACCTATATATAAATATCTAATAATATTATATATCTATTTGGTTATACATAGAACGATAATTAGTGGTTGCCATTTTGGCTCTTAAAATCTAAACAACAAATCTATTTACGGGTTGTAAATTTTGATAATTCTAGAATAAGTTGTGATTAGGTACTGATTAATAATTATGGGATAATGTTTGGAATACGGATGACTGGGGGTTTCAGTTAGCGACTTAAGCTAGGGGTTCGTCACTAATTTTAGGGTTCTTTTAACTCATAAATCAAGTTTTAATAATATTGGTACTTGATTATAGATTTGAGTGATGTTTTTGGGTCTAGATTAGACCAATAGTAATATGAGTGCTGTTAGTTTTGAAAGCTTATTGTGATTATTTATTTGAATAGATTGTATTTATTTGGAAGTCCAACGAAAGAGAAAGGCTCAAGTCACGGAGTGATTGTTCGATTATTTGAGGCAAGTAGATTTCTAAACCCTTGTTAAGTGTATGGAATTCGTGTATTTCCTTGTACAGTGGCGAATGTATGTGCAAATTTTGGGTCACTCGAACCCGTACTCATTCGACTAAACTCGATATATTACTTCTATAATTATTAAAGAATATATTAAATTAAAACTTGTTGAACCCGTTCTCAAGATGGCTTATCTTTAAAGCAATGGTGCACCCGTTTTTTTGAAATCCTGGATTCGCCTCTGTCCTTGTAATATGTGTTTGGGGGTAATGAGACTTGGTGATGGGTTGACTTGTCCACATTGATTAATTCTAATGAAGAAAAAGGGGTAATAAAAGGCAATGTGATTAATTGTTTGTGTGTGATGTGTTGAGAATGATTTCGAAAGGCTTGTTGAATCATTGTTGATGTTATATCATGATTGTGTTGTTGTGAACTGTGCAATGTTATGAAAATGGTCATCTCCTCATTATTTGTGTGAACATATCATTTGCATTGTTCTGAGACATGGTTGTGACAAGTGTTATGTGAATTGAGAAAGAATAAGAAATGAAAGAGGATGTATCATTTCAAGGGATGTATCGCGCACCGCAATGGATGCTATATTTCGAGGGACGTATCAGCGCCGCGATGGATACTATATTTCGAGGGACATATCGCGCGCCGCAATAGATACTATATTTTGAGGGACGTATCGCGCGCCACGATGGTTACTATTATCGAGGGTCGTATCGCACGCCGCAATGGATGCATGGACAGATATGTCCCCCATGGGTCTTGGACTGAGAGACAGCGGGTGTGTAACATTAGGTCAGACATGCATCATTATACTTGACATTGCATTTCATTTCATTGCATTGCACATCTTTATCGTTGATGAACTTGATCTTGTGTGTTGATGATCTTGTGAGTGCCTTTCTGTGGAAGTTGTGATTGATGAATATTGAGCTTGTTGTTGAGGATATGTAATTGTTAAAGTTTTGTTGTTGAGTTGTGTGCTGTTTAAATTGTGAACTGTTAGTTTGGGCTGGTTTTATACAGGTTGTAGTTGTGAAGGTTCGGTTGGGGTGTAAAGAGTTCCCGTATTCTATTCCCTTAGCTTGTGTTTAGAAGCTTACTTGCTGAGTACCGTGTGGTTTGGTACTCACCCCTTGCTACTACATTTTTTTTTGTAGGTTACTAGCTCGGACCTTTGTGATATTTTCTCTTCTCCTTGTCTGAGGCTTTTTGTGGAGGTTTGTGAGGTAGTTGCTTGTCATCTCAACAGACCTTCTTTCTCCTTATTTATGATCTTGTTCTATTTTAGAAACAATGTCATTTGAGGCTTTGTATTTTCTTTCAATTCTAGTGTAATACATTAGAGGCTTGTACACGCGTGACAACCAGATTTTGGGGTTTTTATTAAGTTACTTATATTTTATTTCTGCATTTTATCGTAGTTGTTGAGTTTTAGGCTGACTTATTTTGGTGGGATAAGACGAGTGTCATCACGTCCATTTTTGGGTCATGACACTATGATAGTCTTACTCAAATATTAATTGAGTAATAATATATTGTAAAAGATATGTTGCATATTAAGTATGAATATTTAAGACAAATTTTGTACTTAAATGGTGTACATCATTTATGTTCATAACCTCAAGAGGAAAGGTTATTGGTGACATTTTTTGAATGGATATTTTTTTCTTTTTTGTTGGTTAGATTTGTGTACAAAATTGAGTGAAGTAAGGAATAATATTATTAAAGAAATGTCACTTTCTCCCATATTAAAACTTTGAATATATTTTGAAATGTTTTAATAATATCTGGTCATTTTGATCTCAAAATACAGGTAACTCTATGACAATATATATTAATAATTTAAAAACGCTTGTTCTATGTTCGTTCAATTATAATTATTTAATAAAAACCATTAATTAAGTAATATTAATTATATTTTACAATATCATATACTATATATACGATACACACGTGCCGTGAAACTAATATCTATATATATATCAACTCTATCCATATATTTTTTTTTTCTACTAGAAGATTGAGAAATCACATGCACGAGTTGAAAAAAGTTTGGTTTTTGTGTTGACCTTATTGTTGTGAAGGACTAAGTCCTAACAAAAACATTATGGAATACTGTTCTGCTGTCCTTCATATAGGTCATCATAAAAATCCTAATTTAATGAGCTCACATTTTGAGTCATATTTAATGGGGAATATAACGAACTTATTCAAACTAGAAATTGAATATATATATTTAAGTGAGCAACTAATGCTACAAAGTTTCTAAGAGCATTTAATTTCCACGAAGAAACTTGGAGCCAATTTGATTTAATACTACTCGGTACTTTTTTCGTTCCTATTTAGTTGTTATCATTTTAGATTTTACATCTATGAAGAGATTAGGCAAGATTACCATTGTATCCGTATTTAATATTTTCTATTAAAGTCAAGTTTTCAATCAATGAACATTAATTAATTTATTTTGATTAATTAATTTGACCAATAGACATGAATTATTTACTAGTTTTCTATGTTTGTCAAATTCATATTTTCAAAGCTAATAACTCCTAAGATTGTTTTTATTTAAAAATAAAATCATTATAAAATTTGACAAAATACTAACTTATGGTAATACTATATATATTATATCAACAAAATAATTTATCTATTTGATGATTCCTTCAACATTGGTTGGCAATAAAAAATAAGTTTCTTAAGCCATGCCATAATATTCATAGTGTCACGATCTATTGATTCTCAAAGTAGTAGTCATTGCAATGCCTATCTTCTAGGAGTAATATAATATTATATATTAACCAAAGTCTCTAATATATATATATATATATATATAGTAACACTAGCAAGAAAAAGTCTGATAATATTTAAGGAAATTTTATGACATTGGTGGCACGTTATTGTCGAAAATTGCGTATGTCATGGCAAGTAATTTGAATGAACAAGTCAAACGAGCCAGTTCAAACGAAATAAACAAGTTTACGTTTTGTACGCGGTTAGTGTAAATAATTCTTATATTATCAGATTATATTTATTTATTGTAACAAATAACATATCTTTATGTTTAAGATTTCAAATCATGATATATCATAAGAAAATGTACTATTTTAACTGATTTGATAGTATAAATAATTATTTAGACACGAAATATGAACTCTAAAAAAAGATACTTAAGAAAGTTAAATATGATTAATTAATGCTCTAATTTTCTACTTAAAGACCAGTTTATCGATTTTTGAAGTGTGAAATTGACTTGGAAAGAATATAAGTTTGACAAATAAAAGAAAAGGTTACGTGGGGCTGGTTTGTTATGATGATATTAACGGCGCATAAAGACCATATAATGATATTGATAGGTATATACTGTATATTAAAATGATATTACACCAATGAGCAATTTTAATCATGTTTGTAACATTTGAACCATTCAACAATCAGAGAAAAAAATAAAGACGATGTGTTTTTGTTTACTTTTTTCATTTTTCTAGTTAGAATGGATTAGTCGTACCTATTCAATCAATAATTGTTTATGGCTGACTTGCTATCCACTCGATTTTTGGGTCATAATCATTATGTAGGAGAGATGGTCGAGTGGTTTAAGGCGTAGCATTGAAATTGCTATGTAGGCTTTTTTTTACCAAGACATTTTATAGGGTATAGACTAGGAGTGTACATGACTAGGTTGATTTGGTTTTTTCAAATATCAAATTAAATCATTTGTGACAAATTTTCAAATTTATAAATCAAACCAAACTAATAAAACTCGGATTTTTTGGGTTTTTCAACCTCGGATTTTTTCGGGTTTAGTTTGGGTTTTTCAAATTCCAAACCAAACCATTTTTGTCGAATTCTTAAATTTTTAAATCAAACCAAACTAATTAACCTCGGATTTTTTCCGGTAAAGTATTCAAACAAACATAATTGACTTGTGCTCCAAATATTTCTTTAGTCCAACCAAAATACAACTATTTACGGTGTTTCTTAAGAAAATAACACAATATATGAGATGAGTGATGACACTAATATATTCAATAAAAAATAATAATGAAATTGTATAAAATAAATATTGCAAATTGATAAGCCGTAATAAAAATGATCATAATTTAAAAGTATTAAATCATGCTAAAATAAGTCTAATAAGTATCAATTACATGAATAAACATTAAAAAAAAATAGGCTATGTATTTTAAATGTCTAAACCAATGTAAAACTAAAGAACAAATATTCAACATTATTGTCATTCTTAGTATTGCATTAGCATTAATATTGATTTGATTTTGAATTGAGTTTTATTAGAGTTACTACTATCTATGGACAATAACATTTATTGGACCATTCAAAATTTTAAGTCTCAAAAAACTTTAAAAAATATGTTAAAAGATAAAAACTATGAAAACGTATAAGTACTATTTAGAAATTACATCAAAGTAAATACTTTTATGTTTTAAATAAATTTAAAAAATTATATATATAATATCGGATTGGTTTGGTCTCGGATGACCTTTTTTAGTTAAAACCAAACCAATCCAAATAAAGTTTGGATTTTTTTTCAATACCAAACCAAGTCAAACCACACCATTAGTCAAGATTTTTGTTTCGATTTGACTCAATTTATAATTTGATTCGATTTTCAGTTTAATTTTCTCCATCCCTATGTTTTTTTCCAAAAAAAAAAAAGAAGTTACATCCAAGAGGGGATATATGTCGGGTTTTTGGTCATTTATTCTCTTTTCATGTTGATGAATAAAAACTCAATTTAGATCAACTCATTTTTGTTCATAAATCCATTACTATGAACTATGGTGCATATGTAAGATCTCTTCAGATCTTTTTTTTTTTTCAAATTCACAAGTGAATATTAACATACACACAAAAAGAGAAAAGTGAGAAATAGAGTGCAAATTTTTGCACCTTATTTTCAGGTCTAGCAGACAATTCGCAAATCACAATTCTTGATTTGTTTCTTGTTCGATTAAGCTGATTTTTAGAAGTTTGTTCCTTTCAGCTTAATCATTTATTGAAAATTGACAAAGGTAGATTCAAATTCCTCAAGCTCCATATTTCAGCTCATGAATAATAGCACTGGACACCCTAAGTTTAATTAGTCTCAAAACCAACGAGAAGTATTTACTTTATGCATGTCTACTTGTATATTTGGGGATTTAATATTGTACTTTACTTGTTAATACGACCTAATACATAAAATTTTATGAATTATCAAGCGAGGTAGGAAAATTTGAGCTCGATATTTAATTTTGTTGAAGGATTAGTTTGAGTTTAGATTATGGGGTTTTCATTTATATTACTATAATATATAAGTTGTTTTTTAAAAATTCTTTTTGGAAAAGAGAAAAGATTTTTTTTGATAGGTACTGTAAATGTTTTTCACTTCAAGAAGCTAAAGATTAAAATTACCATCTTTAATTCTTTATTGCTGGTGTGTTATCCTTTTGTTTTGTTTATTTTCATGGGATCTAATCAATAGTATTTAAAAAGAGTAACTACACAAATCCCACTAGTTTAGGTCTTAATTACTAGGATTCGTGATAATTTTCAAATATTACTTCATGTATCATATTTTGTTCTTTGGATACATGTATTTTCGACGAATTTAAAAAGTGAGATACATGTTTTATTAGTTTAAATTAAATAGTTGTAATTGATTTCCTTAATTAAAGAAGTAATTGACTACTATTAACATATTTTCAGCAATCCACCATATCAACTATATCAATTTTTCAAAAAATATCAATTTCCGTTTTTATTTTATCTGTCATGGTGATGATATCTTGAGAAGAAGAGAGTAGAGTAGTCATTGTTGGAATAAAATTGTATGGTGAAATTCTTGAATCAGAAAAGAGAAGAGATAATTAAGTGATAAATATGGAAGGAGAGAATTAAAAAAGAGTGGTTGATTTGGAGTGAAAGAGTAAATTAAGAAGATAATTAATTAATCCTAGTTTTAAAGGACATAGGAATTTGATTGAATTTTAAATAATATATGGTATAAACTATTAAAAGTGGTAATATATGTAATTGTTTAAAAGTACAGGTAATATTAGTATATAAAATAGTGATGTATGTCTAATAAGACAGTTTGTCCAAAAAATTTAAGGGTTAATTCAAAATTTGTTGCAAAAAAGTGATAAAATTAGAAGAGCGATGGGAATATTCTGTCTCAATTTAGTAGGGTAAATGCTCTTAAGTTTTAAGCTCTAACGAGGACACTCATAATATATCATCTTAATTGATGTTGCATTTTTGTGTCTAAGATGAAGACAATTATTAAAAATGGTGAGGTTGCATTTATGAGTCTTAATACAAACCCTCTTAAAAAACACAAATCTTTGATTCAACAAATTAAACATGACCTCTCTTCATGTATTGCACACCTAAGATTAAGTCTACTCGTTTGTTGTATTAAAGATTTCTATTTTTTAAGAGTATTTGGATCAAGACGCATAGAAGTGATCTAGTTATTTTAATTAAAATTTTCAACTAAGACACAAAGTTGCAACCTCAGTTAAGATGATACATGATGAGTGCCCTCATTAGAGCTTAAACCTTAGAGCTTTTATCCTACTAAATCGAGACAAAAATATATTCCTATTGCTCTTTTTTTCATTTTTTTGCAACAAGTTTTGAATTCAATTTGCTACTGAAGAGAGAATTGTTCTTATAAAGAAAAAATTACCTAATTATACAAACATTCCTACTAGATATACCAGATCATTTTATAGTTTGAAGTAATTACATGTTATCTCACTAATTGATATTTTTGTTCATCAAATTTCAAGTCAGATACGTACATCACTATTTCAGATTTCAAGTTAGATACGTGTTGCAAAGATACTATATACATGTATCTTTGATATATATATATATATATATATATATATATACAAATATACATAGGAGAGAGACGACCAAGAGAGGAAAGAGGTGAGCGATAGAAAGGCTAGGAGATAGGAGAGATGCAAGCAAGATAGAAAGGTGAGCAAAGAGAATTAGTTTATCCTTGATTCATATGAATCACGCTTGGACACAATGTGTGTGTGTGTGTATATATATATATATTAAAAAAAATTACAAGAAATTTAACCTGCATGTATTCGAGATACATGTATCTAGCAAAGCAAAGATTTCAAAAATTAAAATGAAAACACGTAATTGGATCCAACACTTTAAAATTTGTGTTGTTCAATTATAAATTGATGGATTCGAATGTGAATTTGAGTGGTTAAACGAAGAGTCGTAGCCCTGAGATTTGTTGATGAACAGGTAGTCAACCACTAGTTTTGATTCAGTCAATCTGAAAATCATATCATAGTAAAATTACAAAGAACAAAGAAAAGGAAAAGTTCCTATTTCAAGCTTGTATTTTACTACTACGTTAGAGGAAATTAAATCGGGACAAGTTATTTTAGACAAATTATTTCATTATGTATATAAAATAACTTATTTCATTATTATGATAAAAATGACATTATAAATATTCTAAAGACTACCAAATATATCAAACCAAACATATAATAAATTAATCTTATATTTTATTCTAAAATTATTATACATTATGTCTCATATTAGGACAATAGCCACATATAAGCTAGGGTGGTCAATCGGATACTCTTCGTCGAAAAATTATTCTTCATAAATATATCACACCCTGAATTGTCTAAACTTATTCCTTTCTGATTTAGGAATATAATGTCTAAACACGTGTAGACGTGGATGATTTTTTCCATGACAAATTCGTGAAATAATTATTTAATTGTAGATTTCTTTTTATATCTATCCTTTTGGAAGTAATAGTCTCAATTTATGTGACTTACTTTTCTTTTTAATTGATCCAAAAAAGAATTGACATATTTTTATATTAAATAATAATTTAACTATAAATTATCTATTTTACCTCACATAAAATAAAACGGAAAGAATACTTTTTTATATTCTCTTTTATGTCTGAATTAAAGTGGATATTATGTATACTTTTTATGTCTGTTTGACCAATTTTAGTTGATATTTGACTTCAATATTTTATAATGTAGAAAATTATTATAATGCCTATTTACTAAATCAGGAGAATGTGCTATTCAAATTATTTGGCATTAGCCCTTGTGACTTTATAGAAGAAAATTAGATAGTTATATATAGAAAAAAATTGTCTGAAGCAAGAATAGAATCGCCTTTGTTCTGAAGGCCTAGTTTCTTTTTTTTCAAAGACGGCTCCTTTCTTTCATCGGACCAATGACTCACTTGTCCAGTACGACTAATTATTATAGGAGGATGCCGCCTCCTTGGGACTAGCTGTTGCTTCGGTTAGTAGTAAGACAACTTTTATCAGGCCGGTCAATTACACTAGTTTTAATTAAATTTTTTTAAAACGGAGGAAAATGCTTAAAATTTTGACAAAAATATAAATACTAATTATGGAAATTGCTTGGTAAGCTTAACCATGTTACAATTAGTAGTTTCACAAGAGGCAAAATAAAAAATACTAATCTATTTTCAACAAATATTAGTCATATAAAAGTTTTCGAAGAAAATTCTTTATCAAGAGTAAATTGACACAAAAATACTCTAATAGGCTGAGAAATTTGAGAAAAAAAACAGATCTGAACATCAAATTAAGCTCTAATAACAGAAAAATGAAAATTAAAAAATAATTAAAATATTGAACCTTCAGAGTGTAGAATCATCATCAGGTCGAGGGGGAGGCAATTGAAGATCTGAATAGCACAGAGAAATAGAGAGAGAGAGAGAGAGAGAGAATGTGTGTGCCTCAGCGAGACGTAGATAGATATATATATGTAGAAAGAGAAAGAGAGAGAGAGAGAGAGAGAGAGATGAAGAGCAGCGAGCAGCAAAACAGAGAAGGAAATTTTAGTTTCAGATTGAAAACTATATAAATCCCATCATGTTTTAATTTGGATCTGTGTTTTCGTTTTCCACATGTTTCCTTTCTCCATTTTCGCCGTTTCAAGCTCTTCTATTCGCTGCTATTTTTCTCTTCACATGCCTTTCCCCCTCTTTACTTGCCACTCATCACTACTACCTTTGTTATATACTAGGGTTTCCACCTTCTTTGTTTTGGAATGTCTATTTTACCCCTCCGCCTGCTCCACTTTCACTAATTATTTCAAAGTACACCGAAATTTTATTTGATTAATTCTTAGTATAAATTTGGATTGAATGACTCTATTAATCAAGACAAATATTATTGGATTTGGGGTGCATGGTCTCTCTCTTTAACATTGGTTCATTGTGATGTTTGGGATCCTACCAAAGTTAGTTTTATGGATGATTATTACTCATATAACTTGAAAGCTTCTTGTGATGCAATAAATTGATCAATCATAAAAAACACAAAATCTTGTCAATTATTTGGCTCTAAAGATAGTCAAGTTTTGTGTCTGAAATATTAGTTCGACTGGCTTTAAGAACAAATATCGAAAGGAACTACAAAGATTAAAAGGATGCATTAAGAGATGATTCAAATTTCAAACAATTCAAAAATTGCAATCACATTAATAGTGGAGCAAATTTGTTCATACTTGATGCATTGCTAACAGATGCTCAATCATATTGCACCAATATCCTTAATCATTTTTCATTTTTAAACTGCCACCTAGTTCAGTTTATATGATCAAAACTACAACTATATTCACTCAGAAATCCTTGATATATCTCGAACCATCATCAGAGATTGAACGTCGGGCCTACACCTGAGATTGAGCAGCATCTCAGCTAAGACGAAACAAAATTCCCGGATAAACTTTGAATCTGTGCTAATTGATGGATGGAAAATGAGTTTTAGCTGACATTATTAGTGCACTTGAGAGATGGCAGTATCAGTTTCATCCATGTCGTTAAAGGCAAATGGTCTTGTCCCACTGTATTGTTTCCTGCAAATCCAAACAAGTACATCAGATATATCAATCATAACCTATTGATCCTTCAATTCTATCAATTCACTTGATGAATCTACATCTGTCTGCCTGGCCAGTTAATTCAAAACTGATGAAATGATACCGACTAGCTGTGACACGATGAAGTAAGATAGATAAACGAGAAGTTACTGAGATAGAAATAGAACAACAAAGAACATATACCAAGAGAAGTCAAAGAAGGATTGAATACCTTTGAGGAATGGAAGATTCTTCTGATAATGCCTTCTCCAGTCTCTCTTCAAATGGCGTTGCATGCCAGCTTACTTTCTGATCCTGCGAAGTCTCAAAGTCATCAGCTTTAAGCTTATTGAGTTGTGTAGCTCAGAGTTGAGATGTGGACTGAAAATAAGGATAAAAGACAAGGCTAAAGAACTACGCAGGACAAACCTCTTTATACTTGTTTGTTGAATTGGGGATCCCATTTCCATCCCACCATTTAGGAGATATACGAGAATCTTCATCATCTTTCCAGTGAGCAGCAACCAATCCAAGTATAGGCCTATCTCCAGGAGTTCTGCCATAATGAACATTGTTACCGCAGCCAGAACTAGTGTGCTGTCTACCCTCGTCTTGATTGATTGAAGATGGTTTCAGCCACGAAGACAAGCTTGCCTCTACCTTTGAATCATTATCAGCTGAAGCTTTTCTTAATCCGGGCGTTCCTAGTTCTGATGAAAAGCTTGCTTCATTTGGCCGTTCACCAGATTCTGTCATGTTACTGGACCATAATCTAGAATTAGAATTTTCAATGGAGTAGGAATCTTCATCAGACAAATCCTTCAACTGCAGTGCTCTATCCACAGGGTTTAAAACTGGATAAACATACTGAGACCTGATCCGAGGAGCTTTTCCATATGCAATGTCGTCTATATGTGTTGGAAAAACAGTTCCTGGTGTTTGCATTTCATCACTTAGTTTTAGTGGGGTAGGGTAGGGCGAATGCTTCAATGCAGAGTAATTGCCAGAAAACTCAGCCTGCTTTGAGTTTTCACTGTCAAGTGCAAATGAAGTACTTTTGGATGAGACTGCAGACAGATCAGACTCACAATCAAAGCGAACAGTTTTATTCATGTACTGGGCACTGGGAGCAAAGATTGGTGAAACCTCTGAAGCCGCGTCTCTATGAGCCTGATTAGCATTAAACTCAATGGATGTCGGAGTGTTAGCAGATGCACTACCATGAATAGAGTTCTTTGGCGAACTTTGACCATTTTGTCCATCCATCATGCAACTACAGAGACATAAGACAACATCAGATGTAAAATAGATAAACATGCTGAATGCATACTTCCCATTAAAATACGAAGGGGGCCTTTAAAGGGGGATTTTTATCCATAAGAACTTCTTTAACAAGATCAACCATAATTATAGGAATTGGCTGAAGACATGCTATATGTAAATTGACCAGCGTCTTTTTTGGTCAGGATTCTACCTGCTAGATGTATGAGTCAAGGAACCAGATTGTTTTTCCAGTTCATTGCTTTTATTAGGTGTAATAGGGTGATCAGGTAGCAAATCCAGGTTGAACTTTTCAACAGCCACATCAGAGAGCCAAGACTTGAATTTTAAAGGTTCAACATCACCTTTTGAAGCTGATAGATCTTTGCATTTAGCCAACCCTTTTCGAATTTCAGCAGGAGTCTCTGGTAAAGTTCCACAAGCTTTAAGGAACTTGGCCTGCATAATAGTTAGACAAATAAAGACAATACAAAATCATCTAAAAATAGGTGGGTAAATCTCAAATCAAAGGTAGCTGGACTAGATGGTTACTATCTGAAGAAAGTTGCAGAAATTATCAGCATCCAAAACTAAAAGAAATATGAGGCCATCGATTAATCACAACAATTAGTAAATCAAAGAAATACAAGAATGCTACGTTACTCGGGCACTAAATGATTTATCACATCATCCATAACATTGGATCCTTTTTTCTGTCAGCAGAAAATTCACAAACCTTCAATGCAGTTCACTATAACTTATACTGTAATTTCCAAAGTGTGAAGTGATCTAAATCCAAACGGAGGTGACAAAAATTGCAAAGGTCACAATGATCAACAAATTTCATCAAAATATTCAAAGGAAAGGTAAAGATTGACAAATCATTGAAATGATAACTAAATTTCACAACAATCAATAGAAGCAGCTAAGAGAAAATTCGTTCAAGAATAAATAAGAATGAATTCACTTTCAGTAATTGGAGAAAGATTTGGGTCCGGCAGGCATGACGCCATCTTCTTAAATTAGAAAATTGGAAGATATAACAGCAAGCAGGATGATGAAATATGATTAAAGAAAAATAAGGGAGAGTAGATAGTCGTCCAGAACTAATAAAGCATTCTCTATTGGTTTAATTCACCACTAGGTGGAATTAGTCCATGGGCTCTCCATTGTTGCCTTATTACCTATGTCAGTTACATTAAGCTTTTTCATCTGCACAAGAGAGCAGGTGCTATCCTACATAATTAAAAATTTCTTCTTTACATAGACAATTTCAGCAATATACCCTGACTGGAAATTTTGAAGTGACATGCACTATTTAACTTTCAGTAAATCAATATCTCCTAGAAATTAAACATAAAAATGACTCCCAAACTCCATTCAAATTTCCTAAGAGTCGAAGTGTTTCAATATACCAGGTGCTAAGAAAAGAACGTCTCTACCAATTGAAGAATACAAATTATAGGTAAGTGAATGACCCCTATGCTATTCATCTTTCATTGAAATGAACCTGTACTATCTTGCCAAGCTTTGTTGAAATGGTTGACTTTGTTAATTGAAATGGTAGAGAGGAAAGGATTTTCGTTGTACTATCTTGCCAAGTGTATTAGCTTATCAAAGGATGTTTCTTCTACTGTATATATCTCTTATATTTCAGCACTTAGCTCTTTATATGTGAAATATACATTAATCTTCTCATAAAAACAGCACTCCTAAGCTCACTAACATAGAAATTAGAACATGAAAATAACGAAATTAGTGGGGTATATCTACTTATCCGTGCAGTTTACTTAAGTTTTATGTAAAGAGTAGTTCATTTAAAGTACCTTTCCTCTTAAAGTAAGAGGAGAATAGCAAGGGAAGTTCCTCCTCCAAAATTTCAGTTGTTTATCTGCTTTTATCAAATTCTCATACATATCCAACTGTTGCAACTTAAATTGAATAGAGTAACTGACAAAGGCTAATTTAAGTGATGAAACTTTAGGAAAACGAACCTGATCCCTGAGTTCTTTCGTGTGCAGCTCAGACTTAGGTGTTCCTGCATCTTGATCAGCCTTTCCAGTTTCGCGCAAATAATCATCCTCGCCTTTTTCTGACATCATCAGCATAAAAATTTATGAACTTGAAAATATTTAATGAACAATATCAGTTCAATTGGTTAATAGTGTGATAATTTATGTAAGATTACTACCTTCAGAATTGAAAAGTGAAGATAATGGACTCCTGTTGCGAGACACCACAGGTTCCTAATCAAATAACAAAAACAGCTATGAGGAATTGTGGATCCCTTCCATATCTAGCAGAGCTACCTGCCTACGGTAGATCAGAAATTCATGGTTTTACAAAGTGACGCTAAACGGCAAATTTCATCCTTATTAGCTACCGAGAAATCAAACGACAAAAAGAAAGATGAAATGTGACAGTAAATCGCAATCAAACAGAACTTCAACTCAAAAACGAGAAATAGTACAATTTAGTAAAAACAACGAATTTTAATCACAGATCATCTGTATCTACCATTTCTATAGGTGAATTGAAAGTCCATAACAAATTCATAAACTAAAAAAAGCATATAAGACAACCTTAGGAGCTAGAGACTGGGAAACGAGCTGAGATTTGGAATCAGGGGGAAGAGAACCATCATTGATACGGAAACAGCCAAAGAGACATCCCATAGCGGCAACAACCAGCACCCTAAACACTCCAAATATATCCCGATTATTCCTATCTTCACTTTCTTCGGAAGGTAATCTAGACCATAACATATTTTCTCAAATGATATATCTCATCCTCCGACTCCGATTACAGTATAAATTGATATGATTCGATTGATAAAGACGGAGTTTATCGAGAAATCTCCATGAAAGTGAAAACCCTAGCTAAAGGTTTTAGTTGAATTCAGAGATTTAAAGAGAAGGCAAAATTATTATTGGTGGGGTGGGGGTGAGGAGTCACTGTATTGAAAGCCCTTTTGGATTTTAGATTTTAGATTTTGAATTTCCAACTGAGAGGGAAAATAGAAAAAGGCTAAAGGCTTTTTTTATTTTTTTTTCTCGCGAGTATGTATTGGATGAAACTCGCTCTTTCTAAGTGACACGTGTCCTGAGAGTATGGAATTGTGAGCCTAGTTTAGTAAGTGTATATTGGATTAGGATTGTCTAAGTTTTTGAAGAAAATTAAAACTATTTTGGGAGGAAAAAGAAAAATTTATTTCAATTACACCTTCTACCTAATTTGTCTGATTAAGTAAGTATGCTCTACCTAATTTGTCTAGAAAATAAGGTGAAAAAAATTGCTCCATCCGTCTATTATTATTAGTTGATAATATTACTAAAGATGTTCGTCCCAGTTAGTTTATGAGATTAATTACTTTTTCTATTTATTTTACGTACATTATTACTTGTTTAATTTTAAAAAATCTAGAGATGATTTATTATTTACTCCCTTTGTCCGACAATACTTGTCCACTATTGATTTTGCATACTTCTAAAGAAACTATAAATAGAAAGGTAATTTTATTATATCACCCTTTAAATATAATAAATATCATGTCTTGAAAAATTTAATAGAGCAATAACTATAATTAATTATTAGGGTAAATTATGAACTAAGTGTAAAATTATTCATTGATTTCATAAAATAAACAAGTATTGTTGGACATTTCAAAATAATATAGTGGACAACTATTGTTGGACATTCCAAAATAGTATAATGGATTACTATTGTTGGACGGAGGGAGTAGCTCGTAATGTATCCTTGTTACTATAATTATTTTCAAAACATTAAATTTATTATATCCAAAGAGTGATAAACACAATTGTTATTCATTCGTTACTTCTAAAGGGTGTGTCAGATCAAATATTGGACAAGTAAAAATAAATAGAGGGAACCCATATTTTGGTAACCCACCCAATATGTCCATATTTTATGGGTTGGGCAAGTATTTTTTTATACAGGTAAAATATGGATTGATACCCATATTCAATAAATTATGGGTAAAATACGGATTAGCCAAATGTGTTAGACTTCCAACTTTCATTCACTCAAAATTCATGATATCACAAAAAATGTTGTAACTTCTCTTCCTTTTTATGCTCTTCTATAAAACTAATTATTCTTCTCTACAATTGAAAATGTGAAGTTTTTGGCCCTCCAAAAAATATATATTTTAAATGTACATTTCTTTTATTAATTATAATTATATTTTTTTTATTTGTTTAATTTTATATTGAAAAACAAATAATAGTGTAAAATAAGCAAATAATGTATTATTACTGACATTCCTTAAAGTGCATTAAGCATGTTTTAGTCCTAAAATGTAAATATTCATTTACTTTGAAATTATAAATATTCTCCCCTTGTTATTACATAAATTTATTTTATATTTAAAAGTTAGAAGGGTGTAAATATGGATAAACTAGTATTTCACCCAATCCATTTGTATATTGAAAAGTTATAGGGGTCTAAATATGGGTAAACTAATATTTTACCCAACCCATTATTATCCAATCCATTTTTACCTATATCAAATATGACAGATTTAATTATTACTCGTTTTATATTGACTCATTTTTAACCCGCCCATTTGCCACTACTACTTCAAGTCAATCCACCCTCTCTCCTAATTATCTCCTTCCACATTTATCACCTAATTTTATCTTCTCCTTCTCGGCCCCGTCATGATTTTTTTCAATCAAAGTTCATTAATTTTGATTTTTCTTAATTTACTTTGATGACTAAAGATTTTTTAACCAAGAATATTGTTAATAGAGATATAACACATATACCACCATTATTAAGTGGAATAAAAATTCTCTCTTTTCAATTTTGTGATGAACTTTTTTTTATCAAGTGGCTTATCTCTCAAAGCTAAGCCACAGATCCAATGATTTATTTGCACAAAATTTCGAACTTTTTCGTAGATTAGAAGAAAAGTTCATATCAATTACACTCAAAAATGAGTGTTTTGTCCGTTTGAAAAGCTAAGCCATAAACTTCCGTTTGAAAAAGGTTTGTCACTCAAAAATGAGTGTTTTGTTCGTTTTGATATTTTTCAAAAACAGTTGTCCCATTTGACATTTTGATTTTAAGAAAAGTGGCTCTTTAATCTCCTAAATTCAATAACAAAGCTTTCTAATAATAGGGCTATTTATTTAGGGAAAATTTTAAAATATACCATTACTTAATTTATATTGTAAAAATATAGTTCAAAACTTACATTACAAATTTATAGCTCGAAACACGATTCGGTATAGAACATAATTCATGTGGTATATAATAATATACAAAATTTTCATATTTTATTTTTTGCAAAAATGTTTAAAACTTGATGTACACTATTATATACCTAATATAAATTATATAAAATTATAAGAGATATTTATACACGTGTATAGTCATATTCAATAATATCCTATTGTATAATTTAAGAACAAAAGAACAATATAAAGAGGAAGACAAGAAGAATATAAGACAAAAGGAACAATATAAGATCAATTTCTTTCTTTCAAGTGTATTCAACATTATTCTTAATACCACTATTTATAGGATTACATTGAAGAATACCAAAGGGTGTCATAAACATTACATTAAACCTTGAGAATTACTACCCATTAAGGAGGAAATAAACCTAGGAGTTATGGTCATCCATTTGGCCATATTATCAACAAACTACCAATAAAGGATGAAATTAATCTAGGAGGTATGGTCATCCATTTGACCACATTATCAAGAACATTACTATTCATAAAAGAGAGAATTAACCAAGGAGTTAAGGTCATCCATTTAACCACCAAAATAAATTACAATACTCCCCCTTGGATGACCATTGATAAATAATAGCCTCGTTAGAACCTTACTAAGAAAAAAACCCTGTGGAAAAAATCTTAGTGAAGGACAAAAGAGTACACATATTTTGTAATACGCTTTATTTGCTGCCTCGTTAAAAACCTTACCGGGAAAACGTACCCATTGGGATGAAACCTAGGTCAAGGGAAAAAGAGAATGGCGCGTAGTTTACTCCCCCTGTTGCAAACATCATTTAATTTCTTGGAGACGACGCATTTCAATCTTGGATACCAACTTTTCAAATGTTGAGGTTGGTAATGCTTTAGTGAACAAATCCGCTAAATTATCAACTGAGCGAATTTGTTGAACATTTATTTCACCTTTCTTCTCAAGATCATGAGTGAAAAAGAATTTTGGTGAAATGTGTTTTGTTATGTATCCTTTAATGTATCTTTCCTTCAGCTGAGCTATACATGCAACATTGTCTTCGTACAATGTAGTTGGAATATCTTTTTTCATAGGAAAACCACACATTTCTTGAATATGTTGAGTCATTGATCTCAACCAAACACACTCCCGACTTGCTTCATGGATGGCTATTATTTCTGCATGATTTAAAGAAGTAGCAGCTAATGTTTGCTTCATTGAACACCAAGATATAATTGTGCCTCCATATGTAAATAAACAGTCTGTCTAAGATAGAACTTTATGTGGATCAGACAAATATCCAGCATCTGCATAACTAATCATTTCTAACTTGGATTTATTAGAATAAAATAATCTCATATCAATGGTTCCCTGAAGATATCTAAATACAAAATATATGTTTGACTCCATTTCAATGTCTCTTTGGTGGGGACGAGCTGATTCTTGCCAATAAGCTTACTGCAAAACAGATATCTAGTCGAATATTATTGGAAAGATACATTACCGCCCCAATAGCACTAAGATATGGAGTTTCATCGCCAAGAAGCTCTTCATCATTTTCTTGAGGTTGAAATGGATCTTTATGTATGTCAAGCGATCTCACAATCATTGGGGTACTCAATGGATGTGATTTATCCATGTAAAATCGCTTTAAAACCTTTTCTGTGTATGTTGATTGATGGACAAATATTCCATTTTTCAAATGCTCAATCTATAGGCCAAGACAAAATTTTGTCTTACCAAGATCTTTCATTTCAAATTCTTTCGTTAAACACTCAACAGCTTTTGAAAGCTCGTTAGAAGTGCCAATGATACTTAAATCATCAACATACACAACTATTATAACAAAATCAGATCCAGACCTTTTTATAAAAACACAAGGACAAATAGGGTCATTTTTGTATCCTTCTTTTAGCAAAAATTAGCTAAGACGATTGTACCACATCCGTCCTGATTGTTTTAATCCATATAAGGATTTCTGAGGCCTTATCGAACAATTTTCTTGTGAATTTTTATATGCTTCAGGCACATTGAATGCTTCAGAAACTTTCATGAAAATATTGTGGTCCAATGAGCCATATAAATAGGTTGTGACAACATCCATTAGACGCATTTCAAGCTTTTCATGAACTATCAGATATATTAGATACTTGAAGGTAATTGCATCCAGCACCGGAGAATATGTCTCCACATAATCAATGCTAGGCCTTTGCGAAAAACCTTGTGCCACATGTCGTGCTTTATATCTTACGACTTCACCTTTTTCATTTCGTTTTCTCACAAAAACCCATTTGTACCTCACTGGCTTGACACCTTCAGGTGTTCAAACTATGGGTCCACAAACTTCACGTTTTTCAAGTGAAGTCAATTCCGCTTGAATTGTCTCCTTCCATTTTGGCCAATCATTTCTCTGTCAGCACTTATTGACAGATTTTGGTTCAAAATCCTTACCTTGTTGCATTATTTCAACAACAACATTATAAGCAAAAATATTGTCCACCACAATATTATTTTGATTCCATTTTTTTCTCGTCGAGACATAACTTATTGAGATTTCTTCATTCTCATTATTTTAAGTTATTTGGACCTTCTCTGTGGTCTTGTCATTTATTATGTCTTGGAGGTCTTCTTGAGCAATTTCCTCTATGAAATGATCTTCATGATCATTTGTTCCTTTTCTTTTTCGAGGATTTTTATCTTTGAACCAATTGGCCTACCACGTTTTAAACATTGTTTAGACTTATTTGCTTTAACAATTTGTCCTACCGGGACATCAACTTGAACTGGAGCATTTGCAGCTGGAATATAAGATTTAGTAACCCTTGGAAGATTAGTAAATGCATCTGGCAGTTGATTTGCAACATTATGCAAATAAATCATCTTTTTAACCTCTTGCTCACATTGATTTGTTCGAGGATCTAAATGAGATAGGGATAATGAATTCCAATCTATCTCTTTTTCCAACTACTTATGTTCTCCCCCTAATGTTGAGTATACTGATTCATTAAAGTGACAATCAACAAATATTACCATAAATATATCTCCTGTCATAGGTTCCAATATTTGATAATAAAAGGAGATTCATACCCAACATACACCCCAACCTTTTTTGGGGACCCATCATTGTGCATAGAGGTGGGGCAATTGGAACGTATACCGCGCACCCAAAAATTCGAAGATGGAAAATATTTGGATCTTGACCAAAAACCAATTGTAATGGAGAGAATTCATGATAACTAGTTGGTCTTATGCGCACCAATATTGCTGCATGCAAAATAGCATGCCCCCATATTGAAACAGACAACTTTGTACTCATTAACTATGGTCTAGCTATCAATTGGAGACACTTAATCAAAGATTTCGCTAGACCATTTTGAGTGTGAACATGAGCAACTGGATGTTCAATTGTTATCCCAGTGGACAAACAATAATCATTAAAGGCCTGAGATGTAAACTCACCAGCATTATCAAGACAAATTGTCTTTATTGCATAATCTGAAAATTGTGCTCCTAATCTTATTATTTGAGCCAACAACCTCGCAAAAGCCATATTGCAAGTTGATAATAAGCACACATGTGACCATCTTCTAGATGCATCTATCAAGACCATATAATATTTAAATGGCCCACATGGAGGGTGAATTGGCCCACATATATCACCCTGTACACGTTCCAGAAATGCAGGGGATTCAATCCCAACCTTAGTTACTGATGGTTTAATAACCAACTTTCCTTGAGAACAAGCAGCACAAGAGAATTTCTTTGATTGAAGAATTTTCTGATTCTTCGAAGTATGCCCATGTGAATTCTCAATAATTTTGCGCATCATATTATAACCGGGATGGCCCAACCGGTCATGCCAAATGATAAAATCATTAGGATTAGTAAACCCTTTGTTTACTATGGCATGTGATTCAACCATACTAATATTTGTACGGTACAATCCAGAAGAAAATGCGGGTAATTTTTCATGCACATATTTTTGCCCCAATTTTACTATAGTAATATAAAGGTATTCAACATTTCCTTCATTGGCAGTCTCAACATAATAGTCATTTTGGCGAACAACCTTGAAACTTAATAAGTTTCTTTGAGACTTACTATAGTACAATGCATTTTTAATATTTAATATCGTTCCCCCAGGTAGTAGTAAGCCGCTCTTCCAGAGCCCTCAATTAATTTTGCACTACCAGATATTGTATTAACATAAGACTTTTTCATAATCAAATAAGAGAAACATTTCCTTTCTCTTAAAATAGTGTGAGTTGTAGCACTAGAAAGAAGACACATATCTCCATTACTCAACTTGAACTAATTGAAGATTGGGGAATTTTATTTATCTTCATAAAATAAAAGTATATCATAAGAAATATGAAAAATCAACAACTTTGCAAGAAAATAATTTTTTTTATCTAAATATAAAAACAACATAAGGAAAAACATAAAAAGCACATAAATAAAACAACATAATTATTTCCCCCAATCAAATGATCAAACATTAGTTTTGATTTCCAAAGAAGTCTTCAACTTCCAAATGAGTAATATCATCAAGGTCATCAAAATCATCATCTTTTAAAGCCAAATTTGCTTCAATATTGTCATCATATTTTTGTGAAGGCCCTGCCTCGGCATCATTTTTATAAGTCAAGTGTGACTCCACCCGAACATTAGAAGAAGATGCACCATTTTTATTTCCTTTTTTTTTTCAAGGAATCTTGATAAAACCTAACAAAATGCTCAACTACTCGACGTTCATTCTTCCAATGCCCTTTCATGCTACAACAATGACAATTGCCTCTTGAAGGATTGCTTTGAGAATCCATATTGTTCTCCCTTTTGTGGCTACGACCACCACGACGATTATTATATCGTCCTCTGCCATTGCCACGTCCACGCACATTATTTTGGCCCTGATTTTTATTTTGTCTTCTTTCAGACTGGCCATGTGCTTCAACCTCATTTGTTTCCGGTAACGGAGCAGTTCCCGTGGAACGGGCCTAATGGTTTTTCAATAAAAGAGTATTATGTTGCTCAGTCACAAGAATGCATGAGATCAACTCAGAATACTTTTTGAATCCCCTTTCACGGTATTGTTGTTTTAATATGAAATTTGAGGCATGAAAAGTTGTAAATCTTTTCCAACATGTTCTCATCTTTTATATCTTCCCCACATAATTTCAATTGGGAAGTAATTTTGTTTACAACAGAATTATATTCACATATAGTTTTAAAATCTTATAACCACAAGTGAATCTATTCATAACGAGCCCTTGGCAATACCGTTGCCTTAAGGTGGTCAAACCTTTCCTTCAAACCAGTCCACAATTCAAGTGGATCTTTCACCGTAAGATATTCAACCTTCAATCCTTCATCCAGATGATGATGAAGGAAAATCATTGTCTTTGCTTTGTCCTGACTCAACGTTGTATTATCATTGGTAATAGTGGCACCAAGACCTTTAGCGTCAAGGTGAATTTCAGCATCGAGTACCAATGACAAGTAATTATTTCCAGAAATGTCAAGTGCCACGAACTCAAGCTTTGATAAATTCGACATGATAAAACTATCATAAAAAATAATTAAATTAGAGTAAAATAAACAATGAGTAAATAATTAAGTAGCAAAACTTTTTTTTCATCAAAGTAAAATTAGCATACAATCTAAATTGATATTATGCCTCACAAATAACAAAAATAACATTTAGTAAAATTGTTTGATAAAATCTTTTCATTAAAAATTAATCAATAGTATAAATAATTCACTTTTTTCATTGAGAACAGAAAACACTAGAATTTGTAGTCCATTCATTTATTTTTTTCACAAAACAATGACCTTCATTTTCTCTTCGCAAAATTGATAAATGGTTAGCCTTTTTTCATTCAATTATAAATAAAATGTAAAGTAGAAAATGTATAGCCACAATTTAATAATTTTAACATTAGATTATAAATGGATACCTCACAAGAAATGTTGTTCAACCTTGAGACTTCGTGCTAATAACGTGTTGTAAAACTTAAGAACAAAACAATATAAAGAGGAAGACAAGATGAATATAGGACAAGAGGAACAATATAAGATCACTTTCTTTCTTTCAAGTGTATTCAACATTATTCATAACACCACTATTTATAGGATTACATTGAGGAATACCAAAGGGCGTCATAAACATTACATTAAACCTTGAGAATTACTACCCATTAAGGAGGAAATAAACCTAGGAGTTATGGTCATCCATTTGGCCATATTATCAACAACATTACTATCAATAAATGATGAAATTAATCTAGGAGTTATGGTCATTCATTTGACCACATTATCAACAACATTACTATTCATAAAGGGGAGAAGTAACCAAGGAGTTATGGTCATGCATTTAACCACCAAAATGATTTACAACATATCCCATATTATACATTATTATATAAAAAATGGACTTCGTCTTCTTCTTTGAATCCAAACATCATATTCATTCAAAAACACCTCAAAAACTATATCAAATCATCAAAAGATTCATATTTAGACTCCTCAATATGTAACCAATATTTTACAATGATCCCCACTAGAAATGAAGCTTATTTGCATAAACTCACTTTTCAACTTTTGAGGTTTCGAATTTTAAGAATGAATGTCTATGACTTCAATGAAATGTCAAAGGAGGTTCGATTGGGCTGTAAGGAGTACCCATGTTCTATTCCCTTAGCTTGTGTTTAGAAGTTTACTTGCTGAATACCGTACTCACCAATTGCTTCTACATTTTTGTAGGTTACTAGCCCGGACCTTCATGCTATTTTCTCGTCTCTTCTTGTTCGAGGCTTCTTGTGGAGATTGTGAGATAGTTGTTTGTCATCTCAACGGACTTTCTTACTCCTATTTATGATCTTGCATATTTCTTTCGAATCAATTGTTTGATAACCATTTTCATCGAAGAAACCATCTACAATTAACAAATCAGCTATTAAAATCTGAAAATTTTAAAATGATTAGAGAATGAAATGTGGAGGAAAGAGAGATTGAGGGTAGGGAAGAGAGGGGAAAGACAAATATCAATAAATTAGTGGATAAATTTGATAAAATTAAAAACTTTGACTTATTCTAACCATGTGTTTGGGCCAATTATACTTTTAAATTAGTATCTCATAAATATATTCTTATAAAATAGTAGTAGCTTAAAGACCAGCCTATAAGAGAATTCACAAACATATGCTCATTTATGTTTATTTTGGCTTAATTAAACATGCCTAAAGACGGTGGAATATCAAGCCTACAGAAAATATATGCTCTTTTAGGGTGCTGGATTATCAAAGTATCTATAATCATGTTGAATATTTGTCATGAGTTTTTTTATTATAATTGGATTTTTTTTTTCCTAAAAAGAAACTACAAAGTTCTGACTAGTCCAGAAAAGATTTATGACTCTATAAATAAAGTCACATTTCTTCTAGCTTGGTAGCATTCACAATCTAGTACTATGGGCTTTGAGAGTTATGTGTAGGGGGAGAAACAGTGAAATCCAAGAATAATGGTGTGATGGTGTTAAAATAAAACAAAAAAATATTATGTTATTTGGAGTTTTCATTCAAATGGACACTCATTAGTCATTACCATTGCACAAGGCATAATTTTTGTTAATGGTGTCCAACTTTAAATATATATCTTTTAAATGTAGAATTTGACATATATACAACACGTAATTTTCCAACGAAGGATGTCCTGTGGCGATAGCTCCGCCCCTGTGTGAACCTTTTTTATTCTGAGTGAATTATGTGAGTTATTTCTTTCAATATTTTATACTCTCGTATTTATATAGTGATAAATTGTTTATCTCCTCTTTTGTATGTAGATTGATTGACCGAACCACATTAAGGGTGTGTTTGTATGAAGGAAAATGTTTTCCATAGAAAATATTTTCCTGGAAAACAAGTTGATTTTTGACTTATTTTCTCATGTTTGGTTGGTGAGTAGAAAATATTTTTTGGAAAAGATTTTTAGTGTTTGATTTATGAATGAAAAATATTTTTGAGAAATATCTTTAATTTTTACTAGAATAGAAAATAATTTTTGAAATTGAAAATATTTTTTAAAGACAAACTTAAATTTTTTTGGGGGGCTGGGGGTATGGGTGGTAGGGGGTGGGTGAGGGGAGGTCTAGCGTAGGGGTGAAAAATTGAAATTTTGAAGTTGAAAATATTTTTTAAAAACAAACTTAAATATTTTTTTGGGGGGTGGGGTTGGGGGGTCGAGGGTTGGGGTAAAAAAGTAAAATTTTGAAATTGAAAATATTTTTTAAAAACAAACTTAAATTTTTTTTTGGGGGGTGGGGAGGCTGGTAGGGGGTGCGTGGATGGGGCGTCGAGGCTAGGGGTGAAAAAATGAAATTTTGAAATTGAAAATTTTTTTTAAAAACAAACTTAAATTTATTTTTTTTGGGTAGGGGTGGCGAGTAGGTGGTTGGATTGGGGGGCGGGGGATCGAGTGTAGGGGTGAAAAAATAAAATTTTGAAGTTGAAAATATTTTTTAAAAACAAACTCAATTTTCTTTTTTTTTTTTTTTTTTTTTTTTTTTGGTGATCGAGATCGGGATAGGGATGAAAAAATAAAAATTTAAGTTGAAAATATTTTTTAAAAACAAACTTAAATTTTTTTCTTTTTGAAGGGGTTGGGGGCTGATAGGGGGGTTGGTAGGGGGCCGATGAGGGGGGGCGAGGGTAGTGGGTGGCGGGTAAAAAAATAAAAAATTGAAATTAAAAATATTTTTAAAAAACAATTTTTAATATTTTTTTCGGAGGGGGTGGGATAGTGGTGAGGGTGGGGTAAAAAAATTGAATTTAAAAACAAGCTTTCAAATTATTATTTTATTTTGGGGGGCTGGTTAGGGGGCTTGTTTGAGGATAGTGACAAAATAAATTGATTTTTTCAACAAAAAAATAATTGTAATTTGAAGTTAGAAGAGAGTTTTGAAAAATATTTTCCTTAAATTTTGAAGGGAAGTCATTTTCCTTAAATTTAAGAAAAATGAGTTGATTTGAAAAATATTTTTCAAAATATTTAATCTAATCAAATATAAAAAAATTGAAAACTATTTTTCGAAAAATATTTTCCTTTCATACCAAAACAATGTTTGTGTCTTTTGATATAATTCAATACTTATACATGAAGAAATCATTTTGATCATTTCCACGACTTACGTGGCAACTTTTACACATAGGAATATGTGTGTGGTCGAAGAATCAGATCATTTCCACGACTTACGTGGCAACTTTTATTTTGATCATTTTGAGACAAATATTCGTACATTACTCACCGTCCCTAATTACTTATTCATTTTTTAATTGATACATTTATTAAAAAAAGGATAAATTTTAGAAATCACATAATTTTAACATGAAATTATAATTTATCCCTCTTTAGTTTGTAATTACATTAATTCCTTAAAAAGTAACACAAATCGAATACATAATATGTAGCTCGGATACATTAAAAAGTATCTCAGACACATTATAACATAAATTGGATACATTAAAAACTAACTCGGATACATAATATGAAGCTCGAATACATTAAAAAATAGCTCGGATACATTATAAAATAAATCAGATACATAATATGTAGCTCGGATACATTAAATACTGGCTCGGATACATTAATATGTAGCTCGGATACATTAAAGAAATAAGGGATTTTAGAGGTTTTTAGAAATAGAAGGGGATATAAGGAAAATATAATACGTGTATTTCAGTAATTTTTCCTTAAAAAAATAATTATTGATATAGTGAATTTACCATTTTATTCCTATTAATTGTGAAGTGAATGGATTTAAATCTTAAGATTTTCAAAAAGTTTTACCTTTTTCAAAGTAATTAATTAAGAGTATAATAAATAAATAAAATTATCCTTTCTTAATTTGTCATAATGAACAAGTAATTAAAAATAATTAAAAAAAAAACATGAACAAGTAATTAAGGCCAGATTGAGGGAGTATTATTTTACATTTGGCATCCTATTATAAGTACTTATTCTCCATTAATTACCTCCACATGTTTTTCCAGGGTTCTCTTCCTTAATTATTGACTTGTTTCCTCGAATAAAGTAGCAAATAAATGTGCATACAAATACTTAATGGTCTTTTACATTATAGAATTACTTTCTTTTATTCTGTTTCATGTTATTTGGTTCATATTAATTTGATGTATTTTTTTATAAAAATTTAAATAAATTTGTATTTTTTTTAAAATTAACTTTATTAATAATATTTTAAAACTCTCAATTTATATATAGCTATTTTATATAGTTATTTAATATTAAAGATAATATATATAAAAATGTATTACTTTCCTAATTTGTTAAAATTGACGAGTAAACTAAAACAGAGGGAGTAGAAAAAAAAATGCTAAGGTGGATAAAAAAATGAAATTTCAGTTTGAAAAAAATAAAAATAAAGAAACATGACAATATTCGAGCAGAAAAGACTTCGTCGACTTAGGTCTGATAGGTCTTTTAAGTAATGACCGCAAAAGAATTGATTGCTTTATTTCTAATATATATTGTCAATTGTCATATAAAAAGGGCCAAAAGAATATAAAAGGTAGCCAGAAGGCATCTATTATATATATATATATATATATATATATATATATTCTGCTTAGTTTTTTTTTGTTTGGAACAGGATCGAACCATCAATAATGAGGTGAAAGTTCATGTAGTAATTCAATTGAGTTATTGTAGTAGCAAAAATGATCTTTAGCGATAATTATAACGATAATAACTTAATTGCTGCTAAGGTAATTATTAGTAACAATTACATTATAGTATTTTCTCTAAATGTTACTAAAGCGTATAGCGACATGCCGACATTGGATTCACTATGCATATTTATTACGACTAAAAATTATTTTTGTTGTACTGATACTAAGATTTCCCTTTCTTCTTAGTACTAGGTAGTTAACTAAATATTCCCTCTGTCCACTTTTAATCGTCATGCTGCGCTTTTCAAAAGTCAATTTGACATATTTTTAAAGTCAAATTAGATTACATTAATTCGATATTTTAAACAAAAAATTTAGATATTCAAAAACTACACGAAAAGTACTATTAATTCCATTTTTTTACACATGTCAATATGATAAAAAAGTACATCGTAAAATATTAGTCAAAGTTATTATCGTTTGACTCTAAGAAAGGAAACTATGACAATTAAAAGTGGACGAAGGTTATATTCATTTTGTTCCTTTTATTGGTCTACTCCGTGGAGCACATACATCGTATTATATTAACTTTAACTAATGCGAAGAGAATCTGTGATGTTCTTTTACAATTTACTTGAGACTCAATGACTTAATCAACAAGAGATAGTTTGAAAAGAACAATTTTAAGCATCATTAATTCATTATACACGGTGCATGGGAGCTAGCTAGTTATATTTATAGTCTATAAATAAATGAGGGGCAAATTAAGCTTTGTCATGAGACAAGTAAATTAAGGAACAAAAAAACCTTATACCAAAAAAAAAAAATTAAAAAAATTGTTGAAGATGGCAGAGGAATTCATCATGAAAACTAACAATGTAGAGATGGAGGAGAAAGAGGAAGCATCTGCATCCAAATCGGAGAGTCCGAGCACCGTTATTCCGAAGAAGAGAAAGCACGTTTCATCGATGATGGCTAAGAAAATAAGGTCATGCTTCTGTTTCTGCTGCCCTAAATAACATTACACCATTTTTTGCCACAACAATGTGATACATATTACCTACTATATGTTTTGTTTCAATAAGATATATGTTTTACTTTTTGGGATGTTATATTCCGTACATATATATTATTTTTCTCATACTCAACTTGTGAACTATACTAAATATATACGTTGTTGTTGTTTGATGTTATGTTCTGTTCATGAGCTCGAGTGCTAAAGATTCTGGTCGTAGCTAGCTAGGCTGAATTATCCCTTTAATTTGTTGTTACTATAATTATATAATGAACTAAGTTTGCAAATAGTTTATTATCTTGCTTCCCTTTATAATTTCTCTAGAATTCCATACGCCCAACGCCTTTTATGGATCAGGCAGAATAATATATTTTAGGGAAAATTGTATAAAATAACAAATTATTAATTAAAATTAAATGTTATAATTGCAGTTTCATTTAATTCTAATCCGTAGCAAACACTTGTCATTCGCCTCTCTCCCCATAAATCTCGCTCGCCACTCTCCCTCGCCTCTCTGACTTTATACAAACACAAATGTATAAATTGCGTTTGTGTTTGTATAAAGCGAGAGAAAACTGTATATACAAATACAAATACATATATTTTCATCCTATACACTTATAATTGTACAAATACATATCTTCCCTACCTTTGTCTTTTCTCTTTTCTCATTTATACAAACACAAATTATACAAATTACAATGTATAATTTATGTTGTATAAAGCGAGAGAGAGAGATTTGATATACAAATATTTTATTTCGATTCAATTGTATACAAATTAAAATTTTATGCAGATATACAAACACAATCATTGATACATATACATAGTAGTTACATATATACAATTATCTACCCGATATATATATACAATCGCTGTGCTTTTATACAAACGAGATGACTGCCTACGATTTATACAAATCTGATGCTCCATAGCAAACATAGAGCACAAATAGCAAAATTGTAGCTATAGAACACTAATATGATTTTTATGTTTTCCTAAAATTTACTCTATATTTTATATTAAGCTAAGAATTGTTTTACTATATGTTTAAATAAGGCTCTATAGCTATAGTTTTTATAATTTGCACTTCATAGTTATAGTTCTATTTAATTTGCTATGGAGGCTGCTATATTTTGCTTGCTAATATACAAACAACACAATTTATTATGAATTTTTCATAATTAGTATACAAATAACTAGAGTAAGCATGTACAAATTCTGCATTTATACATTCATGAACTGAATTATACAAATTCTAGATTTATACAATCAGGAAACTGAATAGCAAAATTTCGCGAATGTATAGCTATATTACATAATATACTCTAGATGTTTGTCATTTCGCCTAATTTTCCCTTTTAATCATAATGTATGGCATGTAGGCAAGTGCAACTTAAATGGGCTCTGAATCGGCCCAACTCCTCAAATGGGCTCTGGACCAGCCCAATTCTATTTAATATAGTTCTGATTTGCTAGGCCTGGCGGCAAACGAGGCCCGATCTTTGACAACAAAGCTGAATGTTTCATTTTAAAGTTTCATCTATCTTTTATCTTCAAATTTAGCCGGTCGATTAGTTCAGAATCCACACATTATATGTTATAAGATATATTCTACAAAATTTATATCAATGAAGGCATAAATATAGTTTTAAAATTAGACGAAACAATATCCTTAAGACCCCCCACAAAAAGGTCCAAAAGCCCCTAGTAAATCTTTTTCTAACCTAAAAAAGAACATTTTTTATATGATTTCTTGTTGATGTTGTTTTGGATAAGGATATGATTTCATTGCAAGCAAACACGACCCAAAAATTGAGGTTATGATGACACACACCTCAAATCCAATTTGGTGTGTAAGACGAAGAATTTAACTCAGATAGCATATGTAACCACACATACAAGATTCTTAGAGTGGAGTCGGACCACAAGTGAAAGAAGAAAGAAAAGAGGACTACAACAAAATTCTCAAAACATAGTATCATAAGCATAAAAGAATTTAAAGTACATCTCAAGTCTCTGAGTCAACAATAAAGACCGTAAATAAAAGATGGAGACTAATGGAGATCCGCAAAGTAGGATCTCACCATGGCTCCGGATACACTCAACCAACTAGATCCAACCGCCACAATAAACACCTTGACTAGGATCTGCATCAAAAGGATACGGGTGAGTACAATTCACATGTACTCAGTAAGTTTGACACACACACACACACACACACACATATATATATATATATATATATATATTTATTCAATGTTATTGGCTTAGAGCTACTTCTTATTACTTTATTCTTTCAATTTGTTTGTCTTGATTTGGAGTACAAGAATTACATTAACTAATGTTTGGTGTGAATTCAAACATAGAATCTCCAATTTCTTGAAATAAAAAAAGTACTACTTAATGTAATTTTTACCCATGAATTTATGTTGTATATCAAAAGTGTAGATAAATCAGGTAACACAACACCCCAATGGGGAAGGAATCGTCCTTACGCACCACATGTTTTTTTCTTTGCGGAACTTCTATTCAAACCATATTTGGACTACTACTGGCGATTGGCTGAAAAGTGTTAACAACTATAATCTATATAATATAATATATTGTTGACCATAAAAATAATTAACAACCAACTTTGGAAAAAAAACCTTATAGACATGACCAATGATATGACTTTTTTTGGTTAATTAATTTGCATTATTTGAATTCAATCCAATCCTATCAAAGGTCTAGACTGAAATAGTGACGAACTAGAAATTTCGTTAAGAATATTCAAAATTTCATATATACATATTAAAAAAAAGTTATATGCTATATAATTTCTAATGAAGAGTATTTGACTGATCATCCGTTACTATATGTAGCTATGCTAGGTAAACGAATACACCAAATTGGATAAATTAATAGTGAGGGGGTGTCGTGGTCTCATTTCTTCCATTGCTTTAACTTTGTTTAGTCAACCACGATTAGCAACTTTTCATTGTATTATATTCTCAAATGACAAGATTGCTATGATTATATAATTATGCGACGTTACTTTTTTGGTTGGTTTGTTCTAAAGTTATGCTAGATTTGTCGCATGTTGCCAATCATCCATCACATATTGTACAATTTATTGTTTAATTATAAGCATATGATTCTAATACGATAAATTAAAGTATGCAAGTGATTGAGACATACGGCCGAAGGATATTATTTGTAAAAATTTGCGAGTACGTTTATATAATTGAACTATTTTTGTTCGTATTTGTATAAGCTGGTTAGTATCAATTGATTTGTATATTTTTGTATAAACTCAAAATAACGAATTTAAACAAACACAAACATCTGAACTTTAAACAGTTATATAAATTATATTATACAAATTACATTATGCAAAAGTTTGTCCATATTTGTATAAACTGGTTAGTATCAATTGATTTGTATTTATTTTTATATAAACTCAAAATAACGAATTCATACAAACACAAACATCTAAATTTAAACAGTTATACAAATTATAGTATACAAATTGCATTATGCAAAAGTTCGTTCGTATTTGTATAAGCTGGTAAGTATCAATTGATTTGTATTTATTTTTGTAAACTCAAAATAACGAATTTATACAAACACAAACATCTGAACTTTAAACAGTTATACAAGTTACATTATACAAAATATATTATACAAACGTACACACTTATACAACCTGAAAAAAGTGGCGACGTAATTATCACTGAGAGTTGGTGGCGAGTGATAATTAACCAAAACTATAACTATGATGACTAATTAACTAGTATAGATTTACTTAATTAACCACGTAATTTACCCTAATTTTTTTAATTTCTTCAATAAAATGATAGAGATTACATTGGTTCACAACCCACGCTCCTCTTATGGGCCTAAAAGAGACCTTCTAGGCATAGGAAGTCCAACTCCTTGACTTTGGGCTTGCTAAAACTCTCATAATTGGGCTTGGCACAATCTCCTTCTCATGCCAATTTTATGGGGCAATTACATAGTATACCTGCCTCTCGAAGTAATACTCCCTTTGTCCAACAATAGTTGTTCATTATTGACTTGACACATCCCTTTAGAAATAATAAATAATAGGGGTAATATTACTATTTTATCCTTCGACTTTATTAAATTTAATGCTTTGAGAAATGTGTTAGATGATAAATAATATTTAATAGCAAGGGTAAAATAGACACAAAAAGTAAATTATCTCTTGATTTTCTAATATGAACAAGTATTGTTGGATAACTATTTTTAGTATAGTGGACAAATATTGTTGGACGGAGGGAGTAACTAATAGGGGAAACTAAGCAAATACCCATAAAAGCAAAATAATTACAAACATATACCACATTCATACCCCCACTAAATAATAACACTATATACCCCAATTAATTTCGCTTAACTGATACTAAATCAGTATCATATAGTATTGGTATCATTAGAACTGATAATGTCACTTAATTGATACTAAATTAGTCTATATATATACTGTATTGTTATCATTAAGGTTACTGTTCAAAAACTACTCATTAGTCAATGATTTTATAAGAGTATATATATACTCTTATAATTGATACTAAATCAGTATAATATCATTAACTAATGAGTAATATTAACCTTGTAATTAGTTCTTTTTCAAAGTATTCACATTTGTTTGTAAAATTCCAAAGAAGTTTTTTAAGGGGTGAATTAATAAAATTATCTTCTTATTATGATTTCTTAAAATGCATATAAAAAGAAAAATGATCAACTAATATATAAGTGTTGATTGATTAAAAAGGCATCCGCAGACGAAATGATTTGAGCTACATATTCAAAAAGATAGTTAGGAAGGCCTTCAAATGTCAAATGATTAATTGATCCAACTGGGAAAACTTTAGGATAATGAAGTCGTTGAAATTAATGACCAATATCTACTTTTCTTTAATTATTTATTCAATCAGTTCCTCCCTAATCTAACATCACATTTTACTAGTCTTCTAAGATTTTATCTACATCGATCGAAATTTTGTAGAATTCTACCAGATAGTTCTGTTCTAGTTAAAGTTCTTGAAGGTTATTCTATTATATTCTATTTCTTTGGAGAGACATTTCAAAAATTTCATAAATTCATGAGTTATTTATAAAGATATTAAGATGTAGTCTCCTATGTTCGAGAAATACGCTATTAACAACTTTCGAATCACGAAAAAATTCAGAGAGAAGAATCAATTGAGGAACAAAATTGTACTGTCACTATCTCAATAAAATATTCTTATTTTTTTTTATTGCAATTTATTTTCTGTTCCTTTAAAATTTGTTACAAACATTAAAAAGATCTATAAAGTACAATGTATAATTTACTAAAGTATTCATATTATATTTTGACTATTAATTAAATGCTACTATAAAAAATGAATATTGCTAATTACTGTTGGGGTTTATTTGCCCTGATTTCTTACCATAAATAAGTTTTCCTTTTAGGAAAATATTTTAATATTTTGAGTAGTCCTTTTCTTGTAGGAAAGGTTTTAGGACTCTATAAATATAGGCTTGTTCCTTCTAACTTAATTAGCATTCACAATGTAGTCCTAGGGTTTTGAGAGGAGTTTTGGTTATGGAGGAGAATTTTGTGTACCTCCTTGTATTCCGAGTGAATTAGTTGAGGTTCTTTCTCTCTATATTTTTGTACTCTCATATTTATAGTGGATTGCTCATCTCCTTTGTGGACGTAGGTCGATTGACCGAACCACGTTAAATCTGTCTCTTTTGGTGTGTTTCTCGTTTGTCTTCTTACTCGTGGTCTTTCGAGGTTTGCTTTGCTAGCTTCTGCATTACACCTGCTTTTTTCGGTCCTAACAATTACTTCAGAGTTTAGACCTCTTTGATACACTAGGATAAAATTGGAAAAATATAATTAATTTTCCAAAGTTATAATTATTTTAGTGCTAAAGAAACACTTATAATGAAATTAAAAAATGTAGATAATAAGCATGATTTTTAGAGGGTTTTTCCTCTATGACTTGTATTGAGAGGTACTAGACAAAGTAGTTATTACGTCTTCTGAATAATCTCCAAACTTAATCCTCAACTTAATACTTTATTTAGATTTCCACACGTTATCCCAATTCACAATAACAATTTTAGACGTGCCCTTTATTCCCCCCCTCAAATTATACAATATTTTAATATTTTATTACTATCTAAATTCAAATAATTAACCGGCCAAAACAATAAAGTCCAAGTAGACTTATGCGAATGTTAATTTCATAATTAAATCGACATATTTATTTATTATTATTCTTTCTGTCTCAATTTTTACGATTTACTATCTTTTTAGTTCGATCCAAAAGGAATGACACATATTTTTTCTTTTTAAAACTCTATGTGACTGTGTCAAGTCAAATTATATCACATAAATTGAGACGGACATGGGTGGAGCCACCCACACCTAAGGGGTGTCAAGCATGACATCTCTTCCCCGAAAAATTACATTGTATATAAAGGTCAATTTTTTTAAAAATAAATATATATACAAGTATTGACACATTTTGATAGAAGATTAAAGTTAAGTCTAGTGGATAAGGGACTGCAAAAATTCTTTGAGGTCGTGTGTTCTAGTTCTACTAGTGCTTTCTAATTATTATTTTTTTACTACAATTGGTACCCCTTACTAATTATTATTTTTACTACAATTGGCACCCCTTAATGAAAATTCTTATTCCACCACTGGACACTGAGAGATTTCTAAAAAGCATTTTTAGTAGAAAAAAAAATGGTTTTCCATCCAGTGTCCGGTACCCACATTGGAGTCCGACTAAAACCAGATTCACGCCAAAAAATCCCACATTGGGGGGAGGGGGTGGTTAAAACTCTCTAACAAAGGCAATTTCGTACCCAAGACCTCTGGTTAAGGATGAATGAATATTTATCACTCCACCACAACCATTGCCAATGTTTTCCATCATTTCAATGATATACCAAAATCCAAACACATCTATACATTAGAAATTCAATGTTATTGAAGGAGAAGCACATTTTTATATGGATTTTCAAACTTTATGACATCTATGTTAGGCAAGGTATGAACTTAAAGGGATCCTCGAATCTAAAAAATAAAGAATGACTCACAAACTCTAATAAACGTTTAAAATGTGCGCCGCATTTTGCTGTATATTACACATAAAAAGATAAATAAACTTTTCAGCAAATTCTGCTTTAATTTCCAATATTTAAAACCTACTAGAAAATTCTTATTCAACAAATTCTTCATCTCTACGTATACTTTTATCAACCAAATCAATTCTCTTTCGTCTTCTTTTTCAGCCCGATATTGGTGTGTATTGAGGTTCAACTAATTGAACTCGAAGAAAGTACTAATTAATAATTTGATGCTTATTTTTTCCACCTATTTTTTTTTTCCACATTTGAAGACTTCAACACAATTCACATTCTAGAATGAAATACATTACATTTTGGGAAGTTGCAATTGAAATTTCGTAGGTCTTTCTCACAATGTATAAATGTTGATTTTATTTTGGATGGTCATCTGAACCCTATCAGTAAAAAAATTATATTGTATATATAAGGTATTTTTCGCACTTTAAAATTTACTTTGAGGTTTCAATTGTTTAAATCCCAAGAATTTTTATTTTCTAAATCTCCTTAGTAATCAAGATTCTGAATCCGTCAATACATATAATAACTGTAAATCTCCATACTCTCTTTCTCAAGGAGCGATAATACATTGTATAAATGTAATTATAAATAATCGAGTTGAAATGCTCGATAGGAAATCGTTTCTCATTAAATGAGCTTTATAAGTCACAAATATGGATTAAGTCATGAATTTCGAATTTAGCATCGTTTGAAAATGGGAACCTATATGTCCTATAGGATGTGAGAAAAAAGTCAGCAGTCAAAGATATCTATATAAATTAAATTCCAATTATAGTTTGGTGAATTATATATCACCATCATTATATGTTAGTCAAATAATTATTTGTGCGGCATTTCCACTCTCTTTTTATCCAAAACATAACTCAATTAATACTCTAAACAATACTTACTTTTTAAAGAAACTTAGAAGAATTTATTTTCCAATTATATTTTCTTGAACATTTAATTTTGTGGGGTTACTTGCATGGAGTTTCTACGTAACTTCATTTTTAAATGGGTTTTATTCGAGGCGGATGCGAATTAGTTGAAGCATCCACGACACTTCATTAGAAAATGTTATTAAACAAGTAATAAAAATATACTAACGTAGTTCACTCTATGATAATTGGATGGTCTCAACCTAAGCACACTAATCAGTGTTGGACCAACGCACCAACTCAACTCATGTATTTCTGGATGCACATTTAATTATATGATCCTTCTTTAAAGTATACACATGTATATATACATATTTTGTCACGAAGTTAACAAATGCATGTGCACCAACTTCCTCAAACATACGTGTGTCCGCCTCTAGGTGTGAATGTGTTCACCCGAACCCTCTCAGCAAAAAGTTATACCGAATATATAAGGTATTCTCTTTTAGTGTATATATAAACTTCAAAATTTACTTGAAAATTCAAACTTAAATCCTAAGCATTATATTATTATTATTTTCAACTCTTTTTAATGAAAATTTTGAATCTGCCATTATGTATAATATCTGTAAATCTCCATACTCTCTTTCTCAAGGAGCAATAGTACACTACACATCTAAGAAATTAGTAAAACTTTTCCCTGAACATATGTAACACGAACCAATTATTTTAGTCAAATCTCACTTATTTAACAATTCATATTATGTATTTAATGTGAGATGAAGTCTCTTCTACAATTTGGACGTCCAAACTTGACTTATTTCTTTAATTTTCTTGCAAACATTAAATGATCACCTAAACCAACGACTTTATTCTTAATCTTATAACATAAGGTACACACAACTAGAGACATGAAAAATATGAAGAAAAAAAAGAATAAAATAAACTTCCACTTTTAAGGAAAATTTTCTATTAAATGAAAAAAAGAATGTTGTGTTCCCATTTTCAATATTATCCACAAACTTAGCCAACTCGATAAATTATTTGCGAGAAAATGATCAAAATGGTCCTGATGTATGAGGGTTGCTTTACATTGATTCTTAATATATTCCACATGATTCATATGGTCCTTAATGTATTATAAAATGTACTCAACATGGTCCTTTGTCCTAAAAGTAACAAATTCATAAGTTAAATTTAACGGTGGGCCACTAAAAAATAAAATACCAAAAGCTCGCTTCTCCTTCATCAGGCATAGCTGAAAAGTTTGGCCTAATTCTTCTCCCTTCTCTCTTCTCCGGCTATTATAATGTTCTAGGCCATCGACACACCGCCGCTTGTCCACCAGCCAGCCGTTGCTCTCCACTTCAGTCCCTCCTCCACCCATCCTCTGTTCCCACTGTTTATTAGCCCTAATACAAAATTAGGATTTCTAAAAAAAAAATATTTTTATTAGTATTAAGTTAGAAAATTAGTTTATTTTTTTACATTGTTATTGATATTATAAGATTTGATCCTATATTTAGAATTGTTAATGTCTCTAGTGAGAGCCAATTGTATATGTGTTCGTCACAATATTTTTTTTTAACAGACCCTGTGTCCCTGTGTTTGAGGCAACATTTTTTAGCTTAAATTTGTCGTAAGGGGTTGATGAAGCATCAACCAAGCAAATTTCATGTTGAAGGATTTTAAGAACGAATTCACAATTTATATAAAACAAGATGAACTCGGTCCTTCAATGTTTATCAAAAGTAGAACTTGACTACCTTTTGAGATCATTTTCTCAATTATTTGCTACCAAACATCTCTATGCTTCCAAATCCTATCTTAGTAACGGAACATTTCGTCACTCGTAAAAATTAAAATTTTTGATGATAAGATCTCGAGATATCAAAAATGAACATGCTGTCAAAAAATCATGAACATCTGCTAGTAACGATTAATGATAAACTACAAAAATTTAATCAAATAAAATCATGTGCAGGAATATTTTTTATTAGGTCAGTGAAATTAATCTATTTAATTTGTATACTTGACATGTGACGATTCTCTAAGCATTTCTCATCGAAAAATATTCAAAAAAGTTGCAAAGTGCAAACTACGGCGACCTACTAAATTAATATATCCACACTATTGTTGTTATATTATTTTAATATGTTGCAGCGAATAACATATTATTTTTATGTTACTTTTTCTATTTTTATGAATATATACTTACTTATAATTATTATTTCAATAATCTAATCATATAAAAAGTATCTTTGTTTTCACCAAAGGGTCCAAAAATGTGGAATGCGTGTTTTGTATGTACCAAGAAATTAATAACTAACATTAGGTAAATAGGCAAAAATAATAATTTGGTTTTTGTTGTTGATCAAAATGTTTCAGAATTTTTTTTTGCAAGAAAATAAGTTTGTTGAAAGTAAAAAAAATATCTTTCTTAGTGAGAATAGAGAAAATAAGCTCATAACTGAAATTTAATATATTGATCGCGTCCTTCACCCCACTCCCCATAGCCCATTCCCTCCATCCCAAATATTATCTAAATTATATATAAATATTATTTTTAAATATAATATGTTTTACCTATATACAAAATATAAATAAATAAAAATTCACTTAGTTTTCTATGCTAATAAGGGTCGAGGGTTCATTTAAATACCTTTCAATAAAACCTTATATTGTTTATTCATAATTAATTTTTTTTTCTTACATATATTTTAACTTTTTTTTCCTCTTCAATTCATGTGTTTTATTTTTTATATTTGAAATTTTTAATAAAATTTTTGACTCCGCCTCTAAATAACATAATTTATAGTGGTAGATGATGGTACACTGACAAGTGAGCTTTATCTTTTTAAAATAATTCCAAAAGTAGCTTTCGTGAAATTCCAAGTTCACCTTTTTAAAATTTCTTCATGCAACATTGAACTTGGCAAAGAATTTATAATTGTGTTGGACACGGCATATAAACATGTACTGTAATAATAAATTAATAATATAATAATAAGATGAGGACCAATTATATATAGATATAGATGGGGTCCAAAAGTAGGCACCGTCTTTTATTGACACGACAATTTATTCATTAAAAAGGAATACTACTACAGCACAAAACTTTCTTTAATTGGTTCACACCTTTCAACCAATTAATTTGCTCTCCATCTTATATTAATCATTAACATTACCAAAATTATTTACCTCAAAATTTTTATCAATTTATCATATCAAGATACCATTGATATTATTCGGGGCGGAGCAAGGTGAGGTTCGTGAGTTCGGATGAACTCAATAGCTTTTTATAAGACCCTATATTTGTACGTGAAAATTAAGTAATAACTTGTGAACCCCTAATAAAATTGATTGACAGCTCAATGGTAAGAAAGGGGAAGGAAATTTAGAACCTCAAACCCCTAATACTGGTTCCGCCTCTGAATTATTACTCTCTCTTTGTTTCAAAATAAGTACATTGTTTTAACGAAAATATAAAAATTGTCCCAAGAATAATAAATAATTATTATTTTAATAATTTAAGATAATGATAATTATTATTTTTCCAATGTTATATTTTTATTTCAAAGAACTATTTTTTAATAAATATTTTCTTTTTCAATATTCTTGCTTTATTTTGTCATTATATACATCAACAAGAACACCAAATATAAGAGGACATTTATATTCTACTATTCTAGGTTTCCGGTTGACGTACAATCATTGTGTTTCATTACATATCAATTAATTATAATTTTTCCTATTAAATTATGCAAGTTCCTCAAATGAACTTCTTTTGGGTGCGTAATTGATAATAGTACTACAACTTTTATTTGACTATTATTTCTTTTGTTTCAATTTATTTGACTGACGTAGATGACTTAGATAAAATTTTAAAAACAAAAATAAAGTAACATTTATTAAAAAAAAAAAAAAAACCTGTGGATTTTTAAGTATGACATAATATTTGACTGGATATATAAATTTTCAAAACATTAAATGAAAAGTTTAAAGTTATATTATTTTCATATTTAAAATAATTATTTTTAAAATGAACTAATGAAGAAATACTGGTAGTACATTCAATCCATAGTATATCTATCTTTTAATTAAGACTAAAATCTAAGAATTCATCTATGTTCATATTGAATAGGCTTTTTTTTTTCTTTGAGATTGAATTGAAAACTACAAAGATTTAAGTATAGCATTCTTAAGTCTTAAGTTTGCATTATATTGTGGCTAAGAGAATTATTAAGATGCATTTTCCCATATCTCTATTTGGGACCAAGAAAATTAATGTAATGCCTTAATATTCAATGTATCTTAATTCCGTGTTACATATACAAAACAAATTTAAAAGTAAATATGGTGGAAAAGGTTATATTATAATTTATACATATAGTACGTATACATTAAATATCAAAAGTCTTTAATTATTAAATGACCATATGTAGAAGTCTTTTCGTAAAGAAAAATTCTCTCCCTAACACTTCCTCCGTTTCAATGTGTTTGGCATAATTTCAAGTACGGTGGTTAGATTAATTAATGTTTGGTAAGGTGTGAATTCAGCTACATAATCTTTAATTTTTTTTAAAAAAAATAAGACTTTCATATTTAGAAACTACATAAAAACTACTATAAGTCATCATACAATTAACAATTCAAAATATCTTTTGATGGTCAATATTGTAACTTAGACAAATAAATTAAAACTAAGAAAATACATTAATTTTACCTTAATATTGTCTTTTAAAAAAAAAAAACATTTTATCCTTCTTTGGGAGTCAAGTAACTAGTATTTTCGATAAGATGATTAAAATAAAAATAAAAATATACAAACATAGTCAAGGGGATTCAATATCTTATACACATACATAAAATGTATTTCAAACTTATCTATACAATGTAATTTTTCAATAAAGCAGATTCGTCCCAACTCCGACCCTGAGATTGGGGTGGGGTGGGGTTGGGGGAGGAAATGGTAAGGAATTTGTGGATGTTTAGGGAAGTCCATAGAGAGACTAAGAAAAGTCCATAATATCAGACTCTACATAGCCGTAATTCTCTTCTTTCTTTTTATGCTTTCAACCTTATATATTTCTATATATATATATATATATATACACACACACTCCAATTAAATTTGGCCAATCCATTTTATATCTTTTTTTTCTGATGAAATATTTCTCAAAAATGAAAAAAAAGTGTTGTAAAAAAATAGGTGTTAGACAATACAAGAAATCATCAATACCTAGACTTAGATGGACACCACAACTTCATGAACTCTTCATTGAAGCTGTTCAACTTCTTGGAGGAGGACATAGTAAGTTTATCAATTAACAAAATTGTATATTTCTTGATCTATATATATTTTTCTTTCTAATTTGATGTTTTTGGCTATATAGAAAGAGTTTTAATAAAGATCATGGGATGATTAGTAGTTAATTATGATGATCTATATTTAGTACAAATTAAGGAGTAATGGTTTTTTGTTTTGATTTATATTATGATAGAAGCAACTCCAAAGAGAATTCAACAGATGATGGCAGTGAAGGGATTGAAGATTTCTCATGTTAAAAGCCATCTCCAGGTAATTCATATACTATTGTAGCTTAGGTTGTTCGGATTCTTAAGGGATGAAGGTGTGTATCAGATCCTTCAAAAGTAATGTTATAACTAGAAATATAGAGGCTTTTCTCGGCCACCGCAAATCTTGAGAAATTTGTTTTATAAAATATGATTTTCCTATTTATTTTTTACCGAACTAGCTCACTGGGATAACACATGGTGAGAAATAGATTCTCACTGAAATATTGTGAAGCTTTCTAATTCTTCCTTGTGAATACACTATTGTTTTTTCTTTACTCATCGATTGAATCAAAATATTTATGGAAATAGCCCTTCAACATATTTCAGTAGAAAATAGTGAGTATTTATTAGTGTGTATTTTTGGATGATTGTTTGATATAAATATTTTTGGATGATTGTTTGAGTTTTTATTAGTGTGTATTTTTGGATGATTGTTTGAGAATACATGCATTATTATTCTTTCTAGTTTTGCATTGTAATGCATATCATTATCAAATTTGAAATTTGTTAATTACAATAGAATTTTCTATTCCTTTTCTTGAAAATAAAGGTTTCAAGAATACAAATATAATCATGATGTTTTCGAAATGAGAAATAAAGAAAATGAAGGAATATTGAAGCACGTTTATATTATGTTTTATGTCGACACTTGCAATTTGATTTCTTTAATAAAACAAGTCTGACATACCTTATTAATTTTTCAAAGCATAAAAGGGAAGATTAATTAACTTGATCTAAACTTAAGAATGCATATTTTGAGTGAAAGTTAATAAGTATGTACACAAAGTTTTAATTTAATTCCTGGAATATAACAACCGAATTGGTAATTTTATTTCAGAAAAGATTCCATATACATTTTTTTTGTGTGTGTGTGTGTGTGTTTTTTTTTTTTTTCAATTATAGACTTTTTTTAAGAAACAAGAATATTTTATTAAAATAATATGGGTATAATTCTGTTTCTCCTTTGATTTTTATCTCACAATTTTTTCCATGATTCGAAGGTCATTAGTGACGTATTTCTCGAACTAGGATGATTAGGATTTCTCTGTGATTTGAGGGTCGTTAGTGGCGTATTTCTTGAACTAGAATGATTTGGATTGGACTTGTGAATCTTCTTGAACTATTTAATTATCAAGAAAAGTCTAATATATTTTGATCTCTTTATGAATACCGTATGAATTTGCGGAATATTGGAGAGGATTATTATAGACTTTTAGTTTAGCACATGATGCTTAAAATTAGATAAGTGATTAGGTTAGGTATATATGAAGCCCTAGTGCCCTACTATTACTAAATAAGAAAAAAACTTAAAGTTTGAAATCCAGTCTACTAATGAGCTGTTCCATTCTAAGCCATGCATAATTTCCTTATTAAAAATAACACTTTTGTGTTTTATGTTAACTAATTAATTAATTGTTTGATGTATAATTGAAAATCAGATGTACAGAAACTTGAAGGAGAGAGGCAACCTCAATATTGTTAAGTCTGTGAACAACTTCCATGAAGAGACACCACAATTTTCATGGTCTTCCCCATATGAGTAAGTCTCTAAATATATATATATATATATATATAATCTTGATCAGAAATCTCGAGTTCGAGCTTTTAGAATAAAAATATTCTTATAGGGATTGGAGCACTTCTTCCCTTTTCAATACGTACATATATGGTGAGAATCTGAATTAAATAGAAACACAGCACGAGTGGAAACAAAAAAAAAATATACTATAATTCAAAACTAAATATTTAAAAGGAGGCAGAAAATAACACATACATTAAGAATGCAAATTGCAAATTACTTATTTAATTGTATAATACCTAAATTTATATAAAATGTACAGAGGGAGAGTATTTAGATTAATCATTTTTTTTAAATCATTACTGTTTCCTTTCCTTTTTTTCCTAATATATGAATTTAAATTCCATTTATTTGACTGCAGAAGGAAAGACCTAGATGATAAATGCATTTCATTAATTATTGCATTATTAGCTTTACCAAAACACTATGACTTTTGGTTATGAATAATAATATTCCAGCTAGTGTTCACTGAATCAGCTAAACTACAATTAATCAACTCTAATGTAAATATTTCCATAGACTTTGAGATGATATTTCTACCTAATTTGTCACTTTTTTTGGTAAAGAAATTAAAGAAGAAGAAAAGACAAATATTTGATTTCTATGGTCAAACGTCTATTTAAATTCAAATATGTGCTAGAAAGTCTGACGTTTAAAGTAAAACGCTTCTCAAAAAAGGCGACTCAATCATGTTGGTATCATTTAATTTTTTATTATACTTTTGCAGGCATGTGAGTGAAACAATATTAGAACATGGTCCTTCAAAGAGCAGCAAACAAATAGACCCTGGAAGTGATAAATTCCCCAATTACAAAGCAATAATCAATGCATATATTGCTGAAAATAATATATATTGCTATGACTACCAGGTAATTTGATGATTTTCCTTAATTTCTAGTTATTTGTTTCCTATACTTTATTTGAAGACAACTTGGTTACATTACTATTGACGCATGGAATGATTGGGATTCTTTCCTTAATTAAAGGTCTTAATCAGTTCAAATATTAGAAACAAATTTTTTTTGAGCGAAGAACGTTTTACCCTTAATTAAAGATCTTGATCGAGCTCAAATACTAGAAACGATTTATTTTTTTAAGTGAGGAGCATTTTACCCTCCTTATTGGGTGGAGTCCACTCGTTAAATATAAGTTTATATTTTAAAATGCACTAACATTGCAACAAAAAGTATAAGGTCAGAATTCATAATTTTATAAACGGAAAAGGGCAAAATGTGTAAGCTATGTAAAATTGAACAAAAAGTCCCTCAATATTTTTGTCTAAAAATGTTTTCTACCGTTAATAATTTGGTCCAAAAATATTACTATGTTACTTAATGGGTCAAAAATAAATATTTCCTAATGGACAAAACTATTAACTGAACGCATTTTTGTTCAATTTCTCATAGTTCAAAAGCTTTATATATATATATATATATATATATACTTTTCCATTTTATAAATACAATAAATTCAATACTAAAATCGTCTTAAAAGTTAAATTCATGGAGCTTAAATCTCGAATCCAAATAATATATTAAATGTCATTTTAATTAATTTATTTTTTGTGTGAATTCAGGAAGCACAAGGAAGTTTAAATAGTGGAATGACAAAGGAAGAAGAAGAAGATGATGGTGGTGGTCCAATTAGTAGTGAAATTTGTGAGTTTCCACATGAAAGGGAGATCAATTTTTGGCCTTTGAATGATTATAATCATCAAAATTCGCAAAATGATTCCTCCACAAAGCAAGTTTTGAAATCTACAAAGGACGATCCTCACGTTAACCTAGACTTATCTATCTCTTCATATTTCTATTGTTAAAATAAAATTATGATCGTCTGATTGGTGGGATAAGAATAATAGTTTTAAGATATTCTATTATATGAGATTATTTTATTCTTCGTTTGATAATAGTTATTATTTAGTCACAAGAATATTTTATCTATTTCATCTCACCAATCAAACGATCCTTTAAGTAGTCCCTCTAGCTAGCTAATCTTGTATTTTATATACATTAATGTGGGATATCAATAATGCTGGCATTTGTATCTACGCGCCCAGTAATTTTTGTATGAATCATTAACAAAGAAATTTTAGTCGATTAATTATTTAATTCTTACTATTTGTTCCTTCCTCTTCACACATTTTTTCTAAATAGAAAAAAAACTGATCCAAAAAAGATGTATTATTTCTTTTTTTCAGTTTTTTTTTTTCTAAATAGAAAAAAAACTGATCCAAAAAAGATGTATTATTTCTTTTTTTCAGTTTTTTTATTGAGTCCTGCTTCAAAACCGACATTTTATTGTTGGGCATGACATATTAAAGAGACCTTTCTTAAAAACATAGATTAAAATGGACACTTTGCTCATTTATGGGCGAACTGCAACAAACAAACATAACTCCGTCTATTTATCCCAAAAGTCAAAATACATAACAAAATTTTCAAGGTTAGTTCGCCCACGAAAACTATAATTCTTTTTATTTGCTTCTTATGTAAACTATATCATATCTAAATTCTAAGAGTATTGTGAGCTCTATTTTAATAATTAAAATCATGAATTTCTTCAATAATAAGAGTACCAAAAAAAAAAAAAAAAGAGTTAAGTGGGAGTTCGAGTCAATTACAATTCAAGGTGAACAAAAATTTAAATTTTTAAATGGACATTGGCACAAAAATATTGTTTATGTAGAAAAATCAGTCATAAGAAGAATCATTGTCTCCATCATTCTCAAATAAATAGTAAAATTCACTTTATGAAAAAAAAAAATCAATTGTTTTTGAGCTTTTGATGAAGACTCAGATTTTATGTATCAAATAAACTCCACAATATACACCTAAAAACTAGATATGATAGCTCTAATGAAAAGCTAATAAAACAATTATGGGCAAACTACCTTTAATTTTTTATGGATATATTTTGACCTTTGGGAGAAGTAACTAAGTTAAGTTCATCTGTCACAGTTCGCCCATAAATAAGCGAAATGTCCATTTTGGTCTAGGATAATTTTTGGTATATAGTGCTCAAAAAGTGTGTGTTTTGGAGCCGAATGCTTTCTTTTCCTGTTGAGAACAGCGAAGTCAATTGTATTCAATTTTTATGTACACAAGGAGAATAGTTGAGGTATTTGAATATGTGATAGGGGATTTTTAATTTGGTCCAAACTTCAGTTCCTCTTTGCTAAAGTTTTCTTAAGTCCTTTCACAATCTTCCAGAACCAAACCAAGTTCATCACAGCAAGTACCAATGGCACAACACATACCAAGAAAATCCCAAATGAAGACACCTTCATAACCTGTTTTCAATCCGAAAGACGAAACAAAGTACACAATTAATCCATTTTCTTGAACCAAATTTGATGCTTCTGTTAAGCAGTCGTTTATTATTTAGAACATTACCTGATCGTAGTGGACGTAGAAGTGGTAGAACACGTAAATGAATACCAAAATTCTGGCAACCTGCAATTAACCATCTATGATTTAGCATTTACAAAAACTTGACAAGAAGTCTACTCGATCAGTCATGACAGCATAAAGATCGATACTATAGCTAATACTTATCATACCAGCCAAACAAACACCATCATAAAACCGTTTATCAGGTATGCTTTCGACTTTTTCAATCCAGCTACATCAAGATACCTATAAAGAAACAAAGGATCGATTCAAGAAAATGGAACGTGTGGAAGATAACTCGTAAAGAAGCAAGGGTGGGATTTGATATTTCTATTGGTACCATCTCAAGTTGATCCCCGGGGTAGTTGCCTCAGAAAGTAAAACCATGTACACATAAAACTGAGCCTCACCAGTCAACATAGCATATGACAGCGCCACCAAAGAGAGAAAGTGATGAACCAGCTGCACAAGAAAAAAGAATATGTCAATCACCAAACCAAGTCTAAATTAAATTGAAGGAAAACAAGAAGCACTTACATATTCCATTCCACCTAAAGAAGGATAAAACCAAAGGATCATAGCAAGATCAGTGAGAAAATATCCCACAGAAACCTATGAAGAAGACATTAAAACTTATTACAAAAGAAACAAGTGTTGGTACAGAACACATAAATGGCGATGAAAATAAATTATAAGCTTTCAGAACATATAAAAACAAAGAAAGATACAGCACTAGTTTTGACATTAACATTCTCTGAGAAGTGCATCTTTAAAACAATATATGGCATCAGTTTTACACCTCACCTAAATGTTCTATCTGAAGCTATTACGTTTCTCAAACAGGTTATTTACCCAAAGATGTCGGCCTAATTCCATGTAATAACTGGCTTAATGGTTATACTCAGTTTGAAAGATACCTCATCAAGCAGTTTATGTATGATACACTACGACGACTACATCAATAAAGAAGGCCGGAAAGAAAATCTATTCAACCCCAGAATCTGAATGAGATGAAAACAAGACACTGGATTAGTGTTGCAATTATACTACTGACAGGAGAAAAAATTGAACAATATTTATGATGCCATGATTAGACCATAACTGCCACAGAGAAACTACCATGGCCCCTGCTAATATAATTTTTGGCAACTCACACACATGAATCCCGCTCAAAACCAGAATACATTAGAAGATACAGAATCAGTTTGGTTAGTTTTCAGTCCAACAAATCTATCATAGCAACTACTGTTTTCCACTAATAAAAGATTATGACATGCAAAATAACTTCCCACTATTTGACTTCTGAAATAAGGAAAACAAGTATGTGGTCAAGGATTCAAGTCATCAATGCTAATGATTTTCTACTTTTGTTAATTCTTCGACCAACTAACTTATGTTCTCTCTTTTATTTGTATGTAAAATCACTGAAAGGAAAAACAAGTGACATGCTGATCTAAACCATGAGTACTGGGTGATTCAGATGTGAGATAATAAACAAAGCTTTGGGCAAAGTTATCAATGGAAGCAATGTGACAATACAAAGTAATTTGACCAGAAAATAGATTTAAAAACGATGAAGAATCACTTTCACTCGCTTAAGTGCCTCAGCCTTTAAGAGAAAAGTAATTAGATGAGGAGGACAAACAAGGGGAGAGGATACAAGGAACCCCAGCTGGACAACTCATTTTACAATGACAACAACCTAGATTCTTCCTATCCTATTGAGAAGATGATCCCTGGCCACCGGTTCTGGTGTTAGATCAGAAAGGTGAACACGCAATAGCAAAGGAGCTTTGTTGTGAAGTAGATACAAAAGCAGCCAAATTACCTCTTTAAACCTTTGACAACCTACTTGTCAAGAAATGCAAGTAAGTGAGAATTGAACCAAATATGACAACCTCCAGTAATGTGTGTTTTAGAAAGGACGCTCACTAGAACTATTAGAAATTTCAGCAATGTAACAGATTACCCTACACTGTGGTATGATTCTCGCTTAGGGTGCGAGAGGTGCCGAGTTCATTTCTCGGAATGCCCCCCCCCCCAACTAAAATAGTTCACTTGGAGTGGAGGGTCTTTCAGAAACAACTTCTCTACCTCCACGAGGTAAGGGTAAGGTTTGTGTACACTCTACCTCCAGACCTCACTTGTGGGATTTCACTAGGTATGTTGTTGTTGTAACAGAAGTGTGGATGGATAACTTTAACTAAGATCACAGCTCAGTGAAGCTCAAAAAGGCCTAACAACCAAAGTTAAATACACTAATGCAACCAAAATGAACCCAACTTGAGATTATACATCTCCTTATTTCTGCCAACAAATATAATACCAATTAGTCGCCATTTTAACGGCTCCCTCATTGTCTACACAACCAATAGTGACAGGTAAACAAGAACATCAGTCGATAACAAAGCACTCACCCCCAAGACAGAGGTTGATAAAGTGGAACTCCGCATAATGACAAGGCCAGACAGCTGATCATCAGAGAAAAGATCTGACCAGAATGCCAAGCACAGTGACATGGCTGTAATGAATATTGCATGAACTGTAGATATGGACCTATACCATAAGTGAAGCTTTATATTTACTTGACCATGACAAAGAATAGTAAAAATCAGGAGAAAAGGGTGACTAATTACCGGTTATTCCATTCAACTTGTTGTGATTTTGAGAGCCCAGCATAGCGCTTAAAGTAAATAGAGGAGAATATCTGGCTAAGATCATATACCTGAAACATACAGATATTTAAGAAATAGCTAGTTATACAAAACAGTAACGCATACATATCTTCTAGAGGATTGAGCACAGTAATGGTGTTTCCTTTATGTACATCCTAATTTCACTTTAGAACTTGACTCTACGTTAGTAGCCAATATGGTGACAAAGGAAGACACTTCAAACCTGAAGCTAAAGCTAATTGTGGACAACATCATCAACTACAAGAAGAGAGCTGGAATACAAATGAATCACTGGTACAGAGAGGGAAACCAAGTAGCAGATTTTCTTGCTGAGCTAGCTTCACGCAATGATCAAATTTGATGATTCATACCTCCCAACAACTTCCAGGAGAGGCTAAGGATCTGTTTCAGCTAAGATAACTTCCAGATGCCTAGTATTAGGACTAGATTTGACAAAGCTGAGTTTTTGGGTGATGGAATCACCAAGTAGCTACTAAGCTGTGTTGTATTGAGGCCCCTATTGCTAATAATACCACACCACTCAAACATTGTCTGGGTAATTGAATAAAAAAGACTGAGCACATTAAACATGATTATACATTAAAGTCAAGCACAGAAATGCAAAATTCTACTCCATTAGAATTAGGATTCGATGAGGGTCCTCATCTTGAAGAAGTCATTATAGTAAGGAACTAGTCATACCAGCTTGCATGCGAAAACACCACCAATAACAGAAGAGTAGACAATGAAAGAATCTGAAAGAATGTAGCTTCGAAGAAGCAGCTCAGCGCGAGTTTGATAAGTGTTGATTTCCATTATAGTTGTTGTACTCAACATAAACTTACTTCAACTCTTTTCTGTACTTTATTTCTCCTGAAATTAATGAATGAAAAGATTAAACATAAACTACATCAATCTCATAAATATGCTAGTTATCAGCTTCAAGTGTAAAAGCCAAGATTGTATGACAGAGTTGGCAACTTGGCATGGCGTAGGTGGTCTCTCATGACCATAAGCAGTTTTAACTTATCCGTAGATACTTCCCTATATTTGAATAGAAACTCAAAAAACTACATGAGTGTAAACCCGATGTAGATGCTAGACCACATTTCAACTGCAAATCTTCAGGGCTTTCGAATATATTAAAGATTTCGAAAGCTCTGGTAATAAACTTTGAGGAATCAGGTAATATAGAAAAGAAATTATGTCTATACACAGTTGGTTATAGAGAGCTACAATCAATACAATTTGCTTACAATATTTGCTTCTGGACTATCTTGTTGAGATCCCTTTCCTTAACCAAAAGCATTTTTATTAAATCAAGCACATCAGTTGATATTTCTATTTAAGATAAGGCATAAGGAAAAACGTGATCAGTTACTCAAAGTTACTTGAAATGGCTTCCTTAAAATTTTCAATTTCTCAGCATTTTAGGTTAAATTCGATAACCAACCTATCAGCAATGTTTGCCAATTTTCTGGCTTGGCTCATGTTAAACCTAGAAGTGTGTTCCTATGATAAAAAATGTTCTCCCAAGGAAAATATTTCATGGACGAAATCATTTTCTAGTATTTGGTTACTTTGAACTGCTGAAATATTTTCTTCAAGAATGCTTTTCGTAGAATGACTTCTCTCACTTCCGAGAGAATCATTTTCCTTCACGAGTATTTCAACATTCACACTATATCAGCTGCTTCAATCAGTATTTATATGTAATTATCAACCTTCACTAGTCAAACGATTTCACGAAGATACTATCCTCATGCCTATGCTACACCTTGTAGGATTTTCATATACCAACCTATTTTGTACCTAATCAAACACTAGAAAATGGTCTAGAACTTTAGTTTTAAGTATCTAACATCCACGGAAAACATCTTCCTTCACACATAATGCAACCCCTAAAGGGAAAAAATTAATGGTGAAAAGAATGCATAAGGAGAAAGGCAGTAAGAGAAGGCATAAAAAGATAGTGTAAGGGGGCGACATCTGGAACTCAATCAAAATAAGCAACAGCACAGAAGAAAACATGTCAACACCTAAGAGTCCCTTTCTCTTCTAGATGTCTTTTGCTTCATATTATTCATCAAGGTTCCAGTTTAAGTTCATTTTTTAATCAAGACATCAAAATGTATGTTCACATGCTGGGGAATGAAAAAAATAATTTGAGCAGCACATGAAGGGACATATTGCAGTAAATATAAAGATGTGCTGGGCCCTTTATAACAACTGAACTTTAAGATAAGGCAGTTCAAATAATACAAAGACTCTTGTATCCATTCTTTCTTTATTTCAGTAAGAACAACACAAAAGATACATTAAATCATGAAAATGCGAAAGTAGAATCTACCAATTAATTATATCGTAAACCAAAACCAAATAAAATTTACATTCCTAAGATCTTATCTGAGACCTGCCCAATTAGGATCAACTAGCAGATGGTTAGACATTCCTCTATCCAAATACAAGAAATAGAAACATAATGAAAAACAGAATTTACAGGACAGAAAAGAAAGGATGCCTGCCTTTTGACAATCAGAGAATTAGAATTATTATAACAATTTTACAGCTTATAGACAGTGGCTCTTTTAATCATGCAACTCATGGGCATTAAAACTATGTAATCTTAGCCGTAAGAGGAAACACCACCAAAGGGATGCCTTTTGACAATCACAACTATCTGACAATCTTTCTTGATGTACAACGTTATGTAACGATGGAAAACAATACAAATCTATCAAAACATTATATCATCAAAACAAAATAGTACAATACGATACAACACAACACAATAAAAGACAATACAATACAATAAGATATATTATGTAAGGATATGTAACAACCATCCAAACAAAGTGTAAGGTGCAAATCAGCCTCTTTAGCTACAGAAATTTTGCAGCTTATAGCCAACACAATACAATACAATACATTATAAAACCATATGTAACAACCATCCAAACAAAGTGGAAGGGGCAAATCAGCCTCTTTAGTACATAATTTTTGCAGCTTATAGCCAACACAACACAATACAATACAATATATTATGAAACGAAATGTAACAACCGTCCAAACAAAGTGTAAGGGGCAAAACAACATCCTTATCTACAGAAATTTTGCAGCTTATAGCCATCAGCCCTTTTAATCAAACTCATGGGCATTAAAACTATATAGTCAACTGCCATAAAATTCAGCAACAATCAAACAACCTATTTTCTGCTATATATTTCAACAATCACAAACAACATCAAAGCCAAGGGTACCAAGAATTCAACAAGATTACATGAAAACAATAGTTAGGACGGTAAGCACCCCTCACTTCTTTCTACCTTAAGGTTCAAAGTGAGTTCGTGTCAGGAAGGGAGCAAGGGTGGGGTAAAAAAACAGTTCTTGACCAAAATTAAACCTCATTAAGTAGGTATTTATTGTTGAAAGAGAAAAAACAAAAAAGCAGATTAAAAATTGAATCTTTCTTCTACTCTTTCTTACCCAAACGCAGTATAGAAACACAAACAAACAGAGAGAAGTGAAACCAATAATAATTGATAGAAACAAAAAAGGAGGACTAGTTTTGACTTACCAACAACAAAAAGGAAGAATGGAAAGCAAAAAAAGGTCACTTTTTTATGAAGAGAAATTTGTTTGTTTGTGGATTCTTTATTTTATCTTTATATATGTTCTACTTACTATTCTTTGCTCCTTTCTCTGATTGATTGCTTATTTTTTCTACAGAAATCCAAAGAGAAAGAGAAGAATCTGAGACTTGGACGACACGTTGCTGCCCCCCATGGTCTATTGCCTTTGTTCATTTGTTCTAGAATCTACCTATCCTTCCAACGTGGCATCAGGTGATTCTTGAAATTACACCCTTTGTTACATGCGTCAAAAACGAGTTCAACTATAGATAACTTATTTAGAATTTTACGGATTGGGCTCAAGATAATTTAAAAAATTAACTTTCACATATAGTAAATATAAAAATTATATTTATATGTCATAGCTATAGTTTACATAATCGCGCTCATAGCAAATTTTATATTTGCTATGGAGCTTTTGATTTGTGTAATTCGCTAGATACAATCCAATTTTATACAAAATTATTCAGTTTTGTATAAATTTATTTATACAGTATAATTTGTATAATAAGATCTGTATTTGTATAATTATAAGTGTATAGAATGAAAATATATGTATTTGAATTTGTATATACACTTTTTTCTCGCTTTATACAAACACAAACGTATTTTATACATTTGTGTACATAAAACAGCTAATTGTATATCGAACCAGATGGGGAAAAAAATGAGATGTTTGCTGCGAATTACAAATAAAATAAACTATGACTATAACATTTAATTTGAATTAATAGTTTGCTATTTCATACAATTTTTCCAATTTTGATCGGATTCAATTTCAACTCATTCATGCCCTTAACTCATTTTAAGAAAATCCTCAATTGTGCCCAATTTAATCTCCAATTTCAACTCATTTTAAGACTCTTTATTTGCATTGATGCAATGTAGATTCCTATATTGAAGGTATGGATTACTATATATTATATACGTTTTTTAGAATTTATCTATCCATTTGTAACTTTCTTTTTTTAAAAATTTCTCGAGTAGAAATTCAAATTGTGGTTGTAAAACTTAAATAACAATATATTAAAATTATTGAGATTATGGGCGGGTCAAGACCCAATCCGTTTTAAGCCCATTTGAGCCCAAATTAGATTTGGGCGGGTCAAGACCCAACCCAATTTCTATTTCAATTTCTATATCTGCAATCTCAACCCAACGCGCTCATTTGACACCTCTAGGTACACCTACAAGAAAATAAAAATTGACATAATGAATTTACTATTTTCCCTATTATTTGATAGAATTTCAAAATCAATTTACTCATTAAAAAGGTTTTACCTTTTTCAAAAATATTAATTCTCTAAATAAATTGAGGGTATAATAAGTAAAAAAAAAAAAATTGTATTTTCTTGATTTGTCAAAATTGACAAGTAAAAAGGAACAAATAAAAAGTCACAATTTGACAAGTAAAAAGTCAAATTATTTTTAAAAATCTAAACCAAATAATCTTTAATGTTACTAATATCAATAAACAAATACCAACTTTATTTACTACTCCCTCCGTCCCTTTTTATATGTTATATTTTTACTTTGCACTTGCATTAAGAAATGATGTAACTTTACCCTTCTACCCTTATTTAATTTTTTTGGAACTCAAGTTTTCAATCAATGAATATGAATTAATTTATTTTGATTAATTAATCTAACAATGAACATGAATCATTTACTTAGCTTTTCTAAGTTGATCAAATGTATGTTTTCCAGGCTAATAACTCATAAGGGTAAAAAAAGGAACAATATGGTAATTTATGCATTGATTTTATGAAATGACAAATATTATGAATCAACTATTTATAGAAATGGATGACATATAAAAAGGGACAGAGGGAGTACAATTTTTATACACCTTACCAAACAATCCTATCGCTATTTGAGTTCCAATTTTTCCTCTCAAAATCTTCACTATTAGTAAGAAAAATTCGTACTTCTTTTTCTATAATTCACAAATTGATAAGACACTCATATTATTCAAGTTAACTTGTTTAAGCGGATTATTGAGCATAGCTCAATTATTGTTGTCACGCTATTAGAATTTTACACTTCAATTCTTCATTTAAAAAAGGGAAAAAGGATAAATATACCCCCGAATTATCATAAATGGTACGTCAATACCCTTCGTTATACTTTTGGGTTGTGTATGTCCTTACCGTCAATATTCTAGAACGTATATACCTTTAGGATAGACGGAGGGACACGCGTCATAATCTTAAAGGCCTACTCAAATTTAATTTATTTTTACCCACAATTACAAAAATCCACCTATCTTTCCCAATTTTAACCCGTTCATGACCCAAATTGTAACCAAAAGCACCCAAAATCAAAAGAGAAGTTTGGTAAGACAATAAAATCTCTCAAATTCCTCTTTTCTTAACTTATACAACAAAGACTAATTTCAAACATTTAAAGTTGAACAACATTTTCAACGAAGAAGAACATGATTTTTTTTTTCGGAAAACCTTTGGACAATTTCTTATTCTTCATCATCTTCAACACAAATCCTTTGTAGAATTTTTCAGTTAATTTGGCTGAAATCACTCATAAAGATTTGATTTTGAATGTATGATGTTTACATCCCTACTCTATTCAAATAGGGCGAAACGTCGCGGTGACTAAAAAAATAATCAATTAATTCAATTTTAAAAGAATTTTAAGAATAAACGAATTTTAATGGAGTTGCCACCTAATTTTAGGAAAACTAGGAAACCAATTCAATGATCTACGAAACCAAGAGATTCTAGGTAAGGGATTCAAGTTATTTTGAAGGGAAGGTATTAGGCATCCTTCGAAATCCACAATTGTGGGTTCCGACTGAGTTCATTTTTTCAAATTGAGGAGGAGATAACACAATATTCAAGTAAAAAAAACATGTAATATATACTAATAATATAGTAAATCAATAATATAAGAAACGGCTTTGCCTAACGTGAATAATACAAAATACTGAATAAAGAATGTTGTTCGAACTTCATTCGAATAGCTTCAATGAGAAGCAAACCTGTGTACCTGTAAAAACACTTAGTAAAAATGTTAGTAATAAATAAAAATGAATAAATCAAATAGTGACTCTAAAATAAAAATCCATCTTATTAAAATGAAAGGCCTTAGAAATCGATAGTAATTTCTTCATCGGTCATTTTGAACTCGTAATTTCCAAACATAAATTATATAAAATTAACAAAATGAGATGAAGATAATACATGTAAAAAACAAAAATTAAAAACCAAATGAGAACAACAGTACATAGTAATAGAAACGACTAACAACAAAAATAAAATAATAATAAGAAGAAGAAGAATGACCAAATAGCAACAACGTAGTTGCTTAAATTTTTAGTAAAAGTGCACAAAATCGTGAATCAAAAGCGACTACACATACCAAAAATAGAATAATAATGAATAAATAAAGAAAATGTAAGCTCAATGCAATCGACAAACTGAAGATAAAATAAAGTAAAACAATCATATATATATATATCTATCAATAGTCAACGGTAACAATTGTAATTAAGGAAATCAAATAAAGTAATTAAGAAAGAGTAGCTTGTCTGTAAATAGACCATTTATAATTCAAACATCACTGGCAAAAAAGAAAAGAAAAAAAAAATGAAAATACTCAAAATGAACAAATCAAACCCAACATTAAAATAATCAACAGACAACACAAATAACAACTAAACTTGAACTAAAATATAAAGATAAAAGATGGCCGGAGTTTGAACCCTTCGGCCAGATCTAAAAAGAGGACGAAGTGAAAAACGTTACCGGAGATGGAGCCACAACAGTGGTTGCCGGTTGTTGGTGTTGCTATTGTTGGAAATGGCTGAAGCTTTGAGCTTAGCCGGAGTTATTTGGTGGAGATGTTGGATTGAAGCTGCTGGTCGCAGCAAAAATGGTCTGGTTCCTCGAGCTTCGATCTCACTTGTGTGTTGGATTTCTAGCGGTTTGGAGTTGATTTTGGGTTGTTGTTGGCCGGTCGTCTTCTCCGGTGGGTTAGGCTTCAAGTTCACTGATGGGGCCCTGGTGTTTTGCTGGTTCTTGGAGGTTGAGGCCTGGTTGAAGCCAAAACACCTATAAAAAAAAAAAAAAAACATGAAAGGTTAAGGGGAAGGGGACTGATCGTTGGTTTGCTGATTTGAACGGCTGTTTGGTTGTTTTTGGTCGGAGAAAACTGGAGAGGATGGAGGCTGCTTTGGTGGTGTGGGTTGATGCTTTGACGCCGGAAAAGAGGAAATGGAGATAGGGTTTTTGTTGCTGGGTTTGCTGTATGTTTTCTTACGTAAGGGAGAATGGAGTTCATAACTGCCAAAAAAAAGAGAATAATAGGCAATGGTTGGGGTCGGTCTTTTGGTGGCTGTTTTAGAACAGCCGGGGGTGGGGTTTTGGTTGTGGAGGCTAAGGGAGGAGAATGGGAGAGGGAAAAAAAATTAGGGTTTTGCCTTTTGGAAATTCCCCCCCCCCCCCCAATTATTTTTGACCTAATCAATAACTTAAATAGGAAAATAATTATGTAATGGGCTTAAATTATGGGCTTGGGATTGAAGCCCAAAATTGTTGGTTCCTAATTTGAACGTATTCAATCGACTAAGATGAACAATAATGTAACTAAAATTAACTGATAAAAAATTCTGAAATTTTGAAAAATAAGCATAAATATTGATAAACTTATTTAAAATTATATAAAAAATGTATTTTAAACTATTGAATTAATAAAACTTAAAGGTTACGAAATTTTGAAAATGTTAGGCCAAAATTGGGTGTTAACAGCTGTCCCTTTCGTTGGATATGATTGATGAAAGAAATCATGGACAACGAAAATTGACAAACCCGATTTTAACCTAACACATGACCTTCATATCAAAGTGTGGTTGGAATGTGGTGGAAGTCGATCCCGGACTTGCCTCCAAAAGGTTCCATGTTGTGTTGTGTCCTTGTTGAAGTAGCCCGCACCTGTGGCTCAACTGAGATTGCATCCTCTTGGATGTTCTCGAAAAAACAAAGATGAAACTTATTAGTAAAGACAAAATTATAGGAAAAAGATAGTATCTCTTACGGTACGACAAAATGAAGATGATCCATTGGTAGGATAAAATGCATGTTCATCGGTGGGACGAATGAGGATGATCCATCGGTAGGATCTGAATGTATGTCCATCAGTAGGACGAATGAAAAAAAGAGGATCCATCGGTAGGATTTTGAACGTATGTCCATCGGTAGGACGAATGAAAAAAAGAGGATCCATCAGTAAGATTTTGAACGTATGTCCATCGGTAGGACAAATGAAAAAGATGATCCTTCGGTAGAATTTTGAATGTATGTCCATCGGTAAGACGAATAAAAATGGTGATCCTTCGGTAGGATTTTGAATGTATGTCCATCGGTAGGACGAATAAAAATGATGATCCATCGGTAGGATTTTGAATGTATGTCCATCGGTAGGACGAATAAAAATGATGATCCTTCGGTAGGATTTTGAATGTATGTCCATCGGTAGGACGAATGAAAAAAAATGATCCATCAGTAGGATTTTGAATATATGTCCATCGGTAGGACGAATAAAAAGTTTTCAACGCAAGTCTCCTCCGACTTGAATGTGGAATAGATACGGTACACATCCTTCACCTCCGAATAGATGCAACTTAAATGCAATGATCTTTCAACGCAAGTTTCCTTCGACTTGAACGTTGAATAGATAGGGTGCACATCCTTCACCTCCGAATAGATGCAACTTAAATGTAAATATCTTTCAACGCAAATTTCCTTCAACTTGAACATTGAATAGATAGAGTGCACATCCTTCACCTCTGAATAGATGCGACTTAAATGCAATTGCTTTTTCAGCAAATGAAACTACAATGGCCCTCTCAGCAAATGAAAAATGCAATGGCCCTTTCAGCAAATGAAAAATGCAATGGCCCTCTCGGCAAATGAAAAATGCAATGGCCCTTTCAAAAAATGAAAAATACAATGGCATTTTTGGCAAATGAAAAATGCAATGGCCCTCTCGGCAAATGAAAAATGCAATGGCCTTTTCGGCAAATGAAAAATGCAATGGCCTTTCGGCAAATGAAAAACGCAATGAAAAATGAAAATGATGGATGACCCAATGATTTTCCACTGTAACGAGGTGGATGGCTCGATGATTGTCCAATTGTAACGAGGTGGATGGCTCGATGATTGTTTTGAAAATGTCATTATCTTGATACTTTCATCTGTCCCTGTATTTGAAAAAAACGGTTAGTAAACACAATGTCGCTTCAGCTAGCAACATGATCAAGAAACTTTAAGGCAGGATTCACAAGAGAATGTATACAAAGTGCCTGATCATTTTGACACAAGTGAGCAATTATCGTTTTTCTCTTGAACACCTTGTGTTCATTGTAATTCATGTTTTATTGGGGATTTGCATGAGGAGTTGTTGGGTCGCCATGACAATGCTGGAGATTTGCAAGTTGACTTTGAACTTTAAGCGGTGATGAATCATTTGAAGTTGACTTTCAAGCTTCTGACAATACTTGTTCGAATTTTTTAGGTCCTCCTAAAAAATTCTGTCCCAGTTAGAACTTTAGCAAATCTCAAAATGATCTCCAATCTTGACTTGCTGGAGATAGCACCTCTATTGTGAATTTTTTGAGATATTCTCAAAAATTCTGTCCCAATTTTTATTATAAGGACAAAAGAAAATCACACTAGGTTTATGACCGAGCTGTCGTGGCGCCTACATATCCTGTTGAGCCAGGAATCAGGTCAAATGTAGTTCCAATCCTGTAGATGATGAATGCTGCAAAGAATCTGAGACAAGTTCATTAGTAGAAAATGTACAATCTGAACAATAGGAAAATGATATTCCTTGTGATATTCAAAGCCTAGAGACAAAAGACAAGTCACATTTTTGGGACGGACAACCCAATGAAGTGAAATAGGCATCTCACACCTACGAGGTTAGCTTAATGTCACATTTTACAACGGACAAGCCAAAAAGAAAATGCAATTTCTTTTAATGGAAATACTCTAAAAAAAAAATGCTTTGGAAAATATTAAAAGTGGGTGCTTGCTCACCTTTTTTTTTTTTTTTTTTTAAATAAAGAATGTGAATAAAATGTCAAGTCTTAACTACAATTGGTACCAGAAGTCAGGATCACATGTAAATCTCTTCTTCTTTTTTTTTTTCCTTACTAAGACTGAATTCAAGGTAACTCATACAACTTCAAGTGGTACCTCAAACATACTTAAGTATCAACAAGATTTATACATCTTGCTTCAAACAAAGGTTTTGAATTGTACCAATCCCCATGTTTCAAGTGCCCTCACAAAAGGAAAGTCCTATTTTACACATATTTGATGCATATTATTTGAGGACATTTTTTGAAGTGCACTCACACTCACACTCACAAGAATGTTCAATGCATGCAACTGTGATACCATATGCTTGGCCCTCAAGTAAATCTCCACTAATGTGAGAACATTTGGAATAAGATCATGTAGGGCTTGTTTTTGGCTTGTAACGTAGGCTTAGGGACGGGTAGGATATATATTTGGGATAAGAGTGATTTAATTCCATCTTGAGCGTCACACTGAATTTGTGCTTTTGACGATTGATACGCTTTTAACGTAGGATCCTCTTCGGTGTCTCTCTTTTTACTACGACTTCTTTTGAATCCTTATTCATTGGAGCTTTTCATTTTTTCACCCCTTCATTTCGACTTCTTTTGAGTCCTTATTTTTTGAAGTTTTCCTTTTATTTCACCCATTTCTTTTGAAATTTTCTTTTCTTTTGTTGGAGTATTTTCCTTTCCATCTTTCATTTTTGTCTTTCTTTATTTCTTTCTACCCCTTTTTTTTTTCTTTGACGTTGGGAGACTTTGTCTCTTTCGCCTTTGACATCTTCAAATTTGAATCATCTCTTATATTTTGCACATTTTTGGTGCGCTCAAGAAGATTGGGCCAAGAGAGAGATAGTGCATGTAAGCACTCAAAAGGGGGTAATGGCTAAGATGTGGTTGTCCAAAGAAAAGGCTTCAGACTTAAAGTGGGAAAACTAATGATTAATGTCATTTGGTAGGCTTTGAAAGGCACAATCAGGTTAAAGAAAGCCTACAATCCTTTCCCATACCAAACATTACTCAAGATTTCGCCTCGAAAAATATTCAGGCCAAGTTCTAGATCAACAGTGCAATGCAATTGAATTTTGATCTAAAAGCTCTACACACCATGCATATGAGAAACCATGAGGTTGGTTTTATTCTTATCTTGAATGTTTGCAAGAGAATTTTCAAGCATCACAAAAGTACAAATGAGAGGTACTAAAAGAATCTATGTTTTACCAAAAAATTCAGTCCTCTTCATCATATCGAATATTTTTACATGCTCCTAATTGCATTGGTTCCAACTAAGCTGAAGACATGATTCTCACAATATGTACATGATTTTTTTTAAAAAAAAAATGAATACCGAACCCAAGAAGGGCTGCCTACGTATCTCATCGAGATGAGAATCAGGTGTGCGTAGTTCATGCATCTGTTTTTGAAAATATACACAAACTATTTGAATATTTTTTTTTTATTTTTTTATATATATATTTTATTTTTCTGAATTTACAAGACCGAATACCGAACCCAAAAAGGGCTGTCTACGTATCATATCGAGATGAGAATCAGGTTCGTGTAGTTCGTTCAGATATGACATAAAACAATTTTAAAATTTTGACAAATTCGGAGTGATTCCTTGTATCCTCTTTAATTGTCGACCTTTGTACTACCTGTTGAATGTGGTCTCCCATTTTAGTTTTTTTTTTTCCACAGTAACCACTTGTTGTCGTATATTCTTTTTGAATGTCTCTTGATATTGTGTCTTCTTCCAATTATCTACAAGAACCACATTGTTACGACACCGTCGGGGATGATTTTCTTGCAAAAATATTAAAAATGTGTGAAAGCAGTACCAACATGCAAAAATAATAAAAAATAAAATAGTGCAACCTCATAATCAAAAACTCCCCTGATTTATCTTTTTGACTTGAGATTAATGTTATGTGAAATACAAAAACTTGAATTTCACGAGTACTCTTGTCTCTTGCAACTTCGAACGAACAATTACTTCCAAATTCACATAAATCAAACTCTCTCTTAAAAAGAAGAAAAACTCAAAATATAAAGTGTTAGTTCATGTTTATAATGAATAATGTAAAATATCACACAAAGAATTAAGTAAATACATAATACTGTTTTTACAGAAGACAAACTCAATTATATCACATAGTATACAAACAATTATTACGCGTCCTACACAAATATGTGACCCTTTTATGTCAAGAATGACCTATCGATCTGAAGGATATATAACGTCATTTGAAATATTTCATTGCCCCAAAACCCAAATTTATACAAATCTTACGAATAAATTGAATGGGGGTACATAGCAGGGGAAAATGGATACAAATACTTAAACCCACGCAGGGGTACAATCATATTGTGCTTCCATGGACGATCATTCTTTTTGATCACTTGTCATTTCCTAATGGCTACGCTTTAGATGAAATGATAACTTGATCCTTCTTCGACTCGAACAAATTATAAGACTCCCAACCCCAAGAGACAATGTTTTGTCAAATGACGTATACATCCTTCAAATCTAAACACATAAGCATGATTGTCTTTTACTGACCAATGGGCCAAACAGACACAAGGTGGACTTCTAATGGGTCCAACACGCCTTAAGTGTTGGGTTGATTTAGTTCAAAATGCGCTAAATTCAGGATTTGTTTTCGCTCTACGCTAGTTGACTAAGAGTGGGCTTTATTTGAAGTGGATTGGTGACCCAAGTGGACTACTTGGGCTGGGACAGTTAACGATCGTTGACCATCTAGTGGCCAACTACTTTCGTTAGGGTACCCCGAGAAATAATTTGGTTAACGAACGACTGCAGCCCGCATAATCGTCCTTTAAGTAAGAAATAAAAAATACCAAGTAGCAAAAATATATCATGATGCAATGCCAATATATATACAATTAAATAAATAATAAATAAATTACAAACACAATATACAAATATTCAACAAAATATACAAGATATAACGAATAACACCATAAAAAAGTAACTCCTCAATTTGAAAAGAATGAAATCATAATGATTAGAACCTCTATATCTCCAGCGGAGTCGCCATTCTGTTTACATCCATACTCTATTCAAATAGGGCGAAACGTCGCGGTGACTAAAAAAATAATCAATTAATTCAATTTTAAAAGAATTTTAAGAATAAACAAATTTTAATGGAGTTGCCACCTAATTTTAGGAAAACTAGGAAACCAATTAAATGATCTACAAAAACAAGAGATTCTAGGTAAGGGGCTCAAGTTATTTTGAAGGGAAGGTATTAGACATCCTTCGAAATCCGCAACTGTGGGTTCCGACTGAGTTTATTTTTTCAAATTGAGGAGAAGATAACACAATATACAAGTAAAACAAACATGCAATATATACTAATAATATAGTAAATCAATAATATAATAAACGACTTTGCCTAACGTGAATAATACAAAATATTGAATAAAGAATGTTGTTCGAACTTCATTCGAATAGCTTCAATGAGAAGCAAACCTGTGTACCTGTAAAAATACTTAGTAAAAGTGTTAGTAATAAATAAAAATGAATAAATCAAATAGTGACTCTAAAATAAAAATCCGTCTTATTAAAATGAAAGGCCTTAGAAATCGACGGTAATTTTCTTCATCGGTCATTTTGAACTCGTAATTTCCAAACATAAATTATATAAAATTAACAAAATGAGATGAAGATAATACATGTAAAAAACAAAAATTAAAAACCAAATAAGAACAACAGTACATAGTAATAGAAACGACTAACAACAAAAATAAAATAATAATAATAAGAAGAATGACCAAATAGCAACAACGTAGTTGCTTAAATTTTTAGTAAAAGTGCACAAAATCGTGAATCAAAAGCGACTACACATACCAAAAATAGAATAATAATAAATAAATAAAGAAAATGTAAGCTCAATGCAATTGACAAACTGAAGATAAAATAAAGTAAAACAATCATATATATATCTATCAATAGTCAAAGGTAACAATTGTAATTAAGGAAATCAAATAAAGTAATTAAGAAAGAGTAGCTTGTCTGTAAATAGGCCATTTATAATTCAGACATCACTGGCAAAAAAAAAAAGAAAAAAAAATGAAAATACTCAAAATGAACAAATCAAACCCAACATTAAAATAATCAACAGACAACACAAATAACAACTAAACTTGAACTAAAATATAAAGATAAAAGATGGCCGGAGTTTGAACCCTTCGGCCAGATCTAAGAAGAGGACGAAGTGAAAAACATTACCGGAGATGGAGCCACAACAGTGGTTGCTGGTTGTTGTTGTTGCTATTGTTGGAAACGGCTGAAGCTTTGAGCTTAGCCGGAGTTATTTGGTGGAGATGTTGGATTGAAGCTGCTGGTCGCAGCAAAAATGGTCTGGTTCCTCGAGCTTCGATCTCACTTGTGTGTTGGATTTCTAGCGGTTTGGAGTTAATTTTGGGTTGTTGTTCGCCGGTCGTCTTCTCCGGTGGGTTAGGCTTCAAGTTCACTGATGGGGCCCTGGTGTTTTGCTGGTTCTTGGAGGTTGAGGCCTGGTTGAAGCCAAAACACATGTAAAAAAAAAGAAGAAAACGTGAAAGGGGAAGGGGAAGGGGACTAATCGCTGGTTTGCTGATTGAACGGCTGTTTGGTTGTTTTTGGTCGGAGAAAAATGGAGAGGATGGAGGCTGCTTTGGTGGTGTGGGTTGATGCTTTGACGCCGGAAAAGAGGAAATGGAGATGGGTTTTTGTTGCTGGGTTTGCTGTATGTTTTCTTACGTGAGGGAGAATGGAGTTCATAACTGCCAAAAAAAAGAGAATAATAGGCAGTGGTTGGGGTCGGTCTTTTGGTGGCTGTTTTAGAACAGCCGGGGGTGGGGTTTTGGTTGTGGAGGCTAAGGGAGGAGAACGGGAGAGGGAAAAAAAATTAGGGTTTTGCCTTTTGGAAATCCCCCCCCCCCCTCCCTCTTTATTTTTGACCTAATCAATAACTTAAATAGGAAAATAATTATGTAATGGACTTAAATTATGGGCTTGGGATTGAGGCCCAAAATTGTTGGTTAATAATTTGAACGTATTCAATCGACTAAGATGAACAATAATGTAACTAAAATTAACTGAAAAAAAATTCTGAAATTTTGAAAAATAAGCATAAATATTGATAAACTTATTTAAAATTATATAAAAAATGTATTTTAAACTATTGAATTAATAAAACTTAAATGTTACGAATTTTTGAAAATGTTAGACCAAAATTGGGTGTTAACATATGAGATTAGAAAAATATGATGGAACTGAAATTCCTTAATTCAATTTCACCTATAAAACAATCACCATGTCTTAATCTCTTTCCCACACTCAATCCCCCATAAAAAAACTTACTTTCCACCAGTTTTGATATTTTTCTAACTTTTTTTTTGCATATGAAGCTTTTCATGCCTCTAAGAACACAGAAACAAGCATCCATGATTGAGCAAAAACTAGAGAATGAAGCATTCTACGAGTTGTTTGTGCTGACAAGGTCCACGACGGCTATGCTAACATCGAAGAAGTGTACAACCATATAGTGTGTACTCATCGGTTATGTGCGGAGCTTAAAGGACTAGAAGAAAAAGAATTAATTTGTGGAAGAACTGACACCAAAGGGTGTTTAAGTTAGGTTATATTGGGGAAGAAGAAGAAGAAGAGGGTTTTTAACCGGGTATGGGTGGGTTAAAATTATGAAAAATGGGTGGGTTTTTTTAATTGTGGGTAAAAATTAACTTAAATTCGGGTAGGCCTTTGAGATTATGACACGGGTCTCTCCGTCTATCCTAAGGGTATATACGTTCTAGAATATTGACGGTAAGGACATACACAACCCAAAGTATAACGAAGGGTATTGACGTACCATTTATGATAGTTTGGGGGTATATTTGTCCTTTTTCCCTTTTAAAAAAAAAAGCCTTCTTTACTTCTTTTTGCTTACTTTACTAATTGACAACTCATCCCTTTTGTCCATCCACAACTCATATTATTATACGTGTATTAGTTATACTAGTTTTTAACGCGCGTGTCACCAATTTCAAAAATATATGTTATAGTAAATAGTATTACTTATTTAAGCGAAGATTTGAATAATAAACTTACCAAAAAATAATATTATAGATTATTTTGCGAATGTTCAATGTGGATCGTCATATATATCTCTTATTCACGCTAATCTATGAAGATGGTCAATGAAAAATTTTATTAGTTAAATGTAATAATGTATATATTTATTTTAATTTGATGAAGTTTTCAATCATGTAGTTAGTCTTATCTCACTAATATTACCTTATAGACATTATTTGTTGTGTATTTTTCTTGCCATATAACCAGATGTGCTTTGCATGTGTATTCCCCGTTAAATTATTTAGATGTCATATGAACATGTGAAGAGAACATCTATATTTTATATATTTACATATTTTCACATTTGTTGTGAGATTATTTTTTTAAAAAAAAAAGAACTCGGAACATTTTAAAATAACATATTTTGAAGTTAGAAGATCTTGTTAACTTGATAATACATTTGTGACATATATAATACTTTAATTTAAATACAAATACCTACCCAAATATAAATATATATTTGCATTAATGAAAATATTTATCTCATAAAAAAACAAATAAATTTAGAGTACAATAAAAATTAAAATAATAAAACTTTAACTGACGTTATTACATGTCATATAAACTTTTCAATGTCGAAAATATTCAAATATTAAGAAATAGTAAATTAGTAAAACAAAATGACAATGTTTATATAGTAATAACTATTTTGAAGCAAACTTCCTGATAATCTAAATCACATAAGTAACATTGTTAAATAACGTCATTATTTTGTCTTGAGCATCAAAAAAACAAATCGTGACAATTCTCTATTTAATAACTTTTAAAAATGATATTCAGAAGCATATATCTACATCATAAGAGAAACTGTTAACAAAAATAAATAAATTTAGACTACATCATGTTAACTCCATATATTGGAATATTACATACTAATGCATATATTAAGCAAAAAAAAAATTATTATATCATCAAAATTATTTTTCTCAAGTACTCGAGGTCAAGGAATATATCCTCTTAGGATAGAATAATTTACTTCATCAGAATAGTGGTACCTCATATTCCGCTAAACTTCGAACTCAATCAACGATAATAAATCACACGAATTTTTTTAAAATGCAAGAAGAAGAAGAATAGAAGATTAAAAAAATTGTGGTTGAAAATTGAAAGGAAACTCTTCTATTTATAGTGAATAAAGGGTAGTCTGAACAAGTGTTTTTTGTGCCTTATCTGAAAAGTCATGACTTTTTCGAGAAGTCACAACCCTTTAGAAAAATCACAACTTATTGAAAAAGTCACAACTCTTTGGAATAGTCACAACGCATCGAAAAATCACAACCCTTTGAAAAAAGTCGCAACTTATTAGAAAAGTCACAATTCATCGAAAAAGTCACAACCTAAGTTAGGGATATTATAGTAATTTAACATTCAAGTTAGGAGTTCATGCTTTTAAGGTAATATAGAATATAAATATAGATATGTGAATTTCTGCTTCATCAATTAAGTGTTATATTAGTTTTATTAATTCTAAATAGTTATTATTAAAAGTATTATCAAACACAACTTTAATTACTATTTTAACTTTATAAATTTAAATTAATTTTTTTTAAAAAAAATCATGATCAAACAGCCACTAGATATCCTCAAATAAAATACTTGAAGAACCAAGGTGCTACTTGATTTCAATATGGTTTGCCTTCCTATAAAAATGACATATTACTCTATATTATAAGCACAAATAAGGAGCAGCTTAGGATCAATAGGCCAATTTTGTAATTTACTTTTTATGGCCACACATCACTCAAACATCATTATTAATTGGAGGTTATTTTTTTGGTTTGCTAAATGATTGCCACTTGGGACTACCTACAATAGCTTAGGGTGAATTGGAATTGGAAAATACACAGAGTAATATTTATGTTTCTCCATTTTAATTTATTTGTTTTTTTTAATATGTTATATATATATATATATATTAAAATTACAAAAAATAGTAGTGTAAATTATAATAATTAAAATGTTAAAATGTTTATCACAAATTTAGTTAACTATCGAAATTTTATATATGTCACATAAATCAGGACAGATAGATAATATATATTATTTGAAAACTGCTATATATAATAACTAGGACAGTTATAACATATTAATAAATTATGTTGCATGTACTCTTTTTTTTCCTCCGTCAAAAAAGAGAGTAATATAGTTCCAAGAACTTTTTTAGGACCGAGTGATATCACAGATGACATCCTAACTTTTATAAAAATAAATGGATATAAGAGTCTGTGCAAGCACTAAGCACGAACCTGATATATGCAACTTAATTTATATTATTTAAGTAATATAAATATATTATTTAAGTAATATAAATGAAACTAGAGGAGTCAACTAAATTTTTATATGATATTTAAATTTTCAAATGATATATATTACTTACTCTAAGTGTTTATATATATATATATATGGAAAAATTACCTAACTATACATTCTTTTTTACCCTATTTTCTATTATTCCCTACCATTTTAAAAAATTATAAAAATTCCTCTTTTTTTCTCAAATTCTCTCCTTTCCAGATACATAACTTTCAATCTTTCAACTCCACTATTTTCTCTCTTTTTTCATGCCTATAATCGCTACGCTATATCACCAGTTATCTTCATCTCTCCTTTATTTTAGATTTTAAATATTTCTCTCTCGAGTGAATGATTTAAAGTTGATCTTCAACATCAACACATCGGCGCAGCTCAAAAGGAAGATTCCATGGAGGAACAATGAAGAACGTGGAGACAATCCATTTGGTTCAGAGTGGAAGTGGAAGAGCCGACAATAACTTGTATATATGTTTCCAATTTCAGATTTTAGCATTTTCTGGTCCTTTACATTTTGGATCTTGGTTAGCCAAACAACTTTATTTGGCTTATTTTGTTTTTTGATTTTATATAAATAAATACCTGGCCCAACGGGTCAAAATTTTGATTAAAAAAAAGATTTAAAGCTATTCAAGAGATAGTTCATTTATTTTTTTCTTTTCAATTCTTTTTTTTTTTTACAGGAAAACACGAACAGTAGGCTCCATTTATTGACTATGTATCATATGTTTGTTATGTATGTGCAGTACTATTTTATAATTAAATCATTGTTTATCATATTCATAATTATTTTTTGTATATGATACATAGCTACATCAAATTATATTGGCATGATACATAAATAGTAATTTATACTACATGTATCAATCTCAAACCACAACTTATGAGCAACAATTACATGTTTAATGTATCTCGTAACAATATAATACTTATCAATTTAAACGAGATACATAAATAGTAATGTATCATGCACTAATTTTTTAGATATGATACGTAAATTTGAATTTTTACTAAATGTATCAATTACATTGCAGCTATCAGACGGTAAGGTATCGATCTCAAATCTAACATCTTTTGGGCAACAATTACTTATTTAATGTATCTAGTAACAATACAATACTTATCAATTTAAACGAGATACATAAATTGTAATGTATCATACACTACTTTTTTAGATATGATACGTAAATTCAAATTTATACTAAATGTATCAATTACACAGCAACTACCACACGGTAATGTATCGATCTCAAATCTAATATCTTATGGGGAACAATTATTTATTTAATGTATCTAGTATAAATACAATATTTATCAATTTAAACAAGATACATAAATAGTAAAATGCTAAGTAGCAAAGATATTCATGATGTATCTTCTCAAAATTTTCGACAATTTTGAATCAAATTTGAAAGGATCTTCAATAAACTAGAAGAAAAATTTTGAATCTTAAAATTTTCAATAATTTTGAATCAAAATTGAAATGATCTTCGATGAACTGAGAGAAGAAAGAATCTTGAATCTCAATTTTTTTGACAATCTTGAATCAAAATTGAAAGGATCTTCGATGAAGTTGAAGATTCTAAAGGAAATCGTTTGTCCAACAACAATTCCATCACTTTTGTATCCTTCATAACTCACCTCGCTTACCCAAAATTTTGACAAAAGTTTTTGAATTAAATCTGAAAGGTTTCTTCATTGAACGGGGGGAGCAATTTGAAATTTTGAATTTCTTTGCTCTGTCAGGATTTGCCTCTGTATGATTGAGAGTAAGAAGAAACGTAAGCGTAATTTATAGGATTTAATTAAATTTCAGATTTTATTCCTTTTTTAGCGCAACAAAAAGATTCTTCTTGTATTAGAATTAATGTATCCGGTTGGTGAATTAATGAATCCAAATGGTGACTTATATATCCGAAAGGTACAAATTTTAAGGGATTATTATAATTAGAAAAAGAATAGGTATAAGATGTAATTTATTCTTTAAACTATGTGATTTAAGTAAGTTATACTTTATATATTTCATATATGTATCTCTAAGTATTTTGAAAATAAATACCAAATAAAATGTCTAGAACGATTCAAAAATACCTGAGCATATTATAATTTGATTTGTAAGCCTATTTGGGGTCTTTAATTTTTATACCTCTCTAACCCCTTGTATAGACGATAATGACTTTAGCCTCCAAGTTGATGGCTTTGATATGGACATTGTCATTGTTCTAAAAGATTTAAGCAAACCAAACATAAAAAAATTAAAAGATATCTTTAACACATATCAAATATATCAAAGCAAAAGAAGTCGGAAATCAACGTTTGGAAGGGAAAGCAACAACATCAACATAGTGTGAAATTGAAAAAGAAGACTCTTTTGAGAATCAAATTAAATGAAGAAATTTATAAAAAAATTATTTTTATCTAAAGTCGATCGCATTTGAATTGAGTTTAGTTATACATATTTATTTATTTACTTTTATCCTAAAAATGAAATTTACTTGTTTCTTTTTTCTTTCTAAAATTTCCTTAATACTATTGTCCCTACATATTCAACACTTTCCAAAATCCTACCAAGCAAGAAAGGGATATTTGCTTTGGGAATGAGAAGAGCTATCATAACTTATCCTAAAGATTGAAATAAAATTATTTTGCCCTAAAGGCTAAAGTATGTCACGCTAAAACTATCAAAGTAATTAGTATTATGATGTTGTGCAGTCACATCGAAAAGATCTTTCTTCGATTTTTGATGTTTGATATATGCTATCGGATGATATATATTTCGAGGTTTGACTAATTTTTATTAACGAAATTAAATAATTTATTTTAAAAAGAAATGCTATATTGATACCAAAACATTTACCTTCCAAAGGGTAGTATTTGAGATTTCAATCCACTATATAAGTTATTATGATGATTCATATATACTCTTGACAAAAGTCAAATTGAATTATAGAAATGTGAATTATTTTAGGGTTCTTCCTTATTTTACATGTTATATTAAAAAAAAATCATACGTTAACCATGTAGGCTAAATTGCACCTTAAATGTAATTATATAATACATATAAATTGCACTTAAATGCACATAATATTTGTATGCATACCTATTGTATTTAACTTACGCTTGGATGTTCCCGTCTCATTGGTTCTTTATAATATATAATATTCCATCTTCATTAATTCTTTTTTTTGGGGTGGGAGGTCCCCTTAATTATAAGTCAGAATGGGCCATTTGACTATCTAGTTTACAAAATATATGGATAGGATATATTTTATACTAAATATACATACTTATACACGACATATATTGATAAACTAGTTAGTCGAAGAATATATATTTGTAACTTTCCATTACACTCTCTTATCCATCTGTACATTATTTCCCTAGCGTAAATAATGCTCATCACTTTTCATTTTCAAAGAATCAAACTTATGAATTTAGACTTATATAATGTATTTTTTTTCTTATTAATATTTTTTTTAAAGAAAAATGCATCTTATATTATTTGTCATGCAATTGCCCCCCAGGCCTAGTTGAGTGGCAAAAGGTGGAGAATTTGTGTCTTAGGTCGCAAGTACAAGTCCCACACCATGCAAAGCGAAGCCTGATATTTAAGTGGAGAAGGGTAGAGAGGCGGCCATTATCCACCGAGTTTAGAAGGTTGTGATTGGTCCAAAAGATTTCTCGGTTATAAAAAAAAAAAAGTACTTATCATGCAATTTCTTATATGTATATATAAACTATAAAAAAAATTTTACTGAAAAAATTGAATTAATTAATTAAGGGAAAAAGGTCTGAAATATATCCGAACTTTGGTAAGGGCCTTTTACCCCTCCCCCCCCCCGCTCCCCCCCGCACTATTTAATAGTGTATTTTAAAGGTATATATGTGTCCACGTGGACATCATAAAAATTGCATCATTATAAAAAGTAACGTGTCCACGTGGGCACATATATACCATCAAAATATACTATTAAATAGTGTAGGGGTAAAAGGTCCTCCATAAAGTTTGGTATCGTAACAGTAATTTCGGTCAAAATTGAAGTATTTTTTAGACCATTTTCCCAATTAATCAATGACAAGTGAGAAGTGGCAAATTATGACTTGAGAATTGAGATATGGACGTAATATGTTACGTTTATTCATGCAGCCGCCCCTTGTGTTGTTTGTCTTGGTGTGCTTGTCCACAAGTGTATTGTGTTAACCCTTCTTATATTTTGAAAATAAAATACTTAAATTTTAAATAAAGTAAATTAGAAATAGTGATGAAATATAATTATATACTGAATTCATAATGTACTGTTCTTAAGAAGCTTAATCCCGCCTATTAATATTCGGAGAATAAAAATTATTTTCTCTAAGGATAAATGGATATTAGTCATTTCAACACTTTAGCATAATTCAATTGAGGTTTTCTTTCACCTTTATTTTTAGTAAGAGCAAAATTTACATCAATCGGCGTTTTAAAATTTTTGTAGTTCAGATACTTGACATCACACTTCAAACCACATATTGTGAAATTTCTTAGATTCTTCACTAGATGACTTATATTTCTATTTAAACAGGTATACATTTTCAAAAAATGCAGTATTTGTTATAAGATAACTAGCTAACAAACTAATATTAATAAACTAAATTAATAAGAAGAACAAGCAAAGAGAGAGCATAATAATATATTCCAAACTTTTCTTATTTTTCCTTTGTGAATGAAAACAATGGCTATTTATAGCCAATGAGAAATATACATACACACACTTTACCATTGAGAAGTTATCCACTTGGCCAAGTGATGACACCTCAAAAATGGGTGGCCCCACATGGCATCATTTTAGTGTAGCAAGTGATGACACTTAAAAGGGTGGCCCACATGGCATCCATTTAGTTTTACAACACTCCCCTTGAATGTCCATGTAAAAGAAAAGTTGAAGGAACAAGAATATACATAGACATTCATAATACGCATTGCTTGCTGCCTCATTAAAAACCTTTCTAGGAAAATTCAGAGGGACAAAACCTAGACAAAGGAAAAAAGAATGCAGCGCGCATTTTACTCCTCCTGATAGAGACCACAGTTCAGATGCTTAAGTCTTCGCATTCCAATCTTGTGCACCATCTTCTCAAGAGTTGAGGTTGGTAAAGATTCGGTGAATAAATCTGCTGGATTATCACTTGAACGAATTTGTTGTATATTAATATCACCGTTCTTTTGTAGATCATGTGTGAAAAATAATTTTGGTGAAATGTGTTTCGTTCTATCTCCTTTTATGAAGCCTCCTCTTAGTTGAGATATGCAAGCAACATTGTCTTCAAAGAGCACTGTAGGTACCTTGACATCACACTTCAAACCACATCTTCTTTGGTGAAATGTATCACTGATCTCAACCATACATATTCTCTACTCGCTTCGTGAATGGCTATTATCTTAGCATGATTTGAAGAAGTAGCGACAATAGACTGCTTTGTAGATCGCCATGATATAGCAGTACCTCCATATATAAATAAATAGCCTGTTTGAGATCGAGCTTTATGTGGGTCAGATAAATAACAATTTATCCTGCATCTGCATGACCAACAAGATCTGCACTATCTTTGTTAGTATAAAATAGACCCATATCACTAGTCCCCTTTAGATATCGCAATATATGTTTAATTCCATTCTAATGCCTTCGTGTATGAGAAGAACTATATCTTGCTAACAAATTAACAGAAAATGCTATGTTAGGTCTCGTAGCATTAGCAAGATATATAAGTGCACCAATTGCACTAAGATAAGGTACTTCAGGACCAAGAGGTTCCTCATTCTCTTCTAGAGGTCGGAACGGATCTTTACTCACATCAAGTGACCGAACAACCATTGGAGTACTTAATGGATGTGCTTTGTCCATGTAAAATCGTTTCAAAATTTTCTCAGTATATGCAGATTGATGGATGAAGACCCCGTCTACTAAATGTTCAATTTGTAGACCAAGACAAAGCTTTGTCTTTCCAAGTTCTTTCATCTCAAATTCTTTCTTTAGATATTCAATTGCCTTTTGAACCTCTTCTGGGGTTCCAATGAAATTTATGTCATTAACATAAACAGCAAGAATAACAAACCCTGATATTATTTTCTTAATAAAAATACAAGGACAAATTGCACCGTTTATATAATCTTCTTTTATCAAGTACTCACTGAAGCGATTATACCACATGCGCCCTGATTGTTTTAAGCCGTATAATGACTTTTGTAATCTGATTGAGCACATTTCTCGAGATTTTGAACTATATGCTTCGAACATTTTAAGTCCTTTTGAAATTTTCATATAAATTTCATTATCAAGTGAACTGTAAAGATAAGTTGTAATCACATCCATTAGATGTATTTCAAGATTTTCATGTATATCTAAACTAATGAGATATTGAAAACTTATGGCATCCATAACCGGTGAATATGTCTCCTCATAGTCGACACTGGGTCTTTGAGAGAATCCTTGTGCAAAAATTACATGTTTAATGTATCCCATAACAATACAATACTTATCAATTTAAACGAGATACATAAATAGTAATGTATCATGCACTAATTTTTAGATATGATACGTAAATTCGAATTTATACTAAATGTATCAATTACATTGCAACTATCAGACGATAATGTATCGATCTCAAATCTAACATCTTTTGGGCAACAATTACTTATTTAATGTATCTAGTAACAATACAATACTTATCAATTTAAACGAGATACATAAATTGTAATGTATCATGCACTAATTTTTTAGATATAATACGTAAATTCAAATTTATACTAAATGTATCAATTACACAGCAGCTACCACACGGTAATGTATCCATCTCAAATCTAACATCTTATGGGGAACAATTATTTATTTAATGTATCTAGTATAAATACAGTATTTATCAATTTAAACAAGATACATAAATAGTAAAATGCTAAGTAGCAACTATATTCATGATGTATCTTCTCAAAATTTTCGACAATTTTGAATCAAATTTGAAAGGATCTTCAATAACCTAGGAGAAGAATTTTGAATCTTAAAATTTTCAACAATTTTGAATCAAAATTGAAAGGATCTTCGATGAACTGGGAGAAGAAAGAATCTTGAATCTCAAATTTTTTGACAATCTTGAATCAAAATTGAAAGGATCTTCGATGAACTTGAAGATTCGAAAGGAAATCGTTTGTCCAACAACAATTCCATCACATTTGTATCCTTCATAACTCACCTCGCTTACCCAAAATTTTGACAAAAGTTTTTGAATTAAATCTGAAAGGTTTCTTCGTTGAACGGGGGGAGCAATTTGAAATTTTGAATTTCTTCGCTCTGTCAGGATTTGCCTCTATATGATTGAGAGTAAGAAGAAACGTAAGCGTAATTTATGAGATTTAATTAATTTTCAGATTTTATTCCTTTTTTAGCGCAACAAAAAGATTCTTCTTGTATTAGAATTAATGTATCCGGATGGTGAATTAATGTATCCGAATGGTGACTTATATATCCGGAAGGTACAAATTTTAAGGGATTATTAAAATTAGAAAAAAAATAGGTATAAGATGTAATTTATTCTTTAAACTATGTGATTTAAGTAAGTTATACTTTATATATTTTGTATATGTATCTCTAAGTATTTTGAAAATAAATACCAAATAAAATGTCTAGAACGATTCAAAAATACTTGAGCATATTATAATTTGATTTGTAAGCCTATTTGGGGTCTTTAATTTTTATACCCCTCTAACCCCTTGCATAGACGATAATGACTCTAGCCTCCAAGTTGATGGCTTTGATATGGACATTGTCATTGTTCTAAAAGATTTAAGCAAACCAAACATGAAAAAAATTAAAAAATATCTTTAACACATATCAAATATATCAAAGCAAAAGAAGTCGGAAATCAATGTTTGGAAGGGAAATCAACAACATCAACATAGTGTGAAATTGAAAAAGAAGACTCTTTTGAGAATCAAATTAAATGAAGAAATTTATAAAAAAAATTATTTTTATCTAAAGTCGATCGCATTTGAATTGAGTTTAGTTATACATATTTATTTATTTACTTTTATCCTAAAAATGAAATTTACTTGTTTCTTTTTTCTTTCTAAAATTTCCTTAATACTATTGTCCCTACATTATGCCTGGCAACGGAACCGGGAGGTGCCGGTTCCGGTTCTGGTCCGTTACCGGTTCCGTCTCGGTTCCGGTATGTACCGGTTAGTGCCGGTAAGGCCCGGGTCCGGGAGGGGTAACGGGACGGAAACCGGGATTTACCGGTTAGTCCCGGTCCGGTAAGTCCCGGTTCCGATCCCGGTCCGTCCCGGTCCAGTCCGGTTCGGCGGTATAAATTTTTTTTTTTTTTTTGGCAAACTAGCCGTTGAGAGCCGTTGGGCAACGGGTTTTGGGCCCCACCAACGGCTCTTTTCACCTCCCAAGTCCCCTTTACACCACCCTACCCCCCAAACTTTTTTTAATACCCCAACATTCTAAAAACTACATTTTCATCCCTTTTTTTTACCTATAAATACTCCTAATCTTTCATTCTTTTCACTCACAATTCACAAAAATATTATCTTCTCTCTACTCTCTAATCTCTTAATTCTCTTATTCTCGTTAAAATTACGAATTTGGTCTTTGGAAATTGGAGCTTCAAAATTCAACTTTCAATTTTCGGCTTTCGGTCATACACGTCTACTTTTTTAAGTAGACGTTTGGTATGTCGTTCCAACTCACTTTTTATTTAGTTATTTATTTGTTTGCATTTAATTGTTTATTTTGTGAGTAATTAGTCTCTAGTCTCTACTTATTTAGTTATTTATTTGTTTAAAATTTTGCATTACATTTTCGTATTATATATAATTTACTACTTTTTATATTTGAATATGGATTTCGGTAAAAACAATGTTGAGAAGGGTAAAACAACAATAGTTGATTCGATCACTAATTTATGGAGCTCAAAATCCAAGAAAAATAAAAAAACCGGTAGTACGTCTAAATGTACAACTAAAAAAACTTCTCAATTAAGAATAAATACGGATGATTATACGCATGTTGATGATAGTGTTTTTAATGTTGATAGTAATAGTGGATTAGATCCTTATCATGAACATTTACAAAGAAGGTTTGGTAATTTTGATGAGGAATTACCTGAAGATGATGAACATGATGATGTTAATGATTATATTGATAATTTTGATAATAATATTGATGAATATGATGATGATGAAACTCAACCAACGACGGCTACTCCCACTCCCAATCCCCCTTCCCCTCCCGCTCCCTTTCGTTGTCCTGCTCCCGTTCCCCCCGTGCATCCTAGGACTAAGGTAGAACGCGCTAAAAAATCAGTTGTGTGGCAATTTATGACTCAAAATGAAGATAAAACACAAGCTATTTGTAATAAATGTAAACATATAATGAATCATAAAACTGTAGAAAAACAAGGTGGGACGGGACATTTGAGTAATCATTTAATGTCATGTTGTAAAAATGAATTTTTGCATGCTAAAGTCAGAGTCAAGCTAAAAAGAATGGTACCACCCTTCCTGAAAATGTAGGAGTAGAGGGCTCTAATATGGTCCAAACACAATTAAATCCTTCTAATGTTTCTGGCTCTAGTATACAACGGTCATATAGTAGAGAAAAAGATCTTGAAGAATTAGCTAAAATGATTGTTGTTATGGGTTTGCCATTTAGTTTTGCTGAAAATCCCGGTTTTATTCATTATATTCAAATTGTGTATAATCCACATTTTAAAGGTTTTACTAGAAATACAATTAAAAAGGCTATCTTTGATTATCAAGCTCAACATTTTCAATATCTTCGTTGTTTATTTTATTATAATAATTGTAAAATAGCTATTACTTCTGATATGGGTCGTAGTGTAAATGGTAATGATTATTTCACTATTACTGCACATTGGATTGATGAAAATTGGACACTGCAAAAAAGAATCTTAGGTTATAAATGTTGTGAAATGCATAAAACCGGTAGTTATATAGCTCAAACAATTATAGATGTTTTACAAAACTATGAAATTTGTGATAAAATAAGTAGTGTCACCTTAGATAATGCTTCTAATAATAGAACTGCTGTTGAAATACTAAAACCGTCTCTTTGCCCTATTTATATTGATGGTTTTCATGTTAGGTGTGCTGCACACATATATAATTTAATTGTTAGAGATGGTATATCAATGTATAATGATGGTTGCATAAAAGTTGAAACTGCATGTCATTTTATTTTTAAATGTCAAGTTAAGTCTAGACGTAGAGATTTTGAAAATCGTTGTCGTGAATTTAATCTTCCACCTAGAAAAATTCCTAAATCAGTGTGTACTAGATGGAATTCTTTATATGAAATGCTTGAAGTCGCTTATGAATATAGGAAACCTTTACAAATGGTTTGGAATGCTCATAATTCAAATATGACATATAGACTTGATGATAATGATTGGAATGACGTAAAAGAACTTATAGAATTTTTAAAAGTTTTTTATTTAACTACAAAAAAAATATCTGCATTTTATAATCCAACTATTTGCTCTGTTTTACCTAATATTTGTGCTATTTCTAGTAAATTTTATAAATTCAAAAATAAACCAAGATTTGAAGAATCTGTTAACAAAATGATTGAAAAATTTAGAAAATATTTTATTCCTATTCCTCAAATTTATTTAACCGCTTGTTTGTTAAATCCACATTATAAAGATGAAGGTGCATCACGAATGGTTGATAAAATATATTTTAATTTAGGTATTGATAGTGAAGATGATGAAATACCTAGTTGTCAAGCTGTTAAAGATAGTATAAAAGTTGAAGCTAGAAAATTATATGACTTGTATAATTCAAATATAATTAATGCAGTACGTAATGAAGAACCTCAAAGTTCTAGGAGTAGATATAATAATGAAGATGATCTTGATGATATGATAGATTGTTATCTTGAACTTTCCCATAATGATAGAAATGATTTTGATGCGTATATTAATCAAAATACAGAACCTACTAATGTGGATCTTCTAGAATGGTGGAGCAATCGCGGCCAAGGATTTCCAAAGCTTCAACCGGTTGCTCGAGATGTGTTAGCTATTCAAGCATCTTCGGTAGCTTCGGAAGGCGCTTTTAGTGCAACAAGATATCAAATTGGAGAGCATAGATATTCATTAGCGTGATAGCTTGGAGATATCAGTATTATTTCGAGATTGGATTAATGGCGAGAGAAGGAGTTATGGTCGTCCACCTTTACCGACCAAATTTGAAAACGACATTGATGAAATAATGCAAGATTTTAGTGACGACGGCATTGATGCAATGGAGGAACTAGCTAATCAACCAATTCCGGAGCATGTTACTAGAGAAATGTTAAAAGATTTAAAAAAAGATTTCCTTGGTAGCATGAACTATTAAATTTAAATGTCTATTAGTATGAGTATAATAATTCGAGGTCTAATTCAAACAGAACCCTTCCTAGAAGGTGGCTGTGTAGATTAGATTTTTTTAATACTCTACTAATATTTTGTAAATTGTAAGTTTGTAACTCAACGAGTCAACTTGTAGTCTTGTACTATTTAATTAATATTAATAAAAGTATAGGCTATTCGCCTTAATTTTTTTTTATTATTGTCTTGATTCTTGAATAAGTTGAATTTAAATTTTCAAACTTTTAAAGTGTGAAATTTAAACTTTTATAGTTTTATAATTTTAAAGTTTGAATTTAAATTTTCAAACTTTTAAAGGGTGAAATTTAAACTTTTATAGTTTTAAAGTTTGAATTTAAATTTTCAAACTTTTAAAGGGTGAAATTTAAACTTTTATAGTTTTAAAGTTTGAATTTAAATTTTCAAACTTTTAAAGAGTGAAATTTAAACTTTTATAGTTTTAAAGTTTGAAATTTGAATTTAAATTTTCAAACTTTTAAAGTGTGAAATTTAAACTTTTATACTTTTAAAGTTTGAAAGTTTGTATTTAAAACTTTAGAAGTATAAAAGTATAAATTTTTAACTTTAAAATTACAAAAGTTTTAATATTATTTGAGTAATATTCCTATTTTTTAATTTTGATAATTTTTTTTTTTTAATTATATAGACGACGGGACCCGGTTTCCGGTCCGGTCCGGTACCGGTCCGTTACCGGTCCGGTTCGGTCCGGTACCGGTCCGTTACCGGTCCGAGACGGGAATACATATAAATTTCCGGAATTACCGGTTCCGGTCCGTCCCGGTTCCGGTACGGTTCCGGCCCGTGGTGCCCGGTTCCGTTCCGGTTCCGGATCGTCCCGGTCCGGTAGTTCCGGTTCCGGTACCGTTGCCCGGCTTACCCTACATATTCAACACTTTCCAAAATCCTACCAAGCAAGAAAGGGATATTTGCTTTGGGAATGAGAAGAGCTATCATAACTTATCCTAAAGATTGAAATAAAATTATTTTGCCCTAAAGGCTAAAGTATGTCACGCTAAAACTATCAAAGTAATTAGTATTATGATGTTGTGCAGTCACATCAAAAAGATCTTTCTTTGATTTTTGATGTTTGATATATGCTATCGGATGATATATATTTCGAGGTTTGACTAATTTTTATTAACGAAATTAAATAATTTATTTTAAAAAGAAATGCTATATTGATACCAAAACATTTACCTTCCAAAGGGTAGTATTTGAGACTTCAATCCACTATATAAGTTATTATGATGATTCATATATACTCTTGACAAAAGTCAAATTGAATTATAGAAATGTGAAATATTTTAGGGTTCTTCCTTATTTTACATGTTATATTAAAAAAAATCATACGTTAACCATGTAGGCTAAATTGCACCTTAAATGTAATTATATAATAGGGAAAATGGCCAAATGATCCCCCAACCTATTACCGGATTTCCAACTACACACCTATTTTCCGCGGGAGTCCTATTATTCCCCTGAACTACTTTAAAATAGAATAAATAACCCCTTAAGTGCTGAGTTGGCATAGAGAGTGTATTTCACTCTCTTTGAGAGAGTGAGTTGCCTATTTTATTAATTTCCGTTTTTTTTCTAATTTTCTTTTTTTCTTTCTCTTTCTTCTTATTTATCTATACAATTATACATTTTTCACCATTATCATTGTTGAAGCTTTTTCAATGGATGTTTGGATTAAAAATTATCAACAACAAATGCATTTAATGAATAAATAATTTTTCAATAAACTTATTTAGAATATATCTAACAAATTAAATTTATTTTTTTAAAAAAAACATACCCATTAATTAATTTATTTAAAGTGATGGATTCAAGAGTAACAAAATCAAAGTGAAGTAATTGAATATTTAAAAATATTTTCAAACTTAATAAAAGAAACTAAAACAAAACAATTTCTTCTACATTTTAAAAGAAGGGTCCTCCATGTTCTCCTAAAATCCATGAAGAATCAAAATGAAAAACTCAAATTATAAATTAATCATGAAAATTTTAGAGGGAGAAATAATAAAGAATGGGGAAGAGAGAGAGGTTTCTCAAATTGGTGTTACAAATTGATCTTCTCATCCGAGATTATTTTGAGTTGTCGGCGGAATCTTCACCGGATGAATCGATCTCGAATGTTCATGACCCATTTAATGTGTATCTGAAATTGTCTAAAGAAGAAAATCGAACGAAATGTAAAAAATGTGGAAAAATTGTTGAACTAGTTGGATGAAAGATTTGATTAATTAGGTCCACTATCTTCTAGACTCTAGAGATTCGGAGTAGATGAAAAGGTGATTGAATTTTCGTTTTTATAAAATGTTAGAGATATAGAAATTTATTGAGGTAAAAAATGGTGTTTAGTATAGTTAGGGTTGAAGAAATGATTGGGGAAGAAAGAAAGAGGAAGGAGGAGAACTTTTTTTAAAAAAAAAATCATTAAATGGTGAAATACACGTGTCAAGTGCGTGTATTTCACCACAAGAATCTTGCAGTAATAACATTTCAGGGAGGAAATAATTCCACTTTAAAATAGCTCAGGGGGGTAATAGGACCCCCGTGAAGTATAAGTGTGTAGTTGAAAATTCGGTTATAGATTGGGGGGTCATTTGGCCATTTTCTCTATATAATACATATAAATTGCACTTAAATGCACATAATATTTGTATGCATACCTATTGTATTTAACTTACGCTTGGATGTTCCCGTCTCATTGGTTCTTTATAATATATAATATTCCATCTTCATTAATTCTTTTTTTTGGGGTGGGAGGTCCCCTTAATTATAAGTCAGAATCGGCAATTTGACTATCTAGTTTACAAAATTTATGGATAGGATATATTTTATACTAAATATACATACTTATACACAACATATATTGATAAACTAGTTAGTCGAAGAATATATATTTGTAACTTTCCATTACACTCTCTTATCCATCTGTACATTATTTCCCCAGCGTAAATAATGCTCATCACTTTTCATTTTCAAAGAATCAAACTTATGAATTTAGATTTATATAATGTATTTTTTTTCTTATTAATATTTTTTTTTTTAAAAAAGGCATCTTATATTATTTATCATGCAATTGCCCCCAAGGCCTAGTTGAGTGGCAAAAGGTGGAGACTTTGTGTCTTAAGTCGCAGGTTCAAGTCCCACACCATGCAAAGCGAAGCCTGATATTTAAGTGGAGAAGGGTAGAGAGGCGGGCCCATTATCCACCGAGTTTAAAAGGTTGTGATTGGTCCAAAAGATTTCTCGGTTATAAAAAAAAAGTACTTATCATGCAATTTCTTATATGTATATATAAACTATAATTTTTTTTTACTGAAAAAATTGAAATATCCGAACTTTGATCGAAATTGCTATAACAATACCGAACTTTGGAAAGGACCTTTTACCCCCCTCCCCCCACCTCCCCCGCACTATTTAATAGAGTATTTTAAAGGTATATATGTGTCCACGTGGACATCATAAAAATTGCATCATTATAAAAAGTAACGTGTCCACGTGGGCACATATATACCATCAAAATACACTATTAAATAGTGTAGGGGGTAAAATGTCCTCCATAAAATTTGGTATCGTAACAGTAATTTCGGTCAAAATTGAAGTATTTTTTAGACCATTTTCCCAATTAATCAATGACAAGTGAGAAGTGGCAAATTATGACTTGAGAATTGAGATATGGACGTAATATGTTAAGTTTATTCATGCAGCCGCCCCTTGTGTTGTTTGTCTTGGTGTGCTTGTCCACAAGTGTATTGTGTTAACCCTTCTTATATTTTGAAAATAAAATACTTAAATTTTAAATAAAGTAAATTAGAAATAGTGATGAAATATAATTATATACTGAATTCATAATGTACTGTTCTTAAGAAGCTTAATCCCGCCTCTTAATATTCGGAGAATAAAAATTATTTTCTCTAAGGATAAATGGATATTAGTCTTTTCAACACTTTAGCATAATTCAATTGAGGTTTTCTTTCACCTTTATTTTTAGTAAGAGCAAAATTTACATCAATCGGCGTTTTAAAATTTTTGTAGTTCAGATACTTGACATCACACTTCAAACCACATATTGTGAAATTTCTTAGATTCTTCACTAGATGACTTATATTTCTATTTATACAGGTATACATTTTCAAAAAATGCAGTATTTGTTATAAGATAACTAGCTAACAAACTAATATTAATAAACTAAATTAATAAGAAGAACAAGCAAAGAGAGAGCATAATAATATATTCCAAACTTTTCTTATTTTTCCTTTGTGAATGAAAACAGTGGCTATTTATAGCCAATGAGAAATATACAAACACACACTTGACCATTGAGAAGTTATCCACTTGGCCAAGTGATGACACCTCAAAAATGGGTGGCCCCACATGGCATCATTTTAGTGTAGCAAGTGATGACACTTAAAAGGGTGGCCCACATGGCATCCATTTAGTTTTACAACACTCCCCTTGAATGTCCATGTAAAAGAAAAGTTGAAGGAACAAGAATATACATAGACATTCATAATACGCATTGCTTGCTGCCTCATTAAAAATCTTTCTAGAAAAATTCAGAGGGACAAAACCTAGACAAAGGAAAAAAGAATGCAACGCACATTTTACTCCTCCTGATAGAGACCACAGTTCAGATGCTTAAGTCTTCGCATTAATTGAATAATTATTGGGATCTAATTAGTGGAACACATTTCGAATTGCAGCTTAATATATTGAAGAGTTTAATGGATCAATTAACATAGGTATGACTACTGAGGCGGACCCACCCTGTAAGGTCGGAGTGCACGTGCATCCGTTAACTTTGAAAAAAATTATGTGTATACAGGTATATCTATATTGAGAAATTGACAGAAATTATGATATAATTAACAGTGCACCCATAAAGAACGTAAGAGTGATGTTGTGCTACTGGTACAAGCCAAAGGGACCGCTTACGAGACCTGGATTCGAATCTAGCTAGACTCCCAAATTTTTATTGTTTTTATTTTAAGTTCATCTTAAAACTCATATTTGAGAACAATAAAGCATTTACATTTACATTTTTCCTTCAATTTTGAATTTGTTATTCTTTCATTTTTTATTTATACCACCTCCAAAAATCTAACATATTGTAGGACATTCGACATTTCAAGTAAACCTCAAAAAGTTTTAGAAGAGAGATATAGCCCTTCCATCTTTGATAAAAAAAAAAATCCATGTATAAAAAGAAAAAGAAAAAAAAAGCTTACTTTGTTAAATGAGATTTTCTGCCGCAAATTTTAATCAACGAACTCAAAATTAATATCGAAAAACAATATCAAATGAAAAGTAAGAAAATAATTATATCTTATGGTGCCCTTTTGTTTTGTTAATTAATTTTTATTTTTTAAAAATTTCTAAGAGTTTATTTTTTATTTTTTATATTTTAGTTCCTTCTCATTCTCAACTTTTGCTTCATCTGATTTCATGCAATTTTTCGCACTAACTATTTTTTATGTCATGCTTTTTTTTATTTATAAATTTGATAGTATTCTAATTTTTAAATTAAAATAGAATTCATTGTTAAGTAAGGCTATAGACTTACGCTTCTTTTTCTTTTAAATCATATTTATATATGTTATGTTGAAATTTGACATAAGACTAATTTGTTTTGAATTTAGAACTTACGTTATATTTTCACTTTCATTTATTTTAGTATTATTGATTTGAGACTTCATATTGCTAACCGTTTATTTTTAGTTAGATTTGATAGATTATCTTTGTGCCAAATATTTAAATAATTTATGACATTTTATTTATAATATTATTATTTTTGTCAAATAGGCATTTCATGATATTCATAAAAATCTTGTACTTTTTAGTTTTTATTGTTAATTCAATTGAAATATAATAATTTGTAAAATATGAATCAATTGTTTTTTCATAATATTAGTTAAGAACATATGCTTGTTAATTAATATACTTCTAAAAGATAATATATATCTGAAATATTTAAGTAATATCAATTATAAAGTTTCTTATTTTTCTAATATAAATTTATAATTAGCTTTTATTATTAAAATTTAATATAATCTTATAACTGTAATTGTGCATCCAAACAGTATATGCGTAATTACATTGTAACAAACAAATAAATTACTGTAATTATTAGGTTGTGTAATTACTAGATTTAAATCAATTCCAATTACCAGGTGGCTTTCCAAACATACACATAGTGTAATTTTTTTTAGTTATATTTTTTATTAGTTTGATCAAGAAATAATAGTTTGCATTTTCAATAATTAAAATATTTTTTATTTTTTAATGATTTTTTATAATTAATACATATTATAACATGTTTAATGTCTCGTTACTTATATTTCCAATATATTATGATCACACAAATAATAAAACATATTTAAACTTACGAATTTTGCATGTCTTTTCACGTCAGAATGAATTAAATCCCATAAATTAAAATAAAGAGAGTAAATATATAAATATTTTTTTAAAAAATTTGAAATAATAGAAAATTTGAAGTAATAAGCATAATTACACACATAATATTTACTAAAGAATCATCTTGAAAAAAGTATAATACTTACTACCTATTATACTCAATTACCTCACAAACAACCAAACAAGATATAATTGATAATTACAATTCATTCAATATTTTCCAAACAAAAAAAAACTACAAATTTAAAATTTTAAAAATTTCAAAGAAACTGATATTTTTTTTACTTTTTCACCAACTCGAAAAATTTATATGTCACATCGCCCAATAAAAAATATTATAAGGACCTTTTATACCTCTACCGTCCTGCCCCTACAAACACGGCTTGGGCCAGCCAATTCCCCTTCGTCGTACTATCCCCATTCACACCCAATGGCCACAAAGATTAAAAGCTAAAATAGACCATAGTTTATAAATTGAAAAAAAGATTAATTTAACAAATTAAGGTTTAATAAATGAAAGTAAGGATATATTTACAATAAACATATATTTTTTTTAATAACTTGATGCATGCACCTGCACCATTCACTAGTAGTATTCCTCTTTCTGTATCTCTGTTATGTTCTTTTTTTCATTTCACTCTTCTTCTTTTTTCCAACTCAAAATCATTACTTACTTCATTCTGTCAAAGCAAGCAATCACTTTTTGACTAGTTTTGGGGTCAGCAGACTGCAGCTTTCTTCCACAATACATATTTGGGGTATGCAGAATCACTTTCTTTGTTTTTGGAGTTTTCATGTTTATGTTAGAATGATGGGATTTCACCAGCAGCAAGGGTCATTGTGTTCTTTTTTTTGGCTTGCAGGTGTGAGAGTTTGAGCCAAGATCATGCAAAGTTGACCTGTTGACTTTAGTGCTCAACTTTTTCAGATTCTTGAAAAGTTTTGTGCTTTCTCTTGAGGTACTCTATTTGCCTTGTTTGGGGAAGTGGGTAGCTCAAAGATAGAATCTTTATGCTCTTAAAGAAGAAGGGGTGGGCAAAAAGGACTCATATTTCCAATTCTCTCATTTTTCATTGTTTAGTTCAAGCTTTTTTTTTTTTTGAGATTTTGGGTTAGCGTTGACCTGATTGACTTTACCATTGTTGTCTTGTTACTTGAGGTTTTTGCTCTGTTTGGGGCATTGGGTAGCTTAAAGATTGATTTTTGGTGTTGTTAAGAAGGTGTAGGTTTTGGGAATCAAGAAAAGATTGATTATTTTTGCCTACCGTTGAAGTTCATTTTGTGTTTTGGGTGTTCTGAGCTAATGATATGTTTTCGTTCTATTTTAAAACTTTACTTTGGATGATGACATGGAAATAGATTATTAAGTAACTTTTTTTTGGTGGATTCATGCTCTTGATGCAAGGATTTGGTGTCTGAAGTCATTAAATGTTTGGTCATGCTGAGCTTATTATTGATTTCTTGCTCTCTCAGGGATGAATTCTTGCTAGTTTAATTACCAAAGCAATAATTAAGATTGAACAATGGAGAGCGGCCACGAGAGTTTTGCTGCATCTTCTAATGTATCAAATGAGTGCAGTAGTCCCCAGGAACCAGGACCAAGTGTTGATCATTTGAGTAATTTATGTGGTAGTCTTGAGAAACTCCTGCTTAATCCTGAATATAACTACAGTGATGCAGAAATAATCGTTGAGGGGATTGATGTTGGCGTTAATCGCTGTATATTGGCTGCACGAAGTCAGTTTTTCCATGAAAAGTTTAAGGAGCAGAATGAGAATTCCTTGAAAAATGAAAAGCCTAAATATTTGCTGAAGGATTTGGTGCGTGTTACCTCAATTGGCTATGAAGTATTCATGGTCCTCCTGAATTATTTATATACAGGAAAGATTAAGTCGTCTCCTTCAGAAGTTTCGAGTTGTGTTGATAATGCTTGTGCTCATGATGCTTGCCGCCCTGCCATTAATTATGCAGTGGAACTCATGTATGCTTCGTCCACTTTTCAGATAAAAGAACTCGTTATGGTCGTAGAGGTCAGTGTTTGCTATGCTGGTTAAGTTCTATATATGCATTTGATTCTCATTCTTGGACTTATCATAGAACTGTCCTTGTGATAAGGTTTCTTGAACAACACCAAATATAAATCACATGCTTGACTTAGACACAATCTTTTCAGATTTATATTTAAGGATTTCTGTTGAAAATGCTGATGTTCAGAAAACATCTCCATTTTTCCTAGTATATCAGCTTATAAACAAAAATCTTCATCATCTAGGAGTCATTGTTTCTGTCATAACATATTATAATTGGTCATATTTTATTTCATTAATGAGCTATCTGACGAGAATTTATGGAGCATATTCAGCATTTTCTGAAGTGTCTAAAGACATTTCATTAATATGTAAGTTATGTGGTCATCCCAACCCAATATATTGGTTCAAACCCTGTATGTGTAAAAAAATTCAACTAAATAAGTACAAGTTATAGATTTCTGACCCGATAAATCATTTGAGCTGTGATAACCCATAAGGTTCAAATCTGGAATAAAAAAAGAAATTCAAAGCTTGAATTTGCCTCTTGTCCTACTATGCCCCACGGTCAGTTATAGCTGCTTTGGACCTCAATCGGTACATTTCTATCTCAGTCTGGATGATGGCCTTAAGGGAACAAGTTGTGCCACATTAGTTCTTAGATATTGACAGAGTGGAGGTAATTTATTATCAAAAAGCTTAAACTATTACTGTTTTTGTCAGATTCTAGGAAAGAACTCTTGGAAATTTAGCGTTCATCAAGTTTAAATGATGTACGTTTTTACTAAATTACTAATCAATGAATCCGGTTGCAGATGAACTCTGTCTGCCATATGTACTGTTTGAGACTTAAGATTAACATCCTGCTTGAGTTAGGGTATCAGGTGTTTATGATTTTATTGCTTTGTCCATGAAAATGAGTCTCAACAGCTTACTACAGTCCTGAGCTATTCTAGTTCTATGTATATTTCTTGATTATACAGTAAATGACTTGCTATTGAATTTATAATGATATTTGTACCATATAGGAAACGACAGAAGCTTTCCATGAGAATTAATGCTTCTAACTTTGTAGTTACATTGTTATCTGAAGAGTTCTGATTAATGTTCTGTTTGAGTGCAGCTCTATCTCGACAACTTTGTTGATAAGGCTACTCCTGAGGATGTAATTCCTATACTTTTAGTTGCCTTTCACTGCAAATCTAATCAACTTCTTGAACACTGCATCCAGAGAGTGGCACAATCTGATCTAGACAATGCTACTCTTGAGAAAGAACTCCCTCATGAAGTTTTGACTGACATAAAATCAAGGCGCCTCAAGTCTCGACAAGGGACTGCACAGGAGTCATTAGAAGAAGACTCCTTGAGTGAAAAGAGAATTAGGAGGATTCTGAAGGCTCTGGAGTCTGATGACATTGAACTGCTAACACTACTCCTGGAAGAGTCAAACGTCACTTTAAACGATGCTTGTGCTCTTCATTATGCTGCTGCCTATTGCAACTCCAAGGTTGTGAACGAGGTACTTGAGCTGGGTTTAGGCGCTGATGTCAATCTTCAGAACTCCCGAGGATATAATGTCCTTCATGTTGCAGCTAGACGAAAGGAGCCATCAATAATAATGGGACTACTTGCAAAAGGAGCATCGGTCTTGGATACTACACGCGACGGACATACAGCACTATCCATATGCCGTAGATTGACTCGGTTAAAGGATTACAATGATCCACCGGAGCAAGGAAAGGTTACTAATAAAGACCGGTTATGCATTGATGTTTTGGAGAGAGAGATGATTAGGAATCCTATGATTGGGAGCATCTCTTCTTCATCATTGGTGTTGGCTGATGAATTACTCATGAGGTTGCTTTTATTTGAAAATAGAGGTAACTATGTTAAGTTATGTTAAGTGAACTCTCTTAGTGATCCAGTAATCACATTTTTTATACTTATCAAAACCTATCCAATTTAATTCAAATCACATGCTTGATATTGTTGTTTATATTAAGCAAAAATCAAGATGCTTATGCATTCCTGTGTGTTCTGATTGTCACTAATTTTGCATCAGATACTAAGATTTCAGATGGAGTTTCTAGGTAAGCTGTTGAAATTTCATTTGTGTTGCACAGCTACACCATTTTCCTGAGAAACAAACTGTTTTGTGTCTCTTTGTCATAGATCAAACAGAGTTCTGTGAAATAATAGTTGAGATAATGATCTTTGAAAATGTGCTTGATGTGACGCTAGAACTTAGTTTGTGATGATGCTGCCTGTCGTCCCATATAACAGCAAATTGAGGAACTACATTCCCTACACTTAATTTCATGTTTTCCGTCTGCTCTGTGTGAGAGGTGTTGGTAGGAAGGAAAAATAAGAAGCTATGACTGGTTTTTGCTGCTTATACTTCAGTCCTAAACTGAAGCAGCAACAAACACATCACAGATGCTAGGGAATTCTTCTCGGTGCTAATTAGGACTGATAGATGAGCAAGTGTGGTCTGTAAGAGTTGCACTGAAGAAGCCAATCATAACTATGGATTGAGAAAGACTAACAAGCTTTGTTGTTGAATCTGTCCGTAGACTGATGTTTTATCAGTCAGCATAATACTCGTGTTATATAATTATGGGGTGATAAAAATGTTAAAAGTCTATTTGGTTTTACTTAGGTCTCTTCTCCTCGACTTATGTTATTTGAATGTAGCTCCTAATCTGGCTTTTCTTGCAGTGGCATTGGCACGGATGTTATTTCCTCAGGAAGCCATGCTAGCTATGGAAATAGCACATGCTGATTCAACCGCAGAGTTTACTGGCCTTTCAGCAACAAATGGCTTGTGCAAAAATCCGAGAGGGGTTGACTTGAATGAATTACCATCTGAACAAGTGAAAAGACTCCAAGAGCGGCTGGTCGCACTACTGAAAACAGGTGATTGTAACTCTCTGTCTTCTTGATTCATTATTTAAACGAAGGAGGAGCCAGCGTTCCTAAAAAGAGATATTTGAACTTTTGAAATTGCAATTTATAATCATTGAGTGATGGAACATATCTTGCATGCTTATAATTCACATAAATCTTCCTTTTGGTCCTACTAGGCTTGATACAATTTTTCATACATATTTTATTCTTCAGTTTCTTACTTAATTACTTATTGAAACTTCAAGATCGCGGAAACAGTATTATAGTTGCTAGATATAACTTCTATTCCTTTCTCCATATATTTTGGCTTCAGGATGGCAAAACATGTGCTGGATGTTGTTAAATGAATGTCATCAAGGCTTCCCACTCCCCCATATAAGTAGGAATAGCGTTTTTCCCGTGAATGGCCTTTATCCACATCTTCAGCTTTATGAGGATAGCTAGCTTATTAAGGACATGAACCTAGAAAGGAAGATTTGGAGGTCGAGGTTAAGAGGTGGCCGAACGTTGTTGTATTAGTTAGTTTATGCATAGTATCTTATTCTCCTAATGTTCACTATTACAAGCTGTTTCATTTGCTCTGTTTATCTTGCTATTTTGCTGTCATTTTTTTTCTTTCTATCATGCTTTGATTACATTTGTTTTGAGCCGAGTGTCTACCGGAAACAAGCTCTCTACCCCACAAATTAAAGGTGGGGTAAGGTTGCCTACGTCCTACCCTCCCCACACCCCACTTGTGAGATTACATTAGGTTTTGTTGTTGTAGTCTTTCTCATTATGGTGTTTTTTTTTTGTGTGTACCTTAATGACAGTGGAGACAGGTCGACGTTTTTTCCCAAACTGCTCCGAAGTTTTAGATAGATTACTGGAAGATGACAAACTAGATTCCTTGATGTTAGAAAGTGGCACCCCTGAGGAACAAAGATCAAAGAAGATGCGATACACAGAACTCAAGGATGAAGTTATGGAGGCATTCAAGAAAGACAAAGCTGAAAAGAACTGGGTGGGCTTCTCTACGTCTTCCTCCTCTTCATGTTCTCCGAAGACTTATGTCAGTCACAAGTTTAGAAAAAAGTAGATCCTCTCTCTAGCTAAGGATTCTAACGATGACAGAAGCCTCTATCTTGAAGGGCCGCGTGACTTTTGAACCTTGTCATGAGCTTAACATGTTTGAGCTCCATATAGTACTCAACTTTCTTTTGGACAAGTATCATTGAGACAATCATGTTGAAGAAAACTACAAAGAGAGTGGATTGATTGTGGGGGTAACTATATAGGGGAAAGAGGAATAAAAGTAGGTACAGAAATGGTTTTTCTTTCTTTTTCTTATGTAATATTAGTACTTTTTTTGAATTGATGATTGTTAATTTATGGTGATATATGCAGAAAAGGATCTTTTGATCAAAACATGTATTCTCCACAAACTTTTTCTTTCTGGATTTGCTTTGCTTGCTGCAGAAACAAATTCAGAATTTGAAAGGTTAAGCATGAGTAAAGACGGAACAGTTCTTAATATACCAAATCAAACATTGGATAGGAAATAGTTCCGACATAACTACTCTTAACATTATTAATACAATCTATTTAGTATTATTCATAAACACTCTATCAAACGATCCGTCGTTTCTTAATTAGTATACAATTGTTTCTTTTCTGCACCACATGCATTAGAAACAAACTCCAACACATTTGAGACCACTTGTTCAACCCCATTAGCACATGTTGTATCCACAACAAGTCTTGGAACGTCCACCCCAACATCATAATCCCAACACCCTTCATACTCTTCCAGCAACTTCTCCATTTCTTGCCACGTGGACGGCTTATGCCAGCTTGAGCCATATTCCACCAGCTCACTCCTCCGCTCGAGCCGCCTACGCCACTCGGCTTCATCCCTCGGCTTGCACTCCACTACAACAACCCGAGCTCCACTACGATCCGCGATCTCAATGATCCGGTCGAGGTGAGCTCGACGGGAGAGTGGCGAGTCGATCACCACGCTCAGCCCTAAGTCTAGCTGAGCGGAGGCGACTTGCCACATGGCGTCGTATGATAGGTCATTGATGAGTTTTGTGGCTTTAGTGATTTGTTGAAGAGGTTTAGTGCAATCTTTGAAATGATCTTTGTCTATAAGAGGACATTTGAGGGTTTTAGCTATGGATTGTGCAAGTGTGCTCTTACCTGTCCCTGGATGGCCTTTCATAGCCAAAATTATTGGTCTTCCTTCATATTTTCCATTGTCCATTTGATTGAAGATTGAATTTTAGTAGTGATGGTAATAGTTAATACTTAAATACTAATAAGATAGAGATGAAATATGAGAGTGGATAAGGCTATGGTAATTGTCAAGTAAGCATTGTCTCACACATTGTTATCCATTTAGTACTATTTATTGTTATTTCTTTGCTTGTTCTTGTGGATAAGGAATTTTAAAAACTAAAGATATTTATGGTTTCGACTTTAGCTCATGAAAATAATATACTCCAAATATGTATAACAATTCATATTTGGGTGAGATTTTTGGCCTAATATTAACCGGTTCATTCGCATGAATGCCTTATTTTAGGGTTGTCTTTAAATTTTTCTCGATAGTTTTAAATTTGATCTTTCAGTACTTTAAGTAATAAAAACTTAATAAAAAATGTCAATGAGATTGAAAAAATAAAAATTGCCAAGGCATAAGTTATGCCTTTCAAAGTCAAAGGAAATCGCAAAATACAAATTATGTCTTTCAATTTTCACTAAATAAGAAGCATGAACAAAATTTAAAAATCACTAATTCAAGAGATAAAAATTGAAGATCACCCCAAAATTGGGGCAAACCGTGCAAGAACTTGATATGAATTGGCAGATAATTACTTATTCGTCAGTTTAGAGAATTAACCTAATGTACCGTCCGTCAGTTTGTTATCGATTTTTCATTAAAAAAATTGATTTAATCCGTTGGTTTTGAATCTTTGAACCTAGATTTTGACTCAATTTAATTTTTAATAGTGCTAGAAAGTAGATTGAGCAAAAAGGGACTGAGTTTCAACCCACTCATATTTCATACGGATCAAAATTGGGTTGGATGATAAATGAACGGTTGAAAATGAGTTAACCCACATTTAAGTGTAATTATATTATTTCAAGTGCAATAATCATATAAATGTTCCTATCACTCAAATTATTTAGTGATATAACGTTTAACTGGATTTACATATACCCTACATCATTAATCTTGTTTAATACATGTTAACTAATATTTATATTTTGTTGAAACTTTTTCCTAAAGTATTTTGCAAGAAAGGTAAATTAAACTTGTTCAACATTTGATGATACATAGGAGTAATATATTGTATTTTTGCTCTCTTGCCTTTTTAATTCCATATATGTTTGAAATTTCATTGTTAAGGCTTTAAGCTAATAATCTATATTTTCCCCTAAACCCACTGAAGCTCACTTCTGTGATGCATATCTTTATAAATAAGTAAAATTTATGTTAGTAACTGCATTTGTATTATATTTGGACACTTTTCACTTGTTAATAATGGGTGTAAAAAATTGAAGTTAATTTCTTGGAATTACAAAGAAAATTGTAGATTTTTAAAATGGCTAGATTGATCTATTGTAGTATCTTAGATATTTATTTTAGAAATAGATCTGTAAGTTCTAGAATCTTGTTAAGATAGATTGAAGATAAAATTATCTAGACCTTTTTTGTAAATGTGTTTCGAATAGTTTCTAGAAGCATCCCTAGACAAATACAAATAGGGGTAACATTAGCTATTTGTAATCAATCCAAGAAAAAACAATTCAAGTCAATTCTAATTCCTCCATTACAAAGTTTTTTTAATCCAAAATCCTCCTCCTTTCATAGCTTCCATTGTTTAGTTAAATTTTTCAATTTTAATTAACGATTTTGAACTAGTAAAAAATCTCAATAATTATATTTTTCTTGTGTATGTACTAAAAATTACTTGCAACAACTCTAATTCAACTCAATCGTAATCTGTTTCATACTTTTTAGACATGGTAAATTTCAAGTTGCTACTAAAATCTATAATTATTTTATTTGATTGAGGAGCACTTTAATTAGTTGACACCAATATCCATATATAGGAGCTAGTAATATAGTAAGACCACTTGACAACTATAATCCTACCTTTATTCTATTAGCTAAAATTTTCAACTAATTTATAATGTAATTATCACTTGATTATTTGTCAACAAGCACTTAAATAAGCATAATATGTACCCAAAAAAATCCATATTTTATACCTAAACCCCCATTCCACAATGAGGGTAAACCAAGCCGTTTACTTAATTTCACCAAAAACAAAAGGCTTTAATTAATTACTATTTCAAGCCATCCTTGCTGTCATTGTTATTTATATTATTATATATTAAAAGAGTGACGCTAGATATATTGGCTATAATAATTGTCATCTCCATCAACTAGCACATGTAATATTTTTGGCATCTTTGACGACCTTTATATATAATGAAATGAAATGACCTTAGTTCATGGTGACAACTTCACTCTGTGCATCCTTTGATTGTGTGTCCTACCTAGAGGAGGGAAAGGCGTAGCGTTTAATCTGTCTCGCCTCTTAGAGGTTTAAAATTCCTTCGAATTTGACTTCTAAAACATGACTTTTCATTATGCTTTTTGCTCATCGTCTCTACTCAAAGACAAAAACACTGCTTAGATTTCCAAAATGAATTCTACATTCCTACTACTAAAATTACAAGGGACACTCAAAAAAGTATCATGTATAACATTTACATCAATGATGAAAATTTACATGTAAGAGGATTATATCAATGATGAAAATTTACTACTAATAGTGCAATTTCTTATTGATTTATGATAAACAAAACAAAAAATAATTGATTTTTAAAGTAAAGGAATGAGGGGTTGTAATTCCTGTTGAGTAATAATGTACCTTATTCTATAGATTTTTCATCTTTTCTTGTTTCCTCCAAGATTTGTTTTTGTTTTTGTTCCCTTTGTTGCTTGAATCTCTTCAAAACTTCATCAATAGCAATATCAAAAGCATCATTACTACTCCCTAATCCTTGATTAGACCTTGCATACAAATACTTTGGCATAGCATCAATCAAAATCTCTCTCATTTTTCTCACATCATCTTTCGTGAACTTATCGAGTACTTTTCTAATTATGTTAGTATCATTTCTAACTTCAGTATGATCCATGTATACTGAATAATCCTCCGATGGCGAAGGCAAATGCCATTGATATTGAGTTTTAAAACTTCCTTCCCAAAAATACACAGGAATTGAACCTGCCATCATGCAATCGAACATCGATCTTCTTGTAAATCCATCCCCTTTTGGTTGTAAACAGAAATCAGAATCCAAAAATGCTTCAAGAATTGCTGGTGCTCCGTCATAACAATGTGTGACGGAGCAATCCACAATCTTGCAAGAACCCGTCTCGTTCTTGCAGTAATTCATTAATACTTCTCTGAAATCATTCTTGATCTTCTTCCTCACAGCTCCCACGAAGCAAAAATGGCTAGAACGATTACGTGACCTCACGAGATCTTGCCATTGTTTGATCTCTGTTTCGAACTGAGGGTGAAAAGCTGTAGGATAAGGAACACTTACCTCTAAATCATCCCACGGATTCTTTTCAATAGATAAACGAAGAACATTTTTCATCAATGGCATTCGGAGAAAACTCGTACCCCAATCGGAATCAGCATCGGTTTTTCTTCGAAATGCCCATGTTAATCTACCGAGCATTAAGAAATGATCTGACCCGTGATTTTGATTCCAATAAGGTTGATCTTTAACCCATTCTAGCATCAATTCACTAGGACGATCTCGTTCTTTCGCTGTGGTGAACCATAAAATCTTCCCAATTGCAAGCCCGGCATAAAAGGGGATGTAAAATGCAGTAGCATTTTGGGGGTTTAATGTTCTGCATTTGTGATTCAAAATTCTTTCATGATAAATGACTTCAGCGGAGTACATATCTGTCCAGTACCAAGCTGACCGGAGATTCTCCGGTACGATTGAGTCGAGGCCAGTTGCTTTTGGGCCGAGACCGCCATTTGAAACTGCGTTGCATCGAGAACTCCATGGGTCTAAATCATGACAGTTGTTTAAAAGATCTTTGTTGAACTTCGTTGGAAGATCGTATACATAAACTCTCCCGGATTCACACTCATCCTGTACTAACTGTTTCTGCTGATCGTTTTTAGGCATGTTCTGAAATTGGTTCTTGCTCTGTTTCTGATATTTGTTTTTGGGTTTTGAATCTTGCAAGATTTGAAGTTGGTCCTTGCTCTGTTTCTTCTGGTGAATTCTCTGTTTTTGAGGTTTCGAGATTTGGACTTGGTCCTTGCTCTGCTTCTGCTGGTGAATGCTCTGTTTTTGAGGTTTCGAGATCTGCTGGTGCTGGTGCTGGTGTGGGAGGGGAATGGCCGGAGGGGAAGTTCCGGCAAGGAAGAGAATGAAGGTGACTTGAATGAGAATGATGAGAAAAAACCATTTACAATGATGAAATCCAACTTGGGATTTGATCAAATTGAAGGAATTTCTGAGTTTCTTGAATGTCTTTCTAGGGGAAGAATTTTCAGCTGGCAACATTATGGGAACTGAGGAAGAAGAAGATGAACAAGGAAAGTAGAGAATATATAGCAAGTCAATAAGAGGAGAAAGGGAAGGTAGGATATTGGTGGGAGAATTTCTTTTACTTTTTGGTTTCCCACCACTCTTAGATCTCGCATTGGAATTCTGACTAAATTCAAATCGCACACGTTAGAGGCAGAGATCATTCGAGGGTGACGCTCCCAATAGAATTTTCTCCATACTCGGATTCGAATCCGAAACTACGTTAAGAGTGAAAAAATTTCACTACTGCACCACAAACCATTTTAGTAGTGGGAGAAATTTTGATGTTTTGTCATCACTAGTTTTTATATAAAGCATAATACATAGACATGTCATTGAACTTGGTCTCAACTATCTTCTACGCCGTCCAATTTTAGATGTGTATAACTAGATACTTAAACTTGTATAAAGTTGAACAAGTAGACACACGCATCCTACTTGACAATTTGCATCTTATGTGGTGCTTAACATGTATTATGTCACATAGAACGCATATATTTTATTCAATTTTATATAAATTTAAGTATCTATTTGTACACACTCAAAGATAAAAGACATAGATATTAGTTGACAAATAACTATACACAATACATAGAAGTTAAAGTCTATGGAGAAATCTTATAAACAACGCAACAATAAGTTTAATTAATGTTATCCTTCGGGGTGGCTCAGTTGGTTTGGAGGGTGATTATCCACACGGATGCCCCGGGATCGATCTACCCTCAATGCCTTCTGAGTCGAGCCTGTCGCATAGGTCTTGCCTAGTGCGGTTTACATCCCTTGTGTAGTTTGCAGACTATTACACAGTGGAGGGTTTATTCAGTGCGCACTACAGAGTGTTCACCCGAAGGGCAGAGGCTGTGACATAGATTATAGCGGCTGCGGGTTATCCTGGGGTTCTGGAAAAAAAGTTTAATCAACGACCAAACCAAGGTACAAGTTGAAAGACGTGTTATCGAAACAAAAAAAAAAAAGAATATTAACAAGTGGAGTTTTTGAGGTGGAAATTAAAATTATAAAATTGATAGAAGTATTATGTTTGTGTAATGTGTTTGTTCCTCGTTGGTTCTTACAAAGTGGAAAGACAATCTACTGTACAATTGACAATAGTTTATTCAGTATTTCCAACTAAATATTGTACATTATTGCGTATTTTTTAATGAATAATTAAGTATTAGTACTAATTTCGATGGCAAAGGATCAATCAAGTGCATTCACGTGTATAATGGCACCAAAATCATGATTAAGACAGTAATGATGAGTACACTAAAGTCCATTGAAACGTTCAACGTGGAATATGAAGCTAGTCAAGTCATTCTATAAACTTTTATTTTATAAGATATTTAAAAATAACTCATAAAAATATTTATTTTTATGTTTCTTTTTAATATAAAAATTGTTCTATTTTTCTATATATAATAAAAGATGTTTGTAGCATAACTTCCTTCTATTCAAAGTTCATTAATCTCCTTGTTTATATCACTCTCAAGAACCTTATATTGCTTTAGTTTATAAGGTTGGAGGAGCACTATGTATACCTTCTATTTGCACAAGAAAGCGGGTATATAATTGCACCATTAATTATTTGTGAGAACACTCCGAGTATAGCAATATAGGAAAAATCCACACCGTCATTGTATTTTAGTTTGTTATATCCAATAGCTTGTCTTGTTTTATTAATTGTGAATTTCACTTTTTATAGATAAGTTACTTACTTGAAGTTGTTTTTATTTTTTTTATTGAATTCATAGAATAAAATTTATCTTACACTATTATTACATAAAAGTTAAAGACTAACTAGAATATGCATGTTAGCACTAGGATGAAGCATGTTCAGGAATAAGTTGTTCACTTTTTCTAGTAACAAAAAAATAAAAAAATAAAAGCAAAGATGAAAGAATTAAGGAAAGTATAGTTTCAACTTTTAACTTTGCAAAAAAATGCATAATAAAGTGACATTGTTTATATACACAATGTTTTTAGGTATTTTGTCTCTTGTTTAGAAGTTTAAGGAGGTAAAGTGAAATTATTAAAATGAAGGGGAAAAACGCTAGCAATAATAGTATGGCCATTTAAGAAAAAAGAAATGTTATATTTGACGCTAGATGATAAAAAGTAAGCTAATGGTGAATTATTGGTGAAATTAGAAAAGTTATTCTTAGAGTGTGAAGAGTAGAGAATATTACACTCTCTTTTCTTCAATACTAATTTTGCTTTGCCATCATATCATAATCTCCTAGCAAAACTATATTAATTTTTTTTAAAAAAAAATCGATTCAATTTAAACTAAACAATTGATTATGTTAAAAGAAATGCAAGCAAATTTCAATAAAAAGATGGTGTAAAAAAAAAAAGAGAAAATTGTATATAATAGCAAACTATTAATTCAAATTAAATGTTATAATCACAGTTTGATTTAATTGTAATCTGTAGCAAACTGTTGCCATTCGCCTCTCTCCCTGAAATTCTCGCTCGCCACTCTCCCTCTCTCGCTTGCTAGTCTCTCCCTCGCCTCTCTCAAATGTATAAATTGTATTTCTATTTGTATAAAGCGAGAGAAAATTGTATACACACATGCAAATACATATATCTTCGTCCTATACACTTATAATTATACAATACAAATCTTCTCATGCCCAGTTCTCTTTAGCCTTTCTCTCTTTATACAAACACAGATTATACAAAATACAATGTATAATTTATGTTTGTATAAAGCGAGAGAGAAAGAGAGAGATTTGATATACAAACGTTTTATTTTGATTCAATTGTATACAAATTCAAATTTTATGCAGATATACAAACACATAAAATTGAATTGAGAGACTGCCAGCGATTTATACAAACGAGAGACTGTCATTGATTTATACAAATGAGAGGTTGCCAGCGATTTTATACAAATCTGAAGCCCCCAGCAATTTATACAATCTGATAAAGTTTGCTATGGAGCGCAATTATGCAAACTATAGCTATAACATACAAATATAATTTTTATGTTTGCTAAATGTGTAAGTTGCTAAAGAAAAAAAGATTGGGAGAATAATCAAGAATGTCTCTTAATAATTTTAGTAAACGGGCTTTAAATATTCAATTTGAAAAATATCTGAAAAATGAAAATTCAAAAACTCAAAATATCTCACCAAATAAAATCAAACCAAAATTTAAAATTCAAAAAAGAATATTCACCCTAAAATTAAGCAACTTATTATTAAGAAAAAGGAGCAATATACTGATCCCTATTGACTCTCTTCTTAATAAATTTCCTTTTTTGTTATCAGAGAAAAGAGACTTTAAATAAAGTATAGTACAAAAGTGATCAAAATATGACTAAATCAAAAGTTTTATATTCTTAATAGCTAAATATTTCTTCGTCTTTTTGTTAATTCAAGTTGTAAGACGGTATAATTTTTTATATATATAATTATTAAACAGTGTAGTTTAATCCTTATAGTACGTTATTTACCTTTCTTTATTAGATAACTAATTAATGTTACTTGTAGAGGTTTATCTGGTTGATTATAATCGAATTGTAACTGTATTGGCTTATTCGCTTATTGGTATTAAGCTATCAGATTAGCAGTTGGTGAATGGATTAAAATGTTATAGTTGACGATTTATCGGAGTAGGGGCGGATCAATTTTCTTATTGGTAAATCGTTAACCCGTTAAAAATTATCGTAGTTACATTTTTACGTAAGTATATTAGTTAAATAAATGCTTATGTGTATGAACTCTCAAAATTTAGTCTTTCATACATAGATTCACTATGATTAACAATTAAAAATTACCAACTAAAGTAGAGTTTTTTTAAAAAAAGTTTTATTTGATTGAAAATCAATATATTGGTGAGTGAAAGTAAAAGAAGGGAGCACAAAATATTGAGTCAATACACCACCCATTAATTACTAATCTGATATTAAACCAATCGATAGCTTATTTATTGGCTAGTGAATTAGTATATTTAAAAGTCGATATCGATAAATCAAATCATTAAGCATAATTATTTGTCCAATCTGTCTAATAAGCTGCCCTAAGTTTATCTCTTATTGTATATTACATATTACACTGTAAATAAGCAACCTAGTCGTGTAAATAGATTTTTAAAATTTGAGTAAATTAACTTAGATTCTTTTGTTTAGTAATCAACTACTCTATTAGATGAGTTTAATTTGGCTAGTAATAAAAGGTCTAAAACTTTTTCTTTTTTTTTAAAAAAAAGTCAATAACTTTCTATATGACCCTTTTTTAATAAATAAATAAATAAAGGTATAAGTACTTTTTTTCTTTTGTTTAGAAAAGAAAATAGCTAAAGACCACTAGAGTTTGTCAAACCCAAAGTTGACACGAGAATTTAGGGATGATTTTATTCAAAATAAAAAGGAAGAAAAATCAAATCTAATATTTGACTAAATAATTAGTCGGTGTAGATCTATAAGCATTGGATCTCTAACATTGACTAAATAAATTAGTTCCCGCTTCCCATTATAATTATTAATTATCATCATTAAACTATCAAATATATTCCTCCGTTTCTTTTTACTTGTCACGTTTTGTTTTTCGAGAGTTAAATTATTTAAATTTTAACCTATATTTAAGATATAATGGTCAAATTGACTCTCAAAAAGCAAAATATGAGAAGTAAAAGAAAACGAAAAGAGCATATATTTAGTAGCTAGGAACTTGGAATCCAAGTACTTGATTTTGATGCAACTTAATGTAGTTTTATTTAGTAGTTAGTTTTGCCATTGTTTAACAAATTACTGCTGATTATTTTCTTCTCACGTAAAGGGCGGGCCTAATTAAGTTGGCTAAAAAATTGTAATTTGTGAACATAACAAGGTTTTCTTATTTAATTTGCTTGCTTTTAACTTGCCATCACTAATGGTATATTTCAAAACTCACGATATTTTCAAAAAATAATAGAATCAAGTTAAGGTCCAGCATTTTTTTTTTGTTTGGTCGAATCACTGACATAAAAATCAAAAGAAATGAAATGAAAATATTAATCATTGGACCTTTCTTTTTTCCTTTTTATTAATTATTTAATAGAAAATCAAACTCTCGTCAACAAGCTTGTATATTAAAGAGAATTTAAACTTCAGATAGTCAATTAATTGAATGACTAAAATACTCCTTAAAAAATGAGTATAGGTGAACTTTATATAAGGCACTTTTTTGTTTCATATTTTTTTTTTTTGTAAAATGGTTGATTCTTAGCTTGTCAGCTAGTGAAGAATTCCTATCATTTATTCTCTTCGCATGTCTACATTACTAAATGTTTTTGTTCAAATTATTTGTTAATTTATAAAATCAAAATAATAGTCAATTACTTTTTTTCTACTTTGTACTTCCTTTAATAAAAAATTAAAAGTCTAAACTAACAAGTTTGTAAAAATTTTAAAAAACAATTAAGGCATAAATTAGTAAAATTATTTTCATTGTTTATAATTTCTTAAGAAATACGCAAAGAATAAAGTGGACAGTCAATATAAAACGAAACTAATTAATGTTTAATGGTCAATCCCTTAATACTAAAATTATTAGAAACTTAAATAAGTACAAAGACAAATGTAGAGCACATGTTCAACTTTAATTATTTTACAATCAACCATACCCACATGGAGTATTTTATATATATAAATCCTTCTTTACTTAAACCTTTTAGATACTTCTCTTTCTCGTTTTTGTTTTTTGCTCACATGTAGCTTTTTTTTAAAAAACATATAAAGTTGAATATATAGGAAAATAATTAAATTACTACAAAGTTCCAAAATTGGTTCATTTGAATTCCAGAGATACACATCGTGTACAGAGTGACCAACACTAGAACATCCAGACCAATAACATGGTTTAAAACATTGAGATGTTATTTGTCCCAATATTATTATCTTTTTTTTATTGTGTTAGGTCTATTTCATATACGACATCAAAACTAGTCACATATAATAATAATAATACATTTGTAATTACTATAATTTATTAATATCCAAGAGAGACAGCTTACCAGCTCAAGACTAGCTGCTCATCAACATCCAATAATAGTTGGCGGAATTCATCTATAGACACGTCTTTTTACTTAGACACTTCAAACAAATTTTGTATATTTTAAACATTTGTAGTGGGCTTTAATTTATTGTGTCATTTTGACACTACGGGTTTTCAAAATGTATATACAAAGTTTACTACTTGAGATGTCTAAGTAAAAAGTCATGTCACTTTTAGGTGTTCATTGATGAGTTTTGTAATAATATTTTGTATTAGTAATAAATTCCACATCATTCCATGACACTCGATTGAAGAATTTGAAAATGAGTTATAATATTTTGTTCAAATATTTCGATTGAAATCCCAATAAATAGTATTTTTCATTTAGGTCTAGAGTATGGATTCCAACCAAACTAAATGCCTTTACCTTCGCAATTACTTACTATGTACAATTTATTTTATTGTAATAGTGTTTACTAGCCACTATATTCCTTATTTTAAAAAAATAGTCACTGTTATAAAGTTTTAAATTTTATAGATGAAATTGCATGATAACATAATGAATTTTACCGGTACAATCTAGAATTTCATGATAGTGACTATTTTTTTAATTACAAAAAATGAAAAGGTGATTATTCGTAAATTCTATCCCTTATTCGAATCCCCAAAAAATTTAGAACAAAAATAAAGAGAAATCGGCACGGGCATGACAATTATGTGCAATAATTGACATAAAAGAACCCATTCTTTAACATATGACATTCGATAACACATATTTAATATTTATTTTTAAAAAAAATTATACGCATAACCAATATTTATTTCAATATTTTCTATCAAATCTTTCAGCTTTATTTTTCATTAATAAAATCTTCGTAAGTTCTTTCTTGATTTTGTGTTGTGTTGCAATGTTAGTTTTTCTTAGCTTTTTTTGGATTATTTTTTATTGATTTCATTATTAGGTTGGAATTTTTGCATTTTCGGATTTTTTATTGATAAGAATCTAAAAATGCCTATAAAGACCATTGAAGCTTGATTAAAAAAAATTGATTTATGTATTTGTGTTTTGTCAGGACTTGATGATATTTAGGTTTTGTTCAAAATATTTTAAGGAACTTGCATATCAGTTATGTGGAAGTGTATGAAGATGCTTCTAGGTAGATTTAAGCTAAATTTCATATTAAAAACTTGAGGTTGGGAATTAATGACTCCAACTATGTATGCCCCATTGTATTTCATATGTATCCCTATGTATATAGGTGTATATGTACTCCTATATTTGTGTTTATCTCTATGAAAAATATTTGTGATAAACACCAATATATATATATATATATATATATATATATATATATAAAATGGTACATACATGTCAAGGATGTGTTTTCTAGGTTAGAATTTTTACTTGAAACAAGTCCAAATCATTTGTATATTGTCTTCTTTAGTTTGAGATAAAAATGACTGTCAATTTCTTGAAGGAGATATGTATATATCTCTAGCATGAAATTAGGAGGAGCGTGCCAAAAAAAAATTTAAAAAATTGTGTTTTGTGTTAAGAGCATGTTTGACATTACTAATGGAAGGCCAAGAACACTTATTTTGAAATAACAAGGTGTTTGGCTAATCACTAAATTACTTTTAAGTAGAAGCAGACGTAATTTTTCTGTTGTTATGAAGAAACTAAAAATTTCTATTTCTTAAAAAAAGCAGAAGTAGAAGTAGAAAATTGTTTTTTGCAAGACCAAAATATCTCTTTCATATATACATATTTATCAATATATGATATATCTCATTTATTTATTTATTTATTTTTGTTATGAGTTTTTCATATGTAGTGGTTTATATTGTGAAATAATTTTTAATTTTTTTTGCTTGAAATTATTAATTATATTTAAATCATCATGCTAATATTATATCAATATTTGATTTCTTTTTATTCATCTATGATAATATTGATTAAAAATTTGAATATGTAGATTTTGATCAAATAAAAACAAAATTTTTATTAATTTTTTTATAATATATGCACTACTACTTGTCCTTTTTCGTTATTTAACTCTCAAAAGTATTTTTGTAAAAAATAAAATAGTCAAACACAATCCGCTTATGAAAAATATTTTTCAAACAAATCAACCAAACACAAATTATTTTTTTCAAAGTACTTTTATGAAAAACTATTTTAAAAAGGTACTTTTGAAAATAAGCATTTTTTAGCAAGAATGTCAAACAAACTCTAACAGACTAGGGGTGTACATGACCGGATTGGTTCGAATTTTTCAAATATCAAACCAAACCATTTGTGTAAAAAAATTTAATTTATAAATCAAACCAAATTAATAAAATTCGGATTTTTTGGGGGTTTTTCAACCTCGGGTTGGTTCGGGTTTTTCAAATACCAAACCAAACCATTGTGTCAAATTTTTAAATTTATAAATCAAACCAAACTAATAAGCCTCGGATTTTTTTTTCTAGATTTTTGGATTTTTTCGGTAATGTTTGCATACAAACATATAATTAACTTGTGCTCCAAATATTTCTTTAGTCCAACCAAAATACAATCATCTAACGTGTTTCTTAAGAAAATAACACAAAATATAAGATGAGTACTGATGACACTAAAATATTCAATAAAAAATAATAATGAAATCATCGTATAAAATAAATATTGCAAAGTCATAATGAAAATGATCATAATTTAAAAGTATTAAATCATGCTAAATAAGTTTAATAAGTATTAGTTACATTACTAAATATTTAAGGAAAATTAAAATTAGATTATGTATTTTAATTGTCTAAACCAATATATTTTAATTGTCTAAACCAATGTTGAATTGATTTTCTTTTTGCATTAGTATTAATTTGATTTTGATTTAAGTTTTATTATAATTATCAACGTCTATGAACTATAATCTTTATTGGACCATTCCGAATTCTAAGTTTTAAACTTGAAATAATATATTAAAAGATAAAAACTATGAAATAGTATAAGAAATATTTTAAAATTATATCAAAGTAAATATTTTTATGTATAAAATAAAATTTTAAAATTACATATATAATGTCGGGTTGGTTTGGTCTCAGGTTGTTTTTTTTTTAGTTAAAACCAAACCAACCCAAATATAATCGGGGTTTTTTTTCAATACCAAATCAAGTCAAACCAAACAGCTAGTCGATTTTTTTTTCAATTTGACTCGATTTACGATTTGATTCGATTTTCGGTTCGATTTTGTACACCCCTACTCTAAATTATCGATTATCTATGGCGATAGCTACCCAATGCCAAACTTTTCAAGCTTCAATAATTAAATATAATATTTAGCAAAAGAATATGCCAATAAATACTTATGAATATGTATAATTATCACTTGTCGAAATCCCCCCCCCCCCCCCCCCCCCACATAACTAAAAATTAAAAGGATCGAAACAAGACCAACTGTTTGATCCATATATTATGCTGCGGACTTGCATGGTCCATGTCTTAAAGGTCCAATTAGTTTGATTCGCCCAATGGATAAATATTAGGAAAAATTACAGAAATCTCACATTTTAGTTTATTTATTACCATTATCCCCTATAGGTTTTACAAATCTCCAAAGTCCTTCATTTTCGCGCATTAGATTAGTGTATCTCGCGTATTAAATTAGTGTTTCATGTATAAAATGTAATGTATCTTACTTAACGATTAATGTATCTCGTGCATCATATTAATGTATCAGCGCTTATATTATTGTATCTCGCGCATCAGATTAATGTATCAGCGCTTATATTATTGTATCCGTTTGAGAGATTTCTGTAATTATAAACTTTTAAGGGATATGTTGTAATTTTGCCTTAAAAGTATGTGATTTCTGTAATTTGCCCTAAATATTATGGAAAATTAAGCAAATACCCTATAAAAATAAAATAATTACAAACATATACCCCTTTATATTCATACTTCAGTAAATAATTACACTATATACCCTCAACTAATTTTGTTTAACTGATATTAAATTAGATCATATACTGTATTGGTATCATGAATGTTGATAATTTCGCTTGTATTCATTATCAATCTTAATGAATTGGGGTATGTACTTTCTTTTTTTTTTTGACAGAATGGATATTTCTTGAATTACTTTGGATTGTGGTATGAACATGTAATTGTTTTGAGTTTTATGGGTCATTTTACATAGTTTTTCCTAAATGTTAATTATACATTTATATTAATTACACAAGAAAGTGTTTGAAAATATTGAATATTAATTACATTGGTAGACACAATTTTTGAAGGAATAGTTAAACAACTTTAGTTGTCTGTTTCGTAGTTTTTATTTTGTTTCTGGCCTCGTAATTAAAGCTGAAACTTTGAGTTCAAACCCCTACAGCTTTACTTTTTTTTTTTTTTTTTTTAAGTGTGTTGTATATTTTAAAATTATGTTATAAGTATTATAAATCACAATAATTAACAACTTAAAATTTGATTATATATTTTAAAGATTACGTAAAAGTACTATAAATTATAATAATTAACAATTTAATATATTTAACAATTTTAGTTGACTCTCGAAATTCTATAATGACATAGAGAATAACATATTATTTGAAAATTACATAAAGAGTACAATAGATCACAATAATTACTAATAATTCAAATATTTTAAAACTATATCAAAATTTTAATTGACTCTTCAAAATTTATCAGTATCACATAAATTAAGATAAAATAAAAAATATTATTAGGTAAATGCGTAATACAGATAAAGACTAGAGTATATCCTCCTCGTAGGGTTGAGAACAATATAGCTTTCAACCTTGAATATATTCCTCCGTTGCACATTAGTGGATCATTTTCCTTTTTATACGCATATCTAGAAATCATAAATAAAATGGTTATTTTACTAATTCACCGTTAAAAACTTTCTAGGAATTTTAAAAACAAATGTAAACACTTTCAAAAAGAATTACAATTGCAAGTGTAAAATCTGAAAAATTTAATTTATACTTTCTTGATATAATAAGGTGGACAACTAATATGGGCAGTTGGCTCCCCTCCAGTACGCCTATTGTCCAGTTAGTCCAGTGCATTGCTAATCAAATGACACCTGTCTACTCTTAAATCTTAAGGTCACAATTTATTTAATTAACACACACCCTTAAACCATGGTTAAAGGTACAAGATTTGACAAATATGGTAAGATATAAACATCCAAAAATAGTTTGCAGCTAATCAACCAAATACTTCTCCATAAGATTTGTAAATGGAACACATAAATCCAATATCATAATGGATTAGTTGTTGGGAAATGATGTCGAAAAAGTATTCATTGTGATGAGTTGCTAAAATTGTCTATGAAACAATGGAAATGACTTCCGTCCGTCTCAAAATATTGTCATGTTTTGCTTCTCAAAAATTGATATTATTAATTTTTGGAGCTAAATTAAATTAAATTAAAATTAAAATTATATATAAAAAAATTAGAAAAGAAATACTGTAAGTTTGATTTTTTATCATCCCAATATAATAAAAAAATACATACTAAAATTTTACTCTTCAATACCAAAATATAACAAGTGATTACCAATGAACATAATTAAACAAAAACATTATGAAAATATTAATTTTTTTTAAAAGAGAGAGAACTAGCTACTGAGAAAAGAAATTGATTGGACCAAGATTTTTGTCTATATATTATTTTACCACAAGGAAAGAACTTTTGGATGTTTATATCTTACCATATTGGTCAAATCTTGTACCTTTAGCCATGGTTTAAGGGTGTATGTTAATTAAATAAATTGTGACCTTAAGATTTAAGAGTAGATATGTGTCATTTGATTAGCAATGCATTCGACTAACTGGACAATAGGCTTACTGGAGGGGAGCCACTCCCCTAATATGGTATAACTATTTTTAGTAAGATGATAATATGAGACGGAGGGAGAAATTACTAAGATTAATTACATGTCCACAAATTAAAACATAAAATAATAATATACATAACATAATTTTTTTTAAAAAAAATATTGTGTGAAAATAAAGAATAATAAAATGGAACTTAATTAAACTTGTAAGATATACTAATTAAGATATATTGATAAATATGTATGAAAAGTAGAAATACTTTTATCTTGCTTTTTTTTCCTTCTACTTTGTAACAAGCAAAAATTGTTGTATTTATATTTAAAAACAGTTTTACCGATTGACCAAACAACTTCATTTTTTTAATTTTTTTTTTCCTCAAGTGCTTTCGGCGTCTTGATTGATGGGCCAAACATGCTATAAATTAGGTTTTGTATCGATCGGTTTGGTCTAGTTTTGAAGTTTATCGATTCGACTTATCGGATATCTGTTTGTAGACATGCTAAACCGTTATAGGAAAACCATCAAGATATTGCTTTATCAGTTATCAATTTATTGCTTATTGATTGTTATTGATTTTACCGTTAAAATTGATACAAAAAAATAATTGAAAATCAATTAGAAAGAAGGCGACAAACCAAATGAACCATGCACATGTGTTTACAACCTGCATCTTTCTCAAAAGCAAACACTGTTACATTGTAGAATAACCAAGAGTTTGAGACAAGCACAAATAAAAGTATGAAACTTAACTCTAAGTAAACGACTTTATATTCAAAATGGTATAAATATAATTATTTAATTTACTATTGAATTATCGGTTAACCGTTTTTAAAAAAACCCTCAAACCATTAAAAATTGATAATCCAATACTAAAAAGAAATCAAAATCATTACCGAGTTAAACCAATAACATATTACTATAATTTCTTTGAATTATTAATCTCAATTCAATTTTGTACCGTCCTAGGTTACGTTCATTTATATCTCAAGAAAGATTAGTTATATGTTTCTAACTAGTATACTACATAACCCTTTCTTTAGATATTATATAGTGTATATATATATATACACACATACATATGGAGTAGTAACTTTTATGGGGATTTTCATCTTTGGTATATAAATTGGTGAAGAAAGAAGAGTAGAAGGGCAAAGAGGAGCGCCGCGAAGAGGAAGATAAATAAGTATACAAGCAAATCAAGAATACAAAGGGACATTACAGAAAAGAAATAATCAAGATTGAGTGAAATGGCGTCAACAGCTCCATCATCATCTGGGGTTGGGAAGAAGAGGCAGAAGAAAGGCCAAAAACAACAAGAGGTTACCAATGTTGCAGAATCCACTCGGATTCGGGTTGCCCAAGTTCTTGAACAGTTTCGTGCTTCTAATGATGAAGGTAACAATTATTTGATAAGCCCCATTTACTTCACCTTGTTTAGTTGTTGAGAAAAAAGATTAATACTTTATTGGTTGTAGGTTAATATATCATGTTTTGTTTGTTGCTATATGTGGTGCTTTGGAAGCTGGATTTTGATAAAAAGATATATTTGATGATTAAAGATTGTAAAATGTTTTGTATAAACTATGTCTTGATGATTAAAGATTGTAAAATATTTTGTACAAACTATGTTTTGATGCATAAAGATTGTAAATGTTTTATGAAAATTGAGTGGGGTTGGTTATATGAATCCTAAATGTTTAATATCACTCCGTTTAAGTTGCATTTCGTTCATACACTTGTTAATTTGTAAAAGACAAGTTAGGGGGTTTCAGTTTTCTGCTATAGCTAAAAACAGCTTAAAGATGTGAATAGCTCTATGCAGAAGAGACACAAATACAAACTGAATTGGGGTAAGAGGGAGGTACACAATCAGGTGGAATGCGGTTTTAGTGGCATATTCTAATCTTTGCAAAAGTGTTATGCTTTTCATTGGCAACTATTACATTAGTTATGATTTATGTTCAATTTATGCTGCTGGTTCCCTTTTCTGTTATTGTTGTATTTTGTAGCATCCACATGTAAAAATGCTGCTACTTAGAACTTCAAACAGTAAATATGACTTTTTTTTGGGGAGAATTGAAAGGAAGTAGTCTGGACATATTTTAACCACTCTCTTGATACTTACATGATACTTTTAATTCCCTTTTTCTTCTATAATTGCCCATTACATGTAAATAAGGTAATTCTGACTTTATTCAACAAAGAAATGTGAATGAGATAATTCTGATTTATATGTTAAATGTTATAAGTCACTACTGTAAAATGTAAAATATTAATTCTTCTCCATTTGTTTTTAGCATGGATTCTTCACTACTGTATTGCTTTTCATACTTAATTTTTTATATGTTTTACTTGAGTCGACGGTCTATCGGAAACAACCTCTCTACCTTCTCAAGGGTTGTTGTTGAATGTAAAATGTTATGGATATCTATTTGTTGATGCAGTGTACACATTTGAATCAAACCTTTCAAACCGCGATAGAGCTGCAGTTCATATGTTATGCCGGAAAATGGGAATGAAATCAAAAAGTTCTGGGTACGTGTAGTAAGTTTCAGCAATATGACATGTTACTTGCATTTTCCATAGCATCTTATAGTAATGTGCCATCATAATGCTCTGGCTGCTAAATAGACAGGGTAAACTTTTTCCTTTTCTGACTTAAGATGATGGGCCTGTCTTATTTTAGGCGTGGGGATCAACGTCGTATATCTATTTTCAAGACTAAACAGAACATGGAAACACTGAAAGGAAAGGATGTGCTAAGTTGTTTTAAATTTTCAGAGGAGGCAAAATATGCTCTACAGGATTTATTTACGCGATATCCACCTGGTGATGGGGAGACAAGTGAACAAGTAGTCGGGAAACACAGTAAGAAATTTGATAAATTACGAGGAAAGAAGGATGATATGTTCTGTAAACCTGTGATGAGCACGTCTGAAATTGCAAAAAGGGTCGAGTCATTTGCGTCAAGAATAGAAAAAACCCCAAACATGAGACAGGTTTTCTTCAATCTTCTATTTAGAGCTGACAAATAGTATATACTGTTGCTCTTGATTTAGCTTTTCAATATGCTTTCAGAAAAAAATAGAACAACAAAAGAATTAGTAATGGCTTGTTGGTTATTTACTTGCAGATTACATTACAAAGGTCTAAGCTTCCAATTGCTTCCTTCAAGGATGCTATTACATCAACTATAGAATCTAATCAGGTGACCATTATATAGCATCAAACAGTATGACCTGACTATGCCTTTCTACTTTTGCTTCTCCAATCTCTATCAATCAATGCTGCCGTCATTATGTTCAAACGGAGAAAGGTCCTTGAGATGAGATAGAGGCTTGTTTTCATTCGTCAAGACTGCACTTCTTACCCTCAAAAATAGAACATATTGGCACTGCTTGTATCATATTTTGGTCTAATGCCTGCTATGGGTTTGGATGATTGGTAGTTCTCATCTTGGCTGGACTATTTTCCATGTGCAGGTGGTCTTGATCTCTGGTGAAACTGGATGCGGGAAAACTACACAGGTTAGAACTTCAAACCTTTATTTAGTCTGTGTTCTTTAGTATTTCTCAAAGAAGATGTAGACTTGTAATATTACTAGAAATAACTTTTCCTCCCTATGATTCAGGTCCCTCAATTTATTTTAGATCATATGTGGGGTAAAGGCGAGGCATGTAAAATTGTATGTACTCAGCCACGACGAATTTCTGCCACATCAGGTTGGCACTTTATGCCCGCTCTGAAGGATTCATTTCTTTTCATGTGTTATGATGTGGAATGTGGTAATCAGTTCATAAATGTTCTGAGTATTGCTCGTCCAATGTGCAGTTTCTGAGAGAATTTCTGCTGAAAGAGGCGAAAGTGTTGGGGAGACTGTTGGTTACAAGGTACTACACTGTTTCTAATTGAGTTATTTCTTTTTCAATTTTGCTGGGTCACTTTTTCCTTTGACAAAGATATAAGTAAATTAGTTTTGGCAACTGTCTTTTGTGAATGACATGTGTACTCCTTCCCTTTACCAATATTTATTTTATTCTTTTGGTATTGGGACTAAACATTTTGGCCCAGTACAAAATTTTTCTTATTCCTTTCTTTTACTTGCTCAAAAAAATATTTCAAGACCTCTCTGCTCAATATCAAGCTGAAAAAATAACTGAGAACATGTTCAGACTTTCAAACTTGATATCCATATCAAGAACTTCTACAAGAGTCAGATGATTAAGTGCAAAAAAGGATGAAAGTTCAAAGTGAATCAAATGGAATAATTTCTTTTGGTAAGTTAAGGTTTAAATCATATTGAATAAATTATGACGATTAGCAGTATCAAATAGGAAAAACTGCTAATCCTACCCATGTTTAAATGGATATCCTATCCAATCCATTTGAAATCCAGGTTGGAGGTTTTTTACTTTATTAGAAAGGATTTTGTGATGGTGGAGTTCATTCTTTGAAATTCTTTCCTTTCTAATGTGGAGGGTCAAATAAAACTTTATTTGTGAGGTAAGGTAAACCTGAATCAATGCTTCTGTTTCTTACTTATCTGCGACTTATCACATGATTTTCAAATTCAAGAAGCGTTCCTAAACATAAATCAGGCGTGCGCCACAGGGGAGGGATCTGAAGCATAGCTTTCTCATATGTGGTTCTTAGTTTGTGATGAGTGGAGTTAGTTTTCTGGTTGTTCTAGTACTCTTAATGCATTCACTGTCACTGCTTCACCCCCCCCCCCCACACACACCCCACCACCACCAAAAAAAAAAACAATCGAAAAAAAGTCTTCTTGCCTCTTAACCATTCTTCGCATGTAAAGTTATGTACGGCCTTTAATTACTGAGTTGTGGTGAACTCCAGATACGGCTGGAAACCAGAGGTGGGAAGCAGTCATCAATCATGTTTTGTACCAATGGGATTCTACTGAGGGTCCTGATTACCAATGGAAGTGCCAGCTTCAACAAGGAGGCTCCTGGGAAAATGGGCAAGGATCCCATTTCTGATATAACCCACATCATTGTGGTACTTATCATTTCAATCTTTAATTAATGTTCTTACATATGCTGTGAAGCATTTTATACTTTAATTACTGCTCTGACATATGCTTTGACCTCTTGTGAGCTGTTAATCAACTGCTTTTATGAAGTTACTGCATCATCCACTACCTCTCTCAACTCAATTGTGTTGTTGCAATTAAGAATGAGGTGAAGATTAAATTAACACACTTCTTTAAGATGTACGAGAGGGCCACTTTACTCATTGGTCATCTGGAGATCATGTCCTGAAAGTATATCTAGGATAACCTAGTTGTTGCAATTAAGAATGAGGTGAAGAATTAACACATTTCGTTAAGATGTACGAGAGGGGCTCTTTACTCATTGGTCATCTGGAGATCATGTGCTGAAAGTATATCTAGGATAACCTAGATGCTGATTGGTGCAAAATCTTATTTCTGTTTCTATGCTACAAAAGCTTTGCTCCTCTTTAAATTTATGGAGGGGTTTTGCTGATACATAGAACAGAATTATATTCAATTTTTGCAGTATAAGCATTCACGGTCAAAGTTATTGCTATCTTTTGAGGAGCATGTGGAGCTTTCTCGTGTAGTCTGGTTTATCATTATGCTTAGCAGTTTTTCTTTTTCATAAAAAGATCTAAATGCAACATTACAAAAATGGACCAGTTATCATTATGTTGGAATCCCATTTTGAGTTGTAAATTTGAGTTTGCAAAATAATTCCTATTGAAGGCTTTTGCCTTTTCTTCCCTTTTAGAAAAGTAGGGCTTGATCAGAATCAACATACTTCTTTAATCCCTGCGCTTAAGGCTTGACTGTCAATAGTTGGTTTGGGCTCTGGACTTCCATGTTGGAGGTCTCAAGTTCGAAACCCCTTGCCAGCAAAAGCAAGGGGTTTTCTTTCTGGGTTGAGCTCGTCGCATGGGGCTTGCCTAGTGGGGGTTAACTCTCCTGTGTAGTTTGCGAGCTATTGCATAGGAGTTGGGGTTTTACCCTGTGCACGCCCAAATGGTAGCGACTGCGGGTTTCCCTTGTCATAAAAAATAAATAAAATACTATACTCGCATCTGGGGAAGTCAACAATGTGAAGTATAAAGTCGACAAGTTTATCTATTTCGATGATGATAACATAACAATCTTTGAATACTGAGGGATCCCCTACAAAATATTTCATAGTTCTCTCCTCTCGTGTCATGGGTTTGCATTTCCATGCATCTTCATAGTGTTGTCTTTTAGGGTAATAACAAATAAACAAGAACATACCTAGTATAATCCCACGAGTAGGGTCTGGGGAGGATAAAATGTACACAAACCTTATTCCTACCTCTTGAAGATAGAGAAGCTGTTTACGAAAGACCTATGACTCAAGTAACACATATCAAAGAATATACAGAAGAAAAAAAGACATACCAAATAATAAAGGAAGCATTACATAACATTCTTGAAAAAGAACAACAAAATAATGTGGTAACGAAAGCACAAGAAACAATCGGTAGTTGGTCATCAAAAAGAAACAATCTATAGTAATAGATATCGAAGGACAAGATATAGGCACGGTGCGCCAAACTACTACCAACCCTATCTGGTAGAAAAGCAAGACAGTGCTTTACTACCAACTAACCTTCTACTTTAATTAGCGACCGCTCTTTTCCTTAATCTAAGGTCATATCCTCGGTAAGTTGAAGATACGCCATATTCTGTTTAATCATCTCTCCCCCATACTTCTTCTGCCTACTTGTGCCAATCTCTCACACCTTTTCATTGGGGCTTGTGTACATCTCCTCTTCACATGTTCAAACGATCTCAACCTCGCTTCTCTTATCTTGTCCATCATGAAGGCCACTCTTATCTTGTTCATGATATCTTCACTCCTAATCTTATTTGTCCTAGTATGTTGACATATCCACCTCAAGTCCTCAACATTCCATTTTGGAACTCTTATCTTCTGAACATGAGAGTTCTTGGTTGACCAATACTTTGCCCCATGCAACATAGTCTGTCTAATAGGCACTTTGTAGAACTTACCTCTAAGTTTTAGTGGAACATTCTTATTATAGAGGACTTCAGAGATGAACCTCTATTTTGTCTAACCCGCACCTATACGATGCATAACATCATCATCTATCTCTCAATTTCATTAAATTTAAAACCCAATGCACTTGAAACTTTCTCTTTTGGGGATGGCCTAGTATCAAGCCTCATTTCCATGCCAACCTCATGAGTTGCATCATTTAACTTGCACTCCAAGTATTTAGTTTTGGTCCTACTCAACTTGAACCCTTTAGAGTCCAGGGTTTGTCTCCAAACGTCCAGACTTCAGCCTAGGGTTAACTCCACTTGGAGTCTCATCAATCAATACTATGTCATTTGCTCATACACCATGGTGCTTCACCTTAAATATGGCATGTCAATTCATCCATCACCAAGGTAAAACAAAAAGGAACTTAGAGATGACCATTGTGCAATCACGACTGGAAAGTGCTATGTGTCTCCCCTCAATGTCCTCACTCAGGCCTTGGCTCCATCGTACATGTCCTTAATCGTCATAATGTATGCCGTCGGTGCACCCATAGGCCTTGGGACCATTTCCACCTATCTCTTTACTATCAGAATGACATGTAGTAGATCTCCCCGACATGAAACCAAAATGGTCATCGAAAATAGACATACCCCTCCTTATCTTTATCCACACCACTTTCACCTAATTTTTCATAATGTGGCATAGCAACTTAAACCCCATGTAGTTGTTGCAATTTTGAATATCGTCTTTGTTCTTGTACAAGGTAATCATTTAGTCCACCTCCATGCTTCGGGCATTTTTGTCATCTTAAAAATGACATTTAACAACTCAGTCAGCCACTTTAAACCCGCCTGTTTGTGATCTTCCAAAATTCCATTGGGATCTCATCTGGCATGATCGCTCTTCCTCTGCTCATCCTAGGAATAATATCCTTAACCTCCTCAACCTTTATATGCTTACAATACCCAAAATCCCGACGACTCTCGGTGTGCTCTAAATCACCCTTACAATGTCCCTAACTCCGTCTTCATTTAAGAGTTTTTGGAAGTATGTATGTCATCTCCGTGTAATGAGTTCCTTACCCACTAATACGTTGCCTTTCTCGTCTTTGATGCACTTCACTTGGTCTAGGTCTCTCACCTTGGCTAGCCTGTACATTTTCTTATTCTTGCCTTTGTCCTCTAGTTCCGCATAAAATGTTTAAAAGCTTTCGTTTTTGCTGTCGTCACCTCTGACTTTGCTCATTCCTCTCCATCTTATACCTTTCCCTAGTCATCCACTTTACCTCCCCGTCCTTGCTCTCCACCAACTTTGCATTAGCAACCTTCTTTGTTTCCACTTCCCTTTGTACTTCTCCATTCCACCGCCAATTCCCTCGATGTCCTCCAAAGTTACCCCTTGAGACCCGTAACAATTTTCTCGTTGCTTCCTTGATGCAACTAGTTGTCCTATCCTAGATACTGTTTGCATCACCACTACTCCCCCAAGCCTCCATCGCCATCTTCTCCCTCATCTCCCAAGTTTTGACAGCTGTCAAGCCAGTGTTGTCAAAGGCACGCTTAAAGCGCGCTTAAGCCCTGCAGTGAGGCTCAAAACGTGTTGAACGATTCGCCTTGCTTTATGTGCGCTTTTAGTGTTGTCATCAAGGTTCTAAGACATACTTTTCCTCAATGTGCCTTTTCCAAAGAGGCGAAACTAAACAATTGATTTTTCACTTTATCGTATTTTGTTTTCAATTTCTTTGTATATATATTTGTATTTCTTTTTCACTTGGTGCCTTTTTTTAACTAAAGCACATACTTTATTTGCGCCTTGCACTTAAAGCCCCAACGGACCTTGGCCTTTTTTTGCGCTATTTGCTTTTGATAACATTGAGTCAAGCAACCCCATTTGATCCTTGGCTGATCTCACATAACCCTCCTTTTTCTCTTAATCTCCAAATCCATCGCTGAGCTTATTTGGATTGTAAGATCTCACTCAGGATAGACCTTTACGTGTTTATCACCCTTCCTAAGGAGTTAACTATCAATGTGAGTCTTAGCCAACAAACTACGGAAGGTCACCAAGTGTTCCTCCTTCTTGGGGGAACTCAATCTAACTACCACCAACTCAAGCTTTTGCTAAATCTAAAAGTGAGGCTCCTCCTTTGTTTCTATCCCCAAAACCATAACTTTCTTTTAGGGTAATATGAAGACTACTAATATTTGCAGTATTTTTCAAGATAATTTTGAGGTAAGAACCACAAGTTTCTAGATACATTATTGATAGATGTATAGATCAATGACATTAATGAATTACTTGAGTGTTTGGTTTCTAACAGAGCCTTTTATACTCAGAGAAAGTCTAAATGGTCGAATATAGCAATTCTCCTTTTGCAATATGTCATTGTGAATTGAATCATATCCTGAATATTACTCAAGATTACATGTAGAAAACCGTCATCCAAGTGCAAGTTCTAGATTTGTGGGAGTAATATTTGTTTCTTCCATCTTGTCTTTATCTGGTGTGTTCCTTACGAAGTTATGATGTTCATATTTCTCTTTCTTCTTTTTCCTTCTATCACAGTTCTCTGCAACAATATATTTAGTTATTATCATTTATTTACTTTTTTACTTGGCTCTTTGATTTATGTTTGTATCTCACAAGTCCAGCTTCAATCTGTGTGGTGTTTGTTCTTGCATAGTTCATTTGTCATGTTAATCCTTCTCTACTTCTGCTTGTAGAGATGCTTATATTTTCTAATTTGACACACATTCTCAGCTGTGCTTCTTCTTTGTTTTTTACTGCCTAACAAACTTCAAATATCACAGGACGAAATTCATGAGAGGGATCGCTACTCCGATTTCATGCTCGCTATTCTCAGGTGCATTGGTTTGATATATTTTATTAGTTACATAGATACGAGGATTATAATTTTGTCCGATGAATGATCTTTCTGACAGGAGTTGGGATCATAATGTGCTAATTTTTGGCTTGCCAACTGGCCAAGTCAATTAACCTCCTTTCTGTAGCTTACTTATGCAAACCTGTCTGGATTATAGAAATTAGCTTGTCATTTTCATTCAAGAAAACATAAAAAGGTGTCACTACTTAATTTCTTTTAATTTAAACCACTGTGAAACAGCAAATGTTCAAGTTGATCTTTCTTTACTTGTAGGGACTTGCTTCCTTCATATCCAAATTTGCGTTTGGTAAGACTTCTCATTTTGCTTTTGTATTGTAATAAAACAGTGCCTCTTTTTCTTGTTTTTATTCCAGTAATATGTATGTGGTTTTATGATTTAATCAATTGAATGGACCTCCAAACAGGTTCTGATGAGTGCTACACTGGATGCTGAACGTTTTTCAAAATACTTTGGTGGCTGCCCAGTTATCCGAGTCCCTGGATTTACTTATCCTGTAAAACCTTTCTCCTAGTTTCTATATGCTGATTTATCTCTTTGTTGATTTATGATGTGAGTTTTTGAAGTATTGACACGCCTCTACACCTATGTCAGGTAAAAACATTCTATCTTGAGGATGTACTTTCTATTGTAAAGTCAACTAAAAATAATCACCTTGACTCCACCTCATCCTGTGTCATGCCTGAGGAATCAATATTAACAGAGGAGTACAAAGTTGCCTTAGATGAAGCAATTAATCTGGCTTTTTCAGATGACGATCTGGATCCCCTTTTGGATCTAATATCTTCTGAAGGGGGACCAAAAGTTTTCAATTATCAGCATTCTTTGAGTGGAGTGACGCCATTGATGGTGTTTGCTGGAAAAGGCCGCGTTGGTGACATTTGCATGCTCCTCTCTTTTGGTGCTGACTGCCATTTATGTGCTAATGATGGGAAAACTGCTCTAGATTGGGCTGAGCAGGAGAATCAGACAGAAGCTGTTGAAATAATTAAGGAACACATGGAGAAATCATCTTCCAGCTGTGAGGAGCAGCAACATTTACTTGAAAAATACCTATCAACAGTTGACCCTGAACTGATTGACGATGTCCTTATTGAACAACTATTAAAAAAAATATGCATAGACTCAGAGGATGGGGCCATCCTTGTTTTCCTTCCTGGTTGGGAGGACATTAACAGAACACGAGAGAGATTGAGAGCAAGCCACTATTTCAATGATCAGTCTAAGTTTTCAGTGATCCCTCTCCATTCTATGGTTCCTTCTGTGGAGCAAAAGAAGGTTTTTAGACATCCTCCTCCAGGCTGCCGCAAAATCGTTCTTTCAACTAATATTGCTGAAACTGCCATTACCATTGATGATGTTGTTTATGTAATAGACAGTGGACGAATGAAAGAAAAAAGTTATGACCCTTATAATAATGTATCAACTCTTCAATCTTCATGGGTCTCAAAAGCAAGTGCAAAGCAAAGAGAAGGGCGTGCTGGGCGGTGCCAGCCAGGGATTTGTTATCATCTTTATTCAAAACTTCGAGCAGCTTCATTGCCTGATTTCCAGGTTCCTGAGATTAAGAGGATTCCTATAGAGGAACTATGTCTTCAGGTTCTTCATTATTCTTCCTCGTCATTTGGGAATATGATTTTTGTACTGGAAATACTTTGCATGATGATTAGGTGAAATAACTTTTACCAGTTCAAATAAAAAGGATGATTAGGTGAAATATATTGAGTTTCTTGTTGGTAGTTGAAAACATTAGCCAGGGATGGAAGGAGGTGAAGAAACTTGTAATAATGAAAATAAAAAGTAATTCAGTAGGCTTTTGAAAATTATTCTAGTTTTGTTCAACAAATCTACTTACAGTGAATGTGAACTATTTAACAAAAGAGCTTGCTGTATAGCAGTTTGAATACCTTTTCTTTGGCAGGTCAAGCTTCTTAGCCCTGATTGCAAGATAGAAGAATTCCTGCAGAAGACACTTGATCCTCCGGTTTATGAGACCATACGTAATGCAATCATTGTTCTTCAAGATATTGGGGCGTTGTCATTTGATGAGAAACTTACAGAGCTTGGAGAAAGGCTAGGATCTTTACCAGTTCATCCGCTTACAAGCAAGATGCTTTTAATTTCCATCTTATTGAACTGCCTTGACCCAGCATTGACTATGGCTTGCGCTTCTGACTATAGAGATCCATTTACCCTACCCATGTTGCCAAATGAGAAGAAGAGAGCTGCAACTGCAAAAGCTGAGTTAGCCTCATGGTATGGTGGAGGAAGTGATCAATTAGCAGTTGTGGCTGCGTTCGAGGGATGGAAAAGTGCGAAAGAAACTGGTCAAGAATCGAGGTTTTGTTCCAAGTACTTTGTATCTTCAGGCACTATGCATATGCTATCAGGAATGCGTAAACAACTTGCATCTGAACTATTGAGGAATGGGTTTATTCCCGGAGATGGATCTTCCTGTAACCTTAACGCACAGGATCCAGGCATACTACATGCTGTTCTTGTTGCTGGTTTGTACCCTATGGTTGGAAGACTGCTCCCGCCTCTGAAAAGTAATAAGAAGGCTGTCATTGAGACTGCAGGTGGTGATAAAGTTCGATTAAGCCCTCATTCAACTAACTTCAAGCTTTCATTCCAAAAATTCTATGAGCAACCATTAATTGCATATGATGAGATAACTCGTGGTGATGGAGGTCTGCTTATAAGGAATTGTAGTGTCATTGGGCCACTCCCACTGTTGTTACTGGCAACAGAGATTGTAGTGGCTCCTGGAAATGAAGATGATGACGATGGCAATGATGATGATGAAAGTGATTATGAAGATGCTGATGAGGACAATGGCGAGGAAGGTAATATTAAAGCAGATCTGTCAGAAGCCCATCAAGGAGAGAAAATTATGTCTTCTCCTGATAATACAGTTAAGGTCATTGTTGATAGATGGATTCCTTTTGAGTCAACAGCTCTTGACGTTGCTCAAATTTACTGCCTGAGAGAGAGATTAGCTGCAGCAATTTTATTCAAGGTAATTTTTTTTGTTCTGCATTGTTTTAAAGAGAGAACCTTACTCCTCCCCAAACAAAATGAGAAGAAACGAAAGAAAAACAACACAAAGTAATTAGGGTATCATTCTGTTGCTATGTCAAGATAGTTACTGACATATGTGGCTTTTGGTTGGTCTAATGTGTAAGTGAATGTTATTACAGGTCACACATCCTGGAAAAGTTCTTCCTGAGGTTCTTGCAGCCTCTATAAATGCAATGGGTTGCATCTTGTCGTACAATGGGATGTCAGGAATCTCATTGCCGCATGAGTCTGTGGACTCACTTACTACAATGGTTAGTGCTACTGAGATTGGTCAGTCTGATCCTGGGTGGAATAACAGAATGGATATAAATCCCAATATTTCTCCCAATTCATTTGAGTACAACGGCCAGCATCAGCGCCCCAATATGCATCATCAAAGAGGTGTCATTCATGTATCAAAGGTAAGACAAACAGGAATCAACCATCAAATTATCATGTCCAAAATAATTGTTTTATTGGATTAAATTTGCTCAAAGCTCTGTATCTCAAAGAGTCTCATCTGTACAGGGATCGTCTGCACATAGAGGTACCATGCAAAGAGGCCATTCTAAGCGGAAGCGTGGAAATGGACCTTATTAAATCAGGTTTTAGACAGATTTATTCACACAATTAACAGAGGTTTTTTTCACAGAAGCAACAGCAAGAATCTTCCCCTTTTTGTTACTCCAAGAAGGTAAAGTAAGTAAACATATAGCGTGTTGTATGTATGCTGTAGGGAATCAAAATGGGGTTTGCTACATCAAAGGGAAGATAGATGAATGCTGTATTTTTTTGTTGTATGATACAAAATCGCAATGTCTCGAAGGCTCTCGACTATAGTCCGAGCATTTGACTGTTCATAAATAGAACAAAGAAATGCATGTTTTGTAAGAAAAAGTTGTCAAAATATGCCCTTCCCATCTCCTAACATTATTTGAGATTTTCACTCTTTTTTTTTTTTTTTGGAGTAGAAGCCTGTCTCCTTGCGCCTTGTAAGGCGCATAGGGACCTGCGCCTTCCTACCCCAATTTAGATGCCGTCTCCCTCCTGTTTAAATGTTACCCTTTTGATTTCAAACTTATTTTTGTTGCTCTTTTGGAAATTTCACTCAATGTTTTTTCTCTTTTGTCTCCGGACTCATATTTATGTACAAGAAGAAATTAGTTTCACATCAACTTAAAGGGTTCATATAGCTATGAAAAATATATACCATTGTTTCAAAGGCGAGTGCATTCTGGATAGGATTTGTGAGTTCAATTAATTAAATCCATTACTTCCTTCTCGAACCATACATACATACACCAAAAACATCTAAAATATATACATAAATTAACACGATTTTCATTTTCAACTCATTGATTCTACATTTTAAATTTGTCTGCACTGCTATTCACATAGAAGCAATATCAACAACAACAACAGTATAGTGGAGTCTGAGGATCGAGTGGGATGTATGGAGACCTTATCTACGATATCAATTGATTGAAACTAAACTCTCCTTATAAACAACTATTTCCAGCCTGCCTCTTTTCCCATAAAATCCAAGTGTCTTCATTTCTTGATTTGAAGGATCATAAATCACTAATTGACCAGAGCTATTCTCCAAAATTAGCTCACCATTTTTCCAAAACCCTAAAGGCCTCTCCACCCTAGAAATAGGACCAATTCTTTGCAATTTAGTCCAACAATTTTCAACTCCCAATTCATTATTCATCACCCATATATCATAATACTTCTCCACTTCTTTTAAACAATAAACAATAAGTGAAATTGATTCTTTAAATGGCACAATCACCCAAACACTCCTCATAATTTCTTGCTCTCCAAAAATTCCAATATTTGATGGTAACTTAATATTTTGAAAAATCTCTTCACTTATGTTAAATAAAAGTATCACCTCATGATTATCAACATCTTGACCTAACCAACAAAAAACCTCATTTTTATATACCATACTCCATGAAGTATTACCATACTTTATTTTAGATGGCACAATCCCTTTATACTTCTTCCAAGAATTTGTATTCAAAGAGTATATCTCAACTTGATAAACAAAAACACGATCAATCGATAGACAAAATAAAATTTGTATTACCTTATAATCGTTTTTCTTCGAATCAAACCCTAATCCAAAATCACTCCCACGTACTGTTGATCCAACAAGACGTTGAGTTTGTGATTGAGGTAATATTTTGTAGTCTCTAATTGATGGATTCCATAGAACAATGTTATCTGGATAACCACATAAACAAACAATGCCGTTACATGGACCTATAAGTCTTATGTGACCAAATTTGTCTTTGAAGTATTCTGGAAAATCTTGATTGATGAAAACATCAAATGTGTCATTTTGTGACAATGAGAGGATCCTTTTATTTGTAATGTTTCCGCGGCGACTAATTAGCAAATGGAGATGATTTTGTTTGTTATTTAGGTTATACAAATGCTTCGAGATGAAATTAGGGTTGTTGATGAGAGAATACCAGAATTTGCAAACACATTTGAACCTTATCAAAGAAGTTACAGGTAGTCTTGTCAAAATCTCGAAAATTACATCTTCAGATAGATTCATTACCCTTTAATACTCTCTTGTTTTTTTCGCGATTTTTTATTTTTTATTTTTATTATTTTTGGGTTCATCTTCAAATGGATATGTAAGAAAGGAAATAAAAATAGGAGAATCTAAAGTAGTCCATAAAATTTGATGTTTGAAGTTCCTCATTTCTTGGAATATATGAAGCAATTTTCCATGGAAAAATGGTTCAATTTTGACATGACATCTTTTTAATTCTAAATATATAATTGCTTCAATTAATAAAAAGAAAAAGTGCTTATGCTAATATAAGGGGGGGAAAAAGAAGACTATATTTTTTTTTTTGGCTAATAAAAGAAGACAAATTCTCATATATATAGCTAGGGTTTAGTTTCCTATTTATTCTAAGGAGAAAATTAAACACCAATTTCTCCCTCACAAACCATATTATATATATGAGCTTCATGTTTTCAAAAGAAAACACACATATAATGCCAAACCATATTATGCTGCAGGTGCTACTTTTGCTCCATCATCATCGTCATCATCATCATTATCAAACTCTCTATTCAAACAGAAGCTAATTACAAGCCTTGCTTCTATCCCATAGGGACAAAAAGGCGATGTGTTCCCGCTTACAATCGCCATTTTTTTTCCAAGAACAAGATTCAAAAGTACTTGAAGGAGTGAGAATTTTGGAAATTAAACCCTAGTTGTAATTAGCTAGTGATGAGGGATGTTGATATATACTAGCTATGCTACTCTTGTCCTATTATTTATAGCATTGAAAGTGGCATTGGTAGAAAATATCGTCCCATTAATTCCTTTGAGAGCTATCTATCACCTTTATTGGTGAATCTTTTTTACTTATAGCATTGAATCTTTTTACTTTAATTTTTGAGATTTGCTTTTGCAAAATGAATTGATGAAGTCCACAAATTGTTGAAGGAATGCAATGACATGAGGTAAACTCATGGTTTTCACAATCCACACGTGCTTCTTCTCTTTCATGCACACTCTTTAATTTGCCACATCGGAAATACAAGGTTCATTATATATATATATTCATTAAAATTTATTTATAATTTACCTATGAAAGAAAAAATATCCAAGGTGAGAGCATTTATTTTATTGGTTTTATGTATATGAGTGTTTACGACAATTTTTGTGAGTCTCAAAATGTCACACTTTTCTCTTTCCTTCTAGGATAAAATAGTGAATTTTGAAGCTTTATTCATAGAAATTTAGTGACCGAAAGTTCTGTAATGTCGGTCATTCTAACTATTTTTCATTTTAAATGGATTGTTTTCACTTTTTTCACGTTTTGAATGAGTTGTTTCTTTTATTTTTGTGTATGGTTAATAACCGAATAACCGAACCAAATTGAAAAATAGGGGTGTACATTATTTGAAAATCGAAAAATCAAATAAAAAAATAAATTTCATTGACTATTCAATTTGATTTTTTGATTTTTGATTTGATTTTCTATAAAAAATACATTTGATTTGTAGTGTTGGGTGGTAAGGAAAGCAACTAGCGTTAAGTAAATCAAAAAGAGAAAAAATCAAACTAAATTAAATTTATTTTGTGTTCGAATGCCATTTTTTAAAGAGTAAATTAATTTTAGGTTTAGCAAACATAAAAATCATATTTGTATGCTATAGCTATAATTTGTATAATTGCGCTCCATAGCAAACTTTATGTTTGCTATAGCTATTAATATGTATATTTCGGTATACATATACATAAAAATATGTATTTGGGTCTATTTGTATATTTCGGTATACAAATGGGTCCTGCATTTGTATATTTCGGTCTATTTGTATATTTCAGTATACAAATGGTATGACAAAAAACATGGAATGTTTGCTGCGAATTACAAAGGGAAAAGGGTCTGAAAATACTCCAACTTTGGCCGAAATTATTGTTATGATACCAAACTTTATGGAGGACCTTTTACCCCCTGCACTATTTAATAGTGTATTTTAAAGGTATATATGTGTCCACGTGGACACGTTACTATTTATAATGATGAAATATTTATGATGTCTATGTTGGCACATAAATACCATTAAAATACACTATTAAATAGTGCAGGGGGTAAAAATACACTACTATTAAATAGTGCAGTGGGTAAAAGGTCCTTTCCAAAGTTCGGTATTGTTACAACAATTTCGGTCAAAGTTCGGATATATTTCAGACCTTTTTTCCAATTACAAATAAAATAAACTATGACTATAACATTTAATTTGAATTAATAGTTTTCTATTTCATACAATTTTCCCAAAAAAGTATCTCAACAATTCTCTTAAACTTTAAATAATTTGCCTATTTTAAACTATAAAAAATACCACAATTCACTTAATATATGGACTAAAGGAAGTACCATTTACAATCATTTAGTTCAACAACTTTCTAAGACAACCCATATAATTAATGTGATCTATTATGAAGGATTAATCCATTCCTGTCATATATAATATGTATCATATAGTTGTTTCAAAAACTCTTTTCGACAAAAAAAAATAAAAATAAAATTCAGGCTAAATTACCAAATACTTGCTCTGTTCATTTTATTATCCATATATAATATGTATCATATAGTTGCTCATTGTTTGCGAGGGGCAAATCAAGTAGCCAACTTTCTTTTAAATTTGTCATCCTCTAGTGAAAACAAAAACTTTTATAATTAGGATATATATTGTATAGGTTAGTCTTTTCTTCGAAAATATTGTGTAGTTGGTTTCTTGTTAGAGGTTTGGTCCATATCTCCTCAAACTTTGTATCTTTCTTCTGGATGAATATAGACATGGCCGGGGTCAAGCCTAATGCGCCACCCACACAAAGGGTTCACAACTCTGGTGATGGCTTAATTTTTTTTTTTTTTTTAAACGTAGATTAATTAACAGATGTTGTATAATTTAAAACATCATTCAATTTTGATATGAAATATTTGAGTTCTAGATATATGATTATCTCCAAAATTAATAAAAAAGAGCTATATATATTGCTGATATAATGAGAAAAAGAAGAAGACAATAAACAAAGTATATATAACATTATTCGTTAACACTCATCCTTTGCATGGATATGGTCTAGGAATAGAAAATTGACTAATAGAAAACACTACATAGTTTCAAAGCAACATTACTAAGCAGTTACGCTGCAGGTGCCACTTTTGCTCCATCATCGTCGTCATCGTCATCACCTTCAAACTCTCTATTCGAACAAAAGCTAATTATAGGCCTTGCTTCTACACTGAAGGGACGCAAAGGCGATGTATTCCCGCTCACAATCACCATTTTAATTTGAACAATATAAAAACTCAGATATAAAGCCCTAGTGTTTAATTAGTGATGACTGATGAGGGTGATACTAGCTCCTCCTCTTTGTCCTAGTATTTATAGCAATGGAATGAATGACATTTGGAGAAAATATCGACCCATTACTTTCTAAAGAGAGTTACAAGTCTGTCATGCATCTTTAATACTCAGTTTTTAGTGTTAATAGATATGCACAACAAAGAGTGCTAAAATTTTTATATCAGCATTTTCATTAGATTCAATGTTGTTATAGGCTTTAAGCAACATTTACAAAAAGTGCTATAATGAAATTGTCACTAGTAATTGCAGCTAAAAATCATTTTTGATGGAGTGGTTGTTTGAATCTTTTAACTTTTTGAGATTTGCTTTTTGCAAAATGAGTGAAATTAGAAAAGATGAGAGGAAAATGTGAGAGGGTGGATTAATGGTGAATTTGTGGACACATGCGCATTAATTGTTGAGGAAATGAAATGACATGAGGTAAGCTCATGGAAGATGCTTGGTTTTCACGATCTTACACATATTCCCTTTCATGCACACTCTTTGATTTGCCACATAGGAATATATGGTCAAAATTGGTTAATAAAATAAACTTTTAAATTTTGTGATTTTTAATTAACGATGCGTATAGTCCTTTAAATGATTTAGTGGTCTTCAATTTGTCATGTACAATCTTGAAATTGAAATACTTTGTAAATATAGAACAAAGACACTCTATTTAATACATATCAAACAGAAAAGTAAGATACTTAAATTGGAGACATAAGGAGTACTTAAAAAGACTTGAACATAGAAAGCGACCCAATATTTGATAAAGGTTAAAGAAAAAACTAAGACACTTAAATTGGAGAAGTATACTTAGAAATTAAAGACTTAACTATAGAAAGAGACGCTCTATTTGATACAGATCAAACATAAAAGTAACTATAACACTAAAATGGGATACAAAAGGAGTACTAATTAGAAAGACTTAAATATAAAAAGAAACACTCTATTTAATAGAGATCAAAGAGAAAAGTAAATCATTTAATTAGATATAGAAAAAGTACTATAAAGACTGAAATAACGATTCCTATTTATAACGGAAACACATGAACTAACGTTACGCTACAAGTACCATTTTTGCTCCATCATCATCCTTATCATCATCACTTTCAAGAAGCTAAGTACCGGCCTTGCTAGCTAGTTCTATCACATTGAAGAAAGCGACAAACGACGTTGCTTATTTCATTTTTTTTTAAAAGTTAAATAACAATAACGACACATTCCTCGTTTTGTACAACACCGTCCATTGCTTTTTGAAAAGCGTTAAAAGACAAAAGTGACAAAAGTGATTGCGTCACTTTTCTGTTACTTTTGACTGTCGTTTTTCAGCAATTTTTAAGTAGTGATATTTATGCATCAAATGTAAATAAAATATACATATCATGATATTGAACATGATAATCTCACTTAAAAGCATCATAATGTACATATCTGATGCGGAAGATATTATAGCGATAAATTGAATCACCAACTCTTGATAAGTTAGTTTTTACCTGCCTCCTTTACTTTTTTTTTTTTTTATATATTATTTAAGTAGAAGAATACAAAAGGGGATTAAATCTTACCTCTAATTACAAGACGATGCAAAAGGGAAGGGGGAGCAATAAGCTTCAATCTAAAGGTTGCTAAGATGGAGAAAAAAATGCTACTTTCTTTAGTCCATATTAAGTAAATTGTTAAATTATGATGCACCTCTTAAAGAAAAATATTTTAGAGCATAAATAAAATGCTATTTTTCCGTTATTGCCCTTTTTTGAAAATATTTTTTGTAGTTGATTTATTTTGTTAGAGGTCTAATCTTGTCCCTCTCTAACTTTGTATCTTTTTTGGAATGAATAGATATGATAGGAGTCAAGCCTAACCCCATACTAAGGGCTCACGACCCTGGTGATGGCTTAATTTTTTTTTTTTTAAATCGTAAGATTAATTAACAGATGGTGTATAATTTAAAACATGATTCAATTTTGATATAAAATATTTTGAGTTCTAGATATATAATTAACTCCTAAATTAATAAAAAGATCTATTGCTGATATAATGAGAAAAAGAAGACAATAAATTGAAAAGTTTTGCCTAATATTCCTAATATTATTCTTTAATAGTCATTTTTTGCATGGATATGCTATGCTCAAGGAATAGAAAATTGATTAATAAAATTTGACTCTATTAATATTACATAAATTAATTTATAATGTTTATCTCACATCATAAAATAAGTACACAATTATTATTGAATCGACCCAAATCCTGCTAATTGAGAAAACACTACATATTATCTCATTGTCATCACTACTATAGTATATATTTTTTTAATTAATAGAAAGACTAAAGGAGAACACAAGAGCTAATTAACTTGACCCACATGACTGGCTTCATGGTTTCAAAGCAACATAACTATGAAATTACGCTGCAGGTGCCACTTTTTTTCCGTCATCATCGTCGTCGTCGTCATCACCTTCATACTCTCTATTCAAACAGAAGCTAATCACAATCCTTGCTTCCATCCTTTCGGGGCGAAAAGATGATGCATTTCCCTTCACAATCACCATTTTAATTTGAAATATATAAAAACTTAAATATTAAGACCTAGTTGTTAATTAGTTATGAGGGTGATACTAGCTCCTCCTCTTTGTCCTAGTATTTATAGCAACAAAATGAGTGACATTGGGAGAAAATATCGAGCCATTACTTTCTAAAGAGAGTTGTCAGCCTATCATGCATTTACAACAAAATCAGCTTTTAGCAGCATTAAATATGCACTCCAGCACTGCCATTAGATTCAATATAGCTATAGACTTTAGTGTCATTACAAAAAATGCTAAAATGTAATTGTCTCTAGCAACTGCCTCTAAAGTGATAATTAAATCATTAGCGCTAAAAATCATTGATAAAAGGTTGTTTGAATCTTTTAACTTTTTGAGATTTGCTTTTTGCACAAAATGAGTGAAATTTAGAAAAGATGAGAGGAAAATGTGAGAGGGTGGATTGGTGACTTAGTGCACACATAAACAATATTGAGGAAATGGAATGGCATGAGGTAAGCTCATGGAAGGTGTTTGGTTTTCACAGTCTACACGTACTTATTCCCTTTCATGCACACTCTTTAATTTGCCACATAGGAAAATATAGTCAAAGCTAGTCAAAAGACAAAGACATGCAAAAAAAAAAAAAAAAAAGAAGAAGGAAAATTATAATAATTTTTAAATTATTTTATTTGTAACCAATATTGGCAAACTTGAAAAATTCTAAGCTGTTAATAATATTGTTATATTTGTTAGTGGACTAAGCATTTCCTTTCTACTTGTTTCTCACTTTAGAAAGATGTGTTTTTTAAAAAAAAATTATCACCGTATAGTGATGTCAGATGTAATCTTTAAATTAATGAATAATATTAAGAGCTGCGGGGAGATTAAGCTCGATCCACCGTTTCAAATCGCAGCAAATAGCTGCTTCACAAAAAAAAGGATTTAAATAAAAACTATACAAATATAATTTTGCACAACTATACAAGTCCAACTTGATAAATAAATTAGTTATAACATCTTAACCGGATCAATTCTATACAAAACAATTCTTCCTTTGGTTATGCCTTAAAGTTTTCATTTGTATGAGATCAATCTGTAAGGATTGATAGCTATCTATGGGAAGTTTAGAATTGTGCAAAAATAACACTTTAGAAAGATGTGTTAGTAGTTCCAAGTCTTTATGTTTTAATAATTGATTCTGGTCTTGTAATTTTTTTTTTATTAATTAGAAGTCATAGAAGATAATTTGTTGCTAGGTTATTTATTTAAAGAAAAATTAAGCGGATAAGCAAACATATACTAGTTAATTTACATAGCTATAATTTGAATTATTCACGGCTCGCAGCTTAATTTTAGCTATATTTTTGTTGCCTCTCTCCTCTCTTCCTCTCTCTCGCCTCCCTCCTCTTTTATACATATACAAATACAAATGATCAAATATAAATTACACATAAATCAGTGGCGAATTTAAAGGCAAATAATAGGGCATCTGAACCCGTGGTCTCTTCATAAAACTAGATATTTTATGTATATATTTTCTAAAATTTGTATTATATTATATTATCTGAACCCGTGGTCTCTTCGTGCATCCATGTTCGAAAAATCCTAAATTCGCCTCTGACATAAATATACAATTATATGACAAATATATAGATATAATTAGCCTCTCTCTACTCTCTGCCCTCTTTCACACGCCTCTCTCCTCCCTCTCCCAATCTCACTCTCCTCTCTCCTCTCTCTCTCAATCTCGCTCGCCAAATATAAAAATACATATGTACACCAATTACATATATACAATTTATCTGACAGATATACATATACAGTTCGCCTCTCTCCACTCTCTGCCCTCTCTCGCTCACCTCTCTCCTCCCTCTCCCAATCTCGCTTGCCAGATATACAAACACATATGTGTACTAGTTACATATATACAATTATTTTGACAGATTTACATATACAATTCGCCTCTCTCCACTCTTTGCCATCTCTCGCTCGCCTCTCCTCCCTCTCCCAATCTCGCTCGCATCTCTCCTCCCTCTAACATGTAGCCAAATCGCGATTAGCAAACAATAGCTATGAAGAATAATTAACCTATTTTTAAGTGACTACATATGCGAAAATTCCCCATTTGTTTAAGAGTCAACTGTTTTTTCTAGATAATCTGCTTGAAGATCGTTGCTTTGCTTTGTTCTTGAATCGATAGAATACTTTTTGAAACTTCATTACAAATATGGAACCAAGCTTTGGTCATAATCGTGGAGGTATGTAAACTTGCATAAAGACTTCTCTTTGTATGCGAAAGACTTGCAGATCACCATAAAAGAGCAGAGCTTCTCTATAGATATGTATTTCTTCTTTGTTTCTTTTATCTTAAAAATATTCCTTTATTAGGTAAGAGTTAGGATTTGGGGTATTTTGGTCTCCAAGTACTCTTCTTGTCAACCTAACAGACTGACCCAAATTAATTGAACTTCATTTATTAAGCATGATACTGAGATTGTTAAATTGAAGTTATAATATTATAAAGTTTGGAATAAATTCTTAAATTGAATTGTAGACTGATAATTGAGAATTGCTATACATGAGTCAATTTTTTCCTTCATTGAGTTAGTTAGGATATATTTTTTCATTTGAAAACTTGTATTTCTTTTTATAACTCAAATACAATTTTAAATAAATTCCTTACTCATTGAGACAAGGTACACACAAATTGCACCTACTATGGACATCACACCAAATATAATATTTAGCGGCAATTAATTAATAATAATAACTTAATTGCTACTATAAATACTTTTTATTAAAGGCAAATAATATTCTTTATAAATGTTCGATATTCCTAAAACTTATAACGATATTAAATCTAATGACAAATAATTAATGCTGATAAATATTCTAGCACTTTTTTAATATATATATATATATATATATATATATATATATATATATATATATATATATATATATTGTGGCTATGGTAGCAGTATCTTATTGCAATAAATGGTCAGTGTTGAAGATTTGACTATATAGGAATTTTTCCAACATTACAATATTCAAAAAGTCATGAATAATATGAAGACAAATATATATTATCCGTCACTCATTCTATATTTGTTAATCCATATGAAATATGGTTGGGTCGGATATATTATTCGTATTTTGTCTAGTTTGTTTATATCTAATTTGACCCGTTCATTTGTTATTATTATTGATATTTTTTCTTTTGAACTTTCTTAATAAATTTTTTGTCTACGCCTACCGTTAGAAACCTGACGAGAAAGTACCACAATTTGCAAATTCACTTGAACCTAATTAAATTACACACAATCTTGTTAAAATCATGAGAATTACATGTTTAGGTAGTAGATTCATGCCACTACATTAATTAGTATATTTTCGTCTTAATTTAAATATCTTAATTTAATTAACTATAAATTTAAGAAATAATTTTTTTTTTGAAATCTTGTGATTTTAAATTAAGGATGCGCGTACTCCTTTAAACGATTCAATTATCTATTTTTATGTATATATATAATTTGTTGTTAAAGATAATAATTATGAAATATAGAGTTTTAATGTATATACCTTTCTCTCTTTCTTTCAATTAACTATTTTTATGTGTGTATATATATATATATATATATATATATATATATATATATATATATATGTATATATACTACCTTAAAAGTATGAACTTCCAAACTTGAATATTAAATTACTATAATATCCCCAAGTAAAAACACTCAATTTAGTATATTTTATATTTATTAATTATATTGTATTAAAATAGAAACCTTTTTCACATTGAAGGATTGTGACTTTTTCGAAGGGTTGCGACTTTTTTAAAGGATTGTCACTTTCCCGAAAGGTTGTAACTTTTCTGATGAGTTGTGACTTTTTCGAAGAGTTGTGACTTTTTCAAAGGTTGTGACTTTTCCGATGAGCTGTAACTTTTTCGACGGGTTGTGACTTTTCTAATTAATAAGACACAATTAGCACCTATTTATACTACCATTTGTTAGCTATAAATATATGAGTTTCCTCTCATTTTTAAACTACAATTTTTTTTAACTTTTCTACTCTTCTTATTCTTAAAAAATCTCAAGTGTGATTTACAACAGTTGAATAAGTTCGAAGTTCAACGAAATTTGAGGTATCACACAAAAAAGAGTTGGTGAACAAATTGTGGCAAATCATTTATCAGTTCGTACTTGTATTTTTCTCCTATGATATTCATCACATGCATACTTCAATAACATTTATATCATTTCAAAACATTAATACTAATTAGTATGACATACACGTGTGTAGATGCACGTGCAACACACGTGTTCGAGAAGTAGTTCTATTTAATACATATCAAAGAGAAAAATAAGACACTTAAATTAGAGACATAAGGAGTACTCAGAAACACTTAAATATAGAAAGAGACACTATATATATATATATATATATATATATTTATATATATATATTTGATACAATCAAAGAAAAAAGCAAGACACTTAAATTGGATACAAGAAGAGTACTTTAGAAAGACTTAATATAGAAAGAAACACTCTATTGAATACATATCAAAAAGAAAAGTAAGACACTTAAATTATTAGATGCAAAAGATCAAGTACTTAGAAATTAAGAGTTAACTATAGAAACAGACACTATATATGTTTGATACATATCAAAGAGAAAAGTAAGACACTTAAATTAGATATATAAGGAATACTTAGAAAGACTTAGAAAAGAGACTCTATTTAATATAGTTCGAAGAGAAAAGTAAGACACTTAAATTATCATATATAGAAGAGCAAGTACTTAGAAAGACTTAAACAGGGATTCCTATTTATAACAGGAACACATGAACTAATGTTACGCTGCAGGTGCCACTTTTTTTCCATCATCATCATCGTCATCATCATTTTCTAACTCTCTATTCAAACAGAAGCTAATTACCGGCCTTGCTAATTCTATCGGCCTGTTGTAGGGACGAAAACGATATATTTGAGCCATTTCTAAGATGTCTTTAAAAATAATAGTACTAGTTTGTTAGTGATGAAGGGATATATATGTGATATACTACAAACAATCTATCCTGTTATTTATAGCATTGATATGAGTGGCATTTGCAGAAAATATCGACTCATTTGTTCCAATTAGTCCCAAAGAGTTGTCTTATCTTTAGTAGTGTTGATTGTAGCTTTAGTTAAGACCACACATTGTAATGGCATGAGGTAAGCTCATGGTGGCTACTTGTTTTCACAATCCACACGTGCTTATCCCCTTTCATGCACACTCTTTTGCTTCAAATGATTTGCCAGCTTGGAAATATATGTATGTGTAGTCAAAAAGGCAAAAAACTAAAGAAAATGATGATACTAGTTCGATTCCTCTAATTTAGTTTATGTGATATATTTTTATTTTTATCAACTTTAGAAAGAGTAACACACTTTTAAATTTGAAAACACTAATTTAATTTAACCTTACTCTCTTTATTTTATCTTTACTAGTTCTCGAACATGTGCGTTGCACGAACGCACGTGTATTCCAGACTAAGTAATAATTTTTTGAAATAATAAAAATAATATTAGAATAAATGTGTGATGAGTTATACAGATTTTGAAAGGGAAAGAATAGTTTTTGTCTGATTTAAACTTCGATGTTATTTCATCTTTGAATTTAACAAAAATAATTAGTTAAATTGTGTATATATAATATCAAATGTAACATGACAAACTATTAAGATTAATATATTTCATGCAATGTAACACCACATTAGATAAATAACTTTAAATTCTAAAATATAAGTACATCTAAAATATATCATCTCATGTATAACAGACTTTTTATATAGTAATCCATGTAATTGCATATTACTATATTAAGGAGTACGACCCAAGTAATAGCATAAAGAGCCAACAATTTGATTAACTAATTAAACATCACTTGAGAGGTAAACTACCGAAAAATGGATCCTTGACAAGATATCAAAAGAAAATATTACATCAATAAGCAAACATATATTAGTTAATTATTTAGCATAGCTATAATTTGACGATAATACTTTTTGCTACTAATATATAATCATATTCACGTGGAGCACGCCCGAGTTTGTATATAGGAGTATAATTCAATTTCTACCAATTATACAAACTATACTCTCTCTCCATAATCCTTTGCCTTTTTTTTTCCTCCTTAATTCACTCAATACAATCAGATTTTAAAATTTGAATTTTTTTTATCTTTCCCGGTCAAATCAGGTTTCAAAATTTTCTAATTTTCTTATTTCCCTCTCAAATTGTGCTTTACTCAACACAACTGCTTCCATTTTTTTTTATTTTCTTTTTCTCTTTGGGCGGTTTTCAATCTCTTATTTTTTATTTGTATTTGTATATCCCTATGATTTCTTCTAGTTTTTCAATCATCTCCATAGACACATATTTGAAGCCTCACCATTTTTTTCAAAGGACATATAGAAGCTATTTTATAGGAATTGAGAAATTTTTTCAGTTTTTCCTGTGTGGCAGCCCATTAATACTTTGGTGATATGATTTCTAGTTGATTTTTTTGCAAAATCTTTATGGAAACCTCCGAAGAGAGTAGGGGGTAGTACATGAAGTCTCACCATTTTTTGGGTACTTAGGAGCCATTTAATAGAAATTAAATGATTTTCTTAGCTTTTCGTATGTGTTGGTCCATGAATATTTTGATGATAAGATTTTTGGTTGATTTTTTTGCAAAACCTTTACAGAACCCTTTGTAGGGAGTTGGGGTAGAAGTATGGAAGCTTCATCATTTTTTGCACATATTTTGAACATTTAGGATCCATTTGTAAATGAATTGGGTGATTTTCTCAGTTTTTCGTGTGTGTTAGTGCATAAAATATTTTGGTGATATACATTCTAGTCGATTTTTTTGCTAAGCCTTTACAGAATTTTCCGTAGAAAAGTTGGGGTAGCAATACATCAAGCCTCACCCTTTTTTTTTGCACATATTTTGGACATTTATGAACTATTATACAGGAAACAGAAGATTTTCTTAGTTTTTCGTATGTGTTTGCCGATGAATATTCTGATGATGATGCTTCCGGTTGATCTTTTTTGCAAAACCTTTTCGGAAGTCTCCGTAGTGAGTTGGGGAGCATTACGTGAAGTCTCACCATTTTTTGCACTTATTTTGGGCATTTAGGAGCCATTTTACAGAATTAGCCGATTTTCTCAGATTTTCGTGTGTAACGCGGACGCCCATAAATATTTTGGTGATATGACTTCCAGTCTATTTTTTTTTCAAAACCTTTACAGTGCCCTCCGTCAGGAGTTTGAGGAGAAGTACGTGAAGCCTCACCATCTTTTGCACATATTTTTGTCATTTAGGAGTCATTTTACATAAATTAGGCGATTTTCTCATTTATTTTGCATGTGTTAGCTTGAATATTTTGGTGATATGACTTTCAATCGATATTTTGCAAAAACCTTTATGGAACCCTCCGTAGGGAGTTGGGAGAGTAGTATGCAAAACCTCACCATTTTTGGCTCATATTTTGGGCAATTGTAAGCCATTTTCACAGGATATAGACGATTTTCTTTGTTTTCCGTGTGTGTTAGCCCAACATTTTGGTGATATGGCTTCCGGTCAATTTTCTTGCAAAACCTTTATGGAACCCTCTGTAGGGAGTTGGGGAGAAGTAAGTGAAGCCTCACCATTTTTTGCACACATTTTTGGCATTTTGGAGCCATTTTACAAGAATTAGGTGGTTTTTTAGTTTTCTGTGTGTGTTATGTAAGATTAAATACTTTAATACATAATATCAGGATTTTGAACTCGATAACCTTACATAGAGATCGTTAGGGGCACATACCTGATGCGGAAGACATCATCACAGAGAGAAGCAGAAGCGTTAGTCGTAAATTGGTTTCTACCTCCTTGCCATAACTTTATGTTAACACAACCGTCAGCGATGGAATTATTGTAGAGAATATGTGGTAACCCTAATGGGTGGAGAGAGGACCAATTTATAGAGGTTATGACTTAATATGGTACGTCCATCAAGTAACCAATGTATGGACCGGACGAGATCTATTCCTTATTAAATATAATTTATGGTATTACTTGGGTTACAAGTAAACTTGGGCCATAAGTAAGAAATAATTAATAATTATTAATAATAACTCTTACATGTTAGCCCATGAATATTTTGGTGATATGGCTTCCTGTTGATTTTGTGCAAAACCTTTACGGAACCCTCCGTAGGGAGTTGGGGGAGAAGTACGTGAAGCCTTATTTTTTTTTTTTTGCACATATTTTGGACATTTAGGAGTCATTTTATAGGAATTAGACCATTTTCTCAGTTTTTCACGTGTAACGCCCATGCATATTTTGGTTATATTGCTTCCGAATGATTTTTTTTGCAAAACCTTTATAAAACCCCGTAGGGAGTAGGAGAAGCAGTACGTGAAGCCTCACCACTTTTTGCACATATTTTAGGTATTTAAAAGTCATTTTATAAGAATTAGATGATTTTTTCAGTTTTTCATATGTGTTAACCCACATATATTTTGATTAAATAAGTATTATTCTGCTATTTGATGCATGTTGAGTTTGTCCGTGCGGGCTACGAGACAAGGGTGATTCAATTGCATGATTGCTTGAAATAACTTATTATAGAGGATATGCCATGCGTACCTAATGTTTTTCTGATTTATATCTCTATACCATATGTTGACATGTCATTTCATGCATTGAGGACATTATATTATTGTAAAGTGTGTTAAGATCGTCTGCACTATCACATGAAAATCATTCGTGCCAAGTACATAAACCTCGCGAGTTCTCCATAGGTCAGATCAAACGATAAAGAAGGCATGTGTAATGATGCATTGAAAGAAAAATATGCAGTGACCTTCAACATGAATAGATTTATTAAGTACAACTTATTGCAAATTCCATTTAGAATATAATAAGTAAAAGAGATGAATATATAGAAGAATGTACAAAGTGCAATTAGTTATATTGATTTAGCAAACTTATGAGCAACATTCAAAGGAACAACAATCATACAAGTCACTCCCCTCTTTGTGAGCACATTCAAGGCAATTAAAGAAGCAATATGGTGTACAATCTCCTGCATTTCCAATTTTGCAACAAATTGCAAAGAATAAAATCATCACCAAATATATTATTAACACTAATAGATTACTCATTTTCTTTGACATTTCTTCCTCTCAATTCTTGAACATTGTATATATCCCTTAGCTCTCCAAATTTATACATGGAGAAATGCATCCTTTCACCTACAATATATTATAAAAAAATAAAGTAGATTCTTGACATAATTCGTAGCACGTTGTTCTTAATTATAAATAATAGACTCGACCATACATAATTTTATAGTATATGAGGAATTATTCTACATGTATTGTATTTTTTTAGTGCAACTTGCAAGTATTAAATACAATTTTGAATACTCTTCCATCCAAAAATATAGGTATATATAAATACAATTTGTCCCTCCTTTCTTCTCTAAGGATGTTTCCTTTCTCGTTGAAGACTTCATTACTTGCCTTCGACATTTTTTTATGACAAGGGAAACTCACAGTCACTATTCTTTGGGTGGGCACAGGGTAAAAACCCCCACTCCTGTACAATAGCTCACAAACCACACAAGAGAGATAACCCGCACTAGACAAGCCTGCAGGTGCAACAAGTTCAACCCAAAAGGCAAACCCCTTGCTAGCGACTAGCAAGGGGTTTCGAACTTTAGACCTCCAACATGGAAGTCCCAAGACCAAACCATTGGGCCACCCCTAAGGGTCTCGATATTTATGGATAGTAAACGAAAGAATAATAGTAATATTACAACTAACAAGCAAGCATTAATCAAAAAAAGGCTAAGTCAAAAACATCCAAGTCTTCTCTGAATCTATCAAACACAACCTTATACTACATGGATAAGGAATGCAATAGGTAAGGAATCTCCAAACTATCCGGTCAGAGTACACACTACATGGACAACACGGCTTTTCACATTGTTAAATTAACACGCGATAACTGCAATATACATGACTTGCATAATTACAAGCAAGAGTCCCATCAATCCAGAATATTGTTTAGATCTATTATTCAAAAGGGAAAAACAAATGAACATAAACTGAAATCATGAATTGCTACAAGAAGAAAGAGGTTTTCCAATTTGACATCAAACTATAGTAGTTTTATTACCTTTCTGTTTTATTTTTTAATCTTTTGTACTTAAAACTTTATGGCTAAAATTTACAGAGTCTGTTTAATCTTAGTAGCTTCATCACCACAATGTACATAATCGTGAGGTGACTTGGTACGTGTAACGACTCTAAACACAACAAAAACTGAATAATCCTGTCATAGTCTGATTAATCTTACTAGCTTCATCACCACAATGTACTCGTGACGTGACTTGATACGCGTAAAGACTCTAAACAAAAAAAAAGTTGAATAATCCTGCCATATATAATGTCATACCTAGCTTTATTGAGTTCCTTTTTCCATAATTATAGAATCTATAGCCGCACAAACATCAATAGCAGAACGAACAACTTAAGTTGAAGTGGCAATCGACTTCTACGATCCCCTACCCACCAGCTCGATTTTATTTACTAATCACCCCAACAAATGGCATAACTCTAATTGTAAATCTGATTCATTTTGAATAGTTGAGGGTATATTTGACCTTATTCACTATGTATTATATGTTGAATCCTATGAACTTTTTCATGACTTTACTCTTTATATTTGAACGCTAGTAAAAATAAATTCTACTGGAACTGAGCTAGTATTAGGAGTGTTCACCGTTGACAGGCATGGTTCAACGTTCCAGCTAGGCTTCCTCTTCTAGAAGAGTCACAGTCTAGCCCGATTCCCGGGGTTCTACAAAAAATAAATATTGCGAAGTATGTTTTTTTTCTAAAGGAAGAGAAATTGAACCCACACACCTTCCTTTCCAAGTTAATATACATATATATATTTATTTAATTTTTTAAAATATAAATACAGAATCTACAAAAAAATATTGTCTGACCCGACATCCATGTTATAAGGAATATTCCATATTCCTACTATGCAGATCCTACTCTTCAATGCTATCTCCTTATTTGGTGTAGAGATATCTCCCTCTTAATGTATATTATTAGCTTTCCTTATTTGTGGATATTTCCCTTACCAATTCTTTATTTCCTTTCATGACAATGTACTCTATTATGTATAAAACAAAGACAATTGTACATCAATAAAAGACAGACTTACATATAACTCTTTCATGGTATCAGAGCCATAGCCACACGGCAGTAAACAATTTTTGGATTGAGCAGATTTTTTTTTTTTGGTTTCTCATGGATAAAAACACCTCCATCACTGCTCCCCTTCCCATTACAACTGAACCAGTTGTTTCTACTATTCCTCCATTACCAATCAATAATAACTTCATCATTCCACCATTGACAACATCCCAAGCCTACCCAAATTTAGTGTTTCCTTCCCAGCAACCCACTGTCACAACAACTTATTCTATTCCACCACTTGCACCACAACCACCAAATACATCCACAATAATCACACCTTCTTTTTCACTTTCTCCGTCATCTAATCTCACTCAAGAGTCACAACTTTTATCCATAAATGCATCGGCTCAGGCCCCTATCAAGCTTACACCATCAAACTATCAAGTTTGGTACACTCAATGGCGCTCACTGTTGATAGGATATGGCTTTACAAGTTATGTTGTTAATTCCCCTATGAGGCAACAACTGACTTCTGAATTTTGGAATAGACAGGATCAATTGATCCGCAGTGCCTTAGTCGCATCTTTATCCTCTGAGGTCGTTCCACTGGTTCTTTCAGCAGATACCTCCTTCGATGTGTGGACTACCTTGCATAATACTTATGCAAGACCTTCTCGTGCTAGACTCTTAGGTCTAAAGGAGTCTCTCTCTCAAGCTACAAAAGGTACACAATCTATGTCATCTTATCTTCAGCATATCAAGCAATTGGTTACTACGCTTAATTCTGCTGGAGCAACTCTTACCATGGATGATATAACTCTTCATGTGATTCACGGTTTGCCACCTGAATATCGAGGGATCTGTGATTCTCTCCGCACCCGTGACTCACCTATCACTTTTGATGAACTTCATGAGAAATTATGTGATTATGAGGCATATATTTGCCGCCAGAGTGCTGCCTCTTCAATGTCGATTACTGCCAACTTTGTTGCCAAGAGTAACTCAAACAACTCTCGCAACAACAAAAACAATCGGCAATCCACTTTTCATAACCAAAATGTTTCTGGTCACCGTAACACTCATGAAATGAATTCAAGACTGAGCAACAAGCAAAGTTCTCGAGTGATATGTCAATACTGTGACAAGCCTGGGCATGTTGTTAAGCAATGCCGAAAATTGCAAGCAGCTTTTCCATGGTTTGCTCCCTCTATGGGATCTTCTGTGACTTCAAATTCAACAGGCAACTCTCAACCACGTGCCAACTTTGTTTCATCTTCCACTGGCTCCGCTGATTGGTTGGTTGATTCGGGTGCATCTCATCATGTTACTAGTAACCTCCAGAATCTGTCACTAAATACTAATTATGATGGTGATGATGTTATGATTGGTGATGGTAAATCTCTGAATGTGACACATAGTGGTTCCACTACTCTTAATACTTTTGCTCGTCCTCTTCACCTCTCTAATGTTCTGTGTGTTCCACAAATAAAAAAGAATTTGATTTCTGTTTATCAATTGTGCAATCAAAATAATGTTTCTGTTACATTCTCACCTTCTTCATTTGTTGTGAAGGATTGTCGCACGGGGGCACTTCTAGTAGCGGGAGAATCTAGAGATGGAGTTTATGAGTGGCCTATCAAATCCAAGTCCGTGTTAACTCCCACTTCATCACACTCAGCATATTCTGTTCATCTCTCGTCAGTTTCAACTTGGCATTATCGTCTTGGTCATCCGTCTTCTCCTATTTTGCGTCAAATCTTTCGTTATTTAGACATTCCTTCCAAGTCTATTTCCTCTACTTTTTTTTGTAATTCATGCAAATGTAATAAAATGCATAAAACTCCTTTTGCAATTTCCTCAATAAAATCTTTTTCTCCATTAGAGATGATATACTCTGATGTGTGGGGGCCTGCTCCAATTCCATCTATTGATGGTTTTCATTACTATCTCATTTTTGTTGATCATTATACCAAGTATGTTTGGTTATACCCCATGAAAAAGAAATCTGAGGTTTCCCAAATTTTTCCAAAATTTAAAATCATGGTTGAAAAATTTTTCAACAGATCCATTGTCTCCTTTTACTCGGATAATGGTGGTGAATTCATTCATCTTCGAGAATTCTTTACTTCCAATGGAATCTCTCATTTCTTAACCCCGCCTCACACACCTGAACATAATGGTACCGCTGAGCGTCGTCATCGACATATTGTGGAAACAGGCATTACCCTTCTTCATGTTGCCAAACTCCCTTTATCTTTTTGGTCCTTTGCTTTCCAGACCGCTGTCTATCTTATCAATCGAATGCCGACTCCATTGCTTCATAATGAGTCTCCACATTTTCGCATATTTGGTAGTGTTCCAAATTATCAAAAGCTCCGAGTCTTTGGTTGTCTATGCTATCCTTGGTTGCGCCCTTATTCTCAAAATAAATTAGAGCCTCGTTCGAAACCGTGTGTCTTTGTGGGATACTCTAATAATCAAAGTGCCTACAAATGCTTTGATCCTTCCACATCTAAGATATTCATCTCTCGCCATGTCAACTTTGTAGAGCATGAATTTCCTTTCTCTACTCTAGCTTCTACAGCTTCTCGTCCTACCACGGAAACACTTTCGACATGGGCTCCTCATTTTGTTGTTCCTATTGTATCCTCCTCTTCAACTATATCAGCCCCTTTGATGGTCACTCACTCTTTCAATAGAAGTTCTCCTTGCTGCTTGACGTCACCGAGCAATGATTATTCATCACATGAATTAATGGGAATCTCATCAGGACATGGATCTTCACCTAGTTGTATCAACTCAAGTCCCATGAGTGTCCCTCCAGTAGTCTCTACTTCCTCACCTGCTACTGTCCAAATCACAAGTCAATTGCAAACTGAATCCTCAAATACTCCTTCAAGTAGTCCAGGCAACATTACCACAAGCCAAATCCCTCAATCTAAACCTGTTCCACCTTCTCACTCTATGATCACCCGCTCTAAAAATAATATTCACAAACCTGCCAATAAGCTTTGCCTCTCCACTCAAATTACCAACAAATCGCCTCTAGTTCATACATCTACTTCATCCCACAAACCCGAACCAAAAAATATTTCCCAAGCTCTTAAAGATCTGGACTGGAAATCTGCTATGACGGAGGAGTATAATGCCTTGAAACAGCAGGGGACATGGACACTTGTTCCGAGATCCGAATCACAAAATTTGATTGGTTGCAAGTGGATATTTCGGGTAAAGCAAAATTCAGATGGTACCTTGAATAAATATAAGGCGCGATTAGTTGCTAAAGGATTTACTCAGCGTCCAGGTATTGACTACATTGAAACATTTTCTCCTGTAGCTAAACATACTACAGTTCGAGTTATTTTATCTCTTGCTGTTAGTAAAGATTGGAGCTTACGCCAATTGGATGTGAATAATGCTTTTCTTCATGGGCATTTAACGGAGGATGTATACATGGCACAACCATTAGGCTTTGTTGATTCTACTCGGCCTGATTATGTTTGTAAATTGCATAAGGCATTATATGGTCTCAAACAGGCTCCACGTGCTTGGTACTCGGAATTGCGAGACTATCTTCTTTCTCTGGATTTTGCAGTATCACAGTCTGACCATTGTCTCTTTATTTATTCTAAGCTTGATGTCATCATATACTTGGTAGTCTATGTCGATGATCTGATTGTGACAGGGAATAATCAGAAGGCAATTAATATCTTCATTGCTAAGCTTGGTAAGCGATTTTCAATTAAAGACTTGGGGCAGCTTGCTTATTTTCTAGGTGTCCAAGTGATTCGCACTCCAACAGGCTTATATCTATCTCAACGGAAGTACATCGAGGATATTGTTGAGCGTGCTTCAATGAGTGGTGCAAAACCTGTTTCTACTCCACTTGCAACCACCAATAATCTGGCCTTGGAGGATAGTGCTCATTTGAGGGATTCAAAAGACTATCAAATTTTAGTTGGATGTCTCCAATACTTGGCGCTAACAAGGCCTGACATTGCATTTGCTACCAATCGGCTAGCTCAGTTCTCACACAGACCAACTACAAATCATTTTGCTGCTCTTAAACGGGTGATCCGCTATCTTGCTGGAACAATGGATAAAGGGATTTACTTTTCCAAGGAATCTCCTTTGGTTTTACATGCCTTTTCCGATGCTGATTGGGCTGGAAATCGTGATGATCGTACTTCTACTAGTGCGTATATCGTCTTCCTTGGTAAAAATCCAATTTCCTGGTGTTCAAAAAAGCAGCGAACAGTAGCTCGCTCATCCACTGAAGCTGAGTATAGATCAGTCGCTTCTACTGCTGCAGAACTATGTTGGGTCCAGAATCTTTTGAAGGAGATTTCTCTTTCTCTTTCTGGACCACCAGTGATCCATTGTGATAATTTAGGTGCGACTTACCTTTCTACAAATCCAGTCTTCCATTCACGAATGAAACACTTGGAAATTGATTATCACTTTGTTCGTTCTATGGTTCAACGGGGTCAGCTTCGAGTTGCTCACATTTCAACAAAGGATCAGCTTGCTGACTTATTAACGAAGCCACTCTCCCGCCATGACTTTGAACGGTTTCTTTCCAAGATTGGTGTCTCTGATAGACCACCATCTTGAGGGGGTGTATAAGGAATATTCCATATTCCTACTATGCAGATCCTACTCTTCAATGCTATCTCCTTATTTGGTGTAGAGATATCTCCCTCTTAATGTATATTATTAGCTTTCCTTATTTGTGGATATTTCCCTTACCAATTCTTTATTTCCTTTCATGACAATGTACTCTATTATGTATAAAACAAAGACAATTGTACATCAATAAAAGACAGACTTACATATAACTCTTTCACATGTAACACCTATTGACCCGATGACGACGTTAACCCCATAAAATTTTAAGCAAACCCCAATTCAATTTCACCTGATTTAATTAAACTCAGAAAACAAAAATGCGATCTTGATTTCAAAATTAAAATAAAATAAAATAACAGGAAGTAAAAAATAAAAGGAAAAAATAGAGAAGAATATGAACCTGATGAGGACGAATGTGAAGTACTCCTATAAAATTCTCTTTCTGTTTCACACATTTGGAAAAAAATTATTCAAAAGAGAATAATTTTTTTGTTTTTTTTAATCAAGAAAAGATTAACGAAAAAAAAAAAGTAATGGAAATTGAGGAAATGACAAATAGAATAATATTTTTCTACATGTACAAGCAGAATAATACTTTACTTATCATTGTTCAACTTGATATACATTAACAAAATTAGTTTTTGGACACGTGCATTGCACGTGCATCCATCTAAATTGACAGAAATTGTTTCAAATTATTATTGTATCAACAATAGTTTTATAATTGAATTATACAGTATCATTCATTTTCAAAACAAAAAATAGTTCAAATATTTGGAATCCACTCTTGGATATCAATAACAAATTAAAATATGACAAGAAAGTATTTCTTCTCCAAATGAAATAAAAGATAATAATATTTAGTACTTTAAAAATACTATAATTATAAGCACAAATTAATATATGTATATTCTTATCCCATATGTTAGTTTTTTTTTTTTTGTTTCCCATATTAGGGGTAAAACGCTCCCTAACAAAGGCGACTCCGTACCCAAGGGAATTCGAACCCGAGACCTCTTGGTTAAGGATGAAGGAATACTTACCACTCCACCACAACCCTTATTGGTATCCCATATGTTAGTTACCTACAAGACAATGTTCAGAGAAATGAAGAAAGATAAAAATGAAAATAATTTGATAGCCACTTCTTAAAGTTAATTTAAATAAAATGAAGGATACAATTAATAATAACTATTAATTTCTTTTTATTATTAAGGGATCATATCAAGTTTTAGATCCTATTAAATTAATTTTTTAAAAAATGAGCTTAGAATACAAAATCATAGCATCAACGGAGTGACAACTTAAAATATGAAACGGTATCAAAAGTTGAAACATTGAATTTGCCTTTCTCAAAGTGAGACAAAATGACAAATAAATTAGGACAAACATTTATATCATTATTTCTTTCGTAAATTAAATAAGTATAATTTAATCATATGTTACTTTATCCATTTCAAATTATTCATCGTGTTTCAACCTTGTACATCCCTTTAGAAAAAAATTTGATAAAAAATGTAGTTTTACATATTCTATCTTACACACTCCTTACAAAAAATAAATATAAATAAGTAATTACTAAAATCGTAAGAACAAATTAAATAACTTTTATTATCAATTAATATAGTACAGTAATTTGATTGTTAAAAAGATCAAGTAAATTATAATTACTTTTTTTTACAAATTACATCACACAAGTATATTAGTGAAGAGTCATGATCTTATATTTCGATGCATGACCCTTTATTTTACATTCAAAGAAGGAAACTATGTACTAAAAAAAACATATCCTTCTTGAAGATCATTCACTTTGTTCTTCTAAAAAAAGAACAAAAATAATGCTTTGTTCATCCCCAAAGAAGTTGATCCCCAAATCTTAGCTTGCCCATTCCTTGTATATCACATAATGTTGTTTACTCCAATAGTTTTCATATTTATAGATGACAAATGTAGGAATAATCCAAAAATTATAAGAGAATGTGTATAGTCAAGAGTTAGATAAGTGCAAATCATGATATAAATGCATGAGAATATCAACAATATTTCTTGGATATCGTTAGTTTTTGCTAATACATGAACATATTAAATTGCTTGTAAATTTAAAAATAACCTTTGAAATTCCTAAAGAAGATATGTTATTAATTTTTTGTGCATTGAAACATTAATGATTGCTTAATAATTTAGTTTCGACGCATAAGTTATTAGAGGAATAATGTTAATTTAGTGAATGAAAAAAATGGTCATTTAATTTTTTTTTAGAAACATTTAATATTTAATTAATTAGTTTTTTATAAAAAAAAATAATAATTTAGTGTTTATATATATATATATATATATATATATATATGATGATGATGATTAAATTAAATATACATATAGATTATAGATGATAAATATTATTAAATTAGATATTTTAGTTAGGAATTAATCCAAGAAAGTGTAAAAGTCATTATCATTTTTATTTATTTATTTATTTATTATTATTATTATGATTATTATTATTATTAGTATCAATTTTTCACTTAACATCTTTCCACTTTTAGTATTTAATATAATAAGATGTGATTATATTTAATATTTAGTATTTTATTAATAAAATATTTTATAACAATTTTGTTAAATAATAATTATAATAATAAAATGACAATTAGTTATGATTAATTTAAGGAAGTGCAAAAGTCATTAACATTTTTATTAAAACGATAGAATTTAATATAGTTAGGAATTATTCTAAGGAAGTGCAAAAGTCATTAACATTTTTATTAAAATAATAAAATTTAATATTTAAAATTAAATAATAAAATGAACATTTTAATTTATAGTAGGGGTAGAACCATAATTCAACTTTTAATTTTTTTATTCCCACTTATAGTAATTAACAAAATAATTATTGATATATGTATTTTATCATACTATCCCTACTAATTATTAGTATTGGATCTTAAAAAATGATATAGAGATAATCTATAATGCTAAGAGTAAAATATAGAAAAAATAATTATATTTTCTTAATATGTCGAAAGTGGCAAGTAAAAGTGAATAGGGGAGTATTTTTCTAAGTGAAATGAAATTAATTCCAATTTAGCTTTTTATTTTATCATTTCCTTATTGGCAGCATGTTGGCAAAATTTTTGTTGCGATCAGTTTTTTTTTTTCTTCACTTTTTTTTTTAAAAAAATAAATAAATAGACCATATATGAAGTTCGCTTTTTCTTTATGACCATTTCTTTTTCTTTATTTTATGATTTTTTTTAGTTTAATTATATTTATTGTTCAAGTCAAGTCTCCACAAATTGATAAACTTCCACCCCAAAAGCCCAAGCACGTCAAATTAAAGAGTACACTGTTTGTCCTTAAATACATGAATTTTGAGAGGAAAAAGAAACTACATGAACTTTGAGATAGAGAAAAATTACAATTTATAATATTTTTGTTTCGTTTCTGAATTTAAATCTAATTCAGTTTAGCTCCAAAAATTTAAAATTGAGAAAAATACAACTTATAATTTTTTTTATATAATTTCTTAATATGAAGTTTTAATTATAAATCTAATCCACAACAATATTTGTGGTTGCTTTTAACTTGCCATATTGGTATTGATCCAGATCTTATATATGTATTAGTTTTAATAATGATTTAGGAGGTGTTTTAATTAGATAGATTTTGATCCTCAAATTTAAAAATGAACATGTATAATTAGATTAGCGATACACTGAACAAACATGATAGTAAATCTAGTGGAGGCGAGCCGCTTCCCTTAAAAGGTTGTTTAGTACAAAGAAAAATATTTTTCAAAAATTATTTTTTATTTTTTTCATATTTAACTAAGAATTGAAAATTAAAAAAGTATCACATAAATTTAAACGAAAAAAAAAGTTAATAATGTAGCTGTAAAAGGTATAAAATTTCCTTTCACACCCACAATTAAGGTCAGAAACCAAACCCATATGCTAATTGCTAACAACCTTCCTATAAATATAATGTAAATGTATATACTTCTTTCAATTCACATTAATTGTTAATTTTTCCTCTTAAGTTTCTGATTACGTGTAACTAATAATATCATGTAGTCCAAATAATTTTTAATGTACGAAAAGAGATTATTTTAATTACTTATATATATAAACATAAACAATATAAAAAGATGATCATTTTAATCGTTTATGTATATTACGTAACTGGAAAGCAATAGTCTTGATTAAGATATTGTAGTTGATGTTTATTGTGTCATAAATGACTCCCTCAATACTAAAATCCATGTCTTCATGCAATACATTTCAAGTACTAAATACCAGTTTTGTCAAATTTTAATAATTCTTACAAACATGATACAAATTATAAACCATCCAAATTAAAACAATGTCTTAGTATTTTATTTTAAAAATGAATGACTATATTAAATGATATACATTGTGGTTTATTATTGATGTTATTTTCTTTTTACTATAAGGAATAACTTACACGAAACTATAATTAATTTGATACCAATTATAAATCATTAGACGTAAAACAATGTTTATCTATTTTAGTTAAAAAATAAATATATTAAATGGTGTACATTATGAGTTCGTATTGGTGTCCAATTTCATTTTTAAATTATTATAATGAATTACTAACACCAAACTATAATCAGTTTGATACCAATTATAAATCATTAGACTTAAAATAATGTTTATCTATTTAGTTTTTTTTTTTTTTTTAAAATAAATATATTAAATAGTGTACATTGTGGGTATTGGTGTCCAGCTTTTTTTAACCATATAATGAATAACTTACACCAATGACCAAACTATAATCAATTTGATTTCAATTATAAATCGGACATTATAAAGTTGGTTTTTGTTATGTGTTAACTTTATAATATCTTACAACATAATTTTATAAATTATATATCAATATTTTATTATTATTAAATTAGTAAATAACTACTATATCAATATATAAGAATAAATAACCAGTGTTGTTAAAAACTTTATTCGTATAAAAAATAATTTACAATGTGTTGTATCGATGGTGTTGCTTTACAAACTACCAACACCAACATACCAAATATTTGCACCAAAATACAAATACAAAATATGATTTTACATTTAAAAAAAAAAAAACTCATTCAACTGATATTATTTTTTTCCGGAAACTATTTTATTTTGCAACAGGTTTTAATTAAGATTTTTATATGGGTAACGTCATCGATCTATCTATAATTATTGCAATTGATGAAATGCAAAAATATTTAAAACAATCGATTTTAAACATAACTTGAAATAAAAAAGATGAACTCTACAACTATTTAGTCTAACAATTCTTTATTATTAGTGAAATGGAGAGAAGTGTGGACTGTGGAGATTAAAAAAACTGGGAGAAATTTAAGTAATAAATATCTATTTATTAACCGTACCTTCTTTTAAAAAAAAGAATTATGATGTTTTTATTCTTTTTATGTTTTATAAAGATTCTACTAATATGTTTGAAAAAGAAAAAAATATTATTATGTATGGGTTATTTTGTTCTTAAATTATATATTTATGCTTTTTATTTTTTTTTAAAAAATTGGATAAGTAAAATAAGATATTTAGTTTTAGTAGAGAGGCCAAATAATATGAAATGGAGAGAGTAATTTTATTAACTAATTCTTGATACAATTGTTTGCCGAGTTAATTAAGTAATTAATGAAAATTCGTATAGTCTTATTTTACCAAATTAACTACAAAGGAAAACTTTCAAACTTACACATCTCACATACGTACAAGCAAAGAAATTAATACCCTCTTGATTCATACGATAAAAGAATTAGTATGTACTATTAAAACGTAGATAGAAAAGAATTAACATAATCCAATAATTCAAAATTTTCTTTTTGAGTACCACCTTAAAATTTCATTCAATGTATACATACCTTCCGTATGATCCACTCTCTCTTGATTCCGAGGTAAATTTAGAATTTAAACTTACGTATTTTTTAGTAATACATAATCAGATAAAAACCGCTACTAAAAATTCCCCATTTGTTAAATCTTGCACTTCTCCATGCACAATATAGCCTATATATACCCCTACGTAAGTAAAAGAAAAACATAAACCCTATAGAAAAATTTCAAGAAAATAATATTACCAATGGCTTATTCTCCTAATTCCAAAACCCTTCATTATTTTTCCTCATGGAAATTCATATGCTTTTTTCTCACACTATCTCTTGTTCTTGACCATGGTAGTGCATGCCCACCGACGGCATCACGGATGCCGAGGCGTTTGAAAGAGGAAGCTTCTAGAATGTTCTCAGAACCTTCCGATGAAAAGAAAGAGTTTCTCAAGAGTACTAAATTGTTCGATATGCTACCAAAAGGGGTTCCTATTCCTCCTTCTGCACCATCAGAAAGGTGCAATTAATATGTAAACTCTTATCTGAACTTATACCTCATTCATATGTTATATATAGTTATTGAACAAAAAGAAGTTATCTAGTACTTTCAACTTGTATTGAATTTATATTATATGCATATGAACTTTAAATTAATACTATAAAACTCTTTTACTGATCATTTATTTTCCTCCTAATTGTTTCCCAAATAGCCATTTGCCAGATGTTTACAAATATTAATAAAGTAAAATATATATTAATCAATCATGATTATGTAATAATTATATATACATTAAAATACATTTAAATGTAAAAGTCTGGTATGAGTATATTTTTACTTGTATGTGTTGGGAGGAAAAAGAAAGTGCCAAGGGAAGAAGGTTTTGGCTGGCAATCAATCATTTTGCTAAATACAGCTTGTAAAAAGTATTGTAAGTAAACCTAATTAAAAATTCAAATTTTCTTATTGCAATGAAAGAAAAGATTAATTAATTTTCCAAATAGCAATATGACCTTCGAAAGTATCAATTAAACTGCAAGCATATATATAGAGAGAGATAAAAAAGCATAAACCCACAAAAAGAGGATCACATGTACAACATCCAACCATACACGGCAAATGCGATGTAATTATATTTATTTTTAGATATAAAATTACAAATATCTCTTCTACCATAAGAAGAGCTGATTGGGATTTTTAAGTCATTTACGTAATCGTTGACCTCTTGCAAATCAATTCTAAGTAGCTTTATCGAGATCAAAAGTAAAAATTGTGCAAAGGTTTCTAATTCTGCAAAATACGCTAGTTCTAATTTTGATTTACAGACTACTTGTTTCATGACTTTTATTTGAGTTACAGGCCCGACACTATATAGATAATTACGGAGGAGTACTTCTGGCAAATTAATCATTTCATTTAGTTTAATTCCAATGTACTATGTTGCTTAAACTCTTTGAAAAAACTACAGTACTCCAAAAGTAATGCATTTTAGGAGGATCCGACACTAGTGTGGTAATAAATAGTGTCTAAGCAACATAGAAGATAGTAAGAAAATCAGAATAAGAAGCAACTTATTTTCAAAATGCCATATTTTCTACTACAGTATTCGAACATACAAAGTTTCTTCGATGCCATCTAACGTTTTTTCTTTTGAATTAATTGAGCCATTACCTTGACTAATTCTAAGCTCAAAAAGCAGCATTTTGCTACCTAAACAGGAAATGCATTTGCACTTTCTGCAAACAAGTTTGTTTTTCTGCTGATTAACCTATTCGAACTTCTTTAGCCTGAATTTGCTCGTGGGGAATCTGCTGAGGACACGATGATCCAGCTGTTGGTAATGGCATTGAAACTTTTCGAGGGCATTGTATACGAAGCCATCGACTTGATCATCATACCTTTCATACAGCACGGGAAGCACATGCGCAGCAACAAAGCCTAAGACAATCAATATCACAAGCATATTCAAAATTAAAACTTTCTGGATCTTGACGTGATATCCGGAGAAAGATATGAATATTCTTAATAAAAAGCCTTGAAAAGAATTCAGAACAAATGCATAATCTATAGTTGCACCAGCAATCCAGATTATGGCAAGAAAACTTACCAATGTATAGAACAGTAAAAAAATTGCACCAGCTTCCAATAATAGCAGCAACCCACAAGCTCGCTACAACCTAGAACAAATCCCATGACATTAATTAAGTAGTCATCAGAAAGGCTCGGGATCAGATGATTTGATGAACTCATATTTCAAGAACCAAGTGCTTAAAGGTCAAAGCATCCCGAGAAGAGACTCCAATATGAACAAAAGAATGGTATCTTCTGCGGTTGACTATGTTATCCACTAAATATACCAACCATTTAACGATAGGACTTCAGAGCAATACAGAACGTCCTTGTAACAATTAATAAAGAATAAAATTGTTAGCAAAAATTCAATGAAGTGATGCAGATTCTTGCAACTGAATTAAAGGGAAAGGGAAATTTGCTTGCATTCTTTCTGGTATCTTTGACAGCATAAATGTTGTGCTTCTTGCATCCACAACAGTGTTGTGACAATGTGGCTTGTCCACTTAGTGAAAAGAAAGGGTAGAAGCACACCTCTCGACATTTATTACTATCAATAATTTCCTCGGCACTATATAAACAGAACGGAAAGCTGTCTGGAACCAAAAACATAAGGAGAGCAGAGAGGTAGAAAATAATACATTCTTTACGTATTGGTGTTGTTTCAGGAATTAGGAAGAGAAATTCTAGAACAATTAGATTGTTCGAGATACTTGGCAAATGCTGAATCAAAGAAAGTTTACTAAAAGGTGAGAGGCCCATGACCTTAGCAAAAATATTTGGCAAAGTTGATGCAGAGGAAGCAAATAATTTTTGAAAAGATCAGGCTTGAAGAAGTCCATACATATAATACAAATCAAATGCATAGTAGTTTGTAATGAGAACTCTTGAAATTGGATCTGAGGAATTTTTAAAATTTAAAATAAACTTATCTATTTAAAAAGATACTAACAAAAAAAAAAAAAATGATGATTTACCACTAAGAATTGTTTGATGTTAGTCCCACAGGCAACATCTTGAAGGAAGCCCAAAACACGGTTTACTTCAGCCCCTATTGACTTGGCAATGCTGATGAAAAGGTCATCACGTAAGACAAGACGAGGGACCTTAGCTGGAGACCTGTTTCCAAAGAGATCGTACATTCACTTGATTCAAGAATACCATACCAATTAATGAATGAGATTAAGACAGGAGAATAGCATGACGCTCAGGAAGCAGGTTAAGTTGCATTACCTGTTTATCATGCCAGAAGCATTTTTCCAAAGAAACTGAATAATCATACCAATGACAAGAGCAAAGCATAAAAGTGAAAGAAAATTGTAGTTCAGCCACTCAAATAGCACCCAGATGGCTGTGGCACTGGCTAAAACACCAGCTGAGATTTTCTTGTTTCTCCATAACAGGATGTCAGCAGCTACAAAAACCGGATGAAGCATATAAAGGATTGTAACACAACCATCGTAAGGACAAAGAAAAGCTAAGGTATAAGGTGGCCTACATTTGCCTCCACCTAAAATGTGGTGTACTGGCTTTTGACGGCCAAATAGCCTATTGAGCTGCGCATTAACTGAGCTTGATTTCTCCTGTTCAAAGAAGGACCCTGACGTCTGCTTTGACAGAGACTTCTGCTTTGATAGCCCATCAGCAATTGATTCCACAATGTTGTTCAGAAGATCCTCAGCTGTAATTCTCTCAGGCATTTTCCCACCCTTTTAAGATACACAAGAGATTAAGTCAGCGATCAGAAGAATACACTTAAATACACAAAGTCATCATAGACAAGTGCAAGATTAATGTAGACCAAAAACTGGTGAAAATCTAACAAGCAAAAGACAGTTTTTGATAACTAATATAACAGTAGAACAACATACATGATTGTCCTCTATGAACTGCATATGGCTAATCTGACACAGAACTGGCACTAATTTACTATAGTAAAAGAATGAATTGAAAATCCCTATCTGATATCTCCTCTTTATCATAAAATTAGCTAATCACATCCTCAAAATCCTTCTCTCTTCTAGCAGCCTGAAGCTCATCCTTCATCTAAAAGGGAATCAAATGTTATATGTCCAAGATAGAGCATTGTAGTCATCAAAACGGAAGAAAATTACAGTTGAGATATGCATATGGTGCTACCCTTATACTCCTTTATTCTCTCCAGGACCTGCACATCATTATTTTTCAGATCTTAGACTATTCAACAACTTTAAGACAATAAACTTTTGGTGGTATTCCGGCTAGAATCCAGGCATCCAAAAAAAAAGGAGAAGGTGAATTAAAAAAATTCGAATAATTACGAATCTCTCTCCCATCAGTCAGCAAACTCTACTCATTTCTCAAACATTGATAATGTAATGATAGCAGTGAAACATTTATATATACAATTATATAATGATAATCACAACCACAATTATCAAACCAAGGAAACATACATGAGCCATGATTATAGGCAGCTTAACAATTGCTTTTCAAGTTAAATCAAAATAAGGTGTTCCCTTTTTAAAACCTGTCCAGATTCTTGATTAAACAGCTCAATCAATTCATACATAGTGGAACAAATGCACCACTATACAACAACAACAACAACAACATACTCAGGGTAAACCAACAAGTTGGGTCTGGGGAGGGTAGGATGTATGCTAAACCTTACTGCTCAAAACAAATATAATCTAATAAAAAGAATAGCAAGATAAACAACAATTTACAAAAAGGAAACCAGAAAAAGTAAGGCAAATACTGTGCACAAAAGTTCCTTTTTCTTTAATGGTGGGCCAATGGAGGCAAAAGAATAACAAATCTGACGGCAAAAGCATATCTTGATTTGGGGGCTGATGAAGGATTTAACATATGAAGCAAAATATCACCAAGGATGAACAAAAACTAATCAAAACACCATACTTGTAAATTGTAACTCATCATCATCATCATCATAGCCCATAGAACAAAAATTAAAGAACTGGAAAAGCCACAAGTTTAAACACAGAGTGAAGGGCAAAAGGCAAATCAAACAATCTGCAATCATGCATAACAATGGGCAGCAACAACTGCTAATTCCATATGGAAAATGGTAGTACAATAAGCATAAATACCAACAACAAACGAAACAGATGAATCCATCAGCCAAAAGAACTTACATTACTTAAAAGCACATAACTTTAAAGTGGGGCAACTCCATAAACTACCAAAACACAAACTCCAACAAACAACCCCCAAAATCAGGTTTATACATTACCAAAAAGACTCAATTTCTTGATTTCGTACAATCAGAGAAACCCAGTACAGAAAAATCTAAAACAAGCAAACCCCAGATGCCAAATATCAGAGAGAAAAAAGACTCACCCAAAATGCAAGAACAAAGCAGCAAGCAACAGAACCAAACCCGAAAAGCCAAGAAATGCAAAAGGGTCGATTCCTTTTAGGCTAAAAGAGATACTTTTTGGGGTTTGAACCCTTTTTGTGAGGTATCACTATTGTATTTACCTCTACACTTGTACGTACACTGACATAGTTGGTCGAAGTGATTTATTTGTTGGGAATTGGAGAGTAAGAATTATTGTAGAATTTGAATTGGGAAATGGGACGAAGATGATCAGAATCTATAAAAGATTGTTCGACTCTAACGGCACATGAAACACATCGATTAATTTAAATTTATGGTAGGTGGAGTTCATTTGCAAATTGGAAGAAACATTTTTTATGAATTTTTTTTCATGTTTTGAACTTAAAATTGAAAGCTATAATTAAGAGAAAAGTAATTATTGTTGTAGACACGTAATTTTTAATCGAACTTAAAATTTTTATTTTTTATTCCTTAAATGTTTCTTTTATGTCTAAGTTAGATATTTTAGTTTTATCTTATTTGAGTGTGTTTGTTTTAAAAGATTTGAAAATAACAAAAAAGATATGTTTTATTTTTATAAATAAACTAATATTTCTTATTTATAATATATTATTAGCTACTCAATCTTTGTTAGTGTAAAAAATAACTAAATAATATTATATTATATTATATAAAAATAAAATAAAAAAACTAACTTAAACTACCCATTACCCTTATACTACTACCCCCACTCCACTCACAACCCCACCATCTGCACACAACACACCACACTCCCTCACACGTACACCCATTCCCACAACACACCACCCCCTATCCTACAAATACTACCCATTCCCAGAAAGAAAGAGGAGGAGCAATAAAAAAAAAAAACGTACAGAAACCCACAAAAAAAGAAAAACCCAGACACTCACAACAACAAAAAAAAAAAAAAAAAAACGATCTGGAAGAGGCAACACAAAAACAAAAAGAGAAACATTCAACAATACTATAAGGCAGCAACACGGAAAAAAAAAAAAAACCAAAAACCCCCTCACATTTTTTATATTATATTTCTTTCAATCACAAACAAAAGCAAGGTCGAGGTTCACTTTCGTAGTTTCTTATTAGGATTGTTTTCTTTTCGTGAATTGAATTTTCGCAAGAGGTACCATTTAATTTTTATTGTATAATTTAATTTTCAGGATTATATAATACTTGATTTTAATGTTATGAAGTTGCTCGAATTTTATATGTGTTTAATCTCATTGCTTTTCATCTTGTACCATATGCTATTATTAATTATCTCTTAAACCAAAATTTACCGAATACCTGAAAATTATTCTTGTAGTTTGTTTAGTCAACTTCATTTAAAATTAAAAATGTTCATCCTAGAAAAATTAAGAAATAAAGAGTTACACAATTTTTATTTTTTATTTTTAATGTTTTTTGTCAGACTTGTAAATATACTAAAAATATAAATACATCTATGTCGAATTTTAATACAAAATAACTTTATATTTGTTTAAGATTTTAGACTAAACTTTCTAGCAATAGGTAAAATATTAAAATATATGACCCGTTTCAAAAGTCGATTTTAATTAAGAATGTGGTTACACATCTTTCTTGAAACATTAAAAAAAAAAAACTCAAGGATGCGATGACGCATCTTGTCCAAAACTTATAATTAACTTTCATTAATTTAACATAAGACTTATAGATAAAATTATTAAGTGTGATGCAAAAAAGACAGTTATGAATGCGGTTACGTATCTAGGTCGAGACCAAATAAAAGTTCGACAAATAAAAAATGCGAGCAAATCATGGCCTGTAAAAATATATCCAAAAAATAGTTAAAATAAGTATAAGTCAATAAAAGCGACCGTGCTAGAACCACGGGACTCGAGGGATGCCTAATACCTTCCCCTCGGTCAGTAGAATTCCTTACCCAAATATCTAGTTCGCAGATCATAAAAAAGAGTCATTTCCTTTTTATTAGAGATTAGAAAGAAAAGGTGACTTGGAACACCATAACTCAATTCCAAGTGGCGACTCCGAAAAAAATAAAATAATTCCTAATTCACTACCATCACTTTAATTGAAAAAACCCTTCCGTTCCACGCAAAAAGGAGTGTGACAATCGTCACTTGTGTTAGTGTTGTGTGATTATTCAATTACCCTTTAATTCTCTATTTTGCCGCTTCAAATGATAGATTCTTATATGTGTCCTGAACAATAATTTTAGTCCTAAGGGTGATTGATTCTTATGTTATTTGACTAATCACATTTTTCGTTCATTTCGTTTTCGTTGTTTTGGTTCTCATTTCTTTGGCTCTCGTTTACTATATGTGGTTCTTGTAAAATAAATAATATTCAAACTAATAATTAGAAAGTAAATAGTGAGTTAAACCAACACACAATTGTTATGTTTTCTTAGTGGCGTCAAATTGTTTACCAAAAAAATGGTATTGTTCAAAGGTTGTATGAAGTCAAGAATATGCATCTTAGTTTAGCTCGTTAGATTCAATTATTAGCAGTTGAATATATCGATAAATATACATAAAATTGAGATAAGAATAATATAGCAAGTGAAAGAAAGTCGTATGAACTTTTAGAGCTTTGACGATGAATATTTGTGCTGGACCTGGGATGATTAGTGTCTAAGCTTTGAATCCGAGAATGACATATATAGTAAGTAAATGTTATGAGCCAAAGACTTACTCATGAAAAATGGAAATATTGCTATTATATTCCTTGATTTTAGATGTCTTATAATAGTATCAAAACTACTATTTAAAGGTTATAAAGGTAATATATAATTCATCAATAGCAAAGTTTCATTCGAGCCCTAACTACGACTAATTATTCTTATCTACGTGAAAATATCGTTAGTGGTGTCAACTAATATTATTTTGTAGTCAGTGTAATAACTCTAATTTCACAATAGAAACAACATTCATATATTATAATTTCTAAATTCATCAAAATTACAACACAAAAATAGAACTGACAAAGAAATTGCAGAACAACAATGGACTAGTAAAAACAAAAGAACAATAACTAGAAGGGAGATGAGAAGCTTAGACTTTGTGAAAATTAAAAGAGATGAAAGAAGTAGACATTTTTTTTCTCAATAATTTGCATAACTGTTCTTTCTCATCCGTACTTGTTGTTAATTGGGCCCTGAGTCCCAAATCTTTGTGAAAGAGTTCTAATTCTGTTGTTTCTTCTCAACTCAATAACTAATTATGTGGCATCTGTAGATATCCACATTGGACGATGCTTGTTCATAACCCGCATTGTACATGTATTACCTGTAATTACTTTTGTGTAATCACGCTATCTAACTTAATTATTTCCTAATTAAATTGTCAATTAATGGGTATTACATGTAATTACTTAATAAATAATTCAATTAAATAAGTTTTTTTTTTTTACAATATGATACATATTACTTAAAACTAAACTCATATCAGATACCAATATCATGTTTAAAAATCTCTCTCCAAGAGGATTTCCTATTATTATTCATGTGTTTTTTCTACACTTTACGTGGACACTTAAATCCCCCCAAAAAAATCCTCTATGTTTTTTTTCCTAAAAAAAAAAAAAAGTAGCACAAAACTTAGAAGCTATAGAGCTCAATTAGACTGAGCAGGACCAGTGTAAACTGGTAGATACTAACATCTTCAAAAAAAAAAAAAAAATATTACTAAGAACTGCACAAAACTTGGGAGCTAGGTAGTTCGGTGCACAAAAGATCCCGTGTTAATTATTAGAGTTTGGAGAAGAGCCACATCCCAAGAGGTGTGATGTCGATCTACCCTGACGCAAGTATTAGTAACTACTTCTACGAGTTAAATATTATATTAATAAAGCTCAAGCAGTTTGAGCTCCAGCACAGACAGGTGGATTCTGCTTTCCTAAAAAAGTAGGCTTGACATTCTCACAACTAGTCTTTGCTGGTCCTTCCTTTCCATTATAGGTAATGTCTATATCTCCAACTTCCACTCCTTCACATGGTACTCCTTTACTACATAATAGTAGTACTGCATCTTGTGTTCTTGATGTACCCTTTACATTTTTTATGCTCACTTTGCTTATCTTCACTAGTGATGGCAGCTGCAAACAAGTACAGAAAAAAAAAAAAAAACAGTAGTGGAATCAAAAATTTATACATATATGAAAAAGTAATACTTATTTGACTTATATAAACAGTATTTTGTCATAGTTTGACTTGACATAAATTTTAATTAAAAATGAAGTCTTTTGAAACTTGTTATAAATATGTCATAACATTTCTATTGCAATAAAACTTGTAGTTATAAATATATTGTAGCATTTGTGTTCCTATAAAAGCTTCTCATTAAAGAAATATAGGAATGTGTCATTCTTTATGAAACAGACTAATTAATAATGAAATATATATAGTACTTTGCACATCAAATAAAGTGAAACAAAGGGAGCATGGTTTTTCGTCAAGGAAGGTTCAACTGACCACCAACCATATAATTTTACCCTTATTAATAATGTAGAAGAATCTCCACACTATCATATCATTTTAAAGATAAGTGCACGTAGCACCTATACACTATCAGATCATTTAAAAGATGAAGTGCATGTAACACTTATAAGTGATGAATAAGAGTTCTTACATCTTTGTTGCATTTATTGTATGGGCAATAAACTTGATCAATAACAATAGGGTTGCTAACATTTTGCACAATAATATCTTCATAATGCAACTCAGTAACAACACCTTGATGTGAAGCTGGCCATGTCTTGACCCTTACACCATTATCAGTATTAATAAATGTGCAATTTTTGACATAAACTCCCACTACAGGCTTTTCACCAGGAGTCTTTCCAAGACTTCCAACACTAATACCATGTCCAGGTCCACAAGTAACTTTAGTAATATGAAGTTGTTCCAATTCATCACCAACAGAGATACAATCATCTCCTGTTCCAATTACACTATCTGTTATGTTCACGTTTTTCGATCGAGCAACATGAATACCATCAGTGTTGATGCTTTCCTTTGGAGCTGTGATAGTAATTCGGTTAAATGTCAAGTTGTTGCAACCGTTAACATTCATATGGAAATTTTTGCTGTCTTTTGAAGTTATGTCTTGGATTGTCGAACTGTTAAGAAAGTTGAAGCTCAAATTCTGTATCAATCACCACAATATTTACATAAGAAACATATAATATGAAAAATCGATTCTAAAAAAAAAAAAAAACTTAGCTGTTATGACTGATATAGAAAGTTCTGATTATATATGTAAAAAAGTAAATGAATAGGTGGATCTAGTACAAAAGTACAAATAGTATTTCATTCGTCTCAATTTATGTAGCATCGTTGACTTAACAAATCTTAGATATTTGTGTGTCTATAATAAATTATTTTAGTTAAGGGTAAAAAGAGAATTGTTTCTAATTATGAAAAGGTGTCATTCATTCATTTCGAGACAAGACTAAAAAGAAAATGATGTCACATAAATTGAAACGTACCGAAGGAATAATAGATTTAGTTTTGAATCCATCAAATTAGATGGAATGTGATAGAATATTGAATCTAAAACGATAAAGTTCGAATCTTGAATGTGCGAAAATTTAATGTGGAACACTTACATAGGGAAGATGAGCACACTTGGTTTTGGCACAATCATTTTGAGCCCATGCAGCTTTACCTTGTCCATCAAAAATACCAGTACCAGATAATGTGAATTGATTAAGATAATTAACAGTAAACCATTCACCTTCAGGGAGTATTTTAGGATCTGGAGAAGCTTGTAAAGTGCCTTGTAGTTGAAACTCAAGAGGTGCCTTGCATGGACCTTCTAATTTTACTTGTTTCATTTGGTATGTCCCTTTTGGGACTATAATTGTACTTGGACTTGTTGATGCACATGCCTCTTTAAATGCATCCAATATTGCCTATGTATTATATTGATATTCATCATCAAGATAATAGAAGGGTTAAAAACTTAAAATGTACAATTTAAGCACCTAAAGAACCCTTATATAACAATAATTTAACTTTTCACCTACATAGCAATAGTTTTTTTACAAAAATAAATAAGAAATAAATTGGTATATGATGATATTTAACTAGTCGATCACAAAGTTAAAAGGGGAAAAGAACTTTTAAACATGTGGCTTTAGATATGTTATCATATTTTTGTGACTATAAAAAAATATCATAAAAAAATAAAATGAGAAGTTTAACTAATGAATTGTTTCCTAAAATAAGAAGGTGTCATTCTTTAAATATTGGATTCACTTCAAGCAATTAAATTAATACGGTGATATTTGATTGAATACGAAATTTAAGATTATTTTTTTTGAAATTTAATTAATCTAAAACATACGATGAGATTTTTATTTCTAACTATAAAAGTTTATCATTAAGAAATTTTAAATTATTTCTAAATGTATAAACACATCTTTTTTTTTCTTTTTCTTTTGTGTAAACATACTTACTTTTTATGTCTCAAATTATTTGTCACGATTTACGAACCTTACTAATATCTCCATTAGGTGTTGCGCCAAATTTGGTAACATCAAACACTCCTGAATGACCTGCTGGTGCCTGAGCCGCTCCAAGTCGTGCTAAAAATAACATTAATGTAAATACAAATAATGTCTTGATATTTAATTCCATTTTTCTTTTCTTTTTTAACCTTTTCTTCTGTATTTTATTTTATTGTGTTTTTTTTTTATTGCTTTTGAAATGATAAAGTGAAGGTTGAAGCCCTTTTATAGTGTCATTAACATGAATTAAGACCATTAAATTTGTGTGAGTATGAATAGGAATTTAGTGGTTCATTTTATGTTTGATATTATTAGCCTTGTGACTTATTCTTATTAATTATATTATGCATAACCAATTAATCTCTTAAATTAGATGGTAAACATGAGTTAATCTTTTATGGAGTAGCTTCTCTATTGGGAAGGAGGAAAAGATTAGGACAATTAATATGCAAATACAAATAATTAATTTATTAGGTTGTGTTGAAAATTTTAATTCCTTTTTGCCAAAGAGCCAAGTTAGGAAGGGTATCTTTTGCAGTTATAAAATGTAATCCTAGTCATTAATTGATTGTCATAATTTATCTAGCATTTTGGGACAAGATTTTTTTCTTTAAATATGGATTTAAGTTTCTCTACGAAAGGATGTAGTGCAATAGATGGATTGTTCTTGTGTTATTAGAGGTATCGGATTAGTCTTGGGTAGAGAAAATCCTTGGTAGAAAACGCTTTCCCTCGAATGAAGCCCTATGCGTCATGAATCATAATTAATTGAGCTTCAATGCGGATATCTGACACGGTGACACCGAATGAAAAATAAAAAAATATCTCCATTATGCCCTCTTAATTTTAAGTAAATTTTATATACTAATATTTCAAGTTTACGACAAATTGACTGCTAATATAATATGTGACCTTCCACTTTCCATTTTCTAGACTGTACCTTATTATTAGGGTCGTTTTATGAGACAGGAGGAGATATTTTAAGACTACAATAAATTCTTTAATCAAATAAAGTATATCAAATTTAATTTCAAATATTATATCATATTTAAGATCCAAATTTCAAAATAATAAAATTTTTTATTAGACTTGTACAAAGCTAAACAGAAACGAAACGAAATGGGCGACTGATTATTATTTATTTATAAATTTTTCACTTTTATTTTTATTTGCTATACTGATAATGTCAAACCACTTTTGGTTAGCACTAATATGTAATTATTATTGTTTATCACTTTCTCTGTTCCAATTTATGTGATATAGATTAACTTGATATGAAATTTAAAAAAAAAAAAGAAAAAAACCTTTTAAAAGTAGTGATCTAAAATAAGTCATAGATATTAGTGCAGCTCTAAATCATTTCATTAAGGTAAAATTGACATTTTAAAATTAAATTGTTACTAAATATAGAAACTTGTCATTCTTTATTCAGAAAAGGATCAAAACTACCCTTAAATTATCTGAAATAACTTAAATATACCCTTAAACTATATTTCAGCTCAAAAATATCATTCCCGTCAAACTATTGGATCACACCTACCCTTCTAGTTAACTGAAGTATCCATGTGTGTGTTAAATGCCACATGGATGCCACATATGCACGCCAAACAGACCCCACCTCCACATAAACGACTACGGAAAAAGGTCAAGACTACCCTTAAACTATTCGAAATAGCTTAAATATACCCTTAAACTATATTTCGGCTAAAAAATGTCCTTCCCGTCTAACTATTGGACCACACTTGCCCTTCTGTTTAACAAAAATATCCATGTGTGTGCAGAGACGAATTTAGGATTTTTCGAACATTGGTGCACCAAGTAAAAATGTATTGAAGTGGGAATTAATCCTTAATCCTCAAGGTCAAAAGCTCAACATTTAACCATGTGAACCATTTAGACTTCTCGTAGTACGGGTGCTAGAATATGATATTATACAAATTTAGAAAATATATACATAAAATATCTAATTTTACGAAGAAACCACAGGTGTTGGTGCCCTATTTTTTGGCTCTAAATTCGCCATTGTGTGTACGCTAAAATGCTACATGGACTCCACATGTGCACACCAAACACACCTACCTCCACATAGACGACTTAAAACTCTAATTTCACACTTTTACCCCTCATTTCATCATTTTCTTATTTGGGTATATCAATATGAATATACAATATATATTGACTCAATTCAGTTCCATTTTATTCCGATACTAACATGTTGTACTTTGAAGATCACAACTTAAACAACATTCAAAATTAATTCTGCTATCTAATCCTTAAATCATCTATTATATTGAATGTTTCTTTAACTTTCCATAAAATCTAAAACTTCCTTAACAATCATTTAGATCACCTTTTGGATTAGGGATCACATAGGCTCAAAACTTGAAAAAAATAGGGTAATTGGTCAAAAAAAAAAAAAAAAAAAAAAACCAAATTAAGAAATCTATAAAGACTTACTAGGTTTTCATTGATGTAGTAGCAATCGAAGGTATCATCCCATTCGTTCGTCAAGTTTTCCTCATTAGCGAAATTGCCGACGTTGATGTGGTGGAGCTTGATCACCACCACCTGGGAAGCTGCCGTATTTGTCTTCTCTGTACCTGGAGTTTGGGTGATAAGTATATTAGGTCTCTTACGACAGCTGCTATTTTGCGCCATGGTCATGAGTTGAATCAACAAGAAAGTTTGCTAAGATTTGTTTACACAAAATTAATTTATTAAGAGATATTAAAATTATAAATTAGTACTAATTGATTAATTAAAATGAGTGTGTTTATATTATACCTTGGATTGATTCCTTTATTGTATTTGAAATGGTCATCAAATTGCAATTTCTCTACTTCATTCGGTTACGTATACAAGTTTCCGCAAATGTTTTTTCGTTTTTTGGATCAATATATACTTTTCTAGGATGAAATGAGGGGAAAAGAGTGAAATTAAGGTTTTAAGTCATCTATGTGGAGGTGGGGTGTGTTTGGCGTGCGTGGAGTCCATGTGGCATTTTAGCACACACATCTTTTGTTAAACATAAGGGCAAGTGTGATCTAATAGTTAGATGAGAAGGGCATTTTTTAGCCGGAATATAATTTAAGAGTATATTTAAGCTATTTTGAATAGTTTAAGGATAGTTTTGACCATTTTCCGTAGTCATCTATGCGAAGGTGGGGTCTGTTTGGCGTGCACATGTGGCATTTAACACACACATGGATACTTCCGTTAACTAGAAGGGTAGATGTGACCCAATAGTTTGACGGGAAGGATATTTTTTAGCCGAAATATAGTTTAAGGGTATATATAAGCTATTTCGGATAGTTTAAGAATAGTTTTGACCCTTTTCCGTTCTTTTTTTAACAGATTAGAAAGAAAAATGAGTTACTAAATACTTGACAGCATTAAAAGAAATTTTCAAGTTGATCACCTAATCCTAAAAAATTACTTACAAATCATCAAAGGCTACATTTGTAGCATTATATGTTGAAAAGAAGTGTGGTTGTAAAGAGCCTTGCTTCAAAGTAAGCCCCACTAGAATATGACATGGAGATTGCCAGTGGAAACTAGACCAAATAACAAAATTTTGAATGTCCAGTTGGCACCAATCAAAGCCTCAACAACCTTATCCCACATCATAAATCTAATCTTCCCCCACATCCAAAAACTAAGCCAATTTCCCTTCACACATCACAAAATTATCTAAAACATATTGCCCCTCCCCTCCAACATCACCATTCTAACAAAGAATTGGAATCCAATTCCAAAACCAACAAAAGAGAGTAATTGTTGTTTTGAGTGTAAGTGAGCAATGGCTGCTTCCACACAATGTTTCTTGCACCAATATCATGCACTAAGATCTAGCCCTGCTAGAGCATCCTCTGTTTCATCCCCTAAGCCTAACCAATTGATTTGCCGTGCACAAAAGCAAGATGATGCCAACACCACCAGCAACGCCGTCTCTCGCCGATTGGCTCTTACTCTCCTCATTGGTACTGCTGCCATTGGTTCCAAGGTTTCCCCTGCAGATGCTGCCTATGGAGAAGCTGGTACTTTCTCCAATATATAATACGTAGCATACTAGTTTAACTAATGATAAACGGTCTCAAAGAATTTTTACACTATCAGATCAAAGCACTTGAAAGGCAAACCATGTATATAACTTGTTATAACTAAGTTTAATTTATGTGTGATGTGCCTATATAATACAACTATCCAGCCCCCTGATCTATGTTGCTCGGATCCTCCAAAAATGTTGCCACATCTATATCACTCTCTTTTTGTTGGAGGATCCGAGCAACATTTAATGTGAACATGATCTTAATGATGGTGTTTGTGATATATGCAGCAAATGTTTTTGGTAAGCCAAAGGAGAACACTGATTTCTTGCCATACAATGGAGATGGATTCAAGCTCCAAATCCCAGCCAAATGGAACCCAAGCAAAGAAATTGAGTTCCCTGGTCAGGTTCTCAGATATGAAGACAACTTTGATTCCACCAGTAATCTCATGGTTGCAGTCACTCCAACTGACAAGAAGTCCATCACCGACTACGGCTCCCCTGAAGAATTCCTCTCTAAAGTAATAATACTATCTCTAAAAGCATGCATTTTATAGTTCAGCACAAGTAGTTAGCTCACAACTGAGTTTTGGTCTTGTTTTCTTTTGTTTTTGAACAGGTGGACTATCTGCTAGGAAAACAAGCTTACTTTGGTAAAACTGATTCAGAGGTAAGTAATCATAACTACTAGCTGCTTTTCATATGAGATGAGTAAAGGTCACTAGCATTAAAGCTGGTGGCAATCAAGCACTCTGCACTTCTATAGAATGGTAGCTTCGAGTATGAACAAATGAGTCTATAACTCAGTCAGTATGTAAGCTACCCTGTGAGTTAGTCCTCAAGTGGAAGAATCACTCAGTAAGATTATAATAAATAATGGCTTTTGATCGTACACCAGTGATGCAAGTAAGTAAAATGCATTTCAATTTACCAAACTGTAGCTGGCAGCTTTTTCCTATAAATCAAACAAACCATATAACACATGGAATGAGTGAAGTGCAAAACCATGTGTCCGTTCCAAGGAAGTTGGAGTCGGCTATATAGGTCCTCATTGCCTATGTTGCTCTGCCCTGCAATTGTCTAAATTTAACTGAACTAATGTATGGGGAAAAATTATGACACAAAAAATGAAATGGGAATTTGTTTGTGCAGGGTGGATTTGAATCTGGTGCAGTGGCAACTGCTAACCTGTTGGAGGCATCAAGCGCAACAGTGGGAGGAAAACAGTACTACTACTTGTCAGTATTGACAAGAACTGCAGATGGAGATGAAGGTGGGAAGCACCAGTTGATCACAGCCACAGTGAATGATGGCAAACTTTACATTTGCAAGGCACAAGCTGGTGACAAGAGATGGTTTAAGGGTGCTAAAAAGTTTGTGGAGAATGCTGCCACTTCTTTCAGTATTGCTTAAGAATGGGAAAACTAAAGAAAACCATTATTTAAGTTTGTATGTACTTAGTTCTTCCCCCCTCTACAAAACATATGGTCCTGAGATGAGTTGCTTAATTGGATTTCTTTTTTGCTCTTTCCAACCAATCCCAAAAAAGTTTTCAAACATGTTCCCAGTACTGTTGGAGGAAGCTTAATGTTAATAATTTCATATTTTCTTCGCATATATTTAACACCCTTTACCGCCTCCCCCCCCCCCCCCCCACACACACTCTCTCTCTTCAGAATCCCAACATAGACAGATAACAAACTCAACATCTGTTGATGGACTACTCTCTGTGTTAGAAAGTCTAGAACCACCGAGGGATGTCATAGAATGGATCCCTTCACTCTTTAATCAGAGATCTTGAATTCAAATCCTAGTAACATAGAAATTCCCAATAAGAAGGGCATCACCCTTAGATGGGCCTTACGCAGTACAAGTTTAGAGTAGTCAAGGCTAGTAAATTTCAGGTACCAAATAGTTGAATGAAAAGAAGATCATTTCAAGAAGAGAAGTTCATTCTAACTCAACTCACAAGGCGTTAGTGATAGATGTTGATCTTATGGAAATGGGATCATCTCAAAAAGAAAAATTAGAAGCTATATAATTGCTTATTGGATATAAGAGAAAACAGATTAGAATCCATATTCTTTGGGGGTCTAACTTTGGTTGTTCTTTCCTTCGAGCTAAGATAGACCCTATCAAAAACTAGTTCCAGAAGCATCTTCCATTCATCTCGAAGGGAGTTTCTCTTTTTGGGTTTCTCTTAGGAGCTAAACACAATTCTCATATGCAAATTTATAGTAGGACAGACCAGTAGACCAAAATTTTCCAGTCCATCTTACTCCTAAAGATGAAAGAGTTCCGAAAGCTGCTTTAGTAAAAAGGTTGACGAAAAAATTCAAAAGAATTGATCTGGTACAAAGCTTCTAGTTATATAGTGATGTACTCATGTACCAATAAGGCAATAGCATGCCTTAGTGAATAACGGTGACAACCTTTTTGGGAAATAGAGCAAATGAAACTGCATCTAACCTGTTCAAACCATTAACTACTTACCTACCTTAAATTGCAAGGGTCAATAAAATAGGCAACAATCATTTAAATGGAAAAGAAAAACTAAAATATGGAGGAAGTACACGATTTATTAAATGGACTGAATGCAAATTTCACATTCTTGTTTGTCATAAATGTTGGTTCGACATGAACATACAGAATATACACAGAAACCAGTGATAGAGATGAAAGATATTTGTAACGTTACACGCTGCCCTTTTGCATCTCAGACTTCAACTTCGCCCATTGCAGCAGTTCACACCATTATCAGTGTCATGTTGCTTTGTGTTTACTCGATTATAGCCCCATATACGAATTGTACTATCATCACTAGCAGATGCCAGCATATGAGGATTTCTTGGATTCCAGCTAACACAGTTCACCGTCCCTGAATGTCCAGCCAGTGTCCCAACAAGTTCACCTGAGCCTCTGTGCCATATATAAACCTAAAATATTGCAATAGACCGAGATCAGAATCTCTCAAGGATGGCTTTATGGTATAGACTACCTTTCCCATACCCTGCTTTGTGGAATTACATTGGGTATGTTGTTGTACCAGGATCAAAGTCTCTCTAGAAGATACAAGGTCAGAATCAATATCTGACAACATATTTCTGTGATTTGTGCCCAGTAATAGAGAGAAATGGGAAAAATCTTTTCACTATCAAAAATTTACTTCTCTATGGTACATTTAAATTTGAACCAACCAGTGATAGCACATAAACAATACATTTGAATTACAACTAGTAATATTTTCCATCCCAAAAATGCATTGAAGAGCACACCTAATAAGATTGATATCGCTTCCGCTCCCCTCCAAACCTTTTTCCTCAAAAATTAAGACTTACCCCAAATAGGTATCTCTTAATACTCAAATGTGTTGCTTACACACTTCCTATTTCATGATGTCCTATTTTACAGATTCAAATGAATATTATCCACAGCCATTATGAGGTACAACTCTACAAGTCAAAATGATACCTTAAATTTCCGTGGAGTATCACTTTCATAAACAAAGTTATTGCATATCCAAGTACTCGTATATTAGCTATGATTTACAATTGGACTTATGAGCAGACTAAAAACTTGATTCCATGCACAGCATTTGGACATTTTGTGAGATACTACATCAGGAATATGCCATGAGATTCAGGATGTATTCTACACCAAAACCGCCTACAAGCTTATCTAGTTCCGCAAAACTTCTATAAATATAAAAGAATATATGACCACTAATGGCATAAATGCAGGCCATATAACATTCTGAGCTTTAAGGATCTCATTAATCTCATGAAAATATACTTGACGTGTTCATTATTCCTAAAGAAATTTCAGAAAACTTGAGTTTTCCTTCTCCGTTGCTAACTATTATAAATCTGTCTCACACTTCACATGGAAGTCATGTCCTGACGGCAGTAAAGAGCAGCATGGCATTGATGTAAACTCGTGATCATTGAGAGCAGTGGTCATCATAAAGGCAGCAGGTGGGTCCAAATAGTATAAAACAATTCACTCAAGATAGAAGAAACTCAAAAACAAAATAAAATAAAATAAGTCAACAGATTAGCTGAGGCAATTGTGAAATATTCAAACAAGACAAATACAGAAGAAATAACTCTTTAGAGCATCACTCTACAAGAACCCTAGAAAAGGCAAAACAAACAACGTCACTTGCATGTATGAAGCATAAACATGAAATGTTATATGCTAAAAATGATACACTTGTTAACAGAACTTTTTGTGCAGGAAAACATAGTTTCCTGATTCAGGTAAATGAAAGATGCTTTTATGGTCAAAAGACAGACCATATGCAATATGCAAACCAATTTGAGGAATAGAATGTCAATTTATTCATGTGCTAATAAGCATAAAAGGCATCCCAACAAAAAAAAATCTGCAAATCAAATTGATTGTGCTTCTAGATCAACAAAAGAGGTAGTACCTGTGAGTCCTCGCTTCCACTTGCAATAAAAGATTGATGTAGTCCTCCAAAGCAAGACCTCACAACGAACCGAGAACGTTTGTGCCCCTTATATTTAGATACGAGCTTTACAGTTCCCTCTATATTCCAAAGATGAATTTCTTGGTTCGAAAGACTAACCAATACATACTTACTATCCATGGACAATACAAATGAGGTTATTGCTTGATCCTCCTGAATTACTCTCTCTACTTTTGATTCCCATCCAAATAATACTATCATATTTTCTTTACAAACAGAGACAACATGCTTCCCATCACTTGTTATCCCCAAGTCCGATATTCTAATAGTCCTGTGGCCTTTCCAACACTCAAGCTCTTTCCCTTCCAAATCCCACATGGTAATACTTTTGTCAGTTACACCACAGAATATCCTTTTTCCATCAGAAGCCCATCCGCATGAGATAAAACCAACGTTTTTTTTCTCATAAATGTGTATACATTTACCAGACTCGACATCCCACCGTATGACAGTGTCCTCTTCACCACAAGTGAGAAGTTGATGGTCATCAGGACTCCATGATATATAGGAAACAGATGTCTTGTGACCCAAAAATTTGTGTTTCATGCAGACACTGCCATCCAATTCGACCTACAAAAAGCAGAAAATGAGGGATGAACTTACACTCCATCTATTATCCTGATTAGTTCAAATCTTCACGATTAACAGCTCTCTTTTCTTTTTTTCCCAGCACTCCCTCCCCCCAATCCCACATAAACACATACTTTTTCCATTTAATTTTTATCAAACATGAAATGCACCTGATATTAGGATCAAATTTGGAGAGTGAACCTTGCATATCATACTCCTCCAAAACATAATCAAGCACCAAAAGAAGAGGAAATGAATCCAATATTAATCATTTGATTAGCAAAAAGAAGCATTGTTCAGGAGTAAATACATTAAACTCTGATTTCCAAAAAACAATGCCAGTTGAATAAAGCACACCAAGACATCTGGAACTCTCTGACATTTCTTTTCTCGACAGTTTGTGCAAAATTCTTCATATGGTGAAGTATCATTAGCTATCAGCTTTCATGTTTTCTAAAGGCATGGAACTCTTCCATGTGTTTGTTTCTCTTTAAACTTAAAAAAGGAAGGATATCACTCTATGAAATGACTACTCCCCCCATTTCATTTTATGTAAGGGTGATTGATTCAGCACGGAGTTTAAATATGTTAATCTAACTTATTTAATACATTATTGATAATGGAAGAGAATATTAAAGTGGGTGTGGAAAAAACAAGCAAACATCACATCAAAGTTGAAGTGTGAGTAGTTCAATGAATCCTTAAAGTTATTGAAAGTTGTATAAAACAGAATGGTGTCAAACATTTTGCGACGCACCAAAATGGAAAGAGTGTCATATAAATTGGAATGGAAGGACAAACTAAAATGGAACTAAAGCTAGAATATAAAACTTAACATTGATTTTGTATTCAACTGATTTTCCCATTCAAATAGAATGCTTAGTGCCAAGTATCAGTTAAAACATCACTGTCGTCTAGGTTAAATAATCTAATGATAAATCCCAAATTAAGTTCTAGAAAACCTCCACTCAACCCAAAGGTTTGTTATTAATTCGATATCATCTATTTTGTGTTGCACCAAAAGAAAGGAAAAGGAAAGCAAAGTCATATCACTTTGATTACTCATTCTGTCTGGCTCTACAACAAGTACTCTCTTTTTTGCTTGATTCTAGAAAAGATCAAAATATTCAAATATTAAAAATTATATAGTACAAAGTACAAGTCCATGCATAATAATAATTAATACAAACTCTCCTATTACACCATAATAACTTGGCGAAACACAAGGACATATAATAATAATCACACTTATAACACAACAGAAACATTAACTGCTGCATAGTTGGTCACAATGTAAGGAAGTTCCAATTAGCTGTCAACATAACAGCATAAAAATTGGATCATACATCCAAGTCCTACTTGAATTTAACAGCAATACCAGTCAGAAACCACAAATGCATCAGTGGTAGTCACTGGACTTTTTTTTTTATATGGCAAGTATAACGTCACTGGACTTTTAACACTCGAACAATGGAAGACTACTTTTCTTCAGAGTGCAAAGTAGGATTCTTTTTTAGAGACAAATTGCAAAGTAGGATTCTTGATAAGTTCAATATTAATAAGCTGCTAATCATGTGGATCCGAAAATCAGAAGGATGAGGAGGCTTCACTGTTAGATGTGGACATGTAGAGTCATCTCTGTGTCTGTCTAGGTTCGCATACAGATATGCATGTTGGACCCCCTAATTCCGAAATTCAGTGTATGGGTGGTTAACTCGGACCAATAGGGCCACAAACTATCTGATTACAGTCAATCCTAATAGATCTCCTGTGGAAGTATCTACAACTAGCAATTATGGTGGTACTTTCTAATAATTACACCTCAATTTTAAACTAGTTGGAATATATTATATTTCTTTATTTTTTGTATCATGCTGTCCAGGAGAGCTTGTGTGCCTTGACTATTACACTGGGCATCCGCTACCTTCCACCAACATAGGTACTGGGTAACTCTACCCACCAAAGCTCAAGCAGATGGGGAAAAACTATTACATTGGGTGCCTGCTTACCCGCCAAGGTTCAAGCAGATGGGGAAAAATCACTTAGCAATTTTGCCTCAAATTGAAACCTGAGACCTCATGGGAAGAAATCTTCTAGTTAGGCTATATGAATCCTTTATTTATTTATTATAATCATGGTGTCTTGGCCAGCTTGCACGCACCTCGACCTTACCACCCCCCACCAGCAACAGGTACCAAGTAACTTTGTCCACCAAGACTAGAGTAGAGGGAAAGAAATCATCTAGTTTTTTTTTGTGTCTGCTGGGATCTGAACCTCATGGTTCTCACCTAATTCACTGACCACTTAGCCACACCCTTGGGTGCTATATGAATCCTTTATATCCATTCAACTTCACTTGAGCCCATCTCATTCCGTTAATAATTTAAGGGTTCTCTGTAAAACTAGGAATTTATAAATCACAGGCATATCCTTGCATTTTTTAAACTGATATATAATCAAATTAAAAGCATCCTCTTAAGCACCTGATCAAATGGAAATATGCCACAAAAAAAGGAATAAACATTAGTCTCAACCGGTTGATATCACTTCTAAAAATAATTTGCAATCACTGTGTTCATTTTATATTACTTTATGAGGTCGCAGAAACCACAGAAGTTTGAGCACCCATATGTGGCACTCCATGAGACTGTGAAGCATACAAGATACTAATCCTTCAAAGCAGAAGTAGAAGACCCTATGGAAGCAACTGTGACTAAGATGCAAAGAGTGGAGGAAAAGAATTTCAATAAAAAGTAAATTAGCAATTGATCTAAGCTGAAAAAAAACTACTGATATGACAACAAAATAAAGAGAACTTCAAATACCTCCCATACAATTACTGAAAAATCGGCAGATGACGAGGCTAAGTACTTTCCATTATGGGAAAACTCCAAGAACCAGACTTCCTTTTTGTGCTCCCGTAATATCTGGTGCAGTAGAAGCAATGAAGAAACAATTAGCGCTTAAGGTGATTAACATATTGTATCTGCAAGAAATCAGACTCCACTATCAACGATTGCTCTAAAATGACTTATTACACAAAAAACAGCTCGGTGGTAAATGATAACAAGCAGAAAGCCAGTGAAGCTCAATTTTATCAAAGCACATTTACAACTCCTTGGCCCTTTAACCAACCCCTCCACCCCACCCCAAGGCCAATTCCTTCTGATTTCACTTAAATCACAGTGGATCCAACCACATCTCCTGGTTAAACTTTAAACATCCCAAATATAAGGTCAATTTCCAAATGGCATAAACAACATGAACAATAAACAAAAGTTACACCCCAGTCCCGAACAAAGCCAAAAATTAGAGGAAAAAAAGAGCATATGTGTTTACTCAAAAAACATATAATGACAAGAGAAAGGGAGACCCATTTCACAATAGAATGAAAAAATGAGATGTTGTGCCTACAACTACTGACTTTTTCTTTGATTCAAAAGTTCGGCAACAATCCATGAAACATTTCATATTGTTGCGACTAAAGCCTCATGAAAGGGTGGACACAAGCTCACTAAGGAACCGAAGATCACAAAGCTCCCCAGAAACCAATAGTGCTTACCTATTAACTCCAGCATCTTAAGACATAAAAATAAAATTGGATTCATTTTTTTTCTGATTAGTAAATAAAAACTGCATTCATTAGCAAGCTCATTATTATAGGACAGCATGCATTCCCCGTATTAATTTGCTCATGGACTGAGGCTGCAATGAATATGCTTTTAGTTAGAGTTTCATTGTCAATAACTACTCAAAAGAAGCTGGCATTTTGGAGATCCACAGCATTGAAAGCTGGAGAGTCAAATCTCTGTTCTTCATTTGTTATTTTGCTGAACAAAGTATTACAAAAGCTTCTAGTCTTATAGAGAGTTTATATATATACTTGTAATATATAGATACATTGAAGCAATTTGCATAGTTTCTTTTTCTGTTGAAGGCACTAACTTGTTGCATTATTAATAAGAATTTCTTTTTGAAAGGGAGCATAATGGTAAGAATTGTTTGGGTGAGACCAGGAGATTAATGAGAGCAACTTTTGGGCTCCATATCAATTGGAGGAAAAGTCATATTTTTCCAATTAATGATGTGAACAGAATGTAACATCTGACAGAGATCTTGGAAGGAGAAATAGGTCAACTACCAACAATATATTTGGGGATGCCTGTGGGAGCCAACAGCAAATCCGAAGAGATTTTGAATGGGGTGGTGAAGAGATGTGAAAGAAGACTATCTAAATGGAAAGCATAATATTTGTCTGAGGTGGAAGATTGGTCCTAATCAACTCAGTCTTAGATGTTCTACCAACATACTTGATATCAGTTTTTCGTCTCCCAACTAGGGTAGAAGAAAGAATTGATGCTTTAAGGAGGAACTTTTTGTGGAATGGAAAGAAGGACAACAAAGGATTTAGTTTGGTCAAATGGAAGACTGTAGTTCTTTCAAAGAAACTAGATGGGTTAGGCATTAGAAACTTGAGGAAATAGAATAGAAGCTTAATATAATTAAGTGGTTGGGGAGATTTCCTAAAGAGGAGCAGGCTCTATGGTTAGAGTGATTCAGGCCAAGTATGAGAAGATAGACTACTAGAAAGCTAAGGAAGTGACTTCTGCCTATGGTATGAGCCTGTGGAGATCAGTCAGAATTTTGTGGCAAAGTTTCTTTGAAAGAACTAGATACAATCATCATCATATCATCATATATATATATATATATAAACACTTACACATTAAATATTTGAAGGTTATGAATATGAAAGACATGGAAGTTATGAATATGAAATAGGAGTTTGTTTTATCTTTTGTTCTTTCATCTTCTACAAGGGTAAAGATACTGTTGCTGTTTTTTTATATTCCTTAGTTCACACACATCAATTTGTTTCCTTTGTATCACATTTCTCTTTCTTTAATTTTTTCCACTTGCCATACTACCATCAGCAATATCATAGGTTAACTTTTTAACTTACCTTCATCTTTTTATTTTTTTATACTATTGTTGTGTATCTTCATTATTTACTGATGTCTCTAACTCATATATATTTTATGAATTGTTTTGTGTATGGATTAGTGTGTACTGGTTAGCTTTCTGCTTTAACAATAATAATAATAAGGGACAAACGTGCAATGCACGTTCCCAAAGACTAGTGTAAACAATGGAAGGAAGATTTTGTTTTGGGATGATACCTGGTTAGGAAATGGCAGCCTCAAGCAGTTTTTTTCAGACATTTATCTGTTGAATCAGAAACAACAGGCCACTTTGAAGAAGTTTGGTCCATCCATGGATGGAACTTAACATAGAGAAGGATGGTGCAAGAATGGGATGTGGATAGACTAGATAAATTTTGTGGCACCCTAGACCAATTTGGACTTTTTTGGAGGATTGAAAGAGGAGAACACTCTCAGGGGGATTCATCATAGCAAAGGTATTTTCACAGTTACCTCTGCCTACAAGAATCTGAACCAGATAAGGACTCAACTCAAATTTTTGCCTTGGAAACAGGGGCGTATCTAAAAGGGGTGCGTGGGTTCACGTGAACCCATGCTCCCCTAGTGTTATATTTTTTTAAAAAATATTTAAATATAGATGTGTGAACCCACGTTCAACGTATCATATAATAATACGATGATGATTGGTGCACCTCTCTAAGTGAGTATAGAAATTTAAATCTTATATCTTTCTTATCTTTTTGAGTAACACCTCTCCAAGTGGTTATCGGTTACACTTTTGGCGTTTCAACTATTGTTTTTTTGGTTTTTTCCTTTAATCTTTCAAAATTTTCAAGTGTGTTACATTGAAAATTCCTAAAAATTTTAGCACTGTAAAATTTTTATATAATTAAATCAAATGTGTAATTAAAATTTAAAACTAGTAGTGTTATATATTTTTACCTATAATTTTAAAAATTTAATGGTTCATATTAAGAACCTAAAAGTCAAACCAATCAAATTTATATTTAAGATGCATTTTTTTGTAATCGTGCACTCATTTTGTCGAAATTCTGGATATGCCTCTGCTCGGAAGCTTATCTAGAAAGTCAAAATTCCATATAAGGTGGCAATCTTTACTTGGTTAGTAGTAAAAGAGACAACACTGACTCAGGAGAATCTCAAGATGAGGGGAATACATATGTGCCCAAGATGGTTTTTTTTGTGAGCAGCAGGCAGAGACAATCAACCATTTGTTTCTTCATTGTAGGGTGGTTAGGCAACTTTGGAACCTGTTTACCAGCTTTAGGGGCATAAGTTGGACCATGCCCAAAGGGCAACTCAAGCTATAGAAAGTTTTATAATAATAAAGGTAGTGGCGGTGCAGACAAAAAGCAGATGGAGAATTGTCCCTATTAGAATAGTAATATGTATATACAATCCTACTTAGAATAGGAATAGGAATAGAAATAGGAATAGTATATAGTGTCCTACTTAGAAAAGAATTGTATTGTAGTATCCTAGTTGGAAAAGGTGTCGATTGTAGGTGTCTATAAATAGAGTCTCTCGTAGAGACAACAATTCAATAATATTCTTCTCCAATATTTCTCACATGGTATCAGAGCCTCTACGATCTTGGTAGACAATCAAAGAGCTTCCGCTGCCGACGGACGACTATTACCCATATATACCGCCCGTCTGGCCAATGATTGTGTTAACAAAAGTTGGACCAATGATATATGCATGAACCCCATATTCAAGGGAAGAAAACTCAGTCAGATAGGTCACCGTGCGTCAATTTCCGATGACTTTCTAGGGTTGTTTTGTGTCAACCCCATATCCATCGGTATTTGTGTAGCACCGTGCCATATTTCCGGTGACTACTTTCTCATATTTAATTTATGTAGCACTGTGCCATCTTTTCATGACTACTTTCTCATAACTAATTTGTGTAGCACCGTGTCATCTTTCAGGTGACTACTTTTTCATATCTAATTTGCACAACACCATGTCATCTTTTCGATGACTATTTTTTCATATTTAATTTGTGTATCACCGTGCCATCCTTCTGGTGACTGTTTTTTGCATATCTGATTTGCGTAGCACCATATATCTCTTTGAACTACTTTTCATATTCAATTTGCATAGTACCGTGGATTTTTCCGAACTACTTTCTCATATTTGAGTTGCACAGCACCTGTGTCTTTTCGGTGACTCCTCAGATTTGATTTGCGTAGTTTCATTCGTCTTTACGGCAACTTCTCTAATCTGATTTGCGTAGGGTTGTGCCATCATTCCGACTCTACCCATATAATTTCTCTTTTTCAATAGGGGCGTGCCATCATTCGACCTACTCACTATTTATATACTTTATACTAGATTTTGAGCACTTTCAGACGACCGCTACATTGTTAAGAAGTATATATGGAGCAACCACCTAATTTTGTTGCTTAGGGGGAGTTTAATAGCCTTGTATGTCGATTATGTAAGTCACTCTATGGTCTGAAATAGACTTCTCAAGCTTGGTTTGGGAAGTTCAACACTGTAATTTTATCACCCTATGATTTATCGACATTATGCATCAAATTCAGTATTTCATAAGAAGACCAAGCACATTGAGATTGACTGCATTATGCATCAAATCCAGTATTTCATAAGAAGAAAAGCACATTGAAGATTGACAGTCAATTTTGTGAAGTCAAGTGATCAACTTGTCGATACCTCACCAAGCCCCTTATCGGTCCTTGTATTAATTATATTTATAACAAGCTAGATACATATGATTTGTATGCACTAACTTGAGGGGGAGTGTTAAAATAGTAACAGGTATATACAATCCTACTTAGGATAGGAATAAGAATATGAATAGGGATAGTAATAGTATATAGTGTCCTACTTAGAAAAGGATTGTATTGTAGTGTCCTAGTTGGAAAGGTGTCTATGTAGTGTCTATAACTAGGGCATCTCTATAATAATTTAGAGACAACAATTCAATAATATTTATTTTATATTTCTCACAATCCCAACAGTGATTTGGTGGACCATATGGAAGGAGAGAAATTTGAGATGTTTTGAGAGCATTAGCAGTCCTTTACATAGGATAAAAATGAGTTGCCTTACCACTTTTTACTATTGGTGTAGTCTGAGTGTGTAAATGATCATGTAGCTATTACAGATATTCTAGGTTCTTTGTAAGATGAAGTAGAATCTAGTGTTTTTTTAGATTTGTTGAGTCTACTCAACTGTTGTAGCTCCATGGTGTAAATTTGGGATCCCAGTCTTAAGTGCTGAAGATTTATATACAAACTTGTTACCTTTGTCAAAAAAAAAAGTGTGGGCTTTAATGAAAAAAGGCGCAAAGGGAGAAAAAATACAATATATATTTTCAATCCAAGACTAAAAAATATAAGCATAAATGACCAATACATGAACAAAGATAATTGAAAAAAAATTATGATACAATAAAATATCAATTGTTTAATGTCACCTTTCAGAAGACTCATTGGCAAGTAAAAGTATGTCTTAAAATCATGATGACGACAACGAAGCGCATATTAAGTAAGGCGAAGCGCACAACACATTTTGAGCCACGCTTCAGAGCTTAAGTGTGCCTTTAACAACATTGTGTAAGATAAGCCCTGTTGATTATAATCGCAACTTTAAAAATTAAAACAAGCCTTTCTTTAATGACCGCGGTGTCCGGGCCAGTTTTTGCGCACCTCGACTAATTCCACTGGATACCTGCCACCTCCCACCAAAAACAGGTACCAGCTAACTCTATCCACCAAGGCTAGGACAGATGAGAAGAATCACCTAATTTTTTTTGTCTCCACTCATTGACCACTAGGCCACACCCTTGGGTGCAAATCTAAACAAGCCTTTCAAATGAAAATAAGCAAAAATTGGCAAAACCTTCAACCACAAAGAGTTGAATGAAACAAAGCATGAATTTAATGAATGTTTTTCATCCTAATGCGAACATTTGTCATTCAAACAATGACATAAAATAGAGGAGGTGACGCTTTTAACAACAATGACAATGTTTAGAACGCAAAGGAACAAAACTTGATCAATATTTCCCATCATATTCATTCAACACCACTAACTATTGACTCAGATAATTATAGGACAAACTAGTGCATGATTACAAGACGAAACAACTAGTGCATGATTGCAAGACGAAACATGGAAAGAGTTTACTTTGTGTCTCACACAACCGACACAAGTTGTGTGAGGATTCTTTTTATTTCACAAATTTGTAGACCAAAAGTGTAAGACTAGGGTCCAGTAATTTGTAAATCAAAGCCTCACACAACTTGTGTCTGTTGTGTGAGGCACAAAATGAAGTTTCTCTTGAACATGTCAGATTCAAACAATCAAGAGCAGAATCAAAAGGCTTGTATATCAAAAAACACCCAATTATTAATGTGATCTAACCTGCACTGTTAGAGATGGAATATGATCTATTCCACAGTGATGATCAGTGAGCAGTGACATTTCACCTACCACAGAGTTGTGAAATCTACAAGCATCTAGTTGCAAGTCAAGAGCCTGTTCAACAAGATGTACCAATCTCTTTTCTGGAACCATAACTGTTGGGGGAAGCAATCTTTGCAATTCCTCTAGTAGCTTTGTACGTGACTTTACTCTCACTATGCCTTGACCTGATACCCCAGGAAGAACCTGCTGAGAAGGTGATACAATGAAAAAGGAAAGCTGATGGACTCTATCATTGTTTATGCAAAGAGGTGAGATCTCGCCCCTCAGTGTCTTCAGAGCATCCATGACTTTTTCTTTGTGCAACAATTCAAAAAACTTCTGCTCCAATATCACAAAAGATGCCAACTTTACAATTTTTTCATCCACCAGACCAATCTTTCGCAATGTGTTTAAACTTTCATCCCATTTACCATCAAGAATTTGCTGCATAAACAAATTTATGACAGAAGTGTGCAAGGGTATCCCTGACTCTTCCTCTAGAAGGGCTCGAGTCTTTTTGTAACCAAGAGAATCTAATGCCTCAGTTATAATCCGAACAAATTCAACTTTCTTGACAACTCCTTTTGTACCAACAACCTCATCTTCCCCTTGAAGAGTCAGGGGTCGAGCCATCGAGTCACCCAATGAACAACTTGCAGGATCTCTAATAAATGTCCCGTCTGAAATATCTACCAATTGACCGGAGGATACCTTCACACGTTTTGATGGTGGTTCATCATTGTCCTCAGCTCCCATGAAACAAACACCTCAGCCCATATATAACAGCAGAAGGAAGACAAAACTGAAAAGTTGGAATCGTAGGCCTAGATCCTGCAATTAATAAAAAGGAGACTCCTATGTAACACCAGAAAAGGAAATAACATAAAACTAATAAAAATAGAAACAGAAAAAAGAAAAAGATGGCAATCCGCAGGATCCACTTTCAATGATCTTAGATTAGAAATTGAAAATGATAGTAATGAGACAATGAGCAAAACAGAGAGTTGAAGGAAAAAACTGCAACTAACAAAAGTAAACGCTAATCTTTTTTATACGTAATCATTTTATTGATGAAAATTGTCCAGCATTGAGAAAGAGCATCGCCTGATACTAATATCACATGCGAACGTACCCAATAAAATATATGAAAGTAAAATTGCTTGGACAGATTCGCAACAAATACAGCTGCCAGTTCCAAACAGGCAAGAGCTTCTAACCATCACCTATCAACACCTTAGACAGAATATTTAGAATTACCAGATTAAATGCCATCACGAGGTGCAACCAGTAATATTGCACCTGATGCCAGACACCAATAATTGTTTATGCTACAAATTGGTTTTGCTTGCTTAAGTTGAAACTCTATACATAAAGGGCTCCACCAGAACTTCCTTTTTAACAATTATTCGAGAGAGAGGAGAGGTAGGAAGGGTCAGCCTGAATTTTAGCTTAATGAACATACGACCTAAATAGACATCATGAATTTATCAACCATTGAACAGCCTGCCTAGTACATTTCTCCCACTAAGTCCACATTAACATCAAAGGAGCATTAGCTACCGTTTTCTTTGAATAACCTATTCGGTCTTCTCAATACCAGCCACCTGATCAAACAGCATTACCAGCTAATAATGATCCTCCCCAAAATAAGACAACTAATGCAAACAGAGAAGTTTCAATTCCTGCCAGAAGGAGATTACACAAAATACAAATGTTTTTACCAGTGTGCACGCTAGCACGCAAGTTCTCCATTAATCAACACTCAAGCTACGTAATTACTGTAAATGAATCCATAAATTAAACTCTAAGATATGTCTGATCTTTGATATTTGAAATTCAATAGAAAAGAAAACACATCTTACATATGTTACCACTATCGACTTTATAGCTCTATCCAAAATAGCTTGGCCACTAATGAGAAGAGTCTAATCCTCTTACTCATATGTGAATATGACTTAAGGCCATAAATTGGGCCACAATAAAGTTGGAGCAATCAACAGAATTTCACTCATTAGTTGCAAACATTTGCAAGAGCTGACTACACAAGGTAATCATACTTTTCCGAATAACAAACAAGGTTTACCCTATTGCTCTACAGGATTATGGATCGGTCATATCAGGATCCTGGAAACAAAGTTAATTACTCCCCTAGCAAAATATGATGTAGCATGCACCCACTGAGCCCCTTCAAACCTGTTATGATCAAGAATGATAGTAGGATACACCTATAGCACAAGATAGTGATGAGTCTTAACCCTCTTAAACTTGCTATGATCAAAGATGAACTAATTAAGGAGAATTTCACTCCAATGCAATCACATTTACAGTTAATCTAAATCAGACCTCTCACCAACAGCACAAACTAGGGATCTTGATGAAAAGATCTGATCGGTACTAAAAGCATCCAATAACAAACTTAAAAGTTAGTAGATGCATCTGCTGTTAAGTAAACTTCTGCAAAAGCTAATTCAACGAAAAATGCATTTGCTGTCTACCTAGCACTAAAGTTCCAAATAGGCTAACTTTAACTTCTGCAAACAATACTCTTCTTAGTTAAATAAGCATATACTATAATTACCACCCAAAACCCAACTAGAAAAAATCAAACTTTAGATAATCCACTAACACCATTCAACAAATCCAACAAACAAAATCAAGAACAAGAATCAAACCAAACCAAGGAAACATTTCCGTAAAAGACAAGCAAAGAGATTACCAGAAAATCAACAAAGATTAGAGCAGAATCTGCAATACCCAGAAAGCAATTTGAAGATTCAGATCAAAGTGGGGATACATAAACTGATTGAAAAACCAGTAAATCGTAATTGGTTTTATCCCAAATTGTATTCTTTATTCTCTTTATTTGTCGGTAAGCTAAGACTAGTAGATTAGGTGGGTAAACAAGCACTCGATTGAAAGGGGAAAAGAAGGGTATTACAAGAAAGCTAAAAAAAGGTATATGATTGATTGTTGGGAGTAAGAATCTTGTAGAGAGATTTGGGTATTGGTGTTAATGGAGAATTCGTGAATAGAGAAATGGAGGAAAGAGTTGTTTGGCATTTTACTCAACAAGGGTCCCCTTTGTAAAGGAGTATTATACTAATCTTTTTTGCGTGGATATGCGAACCACCTCTCAAAGCTTCTAGGTGGCTTATTGTAGGTGTTAAATTGTCGAGCCTGATCTGTACGCAAATCTTATTTAGAAGTCGGAGTTTATTTTTGATAGATTTTTTATTTAGTATATTAAAAGCTAACTTTGTAGAGAAAATATAATAGTGAAGGATGTTATACTAAAAAAATCATGGAGAATGAGATAGTTATAAACAACAAACAAGCTGATTAGTGAAAAAAAGAAAACATACGTGATATTAGGTTCGAAGAATAAATTAGTAGAAGAATAATAATAACATTATTAATTAAGAAACTAGACAACACTTAATTACTTACTAACATTTTATATTAAATTTTGAGTTTCATAATTTTTTATTTAGAATCATGTTTTCGATAAACAATAAATATGCTATTATAAAACAATATACAACAAGCTTTCTTGATCGGTAAAATTTAAATTGTAATATTAATGGAAAGACTTCATATACCATATCATGCTCAAGTATTACAGATTTACAAAGGTGTTAGTTTATCATGTATTTAAGCGTTGAAGCTTCTCTTAAACTTAAATTGTAATATTAATGGAAAGATTTCATATACCATAACATGCTTAAGTATTATAGATTTACAAAGGTGTTAGTTTATCATGTATTAAAGCGTTGAATCTTCTCTTTTTAAATTGATGAATTCAAATTCAAATGTTTTACTACGCTTCAAGTATTACATATTGACAAATGTATTTTACTTCATAAACAAAATTATTGAATTAAATTTAGAAGTGATGATTATTAAAGTGGTAATCATTAAAAATATGTTTTTACTTTATGAATGAGTTATTGCTTTAAATTTTAAAACATGATTTAAGGACTTTAAACACAAAGAAAAGAAACATTGAATTAATATACCTATATTAATAAGAACACGATTAAAGAATGATTAAATTAATTATGTCATGATTGATATTGTTTAGGCTTGTATTGATACCTTGCTACTCGAAAGGGAGAGTAGTCTTTGAGAGTTGAATTAATGATTTTGATAAATTGCTATTGAAATGACCTTCCTATTAGGGTTGCTATTTCGAAGGAAGAATAGTCTTTGAATGTAGTTGCCTAAATGAATTGATTTTGGAGTCGTTGATTTGCCTTAAAGTTTGACATGATGAATTTTGATTTGCTCATGAGTTATTATGATGGATTTAATTTGCTAGTAAGTTTCGATGTTTTGATTGTTTGCCTTGAGATTATTCATGTTAATGGAATGATTGATTTAACTTGCGATTTTTAAGTGTCTAACACGGTTATTGAACATAATGAATGAAATCAATTATTTTGTTGGTACCTATTTAAGTTTTGTTGATTTCACCACCATCTCTGAAAATTTAATTATTTCATTATAAATAACGTATTCTATTTATTATTATTATTTTACTTTGTTACTTCTGCCCTAAAACACTCGATAAATATTCAGTACTCAAACATATCATTATTAATTTTATGAAATGCTAGGCAATGAAGAATAGCAGGTATAGACAGATCTTGTGAAATAAGAGTACTTGTTGCTTTTCTTGGTGAATCTATGTTCTTGCACGAGGAACTTTAATGTTTCTTTATTGATTTATTCGACTTTTAAACTGCGTCTCGAGTTAGTCTTTTTTAAAAAAAAATAAAAACTCCATAGATAAATATGGTGTTGTGGATACTACATAGTCATTATTTGATTTATTAAGAAATATTGTTATGTTAATTGTTAGATAATTAATAACATCGTTTATATTATTCTTTCTTTTTATAATTAAATTATCTTCATTTATATATAAACATAACAAGATTAAGTAATAATGATGGGGCAACCATGTGAGGTATCATATCTAGGGCTGGGCGTTCGGTTGGTTCGGTTCGGTTTGTAAATTTCGGTTCGATTTTTTCGGTTTTCGGTTTGGCAAAATATGAAACCAAATAAAACCGAATTAAATTCGGTTTGGTTCGGTTATTACAATTTCGGTTCGGTTTATTTCGGTTTGATTTTCGGTTTAACCAAATTTAATTAACGCGGCCTCTGGGCAGTAGCATCTGGATTATTTTCTGCTAGCTTGATTATAAACTGATCAAAATTTGACTTTCTTAGCCTTAATTTGTTTCACCAAGTCTCAATTTTCAACCATTCGAGCTATTTCTTGGCAGTTAAACAAATGCAATGAGCTCCCAGAGGATACCATATTCAAGAGTCAAGACCCATAAATCAACAAGTGCATGACAGTGGACACCCTTTTTTATATCGAAAAACTTAAATATTGAAAATCGAAATCAAAGCCAACCAAAATAACGAAAAACTGAAACTAAAATTTTAAAAAAAAAATTGATTGGTCTGTTTTTTCAGTTTTAACCATATTATGCGCAACCCTAAATCCCTAATTATATATAATAAACATGATAGTACGAATAGTGTATTAATAGAAATAATATATTGTATTATTAATTTAATAATTTACTATATATAAAAATGACATTAAATATGATGTATAACTAATAAATACTTATATTGGTTATATAATAAATGAATTAAAAATACTAAGTACTATATAAGAAATTAAATAATATTATTTTCTCTAATAGAAACAAAAGCTAATTGGGCCAAATTTTAATGGGCTATTGATATTGGATAGGTTGGGTTGTAGCCAAACCGAAAAACCGAAAACCGAAAAAATCGACCGAAAAAATTCGGTTTTTTCGGTTAACCGAATTAATTTAGTTAAAAACCGAAAACCGAACCGAATAACCAAAATTTTAAAACTGAAAACCGAAACCGACCGAACAAACCGAAAAACCGAACCGAAATTTAAAAAAATTTCGGTTTGGTCGGTTTTTTCGGTTTGAACCGAAACATGCCCAGGCCTAATCATATCTATAGGGTGTTTTTGATATGGTTTTGTAGCATCAACTATTTGTTGTGTCACGATTGAAATAGTTGAACTCCCACATGAATCAAAATTGGTTCTTAAAGAGAGACGCACCCCTCTTCATCCTCATCTCAATCAGTTTTCCGACATTTTCATAGTGTGACTTAGTAGCTTAATACCTTTATAGTTATTATAATTTTGAATATCATTCTTGTCAGTGGCGGATCCAGGATTTAGAGTCCGTGGGTGCCAAACAGACTTATCGATTAATGTGCCAGCTTTTTTCCTTAAAAAGAGTGTGCTTGTGATTCGAACTCGCAACATTAGCCATCTAAAGTTGCCCTCCAACCGTGGCACCACAAGCCAATTTTGTTCACTGGGTGCCACGCTTTATATTTATATAAATATTATATATATATACCTATGTATATATAGAGTTTTCGTCGAAGTTGGGGGGTGGCGTGGCACCCCCCGACGTATACATAGATCCGCCCCTGATTCTTGTTCTTGTAAACTGAAATCATAGTATTCCACCTCCATTCCTCTGTTATTTTAATCGTCCTAAATATGACATCAAACAACTTAATCCACTTCATGTTTATTTCTCGTGGATTCTTCCAAAAGTTCACCGAGATCTCGACTGCTTGGTCTCTCTTCTTCTCCTCGTCTTACAAATAACCCCCTTAACCTCCACAACTTTTATGCATCTACAATACCCAAATTTATATGCATCTCAAACTACTCTAAGGCCTCATTTGTTTGCACTTAATGGAGGTTTGAATCTTAATCATTCAGATTCAGCTCATTAAGTGCGTTTGGTTTTTAGGTCTGAATCTGAATGATTCAGATTTAGCCCATTAAGTCCATTTGTTTCTTTTTTTCAAAACGCCTCTTAATGGACCTGAAAAGGTTTGAACGGATCAGATCTGCAGGAGAGTCTTAACACCATTGAGACTTATTTAATAATTTATAAAATAATATTGTATCGGCTCTCTCCGTCTTTGTGTGACTTTTTCTCTCACAACTACAAACTTTGTTCCTCTCTTTTCTCACTCAAACACCAATTTTTTCCTCTTGAACTAGTAGGTTTTCATAATCTCTACAAGTATTTTTTTTATATTAATAATTTTCTTAGGGTGTATTGATGTTTGTCAAGAACACTTGTTGCAATAATATTTTTAGTGTATTGATGCTCATCAAGGTTTTTGATTAAAAAAAAAACTATTAATAATTAAAAATAATAACTATGTATACATATTTGAGGTCTCTTATTAGAATTTTGTCTTAGACTAATAATTTTATTGAGACTCTTTGATCATCAAACTTGCTTGGTAGATAACACTAATATATTATTGTTGGTAAACTAGTTAGTGACAAAAATAATGAAGCTCCTAATAATTCTTCATCCCAATCTTCAGTTTCAGCTGGAAAAAAATGTTTTGGGGAAGAAAAAAAGCTTATTCATATGAATTAGAAATTAATGAGAAGATGATTACTGCTCTGAAGTTATTGATTAAAAAAAGTTGTGCACCTACATTTGAAGAATATATGGAAAAATTAGATGGACTTAGATGGACAGAGTCATTATACAATACATGTGCTAGTCTAGTTTGTGAAAGTGTCCGCTACAAAAAAAATACTGACGTTAGAGGTTAACAAGTTAGAGAATTGGATTAAGGTTATTGGAAAAAAAAAAAAGAATTCTTTAGTTTTTTCTAATTAGCCTAAATATATGTTAGGCGTTGATAATGTGATACCCTATTTATTATTTTTCGACTAGTATCTATCATACTTATTGAACTTTTGTTATTATATTGTGCCTATAAAATATTTTTTATTCGTGATTTTTTATATGTTATGCTTGATGATTATGATATTTTTTTGATCAAAAAGTAATATTTTTTGTTGAAATGAATTTTTTATAGCATGATATTAATATAATGTTTGATTTCATATGCACATTCAGATATTGAAAACAAACAATAATCATACAATGTACAGATTTGGAGACCACATCTTAATATTCAAATGTGTATTCAGATCTAGACACCTAGCTTTTAATGCAAACCTTAATATTCAGACGTGTACTCAGATTCAGAGGCCCAACTCTCCTAGCACGATATTCATGGTCCTCTTTTCATTCAGACTTCTAACTATTCCTTGGAGGCTGGAGCTACCATTCCACTGAAACACTTGAACAAGGGGCTATATAGTTTTTAGCTCTCTAACCTATGAATTCTGTAATATAAATTTCCTTTTCTCCCCCCATCCTTCCTCTTCTTCTTTTTCAGATCAAGCTTAAAGAAAAAAACAGAGCAGCAGTATGAAATAACAACTTCAACTAGAGCATACTGTTTCTTCGACAGATCCAGAAATATAGAGCATCAAACAGCTTATGTATTTCTGCCACATATAGTGAAAGAATACGAATTCTTGTTCACCAAACAAAAACTTGAAGTTATGCCTTAAAAGATTACAGGGTATAACATGAACAGTATATCGCACTCTTCCATCATAGCATCACAAGGCCATGTGGTAGAATGTCAACTTCTGTTAATATAAGCTCAAAAATGTCTTATTCAGATAAACAGAGAGTGTAGAATGCGGTCATTATCGCTTTCCCCTTGCGCCAAAACTTCAACCCTAAGGTCTATGAGATATCTAGTTGTCAACAACCTCGATCAAGGTTGGCTCGTAATCGCTAGGTGCCTCAAATCCGTGCAGATTCATAAAGGTTGCAGCCACATTTGCAAGCCCACCGGTGGGGAGATCTGTGCGGAATCTCACACCAGGTAAAAGTCCAGGACCACCAATTGCAATAGGAACCTATAGAAGAAAAACAAGAATTATCGATTCAAAAATCATTCGACGAACCAAACCAGCAATAGGATAGCATTCACAACCATCAACTCTCCAAACAAAGAAAGGCTAGTTCTTTTGATTATGGTAAAAGTATAACTGATGGATAAAAACTCCAAGAACATGCTCAAATGTTTACAAGTTGAGCAAGAGACTAAGCATGTCCAACACAGCATCTACATCACTTACAAAAGACTGACATGCACCAAAAAGATATCAAAAGAAAAGACCCATGTTTAAGGCTAAGTATGTCTTCCTTTTTTCCTTCAAAAATTCGATGATAACCTTTTCTAACCAAACACTCCACCAAATAACAGCTGGTATAGTGTTCCAAATGTTCTCAGATTAGTAGTTGAAGTTCTCATGAATGAACATAATCCTCAAATTTCCCAACCACAAGTACCCTTCTCCTTTCCATCCCTATCCTGATTCTGACGTCTCTTTTCTCCCTACAGGTTTCTGAAGTGCCTAGAGCTGATGTACCCACTCAGGATAAACTAAATAGGTGTTCTTACAAAACTGCTGGAAGAACTCAATAATGCATGATTTTCTAGTTTTCTACATCTAAGAATGGTGGCAACGAACTAGTAATATAAATTTTAGGTCTGCATTGCTAAAATTGAATGAATTACTTACAGGTTCGAGAGTGTGAGAAGTGAGAATCTGAATGTTTCCATTCTTGTCAAGTAATGGCTCGCCCTTCTTGTTTCTCTTGACCATATCCTCAGCATTTCCATGGTCAGCAGTAACTAGAAATATTCCACCCACTTGTTCAATAGCTTCAAGGATCATCTGCAAGAAAGATGAGTCACAACCATTAGTGACGTCAATGACAGCCATCTTGATAAAATATGTTGGCACGAAAATGTCATCACTTAGCCTGAAAACTATCACCCACTACACAGATATCTGAAGTACCTTCAGAAATTATGTCAAGGATTGAATCTTAAGAGATGTAGTGAATGCAACTTAGAGTTTCAGAAGAGACTCAATTTGACCCAAAAAAATTACTGCACATGACCAGAAATGCATGCTTCAGCCTCAAGTTCAAGAACTTCAAACCCATATTGGTTCTATGCTCCAATGATCAAGGCATGAAGTATCTTGGTAAAATAGAAAAGCATATTGATAAAAAAAGAAAAGCATCATGGAAATCAATTCATCCAAATCTTGCAGCTCAACCAAAAACAAGTGGCATGGCCTCTAAAACTTATGACACTCGGAACAATTGATCCAAGGAAGCACTATTACCTTGACGCCGTCATCAGCAGCCTTGCAAGCTTCAATTGTTGCTTTAATGTCACCAGTATGCCCCACCATATCACTATTAGGTATGTTCAGCCGTACCTAATAAAATAATTCAGAAACCAGGGTAAGCTTGCTATTTAATAAATCTTCTGAAAACATAAACACTCACAAAGCAACATCATATATTACCTGGTCAAATTTGTGGCTAAGGATGGCATCCCTAGTCCTTTCAGCAATCTCCAGTGCCTTCATTTTTGGCTTAACATTAAATGTAATCCCACTGTCACTTGGAATTTCCACATACTCTTCCAATTTCTCATCAAAATACCCAGAACGGTTTCCATTCCAAAAGAAGGTGACGTGACCAAATTTAACAGTCTCACTGTTGAAACAAGTATCGAAGTTGTTAATATTTGTTCAAAGAAACTTCAAACTCTTATATATTAGAGGTTTCTTCTTGCAGTATATTTTATTATTTAGAATGGCATATTTATCTTCCGACTAACCTCTTAATCCACTATTTTAATTAATTTTTTGAATACTAGAGGCTGGTTGACTTCTAGACATTACAATGTTAATAAATATAGCAGAAGCCTCTACAATAAAATCAGACATTTTGAGCAATAAGCAATTTCTTCAGCAAGGTATACCAAAACAAAGGCACCAGAAGAGATATCGCATCAACTCACCTGCAAGCAAAAGTCCTAACACCATTGCGCACTAGATACTCCCCAGATGTCCGGTCAATCTCTGGAGGAGAAACAAGGTATTTGTTTGGAAGCTTCAATTCACCATCATATTGGAGCATACCAGCATAATGGATTTTAGGGACTCGTACACGATCAAATTTGTCAAAATCTTCGTATTCAAGGGCCTTTGCAAGCATGACCATACGATCTGCTCTGAAGTTGAAAGTCACAACAGCATCACCGTCCAAAATAGGCCCAACAGGCTTTCCATTATCATCAACAATCACAAAAGGGGCCAAGTACTGATCACTGGCATTGGGTTCCTGCCTCAACTTCTTAATTGCCTCAACGGGATCCTTGAAGTGGTGTGGAGCCTCACCAAGAACTTGTGCATCCCAACCTCTTTTTACGACATCCCAGTCATTCTGCATTAAAGGAATGACTCACAATTAACCATAGGACATGAAGAATGAAATCCCATATAGTTTGTTTTAAAGCAAAGAAATTGGTATAACTAATTAACAACAGTTGTGAGGGAAGGATAATACAAAGATACTACAAGCCTAAAGCATCAGGTCAACTTGATCATATTGATCTGCTCAAAGTAGAAAGAAGTAACTGAAGAAAAAAAAACTCCGAAAGAATCAGAAGAACTGTTTATTTCAAAAACAACAGAACACATCTATGTTGAGGTAGTATGTAGTATGGTGGTGCCCCAAAAGTATTTGCATCTTGGAACTCTACTTTTTTCCATTTTGATAAGCAACTGTGTGTTTACGGTGTCGGTCAAGAATATTATTATGTAAAAAAGTGTAATAGAGGATGATACTGTATATATCACTTAGATCAGTTAGGAAGATTGTTAGTATATTAGAGGATCCTATGATGTTAGCTCTGATATATCCTATTTTAGGACGTTCCTATATACCACTATCTAAACTAAGAGAGCTTCATGTTGTTTAGTCCAAGGCATACCGTGTGTTTAAATGTCCCACATCAGGTGCGGCAATGGGTTGTAGTCTCTATAGTTGGATTTTACCTCACTTCATGAGCTAGCTTCTTTTTTTTTGGATTTACTTCATGAGCTAGCTTTTGAAACTGAGTTAGCCCCAATTTTATTTAGGAGACAACAGCTGGTAACAGACATGAAATGTTGATTTTGGAAAGAGTAGAAGGGGTACAACAACAAACAACAAAGCTAAGATTGGAGTGTGATGAGTAGAATTACTTCTTGAGCAAATGAATTATGACAGCAGACAGCATCAACAAAAACTTATTCTGATTATCTTATTCCACATCAAAGACATACCCAGCCAAGTCAAAGAAAATATAACTAGACAAAATTCTATCAAGCTAATTTTAACCAAACAAGTCAATGGATTAATGAAATGAAGGCTGCTCTATGCTTTATGTGGGGCATTAGAAGTTTCAAACAGTATTAGGTGTAGGAGCCAACATTATTGAAAAGAAAATCTAACATGGTGCATATCTAAAAGCCACAAATTTACCTCATAACGATCCATGGTAACATACATGCGACCTCCACCAGATGCAACCCGGGCATCAACACCTTGTTCACGTAATTTTGCTAGATCATTCTCGAGGGTCTCCATGAAGCCCACACTAGAACCATCCAGAACATCACGTCCATCGGTGAGGGCATGGACACGAATTCTTTTGGCACCGTGCTCAGCAGCACCTTTCAGCAACAACTGCAACCAAAAGCAAGATTACATGTAGCATATCTTTTGGCATTAGAAAATTTGATTAATTAAATTCAAGGGAAAACAGAACTTTTTATTGATTTTCGAAATGAGTGACAACATTAGGTATCTGCAATACGTAATCAATCATGACGCTATTGTTTAAAAACTGGCAGGCGTACCAGCAATTGGTCAAGCCTGGAGTGGACACCCCCATCACTCACGAGACCAATAAGGTGCAGAGTTCCCTTCTCAAAACATTCTTGAACGTATTTGAAACCTTCTCCATCATAGATTTTCCCAGAGGCAAGGGCTAGGTCAACAAGCTTTGCACTGCAAGGAAACACATTAGAGACAATAATAAGCAACTATCTACACTTTTGGACAAAAAAATACAAACCCGTGTTAAAATAGCTTCCCTAACCCAGAGATCGCATAAAATCATCTGGAATCAGGCAAATAAAAAAAGAGGTAGTCGAGCACAATTGGTGCTAGAACTAGGAAGTCCAAAACAATATTCTATTTGCACTCTGATGTGGGAGTAGTACAAAGGTACAGCAACAGTGGAGCCAATAAAGGAGTGAAAACAATTAAGGATCTATTTGTTTCCTAATATATTGATAGGAAGTATGAACATAGTAACTTGGTTGCATTTATTATACTACACTAAAACATTAAGCAACCCATTTTCCAACAAACTTAACAGATAAGAATCCAAAAATAACATTTCAAATTCAACACCCTACAAGATCTCTCAATAAAACTCCAGTAAAAAGAGGATTTTTTTTTCAAAAGATTATAAGAAAAGAGCTCATACCCTTGAGCAAAGATCCTTCCAGCGCCAAGAGCATTGTGACCAACTTCACTGTTACCCATATCATCCTCCGTGGGAAGCCCCACAGCATTTCCATGTGCCTTAATCAATCTCCAATGTTCAGGAGCACCCTATAATTAATTTTAACAAAGACCCAGATAAATAAACAAGTCATAAATCCATAAAGAAAGAATCTTTAACAGAAAAGAAGGAAATCCAATCCAATCCAATAGACCTGCTTGAGGGAGTCCATAACAGGAGTTTCAGCAACAGAGATAGCGTTATACTCATTAGGTTTAGCCTCACCCCAACCATCCAAAACAATAACAGCAACAGTCTTTCCCTTAGGAAGCTTAGGATGGTCCTTCAATTTCCATGCATCTCCTGAACTACCCATATCTCAGATCTTAAAAAATCTTCACACAAAAACAACAAAAATTAGTAAATCAATCAGATCTACACAACAATAACTTCATCAATTTAGAGAAAACAGAGAGAAGAACTTACCTTAACCGGTATTGAAGAGGAGAGAGCAAAAAGGTGTGTAGTGGAGAAAACAATGGAGGAGTGAAGGAAGGGTCTTTATTGGATTGTTGGGCTGAAATACCGGAGTCCTACACTTGTTGATATTCAAAGAAAATCAAGAATATTATAGAAATTGAAAAAATAAAATGGGGAAAAGTGAGATGTGTTAGGTATGTCACGTGAGCTTACACGTGAGAATCTAAAGATGCATGACTTGTGCACCAATAATATACATTAACAAGTACCTAATATCGTTTGGTAGTTGATTTAGACGTGAGTTATACAGAGGTAAAAATTTATTCACATATGATGTATATATTAAAGTAATGTAATTTTTATGATTACGTGATTTAATGAAGTAAAATTCATGCTAATCAATTAATATTAAGTAAAATAAATTATAAATTAAAACATATGGCATGTACGTATTGGGTTGGTGTATACATCAGGTACGAATAAGTTTTACTCTTATATAAGTATTAAATTTTTTTATTAGAAGATAAGTTAATTATGTATTAGATTAATTTGATGTTTAGTTTTCTACTTAATAACTTACCTAATTAATGTATATATGTTATGAGGGAATCTATTAGTATTATTTGGATAGAAGATAGAATAACTAATACACGTATAACTAATAATATATGAATAACTAAATCGTTTTTTTATTTATTTTTATTTTTGTAAATCCTACATAAAATAATACATAGATTTCATCATATAACTAATTCATCTATTGCTAATACATGTGTAGCTCTAACTAGCTACCAAACAATCTCATAGAATACGAGAGTCAAACTAACTAATGTTCGATGTAAATTTGAATATAGAACCTTTTTTAAAAATAAAATTTTTGCATTTAAAAACTACATGAAAATACTACAAATTATAGTAATTAATAATTTAAAATACTATAATCTTAAAAAATATTTTTTGATTATTCAAAAATAAAACAAATAAATTAAAACACCGAAGTTGTTAAAACTTTTACTAAGTTTAAAGAAAGAAAGAATATTCCATGTGAAGAAGGAAAAATAAAAAACGGAAGAAAAGAAAAGGTTAAGAGGAGAATAGTGAGGCATCACTTAATAAAAATAATTATTAAAGACTGAATAATTGGTTTTAAGTCAAAGGGGAAAAGGCTTTTTATTTCATAAAAAAAAGTTAGGCGTGAATAGTGATGAATTATGTTGTTTTTCTAGAAAATAATTATAAAAAAAATATTATTGATTGTTGTTGTTTTTTTTTTGTTTTTGTGTTTTTTTATTAATAAATTAAAATAAAGGAAGGGATATGCTAATATGCCAAATTAGTTATGCTTAAAGTGACGTTTTGAGGCGGCTTGGCTCACCTTGCCGTTGCGTGGTCCAATTAGCTTCCTTGGGCCTTCCTTTGGGTCTGGATTATTTTCTCAAGGTAATAGACATATAACCCAATCAAGATCATTATTTCAAGTATAATCAAAGCAGGGGTGAACATGACATAGTTGGTTCAGATTTTTTAAATATCAAATTAAATTAATTGTGTCAAATTTTTAAATTTATAAATCAAATCAAATTAATAACACTCAAACTTTTTGGGGTATTCAACCTCGGGTTTCTTCAGATTGATTTGGGTTTTTCAAATACAAACCAAGTCATTTGTGTCGAATTTTTAAATTTTTAAATCAAACCAAACTAATAAACCTCGAATTTTTTCATTTTTTTTGGATTTTTTCTAGTAAAACATTTATATAAACATATAATTAAATTGTGCTCCAAATATTTCTTTGACCATCGACATTATATATTAATTATCGAGTTTTTTTATTTTTTCAACCGATTTAAATTAATTTGTTTTATGAAATTCAAAATATTTTAAAGTTATTTTTATGTAATTTTGTCACATTTGGAATCTTAAAATAATATATATTTTTTTATATATTTAAGATTAAAAAGCTTATTAATTAATTCATCTTAATCGACTCAATTCGGCTAAGTTTGCAATCGAATTGGACATTTTCCTAAATTGCAAAATTAATTGATTTTTTTTATTTGAATTTTGAGACCAAAAACAGGCCTAGAGCAATTCATTACTTCCACCAGCCCAGCCCAGCCCAGCCCAATTCTAACAATCAACCGACCCAGTCCACCATTTTCAGCCCAACAATGGGGAATGTTCATCAGCAAAAGCCAATTCCCCAATGTTCATCGGCGTCAAAATTCACAGCAATTCGAACGTTGTGAATTTTCCCATCCCAATGGTCCATTTTCCCCCCAAATTCGACATAGATAAACATCCTTACTCTCTTCGTTCGAAGGGTTTGAAAAAAATAGAAATTAGAGTTGGAAAACAGAGGAAAAGGTTAGGATATAGGCAAAAATACACAAATCATTCTAACACACATATCATTTTTCTTCTGTTCCAGCCTTGACGCTCCTGCTTTGTTCCTGTGTCGTCATGGATTACTGCTCCATATGAGGTATCTTTTTCTTTATTTTTTCACCTTTTTCTGTTTGTTTTGAACCAATAATGATATGAGCTATTGTAAATAAAATGTTGAATCGGTTTCATGGCTTTGATGTATCCTAATCTTGTTCTGAAAGCTAGCTAATTAAATCTCGAAATGGTCTAATGTTTGTTTGGTTGTGATCTTAAGTGTACTAGTTCTACAGTCTGTTTCTTCATTGTTTGTTTGTAATCTTGGCTATCTTCTCTTTCGTTGTTATAGATTCTTATCTATGTTAGCTTAATCTCGTAGGGTGATTTCTGTTCTCCCATAACTTGAATGCTATCCATGCCTATTCTCATCAAACACCTTTAAATTGGTTTATAACCTTGCTGCCAGGTTTTCTCATTCTGTTTATTTTTTTTACCTCTAATTATGTGTGAATAAGTCGAAAGAAGAATCAATTTATTTCAAAACTAATCCTGTGTGTTTTAAGAGCTCTTGGTTGCCTTTTTCTTGTCGTCTTAAGCTTGAATGCTTGGTCTGTGATTGGTCACTGCTCTGTTTTGTTCTTCTTGCTGATTCTTTAGTCCCAATCTTCGTACAACCAACAGAAAGAAAGCAGAAATCACGTTAGTTGTGCAGATTAATCTAGGCCTTTTTTGCCACTTTTTGGAGGATCAGTGTTCTTCATGGTTGCATTTACATCATCTTTTAAGATGGCTTAAATAGTCTTACAAGTCGGGGGAACTTGTAAAGATATCTTAATCCCTTTTGTACTTTTTTTTAAAAGATGAATAAAATGTCCAATTTTATCCCCAAAAAAGTAAAATAAAAGTCCCTACATGAATTGCAGTGACCATGTATAGCTCCAACTTTGTTTTCTTCCTCACTGATCCCCTTTATTGTTTTTTTAGTCCACCCATGTCTCATTACTTCATCTTGTGTTCAAGATTATCCCTGTAACTCTCATTGTTTAGCATATTGTGTATTTATCATATTTATATTGTCAAGTGTGGTTCTCTTTGTTGGTAAATCTCATGTTATGAGCTATATGTAGTTCCATTTCAATTACAAGTCTTTTTTTTGTGTTTAGTTGAGTTCAATTGGGTCAAAACTATGCTATAGAACTCTTCACATTACACTTATTGCGTGGCCAATTTTTTTCCTGTATCTTAAGGCATCCCTGAGTGGTTTTATTTTCATCTTATATTAACGCGTGGCTTGATAAAAACTGGCTATTTTTACACCCTCCTTGTTCATATAATGATCTAGCACGTTGATTTAATAAGTGATATATAGTGGTCATCTCCTTATTTGTATTTTTAAAGTTACTCAAGAAATAATTCCTTAGTGCTATGGATGGCTTGTTTTAATTCTAATTTATTTAGGATTTGTGTGGTCTGTTGTTTTTAAGATGTGGCTTTGGAATTATAACGTTCTTTAATTCTTGGCATGTGACTTTCTTTTATTAGAGAATATGTTCTGGACATACTTGCTTTCAATAAGATGTAGTAATTTTCTTTAATCAGTTTGCTTATTTATTGGATATCATTTTTGTCTTGTATCTTGGTTTTTAGCATTAACTTACATTCAATTGACGTCTCATTTAATTATTGATTATAGCAATTCTAATTCATCAGCTTTTTGTTGCATGTGAACCCATCATTGAGTTTCCTAGACTCTATTTTTGCATTTCGATGATTAGGCGATAGAGGCCCCAAGTCTTTTTCTTCGAGTCTACCTCATAAAATCGGGAGCAAGTGTGCAATTTTGGGTTGGAAACAAGTTTACCCTGGAGGCAGAATTACAGGTCTCAAAAGTCCAAAAAATGGATCGTATACATTGGATACACAGGTGTTGAAGGAAAGTGGGCTGAGATACAACCTATATACACCTTTTTAATGTATACAGGTTGACAAGGATGAAAATTGGCTAAAGCCCAAGATTTTAGCAGGCAACAGTTTAAATGGGTTAAAATAGGCCCATTTAATTTCAGCAGGCCCTCTGTAGAATTAGGACAGGTTTGGGACAAAAATCCCAACTGATTCGAATTTGGGCAAAAAGGCCCAAATTTGAGTTATATCTTCCCTTACTCTTACTTGCTTATTTGAGTTATTTCTTCCCTTTCCCAAACTTAAGTTAAAACTCTAACCTTTGTTTCAATTTGGTTAATGTAATTAAATCCCCCATAAGATCATCTTTCTTCTTTTTAGGTTCATTAAAATGAAGTTCTTATTTAATTATTTAATTACCTAGTTGTTTGTTGATAAAACTATTTTGCTAAAAAAATATTTTAAGTTCATTTACTTTTTAATTAATATTTAAAAAAGCCTTTTTTTTAGGGAAAAGGGTCTAAAAAATACTCCAATTTTGGCCGAAATTGCTATTACGATACAAAACTTCATGCAAGACCTTTTACCCCCCTGAACTATTTAATATTTACCCCCTAAACTATTTAATAGTGTATTTTAAAGGTATATGTGCCCACGTGGACGCATTACTCTTTATAATTATGCATTATTTTTTATGTCCACGTGGGCACATATATACCTTTAAAATATACTATTAAATAGCGGAGAGGGTAAAAGGTCATTTCCAAAGTTTGATATCATAACATCAATTTCGGTCAAAGTTCGAATATATTTCAGACCCTTTCCCCCTTTTTCACTTAATTATTTTTTCAAAGTTAGACAAAATATTTTGGTCAAGTCGTAGGATAACCGCGTGTTAGCGGACACTTTAAGTGTAAATTCGAACCCCGAAGCCTTTTTTCTCTAAACCTAAGACTTAGTTTTGTTTAAGGTCTTTAAGTTGAAGTTTTCTTAATTTATTTATTAAGTGGCGAACGTTAAAAAATTGATTATTCTTAAAAGTTTAATTGACTTTTTGAAAGTTAGTCTTTATTTCTCTTTAGCACGTAAACACATTAATATTTAAAGAAATTAAGAAAATTTCAACTTGCAAGGGTAGGACTTGAGCGACTCAACCTTGCGGGGCCCAACATGCAGGGGCGGGACCTTGCAGGGATGAGGGCCTCAAAGGGGCTATTGAGGGGGGGGGGAGGGGGTATGTATGGTGGTATGAGGGGGCTATAGGGGGTTATGGAAGTGGGTATGAGGGGAGGTATGGGGGATATAAGGAGGGGTATAGAGAAAGGGGTATATTGGGTAGGGGGGGTATATGGGGTAGGGAAGGGGACCGGGGGAGGGTTTTAGGGGGTTATAAGGGGGGTGGTTTGGGGGGTATGAAGAGGGGCAGATGGCATGAAAAGGGTGGTATGAGGGGGGAGGGGTTTGGAGGGTATGGGGTTTTGGAGGGTATGGTGGGCTATGGTGGGGTATAATGGGGTATGGGGGTAAGGGGGGTATGAGAGGGGTATGGAGGGGGGTGTATGAGGGGGTGGGGGGTGGTATGAAAGGGGTGGTATATGGTTTGAGGGTATGGGGGAGGGTTTTGAGGGGTTTAGAAGGGGAGTATAAAGAGGTATGGGGTGAGGATGTATGAGTGGGTGGTATGAAAGGGGTGGAATATGGTGCAGGGTATAATGGGGGTGGTATGAATGGGGTGGTATGGGAGTTTGAGGGGTTTGGAAGGGTACAAAGGGGTATGAGGTGTATGACGGGATGGGGGTGGTATGGGGTCGGGGTATGGAGGGTGGTGTATAAGGCGTGGGGTGGTATAAAAATGGTGGTATGAAAGGGGTGGTATATGGTCTAGAGGTATGGGGCGAGGGGCTGGTATGAAGGGGTTTGAAGGGTTTAGAAGGGGAGTATAAAGGGGTATGGAGGGTGTATGAGTAGGTGGTATGAAAGGGGTGGTATATGGTCCTGAGGTATAAGGGGTGGTATGAATGGGGTGGTATGAAGGGGTGGTATGGGGTTGGAGGGTTTGGGGGGTATAAAGAGGTGGGGGTATGGGGGTGTATGAAGGGTGGGAGGTGGTATGGGGTTTGGGGTTTGGAGGATATGGGGAGGTATGGGGGTATGGAGAGGGGGTGACGGGGATGGAGGAGGGGTATTAGGGAGGGGGATATGGGGGGGGGGCTATTAGGAAGGGGGATATAGGGGGTATGAGGGGGGCGGTATGATGGGGGGTATGAGGGGGTATGAGAGGTAAGGGCGCATATAGGGGGTATAAAGGGGAGGGGGATGGCGGGGTATGAGAGGGGGTATGAGGGGATGAGGATGGAGGGGGAGGTATGAGGGTATGATGATGGCAGGGTATGAGGGTATGAGGGGGGTATGAGAGGTAAGGGCGTATATAGGGGGTATGAAAGGAGGGGATGACCAGGTATGAGGGTATGAGAATGGTGGGGTATGAAGGTATGGGGGGGTGAGGGTATGAGGATGGTGGGGTATGAGGGTTTGAGGGTGGCTATGAGGGTATAAAGAGGGGGGTGAGGGTATGAGGATGGAGGGTATGAGGGGTATAGGGTATAAGGGGGTATGAGGTGAGAAGAGGGGTTATGGAAGTGGCAAGGGTATGAGGGTACGGGGTATATGGCCGGTATAAGAGGTAAGGGGTTATATTTGGGGCGGAGGTTATGAGGAGGATGGCGTGGTATGAGGGTATGAGGGGGGATGTAAGGGTATGAGGGGTATAGAGGGTAATTATAGGTATGAGGGGTATGATGTGGGGTTATGAGGGTTTGGGGGTATGAGCCGTATGGGGGTATGAGGGGTGTATGGGGGTATGAGGTAATGAGGGGGGTATGAGGGTATGAGGGGGGGTATGAATGAAGGGGATTGGGGTGAGGGGTATTAGGGAGGGGGTATGAGGGTGTATGGGGGTATGAATGAAGGGGATGGGTGGGGGTATTAGGGAGGGAGGTATGAAGGGAAAGGGTATTAGGAGAGGAGTGTATGAGGAAGGGGTATAGAGGTATGAGGAGGGGGTATTGGGGTATGGGGTATGAGGGTATGAAGAAGGGTATGAGAAGGGGTATGAGGGTATAAGGAGGGGGGTATGAGGGTATGAGGGGGGGGTATTAGGGAGGGGGTATGAAGGGGAGAGGTATTAGGAGAGAATGGTAAGGTATGGGGTATGAATGGTAATGAGGGTAATATGGGTATGGGGTGTGAGGTGGAGGTATTGGGGTATGAGAAGGGGGGGGGGTATGAAGGTATAAGGAAGGGTATGAGCGTATGAGGGTATGAGGTATGAGGGATGAGATGGTATGAGGGTATGGGGGGTACGGGTATGAATGAAGGGGGATGGAGGGTATAGGGGGTATAAGAGGGTATTGGGGGGTGCATATAGGGAGGTATAGGGGGGGTATAAGAGGTATGGGGGGTTATGCTAGGGTGTATTAAGGTAGGGAGGGTATAGGGGGGTATAGGGGTAGGTATAGAAAGGGGTATGGGTATAAAGGTAGGGTATAAGGGTGGGCCAGTATAGGGGTATGGGGAGGTATTGAGGGGGTTAAAGGGGAAGGGTATAGGGGGGTATAGAGGGTATGGGGAAGTATGGGGTATGGGGAGGTATGGGGGGGGTATGTTGGGATGTATAGGGGGGTTAGGGGGGAGGATATAAAGGGGGGTATAGAGGGAGGTATATTGGGGGGTATGGGGGGTGTGTGGGGGGTTATGGGGTATAAGGGGGTATATGAGTGGGGTATAGGGGGTATATGGGTAAAAATTGATTTTTTTTTAAAATTTGAAATACTTTCCAAAAATAATTTTAAAAAATAAATTGATTGGGGTGGTGGGGGAGGGGTGGCCTTGTTTATCAAACTCATGTAATACGCACAAACTTTTATCTTATCATGTCCGCAAAATTCATCTTTCGAGTTGGCATAGTCCAATCAACAATTAGACAATATAATAAGAATCTTCATCCACCATTACATGTTCTTTATATGTATTAATTTATTAGAAAATGAAAAACTAAACAGAAACTATGAAAAGATAATGTATAGAATTAAAGTTAAAAGGAAAAATATTCCTTATATCAAATCAATTAACATGAAAAGTAATAAAATCTTTATGTCATCATATCAAACAAAATGAAAAAAAGAAAAGAAAGCAAGTTAATTAAATCAATATATTGATAAGTAATTGATAAAATAAATTAAAAAATTACATACATTACACATACACAACACACCAAATGTTGTTCCAGTGAGGGAAAAGAAAGATTACAATTTCAATTCGTTCTAATTTATTTGGAGAATCTTATAATATATTTTAATTTTTAATATTATGAATATATTAATAAACTTGTATTAAAAATAGTTTAGCAGAAAAATGAACATACCTGGTACATTTACATTGTTCCTCTATTATATTTTCCAGTGATGATCATATTCTTGACATAGTCCATTTATATAAGATAATTTGTCGTCTATTTAATTTGTAACAAAAACCAAAAAATTTGCAACGTCCCTAGGAAGTGAAAGGCATAACTATGTTTACTTCAACATTTATGATGATTATCTTAGGCGTATTTATATGCCTAAGTTGTCGATACTTGCCCATGTTTTGATTGAATTAAGGAATGATCTTGAGTCTATTAGCTTGATTGTGTTGAACTTGCGATGATTGTGCACTAACATATGTGATTAGTTGTTTCAGGAACTTTCAAGGAAGTTAGAGTTGATTTGAAGAAGAAGAAAACGAAGAAGAGGAAAAATGGATAAGGCAAAAAGTCACAGTGGCTGGCGCATTGTAAGGCGCGGCGTGCCAAGGCCAAAAGTTCAGAGGCCTTGGCTTGGCGCTCTGAGAGGTGCGATGCACCACAAGCTAAAATTCAGAGGCGCCTGCTTGGCGCTCTGCCAGGTGCGGTGCGCCAAGGTGGAAATTTCAGAGGCAAGTTCCAGGCGCGATGGGTGGCACGATACCCCAAGGGCATTTCGACTTTTTCAGCGAAAATTGTACTAAATAGGATTCCTAAGTGAAGTAGAATTTAACTCTAATTTTCCCAACTCTTATAAATAGGGCTATATTGTAGGGGGTTCAACATTATTTTGGTGTGCAAGAGCAAGTTTCATTGTTTGTAATAGGTTTCAATCTTCTAACTCTTCTATTTTCCAGAAATCACACGAACAATTGTATTTTTTGGTTTTCTAATAGTATGAGTGGCTAAACGCCCTTGTTCTGGGGCTGTAGCTACGAATCGATTGTCGATTATTTAAGGTTCTTGAATTAATTCTTGGTTGTCATTATAAGTTACTTCTATATTCTTGTTTTAGTATTTCTTGACTGGCCATCTAGAGATAAATATATTGTCTAATCTTAAAATCAAGAGAGGAGGGGTTAGATAGACCAGAGGATATAGAGAGCTCGATCATCCATTAAGAGGTGATTTGTGTTTAGGAGTGACGCCCGGACGAACAACTTGCTTGGTTACGAAAAAGGATGCAACGATGTAGTTAGACAGCTAACTGGAGTAGGTGACTAAAGGTCAAGAGACCGGACTCATACAATTAACCCTATAAACCAGGCCCGAGTCGACCCTGTTGAACCATTTGCTACTAGCACATGGCAGCCACACCCAATCAAGAAAACAACACAAGTATATCTCGGCTTAAAACTAAGCCCTCGGCCGGCAAGGCCCCTGTTAACTGATCTATAAAAGAAACAACTACTCCTAGGAGATCATATAAATAAATATCAAACTAGCATAGAAGTCCTGATTGGGCCGTCGAGACCACCATGATATCTATACCAAAATTGAAAGCAGGTATATATCAAGACAATACATCAAACAGCTCACAAGCTGACAGCAAACCAACAAACTAGGCCAGTATGGCCATAACATAGCTATACATCCTACACACTAGTCTGCAAGCCTCTAAGAGTAGTAAAGATTGTCGGGACAGGGCCCCAGCCTATCCATAAAGATATATACAACAAAAGGTAACAAACCTCCCAACTCTGGTAGCTCTGGAGGAAAGGGGTTAGCCAATCAGATAGAAGTCAATCCTGCTGGTGAGGAGGTCTACCAGGTCGTCTGTCGGGACCTGCATGCATGAATGCAGTGCCCCCAAGGCAATGGGGCGTTAGTACAAAATAATGTACAGAGTATGAAAGCTATAGACTAAGTGAGCAAGTATCATAATATACCAAAAGCAATCATGTAAGGAAATCAAAATTTTAGATAAGCATGCTAACCTACTACTGAATCTAAAAAATACAAAAATGATAAAACATCAACATAACCAAGCCCCCATAAACTCGGTAGGTACAAATAACATACCACCTACCTAGGCCCCCATAAGTCCAGAAGGTGCCAAATTAATCTACATACCCCTATCGGTAGCCCCTTGTCTTTGTAAGAAGTCACATAGCCCTTTTTGGCAACGATATAGCCCCATAGGCAGAACATAGCCCTCTTAGGCAACATCATAGCTCTGTGGGCTGCACATATCCCTCTTTTGCATCAACATAGCCCTGTAGGCAACATATAACCCTCTTTGGTGTCAAAATAGCCTCGTAGGTAACACATAACACTCTTTGGCATCAATATAGTCCCGTAGGCAACACATAGCCCTCTTTGGAAATAACATAGTCCTATTAGACAACATCATAGCCCCCATAGGTAGTTCATAGCTCAACAATTAACCACAATAGCCCCAAGGGCGACAACAAACAATTGAATAGGCTAAAGGCGAGCAATTTAGCTATAAACAATATATATGAATAATCTCCAAGTCGTTCTGAACTTAAGGTCGTTCTTAACAGATTATGACTCCCTAAAATGAGGGTTTATAACCACTCAATTAGCCAACCACTCATAGTTATATCTACAAGATCAGCAACATTAACTACTTCTAAGGAAACATGTCGAATGAAGGAAATAACCTTAACATACCTTTCCAATGAACGCTCAAAAGACCGTAGTTCCTTCACAAAAATTCTTTCTTATGTCCTAAGCTTCACAAACACTATATATACACATCTGGTATACACCTATAAATAGTTCATAATTAATCTTAAATCGGCATATTTTCCATATTTCCCCAACTTGTCGAATCGTCTGTAGAAATTCATAAAAACAATCATAAAAGAGTCCCGAGATGATTAACTTAGTTAACCAAGTTTAAATCTTGAAGAAACACCAATTACTACAAATTTATATCTTCAAAAATCAGCTCCAAACGCAGCTAATAGAAGGGAAAATGATTTCACGTGTAGAGATCACGTTTTTAGGCACGGGGGCAACATTTAATGGTAAAAATTGCCAAAAACTAACCTTCATCATGCAATAACTCTATAGGAACCCTCTCTTAAACTTTCTCTCTGGTTTGGAAGTGAAAAGAAATGTTTTCATAGCTTAAAACATTGAGTAAGCTGACATACCACATTTTTTACCCAACCCGGATCCGATCAGGTTTCTGCCCCAACAGTCTGTAGTAAAACCCTCATAACTTTTTACTCCGATGTCGGTTGGATACGAGGTTTTGTGCGTTGCAAAATAGACTCGTAAGCCTTCAATTTAATGGGTGATATGCCTTCTAAACTTTATATATTGGGAGAAAACATCCAAGGCATTTGACTTAAATTGCAGAGAAATCTTTAAAAAAGAACTTACGATAACTTTCACCAACTTTTATTTTGCCACTTACCTAACTTCAAAACCTGAGATACAACCCTTGAACACTTAAAATATGACGTACCACATCATTCTTAATTTATTAGCCACCCTCATTGTCTTTCCACGAAGATACAAGTTAATTTAGACGTTTTGAAAATCGGGGTGTTACAATAATGATGAAGTTGACGGTTGCGAGAATAATGAGGAGAGACATTTCTATGCTTTTTGAATCCAATTTTGTATGCCATTTCTCATATTTTGGTACTTTTTTCCATTTTCCTCTGACTTAGGGTTGGGGGTTTATATGTTACCTCGAAATCAGCTTGTAGGAATGGGGAAATTGGTATATCAGTCATGGTGGTTAGCTCTTTTGTTACTGCTTATAATTAGTAATCAAACCCTTCTTTTTGTATATTGATGCATTTGTGTTCAATTTTTAGTTTCAAACTTTTCTCTTTTGGTACCATCTCTGCAAACTGTTGGCAATTTCATAAAAACCTAATTTGAATCAGTGCAACACCAACACTGTAATAACAACTTAGTTTATAGTCAATTGAAATCTTAAATTTTCATGCTCTTTACATAGAGAACAATATTTGAATGGCATGATCAGTTATCTAAATATAGAATCTATACATATCATTCCCATGTTCAATGTATTTTTATGTAGTTCCATGTTGATCAACACTAAAATATTGATGTCTCAAATATAGAAAGAAATTGGTGTTAATGAAGAGTATTTGGAGGGGATGTCCTGTTTCTTTTAATTTTTGAGTTTAGTTTGTTCAAAATAGGAAGATTAATCTAGAAAATATTCATGCTTATCTTTAAGTGTGTTCACTGTGATATGTATTATGTTTTGGCATTAAATGGTCATAATAACATTTGTTGATTTCAACTTTGTCTCTTAAGCGATTTTATTTCTACTAGTGTATAATTCATGATCTTGGTTTAGTTCTCTCTTTAAATATCCTATTTTTGTTCTAAATCAGTCCATTTTGGTCAAGCACTTGATTTTCCCCTTCAATTTTTTAAAAAATTGAATGAGTATGTTAGTATTGTTCACTGCATCAATGATTCCATCATAGTGTCATAATTATCCATTTCATTTGGAAGTTGAGCAAAAATTTATACAAACTGTTATACATGCATTGTTAGGCTAATATGCAAATTGGAGTTTTTGGCTAAAAACATCCTTATACTATATCCTCAACTTAAATTACATCATTGAAATATCCTTCTTAACAAAAAACATCTTCCAAGTATTTAAAACTTAACAACTTTCATCCCTCTATTACAATTTGTCAAAAAATTAGAGAATTCCACACAAAACATATGCAATTTATACTATTCTCATAAAAAAATCTTGAATATTATTATCAGTTGGAAAAAGCATCCAAAAAATAAATAAATTTGAGATTCATGTTTGCTATTAAACAAACAATTTTAGGACGATGTGAGTCTACGAGGAGACATAATCTGCTCTTCTCCTTTGCCAACTGAATGGAGTTGGAGCTTAATGTCACACCATCTTCACCTTGCAAAGTCAAAATATCGTTAGATCAATAATTTTTTGGGGCAAATTGATAAATGAGGTGAGCTTTAAAATTCAACTAATTTTGATCTCTAGTACTCAAATTTCGTTTTCCATTTTTAGAAGTAATTAAAGTCTCCGATCGGCACCACTATTTGCAGATTCAATGAAAAGAAAACATTTTCATTGACGATTCTTTGATATCAAATCAAATAAAAATAAAATTGCTAATTAAAAGGAAGACAATGGAAAATGTTGTTACTAAAAAAAATTATAATATTATTTTAGATGTATGTAGAATGACCAGAATTAGTTTACTGGGGTGATTTAGGGAGTTGAATTTGTTGAGAGTAGTGTGAACCATATATGTTGTGAAGAATTTGTTAAGTTTTGACAAATTTTAACAAAAGAATGAAAGTTGTCAAATTTTAAATAATTGAGGGATGTTTTTTGTTAAGAAAAATAATTTTAGGATGTAGTTTAAGTTGAGGGAATAGTTTAAGGATGTTTTTGGCCAAAAACACATACAAACTGTTTTACAAGCATTGTTAGGCTAATATACAAACTATTATACAAAAATTTATACAAACTGTTATACAAGCATTATTATGCTACATCTGTATATTGAGTCTTCAAAAATATCGACATATGTGTGTCAGATACTCTAAAGTAGTGCATTTTGGAGAATCCGACACAAGTGCAACAACAATTTTGAAAAGTGTGACCAACATTGCTTGATACTACTTTGACAACAAGAGAAGCATCTTAAAAGGTATGCAACAAATCACATCAATGGAAAACTGACAATGACTCATCCTAAAGTCCAGTAAGTGCATTCTGTCCATTTGATGCAACCTTGAGTTTAACAATTTTCAAGTATAAATGAAAAAATAAATAAAAAATTAGATAGATATGAAAGTGAAATAAACTGAATTACCTGACTGTCATCCTTACGTTAGAGAGTTGTAGAAGTTCGTCCCTTGAAAGAGAAATTATAGTTCACAACAGAAATGTAGAGATTAATCGCAAGATGTCTATGCAGACTGGGCAACATGAAGAAAACTTAAGTCACAACATGAAAAAAGGGAATGTACCTACCAAAAAAGTGGTAGAGTTGATTGGCAAGAAATCATTTTTCAGCAATGATGAAGATAAGGAGACATCAGTCTGTCAAGTTCTCAGTTTTGCCAATGAAGATGTTGAAGAGGAATAATGTGAAATAAGGGGAGCTCACCCTTTTCATTATGATTTTTATATTTTCAGTCCTGCCTTTTAAATCTTGTTCATTCTTATCTAAGGCACACTAGTATTCTAGCTTGTTTGGTACAATATGAATAAGATTTTGTGTTGCTGCATGTGACCGAGTTACTTTTATTAAGGAAAATGTTGGACATTACTATTGCTTCCTCCCTGTTATATATAGGTTGTTATTTCAGCTATTTTATAATTTTGTAAGGGAGGAAACTTACTTCTGTGCTTCATAATTCACTTTAATGATAATATAAGATCTCATGCTTGAGGCAAATTATTGACTTAAGATTTCTATTACATGTTGTACTCGTCTTGTTGGAAAAGTTTGTATGATCAACTTGGCGACGGGGCCTCGCGGTCTGTGGGCCCTCGCAGGGGGCGGGGTAGGCCTCGCAGTGGGCGGGGTGGGTGGTGTACGGGGCCTCACGGGCTCGTTGGGAGGGTTTCGCCTCGAAGGGCGACGGTTCCTGGGGGTGTGGGCCTCATGGGGTCTTGTAGGGGCGGGGGCCTTACGGGGGCGATGGTGAGGGCACATGGGGGCGCGGGCCTTGTGAGGGTGCTGGCTTCGAGGGGGTGTGGGGTTTGCTATAATAGGGCCTTACATGGGGGTGGGGCCTCGCAGGGGTAAGGGTGCGTGTCTCTCAAGGGCGCGAGTGAGGCCTCACAAGGGTGATACCTCACAGGGGGAGGCTACCAGGGGCGTGGGTGGACCTTGTAGTGATCTGGGTCTTGCGGGGGCAAAGTCCTTCACGGGGGCGTGCTAGGCAGTGGCACGACCTTATAAGGGCATGGCCTCAAGGGTTTGCAGGCCTCATGGGGGCGAGACCTCGCAGGGCGAGGCTTCTCAAGGGCGTTGGGTCTCACGGGGGCGCTGGCTTTGTGAGGGCTGGCCACATAGGGGCATGGGCAATGCGAAGGTGCGCGCCTCACTGGTTTGGGGTTTGCGGGGGCGGGATGCCTCACGATGGCAGGGGCCTTAAAGGGTTACCTCTATGGTGACCTATGTAATGAGTTGGGGAACCACTACATATACTCACACTATTTTTAACACATATTTTCAGAGTTACATGTCATTTTTAGGAATTACCCAAATTCCTCAATTCTTGTATGTGTATTATTATCCATGGATTTGGCGCTCCGGAGCACCCAAAATTTTCTCTAAGAAACCTATGCTCACACCTTTGTCCACATTTACAGGCCATTTTTTAGAAATTATCCAAATTCCTCGATTTTTCATGTGTAATAGCCCATGGATATAGCTTCCTAGAGCACCCTAAACTTTTTTGATAATAAACATTACGAGGATCTCCGTAATAAATTGGGGAACCATCACATATAGTCACACCATTTTTAATGTACATTTTATTATTTACATGTCATTTTTAGGAACTATCAAATTCCTCAGTTTTTTATATGTAATAGCCCATGGATCAGGCGCTTTGGAGCACCCAAAAAATTTTATGAATTTTTTTTAAGAGGACCTCTGTAATGAGAAGAAGAATTATCATGTATACTCACATCATATATTTAATGCATATTTTCGCATTTACTGGCCATTTTTTGTGGAATAACCTAAATTTCTCAGTTTTTCAAGTTTATTAGACCATGGAGCTGGCATCCCGAAGCACCAAAAATATATTTCTGAAATAACTTTATGAGGACCTCCGTAATGAATTGTGAAACCATCATGTATAGTCACACCATTTTTAATGCGTATTTACTTATTTACATACCATTTTTAGGAACTATCTAAATTTCTCGATTTTTCGTATGTAATAGTGTAACACCCGGAAAACTAGTAGGTGAAACTAGAGCTTTACATGAGAGTTGTTGAGTTTGATGTGGGGTTTAGAAGTGTAAAATGGTTTCCCAAGCCTAGGTTGAGGGGTTAAAAGTCAAGGTACGACTCCCCAAGGACCAACCAAGGGTCCCTACAGCCTATACCCACGCTGCCCCAAAACAGCCAAATTTTCATGACTTACGGATGGGACCTATGGGGTGTAGGTCCGTCCACACCTCATGGGGAGGCTTTGTGAGTCAAGAGACTATTTTAGGAGCCCCACTCCTCCACCCACGGACCTCCAGGATGAGGCGTGACCCCACTCATAGTCCGTGAGTCCTGAGTCGTGGATGCTGCCTACAATCTGCCTAGGTTCGGCCAAATGAGGGACAAGATGGTAAATTCCTAGGGTGGTTAGTTAAGTTAGGGGTCATTTTATATGGATTAATTAGACCTATTTAAGCCATTAACCACCCCTTTACAATTCATAATTCCCAAACCCAAAATAGTAACCACCTCCTCTCCAAATAATTCTCTCTTTAAAATCTCCATTGTAGAAGAAGAGGAGGTCAAGGTCTAAGGCTCAAGGACTCATCTTTTCCACTCAATTTAGTGAGGAATATTCAATTAAGGTATGGTAGTTTTGATTCATGGTTAACCTTTCATCCATGAAGTCCTCAAACCTTTAATTTCAAAGTTGGAAATTGTAACGACTCAGAAAATGATAGGTTGAACTAGTGCCTAAACGTGACGGTTAACGTCAGGGGTTAAGGGCAAGGGCTAAGGGTTTTGGGTGTATGTCATGGTGAGGGGCCAAGACTGCCTAAAAACTAGGGTTAGCCACTGCCTACCATGACTACGAGAGTCTTCACGACCCGTGGTGGCCACCAAAAGTCGTGGTGCCACTCGTGGTTGGCATGGCAGTGTGCCCTCGTGATCTTTCCTTAGGTCCTTGAGGGCTTGGCAAGGTGGAGAGGCACAATGGTCAAGGAACCACGGGTACCACCACGAGCCGTGGTGCCCCTCACGACCAGTCAAAGTAGGCGTGGTCCCTGACGGGGCCCCCTTAATTAGGGTTTTTAAGTAATTTCATTTTAATTAATTATTAAGTGGAGTTGTTTTTAATTATTTTATATCACTAGTATATATAGTTTTAAGTCCTAAAACAAGTCATTTACTCCTTATTTCCCCAAATCAATAAAAGAGTTCATCCCTCCCAAAAAAATTCTTTCTCTAAAAACTCAAGCAAGAAGAAGGGAGCCATTAAAGCTAGGGTTTGTGGATTCAAGGTGTTCTTCCTCAAATTTCTTGGGGATTCTTACTAAAGGTATGGTAATCTTCATCCTTGACTTAGTTTCTTTCAAGTATCCAATTTCAAAGATGATTTCAAATCTTCAAAGTTCCCCAAAAACCCTTGTTTTTAATCTATGCATGGGTTCAATTCCAAAACGTTTTCAAAAGGTTTTACATGATGAATTATGAATGGATTGTTGAATTATGGTCAATTTGTTGTATGAACCCATGTCTCCCCCAAATTCTTGAGTTGACAATTGTGATTGGGAATTGATTGATTATGAAAGTATGTTGAATTGTTGATGTTTATATTGGATTAGCTATTGAATCATATCAATTTTCTTATCTATTGTAGTATCTTAGATTTATGGGTTGATGTTGGTTCATAGTCCTAAGGGTAATTTCATAAAGGATTATGTATGATCATGATGTGACATATATGTGTGTGATCTTAATGAAAGTGTTATGATCATGTTTAGAATATAATTATGTTATGATTGAATGTTGTATCTCAATTAACGCCTATGAATGATGAGGCTATATGTGAAAGTTTACTCTTACATACACACTCATGAATGACTAAAGAATGAAGTTTCTATGATGATGTTATTGATGAAGTGTCTATTGGAAGGATATTCTCAATTGTACTCTAATGAATGATAATGACATATTGTGAAAGGACTTTCTCACAATATTGGATTCTTAGTTGAAAGGCTATTCTCATCTTTGAATCTATGAGCTTTCTAATGAATGAATGTTGGATTTGAAATGGATGCTCTTTCGAAAGTTGAAGTGGGGTATCTAGTAATAATCTCTTATCCCATAATGATGACTAAAGTAATGAATGTTAAGTTCTCTGTGGGTAATAATGCTAAGCACCGAGTGGATATGAATTGAGATGGATGCTCATCCGGGAGTTAAGGCGGGGTACCTAGTAACTCTTGAGATGGATGCACATCCGTGAGTTAAGGCGGGGTATCTAGTAGCAATCTCCCTATCCCATAACTATGTGCCCACATAGGTCTAGCTAGTGGATCCACCTAAGCTAAAAAGTAATGGTCCTACCTTAGGCAAGTAGGAATCCCTTATCCGGTGAGAGTGACACCAGGATTCCATGAATTGCTCATTTGGTCTATGTCGGTTAAGGCTTACCTCCACAAAGAATGTTAATGAACTATGACTTCTTAAGGATGCACTACTTAGTATGGGTGGTAGTATGGGATGCCATCCATGCATTGCACAAGTAGGCTTTGAGAGGGGTTATGGTGTGTTCCTTTATGTTATAATGTTGAATGAAATGAATATGCTTATATGATGATGTTAATGGAGAATGTTGATCTAATGTCTAATGAATGAAGGTATTCTTAATGAAGCTAATAGGGTATGTTGACTTATGTATTTAATGTAATGACGTATGCTTTACTTGGATTGTATTATGAGTTACTTCCTTGTCATGACTTAATGGATACGAATGTACCTTGTCTATGATGGCTTCAAAGGAGTACTTAGTGTGAGTAGTAGTATGGGATGCTACTCATATATTGCACAAGTATGACTTAGATTTACCCTAGGTGATGGTCCTAATGTGTTGATGTGACTTATGGAAATGTTTATGTCTCCTGTGTATGAGTATTGTGTAAAAATGGAAAGGAAGAATGGTAAGTTCACTTTTGGTGGCCTTAAGTGGTATCTAGTGTGGATGGTGGAATGGGACGCTATTTATACATTGCACAAGGTATGGCTTGGGGTTACTTGAGGTGAAACCTTAATGTAATGAAATGTCTTATATGTTGATTATGTTCTAATGTGGTGAAAGGACTTGTATGTTGGTTATTTGTGTATATTATGCCTCTTATGCTTATGTTCATGAAGTTTTCTAAAATGGAATATATCATGACTTTCAAATAAAATATCCGTTTTAAGCATGTTTTGCATGACTATCATACTTAGTACTTAATTGTGCTAACCCATATTCTTTACCTTTATGAAGTGTAGGGATTGGTACTCGGTTTGACTCTCTCTAGTTCAAGGGCTTGGATTGAGATTCTTCCAAGGCTAAGCGGTATGTCCTCATAGATCGAGGACAAGTGTTTAGATGTTTCTTTTCTTTCATGTAATAGACAATTGTTAGTCTTTCGATTGTAAAGGGTCATGTCCCTACTTTAGTTTTCAAGATATTGTTTTAGATGGCCATGTGAGACAATAGACTTCCGATATTTTCAAATATTTGAAATGAAGTTTTGTTTGTTATAGATTTAAATAAAGTTTTAATTTTGTACCATTTTCCTTATATGGAATGTTATGAAGGCTATGAGGGTTGTACGAGACCATTCGGGGTCAAGTACGCCTTGTAACTTCCAGGGTATAGGCTCGGGTCGTTATAGAAATTCTCCAAAACTAAGGGTTTGCATTCTAGGTCATGGATTCTTTCTCAAAATATTTTCAATGGTTTAATTATCATATATTAATATTGAATTGTTGTTTATGGTGATTTTAAGATAAAATCCCCCATGAATCCATTATTTCCCCATAACCCTAATTTATGACTTTGATATGGGTGAATTGTAGTAAGATGAATGTTATGCAATTGTGCTTGTAATGGTTTGGTTACTTGAATCATGTCATTATTCATGCCTAAATTGTAGTAATTCTATGTGTGTTGGTGAATTTTGATTCATGGCCTTGAAGGGCAAATTATGAAGATTGATGTACAATCATGATGCTTGTATATGCTTTGTGATTTCAATGAAAGTAATATGATCATGACTACAATGCAATTGTGTTATTATTGAAAGGTTATTCTAAATTATACACTTGTGAATGATGATGATATGTTGTGAAAGGTTTCTTCAATGTTATGTTATACCTTGAATTAGTAGGCTTAGGGCATCCTCTTCTTGTGTAATTGAAAGTGATCTTGATTGATGTACCTTGAATTGGTAGGCTTAGGGCATCCTTTTCATATAATGTAATGATGAACTATGAATCGATAGGACAATGACATTGCTTTCATAAATGATTAATGAAGTATTCTAAGGCTTTGTCTTGAATCGATAGGCCAATGGCATTCCTTTCATAATGAGTCAATGAACTATTGTAATGATGAATCTTGAATCGATAGGCCAATGGCATTCCTTTCATGAGGATTCAATGAGCTATCCTAATAATGTACCTTGAATCGATAGGCCAATGACATTCCTTTCATGTGTGTAATAATGTGCCTTAAGTCGATAGGCCAATGTCATTCCTCTTATGTATAATATTGTTAATGAGAATGAACTACTCTATAGGAATTTAAAGCTTAGCACCGAGTAGATATGGTAAGGTGGAAGCTCTCCCCACGTTAGGTCGGGTTTCAATGAACACCTTTCTTATCCTATAACTATGTGCCCACATAGGTTTTTAGCTAGTGGATCCACCTAAGCTAAATTACCGATTCTACCTTAGGAAAGTAGACCAATCCTTATGGTGTGGGAGACACTGGATTCCATGATTTGCTCACATGGTCTATGTCGGTTAATGCTTATTCCCATCATGTGAGTTATGTGCTATGATTACTGAAAAGGTTCTATGAAGTATGGGTGGTAGTAGGGATGTCATTCATGCATTGCACGAGTAGGCTTTGAGAGAGCTATGGTGTGTTTCTCTAATGTCATAATGTTTAATGAAATGAAGGTGCTCATAATGAAGCTAATGAGAATGTTGACTTAAAGGCTATGATGAATGCTTAATGTCAAACCAAAAACTTGAACAGTAAAATCAATACTCATGAGATAGCTATTATCTACCGTGTTTACTATAGACTTATGAAAACTACCCTTGCACCAAAAGCTTATAATGAAAGCATAAAAGGTGAAACTATGCTTATAGAAGCCAACCATGAACATAGTTCTATTTTCGTTCCCCGTTTACTACAATGGAAAGATATACTTTCTAACAATGATTGGCGTTTTGATAATATCACTCAACCTTTTGCATCTCATTTTGAAAGATCTCAGATTGAAAGAGTAATTCAATTCCCCGATGGGTCAATAAAACTCAAATTTTTTGACAATACTATTAGGAGATCTTCATCTAATTGAAGGTCATCCTGGTCCGCCTCTACTTCGTATCCCTAGAGATCCGTTCACAGACCACCTTCTTTTTCAAAAACCCCGAATGAGGAAAAAGCCTTCTTATCCACTTTTTTGAAGAAGAAGGTGGTCTGTGAATGGATCTCGAGGGATACGAAGTAGAGGCGGACCAGGACGACCTTCAATTAGATAAAGATCTCCTAATAGTATTGTCAAGAAATTTGAGTTCTATTGACCCATCGGGGAATTGAATGAATCTTTCAATCTGAGATCTTTCAGAATGAGACGCAAAAGGTTGAGTGATATTATCAAAACGCCAATCATTGTTAGAAAATATATCTTTCCATTGTAGTAGATAGGGAATGAAAATAGAACTATGTTCATGGTTGGCTTCCATAAGCATAGTTTCACCTTTTATGCTTTCATTATAAGCTTTTGGTGCAAGGGTAGTTTTCATAAGTCTATAGTAAACACGGTAGATAATAGCTATCTCACGAGTATTGATTTTACTGTTCAAGTTTTTGGTTTTGACATTGAGGGTCAAAGAATCCATGACATTTGGATCATTAATGTCCAAAGAAAAGTTAGGATAACAATTAAAGTAAACTGGCCCATCAGCTAGGTTACTTTGCAAAACTCCTAACAAAGAATCATCAAAATTTAAAAACCTGCCATCTCGAAGGATGACACAAACAGGAATATCAAGTCCCTTTTTAAATAAAGTTTTAACAGCAACTTGTACTAAACCAATATGCAAATAATTAAAGATAGATTTATAATGATTTATATCACTTTCTTTAAGTAAACGAATAACTTCTAGAGAGTTATTAATAGCAATAGTAGATTCACAAGTCTTAATAAATGTGAATGTTTCTTGTCTATGATTATTGACTAAAGATGAGAATGAAGAATGGTAAGTATGTTATGGTGGCCTCAAAGTGGTACTTAGTATGAATGGTATTATGGGATGTCATTCATACATTGCATAAGTATAACTTAGGGTTACTTTCATGATGGTTCTATTATGTTCTAATGACTTACATGATGAATATTCTTATGTCTTGTGTGTTTATACTAAAGTTCATAATGCTTCTCAAACTTGACATGTAGCATCGTTTTCAACCAAAATGTCTTTCTTAGCATGATTTTTGCATGGCTATCATACTTAGTACATATTTGTGCTAACCCATATTTCTTCTACATTTTTATAAAGTATAGGTTCCGGATCTTAAGGTGACTTCTAGTGTTCAAAGCTTTGATTGATTCTCTCCAAATCTAGTGGTGAGTCCTCATGGTTCGAGGACGAGAGTTGTTCCTTTTTAGTTTCTTTTATGTCATTTTACATTTCGAACTATGTTGAAGGGCTATGACCCTATCTTTGATTCAAGTTGTATTAAATAGCCATGTGAGACAATGTTAGACTTCCAGTGTTGTTTTTAAGTAAAGACTTCGATTGTATGGATAAATATTTTTTAAATTCCGTACCATTTTTCTTATGTCGTATGTTATGAATGCTATGAGTCTTGCATGAGGATCTTTGGAGTTTTGTACGCCGTGTTACGTCCCAGGTGTAGGTTCGGGTCGTAATAAATAGCCCATGGATCAGGCACCCCAAAGCACCCAAAAATATTTTCTGGAAAATACTTTATGAGGACCTCCGTAAGTAAAGGAATCATTACGTATATTCACACCATTTTTTAACACATATTTTCGCATTTAATGGCAATTCTTTAGAAATTACCCAAATTTCTCGATTTTTCATGTATTAATCCATGGATCTGGCACTTCGAAGCATCCAAAAGAGTCTTTAGAAAGTATTATGAGGACCTTTGTAATAAGTTGAGAAACTATCAAATATACTCATGCCATTTTTAATACATATTTTTGCATTTACAAGCCATTTTCTAGGAACTTCCTAATTTTCTCCTTTTTTGTGTGTGTATCTAGCCCATGGATCTGGTACCCAGACTGTAACACCCCTAAATGCTAACAAGAGTCGTATATCGATTTACCGTCGTTAAACTACTTCAATATGTTTTATTTTCATTTTGGGAACTTGAAATTTTTAGGATAATTGCTAGCTTGTTTAGCATAGATTGGATCGTAATTTATGGGATTGTATTGGGGTATTTATGTAATAATCTAATTAGAATTATGTATACTTTTAAAAGGAGGTGAAGGATATATAAATATAGGTGTATATGTATGCATTTTGGGCAGCACACAACACTATTTTGGACAGCCTTGAGGGACAGGTGTCCAAGTGATAAATATTACTTTGTGTGGCTATATATTTTAACACTTCTCTAGTGAATTTCGTGGCTCTTGAAGACTTGAAACCTTAGAACCTTTATTAACCTTTTTTTCATCAAAATAACAAGAAAAAAACTTGGTTCTTTTGGCTGGAATTCGAGACACACATTGCTTTGTTGGTAAGTGGCTGAAATCTGTTTCTAAGCTGGGTAGTGGTTGGTAATTGGTGTATATCTCGTTCTCTAGAGCTTAGTTTACTGTGAATAAATGTGATTTGGAAAGCTAATTCATATATCTACAACTCTTATGTTTATGTGAAAGTCTAATTTAGCTGTTATGGATTTAAAATATGGGATGCAACACAGGACAAGTTTTGTCTAGATTTTGGATTTAGATATCCGGTATGAATAATTGTTAGTGTATTGATGATATCATTTTGTGCCAAATGTATTTTTCGGTGATTCTTGTTGTGTTGCAAGCTTAAGATATTTATCTACATCTTCCATGAAGGTTATAAAGTCTAATTTAGCTGTTAGGGATTTGAAATATGGGACGCAACACAGGACAAGTTCTGTCCAGATTTCGGATTTACAAATCCAGTATGAACCACTGTTAGTGTATTGATGATATCATTTTGTACAAAATGTAATTTTCAGTGATTCTTGTTGCGTTGAAATCTTAAGAGATGTATCTACATCTTTCATGAAGGTTACAAAGTCTAGTTTCGTTGTTTTCCTGTTCAAATCTAAGTTACAACATTAGACTGGCCAGAATCACTGTTTTGGGAGCATAGTTGTATCTGTGCAGGCTGAGCTTACTTGTGATGATAATCCTGTTTTATTTCGATATTATTGAGATATTAGGAATTAAAGAAGTTATTTAATTGCATTTTTAATGTTGTATATACTTGTGAACAAGTTGAGGACCTTGATACGTTGGGTGGTCTACGGTTTGAACTCGCGGAATTTTGTTGGACTGTTGCTACACTAAAGTATTGAGGTTTGTGTATAAACTTGTACTTGCACTCTTTTAACTGCTGGTATAGCTGAAAGTTGATCTTGATACCTTGGTTACCTCTTGTCGCTTTGCATTGTCGTGTTGGTATGCTGCTTGTGTAACTCGCCCACTTGTACGGATTGTTTGATCACTTGGCACTCTTATTGGGACCTTGTCCTTCTTGTGGCTATGACTTTGTCACTCTTGACATGCCTCTTGATTCGGATCATATGCCATCTTGATTCTGGATTTGTAGTCCGTCTTAAAAATGGAAGTTGTCCATTTTAAGTATGAACTAGAAAGCCATTTTTATTATGGTTCTTGGTTCTCTTGACTATTGGGCTGTGACCCTTCTTGATATAGGGCATTAGCCCTTCTTGATACTTGCTTGTGCAGGGTGTGACGATATGAGGTATATATGGGGCGATCCTTGTTATTGAATCTCTTGGAAAATTATGCTATGAGAGTTCTTGACATTTGTATCTTTGAATATCGAACTTGATACTCGTTATATATTGTTACTTTGATTTATTTATTATGTTTCAAGTATCTACTCATTGACTTGAAAAAGGTAGTTTGGTAAATTTTGAGGGACTCCGAACCTATAATTTTTACACCACTAAGCTATATGCTTAGCGATAGTTGTTTCTATCGTAGGGAATGATCGAGAGGAGGCATGAAGCTAGCCATTGGAGATGGAAATTTTGAGAACTTTAAAGAAGATCACATTTGCATATAGGCATCTATATTTTGTATAAATTTTGGTACTTATACACGATTTATGTGATGTATATTTGCATGAAATTTTGAGGGCTATCCGTATCATGTCCATGGGCTGTAATCTAAGAATGGCTACATGTTTGGTTTATTTGGGGTGTGTAAACCCCAGTTTTGTAATATGTTACATTTCCTACTTGTTTGGAATGATCATATGAAGCATGAACCCAACTAGTTTGGGTACTCGGAAGTTGATAATATTTTTTTATTATCATTATTTACTTGCACGAGGACAATATATACATAAAAATATATCGTGATTTATTTGCATATGCTAATTGGAAAGGGTCGTTACACAGACCACCCAATTTTTTTCCTGAAAAAACTGTATGAGGACCTCTGTAATGAGTTAGGGAATTATCACGTATTCTCAAACCATTATAATGCATATATTTACGTTTACATGCCATTTTTTAGGAATTACCATAATTTCTCGGTTTTTCATATGTATTAGCCGATGGATCTGGCTGCCTGAAGAACCCAAAACTTTTTCCTGAAAAAACTTTATGAGGATCTCCATCATGAATAAAGGAGCCATCACATATACTCACACCATTTTTAACCCATATTTTTACATTTACATGAAATTTTAGGAGTTACCCAAATTTTAGGAAATTTTTGAGGACCTTTATAATGAGTTGGGTAGCCATCATGTATACTCACACCATTTTTTAACACCTATTTATGCATTTACTTGGCATTTTTTAGGAATTTCCGAATTCCTCAGTTATTCGTTTGTATTAGCCTGTGGATCTAGCGCCACAGAGCACCCAAAATGTTTTTCATTAAAAACTTTTAGAGTAACTCCGTAATGAGTTGGGGAACCATCACATATATTCACACAATTTTAACACATATTTTCGTATTTACAATCCATTTGTTTAGGAATTACCCAAATTTCTCTATTTTTTGTGTGTATTAGTGTCATGACCCAAGCCTACACCTTGGACGTGGCCAGCACTCGAGAACTATTGTTGGCCCACAAGTGAACCCTCGTCTTTACTGACTACAAGCGGAAGACTAACTCATGCATACACAAGCATCAAACTGAAAGAAATGCTAAATCAAAATGTAATAAATCACAAAACTCCCTGAATATACGGAGTATGAAACATAAGTTTTAGATAAAACATCTGAAACTGAAATACTCTTCAAAACTATCTATCTATGAAGAATCTACTTTATATAGACGAGTGTCGGGACAAGACCTACGACCACTCAAAATGCTACTAATACTAACAACTCATAAAACTGGAGTCCTCCGGAAGCAAGGAGACCTCACTAGAAGCTGATGAGCGGATGAAGTGATATTAACAGACTCTTGTTGAGGATCTTAAGAATCTGTATCTACATCATTAAAAGATGCATGTCGAATGACATCAGTACATTGAATGTACTAGTGTGTAATATAGATGAATAACAAATAACTGAATGAAAGGAGTGAAATAGATATAAATATATACTCAACTGAATCAATACATAAATATGAACTGAAAACCATTTAAGCTTTACAATAAAATATACAATGAAAGCAACATGAAAATACTATACTTTACTTGTGGGGAGTTTCTATAACCGACAACCATTACCATGAGCCTGGCAATAATACAACTTTTTGCCTCACGTTGCCAGGGCCGTCCTATACTTTGTCGGGGTATATGATGATATCGTGACTATAGATCCATCTAATTGGCCTTCTCAGAGGTAGTGAGGAGTCGCATGAAGAGTCAATGCTATCTTATCCTACGCTGGCTAAGTAGTTCTATGGGACTTTCAAATCATAAAAGACTCTAACCCAATTCGGTGCTCGATACTACTCCCAAAATAAGTGATATAACTTTATACTCAATGTTTAAAAACATATATTCATTGCAACTAATATTTTAATTCCTCACCTACTCTACGTCAAATCTACCAGATCAGATCTCAAAACTAACATCATCATCCTCATGTTGTCATTCTTTTTTTTATCATAAGACTCATCTCAAATTTAAGCTTAGTGTTTATTACTAAACACAATTATCAATACAATTTCTCACATACTATACTAGCTTATGAATACTAGATAAAATTAAGAAACATTCACCCACAAAGATCTCCTGACAAGTATGCAATCTTTATCTCTCAGTCTACCTATTTACAGATTACTGTCACATTCCATTTCACAACTTAATTACTATTTATCCATTTACTATACATCATTGCCTAATTAGTTCTATAACCCTCCGAATATCATGACTCTCCAAAAAAAAATCATATGTCTACTTTAGATCTATCACCTCATGAATACTCTACTCTTTTATTGAACACCTATACTTGGCCTTCACTAGCACAATGTTACATTAAAATAAACTTCCTTCTGATTAAATAATACTCTAACTCATCCATACTAGTAACTCTTAATCTACCTTCTATCGTGAAATCTACACAAACTCATCACTTCTTAGTCTACCCACACGGGGACAAAATCATCATTTATGACTTACTAGGTACATGGCTACAACTCACGTACTCTACTCACTAGGTATATGGTAGGTAGTTACCCTACTCCACAAATGGTTGTTGTTGCCTTAATTAGCTCTTAAGGAAACTCAAAATGTTGTACTCAATTTTTCTCCTCATAGCAATTATTATCCAAAGCTTCTTCCTCACTATCTTCGTGAGGATATATGTCTATCGCGGTGATGACCAAGGACTCGCAAGGAGGAGCTAGGATGATCGGTATAATCTAGGAGGCTACTTATCAAAACACCATTAGTTAATTCTATAGTTCAGAAGACCGCTAGCTTGCTTATATATCCATACATGAAAAATTACTGTTTAATTGAAATGTGATAGAATATGTGCGTCCATTATCAGTCAACGGACCAGGTCCCTTGACTCAGCAAAAACAGTAATAAAGAATAGACAATAGACAGAAAACACACAGGCAGTTTACGTGAAAACCTCCTTGCTCAACGGAATAAAACCACGACCTGTCACACAGGATTTTCAACTATTTTCACTAATCTCTTCAAGCAAAAGTGAAACACATATACAAAACCAAATGAGATTAAGCTATTAATCTCAAAGCTAAGTAATAACTTTATTACTTACTTAGCCTAAGCAAATACCACACTGCCCACTAAGCTATCAAACCTAGATAACTTAGACTTCAGCTAAGCAGATACCACATTGCCCACTAAATCAACTAGCTCCTAGATGACTTAGAATTCAACTAAGCAGATAAAACACTGCCCACTAAATCAGTTAACTCTAACCGATTTAGACTTTTACAAATCGAACAAAGATATGAATCCTTTATAGATTAAGAACAAATTTACAATGAAAGAACATAAGATATAATCCTAAGACAACTTGACAGCTTGCAGCTCTATCAGGTCTCTGTTGCTCTTGAGGATGATTCTTCAACGAGATGGTCTTTGCATGTATACTTGAGAATTTTCAAGATGTAAAAGCTAAGGTTGTGTATAATGGACATAACCTTTATGAAGAATAGACACAACCTTCGAGGCCATGCCATTGGCCGAGGTTTCTGCCACAGTTGGAGACTGTGCACCAACCAATTGTACTTTTTATGGCCTGGCATTTATGTGTACATTAACACAAGGATCATGTCTCTTTACAAGGTCCCATGGTTTGTCAAATCATAAAAACTGCAAATAACATTTTCCCCCTTTTTGATGATGACAAACTCCACACAAATGCCTTTATTTTGATTCCCCCTGTCAACCTTGCCACTTGTTCATTTCCCCTATCAATATGCCTTGCCCAACCTAAGCAACCAACATTTTCCCCCCTTTTGGCATCATAAAAAAGAAACGCAGTAAACCAGCATCACAAGTAAGTTTGCAAGGTAAAATCATAGCCAAGGGAAACACAGACATGTTAAAAAGAACAAGATTAAAACAAGGATTAATCACAACAAAATAGGAACCAACTTCATTGCACAAAAGTTAACATTCAATACATTAGAGTTAAACTGATAATGAGAACCCCGGACACTGTCCACACAAAAGAAAGACACAGGAAGGGAAAGGGAAGGACTATGTAGATAGAGGATGATGGGAGAGAGACTTGATAACAAGAGTGAGTCTAGTATTTGCTGCATCATTATCTTTGATCAGTTTCTCTTGGAGAGCAGTATTCAGAGTCAAAAGGGAAGCATTCTATAGCCTTAACTCTTTAACTGCCTCAGTACCAGGTCCCTTAGTCTGTGCTTTGAGCAATTGAGCCTTTAATACGGCAATCTCTGCATCTTTGTTGCTCACACGCACAACCATCTCCTCCAATTCGTGTTTTAATTGATTTTGTTCCATTACCAACTAAGATATCTTGCTCAATAGGTCTTCTCTCCATTCAATGCACTCACATTCGACCAAAGTATTCAGAGAGAAGGACTATTTGGTAGTTCCAATAGTACCTAGTCCCACTGAAATGTTCTGATGTTTAAACACTTTGGTGAGAAAGTACGCGTAATCCATGCCATGTTTGCCCTTATGTTCAATTACGATTTTATACATATGCTCCAACTTAGGGCTGGGAGATTGAAGGTTTCAATTTTTCAGAGTGATTCCATTACAAACAAGTCAGTCGCAGATGCCACCGTGCATTTCTCAGTTCGAGGAAGAAGTACCTTATTGACAAACTCGAACAGTAGTTGGTACTCTCCCTTCAGGAGCTTTTTTTGAACACCCGTCTGGTGCATGTCAGGAAGTGCGGAACATTCTTTCACAAACTACTTGGTGCACACTTTCCCATAACGGATCTAATCCTCTCTCTGGGTACCCCTAGTATTTTTCCCAGCAGTTCTTCATCCAGATGTAGACTTTTGTTTCCTACCTAGGTGTTGAGGCTGCTATCCTCTACAAACTCTACATTATAGTAGAACTCTCGAACTTGCTCTTCATGTAGAACGGGAGATTTGGTCATGAACAAGTGAGTCTATGATTGAATCTCCATAAGATCAGCCAAAGAGTCTTTACCTAGCTTGGTAAGGATTTCAGTATCAAACCCCTTTCCTCTTAAAACCTTCTGTAGGTGTAGATTATCAACAATTTTTTATTTGCTCACTTCTTTGTCATTCTTATTTCATTTGGTACATGGTCCCTATTCAGAGTTTTGCTTGAGAACAGGGGAAGTTTCTCTCTTCCTCTTTGATGGTTCCCTCTTCTTTTGTGAATCATTTCCCTTTCCTTTTGTAGGGTCAGCCTTCTTGACCGTAGATGTTCTAGATTTCCCTTTGCCCATTTTCTTCACTTGTTTCCCTTTTCTCTTTTAAGTAGCCGCTAAGGGAGTGTCTTCATCCACAGACTTATTTTTAGAGGCTTTGATAGAGGCATCCACCACATCATGAGTAGGCAACTCAAATACCACATTACCAAACCTTCTTCTCCTTCGATTCTCAGCCGTAGTTGTTTCACTTGACTTTATAGCATCACCCATGAGTTTTTGGGAGATTGCTCTAGTAAAGGGCCTCATTTTTGGAGTTTCTTCTATGACCTTTTCTTTTCCCTTTGTGGAGATAGGGACCATTCTCATTTGCAATGCCCACATAAGAGGAACGTTGTCCTCGTCAGTATCACTTTAATCAGTAAAAGGATGGAGACCAACCTCAGGTGTTTGGTTGAAGACTGGTTCAGTATCTCCAAGCATTCCCTTTACAAAACTACCTCCTTCTTTATTTGCAAAATTACCTCTTGCTTCATGTATCAGCCCTTGTCTCATATACGCCAGACTTTCGATAACTATGCTTTCACTGGCTGCCAGAATGTTTGACCCTGAAGACTTACTCAGTGGAAGATCTCCTTCGATCAAATGGTCAGATAATATAGTTGAAAGGGACCAGGTTGATAAGAGGCTGTAGGGTTGTTGAGGTCTATGGGAGACTGGAGAGTAAGAGGACTGGCTTCAGTAGTGTTGACTGGAGAGATAGTCAACACTTTTGAAGGAAGGGGAACAGAGGATGATGTATAGAATGTAACTGGATCTATTTCATTTGGGGAGTACAATGTTTTCTTTGAAGAAGACGGTGACTGAGACATGTTAGAGATAGGCGGAGAAATAGTACTGGAGAGAGAAATATTAGGGTTTTTGCAGAGGACTTTGAGAGAGAAGAGTTTGAAAGGTGAAAAGATGAAATTGAGGGAACAGATATAAAACGAAAATGAAACTATGTGTCAGGTCCTAGAGTAGATGCGTTGCTTGGACTTGAAGCAATGGGACAACGGTCAGAAAGCTGATGACTGACACGTGGAGATCTCAACGATTCTCATTTAATAGTTTAAGCAAAATGTAGAGAGTGTTAACTTTTAGACAGGACTAGGTCCCTATTTGCAGGTGAATTTTGATTCCTGAATGGTTCTAACCATTATTTGCTCATGTGATTTTCTATGAGTGTATACCTACAGCAGGTACATAGTTGATCTTAGTTAAACAAAGCATTACAAGTAATGGGGATACTTGCCCTTCTGATCATAGCCAATGGAAGATTGGATGCCTTTGGATAGGTTTAGCTCAATATATGTTCATCATCCCCAACTTCAACCTTTTACACTTAAATTGATCCTTACTGAGGACCTTTGTGAAAATGTCTGCAATTTGATCTTCAGTACTGCATGCTGATGTTCCCTTTCTCAATATTGTCTCTCAAGAAATGATGCCTGACATCAATGTGCTTTGTTCTCTTGGGACTGGATTCTTTCCCATGTTGACTGCACTAGTATTGTCACACATGAGAGGAACGGTATGAATAAGTACTCCAAAATCCTCAAGTTACTGCTTGATCCATAGTAGTTGAGCACAACATGATGCAACAACTACATATTCAGCTTTAGCCGTAGAGAGAGCCACTTAATTTTGTTTCTTGGTTCCCAAACAGATGAGTGAGGACCCAAGGAAATGTGCTTTTCTGGAAGTGCTCTTCCTGTCCACCTAATACCCTGCAAAATCAACATCTGCATACCCTACCAGATCAAAGGAGTCCCTTATTGGATATAAAAGGACCAGATCCGCTATCTTCTTTAGATACCTCAGAATTCGCTTAGCTGCTTTCAGATGCGACTCTTTGGGACATGCTTGAAACCTTGCACAGATGCCTACACTGAAGACAATGTCAGGTTTACTTGTTGTTAAATACAACAGTGATCCAATAATACCTCTGTACATGGTTTGATTCACCAAAGCATCAGACTCGTCTGCTCCCATCTTTGAGTTTGTACCCATGGGGGTGTCAATAGGCTTAGAGTCAACCATATGAATCTTTATTAGCAACTCCTTTATGTACTTCTCTTGATAGATTGAGGTTTGCTTGATCTGCAGTCCTAAGAAGAAATTAACTCTCCCGTCATGCTCATTTCGAATTCATTCCCCATCAAAGTAGCTAATTCTTCACACAAAGATCCAGAGGTGGCTCCAAAAATAATATCATCCACATACACTTGGATGATGAGCAGTTCCTTTTCTCTTTTCTTTAGAAACAAAGTGTTGTCTATCTTGCCCTTCTTGAATCCATTCTTCAGAAGAAATCTGGACAGCCACTCATACCAAGCTCTAGGAGCTTGTTTCAATCGATTCAGGGCCTTATTGAGTTTAAATACATGATTTGGGCAGTCAGTATCCTCAAAGCCAGGTGGCTGTTTCACATACACTTTCCCTTCAGGTCTCCATTCAAAAAGGCACTTTTGACATCCATTTGGAAGAGCTTGGATCCCATGAAGGCTGAAAAGGCAATAAGGATTCTGATAGCCTCCATTCTAGCGACAGGGGCAAAATTTTCGTTATAGTCGATGCCTTCCTTTTGATTATAGCCCTGAACAACCAGTCTTGACTTGTTCCTTGTGATAACTCTTTTTTAATGAAGCTTGTTTCTGAATACCCACCTGGTCCCTATAATGGTTTTGTCTGCAGGTCTAGGAACTAGGTGCCACACTTTGCTCTGCTCAAACTGATGGAGTTCCTCTTGCATGAAGTTGATCCAGTCAGCATCTCTTAAGGCCTCCTTCACATTTTTGGGCTCAATAGTTAATATGAATGCTGAAAATACAACCAGATTTCTAGTCTTGGATTTGGTTTGCATTCCAGAATTCAGTGGTGAAATGAGATTATCAAGAGGATGAGACGTAGATGCTTCCATCCTATTTTAGAGCTCAGAGGTTGAGGTTGATCCGTTTGTTCTTCTTTATCTTCAGAATCATCATTCTCAGATTGAGGTGATTCCTCCTGATCTGCATTGTTGGATAGACCAGGTCCCTTAGAGGACTTGTCAGCTTCATTAACCTTCTTTGATTGACCGAAGTCATCACCATCAGGGTTTTGACTTCCTTCATCTAGAGGACCATTAAGTTCATCTCTCTAAATTTTAAACAACTCCTCAAGATCATCATCATCCTTCAGTTCAAGATTCTTCAAATCACCACTTTCGTCAAAAACCACATGAATATTTTCCTCAATGCATAATGTTCTTTTATTAAAGACTCTATAAGCTTTGCTGGAAGATGAGTACCCTATGAACACACCTTCATCACTTCTAGGATCAAACTTTCCCAGATAATCCTTGCCATTGTTTAGCACAAAACACTTACAACCAAAAGCCCTCAAATAATTCAATTTTTGCCTCTTGTTGTTGAGCAACTCATATGGTGTTTTGTTCAGTAGAGACCTGATCAAACACATGTTAGTCACATAGCATGCAGTGTTAACTGCTTCAGCCCAGAAGTTCTGAGGAAGATTTGACTCTATGAGCATGGTTCTGGCAATATCTACCAGAGTTCTGTTCTTCATTTCAACAACTCCATTTTGTTGAGGTGTTCTAGGTGCTGAGAAGTTGTGATGAATACCATTTTCTGCACTGAAGGTATCAAGCCTTCCATTCTCAAACTCAGCTCCATGATTAGACCTGATCCCTGCAATCTTGCAGTTAAGCTTTATTTGAATCATTTTAAAGAATAACATCAGCACATCAGTTGTCTCTCATTTGGACTTGAGGAACATAGTCTAAGTGAATCTTGAGTAGTCATCCATAATCACCAGGATGTACTTCTTTCTGCCTCTACTTTGGATTTTCACAGGCCCACATAGATCCATGTGAATTAACTTAAGAGATCTTATCGAGCTTACTTGATTCTTTGGCTTGAATGAAGATCTGGTCTGTTTCCCTTTGATTTATGCATCACATACTTTGTTGTCACTGAACTTTAGTTTTGGTTAGCCACGAACCAGGTCCTTAGAGACAAGTTTGTTCAGTAAAGAAGAGCTCACATGACCTAGCCTCCTATGCCATAAGTTGGCATTTTCACTTTGAGCATTGAGGTATGTCAAATCGTCTCCTTGAGCAGTATTCAGTTTGCTACATACATATTCTTCCGCCTTCTGGCTGTTAGGATCACATCATTTGTTGACAAGCTGGTAACAATGCATTTTTCTGATAGAAATTTGACCTCGTTTCCCTTGTAACAAATATCGAAAACACTAAGAAGACTATATTTTAATCCACTCACATAATATACATTTTCAATAGAATGTTCAAGTGACTTCCCAATTCTGCCAACTCCCAGAATATACCCCTTCTTTCCATCACTAAAAGAGACGCCTCCACCTTGAAATGTCTTGAGTGTAAGAAAGTTTTCAGTCTTTCCAGTCATGTGCTTCGAGCATCCACTGTCCATAAACCAACATTGACTGTTGCTTCCTTCACTCCCCTTTAACAAGGATCACTTGTTAGACTTGGGAACCCATTTTAATCTGAGTTCCCAATAAGATGATAAGGGAGTAATAAGAGTGATTTTTGCCCAATGAGGCAAGTTAGTCCTTTTCCTGTTTGAGGACTTAGGAATGGGAGCGGGTCCCCTTTTTGTGCTATTTTTTGTCTAGAATAGACTGAAAATTTTTCTTGTGAGGCTTTCCAGGCAGGGCAATCCTTTTTAAGGTGACCATTGCGACCACAGTGAAGACATAATATATTATCTGACACAGACACATATTTACTGTGTGGATTGTAGGGAGGACTAATGTTCAAGCTACATAACCCCTTCCTATTGTAGTTACTTTGACTGGTGATGTTAGAAAGTAGCTTGGTGGAGCTAGTCCATTTTAGAGAATTTTTTAGTTCTTCTCTAAGACGGACCAGGTCCCTCTCCATCTGATCATTCCTTTCTAAGGCTAGAGCAAGTTTGGTCCCAACAGTGTTCAAACAGACTTCTAGCTTTATTTGCAAGCTAGTGGCCTCCCCTTTTATTTTTCCAGATTTCTCATTCATTATGCTCAATTGTTCCTTGAGTTCTAGATTTTCAGTTTCTAAAACTGTCAATTGTTTCTCGATAAAAGACATTTGGACAGTCAAGACTGTCTTTTCTTTACTAAACTTATCTAGACTGTTGTTCATAGAGTCTTTTTCAGCAGTTAACTCAATAACAACATTGAGCAGGACAGCAACTAGATTTCTTAACCTTCTAACAGAATAAGTATTCAAGTTTTGTTTAAGGTCAAGGAGAGTCACCTTTTCTTCGTCTTCCTCTCCATCTGATTTTGCCATGAGGGCGAACAGGCTATTAAACACGTTCTCATCATTTTTAACAACCAACATAGATGCATAATTTGGACATTCTGATTCTCCTGACTCACTTGAAGAATCCCCCCAGACAGCAAAAGCTTTCTTCACAACATAATCAGATGCAATTTTTCTTGCATTTCTCTCGGGTACCAGGTCCCTTCTTTTATCTTTTTCACCTCTAGGTCTTTGATACTCTTTGGTTTCAGCTTTGAGCATCGGACAATCTCTCATGAAGTGTCCCGCCTTACCACACTTGTGACATAAGTCACTTGCATTTGCAGCACGGAGAGGGTTCCCTCATTTTCGAAAACATCCATGCTTTCTCACAATTTTTTGAAATCTCTTGGTGAGATAAGTCATGTCTTCCTCTTCACTGGAGATTTCACCTAGTGAGATATTGAGAGCTAGAGACTTTTCTTTCTTTACCTTCTTTTATGAAGTGTCTTGGTTTCTATTCATTTCATGAGTCTGAAGGTTACCAATCAGAGCATCCATCGTCAGAACCTTCAGGTCCTTTGCTTCAGTAATGGCATCCACTTTGCTTGCCCATGACTTGGGAAGGACTCAAAGAATCTTCCTGACCTGCTTACTGGAATGAATGATTCTCCCAAATATCGTAGCTCGTTGGTTATGGAGGAGAATCTTGTATGCATGTCATGAATAGTTTCTCCCTCCTTCATTGTGAAGTTCTCATATTGGGTGTGTTGACACCCAATTTTGACCCTCCACAATATAAATTAATCATCAAGCTTCTTTGATTTCTAACGATATAAAATAATTATCTTTATAATATTTCAAAAAATAGTGAAAGTTATTGTTTGTCATTTCTAAATAATGTATATGATTTAAATAACTATGTATATAATTTGTATATTTATAAATATTCGAAATTCGTCTAAAATAACTTTAGCTTTAGTTAGATATTTTGTCAATTACCTTGGTTTAAGTAATAGTTTATATTAATTAATTTATAATTAAATTAATTATTTTATTTCGTTAAGATTAAGAAGCTCGATAATTAATTAATGTTAATTCATCTAAATTAAATCCAATATTTTAAAAGAATTCAACCCCTTTCCTATTTGAGCCATTTTTCCAAATGGCCCACAAACCCATTCTAGCGCATTCCCACATACAATACAACAAACAACAACAATTCCAAACAGCAAAACCCGCACCCGACCCACTTTTTTTTTTACAGTAGCATACAACAATTCCAGACAATCCCCACACATACATACAGTAGCCAGAAACCGACCCCCACCCCTGCGTCTTCTTCTTCCTTCACAAAACTAAACGACCCCACCTCGCTCGTCTTCTTCACGTGACAAGAGCAAATCACCCCGCAGAACCCACACCCTGCAACCAACCACCCTCACTTCCCTTTCCCCCATTTCAAGGGATTTTCAAAGGGACTGAGGGATTTCATTTGGGAATGGGAAATCCGACCGTTTTCCCTTTAAATCGATCTAAAATTCCCTCTTTATAAAGATCTTTCTTCTTGGGGGCGGGGAGAGGCAGAAAAAAAAGGGGTTTAGAGTTTAGTCCTAAGACATTAGTCGTTTATACTTAAGAAATTTCAAGTCGATTTTCTAATTCTAAGTTCCAAGAAAGGTTGCATTAAAAGATTCAAATTTCCTAGTCTGTTGTTCCAGTCTAAATCAGTGTGAGAAGTGGCTGACCTTTTCGGTCGTTTTGTCTCAGTCGCTGCTCCAAGAAAGGTAATCTCGCTCCCTCTTACCGTCTATTTCGATATGGTGCGTTGTATGTCCAAGCTTTGGTATATGCTCTGCTGCTAAATATTGGGTTCCTTGTTTGTGGTTTTCTTAGTATCGTTTCTTAGGAATCCTTGGGTTATAAGCATGAATGATGCTTTGGTAGAATTCCTTCGATATTATATGTTGGTCGTTATACTCACTAGGCCAATTTTGTATCTATATAATTAGTAGAATCTTTGTTTTGCCCTGTTTAAAATGGTTTAAACTCATTTGGCCTTAACTACGAGTGTATCGGTTAAGTCGTTTTGGATCATTTGTCGTTCGGTTTAGCTTTCATTGTTATGATGAGATTGTGACCATCTTCTTGGTCGTTTGCATTGGTGTTTTCCCTGTTGTGATTGTTTCTTGTTAATAATGGTTTAAGTTCGCTTAGTAGATATATCTAGCCTCCGTTTTCGATTAGCTTGAGTGGCATATGTCTCTTTGTATTTCAGCTCATGGCGGGATGCTTATGACTTTATCATTGTAATGCGACGATTTAACTAAAGTCCTTCTTATGTTACAAAGAATAGCCCTCTTCATCTTTGTTTAAAATCTAAAAATATCTTTTCTAAAATTTAAGTTGTTGTTTGCCTTAGTTTTACTCAAGTGTTAATGTGCAATAGTGCTATGAACATTGTTTTATATTATGCCATTGTTTAACATTGGTTACCCACTTTAGTTATTTAATTTCTTCCTTTGCTTACAACGAGTTAGTTGGCTGCTGCCTCAAATGTGGGTCTCTTTAGTATAACAAAACTTGTAGTTTTAAAAATCCCCCATAGATATATAGTGCCGTTGGATATATAAGGTAATGTTAGTTGAATGTGTGGCATGTCTCTTTACGCATTTATTGGGTTGTGTTAGTTATGGCTTATAGGTTTTATCATCACATATGCACACAAGCACATGCCCCCCTTCCCTTTTGGAACTTCCTTGTACATGATTTCTCACTAGCTTGCTATTAGTTTTATGGCCTCTACCTTGTATTGAAATTTATGACATTTGGATCGCGATCCGGTCTCATAGTTGACTTGGGTGACATTTTAGCTCAAAAAATGTTTAAGTTTGCTTTCATTCTAATTAAGTTATGTCCTAATTGCTACCTATATCACATACTAATTTGTCTCTTTTCTTTTTTCGCATAAACCCCTCCCGAATCCATGATGGATTTGTCTACCTTGCATTTCGGAGTTGAGCCATAGAGGCTTGATCTCTGCCTTTTCTCCATCGAGTCGGCAACCATTTCATACGAGCTGGAAATCGAAATTACAGGCCCCAGAAAGTCTAAAAACGTGCAGTACGCAGCAGTATACATTAGTATACACCATGTATACACTGATATACTGCCCTAAAACGTGAAAATACAGTGCAGGGGCGAAATACAGGTGTTCGGGAGCGAGAGATACGTGAAAAGCATTGATATACATGCTGATATATATTGATATACAGCCAGTGTATACCAAAAAGGGGATTGGACAAAAGTCCAAAAAAATCCCAACGAAATAGGCCCAAAAGGCCCAAATTTAATTTCTCTCTCATTCTTTAATTATTTATTTGCAATTATTTATTATTTGTTCCTTAACTCTAATTGTAGAATTATTAACTAAATTAAATTCCCCAAAGACTAGTTATTTCCTTTGTGCCGGTTTAGTTTTAATATGTTCCAATATTTTAGTGGTCATTTATTTTTAGATAGGTTGGTCAGAATTTTTTTTTATTACTTAAAAATGATAATAATAATTTTTATATATATAGTCGTTTTTGCAAAAAGGGTTAGTCAATCAATTTAAAGAATGATTCCCACGCTCTAACTTATTGAATTAGTTTAAATTATTAGTCCAAAATAAATTAAGTAAATCCTAATAAATCTAGTTTTGTTAAAATTTTATTCACATACAATTTAATTTGATTGTTTCATTTTAGGTCCCTTCCTCTAAAAACTAAAAAAAAAAAAAAAGGAAATAAAAATGTGTCATTTATTTATTTTCTTAAAGTTAATCAACTATTGTGAATTGTTATTTCAGGTTAAATCATTTCTAAACAATTAGTCAAAAATGTTTTAGTCAAATCGCAGGTCAACCGCATGTTAGCGGGCACTTCGAATGCCTAAACCCTTCTCGAAGTGTAAATTGAACCCCGAACCTTCTTTTGGTATTTTCAAATGATTTTTTCTGTTTAAATCTTTGAAAATTATAAGTTTTCTTAATTTCTTTAAAAAATTAAGTGGCGACTCTTTTCTAAGTATTTTTCTAAAATTGTCTTATACTTAGAACATTTCAAAAAGTAATTTTTTCTACAGATAGGGAAATTACGACGCAACAGGGTGGTCAGCATATCCACCTTTGATTCTTTCACCTGCTCTATGCCCTCATGAGCTGTTTTCAGATAATCCCAGATTTCTTTTGCCGACTCACAAGTAGAGATACAGTTGTATTCTTCAGCACCTATACCACACACTAGCAACTTCTTAGCTTTATAACTTTTCTCGATCTTCTTTCTGTCCACCTCGTTGTACTGCTGGTGAGTCTTTGGAATGACTTTTGTAATTTCACCATCATTCACCTCGGTTATAGGGATGAAGGGTCCATCCAGCATAATAACCCATAACTCGTTGTCTTCAGCCATCAAATAGTCGTGCATCCTTGTTTTCCACCAGCTATAGAACTAGCCATTGAAACGAGATGGTCTTGTTGACTATTGTCCTTTTTCTAGGTTCAGTGGAGCAACCATCTTATTACAGGAATCTCTCTCTTAGTGTTAACCAGCTAGAGAGCACCTGTTTTGATACCAATTGATAGAATATATGCGTCCACTATCAGTCAACAGACTAGGTCCCTTGTCTCAGTAAGAACAGTAATACATAATAGACAATAGAGAGAAAACACACAGGCAGTTTACGTGGAAACCTCCTTGCTCAAGGGAGTAAAACCATGACCTGTCACACAGGATTTTCAACTGATTTCACTAATCTCTTCGAGCAAAAGTGAAACACAGATACAACACCAAATGAGATTAAGCTATTAATCTCAAATATAAGTAATAACTCTATCACTTACAGAGCCTAAGCAGATACCATACTGCCCACTAAGCTACCAACCCTAGATAACTTAGACTTCAGCTAAGAAGCTACCATATTGCCTACTAAATCAACTAGCTCCTAGATGACTTAGAATTGAACTAAGTCGATACAACACTGCCCACTAATCAGTTAACTCTAACAGATTTAGACTTTTACAAACCGAACAAAGATCTGAATCCTTTATAGATTAGGAACAGATTTACAATGAAAGCACAAAAGATATAATCCTAAGACAACTAGATAGCTTGCAGCTCTATCAGGTCTCTGTTGCTCTTGAGGATGATTCTTCAGCGAGATGGTCTCTGTGTGTATACTTGAGAATTTTCAAGATACAAAAACTAAGGTTGTGTCTATTGGACATAACCTTTATGAAGAATAGACACAAGCTTCCAGGCTATCCCATTGGCTGAGGTTTCTGCCACAGTTGGAGACTGTGCACCAACCAATTGTACTTTTTACAGCCTGGCATTTGTGTGTACATTGACACAAGGATCAGGTCCCTTTACAAGGTCCCATGGTTTGTCAAATTGTCAAACATGCAAATAATATTAATGCTATAGAACTATATGAATAGAGAGTTTATCATGGTAGAATGCAAAACTACTATAACAAAAGATGATAAAATGCTATAGGACAATACAATATAAGTACCAAGCAACTATAGCCCAAGACGTAGATGGGTAGAAACTTTAGGAGAGGACATGTGAAATTAGATATTCAGCTCCCAATTATATTAGTTGTAGCTATTATATATAAATAAAATGATGTTTTACGTGAGGAAATAATTAACAAAAGTTTCATGAGCTACAGATTACATAAAGGAGTAGGCATTTCACAACTAAAACACCTTATTCATGCATTTTACCAAATAGGTAGTATGCAATCACAACCAAATGAAACAACACATTCATGCATTTAACAAAAAAGAGGTAGTATGCATTTCACAACACTTCCGAAAAAATGATATCTTGAATCAAACCACTCATTCCAACATAAAGATCATTCGTCTCATAGAAGTTCATCAACTAAAGTTGTACTTGGTGGGTAAAGCATAGAAATAGCATGAAAACACAACAACAAATAAGATTGAAAAAGTGACAAACAGGGGACAGAGGAAGACCACGTTACTGTTGGACAGTGATTTAAATGTCAACATTCAACTACTCTAGATTCAAACATGATCAACCTATAAAACTAAATCTAAAATCAAAACATTATAAATCTATTCAACCAAAGATAGAACTCGAGGGGGGGGGGGAGAATTGACCTAAAAAGAAAATTGAGGAAAAAACATATGAAGAGGGAAATTGAAGAAATCGAATCTAAAAAAAATTAAAGAGGAAGAAAGAAAAACAAAGAATTACCTCAAAGATGAAAGTGTTGTACTTGGAAAACCTTGAAAATGAAAATGCTAGAGGCAAAATACCTCTGCCTTCATCTTCTCTTCAATAAATGAGAGGACGAAGGAATTGATGAAGGTTGTGGAAGCACCTATGGATGGCACACACATAAAAGAGTTTCCCCGACAACCACGTGGAATTATTAGATGAAACTTGAAAGTAGAAGAACAAACTGAAATGACCAACTTATCCTCACTAAATAAAAGAATTGACCTTAAGCATCCATATTGATACCTTGAGCTTACCCACTCTTCTACTATAGTAGAAAATCAAGCAAAAAAGAAACTACAGTTTCTTTCTTTTGGTTAGATTCGATTTTTTTAATTTTTGGTTAACACCTTTATCCATAACCATCACTGCTAGTTATTATCATTAATTCATCATCAATTGTGTTATAAAATTTAAAAAATATTTATTTCTTGTAAAACTAAAGTAAAATTAAACAAGAAATATAGAAGATGAAAGCAATAGAAATAAGGAGACAAGAGATGAGAGTTTTTCTTATAATTCCAAGTCTTCAAGTGTGTACAATATGAACCTTTATGCCTCTATTAAAGGTTAGTCATAAACATGACATTAACATGAATATAATGGAGGAGGTTATGAAAGTGAAAGGTTACAAGAATAATGGTTATAAAGTTGGAGATTATGGAGGTTATGGTTATCTTCATAATGAAGAAAAGTAATGGAGATAATGGGTTAGAGTAACTCCTTGGTGTAATGGGCATCCACACTATAATATTTTATAACACTCCCCCTTGGATGCCCATATATAATGTGCCTCGTTTAAACCTGACTAGGAAAAAAACCCTGTGGGAAAAAAATCCTAGTGAAGGAAAAAGAGTACACATATCTTTTGATACGCTTTAAATGTTGCCTCGTTAAAAACCTTACCAGGAAAACCCGATTGAGATAAAACCATGGTTAAGGAAAAGAGTACAACGCGTATTTTTCTCCCCTGATAAAAACTTTACTTGATATCTCAGAGACGGTGCATTCCAATCTTATATCACAACTTCTCAAATATTGATGTTGGCAATCCTTAGTGAATAAGTTTACAAGCTTATGACTTGAATGAGTCTTTGAACATCAATCTCACCATTTTGTTGAAGATCATGTGTGAAAAAAACTTTTGGTGAAATATGTTTTGTCTAATCTCCTTTGATTGTATCCTCCCTTCAATTGAGCTATATATTATTTTCGTATATGGTCGCTGGAATATCCTTTTCAAAAGAAAATCACATATTTTTTGAATATGATAGATCATGATTCCAACCAAACACACTCCTGACTTAATTCATAAATCAATATTATTTCTGCATGATTTGAAGAAGTGGTTACTAATGTGATTCTTTGAATTTCCTAGATATTGTTGTGTCTCCATATGTAAATAATAGTCCATTTGAGATTGAGCTTTATGTAGATCAAATAAATATTCTACATCTACATAATCAAATCATTTATGACTCGAGGATTGATCATTTCAATTTTATTGAAGCTCGTCTTTTCTTCTGAAAGAAAACCACATATCTTCTATGTGTTGAGTCACTTGCTTTGTCAGTTTCTTGTCATAACTTGAATGATAATATGATAATCCTTTCACATAACTTTCATTATGTATATCAAATAATCTTCTAGCATTTTCATAACCAGGAATCTGTAAGTGCACCAATTGCACTAATACATGACATTTTAAATCATTTTCATGAGATCAAAAAGATTCTTTCTCTGTGTTAAGCAGTCTCAAAACCATTGGGTACTCAATGGAATTGCTTTAAGACCTTTAAATCCTCCAAGGATTTTCATATAACCTTCATTGTCTAGTTAGACATAATATTCATTCATTATGCATATTCAAGTATTTCATCTATTGCCAGACTGACACCAGCCTCATTGCATCCACCACTGGAGAATATATCTTCATATAATAATGTCAGGATATTTGCGAAAACCTTTTATGCCCCGAGGCACAAACCGCACTTTATACCTTACGGTTATACTTTCGCACAATGATTCATTTGTACCACACTGACATTATATTTTGATCCATGAACTATAAGATCAAAAACTGCACTTTTCTAAATGAAACAAAATATACTTGAATAGTGTCAATCATTTATCTGTCCACACTATATGACATATTCGAATTTAAGATCCTCGTAACCATTTATAGCATTGAGTGCTACTTCATATCAAAGATACCGTCGACAGTCATTTTTTATTCGATTCCAATACGACATAACTTATCGAGATCTCTTCATTTTTTATCATTTTCAGGTACCTGAACCTTTGCCAAGGTTTTATGAAGTGTTATGTCATAGTGCTCTTTCAAAACACTTGCCTCATTATCATGACAATTTTGATAATTTTCTCCTCTCCTTCCTCAAGGAGTTTTATGTTTGGAATCGATTTGTCTTTCACGCTTCTGGCGTACCATAGACTCTGTCCTTCAAGGACTATTTATTGGAGCATTTGCAGCTTAATTAAAATATTGAGTCAGCAAATACATCTGGCAAATTATTTGCAATATTTTGCAAATGAATTATTTCTTGAACTTCAAGTTCACATTTTTTTAACGATGATATAGATAATTCACACCACACATAATTTTCAATTGCTAAACATATCTCCCTCTAATGTAAGGAAATATAATATTTACCCCCAACCTCATTTAGGGGTCCATCTTTGTGTGTGGTGGAACAATAAAATCATATGTGCACACATCAAATTTTTAGATGGAAATTATTTGGTTCCTGACCCTGAACCAATTGTGATGGGAGAACCTTGTTGGCTTGATGCATACACATTAAATAAACTCATCTCATACCAAATTTTATTTTGAGAGATTTGTTCTCATAATCAATGGTTTAGCTATAATTGGAGGCAAATAATTTCTGCTAAACCAACCAGTATTATCAACATAATTTTGTAGTTTGGAACTGTGCTCTTAATTTAACAATTTGAGCACAAAACCTTACAAAAACTAATTTGTAAGTTGATACAACTGCACATGTGACCATACCATAGATGCATCTATTAAATCATAATAGTAAGCGGTCCACATGGTAGGTGAACGAACCCATATTTACCTTTTTATATGTTCCAAATAATTTCAGGGGATACAATCCCAACCTTAGCTAGTACAATGATCATTTTATCATGAGAACAAGCAACGCATGAGAATTCTTGAAGAATCTTTTATTTCTTCAACATATAACCACATGAATTCTCAATTCTTTTGCATCACATTTGAACCAAAATTGTCAACCGGTTATGCCAACTGATCTTTATTCTAGTAAACTTCTAGTTTACTTTTGCATGTGATTCCATCATCATGCCTATATTTGTATACAACAAACAAGAGAAAGGCGGGTAACCCTTTATGTAAATATTCATAACCCACTTTGATTGTAGTAATCTGAATATATTTAATCTTTCAATAATTTACAGTCTCAATATAATAATTTTTTTCAATCCCTCTGAAACATAAAAAGTTTCTTTTGAGACTTACTACAACCTCAATATTATGAACAATTTCATTCCTCCTGATAGTAACAAATTAGCCCTTTCGGAACACCATTCTTATGGTGACCGTCTCCTTCAAGGAGAAAATTATTATTGTCATGATTAAAATTATTACACGCAAGACTTATTTCTTAACAATCAATGACAAATTTGTGTTGCTACACAATAATATTTATTTTGGTCATGGCCACAATCTTTATAGGAAAGAATTACTTCTTTCTTTTGTCCTTCTATAATTTAACATACCCCAATATTTGTGTACTCAAAGTATATGACTAAATGACCATTTATGTCAAAATATTTCTTTTCAATCTCTCAAACCTCCCGTAGAGGTGAGATTTGACATTTATCCAACCATACATGAACATGTCCTTATCCATAAGTCAAATTTTCTTCAAGAAATGGACCATAACCATTTGTAATGCTCCATAAGTTTTATTAGAAACTCATTGTCATGCTTGGCATTATCAAATTTATGTGACTCACCTTAACATCACTTTAAGTGGTCAAATGTACCAAATGTACTACCACTTTGTATTCCTTTATTTTGATGGAGGATTTACAAAACTTTCAAATTTGGGTTGCACCAACAACAATGTGCCCAATAACTTCTCATGCCACTTTGATGGAAAAAAATTACCTTCACATTTGAAGGAGCATCTTAAGAAACAATATGTTCAATAACCTTTCATACCACTTTAATGGACAAATTACCTTCAAATTTGAAGGATCATCTTAAGAACCCATAATGTTCTTCCTTTTAATTACCACAATGATGACCATTAACATTTTACCACACTCATATTCATACATTCAACCACTTGTCATTTTTCAAACATATTATGCATTGCTACCACATTCACATAAGAGAATGGAGCAAATTAATTGAGCAAACTTCTTGATTTTCAGTCAAAAGTATACAATTTTATGTTAGTCATCATCATATCATCACTATAGTGCATTAGGACTTAAACTCAATGTCTTACCCATATAAAAACGTCTTTGGTCATAAATCAATGGGACTTGAACCCAACTTCTTATTATCATGGCGCACCGAGACTTTAACTCTGTGTCTTACCCACTTTGTGTGGTGAAACTTGAATTCACTGTCTTACCCTCAATCAATGTCTTGATAAACCAAATATGTTACCAAAGAAGTAATTATCGAAAATCATAAATATAATCTGAATTTGACTTACAGTACAAGAAAAATGAACAAAATCAATTAATTAGAACAACATGTTGGAATCATATAAAAGTCCCAAGTTAAAATAAATTAAAACTTTTGAACATTCCTTCTCAATATTGTTATGAAGATTAACATAATTTACTAACATTTTTAAAATAACCACAAAACAAACTTTATTAGTACAAATAATATATTAATAACTCAACAAGTAAATGTTTAGATAAAGAAAACTAAAGAGATGCAAAAGTAACCAATAATGATAATCCAATCAATATGTATATGCCACATAACTCAATAACTTATCTTTTAATAAAATAAGATCATAAAGAACAATTTCTTTACAAATTATTAACTTACAAAACTAATTTTATTTTTCAAACATATAAGTGATCAAATTAAAAGTTCGCTCAAAGTAAAATCACATTGCTGGACTCATATTATTTTGAGATGGTAAGAAAACTAATGATGCATTGTAGACACGTAATTTTTGACCGAACATAAAATTTTATACTATTTTTATTCCTTAAATATTTCTTTTATGTCTAAGTTAGATATTTTGGTTTTTGTCTTATTTTAGTAAGTTAATTTAAAAGATTTGAAAATAACAAATATATATGTTTTCTTTTAATTTAGATTTAATAATAAGCTAGTATTTCCTAATTATAATTTAGAATAGCTATTCATTTATTCTTGTATTTTTATTGGCTAATATTTTTATAATATTTATTATAGTTAGTTGAAAAAAAAACTTACCATTACCCCTATTCACATCTTCCCATTATCCCACTCACCCAATACACCCCACTAAAACACTCCCCCCACACACGTACATCACCACTATATACCTACACACTACACCACTACACTACTATATTAACAGCAATACACAAAAACGTAGAAAAGGAGAAAAAGACAAAAAAGCAATACACAAAAACGTACAGAAAAGGGAGAAAAAAAAAAGGAAGAAAGATCAGAAAAAACAACACCACACACACGCTGCACACAAAGTCACCAGAAAAAGAATAGGAAAAAACTCCATTTTTATTTTATTCTTCTTTCAAAAATTTACCAACACATTCATATCTTTTCTTACTCTTCTTTATCTTCATACAAACACAATACATATATCACTCCATACAATCTACAAGAGATTTGTGGGTGTTTTAATCGAGCTTCGGTCAAGGTTTCGCGGTACTTATTTTCTTCATTTAAGGTACAACTTTGCATTAAATCTTTAATTTATTTATGAAATTTGATGTAATTATATGATTAGTTTTATTATAGTTTTGTTTTATTTATAATTTAATTGAAATGAATATTTGATTAAGCGTTGTATCTTATTTAATGAGTGAAGACAACTTTAATTGGTGATTATTTTCATTTGTTTATTTTCATTCCTTAGTTACTGTCTTGATTTATATGTTAATAATTATAAAGTAGGAATTTTTAGGCTCAATGAAATTATTGTTTTGTTTTTTTTAATTTTATCAAACAAAGATGAGAGTTATTTTTACAATTTATTATTATTTTTTTGGATTAATGCTTAATTTTGGCATTAATTTTAAGAGTAATAAAAATATGTTATAAAATATAAAAATAAAAAATATAGAAATGATGTCAGAATATATATTGTATCCTCAAAATTTATTTATTTTACTTTATTTGGTTTTATTTATAAGGGACAAAATATTAGTTTTTTAATAATTATACTAAATTTTAGACACTCATTAAAATATTTGTTTCGATTAAGAATGCGGTTGCACATCTTTTTTTGAGACAATTAAAATAAACTCAACGATGCGGTGATGCACCTTGTCCAATAATAAGATTATTAAATGTGATGCAAAGAAGACAATTATGTCTCTAAATATCAAAACCAAGAATGCGGTTACGTATCTAGGTCGAGACCAAATAAAAGTTCAACAAATAAAAAATGCGAGCAAATCATGACGTATAAAAATATATTTAAAAAAATAGTAAAAATTAAGTATAAGTCAATAAAAGCAACCGTGCTAGAACCACGGACTCGAGGGATGCCTAATACCTTCCCCTTGATCAACAGAATTTCTTACCCGAATTTCTGATTCCCAGACCAAATAAAGAGTCATTTCCTTTTGATTAGAAATTTAAAAAAAATGTGACTTGGAACACCATAACTCAATTTCAAGTGGCAACTCTAAAAATAATTAAAATAATCCCTAAATCAATAACGTCACTTAAATTGGAAAAACCCTCCACCAGTCGGAAAAGGGGTGTGACATCTCTGGCGACTCTGTTGGAGACTAACCAGAATTCCAGCTTTATAATATTGACTTTTACTTAATCTTATTATTATTTTTTTTTGATATATTGTGTATAACAACCTAATGTGCTATTTGTTGCTCATTTATTGCTTTAATATTGTTGAACTGTATTATATATTATTGTGTTCTGTCGTATACCACGCTGAGTCTCTAGTGACACTTCACACACTTTCACAGGAATGCAGTTATGCATCCTACTTTTAATTGAGATAAAGCTGGAGTGTCTTGACACCCAGTGAAGTACTTTTAGTCACATATGTTAGCCGGGGTTGGACCAGCAATGAAGTCAGGATAGCGCTACTATCGATAAGTTGCCCCTCCCTAGCTCGAGTTGTCCACTTGAGTAAGCCAGTCTAGACACCTATCTCCTTTAGGTCATGTTTACCACTAGTAGGCTCCACTTATTTGCATAATTTGCATTTGACTTAGTGACTTGAAACAAGAATTGAGTCTGTCTAAGACAAGTATTCATCTCCTAATTGACCACTTAGATGATTTTCTATGCTACATGAAAATGATTATATTTAGAAAGTCTTTATAAGTTAACCCATTTTAGTGTGATTAGTATGGTGAAAAAAAATTATCTTTTAATTTTCATAAAAAAAAAAAAGAGAGAGAAAACACAAAAATATTTATTCTTTTAAATGTTATTACACATTTCTTTAAAAAAAAAAAAAAAGATTATGCACAACTTAATAAAAGAACAAATTTATTTAAGTTTCTTTTGTATAGATAATAAAAAAAAAATCAAAATATTTTGCTTTCATTATACTTATAAAAATAATGCATTTGTCAAGTCAAGTTTCAATATGTAAAAGCTTTTTCCTGTCAGTCTGAACGAACTACGCACACCTGACTCTCAACTCGATGAGATACAGAGGCAACCCTCCTCGGGTTCAGTGATCCTTATTTAAAAAAAAATTTTAAAAAAGAGAGAAGTATTTCTTATTAAAAATAATGTTGTGTTTATAATCTCCCTGAACTACGTTTGACCTGATTCTTGCTTTGACAAGATACATAGGCAGCCTTATTTTGAGGTTCGGTCCAACCAAGGAAAAATCTAGAAAGTCCTCATCACAAAAATTGGGGCTAAAAAATGAATTTTTTTAATTCAAGATTCAAATAAAAATGTTTCTCTTCCTTATTTTAAAAAATTTTTAAAAATTGTTTAGGGTAAAAAAGAAATTGACTTGGTACCGACATATTTAAGAATGTGCATAAGAAAAAATAAAGAAAGTGTTAAACTATTTGACAAGACAGACCAACTTTGTAGTGAACTATCGACTTCTTTTGGTATCTCTTGATATCTTTATGTAATACTTGAGAAACAGTTTTGTTAAAGTTAAGGCTAAAACAAATTTGAACTCATGTTTCATGTGCATTGTGTGGTGAACTTTAGATATAAAATTCAATAACATGACTTTGTTGATCTAGAACTTGGCCCGAATATTGGTTGAGGCGAAATTTTGAGCAACATTTAACTTGAGAAAGGATTATAGGCATTCTTTAATCCGATTGTGCCTTTCAAGCCTACCGAATGACATTATCCATATAACTCTCATTTCGAGCCTAAAACCTTTGTATTTGAATAACCATATTTTAGCGTATATCTTTTTGAGTGCATAAACGCATTATTCCTTGATCTCACCTCCTTGAGCGCACTATCAATTATCTACACAGTGTCAAACATCTAAGTTGGGTAACAAAGTGAAAAGGTCAAACATGTGAAAGTCCAAAAAAAATGACAAAGAAATGATATAAAGAAAAAATGAAAAACAATATCCACAAAAGGGAGAGAAAATGAGAAAAAAAAAAGAAGAAAATAAATGAGGAGAAGCTTTCGAGAAAACAAAAGTCAAATGCTAAAATGAAAAAAAAAATTAGAGCATTATGCAAATTTTAAAGAGGAAATAGTCACTTTATCCCAAATAAATATCATACCTTTTGTAACATCTCGCAACTAGAAAGAATTAGAAGGAAGTTTAAAATCTAGAAATAGTTACTTTTGGTCAAATTCAAATGGCCATAATTCCTAGCTCAAGATGAGTTAGGTGTGATTTCAGATATGGTTGGAAAGCCCTCGGAACTATCTTTCCAACGCCGTCAAGTTTGTGCGATTTCGAGTTCATATGAGTAAGTTATGCCCTTTGGAAGTAGGGCTGTTGGATTAAGGAAAGTCCAATCCGGATTTAGAGGGGTATTTTAGTCTTTTCCTTGCCCTATTATTTTAATCCCTTTTTAGGAGTTTAATATGGGTCAAATCAAATTTTAGTCAGTTTTAGAATTGGAATTTCACGCTAGGGCTAAGGAGAAAGGAGAAGAGAAAAGAAGGAGAAAAAGAGCAAATTCATCAAGATCGATCAAGAAAGTTGGTGTTTCACCAAGGATTTACTTCTATCAGGTATGTGAGCCTCTCATAACGTTGGGATTGTTCTCTCACGTTCCAAGAATATTAATTTCAGTTTGGATTCGACCTAAAAGAGTTTGAATATTGATGATCTTGATATCTATTCTTGAATTCATATATTGTGCTTGAATTTGACTGAGTTGGGAAGTTTCTGAGTTCGTTACGTCGCATCATATAGTCGTTTCGAGTTAGGTTTTCAGGTACATTTGCTGGGTATCTATATCTAAAAGTAATTTGATAAAAAGAATCGAGTTTGGCTAAATTGGGGTTGGAAAACGAAGAAGAAGATTTCGTTGGACGAAATTCGGCACTGCCTCCCCGTCGCGGAGCTGTCACGGAGCGTTCTGCCTAAAAAGTCATTTTCAAAACTAAATTTTAAAAGCTTCTCCGCATCACGGAGCCGTCACGGAGTCTTCTGCCTCAAAAGACATTTTTGAAACCAAGATTTAATTATGCCTCCGCGTCGCGGGCCCATCTTCAAGTCTTTATTTTTGGTCTTTTCTCATGTTTAGCTATCTAAAATCATTCCTAAACAACACGAGATCTTTCCAAACCCAAATCTTAATCCTTGAATCCATAATTCAACTCAAGGATCAGTTAAGAGTCAAGTCAAGATCAGTTTATAGTCAAGTTAAGATAAGTTCTTAAAGTTTTCCAAGAGTCTTTCACAAATCTTTTAACTTTGTTTTAAGACTTAAGCTTTGAAGTTCAGTAAAGATGTAAAGTTGAAGTTCTTTTCTTCAAAAAGTATATGGGGACTAAGTATTCCCAAAGAGATTTAAAATGTTTTCACATTTAAATAAGAACGGAAACTGAGATTTCCAAAGAGCCTTCGTGCTAGTTTTCAGAAAAGAGTAATCGCTTTATAAATGAACCAAGAGAGGAAACTTTGAATTCCAAGATAGCCTTTGAGCTAAGTTTTTGAGCACTAATCTCAAATCATAGAAGAAGTATGTTTTTAAACATAAGAGCTAGTATATTTTGGGAGTAGTATTGAGCACCGATATGGGGAGAGTTCAGACAACTCACAGCCCCCATAAACCATGTAGTCATCATGGGTAGAAAAGGGTCATAATTTTTAGATGAATCCTTTTCGCATCGACTAGTGGATCCACTTAGTAGTTCAGGTCCTATACCTTTGGCCGAGTATAAGATGCGTTGGCAGCGTGAGGTAGATCGTTGTATCATCACTGTAGCTCTTATGTGATGGTTGTCGGTTAGAGAAACTCCCACAGAAGTTATTGTATTTTTTATATACATCAGTTTATTGTATTTTTACATACATTCAGAGTTATGTTGTATCCAGAGTTATGTTGTATCCTTGTTTATACACAGAGTTGACATCATGTTTTTAAACAATTTTTCTTTATATTGCACTTGTTTTAAACTTCTTTATATCAAAATGAGTTCAGTTAAGTATTCATGAGTTGAGAAGAGCCAAGGTAAGTGTTTCTTTCAGATTCCCTTTCATGCCTATATTGTTTTAGCATTTAAACTAGCATACTCGTACATTCAATATACTGATGCTAGTTGGCCTGCATCATTTTATGATGCAGACACAGGTAACTAGGATTGGTGTTCCAGCGCACCGTTGATCCAGTGAGCAGTTTAGAGTCAGTCGGTGAGCCTCCTTGCATTCCGGGGGATCTATTTTCATTGCTTTCTAGTTAGTTCATTAGGATGTTGTAGGGTTTGTCCCAATATCCATCTTAGTTGTTTTAGAGGCTTCATAGACAGTCAAATGTTAGTCCTTTGAGTTTTTTCATTATCATTTCTTATTGTTAAGATTTGGGTTGCCACTTTTGGCCAAGTTGAATGTTTAACCTTTATACATTCTCAGTTATTTTATTATTCAGTTCAGTTAAATGTTATTGATCATTATAAGTATGAATATTGTCTTCCGCTGAGTTAAGTAAGTCAGGCCAAAGGTTCGCTTGGGGCCAGTAATGGTCTTCGAGTGCCAGTCCCGTCCAGGGTGTAGCCTCGGGGCGTGACAAACTTGGTATCAGAGCACAGAGTTCAAGGGTCCTAGGTCTATGAAGCCGTGTCAATAGAGTCCTAGTCATCGATGGGAAGCGCGCCACATCTATAATTAAGAGGCTGAAACATTGTTGACATCCAATTTTGACTGACCTTTAACCCTTTTTGGAATAATATTCGATTAAATACGTTTTGTTTTTGTTAAAAGAATATATATTTCAAATTTAAATTTTTAATCAATTTTTTCTAAAAATTATATTTTAGTATGCATGATTTTAAAAATTATTGTAATTATTATCAAATTATTTTCGAAATAATTACTTTGCTTAAAGATTTTAAAATCTTAGATGTGTTTAATTATATGAAAATATTTTAGTATGTATAGTATTTTAATTGGATAGTATTTCCTTTAATTTTCTCTAAATTATTTAATTTTTAGTCAATTCTATTCTAATTCATTTCAATCCTAGCCACTCCAATTCAAATGCACATTTCAATTATAGCAATTTGTTGTTTTCAATCATCATCATTTTCAATTCAATTCCTAAAACCCTATCTTTTAATCCTAACTATTAATCTCGTTCTATTCAATCCTGACCGCTCATCTTGGAATATTTTCGACGGCTGAGATCGAATTCCCCTCTTTCCTATTTTAAAAAGACCAACCCTAAGTCTTTTTCCATTTTTTTCCCTCTCCTCTCTCTCTAGCCGCCGCCTCCCCTACCCATGCTCCCTTCCCTCTCTTCTCTTCCTCGCTCGGCGACTAGCAGCAACCTCGAAGAACCACCGGTGAGCAACAGCAGCCCCATTCAACTACTCCGGCGAGTCGACAGCTCCACCAGCAAGGGCAGCGCCGACTAGCAGCTGGCGAGCAGCCAGGCGACCTCGCCCCTCCTTCTTTTTCCTCTCTCCTCTCCGGCAAAATGGTAACGAGTAGCGAGCAGCCCCAAACAGAGATGGCAAACCACCGGAATCCGTAGTAGCTCTAGTGAGGACAGCCAACGGGCAGAGGCCCAACTCCAGCGTCCCTCCCCTCTTTGTCTGGCGAGGGCGAACAACAAACAATCGAGCTCCGGTGAAGCTTTTAAAGATTTCAAGTTTGTCAAAAAATGAACAGATCCGTTCGGGTACATTTCTTTCAGATTATTGTAGCACCTTAGCAATTTTATTCTTCTTCTTATTTGCAATGTGACTTTGATTTTATGATATGGAAGTTCTATGCATGTTTAGTATATGTAGAAGTCATTTTAGTCTTATAATTGAACTGCAAGCGGAGATTTCCAGGTTGAATATAGTCACTTGTTGCTCATGCTTGTTTAGTTGATTCGTACTACTGATGATATGAGTTGATACTTCATTAGAGTTGGCAAGATTGGGTATAAGCATTGACTTGTCAATAAATCGCACTTGACAAATCATCGTGATTGTTTCCTTTAATAATTCTCGAATTGATATCTCTCTGCTTGCAAATCTCACCATATATGCATCCCTGCTTCCTTAGAAGCAAATAATTATATGCCAATATTACTTTAATATGTGATTGTATCGTGCCTTAAATAATTGTATGTTTGCTTGTGTAATTTACTGACTTTGTGGAATTGTTCCTTGTTTATTTATATATGGACAGATTTTGCATGTATTTTGGTAAAATAATTTTGCGGTATTGGTAAAGAGAGTGTTGGGCTGATTTACTCCCTCCGTTTAAGGACAATTAATGCTGTAAATTTGATCCCTCCTTCCTTAATTATTGTCTTAGATAGATTCCCACTTTTATATTGGGAAAATGGTATCAATTACTGTGCCCTCATCTGTTAAGGAAAATAAATCCCGTTAATTATTTATCCCTTTCTCTTTATTGTGGTGCCAATACTCCATATATTAAATCAGACCCTTCTCTCATTCTAGACATTCTGAGATTTGCTCACATGTTACACTTGAACATCAGAGTCGACCTAAAAAATATACACTATCTTTTCTAAAAGAAAACAAGATTTTTGATAGAACTTTGGAGTGCTCTTGCTTTGCTATGTTGTTGTGTTGTTGCGTAGCTGTTTCAGTTTTGGATATTTTGCTAAAATACTTCATTGCTGATAAAACTTTCTGCATAATTGGTTAGGTCTTTTTCATTAGTTTAAATTTTGTCTTGCATTATTTTATTATGAATGTGGTTGTGTGTTCAAAAATGAACAAAAGGAAGCATCTGGGTTAGTTTCCTTATCCCTTCCTTTCTCAACGTGTGATTGTATATGTTCTATGGCTTGTTTGAAAATTCATGTGTTTCGTTGTGAATAACTTTTATGTTGCTATACATTATTATTCTATGATCTTGTCTTTGGTATATTCTATTTAACAGGTTTTGAATTTAAAGTTCAAAGACATGAAGAGTCGCTTATGATGGGTTTTCGAATGGGTTCCTTGATGTTGTTTATATCCGTATTGTTTCATTTTCGGTATTGTAATATTATTTGTATAATTCCAACTCTCTCTATATATAATATAATTTGGGGGATCGCCCAAGGGAAAGGGGGATTACGTGCTACTTGTTTGTCATAACTTATTTAGAAAGCATGCCTATAGGAATGTGATTATTTGATAGTTTGCAACATCGCTTTAAATCTAACTAAAACAAAATAAAATTACTATTGCCATTAATTCCATATCTTGTTTAATTATTGTTCAAAGTTTATCACGTGTTCAAACTTTATTTGTCCGTTAGAATATAGTTAGTTGATTTGCATGACCACTTCTTCATTATAACAATAAATAATGTGTGATTGCTCATTGTTTCACTTAATTCAACCAGAGCTCCTCTTATATAATAAATGAATAAATACATTGAAAATTACAATATGTTTTTTGTATTGAAACATTCTGCCGATATTAGATATCATGCCTATAGGTTTTTCTGAATATTATTATGATTTTCAGCATGTTCACATTTAGAAATCATGCCCATAGGACTTAACTAATAAAAATTGATGCTAATTAATCAGTTTAAATAATTTTAGCATGTTTTAATAACTTAATTTTGTTAATTAATCAAGTTCTAATTAACTTTAGGTTACTAATAAAATGTGGCATGTTAACTAGCTAGTTTAAATTTTTGTCAGCATGTTAACTTGGATAGCATGTCTATAGTCTTCTAGTAACTTTGCAGCATGTTAAATAACTAAATACTTTCCAGCATGTCTAAAATGAAATCTTCATGAAGTATTTAATTTCTGCATTTAATAAAATGTCTTGCCACTTAAATCAGCTATTAAATCATTTTTGCACCTGCTACGTGCTGCCCTAACCCAAATATGCTTAAGATTAATTTCTGCAACAATAAATTGTTTTAGTAATATTTCTGCCATTTTAAAATCGGTGATGACTAAAATCTACTCTATGTAATAGTTTTCTGGCCACTCAAATTCAGTTTTAAAAAAAACTACTTTTTTTTGCATGCGTAATAATGTTCTGCCCCTCTAAAATTATTGTTATTATATTTGTTAGTATGTCACACACTTAGCATGAGATTTTTCACTAATTGTGTGTGTTTGCTAGTATGCTAATAATTAAAACGTAGAGGCCAATTTGAGATTTACTTGCTAAGTGCTTGTCCAACATGTTTGACTTGGTGTCTAGATGGGCCTATTAGGAGCCTTTATTTTATTTTAGTCTAAAACCTCCCTAGTAGTAGTCCAATGCCTCTTGGACCTTAAGCGGGGACGATAGGCACCTTTTAGGATGTAATTCATGTGGAAGATGGGATAAGGGTAGTTAGGCCCTACGGATATGATGACATCGACTCAGGCTAAAGCGACAAACATTGGTTTTGTCTGTCCCTACACGGAAGCCTACTTAAAAAAAATAAAGAAAAGTCGAGTGATGATCCGTAAAGTCCTTCAGAGTCTCCCTTTCCTTTTGTCCCTTTACGTGTTTATAATTACAATTGTTTGGGGTAGCTTAAATAAAATAAAAATTGTTTGCTTATCTACTTGTGCAATTTCTGTCTCCTCGCTTATCTATTTATTATTTGTTTAATATTTATTTGTTATTATGTTATCACTTAGTCTTGCATGCTTAACTAATTAATTAAAATAACTAAAGTGTTCTTAATTGTTAAATATTATGTTATCACTTAGTAAGCATTTTTTTTAAAATTAAATAACTAATAAATGAAGTGACCTTAAATGTTACTTGTAACCCTCACATAAATTGCATGAGATACGGCTGGGACCCACATTTGTGGACCTCGAGGGATGCCTAACACCTTCCCCTCAAGGTAATTTGAACCCTTACCTGATCTCTGATTCATTGACCTTTAGTTAGACTAGTTAGGTTAGATAGGTGCCCTGACGCGCCTTAATTCATTAGGTGGCAACTCTTCAATCACTCAAAGCCCAAAAGAGTTGTTAGGTCGTGCACCCAAAACCCCTTATTGCGGAAAAAAAAAGGGAGCGCGACAAACATTTAGGAACTATCTCACTTTTTCACACTCATTTCGTGCGTTAGAGTTTATCTCTAAAAAGTTTCCCTCTAATTCGTGCTTGCGCGTGTTTCAGATAATCATGCCTCCACGAAGAGCTGTCAGAGGTCATCCTGCTAGATGTAATGTTGAGGAACAAGAGTTACCAAATGCACCTGAAGTGCAACCGCAAGGAGAAGTTACTAATGCTGAGTTCAGAGAGGCTATAAGGATGCTCAGTCAAGTTGTGACGAATCAAGCTGGGCAGCAAAGAGGAGCTAGACAGAATGAGGTTGATACTTCAAGGATTCGTGAGTTCTTGAGGATGAATCCTCCAAGCTTCACTGATCCAAGCACTTCTGAGGACCCAGAGAACTTTATTAATAAACTGAAAAAGGTATTTGAGGTTATGCATGTTACTGATACTGTGAGAGTTGAGCTAGCTTCATATCAGATGAAAAATATTGTTAGGACTTGGTTTGATCAGTGGAAAGGGGGTAGAGCTGAGGATGCACCACCTGCAAGTTGGGCATATTTTGAAGAGGCTTTCTTGGGGCGTTTCTTTCCCCGAGAACAGAAAGTGGCTAAGGTAGGAGAGTTCCTCACACTTAAGCAAGATTCTTTGAGTGTTCATAAGTATGGGTTGAAATTTACCCAACTGTTACGCTATGCTCCGGAAATTGTTGTGGACATGAGGAGTAGGATGAGTCTGTTTGTTATTGGGTTGTCTGGTCTATCAAGCAAAGAGGGTCGGGTAGCAATGCTTATTGGGGACATGGACATGTCAAGGTTGATGGTCTATGTGCAGCAAGTAGAAGAAGAGAAGCTAAGGGATATAGAAGAATTCAAGAATAAGAGGACTAAGATGGGGAATAAGTCCGGGCAGCAGAAGGGTAATGCCAACCGGTCATCCTTCCGATAGAAACAGAAGGGGCTTGCTCCATCATCTGCTAGTGCACCTGCACCTAGGAACAAAGGTGAGTACAATGGTCAGAATTCCAGAGCTAAGCCTACCTATTCTCAAGGTAGTGTGGCGCAAGGGGGTAGTAAGCCTCTTGCCTGCGCCAAGTGTGGTAGGACCCACTCAAGTATTTGTCGTGAGGGCTCCACTAGTTGTTTCAACTGTGGTCAAACTGGGCATTTCATGTGAAATTGTCCAAAGAACAAGCAAGGAAATGGTAATGGGGGCAATAGAGCCTAGTCTTCTTCAGTTGCTCCACCAGACAGAACTGCACCTAGAGGGGCTACTTCTGGTACTGGCGAAGGAACAAACCGCTTGTATGCTATCAACAGTTGCCAAGAGCAAGAGGATTCACAAGATGTTGTCACTGGTATGATTCAAGTCTTTGACTTTACTATTTATGCCTTGCTAGATCCAGGCGCCAGTTTATCTTTTGTAACTCTATATGTTGCTATGAACTTTGATGTTATTCCTAAGCAACTTAGTGAACCATTCAATGTCTCTACGCCTGTTGGTGAGTCTATTCTAGTAAAGAGGGTCTATCGTGATTGTCCCGTTTCCATCAATCACAAAAGTACCATGGCTAATTTAATTGAGTTAGACATGGTAGATTTTGATGTCATTCTTGGTATGGATTGGCTTCATGTCTGTTATGCCTCAGTTGATTGTAGAACTCGAGTAGTCAAGTTTCAGTTTCCAAATAAGCCAATCTTAGAGTGGAAAAGCAGTTCAGCAGTGCCTAAGGGTCGTTTCATTTAGTACCATAAGGAAAGAAAGTTAGTTTCTAAGGGGTGTGTCTATCACTTAGTTCGAGTTAATGACTCAAGTGTTGAGGTACCTCCTATTCAATCAGTTCCAGTCATAAAAGAGTTTCCAGAAGTCTTTCCAGATGATCTTCCCAGAGTCCCTCCTGAGAGAGAGATAGACTTCGGTATAGATCTTCTTCCAGATACTCGTCCTATATCTATTTCGACATACAGAATGGCACAGTAGAGTTGAAAGAGCAGTTAAAGGAATTTTTAAATAAGGGATTTATTCGACCAAGTGTCTCACCTTGGGGCGCTCCAGTCTTATTTGTGAGAAAGAAAAATGGTTCCCTTAGGATGTGTATAGATTATCGTCAGTTGAACAAGGTTACCATCAAGAATAAATATCCTCTTTCGAGAATTGATGATCTTTTCGATCAGCTTCAGAGTGCTTCCTATTTCTCTAAAATTGACCTCAGATCAGGCTATCATTAGTTAAGAGTAAGGGAATGTGATATTCCAAAGACAGCTTTCAGAACCCGATATGGTCATTATGAGTTTTTGGTCATGTCCTTTGGTTTGACTGATGCACCAGCAGCGTTCATGGACCTTATGAATAGAGTATACAAACCTTATTTAGATATGTTTGTTATCGTCTTCATTGATGACATACTAATCTATTCAAGGAATAAAGAAGATCATGATAGTCATCTCAGAATAGTTCTCCAGACTTTGAAAGATAAGGAGTTATATGCTAAATTCTCTAAGTGTGAATTTTGGCTTGAGTCTATGGCATTCTTAGGCCATATTGTGTCTAGAGAGGGAATTAAAGTTGATACTCAGAAAATTGAGGCAGTGCAGAATTGGCTTAGATCCACATCTCCAACTGATATTAGGAGTTTCTTGGGTTTGGCTGGCTATTATAGAACGTTTGTAGAGGGTTTTTCATCAATTTCATCCCCTTTGACGAAGTTGACTCAGAAAATAGTGAAATTTCAATGATCTGAAGCTTGTGAGAAAAGCTTTCAGGAATTGAAGAAGAGGTTAACTACTGCCCCAGTTTTAACCTTACTAGAAGGTACTCAAGGTTTTGTGGTGTACTGAGATGCATCTAGAGTTGGTTTGGGTTGTGTCTTAATGCAGAATGACAAAGTTATAGCTTATGCCTTTAGATAATTGAAATTTCATGAGAAGAACTACCCAACCCATGACTTAAAGTTGGTTGTTGTAGTATTCACTCTGAAGATATGGCGTCATTACTTGTATGGTGTGCATGTTGATGTATTCACTAATCACAAAAGTCTTCAATATGCGTTCACTCAGAAAGAGATTAATCTCAGACAAATGAGGTGGTTAGAGTTACTCAAGGACTATGACATGAGTATTCTTTATCACCCAGGTAAGGCTAATGTTGTTGCCGATGCCATGAGCAGGTTGTTTATGGGTAGTACTACCCATGTTGAGGAAGAAAAGAGAGAGTTAGCAAAATCAAGATCCCATTTTGCTTGAGTTGAAGGCAAATGTTCAAAAGAAAAAAGTATTAGCTTTTGAACAAGCGGGAGATGGTGTACTGAGATATCAAGGTAGAATATGTGTACCAATGGTGGATGGACTCCAAGAGAGGATCATGGAGGAGGCTCATAGCTCCAGATATTCCATTCTCAGTTATTTTATTATTCAGTTCAGTTATAACTATAAGTATGAATATTGTCTTGCGCTGAGTTAAGTAAGTCAGACCAAGGGTTCACTTGGGGCCAGCAATGGTCTTCGAGTGCCAATCCCGCCCAGGGTGTAGGCTCGGGGCGTGACACCTTTCCCTAAGCCTACATTACAAGCCAATGACAAGTCCTATTTGATCTCATTTTTAGTGTTCTCATATTAGTGGATACTTACACTAGGGTCAAGCATATGATATCTCAATTTAATGCATTGAACATCTTTCTGTGTGTGAGTGACTTTCAAAAATGTCCTACAATCTAAATTATTATGTAATGTGTGAAAAAGGACTTTATTTGTTGTAAGGGCACTTGAAAATGAGGATATGAATAATTCTAGTCTCTTAATTTATGCAAGATGAAATGATCTTGTAAATACTTAAGTATGTTTAAGATACCATTTGAAATTATAGGGATTACTCAAAATTGACCTCAAATTTATTTGAAAGTAGTTAAGGTGATTCATATGCATAATACTAATTGTTGGTACCAACTAAAGTCAAAATGTAGACAACCATGAATTGATTCGTTTCTCAAAAGATGTCTTTTGTAGGAAAAATCAAGAAAAAGAAAAATAAATTTTGATTTATATGAACTATTTGACCTGATTCTTGCTATACAAGATATGTAGGCAGTCCTACAATGGGCTCGGTCTCACAATTTTTTTTTTATCCTTGAAAGAACGAAATTGGATCATTTCTAAAAAAAAAAATCAGAAAAATGATAAATTAAAAAGAGTTTGAAAGTTCCTCATTTTAAACATTGGGCCATATTTTTATTTGTTAAAAAACAAAAATCACTCTCATTTCTAGGGAATAAGCACTTTAGTTGAATTTTAACCTTAGGGAACAAACACCCGATTATCTTTCATCTCTAGAAAACAAACTCCCTAATTGCATTATGTCTTGCATTTTTTCTTTGGTACAAGTATTTCTCAATCATGCTAATAGCATAAATAATATTTTTCTAGTGCAAATTGGGGTAAAAAAAAATTGGTGATTCTATTTGATAATTCTGTTAAGCAAGACTCTCCTACATAATGGGATGAGCATCACCCTCCTACATAATGGAATTAGCAGGACCCTCCTACATAATGTGATTTAGTTTATCAGGACCCTCATACATAATGGAATTAGCAGGACCCTCCTACATAATGGGATTAGCATGACCCTCCTACATAATGGAATTAGCATGACCCTCCTACATAATGGAATTTAGTTTAGCAGGACCCTCCTACATAATGGGATTTAAATTAGCAAGACCCTTCTACATAATGGGACTAGCAAGACCCTCCTACATAATGGGATTTAGATTGGCAGGACCCTCCTACATAATGGGATTAGCAGGACCCTCCTACATAATGGGATTTAGATTAGCAGGATCCTCCTACATAATGGGATTAGCAGGACCCTCCTACATAATGGGATTTAGATTAGCAGGACCCTCCTACATAATGGGATTTAGTTTAGCAGGACCCTCCTACATAATGTGATTTAGTTTAGCAGGACCCTCCTACATAAGGGGATTTAGTTTAGCAGGACCCTCCTACATAATAGAATTCAGATTAGCAGGACCCTCCTACATAATGGGATTTAGATTAGCAGGACCCTCCTACATAATGAGATTTAGTTTAGCAGGATCCTCCTACATAATGTGATTAACAGGACCCTCCTACATAATGGGATTTAGATTAGCACGACTCTCCTACATAATGAGAATTAGTATAGCAGGACCCTCCTGGACAATGGGATGTAGATTAGCAGGACCCTCCTACATAATGGGATTAGCATGACCCTCCTACGTAATGGGATTTAGTTTAGCAGGACCCTCCTACGTAATGGGATTTAGTTTAGCAGGACTCTCATACATAATGAGATTTAATTTAGCAGGACCCTCCTACATAATGGGATTTAGATTAGCAGTACCCTCCTACATAATGGGATTTAGTTTAGCAGGACCCTCCTACATAATAGGATTAGCAGGACCCTCCTGGACAATGGGAATTAGTATAGCAGAACCCTCCTTGACAATGAGAATTAGTATAGCAGGACCCTCCTTGACAATGGGAATTAGTAGCAGGACCCTCCTGGACAATGGGAATTAGTATAGCAGGACCCTCCTGGACAATGGGAATTAGTATAGCAGGACCCTCCTACATAATGGGATTAGCAGGACCCTCCTACATAATAGATTTAGTTATTTTCTCCTAGGATAAACACTTCTTAGTCTGAGTTTATTTTTAAAAAAATTTACATCTACTAATAACTCACAAAATTTTTCCAATGAAAACTGGGGCAAATTTTTTTGTGTATTTCTTTTGTTTGTGATGGTTTTCAGGTTTCTTCAAGCGAAACATGGATTTGAAATTCAAGAACAAAATTTCAACTCTTTTCAGAATGATCAATCCCATGAGAGCCAAAATCAGCTTCTTCAATGCATGTAGCAATCTGACTTCCTCACATCCTTTTCTATTCAGCTTCTGATTAAGAAAACATGCAGTCATTCAAGAACATATTCAAATTGTCATTTCGAAGAGTGCCAAAAACTCACTCTAAGTGGCAAGTTAAGCATCGGATCCATTCAAGATCAAGATACTCACAAAAATCAAGATGATATCTCAAAGTGACACAAGTGAAGACTCAAGAGAAGCTGCATAGATAGGAGCTTGTACTTTTATTTTCCTTTTGACAATTAATTTTATTTTTCTTTTTTATGTAATTAAGGATAAGAGCCGGGACCTGGAGCGTCAATGGAACCTCACTTAACTTCCAACTCATCACCTCATCTCCTTGAACTACATGTGACCTGATTCCCCTATAACCCGGGATATGTAGGATGTCCAAAACCAAGACTCAGTCGCACAATTTTATTTTATTTTCACATACAAGTCCGGTCAAAATTTGTCACGTTATCTACTTCTTTGTCTGAAAACACGCGTGTTTTCAGTCAAAGAGGGGGCAAATTGTAGAAACGTAATTTTTGACCAAACATAAAATTTTATACTATTTTTATTCCTTAAAATATTTCTTTTATGTCTAAGATAGATATTTTGATTTTTGTCTTATTTTAGTAAGTTTATTTAAAAGATTTGAAAATAACAAAAATATATGTTTTCTTTTAATTTAGATTTAATAATAAGCTAGTATTTCCTAATTATAATTTAGAATAGCTATTCATTTATTCTTGTATTTTTATTAGCTAATATTTTTATAATATTTATTATATTTAATTGGAAAAAAAAACTTACCATTACCCCTATTCACATATTCCCATTATCCCACTCACCCAATACACACCCCACTAAAACACTCCCCACACACACGTACATCACCACTATATACCTACACACTACACCACTACACTACTATATTAACAACAATACACAAAAACGTAGAAAAGGAGAAAAAAACAAAAAAGCAATACACAAAAACGTACAGAAAGGGGAGAAAAAAAAAAGGAAGAAAAATCAGAAAAAACAGCACAAAAGTCACGAGAAAAAGAATAGGAAAAAACTCCATTTTTATTTTATTCTTCTTTCAAAAATTTACCTACACATTCATATCTTTTCTTACTCTTCTTTATCTTCATACCAACACAATACATATATCACTCCATACAATCTACAAGAGATTTATGGATGTTTTAATCAAGCTTCGGTCAAGATTTCGCGATACTTATTTTCTTCATTTGAGGTATAACTTTGCCTTAAATCTTTAATTTATTTATGGAATTTGATGTAATTATATGATTAGTTTTATTATAGTTTTGTTTTATTTATAATTTAATTGAAATGAATATTTGATTAAGCGTTGTATCTTATTTAATGAGTGAAGATAACTTTAATTGGTGATTATTTTCATTTGTTTATTTTCATTCCTTAGTTACTGTCTTGATTTTATATGTTAATAATTATAAAGTAGGGATTTTTAGGCTCAATGAAATTATTGTCATTTTTTTATTTTATCAAACAAAGATGAGAGTTATTTTTACAATTCAATATTATTTTGTTGGATTAGTGCTTAATTTTGGTATTAATTTTAAGAGTAATAAAAATATTTTATAAAATATAAAAATAAAAAGTATAGAAATGATGTCAGAATTATATATTGTATCCTCAACATTTAGTTATTTTACTTTATTTAGTTTTATTTATAAGGGACAAAATATTAGTTTTTTTACTAATTAGACGAAATTTTAGACACACATTAAAAATATTTGTTTCAATTAAGAATATGGTTGCGCATTTTTTTTTGAGACAATTAAAATAAACTCAAGGATGCGGTGATGCACCTTGTCCAATAATAAGATTATTAAGTGTGATGCAAAGAAGACAGTTATGTCTCTAAATATCAAGACCAAGAATGCAGTTACGTATCTAGGTCGAGACCAAATAAAAGTTCAACAAATAAAAAATGCGAGCAAATCATGGCCTATAAAAATATATCCAAAAAAAATAGTAAAAAATAAGTATAAGTCAATAAAAGCAACCGTGCTAGAACCACGGGACTCGAGGGATGCCTAATACCTTCCCCTCCGTCAACAGAATTTCTTACCCGAATTTCTGGTTTGCACACCAAATAAAGAGTCATTTCCTTTTGATTAGGGATTAAACAAAAAAGGTGACTTGGAACACCATAACTCAATTTCAAGTGGCGACTCTGAAAATAATTAAAATAATCCCTAAATCAATAACGTCACTTAAATTGGAAAAACCCTTCCGCCGGTCGGAAAAGTGGTGTGACATGCATAATCAAAAGTAAAATATAAAATAGATTATATAGTAATTTACCTTGTTTCCGAGAGAAAAATAAACACAAATATTTTTACCTTCTTTATATTTACTTTGCTTCAATCCTTCAATAGCAGAACAATCGTGCTGATAACGTGTTGTAAAACTAAAGCAAAATTAGACAAGAAATATAGAAGATGAAAGCAATAGAAATAGGGAGATCAGAGTTGAGAGCTTTTCTTATTATTCCAAGTCTTCAAGTGTGTACAATATGAGTGTTATAAAATATTATAGTGTGGATGTCCATTACACCAAGGAGTTACTCTCACCCATTATCTCCATTACTTTCCTTCATTATGAAGATAACCATAACCTCCATAACCTCCAACTTTATAACCATTATTCTTGTAACTTTTCACTTTCATAACCTCCTCCATTATATTCATGTTAATGTCATGTTTATGACTAACCTTTTGTATACGTCTATGTTATACTATAAATAGAGGCATAAGGGTTCATATTGTACACACTTAAAGACTTGGAATAATAAAAAAAGCTCGCATCTCTTGTCTCCCTATTTCTATTGTTTTCATCTTTTATATTTCTTGTCTAATTTTGCTTTAGTTTTACAACATTATTAATATAGTATTGGATTATTTTAATATTTTATTTAAATTTTAAACAAGTTTTATATGTTCAAATGTTGAGAAAACAAACCATCTCAGTTATGACAAGAGACAGTTACTCGGTTGGTAAGCACCTCTCACTTCCAATCTTAAGGTTTCGAGTCACCAAGGAGTAAAAAGGTGAGCTCCTGGAGTGAGGAATAAAAAAAATCTCAATTATTTAGTATTCATATCCTAATAAAATATCTCAGTTATTTAGTATTCATATCTTGATTGGAGAAAAAAAAGACCTTAATGAATATCTTATTCTTAATTATTCAAATCTTAGTCGTTAAGTCCTTTTATTTTTTTTAGTCTGAATCTTTATTTATTTATTTTTTTTTTAATGTTACAATCATTTTATGAGTTTCAATAGATTAAGAGTTACAACAAAATTTTAATATTATTAAGATCAATAAAAACGAGAGTTCACCAATTTCATTCATTCATTTATTAATTGTTACTGTCACCACCCACATCATTAACTACACTAGTTATCACCAACCATTATCAACTACCAACACCCATAACCACTATCCTCAAACACAATTAATCAAATATTGTATCACTATTATATCATCAAGTTATGTATGAATTTCGATAAAGATGAGAGTTCACCAATTTCATTTATTCATTATTAGTGTCATTGTCTACATATCTAGCATGATTTGCTTGGCAAATTATATCTCAACGCCATCCACATTCCTCAATTCAATAGGCCAGATTAACTGATTAAAAATCTTAATTTTGGCACAAGACTCTGGAACTCTTTTAAGCAAAATTAATAAATATACAAAATTCATTCAAATGGAAAATTGTACAGAATGTTCTATGTGGAATCGATGTCAAATATTCTATGATTGTTTTTATAAGTAAATATCACTATCCTATGAAGTTTCACAATGCAGTTTTTATAACCGGCATGTTTTGGCAGAATAATCACATCCTTCATAGACTTCCAAACCTGGCTGGTCAAGATCTTCCTCTTTAAAGCAAGCACACCGTTTGCTCATTTTTCCTGTCAACGCTATCTCTGTAGGTCGTTGAACTAATCTCGGATATCCATCGTCACACCAAACCTGAGAAAGGAAATAAAGTTGAAAGTACTTCATTCATCAAGAGAGTAGAGTTGTGAAATGACATTATCTGCAATATCTTCGCCATTCCAGCAATACCTAACAGAGAAGTTGTTCTGTACAGAAAATGTACAATGACATAAGCTTCAGCCTTCAAGAATCAAGAACCTGTCCATCTAATTGTGTGGCCATTTATCTAGACTGCCATACAAACTACTTGAAAATTTCATTGCACACCAGAGATACATGAATGAACTAATGAGTTGAAATCCATTTTGTTGTGCTTGGAATAACTTTTGAAAAAGACAAGGAACGTGTTTAATGACAATCATATCAAAATTCAAAACAATCACTGATTCCTTGGAGAAGTACATCAAGAAGCTACATGTCCCGACTACTTGTTAAGTTTGAACCAAAAATTAATATGGACCACCTTGCTCTTTTAGTTTCTTCTCCATTTATAAGACATTGTTGTTAGCAGTGTTTTCTCTACATGCAGCCATAACCAGATCTTTTATTTTGTTTTAAATTTTTATTTTGTTTCCTTTTACCTTTGTTTGGAAATTGGAAACGAACACAAGGGAAAGTTAACAGTTGACCTTCCCTTGCTTGGTTTGTTGGGAAAGAATGGGAAGAACCACAATGACATGCAGATGAAAACATCTCCTATCACATCAAATAGTTCGGACTCAGGAGAAAGCAGAGAAATAAATATGTCATTAGAAGAAGAAGAAACTTTTATATGGGCCTCAACGAAAATTTTCACTTTCATTTGGGCTCCAAGCAAGGGATAATGTATTCTCTTCTGAATTTCCCCCTGTTATCAACCTAAAGCAAATAGGAAAGGGAAAGCTATTATCTCGTCTTCCTTTCATTCTTCTCTTACCTCAATAACTAGTTCTTAAAAGGAAAATCTTTGAGGTACGGAGTTTAGGACATTGAAGAAAGAATTGTACCTCTGAACCCTCTTGTTGACTCCATCTTGAATTACAGCTAGGTAGTTTAGCCTCTTCATTCTTTTGTTTTTCCATCAGCTGAGCACCTCTGGCGGCCTTTGCTTCAACCCCTTTTAAGTACTTCGTGGGATTGCCTTCACCATCATAATACCGACCTACTAGCTTACCAACATATCTGCCAGAAAGGAAGTAAGTTAGATATTCGTTTAGTTCTTCAATCTTAAACTTCCTACCTATGTTCGTCACAATAGGGGAAACAAACAGAGGGGTCACTTCTTAAACCAAATCTATTGCTTTTTGCTGCCAAACAAATGAAATATACCAGACAGGATTTTATTTATTTATTTTTGTTGATAACTATGCACCAGTATATAAATGGTAGCATTCTAGATATGAAGTCCATGGTTATAACAATATTATTTGCTTCACCAGATACAAAAACATCTCAGGTAAAGGTCATCTTTAGCTTAATCTTCCTTGTTCTTCACATTGATTTTTATTTTGGTCTACTACTTACCCTTCAGACACACTTCACACCTAATATGCTGAAGAAACCAGTTCCTCAGACCCATCTCACATGAATGTCCTACAAACTAAGTGGTCGTAAGTCGCCAGGTCTATGGATAAGAGTTCAATATTTTGTTACTGGGAAGCTAATCCTATAAGCTTTATGGCCCTGAAAATGAATTTTATCCTGCAATCATTCCTCATATACTTTATTTCTTTTTTAGTTCCAGTTGGAGTAGGAGACGCTTAATTTCATAATATCTTTTTCAAATAAGAAATTTCTTCAGGTATGGAGAGATGATGGTAGGACCAAGGAAAGACTATTCCCATCAATTAGGAATCTGTTAAAATCTAAAAGGCAAAGGAGTTTAAAATTTAGCAATCTTGTGGCCAATAAAATGCCTTTATCGGGAAGAAATAAGAAGAAATATCTTCAGTGGGAGAATATGGGAAAATATGGCTGTAGGCTGCCAGCCCATATTCTCTGCCAGATGCAAAGGACTCATAAGTGGCAATCGCAGGAGATAATACCATTAAGCATTAAGGGTCCATGAAAATTCATGCACAGTGAAATAGTTATGTTATATATTAAATATTAACAAACCAAAATAAAATAAATGAAACTCTTCATATGGAATTTTGGCAAATGACAAGGTTAGAATGATTCTTGTACTATATTCTGGAAAGTTACCAGGAAAAGAGAAGAATGTTTTCTTTAGTTTATCAAATATGCAGGTTAACCAGTATAAATCAGAATGGTGTATTTCAATCGCATCTTGCTTCACGTCTCCTACAACATTTTTATTTTGGACAGTTACACCTTATCATAAAATAGTTAATGGCTAAAAAAGAGAGCGTGTGTTTGCAAGTCTCATACTAAAATTATTTCTTGTTTCCGACTTTCTGTCACCCCCTGAACAATAACTTCCAAGGATTAACCCTCTTGCTTGACAGATGGCAAAGTGTTAGCTAACACTTACTTAGAGGCGTGTGTGAGGTAAATAAGTCATTCACGTGGCCTTTATAATTGCTGAAAACCCCCTAAACTATCACCATTTTGCTAGTTTCATACTTAAACTATTGGGTGTTTCTATTGAGCCCCACCCCCACCCCCCGGCGAACTATAATTTTTGCATGGGGGACAAGTAACAAAGAGTTTGCGATGACTCACTGAATGAAGCATGAGAGGTGAAAAAATGATGCCAGTTTTATAAAAAAAAATATCTCTTCTTTATTTGCTTTATTTTTATTTCTTTAGGGGTCGTTTGGTTGGGAATAAGTCATCCTAAGATAATTAATCCCGGGATAAGTTATTCCACCACATATTTGGGATAACTTATCACATCACTGTAGCAAAAATGGTGGGATAAATAATCCAAAGATTACCTAATACCTCCAATCAAACATGGGATAAAATAATCCTACGTTTTATCCTGGGATTAACCTTATACCTCACTCTTCTTTTTTCTCTCTATTTGTGACCATTCCCACTTCAAAGTCAAATATTAGGAAGGCTTAGAATACTAAAAGGTATCTGCTGCGCACCTCTATTCCTCTTCTTCCGCTTATTCATGGATACATATATAGATAGTGAGTAGGCATGGCAGGACACCAAACAACTCCTTAGTGTTCTGTTCTTAATATTCTTTAACCAAATTGATATGGGTTTGTATATTTGGATTTCATCTGAAAATACTTATCCCTTTCTTCTTTCATTTTTTCCCTCTATTTCAACTATTATTGAAAGAATGCCTTTTTTAACACCCTTTTCTTGATTTCAATCAATTTTCTTTGGAACCCAAACACTTTCTTGAGGATGAAAATGAATATTTAATGTAATTGTGGGCAGCCGGTATCAAACCCAGGAAACACTAATTTTTTTGAAAGAACAAAACCACAATTGAAACCACAAAAAACAAAAGTGTAATGGTAAGGTATGCGTACACTCTACCCTCCCCAGACCCCACCTAGTGGGATTTCCTGGGTATGTTGTTGTTGTATATTTGGCAATCCCTAATTTCAACCAAAAAAGAGAGAATATAGTAAAAGAACCAACGTTCTTCAACCTTGACAGCATAATCAACAACCATTCCCTTTCTATTTTTCATTTTTGGTTCTTTATTTAGTTTTTACTTGTAACTAGTTTATTTGATTTTTTGTGTTAACTTAGATAGAGATTTTGGGGGAAAATATTATGCCACGTATAGTGCCACTAGGCGTATTGAGCATTACACACTTCCGAGGGGTTTTTAACCTTAAAAAATTATAGCTTAGGGAGATAAACAAAAGCATCTAACAATTAAAATATGAAACTTGCAAAGCTTGCCACTTGGCATGTTTTATAAGTGTTTTAGGAGCGTGAAATACACACACCGACAATATTGTGTCACGGGTTTAACCCTAAAGTTGTACTTCAGGTGAGTGATAGAAACACCCAAAGCAAAAACAAGATAGTTTGGTGGTGGTGGGGTGTGGGGGGGAGCCATTAATTCATCAAAACACCATTCATCATGTAGCAGCTTCTGTTTACTTCTTAAACAAACTCTAACTTGTGTTCCAAATCTGTGGAATTTTGATTCTTCCACAAATAAAACTAAAAAGATATACTGATCCAAAAAAAAGGTCTAGGAGATAGACGAGAGTTGAATTGTTGCATGATCTATCAGATGTTATTTTATTGTAAACACTAACGTAAGGATATGAAAACTAGGTCACTTCGAGCATTTATCATGAATTCTTCTTCGCTTACATAGACCAACGTTACCATCACATTCTTTTTCCATTTTCATTTCTGTTTCTGGAAAGCCAAGCCTCCACCCAAGGTTAAGGTTTTCAGACGGTCTTGGTTCCCAAATAGACTGAACCGAAGACGTGTTACACCAACAGATAAGAAAGTAGACATCATTTCCAATATTTCTTATAAGTACGAGGAAAGTGGTGAAAGCCATAATCATTTTCTAATATGCTACAGTGCCAAACTACAGCATGTGGCTAGGAAGAATTGCAAGAGCATGACAACTGTGGACATGCAACAACAAAGTAACAGTTACTTTGAGGTACTCGTTGTTGATGTGGTACTTCTTTCCTGTTATTAGATCTCTCTTAGAATAGAAATAAGTATTTCCTACTTAGAATAGGAATAGGAATAGGAATAAGAATAGGAATCCTAGTTGGAAAAGGATTCCAATGTAGTGTCTATAAATAGGGTCTCAATGTAACAATTTAGAACAACAATTCAATAATATTATTTTCCTATATTTCTCACATGGTATCAGAGCATTGGTGAGAACAAACAAGTCACCTTATGTCTATGTCAATTTCCGGTAACTGTTGGATCTGATTTTATTTTTTTTTTCCTTTCTGTGGGCGTTGTGCTAAAATTAACACCACCACGAGGCTCGGAAAGCCCCCGCGACCAAACCCCAGCCAGAACCACCGGAAAACATCACCCCACGCGCTCTCACACGCCGATCGGAGGTGGTGGTTTCCGGCGAGATCTGCCTCAAGCGCCGGCGCGTGAGGCCTTTTCTGATCATATTTTTTGAGAGTTTTTTTTGACAGTTGGGTCGTCCAGCCATTCCGACCAGGCCCATACTGTTTTTGACCAGATTCGATCGCCGGAATTAGGGTTCCGGCTATTTCCAGGCTGTTTTCGGCTACTTCTGGCTATTTCCAGGCTATTTCCAGGCTGTTTCCAGGCTATTTCCGGCTATTTCCAGGCAATTTCCAGGCTGTTTCCGACAATCAGATCTCAATAATCAAGTTTTTTATTTTTGTTGTTTCCAAGACAAATTTTAGCATAATGTCTTTTGGGTGTGATGTTTTTGGTTCTAAAAATATAGGGATTGGAAGTTCTAGCCCTATAATCACTTCAGAACTTTTATTAGGAAGTTCAAACTATTTATCTTGGGCTTCCTCGGTTGAGCTGTGGTGCAAGGGTCAAGGTGTCCAAGATCACTTAACGATGTGACTTATATGGTAGATGTAAAGGCAAAGACTAGTGAGGAAGATGCAAAAGCCAAAGCACAATGGGAGAAAGTAGATGCTCAATTATGTAGTCTCCTATGGCGTTCTATTGATTCCAAATTGATGCCCTTGTTTCGCCCATTCCAGACGTGTTATACAGTTTGGGAAAAGGCTCGTGCTTTATACACTAATGACATATCTCGATTCTATGATGTGATATCTCGATTGACCAACTTAAAGAAACAAGAATCCGATATGTCTACTTACTTGGGACAGGTACAGGCAGTCATGGAGGAATTCGACACGTTGATGCCAGTTACTACGAATGTGGAATAACCACAAGAACACAGACAAACATTGTTTCTAGTTCTTACTCTTGCTGGACTTCCTCCTGATCATGATTCTGTGCGTGATTAGATTTTAGCTAGCCCTACAGTTCCTACAATCGATGAATTATTCTCTCGTCTCCTTCGTCTTGCAGCACCTCCAGGCATAAAGTAGTTTCATCACCCACTGTTGACTCCTCTATTCTCGCATCTCAAACCTTTGAAAAGCATACATATTAGTCTATGGAGAATCGGCGAGGGGGAGGGCATTTTGGGAAACCTCGATCCAAGTGTAGTCATTGTCATAAGCCTGGACACACTCGTGACATATGTTATATTTTGCATGGTCCACCACCCAGTTATGATCCTATTGTTCTAAAGGAATATAATGAGTTCCTTCGAAATCACGCAAGTAAACAGACATCTCCACCAGTAGCATATGGTGCTCAACCTAATCAACCATCCAATAATGCTCATATTGCTCAGACAGAATATGATGAGTTCCTTCAGTATCAAGCAAATAAGCAAACGTCTCCACAAGTAGTTTCGGTTGCACAACCTAATGTGTCTGTTGCGGGTAATTCTCTTGCTTGTGTGTCGCAATCTAGTACTCTTGGAACATGGGTCATGGACTCTGGGGCTTCTGTTCATATCTCTGGTAATAAATCACTTTTATCCGATATTGTTTATTCACAATCTCTTCCATGTATTACTTTAGCCAATGGGATCCAAACAAAACCAAAAGGGGTTGGAAAAGCCAAACTCCTATCTTCTGTCACCCTAGACTCTGTTCTTTATGTCCCTGGTTCTCCTTTTAATCTAGCATCTGTTAGTCGTTTAATGAAAGTCCTACATTGTAGCATAACTTTTTTCAATGATTTTTTTTCTCATGCAGGACCGCAGTACGGGACAGATGATTGGAACAGGACATGAATCACAAGGTCTTTACTATCTTACCTCTTCAAATTCCTTAACAGCATGCTCCGTTACAGATTCCCCAGATCTAATTCACAAACGTTTGGGACATCCGAGTCTATCCAAACTGCAAAAGATGGTGCCTAGTTTGTCTAGTTTATCCACATTAGATTGTGAGTCGTGTCAACTTGGGAAACACACTCATGCTACATTTTCTCATAGTACTGAGGGTCGTTCAGAGTCTATTTTTTCATTAGTTCATTCTGATATTTGGGGTCCTAGTAGAGTCAGTTCCACCTTAGGATTTCGTTATTTTGTTAGTTTCATTGATGATTATTCAAGATGTACTTGGGTTTTCTTAATGAAAGATCGTTCTGAGTTATTTTCTATTTTCAAAAGTTTCTTTGCTGAAATACAAAATCAATTTGATGTTTCTATTCGTACTTTTCATAGTGATAATGCCTTAGAATACTTATCCTCCCAATTTCAGGAGTTTATGACTCACCAAGGCATTTTTCACCAGACTACTTATCCATACACCCCTCAACAAAATGGTGTAGCTAAAAGAAAAAATTGGCATCTTATTGAGACCGCTCGTACTCTTCTCCTTGAATCCAATGTTTCGATGCTTTTTTGGGGAGATGCAGTTCTGACATCTTGTTATTTGATAAATAGAATGCCCTCTTCTTCTATTCAGAATCAGGTTCCACATTCTATACTGTTTCCTCAGTCACATATTTATCCTATCCCCCCTCGTGTCTTTGGGAGCACATGTTTTGTTCATAACTTAGCCCCAGGAAAAGATAAATTAGCTCCTCGTGCCCTTAAATGTGTCTTTCTTGGTTACTCTAGAGTCCAAAAAGGGTATCATTGTTATTCACATGATCTTCATCGATATCTTATGTCTGCTGATGTTACATTTTTTGAGTCTCAGCCTTACTATACATCTTCTGATCATCCTGATGTATCTATGGTTTTACCCATACCTCAGGTTTTACCTGTGCCAACCTTTGAGGAATCTACGGTTACTTCTACATCTCCAGTTGTAGTGCCACCACTACTAACTTATCATCGTCGTCCACGTCCAACCCTAGTTCCAGATGATTCATGTCATGCGTCGGACCCTGCTCCCACTTCGGACTTGCCTCCTCCTAGCCAACCGATTGCACTTCAAAAAGGTATACGATCCACTTGAAATACTAACCCACATTATACCTTCTTAAGTTATCATCGTCTATCATCACCCCATTATGCCTTTGTGTCGTTTTTGTCCTCTATTTCCATTCCTAAGACTACAGGTGAAGCACTTTCTCATTCTGGATGGAGGCAGGCTATGGTTGATGAGATGTCTGCTTTATGGTACTTGGGAACTTGTCTCCCTTCCTGCAGGTAAATCTACTGTTGGTTGTCGTTGGGTTTATGCAGTCAAAATTGGTCCAGACGGTCAGGTTGATCGACTTAAGACGCGCCTTGTTGCCAAAGGGTATACTCAGATATTTGGGCTAGATTATAGTGACACTTTCGCTCCTGTGGCTAAAATAGCATCTGTTCGTCTTTTTCTATCTATGGCTGCCGTTCGTCATTGGCCTCTTCATCAATTGGACATTAAGAATGCTTTTCTGCATGGTGATCTTGCAGAAGAAGTCTATATGGAGCAACCACCTGGTTTTGTTGCTCAGGGGGAGTCTAATAGCCTTGTATGTCGATTGCGTAGGTCACTCTATGGTCTGAAACAATCTCCTCGAGCTTGGTTTGGGAAGTTCAACCTGATTATTCAGGAGTTTGGCATGACTCGTAGTGGAGCTGATCACTCTGTGTTTTATCGGCATTCTGCACCAAGTCGATGTATCTATTTGGTTGTTTACGTTGATGATATTGTTATCACCGGTAATGATCAAGATGGTATCACCGATTTGAAGCAACATCTCTTTAAGCACTTCCAGACTAAAGACCTTGGCAGATTGAAGTATTTTCTAGGTATTGAGGTTGCTCAGTCTAAATCAGGTATTGTTATTTCTCAACGCAAGTATGCCTTAGACATTCTTGAGGAGACAGGAATGATGGGATGTAAACCTATTGGCACTCCTATGGATCCGAATGTTAAACTCCTTCCAGGACAGGGGGAGCCGCTTAGTAATCCTAAAAGGTATATAGACGGCTTGTTGGAAAGTTGAATTATCTCACAGTGACTAGACCTGACATATCTTTTCCTGTGAGTGTTGTAAGTCAGTTTATGACTTCCCCTTGTGATAGTCATTGGGAAGCAGTTGTTCGTATTCTGCGATATATAAAGTCGGCTCGATGAGACTACTCTTTGAGGATCAAGGCCATGAGCATATCATTGGATATACAGACGCTGATTGGGCAGGATCATCCTCTGACAGACGTTAGACATCCGGATATTGTGTTTTAGTAGGAGGTAATTTGGTGTCGTGGAAGAGTAAGAAACAGAATGTGGTTGCTCGATCTAGTGCCGAATCAGAATATCGAGCAATGGCGACAGCAACTTGTGAACTAGTTTGGATCAAGCGATTCTTTGGGAGAACTAAAATTTGGCAAAATTGATCAGATGGAACTTGTGTGTGATAACCAAGCGGCTCTTCATATCGCATCAAATCCAGTGTTTCATGAAAGGACTAAGCACATTGAGATTGACTGTCACTTTGTCAGAGAAAAGATACTCTCGGGAGATATTGTTACGAAATTTGTGAAGTCAAATGATCAGCTTGCAGATATCTTCACCAAGTCCCTCATGTCCTCGTATTAATTGCATCTGTAACAAGCTAGGTACATATGATTTATATGCACCAGCTTGAGGGGGAGTGTTAGAATAGAAATAAGTATTTCCTACTTAGAATAGGAATAGGAATAGGAATAAGAATAGGAATCCTAGTTGGAAAAGGATTCCAATGTAGTGTCTATAAATAGGGTCTCAATGTAACAATTTAGAACAACAATTCAATAATATTCTTTTCCTATATTTCTCACAATCTCATTACTTCAAAACTTTTGTGTTGCAATGCATTGACTTCTTGCTCTCCCCCCTAGCTTTCGGGTATCTGGTTAGCTCTCTAACTCTTTAAATTGGATCTCTTCAAAAATGAAATATAAGATTCATTTTTGCTAAGGAACATCACTAATCATCTGTGACTTTCTTATTCCAATCTCCTTCCTTTTTCTTTGATAAGCAAGAAGTGTCCAAGGGCCAGTCGAGCACTTTTTCGGAACTTGGGGATAATAGGCTATCCTTCTACCCTTCTCCATTTAAATACTAGGCTTTTGTCTACTGCAGTATTTGAATCCATGACATGTACCAGTGATATTCCCATACCAACCAAAACCCTTGGAGCTTTCTAATTGCACTCTTCTATGCTTTTATTCCCCATCCCAATAGACACACAAAAACATGCAACCACCTGCTTGTCATCTCTATATAATTCTCCACAAGGAAGACACTACTCCTTGACGTTTTACAGAATATCTTGGAAAATAACTAATAAATCTAAGTATTGAATAAGAAAGTGAAGACAGTGTTGATAACTTTTCTCCCAAGAGAAGTCCAATGTTCACATTCCACACTACCTATTCAAGATTAATAGGTTCAAAAGATAAAAATTACTCACGTGTATGTTCGGAAGTAGAAGTCTCTCCAGTCAACAATACTTTTAACCTATAAAAGTGAGATATTGAGAATAAGTTCTTCCCCGTCGAGAAAAAAATTGCTAGATACAACATATGTAATAGATATTTCTGCAGACTGATATGAATACAAGTACAACTTCATTCACTTTGGGATAATATGTAGTGTCATGGGCAGAGGTGGTCGGTAGGACGTAAAAGAACAATGGAAGAAGATAAACATAAGCAAAGAGAGAAACATCTAAGCATATGAACCTTGCATATACCAGAAGGCATTTTGTAAATTACTAGTATCATAAACTTTATTGGAGGCACGGAATACCATATACCATAAACTATCGAGGAACAGTGTAGGTCATCAAAAATATTGCACCAGATATTTTAGGAGGACTGAGACTGATCAAGGACATAACATGTTCAAAACAAGAAGTAGGCTCTGAATGACAGCAAAACATCATATTACCTCGGCGCTGGATAAATCACGCAGTGAGTCAGTGAGTCCATCTCCTGTATTAACATAGAGTAAAACAACTTCATTTTGGAAGCCACAAATCATCAAGACAAAGTCAAAACAGAAGAATCATATTTCATTTATACCGTGCATATAGAAAAACAAACAAGAAGTTCAAACATCGCAAGTGCTGCATTTAGTCTTAGTTTAGTATTATTACACTTTAGAGGATACCTAAAAGCATACACCATAGAGGCTATCTAGAAGCAAGAAAAGGGAATTCTCTTTAAGTTGTTTTTTTTTTTTGGAAAATTGGGGGTTAGGTTTGGAGTGGCTAACTCGGTTGTTTCATGCCAGTTTTAAGACGAAAATGCCCTACGAAAGGAGATGAAGCACAATGATTTCGTTGTATAAAAACAAGGATGACATTCAGAATTGCAACAAGTATAGGGATATCAAGCTGCTAAGCCACACTATGAGAGTTTGGATGAGGGTGGTGGAGATGAAGGTGAGGAGTGGAAATTCCCGTGAGCTAGTTCGGATTCATGTCGGGACCTTCAACTACAAAATCCATTCATCTAATATGAGACTGGTGGAGTAGTACTGAGAGAGGACGAAGGACCTACACATGTTATTCATCAACCTAGAAAAGGTTTACGATAAAGTCCTCAGGGAGCTTCTATGGAGATGCTTGGAGGTTAGATGTGTACCTGTGGAGTATACTAGGGCGATAAGGACATGCATGATGCAGATTCATTTTCTCTTAGAGAACCCCTAAACATCTCACCGCAACCTTGCTAGATGTGACTCTTGAGAAGCAGAATTGCCTTAAAATGGAGCAAATCTCCAAGTAAAGAGGGAAAGCAAGTTTCACAAGTGGAATTCCACGTTAATTGTGTCCTCCCCACTCTCCAACACACCTCATCTTCACCCCCTTCGCATAATACCCCATCCCCACCACCCCACAAATCCACACTGTTACCCCCACCCCACCTCTCATAGTATTTTTCTAGATTATATATAAATGCATTAATAGTATCTTTTGTTTACATACCAAACACAAGAACATAAATAAGAAATCCACTTATTTTCCTAAAAAAACATTTTCCACGGGAACACTTCCCTTCATACCGAACACACCTTTAATCTAATGCTGTTAAGATCTTCTATATATGAAAAAGAAAGGTCGATTTATTAAGTTGGTTTTGCTTCTACCATGAACTCTTATTCACTTTCCCCACTTGTGGGATTACACTAGTTTGTTGTTATGAACTGTTTTCACAAATCACACTATATTCAATTATACTATGCTACACAGTAGATAAAGTTATAATAATCTCAATGCACATAGAAATATAAACAAAAGATTCTAACCTGTAAAATTTCCTGAAACGAATGCACGCGAAGCATCTCTGAAATTCAAAAATTATAAAAAAAAAAAATCATTGTTAGTTGGAAAATAGTGAGCAGCTAAAAGATCTACGATGAGATTAAAGTTATATTACACTGAGCAACAAAACATTAAAACTGATTGTCTTCTATGAGAAAATAAAAAAAATCACACATAAATTATAAAACATAAGAACAATAACCACTCTTAAGATTCAAAAGTAATAGAACCAAAGATTACATTGACTCTTCAATAGGGATTACACATTATGAAGCATAAATACAACAAAAGCAAAGAATTGAACCTTCCGGCGAAATGGTTGTAACCACCTCCAACTCCATAGTGACTCTTCCCTTTGCTCACATCAAATACAGACCTATTAATAGCATTCAAACAAAACTAGAAAATCCATGAAATGTTAAAAGAAAAATCCAATCTTGAAATGAAATTATAACAGATTTGATATGTACCCAATAATTCCAAGAAAAATGGGCAATCTTGGATCAGACCCATTATAAAGAGCAAGCTCTTCAACAGTGAAAAGTCTAGGAAAATTCTATTAGAAGCACAAAATAGAATTTATTAAAGTGGTGTTAAAGATTAGATACAAATTAATCAATATAACAAACAAAGAACATTAAAGATATGGAGTTAAAAAGACATACTTGTGGAGCAGAGTTGAGAGATTTGAGAGGGAAATTTTTGTAAAAGAGAAAAGAGAGAAGAGCCGCTATAAGTGGAATCCCTAAAAATGGAGACCACCCCATTTTTTCACCCTTCTTCAAAAATTGTGTCTTGGAAAATTACTCCATTATTTATTGTTGAAAAAAGAAACATTCAGAGAACTGGAAATTATACACTTGAGTTTTCAGTCTACTGTGGAGAATTCAAAGTTGACTTTTCACAACTAGGACTTTGAAATGCTAATGAGCTGTTTGGCTATAATTAGTACTTTCTTCGTTCAAATTTATTGATATATTTCAAATTTTGAATTTTAAACAAGTTTATCATATATCTTTTAAATATTTTGAAAGGTTAATTATTGTGATTTATAGTACTTTTTACGTTGTTTACGAATAGATAAAATTTATTTTTAAAAAATTGAAGATTTCATTAGCAAATTCTCAATCAAACTTAAATTGTTTTACTCTCAAAAAACAAAATATATCACATATGAGACAGAGGGAGTATATATTTTTCGGAGTACTTTTTATTTTATTTTAAAAAAAATATTCATGAAAATTTCAAATCAAACTTGAAATTGTATTCAAATTTGAAAATGAGTAGCTTGTAACATATTTTCTAAAAGCCTATTTGGATGGATTTATAGTTTATGATTTTTTATTTATTTTTGCTTAAGAATAAGTGTTTAAAAACATTTTTTATTTTATCTTAGCATTACAAAGCTATTTTAAAATTATTTTGTCCTAAAAGCACTTAAAATAAATTAATCCAAACAAGTTGCAACTCACTTTTCACTTTTAAAATTGTGCTGAAAACATTATTTTAATATTTGGAATCTATAGCTAAAATAGTTTGTCATCTCTTGTGTATAGACTAGATTTGCAATGGCTCGTGCCCAACATGCTTGATTTAATTATTTTTTTTACAGGTGGTCCAATTTTTGATAAAACAATCTCACATTATTTGAGTGATATATACAGTACTAAAACAAAAAAAAAAAAAAAAAACATAAAAAGAGGGAGGTTTAGTTAAAAAGAAAATGTGCTAATTTCAAGCCTTGCAAGTTAATTTAGCATCTTTGTACATGGTGTCAATCACATCCTTGTAGTATTTAAACAATTGTGGTCTTTTCTTGTTAAATGTTAGTGTCAGGAGGTCACGTTCCATGTCAAATGGAACTGGATCTCAAAGCTGCTCCCATAATATCCATACCGAGTCAATAACAGGATTATTGCCAAATACATTCTCCAAATTTTTCACTGCAACATATTCTCCTTGCTATAGCTTCAAAATAGTCTTCATGCGATCAATTATCTTCAAGCTACCATTTGGTTGCCACTCACCAATATCCCCTGTATGGAACCAACCATCCATTAATCGTGACTTCTTTCACACTTGTAGTAACAAAACAGAGTGAACGGCGTCTCTCCCCTCACGCATATTTCTCTACGTGGTGTGCTTGAAAGAGCATCATATTCCATTTCAGGAACAGCTACACCAAGCACACATTCATATTGGGCACCGGAGGACCAACCGTACCGAGTATATGAAACTAGTTGGGTAGCGATACAAATGTACCTACACATGCTCCAGTAAGACCATATCCTTGAAGAAAGGATATGAGTACACGCTACAACTCGCATAAATGCTTCTACATGAGATGAGAGGGTGTTGCTCCAGATAATATACGGCATACTTTGCCTCCTAGTCCATCTCTTACCTTACTGAAAATAATACAGCTCATTCTGCCCTACGCCTTACTCAAGCAAATTTGTATGCAACCACATAGAGGAAGTTAAAGTCAATATCTCTATTTTCATCTTAAAATATATCGCTATGCCCAAAGCCTTGCAAGAATGTCGCACTTGAGTTAAAAGATTTCAAGGATTACCTAATGCAATTAAAATGTATTCTAAATTTACCGAAATAGACTACAAAAATAATTCTGCTTGCATCCAACCTCATGGTCCTAAAACAATCACTCATTATACCTCCATTAAGAAAATTTACATTCAGATGGAAAAGCTTGACATTGTAGGGACTCTAAAGTAGAGCTTAGTCTTATTTCATGATGTTATATAAGCATATAGTCTACTTAATTTATCCATTATATAATGTGTTGTAACCTAAGATCACATCTTAAGGGTCATCGGTCATCTACTTATATGATCATCCCATTTTTTTTCAGGTTATATGATCATCCTTTCAATTCCATGATTTTCATTATTACGAGCATGATAACAATAATCATGTTAAGTTATTGCTTCTAACTATCCTATGAAAAATTCTACATAATATTCAATTCAGATAAATATCTGATTCACTGCAAGAACTTAATTTAGAGGTGATGTGTTCTCTATTTTTGTGTTCCGATATTACAATCACAATGTTTATCCAATCCAAGAACAACTACTCAATACAAACACATCACCAAAATCAGTCACTATTCATTATCGATACATAAACTTGAGAATTGAATATTTTTCAACAAAAATCAACCTAAATTTGAAGGTTCTGGAAGAATGTGGAATTATACTTGAAGGCTTGGAAATTGGAAAATGTGAAATCAATCCTTCGATATAATTTGGCTTGGTTGTTATTCTGATTTTGCAACTTCAACGTGTTTTCTTGTCACTTTTCTTCAAATTGCTAAATTAACGATTGTATTTTCTTGAAATGGGATACAAACAACAGACAGTGAAAACTTACTGAAATTTCAACTTTAATGTCATGGCAATATAAAACAATTCACAGCTTCCACCCATTCTTCCTCAATAAATCACCTGGAAGTTGAAAAATCTCAGAGGAAAAATAAATCAACTCAAAGTAGAAGTCTCAAACATATAAAGATCTATTTTCTTTTTCTTTTTTTTTTTTTGTTGAAAATTACTAATTGAAAAAGATATCACACATAATACATTTTTAAACTTTTGCCCCTTTCTTTTTATAGTTGATCACAAAGGAACTTGGAGTTTCATTAATTTGAATGTCAGAACAATTCATTGTTGGTCACAATATCTTATGTGAATCTTCGGGATATGATAGATAATATTGTCAAAATGGAGCATCATAAGCCGCTAAATTATATACATAAAGGACCCGAAAAATCTACTCGTAGATGTATCTTAGCATCAAGTAGCATTATATAGTTTTCTCAGCTCCCCAAATTTATTTTTCAGTAACATCAGTTGATTATCAACTACTTCCTACGTGAACTACGATGTATCTTTCTTAAAAGAAAACAAAGAAAGATGGCAATATCTTTTTTGAGAAGTGTCAAGTGCAACCATGATCTCATTTCAACATTGATTTTTGATGAAGCTACTTCACTCTCTAGAAAAGTGTAGATTCCTCTTAATGACTCTTGTACGACACGTGATCTTTCTCTGCTACATATATTAGAACATGAAAAGACAGAGTCTTTGCGAACTTGTCTTATTTAAGTTTGATTCATGAGGCCAAATCCAACACAAAAGATGTATGATGTAACTACCTACTCCAAATCGTGCCAAGAAAGAAATATAGTCTTCAATAATTTTATAACTTTTGGGCGAATCTCCTATGACTCTAATGTATTTGGCCTCAAAATCTCACTTGTTACATGTACCAAAATATGTAGAACTTCTCAACTTCATATCCTGCAAAATCATAGAGTACCTATTTCAATTAAAGTTACTTAGAGATTCTCAATTCAATCACTTTTGTGTCCCAAGATTGTGTAAGTTATAGTGGTGCAATCACATGTTCCTATGTACAACTGGGAACTCCCACAAGAGCACTTCTAGCAACATTTACTCCATTCTTCTTACTATTTACAAATACTAAATAGTCGAGAGATCAAGTAATTTCACGTCCCTTGCTCTTTAATCTCAATCTTGTGCAAAAACAAAAGAGATTCAAAGATTCTCAGATTATTTTCAGAAACAATGGTACCTTGACTTGAATGTCAAAACTTTATCTCGACGTACCAAAATGATTTCCTCCAAATGTATCTATACTGAGAATATTGTTTGCCACTTTTTCCTCAGTTAGATAAATAGTAGTAATGCTATTGTAGAATTACACATGCAAGTAAATGAAATGCCATTAGAAAAAAGCAATAAAATTAAGGTAATTCTAAAAATACTTAACGAGTAATCCTTCTTCAGACGGGGGACAAAACATTTTAGATAAAAAGCAAAGGATCACAGTAAGCGGAAGGAAGCCCATACTTCAGTTTCATTACACTTGCAACATTTTTTAAAGCGATGAACTATTGGGACTAAGCTCTCTTCACGACACACAAGTATTTTCTCACTAAGGAATTTCGACAAACACGTTGATGGCATCAAGTATCTGTAAAAAGTCATCACATTAGCAAGAAGATGTTACAATATACAAATTAAAACAGACAGATGTAGTGTTGAAAGAGCGTGGGAGAAAGAACGACATTTCAAGCCTGAAGCGACACTCTTTCTTCCTCTTTCAGTGTGAATCACAAAGTTTGAAGTGAGAATAGCAGAGAAACAACATGTTCTTGACGCGTAATAGCAGCATATACACGTGTTTAATGGCCAATAAGATAGGCCCAAACAACACATCAGAATAGATAACAACCTAAATACAATGTACAATTTGTAGTACTTTTGGTACAACTTGTATATGTTGTGTTAGTCCTTTAGAAGTGTCACTTCTAAATAAGAGTAATATTGGAGTTTGTGTTAGCATGGGCTCAATATATGTGTTTATCTTATTTATGTTATATAAATAAATGAATTTGAGAGCCAAACAATTTTTTTATATAATTTATAAATATTTTAAATTATTAATTATTGTGATTTATAGTATTTTATATAATTTTCAAATAATAGATGTAACTCTTTCGGTCTCATAATATGTGTCACCGATAGATTCGAGATTCAACCAAATTTCTAATGTCATCAAATGTTTATAGTAGTCAATTATTGTGATTTATAATATTTTTTTATGTCGTTTCAAATAAAATACCACTCTTTCTATCTCAATTTATGTTACACTGATAGACAAGAGTCAATAAAAAAATATCAAGTATTTAAAAATTTTAAATTGTTAATTATTATTATTTACAATACTCTTAGTCATTTCAAATAATACATGTTACTTTCTTTGTCTCAATTTATGTGGCACAAATAAAATTTGAATGTCAATCAATTTTTTCCTTTGACTATATAATTTTTATATTATTAATTATTGTAATTTATAATATTTTTTTACATAATTTTTAAATATATAAATTGTTAAAAATTCTTTTTGAATACTTAAGTGACTGAAATGCCCCTTAATAATGATGTAATTCCAAGAAACACACATGTCATCGTCGACATGTGCGCTCTAGACTTTTATACTATAGTATAATATAACTTCTTATTCGTCATAAAACGAAATGTTTTAAAATGAATATTTTTTAGTTCGAGCCAAAAAAGAAAAAGAGTAAAAGAAGTTTATGAAAAATTGTAAATCTTGAAAAGAAACTTATTCACATCTAATATTTACAATGCATTTTATATATACAAGTATCATATGATTATAATTAATTAATGTATATAGTCACTTTATTAAATTATTAAAACATGATAAATGGCATTAAATTTGGTAAATATCCCATGTAAATAAATATTTACCATAAATCTTTAGTTGGATGTGAGTTGTCATATTTTTCATTTTATCTGTTCGTCTTAGATGTCTTCAAAATTAAAACATCGGATAATATTGAATTTCCAAGCAATTTTATATTACTTACTTTTATTAAGACTAGTTTCTGGACACATGTGCTACACGTGTGTCCCATGTTAATTAGTATAATTTTTTTAAATGATATAGATGATGCTAAATCATGTAAGTAATAAGTGACTAAATTTAGGAAAGGGTAATTGTTTGTAGCTATAAACCGTCAATGGAATTGATATACCATTTTGCTTATGTAGTTCTCATATATCTTAAACTCAGTGTGACACTTTCCTTATATTTTTAATATTTCAATAACATATAGTTTATAGGTAAACATTAAGTAACATTGATTATGTTTGTAAATGTTTCATATCTTAAAGTTTGTGTCTTATTTTTAAGAAACTATAGTCTCCACCTTCTTATATCCACATACATATCAAGATGTTGTTTCCGAATAAAAATTGTATTTCATAATGTCATATTTATTTGTAATAGATAATTGCATGCACAACTTTTTTTGCTTGATTCAAGATTATGAATCCTCATGTGTAAATTTTGTTGTTCATCTTGTATTCCTAAGATACTTAGAACAAAACTTTGAAGAACTTGATAAGAAACAGTAGATTTTCAAACTAGAAAATTAAAACTAGTAGAGAAAATAGAATCAGAAACAGATTAGAAACAATATAAAAATATTTTTCTCAAAGAAAGAAAATCGAGCCCACTGAATGCACAGTGTCCCCTTAAGGAAATTATTCCCCTCAAGTACCCGAGGTTAATGGAATATATCCTCCCAGGATAGAACGATCTTACTCACCGGTGTATCGGTACCTAAAACCACGGTGTCAGCGAACCATTCAACGGCAGTAAAGTACGCTTAGAATACTAGATTTAGTAGTAGTAGTAGAAGAAGTGCAGAAAATTTTGTTTTTTTTCTAAAATGAGAGGAAATCCTCCAATTTATAGAAAACAAAGGGTAGTGTGAAAAAGTTCTATTGTGCCTTACCAGAAAGGTCACAAACCTTTGGAAAAGTCACAACCTTTCATAAAAGTCACAATTTTTCATAAAAGTTGCAACTTTTCATAAAAGTCATAACTCTTCATAAAAGTCCCAACTTTTCATAAAAGTCACAATTGTTCATAAAAGTCACAACTCTTCATTTTCCATTCACACATTTTAAAATCCAACAATCCCCCGCATGAATGGGGAATGACTCCAAGACAAAGAAACGGACAAGTATGTGCACTTTACAAGCAAGAATTAATTGCATCTAGATAAGTAGGTTTCCCCTTGGACTTTCCGTAGTGAACATATGTTGGATATACTCGGCTAATCGGTAGATGCGATATCTTTGAACCGTCGAGCTTTTGTGTATACCTAGACAACCATATGTCACACAATTAACCCTTTACTGTTTATGGTTCTTACGGTTGTGTTCGTTTCAGCCATGAATACCTCATGGTTTCATGAGTGTATAGAGAATAGGCTTTTGACAAGAATTCTCTTTGAAGCGGCTTACACTCCACACTCACATAGATGATTTCTAACCATGTCATCATGTAGATACACTATTTGGTCAAGTCTGCCAAACTTAGCAAATCATTAAAAACTTTAAGCTTTATTAACTCATTAAGAAGTCTTAACGTTTTAACCTCATTCCTGAACATTGCCTTCATCATGAGAAAGGATTGAGTTGATTGACAATGTCGAACCGTCAGTCACAACTTTGTTTTTCTCCTTGAATCTAGCCCTTGGGATCTCCAGTCTGCTAGATAGAGTTACCGCCATGATGACTTGTCCTAAGCCGTAAACCCATTCCCTTAAATGATCTTTCAACTTTCTCTCTAGTTAGGCCTTTTTGTAAGTGGATCCGACATATTATCTTTTGACTTTACATAGTCAATTGTGATAATTCCACTAGAGAGTAGTTATTTTCTAACGGTATTATGTCTATCTCTTATATGATGAGACTTTCTGTTATACATGCTCCATGCCCTACCTATTGCATCTTGACTATCAAAGTGTATACATACTGATGCCAAAGGTTTGGACCAAAAAAGAATATCTATCAAGAAATTTTGGAGTCTTTCAACTTATTCACCGGCCTTATCTAGAGCACCTAGCTCAAAGATCATTGTAGAGCTAGCGATACATGTCTTTTTGGAAAATTTCCAAGAGACTGCTCTTCCACCAAGAGTAAATACATATCCACTCGTGGATTTTACTTCATTTGATCCCGGTGATCCAATTTGCATCACTATATCCTTTCAATACTGGTGGATATTTTTATAATGCAAGACATAGTTTTGAGTGTGTTTTAAATACCCCAACACTCTTTTGATTGCCATCCAATGTGTTTGATTGGGATTACTCGTGAACCGACTCAGATTACTAATAGCACATACTATATATCTGATCGCATACACTTTTTGATATACATCATACTTCCCAATACTCTAGCACAATTCAATTGTGAGTCACTTTCGCCTTCACTAATTTTGAAATGCAAAGCTCACATTTATTGGAGTCTTGAAAATATTGAAATCCAAATATTTGAACTAGTCAAGTACCTTTTCGATGCAATGAGACCGTGACAATGCTAAACATTATGGAGTTCTAAGGATTCTTATACCTAAGATCACATCAGCAACTCTAAGATCTTTCGTATCAAACTTCGTTTCTAGCATACATTTAGTAGCATTTATGTCATTAGTGTCTCTACTGATGATCAACATGTCATTAATATACAAACAAACAATGACCGTGTGATTTTAATGTGAACACATTTATCACTTCCATCATTCTTAAATCCATTTGCCAATATGGTTTGGTCAAATTTTTTATGTCATTGTTTGGGTGCTTGTTTTAGTCCATAAAGTGACTTAACAAGTTCGCACACTTTCTTTTCTTTACCAGGAACCACAAAACCCTCGGATTGTTCCATGTAAATTTCTTTCTCCGATTCTCTATTTAAGAAAGTTGTTTTCACATTCATTTGACGAATTTGGAGGTCATATACCGCAACTAATAATATTAACATCCGAATGGATGTAATTCTAGTTACTGAGGAGTATATATCGACAAGATCAAGACCTTGTTTTTGTCTAAAGCGTTTGACAAAAAGTCTTGTTTTATATTTGTCAACAGTTCCATCGACTTTCATTTTCCTTCTGAAGATTCACTTTGAACCCACAGGTTTATTTTCTAGAAGAAGATCAATTAACTTCCAATATGGTTGCTCAAGATTGCATCAATCTCACTATTGACACCATCTTTCCAAAAGGATACTCTACAGAAGACAAAATAAATATTACAAAATCATATTTGAAGGAAGTAGATGTCCTTTGACATTTACTACGCCTCTGAATCTCTTTATTAAGTACATTCTCTTTTTTTCCTTTCCAAGGTCTTTTAGACCCTTCACTAGATTACTCAAGTCTAATTTTACAGTCCACAATCATAGGTCCTATTTTAATCCTTTTAGGAATAGGAACTTGGACTTTCGCTAGACATCCACAACTTTGAAATATTTCAAGTTGGATTTCCTTTCTTTTCATTTCTCATATGGAATAGATTGTGTCTTGAACAAACAAAATTGCTTTCTTTCTGAAAAGACAAAACTTTTTGTTATTCCCTTTTGCAGTAAGGATAGTTCCTCCACACAAGTTTTGTGGTAAACCTGAACTTATAAGTAATGCAGCTATCATATTTCATTCTGCAATTCCATTAGATTTAGGTGAATAGGACAGTAGTTTGATGGATAAATCCATTTTCCAAACATATTTCTGCAAAAGGAGATTTATATTCTCCATCCCTATCACTTCTTATTTTTTTTCCCAACTGATTTTCAATTTCAATATTATATTGTCTAGACATTTCTATTGCTTCATCCTTACCATTCAGCAAATAGACATAGTCGTTTGTAATGCAATTGTCAATGAAAGTTATGAGATACTTTTTCCCACCACGAGATGGTGTTTGACTTCATATCACAAATGTCAGTGTAAATCAACTCTAAGGGATTAGAATTCCTTTCAACAGATTTATAAGAATGCTCAGCATACTTAGATTCCACACAAACATGACATTTTTATTTATTGCACTCAAAGTTAGACAAAACTTCTAAGTTGATTAGTTTTCCTTACAAGGTTTTGTAATTGACATGCCCCAAGTGTTCATGTCACAAACAGTTTGACTCAAGCAAGTAAGAACAAATAAAACTATTGAATTTGAAAAGCTCTCCGCGAGATAGCTTTTTCTCACAAATATTTTGTTCCTATTTTTTACAATTTTGTGTGATACAAACATTGTTTAGAGTCATCACCTTGTCAAATATCTTTTCCGAAAGGACCTTTCCATAACTTTCAATTTAATTGTTATAATACTACCCATGAACAAAGTTTCATCGGGTCCAATAAAGGCAATATAGTCCAAATGCTTCTTTTACAAAACATGACAAATGACTATTCACCAATATTCATGTCTATACAAATAGTTATATTTAATAGACATATCTTTTCATGAAAAAATCACAACATTTTAAGTGACACTTTTTCATAAAAGAACTCAATCAATTTGAACAAGTATACATATAAGTTGGTAGTTTCATACTAATCATATCATATACTAGTAAAAGAGAAACTCAACAACCACAATATCAAATATACTCTAAGAATTTTGTGGGTCTAACATAATACAAAAGTATCATGAAATTTCATATCTTGTGCTCCAAATTCAACTTAGACACTAAGTATCTTTGTCATAAGCATAGAACCCCCCCACATTTTAAATATGATCTCAAAAATATTTTTCAAGTATTTGAAAATAGTTTTTCCACATATTTTTTTTCTCATGCTATCAAAGTGTCATTGGCAACATGAAACCTCTTTTGAAAATATTATTCTACAAAAGAATTATAGTGCTTCAATTCTCTTTGACAATCTTTACACAATGTCAAAGTTCATTTCATATAGAGGCACAAAATCACAAACTCTAGGTGACTGGTATTTTCCCTCTATCACAAATAGACATACCACTTATTATTTAGAATACTAACAATAAAGACAAAAAAATTTGTACAATTTGTTTCTATATAACAGTGAAGTTTATAGAAAGTCAAAAGTACAACATTGACTTATTATGTGAAGTTTTCATATTCTTCAAACCAATTGCATTGTCTAATTTATCCAGAGTAGAAAACTACAAAAGTTTTTAGTCTACAAAAATCAGACACAATCAAATTTCACATGGAGTACAAAACTATAAAAAAAAAAAAATTTAAGTCTCCAAACAGAATTAAACATATTCTTAGAATATCATATAGATATGCTTTTCTTTTCAAATAGTCTTCCAACTATAACATTTTGACATATTATTTTATCAAACAAAAATGTGCATCTCTCATTCTGCAAACTAAAGAATTTTAAAGGCAACACTTTTTGCCAAGGAAAATTCATTCAAAAATCATATGGTTTGCAGATCTTTTTTCAAGGACATACATGATAAATATCAAAACTGTTAACTTTTATAAACTATTTTCCTCCTTAGATAAATAATAAGAAGGTTACCTGGTGTAATCTTTAACCGAAATACCACCAATTCTTCTAATACATTCTCACTTCGACCTTGCTAAACAAAGCACTGAATTCTGGAGAAGTAATGCATTAATCTTCTATACTTCCATGATCTGTTTCTCTCAATCAGTAGTATACAAGAAATACCAACAGTATAATAATTTCCTTAAGATTGTTGTTCATCTTGTATTCCTAAGATACTTAGAACAAAACTTTGAAGAACTTGGTAAGAAACAACAAAGTTTAAAGAGTATTTTCAAACTAGAAAATGAAAACTAGTAGAGAAAATAGAATCAGAGAAACAGATTAGAAACAATATAAAAATATTTTTCTCAAAGAAAAAAATCGAGTCAACTGAATGCACAGTGTCACCTTAAGGAAATTATTCCCCTCAAGTACCCGAGGTTAATGGAATATATCCTCCCAGGATAGAACGATCTTACTCACCGGTGTATCGGTACCTAAAATCACGGTGTCAGCGAACCACTCAACAGCAGTAAAGTACACTTAGAATACTAGATTTAGTAGTAGTAAAAGAAGTCCAGAAAAATTTGTTTTTTCTAAAATGAGAGGAAATCCCCCAATTTATAGAAAACAAAGAGTAGTGTGAAAAGATTCTTATTGTGTCTTACCGAAAAGGTCACAAACCTTTGGAAAAGTCACAATCTTTCGAAAAGGTCACAATCTTTCATAAAACTCACAACTTTTCATAAAAGTCACAATTTTCCATAAAAATTGCAACTCTTCATTTTCCATTCACACATTTTAAAACCCAACAAATTTTATATGATAATATTAACTAAATTGTTTAAATATAATAGTATTACGAAATATAACATAATCAATCCATATTCACAAACAAGCTAGAACTTATTAATACAAATGGTTGAAATAATCCAACTGATTTGGTAGCATCAGGGGTGCAACTGACTAAAGTGGTGCAATTTTCTAAAGACAATGGCACAATCCTTGTTTATGATTATGCATGTGCTATGTATATATGTGATGACAATCCAAAGCCCAATTTGAGATTACTGGACACAAACACGTAAGTTCAGATCATGTTATTTGGTCAACATTAAGCTTTACTTTGTTTTCTAGTGAAAGCTTCTGCTTTCATTTGGTCAAACCCTATAGCATGTAACAGTATAATAAAGATGACAAAACTCATAATGTTTGTATATCAGTTTGTTAGCAATTACTTATCGGCTACAACGATCCATCTACTTCTATTACTCTTTTTAATCCCATTACAACCATACCTCAATTACATGCTTCTTAGAGTCGGCATATGCATTCTCACTATTCATTTCACTCTATTTGAACCCATTTCATTCTAGTATTTACTACTAATTTATGGATCTCAAACAATACAAGTTCTCTATATTTCCTAATGAGACACATCTTAACAAACTAAAAAGATTCCTATAGTGAATTGGCCTAATGTATGTTTACCTTCTTCATGACTAAGCATAATTCCAATGATATGACTATCATATCTATTATGTACCTGATGATGCGATGGAGAAGGGAAGAGTTCACAATTGCAAGATAAGATTTGAAGCAAAGAAAAATAAATAAAAATTAGTAATTAGCAAACACAAAGGCTAAGCAAATACAAGAGAAAACTATAAAAAGGATTAGAGGTAAAAAATGATAATTAATTTACAATATATATAGAAAATGAAAATAACTATTCATATTCCAAACTTAAGAGTCTATGCATTAGTTATACCATTCAATTAGTTAAATGATTAGAAAACTGAAAATATTTAATTTAATACTGAAAAATAACTAGATGCTTTGAAAACATAAAATATTTAATTTAATACTGAAAACTAACTAAATACTTTGGAAACAGAAAATAATATACTATTTAAATAGCTGAAGTTGTATGGTTGCTGAAAAATGGGATTGAATCATTGAAGAGACATAACTCATAATTGATAAATAATAATTAATTAATATATATAATTTATAATATTTTAGAATTCCGTGAATGAATTCTATCTAGAAATATAATGAATTAATAACATATAATTATTATTTAATATTTTACTAATTAGTTTTTTTAATAATATTTAAATTTAGTGAAGGGGTAAAATCATAATCCAACTTTGAAGTTAAGATCTTCCCACTTATAATAATATACCATATGATTGAAATTGGCAGCACAAAGATGGTCATGGTATCATGTTTTAAAAAACTCTAATCTTCAAATTATTATATTTTGAGGAGAGTAGTCAAATTGATTCACTTAGAAAAGAACATACGAAGAAGGGCTTGAATTTTATATATGTGCACTAACGATTTATAATATATTTAAAAATTAGTTATCACCGCAAGAGAAAACACATAGAACCCCTCTGAACTTAGCAGGGCAACTTACTTTAGCATTTTAACTTTACGAATAATTCTTTACTCCCTAATCTCATATCAAGTGAATTTAAATGCACCCAAATCGCTAAAATTAAAGAAAAAATATAAGTGGGTCCCTTTTTTTTCTTTTCAGCCAATCATTTTTCATTCTTCATCTTCCTCACCCCACCACCTCACCCTTAGCTACCAGCAACTCCACCCTTTCTTCTTTCCCACAGCCCACCACCCCTTGCCGCCTTCAGCCACCATTGCACCAACCCCATTCTTCTTATTTAAAACACTGCCCCCCCCCCCCTCTCTTTGTCCTTCTTCAAAACTCCCCATCCCATTTCTCCTTCTTTGAACCCCACACCCCACCTTCTTTCTTCTGCTCCAAACCTCCCAACCTTCAACCACCATCTTTCTCATCTTTTTCTCCTTCGTTGTCAAACCCCCCACCATTTTTTTCTTTACTTCTGATTTTTCATTCATATCAATTTCGATTTTAAGAAGAGGGTCTTCTTTTTTTCAAGATTTGAATCAAAATTGATATCACTAATTTTGAAAATTGAAAAGAGAAGATTGTTTCTGTTGAAAATTGTTGCTTCAAAATTGCTATTTATGGCCGTGTTTGTATTAATGGTGATGAACTTGAATTTTTTTTTAAATGTTAGATTAACCCTCAGTTTTTCCTATTCTTTTTTCTTTCTAAAATTGTTAATAAATAAAAAGAAATGAAAGATGAACTATAAAATCAAATTTTAAATAAGTTTCAAGGTGGCACTGACATGGCAGTGATGTGGCGCTGATGTGTCGATGATATGGTGCGTGTGAGATGCACTTGCCATTGTGAGACTGATATTATAATTTTAAGGTGATATTAAATTAATTTCAAATGAGATTAGGAGGGCAAATAATTATATGTAAAGTTAAAATGTTAAAGCAAGTTATTCTACCAAGTTTAGGGGGGATTTTACGTGCTATTAAATATTAAACTATGTTAATAGTGTAGAAATGAGATTTTACTTTTAGTACGGTGTATAACTGAAGATGTAAATAAAAATATTGCAATGACACGTAAAACGAGGTGGGAGATAAATAACTTATCTTGCAACGTCTTTGATCATAGTTAAAACTAACATCATAGACAAAAAAAATAATCAAATTCATTAATCAAATGATATACTATACAGACTCGATGGTTGAAGTTGTTTAGTCACATTAAAAAATCTTAGAACATTTATCCATTGCTCCCACTTTTTTAGTCGATGAACCGCTATTGTATTTGGAATAAGTTCATGTGAACATCTTCCATTAGTTCCAGGATAATCATACATTTTTGGCTTGTTTGAAAATCTATTTTTTGCTTTATTTCCTGAATTAAGCCATTGACCAACCAATTTATCTTCTGGTCCATATGTATTATTCGCAGGAATATTCGATCTTCTTATCCATTCCACTAGATCCCATGATAAAACAAATCCCATTCCGGACATATAATGGACAAATGGATTCATACTAGGACAAGGTATAACAAAGCCATAATACAAATCAACTCTAGGTAGTGATTGAAGTGATGATGCTAATGGTGCAAGCCTCAAATAAACATCATCATCAGCCTTCATGACATAGTCATAACGTGTGGGAAGTATTTGAGGAAGAGTAGAAAAGTAAGTATAAGTTTTACCATTATTCATGTTCTCTGAGCAATTGAGGACAATAATGTCATTAAAACGCATGATTTCTAAAGCGACAAAAGTTCTTTGTTCTGAATTGGTGATATTGCAGAAAATGAACTTTACATCGATATGAGCGATAGGGGTGGATTGAATTCCATATACAAGACGAAGGAAATGTCGTCTATCGAAATTTCCTGGCCGTGTGAAAATTCCTATTAAAACGGTGAATTGTGTGTTTATCTGAGGCGCTTGTTGTAGTAAAATGGTATTGGTTAAGGAAGTTGTTAACGAAAAATTTAAGCGAATACTAAATGATATAAAGACGATGAAAATAAGTATAGCAAAAGAAGATAAAGAAGCTAGAAGTAGTTTCCTCCTTGGCATCATAGTTAGAGAGGCCCTAGAAGGTATAATATTGAAAGTTTAGAAAGAAAGAAAAAATAAGCCAAGCATGAATACTTTGAATATAGATTATATGTGCTAAGTTTCTAAAATACACACATCTTTTAAAAGGTAAATGACTTTTCCTTATATGACATGGTTAATGGTATGAAGAAAGTAAAAACCTTGTGATCTTGTCATGCTTTGTATGCAATGAGTAATTAAACTTGTGAAGTACATGAGATATGGTGCTTAAATGTGAACAATTTACAAGTTTTAGATTTAATGAGAACTTTAATTTCACTTGAATCCAAAACAAACAAAATAAACTCAAAAGTATGTTGCCACAAAAATTAGTCTAGTAGTATTATGCTTCATAGTTAAAATGGCATAACTTTGGAGGTGTTTGGATTGATTTTTTTTAGATAACTTATAAGTTAAAAGTTACCAGTTATAAGTTGGTCGTACTTAGGTTTTGACTTTTAGCTTATTTTCGTACTTTTTAACTTAAAAGTAAATGCTTAAAATCACATTTTGTTATTTTTTTGAACACTTTCAAAAAATGAAAAATCACTTAAAAACCAAAAACTTACTTATAATTATGGCATTCAGTAATTAATCCACTGCACCATCTAATTATCAATTCTTATAAAAAAAATGGTCATTCAAGTACTTTTCAATTACAAACGAAGTGCAATTTACTCTTCTAAGCCGTGAATTACGAATTTCTCAACGATGGCTTATATTACATAATATACTCTAAAGTTTTGTCATTCCGCGTAATTTTTCCTTTCTTCATTCATCGGTTACTTTCCTTTTTCTTTATCTTCATCTTCTGCACGTAAATAAAATTATTTTTGTCATCAATTATTACTTTGTTTCGCCTCTCTCTTTCATCTTTTGCCAGGTACAATTTTTTTTTTTTTTTACCTTGGTCTTTGATTTCATCTTCTCAGTTGTTTTCATCATCTATTTGCTACTAAGTACTAATAATGGTTATATTATTATTATTATTATTATTATTATTATTATTATTATTATTATTATTATTATTTTGTTGAATTTTTTTTTGTTTGTTGCCCATACAATTACGTAAGAAAGAGAAAGGGAACTTAGAGAAATCTCACTAGCTAGTTTAGGAGTTAATTATTTAAATGCGCTCTAATTTATAATATTACGATTCTTATCAAATTTTGATGCGTTCAACTTTAGATACGTCCATATACATGTGACTCAAGAAATATTGGGTCAAAATTATGTGTAATTTATTCTAGATACATTGTATCTAAATTGGTTCACATGTATCTGAGATACATAAATCTCGCTTGTCTCCCTCGCATTTCGCTCGCCACTCTCCTATGTATATGGTATCTTAGATATATGTGAATCACACCAGATACATGCATGTACACGTATCTAGTATGATTCACATGTATATGATATATATGACTATCTCCCTCCCCATCTCAATCGCCTCCCCTGTTTTAGTGTATTTGATAGCAAAAATGCATGTATCTAGTTGCATCTTTCTCAATATATGGTAGAAAACTATTAATTAGTGGAAAAATACGTAATTATTTGAATGTATATATAGAATTAGTATATATGCTATAAATGTATGTCTAATAAGGTAGTTTTTCCAAAAAAAGAAGAAGGGGAAACTATAAAATTAGACATACTCCACTACCATATATATTATTATTATCTACACTTTCAAAATATTATGTATCTTATCACTAATTAAGAGTTTCCTACTATATATTGAGGAAGACACACCTAGATACATGTATTTTTGCTACCAGATACACTAAGATAGGGAGAGAGGCAAGTGAAATGAGAAGACGAACAAAATAGTCATGTATCCTAAATGTGCATCACGCTAGATACATACTAGATTGATACATGTATCTGATGTCATTCGCATGTACCTGGAATATCAGATACATAGGAAATGGATGAGCTGGATGGGAGGGAGATAAGTGAGATTTGTTATGTATCTCATATACATGCAAATTCACTTGGATACACTATATTTAGAATAAATTACACCTAATTTGACCCCATGTATCTCGAAATACATATTATATATCAAGATGCACCAATATATAGTTGCAACACCCCGAAAACTAGTAGAAAAAAACCAGAGCCACAAGCTAGGGTTCTAAGATTTGATGTATGGGAAATAGAGTCGTAGATAAGACTTTATGTGTTTAGAATGAGGAGTTTAATGGTTTAACATCAAGATATGTATTAGACCTAGTAGCATGGATGACATTTAAGAGTTTGGTTGTGCATTGGAAGGGCAACTACCAAGGCAAAAGGGCAAGCCTAAGCCAAAGGGCCAAGGCTGCCCAACCTTGGCAACTACTGCCCAAGGGTTCATGACCAGTGGTGTGGACCACGGTCCGTGAAAGGGTCCTTGGAGATGCTTTAGCCACTTGGGAGGCCATGCCAAGAGGCCAAGACACTGCCCTAAGTTCACGAGGCACTTCACGAGCCATTTGCTTGACCACGGCCCGTCAAAGTGCTTGTGAAGGTGCCTTAGTGTTTTAGGGTCTTGGAAAGTTGGGGGAGCTACTGGTCAAGGGACCACGGGCACCACCATGGATCGTCCAAGTGGTCATGGTGCCTGGGACGGGAATGCCAAGTGAGGGACATTTGGGTAAAATTCTATTCGACTAGGTTTAAGTAGGGGTCGTTTTGTATGTCTTTTATTCACCTATTTAGACTATTTTAAGTCCTTAGCCCCCAAGTTTAAGTCACTTTACATTATACTCTATTCAAAACCCCAAATCACTCCTCTTTCAAATATTTATCTCTCTAAAAAGAACCTTCATTGAAGAAGAAGCTGGGGTTGAAACTAAGGTCAAGATCAAAGGCTCCATTGCTTAAAGCTTGTGCTAGGGCTTTGTTTAAGGTATGTTTATCTCTTTATATATGAGTTCTTCCACCCATAGAGTCCCCTAGAATTTCCTCTAAATTTGTGAAGAAAAACCCCAATCAAGCTAGGGTTATTTCCAATATATGGGTTTTAGGTGGGTATGATTCCAAACAGTTGGATACTACTCATATATGATTATTTTAGTGTTGATTCATGATATTATGAAGAATTTATGTGAATTACTTGATTAACCCTAGTTTTCAAGTATGTGGGTTTATGTCTTTTGATGAGGAATTGGTGGTTCTTGATAGATTTTCTAGGATAGTCACTATGACTAGAACCTATATAAGAATGGGAATATGAAATCATGAATTGAACTAGACTTATGCATGTATGATAGAATATGAATAGAAATGATTAAGAATTGGGACTTTTGATGAATTATGCGTAGAATTGGTTTGTAACTAAGGCTTAGGGCTAATGTGTCTTGTGATCTAGACTAAGTATGATGATTGTGGAGTAAAGCTTGAATGTAGGGCTTGAAGCCATAATGTTGGTCACTAGGGTTTAAAGAGTAAGTCTATTATGATGAGATGTCTTGGATGTATGTAGAATGTGAAAGGTTAATCACCTAAAAAGAATCATGCTTGTTAGAATAGAATAGCTTGAGGTTGAGTCTTATGATTCCTTCATGGATAGTTGAATTATGTAGCTTGGGATGGTAGATCTCATGGTAGCTTGGGATTGAGGAAATAAGCTCTCCTAAGGTTATCTTGAACTTGCATTGGTAGGATGCTTTTCATGGTAGCTTGCATTAGTATAGGCATGGTAGCCTAGGATTGAGGATCTATACTCTACTATGGGTAGCTTAAAGTAGCATGGTTAGAATGCCTTCATGATAGCTTGACTTGGTTAGGCCAAGACCATTTCATGGTAGCTTAGGATTGAGGCTCCACACTCTCCTAAGGATAACTTAGGGTTGAAGATTCATACTTCCCTAAGGATAGCTTGCATCTTATTGAATGGTTGCATGATGGCTAGGTTGGTATACTTGTATCCTTCCTTTGATAGCTTGGATTGTATGATATGATGTTTTTCATGGTAGTTAGGTCTATCATGGTAGTATGCTATTCTTTGATGGACTAGAATGAAAGATAGTTAGCATTGAGTAAGTTAGTCTAAAGGAGTACTTAGTGTGAGTGGTAGTATGGGATGCCATTCATACATGACACAAGTATGACTTGAAGCTACTTATGAAGTGTCCTCTTATGTGATGTATGCCTAGCTTGGTTTGTTGCTATAGATGCATCACCAAGATATGAGTGACTTAAGTTGATGGTTCCTTGTCAATATGAAGTAGGTCAATAGTGACACCTAGAATTGGTAAATGTGAATATGGTGACTTCAAGATATGCTTAATGTGTGTGGTATTATGGGATGCCCCACATGCATTGCACATATGCGCCTTGAGGTTACTTAGGGGTATAATGCTTTTATGACATGGAAACCTAGGTCTTGACTGTGAATGTGGGCTATGACCAAGAATGACCAAAGAGAGGTACTTAGCTTGGATAGTATTATGGGATGCTATCTTTGCCTTGCACTAGTATACTTGGAGGTGGCTTAAGAAGTAGTTCTCTTGAATATGAAAGGCTAATGGTTGAAGTATGCAATCATGAATGTCTTATGTTGATTTGCTAGGATATGATGCTTATGTTGGAATTATGTTATTGTCTCTTATGCTTATGTCTTATGCTGACTAACCATTTGAGATGTTTTATGATGTTGTGCTAGCTTTCATACTTGGTACATTTTGTACTAACACATATTGCCTACATTCTAATCAAATGTAGTGTGTTGGGAGATCGAGTTGTTTGGAGGCTATGTTCCTAAGTGCAAGAAGACTTGAAGATTTGGTGAGTCCTCATAGCTTCGAGGACAAACCCATTTATGTTCTTTTATGTCTTTTCTTATGTTTTAGACTTTATGTGGGCTGCGTCCCAATGACTTTTATTCATGTTATTCATAGATGGTTCAAGACAAAGATGCTAGAAAGACTTCCGCTTTTATGAAATGCTTTTCGATTGTATGTTTAAAGAAAGTTTTAAATTCTCCCTACTTTTCTATAATCTTATGTTATGATGATGCTAAGGGGTGTATGCGACCCCTTCAGGGTCAAGTACGCCATGTTACATCTAGGGGTACTCCTGGGTCGTGACAATAGTAAAATTTGTAATATTGTAAATTAGAATGTATCTAAATAATTACCTTATCATAAACTAGTGAGATTTACGTAAGTTTTCTCAAACAAAAAATTGTTCATAATTGGGCTCATCTCCAAATGGCCCAACCCAATAGAAAAGCAAAGTCTTTCTTGGTCTCTCGATGCATCTTTGGCGTTGTCGTTTTCTTTCTTCTCAGAAGAAGTTTCAGAGATCGGATTCTCCTCCTCTTTCCCCTGAGCTCCCTCAGCCTGCTCTTCCATTTCCCTCTCTCGCTCACTCTCTCTCCTTTCAAGGTACTTTCTCTCTCTACAATTTACTACTCCTTGGATCATTCGATTTGCTTCAAATCATCTAATTTTCCTCCTCAGAGATGTAGTATTTTTATTTTTTTAAGCTTTGATCATTTAGACATAGTAGCTTATAAATTGATTGGTTGGTTGTTTGCAGTTGTAGAAAATAGAGAAAGATGGGTGTGAAGCAAGTTCTAAGAGCCATGGATGCTTTTCCACGCGCGGAAGAGCATTTGTTACAAAAGACTAAATCTGGCGCCTTTGGTATTATTATCTCTTAACTACATGTCTTCTCTTCATGTGGGTAGCTAGGATGGATGATCATGACTAATTTTTTTTTTTTTGTATATACTGGAACAAAGAAAAAGTTGTCTTAATGTTTCAAAAGAAGCAGTAATTAGAACTGTTGGCTGTGAATTGATTATCCTAAACTGTGTCTACATTTAAATATGTTGCTTCTGTATGTTTAAGTTGTGCTACTTCATGTTTGTGCATATTTGTTTTTAGCTAGTGTCCGTCTAGTTAGTTGATCTTAGACTATGTTTATCTATGCTGTGAATTTTGGAGATACATTTTTGGTTCATGAAAGTTATTGATACTACGTCTGTTTGTTCATTGGTTGTTTGATTCTATAAGATTTTCCTGTCCTTTTGTCAAAGTTGCTCCCCATGCCCAGTCAAAATCCAATCCAATTTATTGTATTTGATTAGTTAACATGTTGTTTAACTGTATTTTGAAACGGACCAAGCCAATCTAATTTAATAAAGAAAACTTATTGCAACTACGAACGTGAACAAATTCTTTCTCATTAGACTATTTTAACCTATTGATGCAAAGGACCTGGTACTGAATTGCAACTGTTGCTAGTTACTTCAGTTGGAGTTAACTTTTGAATTGTCCAGTTAGAAGATATCATGCTTACTATATTCTGCATCTTTTCTTTAGGTTTGATTCTTGACTAACTTTACACCTTTGGTTTTTTTACTCACTAGTTTCCATTGTGGGGCTGGTTATCATGTCAACATTGTTTTTGCATGAACTGAGTTACTATCTTAATACGATTACAGTTCACCAGGTTTTTCTCTTCTCTTCAATTTTGCTTTCTCTTATTGTTTTACTTCATTTTGTCTCACTTAAGAGTAATGCAAAAGTTTCTGATCTGAATTATGTTTTCGCAGATGGCTGTTGACTTGAGACGTGGAGAGACTCTTCCCATACACATCAATATGACATTCCCCTCTTTACCTTGTGATGGTAAGATAAATAACCCCCCTTCTGGTCTATGTTTGCTTACGCTCATTTAGATTTCATTTTCTTTGTGAATACCTAGTAACTAAATGCTTCAGAGTTCCGACATTGACCAATTTGTTCTACCTTGGTAGTTCTAAGTGTGGATGCTATTGATATGTCGGGGAAGCATGAAGTAGACCTTGATACAAACATATGGAAGGTAATTGGTCTATTTGATTTGAGAAGTTATTGTTCTGCCCTACCTATCATAAAAAGAAGTGCTCTACCCATCAAACTGAAAAGAAAGTGACCATGTTTCGCACGACAAGATGATGCATAAATCTGTAGATTTTAGTATGTTAACCCTGCTTTCAGTTTTGTAGTGTCTTCACTAGCAACTATTTGTACCTTTATTGGATTTAATCTGGTAACAATATCTTTCTTAGTTTTTCTCTTCCTCTTCTGTGTTTGTTTTGTGTGTGTGTAGGAGGGGGGAGGGGTAAGATGCAGCATTAGTGGGGTATGACAGAAAAAACAGTTATTCTGTTTTCACTTAGTATTTCATGCTTATATTTTTCTGAGTTTGGCGTTTTTATGTTGGCTAGTTGCTTTAATCACATTTTAGCATCTGAAGAGAACCGAACTATTAAATTTTTTTCGAGTGTTTATGGTTACAAGTTATGCTTAAACAGTTGGCAATGCAATGGTTAGAATTAAGGCTTAGTTGTTCTTTTTGTCAAGCTGTTTTTGTTTATGTTAGATTCACTATCTTTCTGGCTAGAGACCAGTATGTTTCTGCAGGGATAGGTGTGAGATTTTGAAAATCTCTAGTTTTAGTGAATCACAAAAGTTGTATTAAAAGATAAATACTTTTAGTAATTAGTATTGGAATAAATGGACTTAAATAAAGTGTAATAGGCGCAGAGGATTCATATAGCCCATCTGATTTGAGTAAATCAATGAATTGGTTCTGAGTGTGGTGTTTTGAGCAAAGGAAGGGGTTAAGTTTGAAAGCATGTGGATTGATAAAGATGATTTCATTGAACTTGTGGAGTGAAGGTGGAACTCAAACAAGGTGAGTTGTGATCTAGATACTATTGTTGCCAGGAAGTTAAATGATATTAAGAAATGGAACAATAAGGTGTATCGTTCGCTGGAAGAAAGGAAAGAAAAAGGCTTTGAACAGGCTGGAAGAATTGGATCATTTTAATGGAGCCATAGTTGATGAGAATGCAATAATAGTTGAGAAGGAAACAATCACCTCAGTGCGAGAGGAAATTGCAAGGAAAAAAGAGATCCTGAAGGCAGAAGTCAAGGTGTCTATTGGTAACAGTTGGAGACAAATACACAAAATGAAGAAAAAAATTGGGTACTATGACCATTTTTGAAGAGGAAATAGAGGGTATATAAAGCAGTTTGATGGGGACAAGGCTCTCGAGCCATATGGTTTTAATATGTTTATCTTCCAAAAGTGTTGAAAAATTGTCATGGATGATAAATGAAGATGGTGGAGTGATTCAACCTGAATTGTACCTTTGAAGAAGCTTTAATGCTACTTTCATTGCTTTATTGCCCAATAAAAAAAGGAGTTGTGGAAGTAAAAAATTTTAGACCAGGTAGTCTATTGGGAAGTGTATGAGATTATTTCTAAACGCTTCGAGTCTTCGACAGAGAGGCTGAAGAAGGTGATAGCAAAACTCATATCTAGTTATCAAAATGCACTCATAAAAGGGAGCCAAACTCCTTAATGCAACAATAGTAGCAAATGAATACCTTGATCAATACTTACAAAAAGAAGAAAATCTGGTGTTATATGCAAACTAGAGTTGGAAAAGCATATGACCATTTGAATTGCCAGTTTTCTATTGAACTTTTGAGGCATATGAATTTTGGGACAAATGTATCTGACAAAGCGAATATCAATTTTTAAGGGAACCTGATTTATCACGATTCTTAGAAATTGTGTAGGAAAATTAGTCATTAAACTTGCGTTAGAAACTTATTGTGTTCTTGCATTTAGAATACTAAAATGATTTTTCTTGGTATTTTCCCCTTAATTTTTCTTTTCTTGCAATACATATATACTTTTTATATTTTCTTCATTTGCATTTTGTTACACTAAATTGCGCTTTGTGCTAAAGGTCCTAATATACCTTGACACTTTTTATGCTCTTTGCTTTGACACCAATTATTCCAATTTGACATAATCACGGAGAGCTTCTAAAATTAAATTCATTAGTAACTTGTTTTAGTAATGTTGAAGTTATCCAATCATAAAAACATTCAAGAAATGTGGCCTAGTGGTCAATGAAGACAAAAGACACTAGGTGATTTCTTTTCATCTGCTAAAGCCGCAATATGCATCGTTAATAGGTACTTGTGTTGGCGGGAGGTAGCAGATACCCGGTGGAATAGTCGAGGTGTGTGCGAGTTGGCTCCGGACACTATTGTATTAAAAAGAAATTTATGCAAAACCATAAAAGTTAAGCTTCTTAGTTTCAAAATTGTTGAACCTATTGTCTATTTAATAGAGAAAGAAACTTTTAATAAACATAAAGTAAGTGCAGGTTAAAAAGATATTGTATTGCACCCAAAGGTGTGGCCTGGTGGTCAATGAAATGGTTGAGAGTCACAAGGTCTTAGGTTCAAATCCCAATGAAGACAACAAAAAATAAGTGATCTTCCCATCTATCCTAACTTTGGAGGACAGAGTTACCTGATACTTGTTGTTGTGGAATGTGTCAGGTATCCCGTGGAATTAGTCGAGCTGCGCGAAAGTTGGCCCTGACACCACGGTCATAAAAAAAAAGATACCTAGTTTACTTAAACCACACTTCCAATTTAAATCTTTTATGTTTTTGAATAAATTTGTGTGTTAGATGCAGTGTAGTCAAAGGTGCGCTTTAAGCATGCTTAAGCCCTGAAGCGAGGCTCAAAACTAGGGGTGGGCATGGTATGGTATGGTATGGTATTTGAAATTTTTGATACCGTAACTTCGGTATTCGGTTTTTAAAACATTATACCATTACCATACCAATTTAATTCGGTATGGTTTGGTATTTTGAAATTCTGTTTTGGTATTCTACGGTATGGTAAATCGGTAACCAAAGTTTGTTCAACTTTGACTAGTATATACTCGTATAAATTTAGAGGTGAAGCCAGAATTAAGAGTTTGGGGTATCTAAATTTCCTTTAGAACCATCAATCAATTTTGTTTGGGGTTCACAAATTGGTTCGCCCGAACCCACGAAGCCCCACCTAGCTTCACCTTTGTGTATAATAGAGTATTATGACTTCGACAATTAAAAAAAAGGTCTCGGATGTATCATACTAACACATTAGACATGTATAAATATATATTCAAAATAAAGTAAAAACAACTCCTTTTGTTAATTAGTTAAATTTCAAATACATTTCAATCAAAATAGAGTAGTCAAAGTTTCACCTTCTAAACATTTAGTTTATACTAAAACTAGGTTGCATATTTGTTAGTATTTTAATAATATATATGTTATTTATGTAACTATATATTTCGATATGGTATTCGGTGTTTCGGTATGTTATATCTAAATTTCAAATACCATACCGAATACCCAAAAAAATTAAAATGCATACCATATACCATACCAAATACCATAATACCAAAACCACGGTATTAAAAATTTTGGTTTGGTATGGTAATTCGGTATATACCATACCATGCCCACCCCTACTCAAAACGTGTTGTGCGCTTCACCTCGCTTTATGTGCACTTCAGTGTCGTCATCAAGGTTCTAAGACAAACTTTTCCTTGCCAATGAACCTCTTCTGAAGAAGTGACACTAAACAATTGATATTTTACTTTATCATAAAAAAATTCAATTTCTTTGGTCATATAGTTGTCATTCATGTTTATAATTATTAGTCTTGGACTAAACATATATATTCATATTTTTTTCCTCCCTTTGCGCCTTTTTTCATTAAAGCCCACGCTTTATTTGCGCTTTGCACTTAAAGCCCCAGCAGACCTTAGAGCTTTTTTGCGCTTTTTGCCTTTGGTAACACTGGTTAGATGTTTCGTAATGTATACCTTATAGGTGGGAGGTTTGTATAAAGATAGATGAATCTTGGAAACTCCAGCCGTGTAGTGTAGTTACGAGAATTGGAGGGAAGTTAGTATTGTCTGTAATTGTAACAAGCTACAAGCTACAAGCTTTGCAGTTTACCCAAAAACAACTGTGCTACTTTAGATAGCTTAGAATGCTTTAGAGTCTAGAGTATAATTAAAATATTGTATAGAATATTCCTAATGATTATATTAGTCTCTCATTCATGCTAGGTAGCTATCTAGAACTAGTGGACCTTCTTCACTTGCAAAATCTGAGTTGGCCTAACCGACTTTAGTTGCACAGTTTACTAGAGATTTTGTTATTGCCTTTCATTTCATATGGGAATTTTGTTTTCTCTTGCAGTACTTACTTCCTATGCCCTGTCCAAGCACATATCCTTTTTCTTTTTTAAATCTTTCCCTACCTCTTTCCGGAGTGTGAAAGCATTTTGCTAATGGTTAAGAGTTTTTGCAGCTTCGCTTGAACAGTGATGGCCACATTACTGGAACTGAATATCTGTCAGACCTTGTGGAAAAGGAACATAAGCATGGTAATGCCTTTTTGTTCTGCTCTTGACTCTGTCTATAAATTGCGTGCGCCTTTTTTCTCCTCTCATTAGTGAACTTGCATTATTTTTTGTTTTGGATGAAAAATATCCTATATGTTTAATAGCAATGTAGCATGGTTCTAAAATGACAACTTTGATCAGATGATCACAAAGACCATCACGATGATTCGGATAATAAAACCCATACGCAAGGGTTAGATCAAGATGCTGAAAATTTGATTAAGAAGGTCAAGCAAGCATTGGCTCATGGGGAGGGATGCAGAGTACGTGCCTCTTTCATTTTTAGCTGCTTATTTTATTTGTAAACACCCTTTTTTCTCCTTTATACATCAGAAATAAGATGAGGAAAAAAATTTGTATCCTTATCCTTGGAAGTACCAGGTACACCCCTTGGGCTAAATAAGAAATGATAATTGTATTTGCTTATTACAGGTCTATGGTGTTTTGGATGTCCAACGTGTTGCCGGAAATTTCCATATATCTGTTCATGGGTTAAACATTTTTGTTGCTCAAATGGTTAGATCTCCTGGAATTATGTTCTTTTATTGTATGATTTTGTGCAATGATACAACAACCCGTTAAGATATTGACTACTCCATTTAACTTTCTTTTCTGTTATTGTTGATTATATATGTACTACTGATCTTTGAAGGTTTCTAGTTGGAAGATGCTAATATTAAATTTTGAGAATCTTTTGACTCAAGTTATTTTCTGAGGAAGTAGGGAAATTAAACCTCTGAAAGGTCTGAGAATCCAATATAGGTTAATTGAGTTATATCTTGGTGGTTCAGCTAAAAATGAAATTTCCATTTGTCGCTGGAGATTTGATATTTCTTGTGTACTTGTGATGTTCGAAGCTAGTTTTTTAGATCTTAATTAATTTTCAATAAGAAAAGTGTTTAGATATAGTCCGATGATATAGTTACAAAATTGAGTTGCTGAATAGTTTGCAACGGCAAGCCATATACTTTTAATTCACAGGTAAAGTAAGTAAACCACATTCTTAAAATCTGTTTGCTGCATAAATTTTGGTCCCTGTTTTTAAGTACATTACCTTCTTCCTTAAAGTGGAACTTAAGTAGACTTGAAAATAACAACCTGTTGGTTGATTGGAAGTTCTTATAGAAATCAGATTTATTTTCCTGTTTCTTGCTTCCAATTCTTGCTTACTCCTGTTTGTATCTGTTTTTAATTACTGCAGATTTTTGGAGGTACTACTCATGTCAATGTGAGCCATATCATCCATGACTTATCATTTGGGCCCAAATATCCTGGTAGTCACAACCCACTTGATGGAACAGAACGTATTCTGCGTGGGGCAAGTGGAACATTCAAATATTATATTAAGGTTTGAGTTGTAGCCCTCATTTGAAATTAAGGACATTGTATTTGATGTTTAGTTTAAAACTACATTATTTGGACATAGCCATAGATATTTCTCGAACTGAGGAAATGAAAATGCACACTTGTCATTTTTCTGTACTTGTTTTTTATATTTTAGTTTAGTTTTTTAACAGTCATTTTCCTGGACTTAAAAAAGAGATATGAGCTAAGTTTAGGTAACTTATCTCAACAGCACCAGTTTCAATTTTTTTGTTGTTGTAGGGAACTTATCTTTCGTAATTAGGAGCTCACTATCTGATTTTCTGCCTATACTTGGATATGTGCCAATTAATGGTTTATACAGGTTATAAGATGGTGCATCTCCATAGAGCAACAATATTAAATAGAAGGGTAGAGGGGTGAGCCCATTATCTCTTGAGTTTCAAGCCATGTGCTACTGGCTATTGGGGATTTCTCGATTATCAAAAAATCATTAAATAGAAAGACACAAATCCTTAGGTGACAATTTCCCTTTTTTTGGTAATTACAGTCCAACTTAATTAGCTTTATGCTGCTTATGGAGCTACACCAAATGGGTGATGGTAGTTTCTGGAGACATTCACAGTGGTGCATGATCTCTGTTCTACTTTGAACTGAAATTGAGGAGACTATTTTTCTGCATCAGGGTCGTCAAACAGCAGATAAATGGTTTTAGCTAAAAAAAGATGATTGTAAGTGCATATAGTTTCACTAGTTCTCGAACACGTGCAACGCACGTGATTCTATACTAAGTAGTACAAATTTCTTAAATTGATAGAGAAGGTAATGAAGCAATTGAGCAGATGCGAGAATTTCAAAAAATGACCAAGCAAAACAAGTTGCATAATATAAAACAAAGTCTGAAGACTGAAAACGCAAGCAATGAACAATAAAGAACAAAAATTATTAAGAGCAAAACAAAGGTCTAAGAAACTAATATAAAAAGAATATAGCTTTGTTGCAGAAAGTGCTAAAAATACACCAAATATTGAGTATTTTTAAAAAGAAAGCATATAATAATTTGACAATGGCCCAAAGGATAAAACTATTGATATTATAGAAGGTAAAAGAATATGAAAAGTTATTTTGACTGATGGAAGCTAAAAAGAAGTAGAAAATAATTTTAATTTAAGATGATAATGTGTGAGTTAAAGGCTCAAAATTAATGAATATTATTAGAATATAAGTTAATGAAAATGAAGAGGTGTAGTTATGGAGTTGATTTTAATGAAAAAATATTTTTTAAAAATGATTTTAAGTAAATAAATTAATAGGTAAGGGGTATTTTCGTAATCTAACTTTTGACTAAGTTTCTTCCCACTTTTAGTAATATATGATATATGATATATAATATATGATGATATGATATGATATGATGATGTATGATGATGATGATACATGATCAGCTCCCTCCTTGTCCTACTTCCTTTTTCAGGTTGTTCAAGATTGTATCCACTTGAAATAAGAACTTTTTTTCAAAAATATTATTGTAATACTTCTTAATTACTTTCGTATCAGAAAAAGGTCAATTTTGGGACCCATTTGCAATTTAACAATATTCCATTTTTTTTTGAAGTCGGAACTTTATTTGTACTTGTGGACCCACTTTAATTTAAATATGATAAATTTTCAACTTTTACCTTAGTAGTCGAGTAGTCAAAACTAAATGTGACACCTGTATTCAGACCAAGGGAGCTAATATTTAAATACACAGTTGTATATCAGGAGTAATTTCTTGTCCCGATATCTGCTAGTGTCCAAACCCCACTTGTGGGATTACACTGGGCATGTTGTTGTTGTATCTGCCAGTATCCTCCGTCACATTGTCCTTAAGTATACCCAGAAGTGAGGGATTTCCTTAAATTATGGTGAAATGTAAGGTCTAGTTACCCTTCGGGGTCGCCCAGTGGTTTGGGCTTGGGACTTCCATGTTGGAGGTCTCAAGTTCGAAACCCCTTGCTAGCGAAAGCAAGGGGTTTGCCTTCTGGGTCGAGCTCGTCGCACCGGGCTTGCCTAGTGTGGGTTACCTCTCCTATGTGGTTTGCGAGCTATTGCATAGGAGCGGGGGTTTTACCCTGTGCGCACCCAAAGGGTAGAGGCTGCGGGTTTCCCTTGTCATCAAAAAAAATAAATAAATAAAAAAAAAAATGTAAGGTCTAGTTACCTTAATTCCTTACCAAGTTTTTGTTAAAAGGCTAGTGTTGCATTGTTTGGCTCTCCTTTGCCTCTCTGCGTTTTGAATTTCTGCTTTTTGTCGTGTAGATTGTTCCCACTGAATATAGGTATCTATCAAAAGAAGTTTTGCCAACCAATCAATTCTCTGTATCGGAATACTTTTCTCCCATCAATGAGTTTGATCGGACATGGCCAGGTGCTTCTCTAAAGTCTTAAGTACTCGACAGATTAATTCCTTCTATCAATTGCTGCTCTTTTTCGTTTCTCTTGTACTTTTTGCTTATTGAATGTATTTCCCACTTAATGCAGCTGTATATTTCTTATATGATTTGTCACCAATTACTGTGACCATCAGAGAAGAACGTCGCAATTTTCTGCACTTTATCACTCGGCTCTGTGCAGTACTGGGTGGTACTTTTGCCTTGACAGGTTTGCCTCTAATACTTAGCTGTAGGATTTATTTAAGGTATAAAATTCCTTGATAAACCAGAAGTCTCTGCTATAATTCTGTTCTTCCTTTTGCATGTATAATCTTGTCATTTGAAGGCCGAACTTGATACTCATTTTGTTGTGTGTGAAGAATTTGTTAATCATTTGCTGGGGTGTGTGGAAAATGCTTAATATATTTTGGTGCCAGTAAATATGATTTTGAGTCTTCTTTTGTACTTATTCTTTTCTTACATATTGAGAATGGAATGCTAATTTCTGGGGAGATTATCTTTTAAGAGTTAACCAATGCCTTGGAAATTCTCCCATGTTCTATAATCTTCGTTTCTATGTTCTCGGTCGAGGGATCTGCCAATGATTTGGAGTTTATATTGCGTCTTTTGAGTTGGGTACTGAGACCATCTCCAATCCACGTCTATTTTACTCTCTATTCTCTATATTTAGAGAGTAAAATAGAGAATGTACTCTCCAACCACACTCCATTTCACTCTTTATTCTCCATTTATAGAGAGTTGAATAGTAGTTCTCCATTTTTGATTATTTTATTATTATTTCTATTATTTTATAATTAACACATTATTTTTCATATAAGACCATTAATTAAATATATAATATACATAATTATTTTTAAATGTAATATAATATTTAAAAAATATATTATCTAATATATACTATTTTCATCTCAATTAATAATATTTTAATTTTTTTAAAATTTTCATCACTTTAATATGATTTGATATTATTATTAATTGTCACTATGATGAATGCACAAAATTAAAATGATAAGATGAAATTTTTAATTTAAAAATACAATACATAACATAATAATTTAAATATGAGATAACACAATACATAATATTATAATTTTATCACAACAATTTGGGTTGCAATTTATGTCCACTAATTTGTATATATTATATAATATTTATTTGCAATTTATGTTATTTAGAAATTTATAGAATAAAAATAAAATTTTGAAAAAATAATATTTATATTACATCTAAATTATACAAAGTGATTATTTGAAAAAAAGAAAAGAAAACTATATTATGAAATAAGAAAATAAGAATGAAATATAAATAATAATATTATATTGAGGAGAGAGCAAAAAGATTCTTTTTTAGAGAGTAAAATAGAGAATTGGATTGGAGTTGATTGTCTGAAAAAATAGAGAACTCTATATTTGGAGAGTAAAATAGAGGGTAGGCTGGAGATACCCTTTTATATGTGGCTATGACAGTCATAGGCTTAGGAGTGGCTTAATATTGGACCTCTTTGTTTTGCACTGAGAATAAATCAATAGAATCGTCTGATACTAGGAAGGAACTACATTATTTACACTAAACTGAGAAGGCTTTTGTAGATTTAAGTGCGAACAACAATGTTTTCTCCTGATTCTTTTGACTTCTTCTTAAGATCTCATTTTGTCTGGAATTGGGGGATACCCCCAAGGACTGTTTCTTGCAGTTAAGATACTGGACCTTGATTCAGTTGGAATCTTTAATCTAATCACACATTCTTGAAACACTTAAACTGGACCTTAAATTTAATTGGAAAGCTTAATCTAATCACACATTCTTGAAACACAGAAGAAACTGGACCTTGAATTTAGTTGGAAATCATTGATCCAATCACAATTCTCACATACTTACCTAATGTTTTGTGTATAATAGGCATGCTAGATAAATGGATGTTCAGGTTCCTTGAAGCAGTTATGAAGAAAGACAGCAGAAGCCTTGTGCGGTAATTTAAGGTTATCTAGTGACATGTTGCACTACAAAGTAATATTCAGTCAGGGATTTTGCACTATACATGGGAATTTTAGCGGTGAACAAGGGAGATTGATAAATGAGGCTTGTGTATATTATGTTTCCTGTGTATTTTTTTTTCTCACTTTTTTATCCTTTAATTTTAATAGCACTTTACACAAATATACCGTGCTGTACCCAAGCCATTCTAGCAGTCTGAGAAAAGTTCTACTTACTGGTCACTGTAACATAATCTAGTTTGTAGTTCAAAGAAGATGAACATTTCCAGGTTTTCTTGCTCGATTTTACTGGAAAAACTTGCTGTATCTGGAGAAGGTTCCCAATACACACCTCTTAAATCATCCATCTGCTTTTCTCATCACTTGGTTACTGGCTAAATTCATCATACGCCACTCAGTTGATCTGAACGCATGCTTGATTACTCTTCTAGTAATAGGATCGGTTGAAGGCAAGAGGCTCCTTCATGACAAGTTGCATTTGCTCGCTCTGGAATACCCGTGATTATCATTGTTCATGCCATGTAATATTTCGCGCATTAGTGATCTATGTTCTAGCATCAACACTTTCTTTGCTTCCTGATTTTAACTGGCTTGCTCATGGTTATGTTAGTTCCAGAATATACAATTTCTGCTACACCCAGTCGAGTGAAGCAAGTATAAATGCTTACTGAACAGACGACTTGGGTCTTTCTTAAAGTTTTAGCTTGGAGTTTAATGCTTTAACTTCAAAGATGAACTTTAACCTCATATCTAAAAGAATACAAAAGGTTCCAATCCATAATGACGAATGTTTACTATCATCTCTTCCAAATGGAATTAGATTGATTCTTTTGTCGCCCTTATATTGATCGATTTAGAATAACTAACTCTAAATTGATCAATATCTTCATCTAAATCTGTATCTGGTTGTCACTCCCAACAGGAAACATATATGACAACCATGCGTTTTTTTTCTTCCGAAAGTAGTAAGTTTGTTGAGGGAACACGCATCTCAATAGACATAGATATCTAATTAAGCAATAATAGAGTTATTATTAGACGAATAAAATGATTCAGTTAAGTAATATTAAAATCATTATGCACCAGAGATCAAATCTTTATAGAAAAAAACAACCCCTACCTCAAGTCTCAACAATTGAGAAAGTGTGACTATCTAATGTGAGGTAGTGCAGGTAAAACTAAAATAATGAATTTTGATGGACTTTAGGGTTTTAATAGTTGAGTCTGGGCTTGAGAAAATAGTTAAGTAGGACTCAAGTTGATTAAAATTTAACAAAATATTTATACTTTATTTAATATATAAATAATTACAAAATTGGTATATATATATATATATATAATTTCTCAGTTCGGCTTGGTTATTTTTGCGGTTTATTTTAGTAAAACCAAAACCAAACCATATAGCGTATGTTTTTAATTTTGAAAACTAAACCCAACCAAATCAAATATATCAGTTTGTTCAGACTGCGGTTCAATCGTCACCAGCACCTGATTATATACTGAAGTGATTGTTGGGTTATTTAATCTTTGCTTCTCAGCTCTCTGGTTGTCATCCAATGACCATTCAAGCTCTTCTTTTCAATCTTGTCTTTCTCATCAGATTCTATCTTATTTGGTTCCTCATGTTATGTCTGTTTCTAGAGTTGATTCCTTCTTTTACTTTCTCATCGTCCTCTGCTTCCTTGACCATACGTTCAATTTCATGTTACGTCAATTATACATACTTGCTTCATCTGAACACGGTTAATAACATCACAAGACGGATCAATTCCCTGAAAATCATCTCATCACGCATTTGTTCTGGAAAATTATTAATTTAAGCTAAAAATTAGGAAGATTAAGTTAAACATTACGGTCAGTTGCAGAGTTGATTGCGAATTGGAAAACTAAAAGAGGTCTTTCCTCTTACAATCAATCAATTCATTATCATTAATAGGAACATTTACAAAAGAGAATCTTGTATTTCACTTCAATAATACAGAATATGATTCCACTTTAGAGGGAAAAATTCCCAAAGCAAACATTCCTTTTACGTTTTATCTACATTTCTTTGTCTTCCATATGGAATCCGAATGTTTGAAATGTTATCTATTCAAACACTAACACTACTTTTTTTTAGCTTTCAATGTCATATACCAAATTCTCCATTATTGCTCTTTCAGTTTTCATTTAATATAACCTTTACTTCCCATTTACACAGAAAACAGTCGAAAAAAGTGATTTTTTTTTTTAAAAAAAAATAAACTTCAAAGGCTTATTATACTAGCTACTGAACTCCGGAGATAGATATGGATTTCTTAGGTAAAGTTGTGGACAAAGTCACAGATTGGTTGATCGAGTCAGTTGTGCAAGAGATTGGATATTTCTTTACCTATGAGAGCAACATCACATCTTTGGATAATGAATTTGAGAGGCTGGAGAATATCAGAAGTGGGGTGCAGCTACGAGGGGAAGCTACCCGGAGAAACTTGCATGTCATTTCTCCCAACATCCAGGATTGGTCAACTCGTGTTGATACAATTACTGCTGATGTGGCTACTATATTGCGACGTAGAGCTGAGGTTGAAAGAGGTTGTTTCTATGGTTGGTGTTCAAACTTGAAGTCGTGTTACTTGCAAAGCAAAAGATCTAAGGAAATTGTAATGGATGTGATTGGTCTTCAAACTGAAGGCAACAATTATGTGAATTTCTCCTATCCTGTACCACCTGTTGAAGTTGAAGCTATACCTAGTCACACTGGTGAGGAGTTTGACTCCAGAAAATTGCAAGAGGAAGAGGTCATGGCAGCTTTGAGAGACGGCGGGGTAACATTATTGGGATACATGGTCTAGGTGGTGTTGGTAAGACAACACTGACTGAGAAAATCAGACAAAAGGCGAAACAAGAAAGGTTGTTCAATAATGTTGTTATGGTAATTGTCAGTCAACAACATGACTTGAAAAGAATTCAGGGTGAGATCGCACAAGGAGTTGGGCTGACATTAGAATGGGATGATTTGTGGATTCGTAGAGATATGCTGCATTTAAGGTTAATGGATCAATACAGTTGCATCCTTATAATATTGAATGATGTTTGGAAGGCTCTTGAACTAGAGAAACTTGGAATTCCCAGCGGTAGCAGCCACAAACATCAGTGCAAAGTGATATTCACAACACGTTTCCGATCTGTTTGTGAAGAAATGAAAAGCTCAGAAGATCATGGAAGTTGGAACCTTATATGAAGAGGAAGCATGGATCCTTTTCAGGCTGAAAGTTGGTAATTCAGTCGACGATCCTTCTCTACTTGGCATAGCAAAAGAGGTTGCCAAAGAATGCAAGGGGCTGCCGCTTGCACTTATTATAGTTGCAGGAGCACTAAAAAAGCATAAAACCAAGCGTTCATGGAACTGTGCGCTTGAACAATTACGTGGTGCAGAAACAATAAGTATCCCTGAAGTGCCCACAGAGTTGTATAAACCTCTGAGGCTAAGCTATGATTACTTGGGAAGTAATGGAGCCAAGTACCTATTTTTGCTTTGTTCCTTGTTCGAGGAAGATAGCGATATCTGTGCTGAAGAATTACTTGGATATGGAAGGGGGCTTCGCATCTTTCCGGGAATCGAAAATTTAGAACAAGCAAGAGATAGGGTGTGCCTTTTGTTAGAAATATTGAAAGATGGTTTCTTGTTGTCCCAAGGTTCATATAAAAATTATGTCAAAATGCATGATGTGGTCCGTGCTATGGCTATAAGTAGTGCATCCGAGGGAGAGCATAACTTTATGGTAAGTCACCATGTGAACTCGGAAGAGTTCCCAAGAAGAACTTCTTATGAGCATTTCAGTCACATGTCAATTGTTGCAAATAAATTTGATGAGCTTCCTACACCAATAGTTTGCCGAAAACTGAAGCTTCTAATGTTGAAACTCTGTTTTAAAAAGCCATTCAAATTACAGGATAATTTTTTTAATGACATGGGCGAACTCAATGTCTTAAGCGTGAGTGGATATGTGAACTCCATTCTGCCTTTTCCAGCATCCATTAAGAGGTTGTCAAGTTTGAGGACGCTGTGTCTGAGTAATCTAAGGTTGGATGACATATCCATAATCGGGGAACTTGTCACTTTAGAAATTCTCAGCATAAGAGATTCTCAGTTAGAGGAGCTGCCAATGGAGATTGGAAAATTGACCAATCTAATTATGTTGGAGTTGCGGAATAAGAATAAAGAACTTGAAAGGATTTCAGCAGGTGTCTTATCAAGTCTAGTTCAATTGGAGGAACTATATATGGTGGGAGTAGAATATTGTAGTTACTCCACCTTAAGGGAACTGGAATCCTTACCGAGATAAACTTCACTGACATTAAGTAGATGTTCCGGAGATGTGATCTACAGAAACTTGAGCCTTTCCTCCAAGTTGGCACGGTATGCTCTTACAGTGGGTCGAGCTTTCATAGTGACTTCAAGCATGGATGATTACGAAAAGATTATTTCTTTAGAGGTCACTGAGACCGCCCAATTGGATGATTGGATCTGCCACCTGTTGAAGGAGAGCGAATTTGTAGATTTAACCGGAGATGGCTCTAATAATGTGTTGGCTGAGTTGCAGCTGAATGAATTTCAGAACATAAAATGTTTCCGCCTCTCTTATTGTAAATTAGTGACACATTTATTGAACATCTCTAGGAGGATACATGAAGTAATCAAGTTCCCAAATTTATATGACTTGAAGCTTGAATCTCTGGAATGCCTCACTCACTTTTGCAATACAACTGTTGAGGGCATTGAGTTCCCTCGGTTACGGAAAATGCTATTCCACTACTTACCTGAGTTCCAAAATTTCTGGCCTACAGCCAACAACTCCATCACTCACTCAAGTCCTCTTTTTGATGAAAAGGTTTGCTTCTTATCATGAAACCAGCTTACTTTTTCAGTTTTTATGAATTAAAATTTACCTTTTACTTGAGTATTAAAGATATTTACTTACAAAAGATACTTACTTACACAGTCTCTTTCTTTTTTAAGGCATTTACATAATTATAACCTTTAACTTGGCTTCAGTTGGCATGTATGCGCTCCAACTTTGGATGTGCACAAGTAAACACTTAAACTTGTATAAAATTGAACAAGTAGACACATGCGTCCTATGTGGAATAATACATGTAGGACACTAAATTGCCATGTAGGATGTCACGTAATACAAGTTAAAGTATCTATTTATGCACACCCAAAGTTGAAGGGCATAGATGTGAGCTGAGTCTAAGTTAAAGGGCATGTTTTTGTATTAGGCTTTTTTAAAATTTGTTGTCCCAGACTAGAAGAGCTATATATCAATGGGGCTAACAACATAAGTGCTCTATGCTCTCACCAACTTCCAGCTGCCTACTTCAGCAAACTTGAAACATTGTATGTAGCGAATTGTGGAAAATTGAGAAACTTGATGCCTCCATCAGTGGCCAGAGGTCTTCTGAATCTCCGGAATATAGAGATAAGAGACTGTCTGTCAATGGAAGAAGTGATCACAAAAGAGAAACAACAAGGAGAAGGAATCATGACCTTATTTCCCCTGTTGGAAAAGCTGGAGCTTTACACGGTTCCTAAGCTGGGGCATTTTTTTCTGACGGAGTGTACTCTTGAAATTCCTTTTCTCAAGGAAGTGCATATTAGTGACTGCCCTGAAATGAAGACATTTGTCCAACAAGGAATATCTGCGAGTACACCAAGTCTCGAAAGTGTGAACAATAATGATGAGATGAAAGTAGTTGATCTCAATAAAGCCATGTTCAGTTCTAAGGTTTGTCTTGTGCCACTAGCTGTATAACTAATCACTGCTCTCTTTCCATTTTAGCTAGTAAATAGTAATACTCCAGTAATCTTTAGATAGTTATTTCTGTTTGACACTTGAAGCAATTAGTTTTCACTTCCTGTTACCTTGATGTTAGATGAGATGTGGTTCATTTTTGGATTTGTACTCTAAGCTATATTGAACGTTCATCCCTTATATAAAATACAAGGCCTTCAATATTTGCAGGTTTCTTGTCCCAACCTGGAAGAGCTATATATCAATGGGGCTACCAGCATAAGTGCTCTATGCTCTCACCAACATCCAACTGCCTACTTCAGCAAACTTGAAAGATTGGAAGTAAATAGTTGTGGAAAATTGAGAAACTTGATGTCTCCATCAGTGGCCAGAGGTGCTTTGAATCTCCGAATACTAAATATAAGAGATTGTCAGTCAATGAAAGAAGTGATCACAAAGAGGAACAAAAAGGAGAAGGAATCATGACCTTATTTCCCCTGTTGGAACATCTGCAACTTATAACACTGCCAAATCTGGGGCATTTCTTTCTGACGGAGTGCACTCTTGAAATTCCAATTCTCAGGTATTAGTTGATTGATTACTGCCCTGCAATGGAGACGTTTGTCCAACAGGGGATATCTGTGAGTACACCGAGTCTCGAAAGTGTGAACAATGATGATGAGGTGAAAGTAGTTGATCTCAATAAAGCCATGTTTAATTCTAAGGTTTGTCTTGTGCCGCTTGCTGTAAAACTAATTACTGCTCTCTTTCCATTTTAACTAGTAAATAGTAATAGTAACCTTAGATAGTTATTTCTGTTCGTCACTTAAAGCAACTATTTTAGTTTTTCACTTCCTGTTACCTTAATGTAAAGATGAGATATGGTTTGTTTTTAGATTTGTACTTTAAGCTATATAGAATTTTCATCCCTTATATATATAAAATACAAGGACTTCAACATTCGCAGGTTTGTTGTCCCAGCCTAGAAGAGCTACTTATCTGGGGGCCTAACAGCATAAGTTCTCTATACTCAGCAATTTCCAACTGCCTACTCAACAAACTTGAAAGATTGGAAGTCAAGAGTTGTGGAAAATTGAGAAACTTGATGTCTCCATCAGTGGCCAGAGGTGCTTTGAATCTCCGAATACTAAATATAGGAGCTTGTGAGTCAATGAAAGAAGTGATCACAGAAGAGGAACAAGGAGAAGATATCATTACGAATGAACCCTTCTTTCCCCAGTTGGAAAAGCTGGAGCTTTTCCGGCTACCTAAGTTGGGGCATTTCTTTCTGACGGAACATGCTCTAAAATTTCCATTTCTCAAGAAAGTGCTTATTTGTCTCTGCCCTGAAATGAAGCCGTTGGTCCAACAGGGAATATCTGTGAGCACACCGAGTCTAGAAAGTGTGAACAATGATGATGAGGTGAAAGTCGATGATCTCAATAAAGCAATGTTCAATTATAAGGTTTGTCTTGTGCCGCTAGATGTGTAAATATTACCTTACACTCCTTTTTTTGGTTGGAATATTACCTTACTTGAGGACTAAAGATCATTACTTAGGCAATGTCTATTTTTTCTACTATTACTAGTGTTAGACTAATTTTTAATTTTCTTTTTGGGCATAATACATAAATGTATCCTTTAACTGACACTATACAAGATGGGAGATAGTTGAGACCCTGGGTTTCAGCAAGGGAGTCCTTCCTATCAGATATTAAAGGAGGAGTTTTTGTTATACATGTATTTTCCAATTCAAGTAGAATATTCATTTATTAGTTTCTGCATGATTAGAAATAGAAAGGTCCAATTCATGACTAAATAGATAATATAACTGATTTATAAATTTGTGTATTTGCAGGTTTCTTGTCCCAACCTGGAATATCTATATATCTGTGATGCTAACAGCATAAGTGCTCTATGCTCTCACCAACTTCCAACTGCCTACTTCAGCAAACTTGAAACATTGTATATAATGGATTGTGGAAAATTGAGAAACTTGATGTCTCCATCAGTAGCCAGAGGTCTTCTGAATCTCCGGAAACTAGACATTACAGACTGTGATTCAATGGAAGAAGTGATCACAAAAGAGGAACAAAAAGGAGAAGGAATCATGACCTTATTTCCCCTGTTGAATCATCTGACGCTTCAAAGGCTGCCAAAGCTGGGCATTTCTTTCTGACGGAGTGTACTCTAGAAATTCCAATTCTCAGGTATGTGTTGATTGATTACTGCCCTGAAATGAAGACATTTGTTCAACAGGGAATATCTGTGAGTACACCGAGTCTCGAAAGTGTGAACAATGATGATGAGGTGAAAATAGATGATCTGAATAAATGGACACAACAGAGGTTCAATTCAAGGTTTGTCTTGTGCCGCTAACTGTATAACTAATTAACTCGTGTGCTTTCTATTGCATACTTAATAGTAATAACCATATTCAGCTATTTATTTATGTTTGTCACTAGAAACAACTTCCTTTTACCTGCCCCCAAATATTTTCAATTAGAAAACTAAAGCATCAGCATAGTCTTTTATCTTTCAAGTACATGTTGTACATACTAAGCTAGTCATCTCTCTTCTCTGCTCCCAGGAACAAAACACTGCTGATGGCAACGAAGTCGGACTTAGTCATGGCAGAACCTAGTGATGTCTATGAATCCAAAGCTAGCTAGGAAGGTAATAAGTATTCGATGAAATAGTCTGAGTTAGCTCAAACATTACCTGATATACCTATAGCGCTGTTTATTGATTTTTGAAAGAAGGGGTGGAGCTTGAAGAAACGGCGTGCACCTAGAGTAGTAGCCTATTACGTTTTGCCAGGCCCCTTTGATATCTTCTTAATCAAGCACTCGCACCCCTGTAGCGTAAGATGCTCGTGATGGAGGTAACAAGCAGAGGCAGATCTACATTATAATTGCCAGTAAAATACACTAATAAAGTAAAAGTTGTTTACATTGCCGGTGTCTACAAGTTAAATTCTTATTTGAAATTCCACTCAGACATATGAAATTCTATCATTTCCTTCAATTTGTGAGTTCTCTTATACTAGAATTTGTTGGCTTTTGTGTGTTTGAATAATTTAGATTGTGAGGCGATAGTAGATGATCTGAATAAACGGATACAATAGAGGTTTGATTCTAAGGTTTGTCTTGCATGTATAACTAATCAACTCTAGTGCTTTCTTTCCATCTTAATAGTAATATTCTGATAGTTATTTTTGCCTGGAAATTTGTATCTGTATTAGTAGTTTCCATAAAACAAATAAAAAATGATTACATAGAGGGCCTCTGACCTCAACAAAGTAAAGAACACCAAAGTTATAAGCTCGAAGATTGTTTAACTTTTATTATTTGAGGATGGTGCCTCCGACTCTCTGTCTTAATTTATGTGATATTTTTTTTTATTTTGTGACATTTTTTAAAACAATATTCAACAACAATTTAACTTTAAAATGCTCAATTTACCCTTAATTAGGGATGACAATGGGGAGGGGCGGGGTTGTGTAGTGCGGGGCAGATGTGGGGTGGGTTGAAGTGAGATTTTTAAAAATTAATGTGGGGTGGGGCGGGTTGCAGGTATATGTGATTTTATGTGGGTTCAAACTTAATTTTAACTTTTTACATGTTATAAGAGTGATAGAACATTATTTATTAAGATAATTTCATTAAAGCTACTAAAATATTCAAGATAATAAATGAAAATGGTTCAATAAAAAATAATACAATTTTTTACATATTTCCCAATTGACTTCTAAAAAATAAAATTTTAAGTCACTGTCCTATTAAATTAATGCAACTTAATGAAAAAATGAATTTATTTTTATGAATTTTATTTTTAGTATCAAACATAACTAGAAATAAAAATTAAATTATGCGAGGCGGGTCTATGCGGGTTGAAAATGAAAAGAGTTGTTATGCGGGGCGGGGCGGGGCGGATTAAAAATTTTGCGGGTTAAGCTCAAACCGCACCGCCCCCACCCCATTGCCATCCCTACCCTTGATGCTCAGTTTTTATTATTTTCTCACCTGAATACCCAAAATCGAAGTATACCTAATCCTACATATCTCAATCTAGCACAACATCTAGAACCATCATCTGATTGGTTGTTGTTAGTATCAACAACGACGAAGAAATAACCTAAGTGGAGACAACAACTAACTATGGCTCTTGGCCGAGATAGCTCCAAGGTTAGGGGAAGGTTTGGATTACCACTGGCTACTGGAAAATATGCCCCTAGAAAGATTTGAGGTAGTCAGAGCTGTAATTGTGCGCACATGTAAAGAACTCAAATGTGACAACATGATGATAATACGACATGATAACAATGTTGCAGTTGTTATTGAACAAGAAGGAAATTCAAAAAGAACTCGAATTTTTAAGCATAAACCTTTTCTGTATTTAATGAAGTAGCAGAAATATCCAAAGTTACATGATTCCAAATACTATTTGATGATAAAATGCTATACAAGCTTCCTATGCTATCCCATTTCTCCATTTTTTTTCCCACCTTTAATGGCATATATTATGTGTAGCCTATTTCTTGTGCAGCTTAGTACCAAGTGAATTTTCATGGTACTACAAAAAGAAGCACAAGATGAGGAATTCCTCATAATACAAAAATATTACAACTCCAAGTTACGCGGTCTGGATCCTGATCTCTGGCAGCCCCGGATTTTCTGATTGTCCAACTACAGGATGCAATGGTTGTTGTTGGTGCTGATTATTATGGGGGCGGTGGTCGTGGTGATGTTGTTGTCCTGAGGGGTTGTCGATGTAGCTAAAATATCTTTGAACAGGCAGAGTACTGTGCGGCTGCATGATACTGGTTGTCTGTGCAGGGGATGATCGAAGGCGTCTGCTTGATCTCCACCTCAAATACTCTACGAGGAGCGAATTGGTACTAATTGCAATACCGAACCCAGTGAAGGAGGAAAGCAGCACCGATAGGAGTGCACTAACGTTAAGCTGCACATTAGCAATTAAGCAAATCTTTATGTCTCGGTTATTTTTGCAAGTGAAAACACCAATGGTCTTCCCTGCAGTCTAAACAGAACCCACCACCCCCACCCCTTCTCTCTCTGCCAACATACATAAGAGTAAAGGAAGCTGGGAATTATAAGAAACTATAGTATGAAAGATTCTTACCACCGCATAGAATATATGGGCGAACAGGATAACAATTGCAAACTGAAATGAAGCATAAGCCCATATGTAACTCTTGCTGACTGCAAATGGCCAAAGAATGCAATTATAATTCTTAATAAAAAGACTCATCCCTCCAAGGAAAAAAATCAATAGGATGTGTAGAAAATGTGAAGGAATGAGCTAACAAAAAAACATGTGGAGTTTCTAAAAGATTAAGCCGTTCATTTCCCGTCTGCCTTGTCACTTTCACTATACTCATGGCTATTGATGAGGAATGTATTACAGCATGATAAGCAGTTTGTCCAAACGACTATTGGTTAAGACGGGAATCAAGCAATAAATAAATAAAGCCAAGCAGCCCTTGGTTAATCGCACAGAACTATTTATCCAAACACTTAATCATGTATACTAAAGATCAAAATTCCACTATAAGTGGCTACTTAGCAGTCGCATGCAAATCCTATGCTAAACTGAGTCAACTTCAAGTTAGGAAATTGTGACATTGCACATACTTAATATTATTTTTAAATTGTATATACAGTGATTTTACAGATCTTAGTTATTTTGATATCTTAAGACGAAAATCCAACATGCATTCACAGGATTAACAGCCTCCTCGTCTCTCTAGCCACAATTTATTTGGAACCATTAAGTTAAGTGCAAAAGGAGAATTATTGTGTTGAATGTGCATTCTTATCTTACGTTTCTATGAGCTAACGTCACCATTGACAGAAAAGGGACAGGAAGTAGAAGTTTTAGGATGGAATCATTTCAGAATGACATCTGATAAGGAAAGAAAAGAGGGCAAACACAATCATACCCATAGTAGAAGCTATCAAAGAAGAAAGGAGGCCTAAAACACAAGAGAAAGGTAAAGAGATTGCAAGAGCACGAGCGCCTAAGTCAGACACCTGTCATAATACAAGAAAAGAAATTAACAAATACAATATTCTACATCAAAAACAATGTGAATACAAAGTGAAATATGATCAAAGAAATGGTTGTCGCTTTAATAGGAGTACTGTATATTTTGACAATTTTAAACACTGCTCCAAGCTGACATTAAGAGACTCACTACCCAGTCATTTTTAGTGACATACCAAATAATGATAAGTGTTGCAGCAATGAGCTGCACTAATTTACCCATAAACATGATAAGAAAATACCAAACTACTCCATCTACACTTTCAAGAAGCTCATGGTGTAACATGCCATTCCATACTCCACTTAAAAAATGATAACGTGAATGCTGAATATGAATATCATGATGGTTGTGACAGAGGAACTTAGCAGTGAATAAATAAAGCCAAAATCACATTTAGTGACCAACGATAGGTAGGAGTTGTATGTCTATTGACATACATCTCTGAAATGTGCACTTTTGGTACATAGTTAATAGGGGTTGTGCATTTGTTGTCATACCCCTAAACTAAACTTGACATAGCTTATTCATATAATTAAACCACAAATTTATCAAATTTGAAGTTCAATTTCTCCATGTGAAAGAATACAAGTTAAGGGTACCAACCTAGTTAGTATTTTAATTTTTTGGAACAACATAAAATATGTTGTATATATATAAAAAAGATTGCACATAGAACTCGTATAGTCACCCATACAGGATTAAGCCTTTGTTTCGTCAAGTTTACATTAGCTTACTTGTTAGACTTGAATCTTGGGATAAGTGTGAAATCAAAAGGGCTCAAGTTTTTAGCTCTTAATTTGACTTTATATTAGTAAGTGATGCGTCTCCATAATGTATATTTTGTTCCGATTTCTTTGGATTGTTACAAGTATGTTATTTTAAATTTTTTTGGAATAACTAAATTGAATTAGGATTTAGTGAAACTTCTAATTAGTAATTTTAAATTAAAGCAAATAATTAATAAGTATCATTAGAAATTAACATAGTTTTATTTTACACTATATAGTGGAGCGTGTTGTGAACCCTAGGATGGTTGATCGTACACTTCTCCGCTCGAGCATAAGACAAAGTTGTTATGGAAATATGAGATAGTGTTTAGTGGTCTTATGAAGACAGTGCGCAAGAACGATGCCTGAAATTTGTTCCGTTTGCACCGGCCTCACGAGCGTGTTGAGGAGATCTTAAATAGGTCCGGACTGCATGATATAGTTTGCGTAGGTAGGATGCAGTATGACCATGCCCTTGTTATGACCATGGTTGAGCATTGGAGGTCGGAGACTCATTGCTTCCATTTACTCTTCAGTAAGGGCACGATTACGTTGCAGGATCTGCAGGTCTTGTTTGGTTTGCACATCGATAGTGACGCACTGTACCTGCACAGAGGAGTTGTTCATGGCATACTTTGTTAGAGACACTCACAAGATGCGCCGTAGCACCTACCGATATGGATAGTGCGAGTCAGGTGAGGATACATAGCATTACTGGCGAGATCAGTTCCGGGTAGACTCGGTAGGAGATGCTACTCTAGTGGAGAGGGTTGAGAAGATATATAGTCAGACTCTACATGCTTGTTACATTGGGGGCATCTTATTCTTGAACAGGTCGGGGAACCTTATTAGCTTGCAATACATGACATTTCTAGATCCCATCCAAGACGTAGGTAAGTACAGTTGGGGCAGTGCAGTCTTGGCCTACTTGTACCGTGCACTGTGTTGGGCATCTATTGTTGAGGCAGTTGACGTTTGTGGATTTATTCCTCTCCTTCTGAGCTACCTCCTCACCATGTGTAGCTGAGGCTGCGTCCCGCTATCACTGTGATGCAAGATTGTGCAACTTAAAAAGTCCTCTCGACATCACAATGTTGGTACTAGCAGAATGAACAATCGTCCATATCACAGGTACCACAGTCTATACCCTGCCTCGCATATACCATCATCCACCATACGCTGATGCCGATTACCCCAACCATGAGAACACTTACAGGCAATCGGCGTCAGAGTATGGTGGATGATGGTATATGCGAGGCAGGGTATAGACTCTGGTACCTGCAGTATGGATGGTTGTTTATAGGCAAGTCTGCATTAGAGGTTGATGTAGCGTCGGGCTTTGTTCATTCTGCTAGTACCAGCATTGCAATATCGAGATGACTTTTTAAGTTGCACAATCTTGCATCACTGTGGTAGCAGGACACAACCTTGACTACACATGGTGAGGAGGTAGCTCAGAAGGAAAGGAACAAATCAACAAACGTCAACTACCTCACCAATAGATGCCCGACACAGTGCATGGTATAAGTAGGCCACAACTGCACTGCCTCAACTGTACTTACCTATGTCTTGGATGGACCTAGAAACGCCAGGTATTGCAAGTTAATAAGGTTCCCTGACGTGTTCGGGAATAAGACACCCCCAATATAATAAGCATGTAGAGTTTGACTATCTTCTCAACCCTCTCCACTGGAGTAGCATCTCCAACTGGGTCTACCTGATCTCGTAGGTAGCTAGTAATGTTATGTATCCTCACCCAACAAGCCCCATCCATATCGATAGGTGCTACGGTGCATCCTGCGAGTGTCTCTAACAAAGTACACCATGACTGACTCCTTCATGCAGCATCATACAGATACATCGCATCACTGTCGGTGTGCAAACCACACAAGACCTTCACATCCTGCAACGTAATCGCGATCTCACCGAAGAGTAAATGGAAGCAGTGAGTCACTAGCCTCTAACGCTCAGCCATGGCCGTAACAAGGTCACGGTCATACAACATTCTACCTACACAAACTACATCATACATTCTAGACCTATGTGAGATCTACTCAACACACTCGTGAGGCCGATGAAAACAGAATAAATTCCAGGCAACGTGCATGTGCACTGTCTTCATAAGACTACTAAACGGTATCTCACATTTCCATAACAACTCTGACTTATGCTCATGTTCAGAGTGGAAAAGTGTTCGATCAACCGGCCTAGGGTTCACAATATGCTCCATTATATACTGTAAGAAAAAATTCTATTAATTTCTAATACTTATTAATTATTTGCTTTAATTTAAAATTACTAATTAGAAGTTTTACTAAAATCCTAATTCAATTTAGCAATTTAGCCATTTCAAAAAAATAAAATAATAACATACATATAACAATCCAAATAACAAAGAAACTTGAAAAAATATATATTATGGAAATGCATGACTTACTAATATAAAGTTCACATTTTTTAGTGCTATTTTTCTTTTTATTCAAACAATCCGTCAATTAGCTACATTTCAAGTCCAAACTAATTACCAATCTATAAACAAAATGATTCACTATTTTCCTTTTTTCTCTTCTCTGGCCAGTCAATATTTGTCTTTTAAGTCAAATTGAGAGTTAAAACTAGAGGACTTTTGATCTCACATCCCCACACTATGATTCAAGTCTAACCAGCAATTTTGGCAACAAGTAAGCTAATGTAAACTTGACAAAATAAAGACTTAACCTGTATGAGCAACTACATGAGTTATGTGTGCAGTCTATTTTTTTATATATATACAACATATTTTACATTGTCCAAAAAAAAAAATACAGATACTTAATACTAACTAGGTTGGTACCCATAACGTGCATTCTTTCACAGGGGAAAAATTGAGAAATTGAACCTCAAATTTGATAAATTTGTGGTTTAATTATATGAATAAACCATGTCAAGTTTAGGGGTAAACAAAAGCCTGTCAAATTTGATAAATTTATTGTTGAAAAAAAAGCATACCAAATTATCAACTAGAACAACAACATGATTTTGAACGGGACGAAATTTCGAATAAACTAGAACAACATCATTTCGAATCTTCCACTGATTTTTATATTTATCTTGAATAAAAGATAAAAAGAAATAAATACTACCTAATTTGAAAAATTTGTCAATTTGAATTGAGTAATGATTTGTTGTGAATTTCACTCTTGGAATTTTGCTACGGGCCTCCAATCTACCAAGAATCTTCAAATCATGGCTAGAGAACCTTCAATTTTTTAACGTGGAGTCGGGTTGTAGGTTGAGAGTCGTTTTTTCTTTTGAAAATGGTGGAGGGACTAGTGAATAGAGAGAGTGTGAAGAAGAAAGTTAAAGTAGTAAAGTTTTGATAAAGTGGAAGGGCCCCACCACACTTTGGTAAAGTGGAATTCTTTTTGATGTAAAACGGAAGTTTCCGTTTTAGTAGACGAATTTCTTCCGTTTTATATCAAAATTTAGATGTTAACGGTTGCCGTTTGAAAAATGAGATAAATGGAATAAATAGTTCCACTAAGCATATTTAGTTACACTCTAAAAACGTGGCTTACTTGTGTTAATTTTGTCTATTTGTGGCTTAAATAGGTTCTGGACTCTACAAAAATAAACATTGCAAAAAGAAGGACACTGTACCACTTTATAAACTAGGTATCAATAAGGTAACTTGGCCTAAAATAAATAGTACTAGAAATTTACTGAGATCATCATAGCACTTTAACTCACATAGGAGGAGATATAATAACGAAGAAGCAAAAGGAAAGTACCAGAAGCTGCTCCAGAAAGCAAAAATATGCAAGCATGCTGACCATGACAAGGATAGGTACATCTTGCCAGACTCTGTCGACAGCAAAAGAAAAAAGGCAGTACCCAAATAAGTATGACAAACTAATTTCCATGTGACACTCATCAATATTCAGAACAACCTGGTTAAAAGTACCACCAAATAAATGAAAACTATTGACACCAATGATCATGGCATAAATACTGTCAGGGCACTAAACAAACACTGAAGTGCAGGTTAAGTTTAGTTTGTGAATTTATATGTATAATCTTCAGAAATCAGAGGGTTTAATGTCAAGCTATAAAAGATGCTAGTTCACTCTTTATTCAGTTTGTTGAATTTCACTAGAATTAATTAGATATCCTTCCTCAATCTTTAATTTATCTTTACTAACTTGGGGTGACTGCCTATCGATTTGAATTTCCCTCCTCAGCTAAAAGCCCTAACTTGGACCACGGGAAGGAGTAGATCCACGGCCTATACGTCTCTCCAAAACTGAGCAGCTGGTTCTTGCTCACATAGGAGGAACGATAAGAAGAACATTGTCACACAATTGCTTAAATGTTTTATTTTGGTCCAACTAGTAGTGACTTTATTAGGTACAAAAGAACTGTATGTGAGACTTTAGCTTCATACAGCTCCGCCCAAGCTTCTTTTGTTGGCCTTGCTATTAACCCACTATCTATGCATGTATTTTCAGCCTGGGCTCTAGAATCTCACTTTTCAAGTGTATGGTGCTAGCGTTGATGGAGCTTCTCACCAAATAAATTATTTGCAGTGTTCACTTTTCTCCCTGTTGGCTAAAGCAACATGGAAAAAGGTAGCGAAATTTGTGACTCCACAACTTTTCCTTACCTCCTCCCTTCCCCATCTTCAAGCATTTTATGCACACGGATATGTCGAAACTAATTAGTTTATCTCATTCTAAAATTTGTTCTACACTTGTGAAGAAACCTAGTATATGTTTATCAAGATCCAGGCATTCATGAGTTCAAGATCTTAAAAGATTTTTAGGATTTTAGAGTTCTCATAATTCCAGGTGCATCATGTAGAGAATCAAAAGCTTCCAAATGTTTAATCCTAATCAGAAACATGTTATATACTTGTGAACAGAACTAGTAATGTTCGCCAACACTTAGTTAGGGGTTCATAAGTTCAGTAGTTGAGAAGGGTTTTAGGACTAAAATTTCCTAATGACTAGTGTTTTACAGTGCATCATGTAAAGAATCAAATGCTTCCAAATTTTTATGTCATGTCCATTGTCCACTACTGACTGAATTGCAAAGGTATACAAAATCTAAAGGCATGAAGCTAAAATTTGCAATTGAAAGAATCTGCCTAGAATCACAAAGAACTTGTCAGCTATACTTATCTGACATCTTTTAAGTCTAAGATTCACATAAAATTCAAGTGAAAGTAAGGAAAGCCGCAAAACTTTATCAGCTAGACTTGCCTGTACCGAGGCACTTCTCTCTGCTGTGTTACAGTTTGGGACCTTCTGGCAGCAGTTGGAGGATTTTGAATTTTCAATAATGTTACAGGGAGGTTCCGTACTTCCTGCTTGCAAACATCACAGATTTTGTTACCCTTAATACTAAACCACTTTAAGGTGCACACCTTGTGAGCGAGTGCAAGCTCTCCTTTGCAGCTGCATTCCATTTTAAATGTTTCACTTTCTTCACCAAGTTCAACAAAACAAATTCTGCAAACAGCTTCTTCCTCGGGAATATCTTCACCAGTATTATCTGTCGCTGTAGATAGCAAAGGAGAAAAGCCATTATACTCATCTAGAGACAATCAGCTAAGATACCACAGAAAGAACTGGAACCAGGAGAGGGGACAGCAGCGGTCATTTCCCTTTACTCTTAATTATTTACCTATATGAAGTATCAAAAAGTCCTAATACGTTTAACGATTTTATCTTCTACCAGGAGCCAAAGAAAATGAACACGACCAAATAGAAATTAGTAATTTCCATAATTAAGCACATTCACCATTATTCATCCTCTTAAATGTATACTTTTCATTATACACACCCAATTCTATTCCTTACTAATTTAAAGTTGTGATAAAACATCTATCAAAAGCTTGTTGGGACAAAGACCTATTTTAACTGAATTTAAGATCTACAGATCATATTGCCTTGACTAGACACGAGTCCAAAATGTTAGTTTGATGTACGTTCTATATCAGTATGGAAAAACATCAAATCATGTATTTTAATTAATTGAATTTGAATTCTTGAAAGTTGTATGGGATAATACTCCCTCTACACCAATTTATATGTTAGTCTGTTTCGAAAAGAACTCCACCTTCTATATTTAGTAACAACAGTTTCTTACAGGAATGACATGATATATTTAAGACCATAAGATTTAAGGAATAATCTTTGATATGTTATACACACCCTCACTTTATGACCCTCAAGATTCAAGAGTTTTTTACTTTCTTCAATTTCGTGCCTAACCAAAACTAAGACACTAAATGAAACAGAGGGAATAATACTTTGGAATGGTGTCAACAGTTTGAAATGTACCAAAATTAGAAAGAATGTTGATATAAACAGGGGTGTAAAAAATGAAGCAAAGAAAAATAGTTATAGCAACCACAGCCCACAAGTGACAACTAACTCACGACTGGCAACTAACTCACTAGTGGATGTAATTCCCAATGCGCAGAGAGAGAGAGAGAGAGAAGCAGAGTAGAGTTAACATCTTAGTAGCTGTTCAAGATTGATTGAATATACAAATTATTTTGCAAACTTTGATAACCTTCAAGGATAAACTGCTCAATACCTACTGAATACCAGAGACAATAGATTCCAGACTTATTCTTCTCACTAATAATATGGAAATAATTCATTACCTCATTTGGTAAGAGAGTCAAGATGTTGATAACTAAAAAAAAGGTACTATCTTTCTCAAAAAAATAAAAGAAGAAGGTGCTGACGATAAATATGTGAATTGTTACATTAAGAAAGGTGCTTATTCAAAATCAAACAGGTATACTAATTGATCCAGATGTAAACAGTTAGTGTTGAAGGCTTGTAGCAAGAACCTTTTTAGTTCAGAAAATGATCAAAACAGTTTTTCATAAGTGCACTGTTAAATTCACACGTGTAGCATTATCCAATTGGAGAAGCTAGTGACAAGTATAAAATTTATAAGAGCCAGGATGCACGAAAATTTGGCATACCATTTTCTGTTTCTTGTGGTATGTCTGCTGAGGCATTAGAATCCGTGGTTGTGCGAACAACTTTGGAAATTACACGGATGAGACCGCCATTTGAATCTGTCCTCCTTAAGCTTCCACTTTTAACATGTATAGGCACTGAAAATGAACGCTTCATATGCTGTTGAGCTTCAGGTTTCTGTCAGTAAATAAATCAATAGTACACACAGAAAAAAGTAAGAGTACACACGAAAAAAGTGTATCCAAATAAGCAAATATTGGGACATATGACATACAATTAACTCTGAATGATCATCCAAATAATTGTCCTCTGCAGGCTTTTCCACAGTTCCCATTGGTGTCTCTGGTAAAGAGCGGATTGATTTTGTCGTTGAAGAGAACAAAACTTTATTGAGAGAAAATGACCTTGAAGTTGAAGGCTTATCTGAAAGTGGCATGTCTGGGATAATGAGAACTGTCTTTTCGCCATCGTGAGTTACATTTTTTGCCCTAGTGCTTTTCTGTGGAATCAGATTCTTCATAGATGACATGAACTTGGCGGAGTGGGGCCTTGGGGGCAACCCTGATCTGGCAGAGCTAGGACTTGGAACATCTATTCTTGTAAAGCTGGATAATGCATTTTCCAAAGATCTTGTAGGTATTTGCAGAGATGAGAGATTTGGCCGTCTTGTTGACTGCTGCCGCACTAAAGTAGTTTCCTCTCTCTCTCCATTCTTTTTCCATACAAGTAAAATTCAGACCACAAAAGCAAGAATTAATCAGCTTAGATCATAATGAGTTGACAAACATGTATTGTCTAATTTCAATTCATTGGCAAGCCAAAAGTTGCAACTTTGTCTAGAACCTTTACTTCTGAATGATAAGTATAACACAAATCCTAATAGAGGTTACCAAAATGAGACTCTTTCTTTTACTTTCTACTACTTCTTTAAGAACAACAACAGTAACTACACCTCAATCCCAAACAAGTTAGGTATGGATCCTCACTAACGAAGAAATTCAAAAAGAACCCATTGAAGGTCCAAACTAACTAAAGTAATTCCATAAATATCTCAAACCAACTAATTCATTCAAACTCACTTATCAAAAAGGGAATAAAAAAAGAAAAATCAAATCTTTCACATTCCATCTTCCACCACCTCAAGAAATTTCACATCTTCCCTTCACCAATCACCAAGTAACATTAAATTCAAGAAAACCCCACATAAGAAAAAGAATAAAAGTCATTTCTTCAACAACTTTCTGTAGACAACCACACTCACCAACCCTTCCCCACCACCCCACCTCCTCCAAATGAAAAAAACCAAAAACCAAAAAAAAATAAAAAAAGGACAAGAGGGGAACTTACTGTATTAGTATGAGCAGAAGAATCAAATTCAGGCTGTGTTTGATGCATTTCTTGAACAGAATTCTCCATTTCCAGTACTAAGAGAAGAACCCCAGATCATAAAATCATTGGGATTTGCTGATTTCTAAAATTAAATTCCATTTCTGGGACAAATGAACTAAGTGGTTTTTGCTTAATTTCCCCAAGACAGCAATGATGAAAACAAGAAAAGAAAAAAAAAAACAATCTTTTTGGTTTTCTTCACCAAAAAACTATCTAAGCTTTGTAGACAAAACAAAGTTTTTTTTTTTTTACCTTTTCAACAACTAAAAAATAATTTATTTTTGTTTCGATTGAATTATTACCCGTCAACCTTATTTGGTTTTGCCAGCTGAGTTCAAGATTCTTTCTTAGTATTATTTCTTGAATTTTGTTTTAGATTTCTAATATTTTTCTTTTGTTGTTTTTTTGTGTATATTTTTTACTTTTGTTTGACTGTTTTTGACTAGAATTAGCTGCCACCCACTTTTGCAAATCCATGATTATTTTTTTTAAAAAAAATTATCACTGGGGTGAGGTTGCTACGGTAGAATACATTTTATGCTTTTAACCCAATTCAAACTGAAAAAATCTAGGTCATTTAGCTCACACACAGTGCGACAAGATGGGGCTCATAGTCTCCTAGGCCTGCTCTAAGCGGTGAGTATCCTTATTCATTGTTACAAAACCTATTGGAGGTGGGTGGGGAATGTAAGATATAGGAGAAAAGTCGAGTAGAAGAAGAATTTTATATTTTTTACAATTTTAGAAAGAGAGGTAATTGTTTTTTGTGTTATAATTAATATTAATTCATTTTTGTTATATATTTCCTTTTGTTATAAGTGAAAATGCAGAAGATATTGTATTTTTTTTTTTCTAACTTTTTTTTTGGTGCATGACAACTTGTTATATTAATTACTAATATTGTATTCATGAAATCTGGAAAGTTTTGACTTAAATATCAAAAGTTATCTTCTCATAATTACTACTATAATCACATCCACCTGCAGGGGTAAACCTGCTAATTCAATTATTATTTTTACAATTTACTTTACTTCAAATTCAAGAATCCTTCTTTCGTTCATGGGTGTAATAATTAGGCAATGTAACCCCATCAAACTGAGTCGTGGTTAAGTTGGTATGAAAGAACTGTTGCATCGCGAGAAATTTTTCTCTATACAAGTTCTCGGACAAGGTTTTTTAAAAGAACTTCGATAGGTGAGAGGTGTAAGCACCGCGACGTGTGAAGTGATCTCGTACTAAACGAAACGATTTTCACTTTCCATAACAAAAATGAAAGAAAGTCAACCTATTCCTGAAATTGGTACAATGGTTAGATTGCTCTATTCTTAATCAGAGGTCTTATGTATATAGAATCTTATTGGAAGTGTCACCTCCAAATAGGTCATATAATGCATAATCCTAATTTAATAAGAACTCTAATATGAACTCTGAACAACGAGTGAAAAAAAAGAAAAGCAATGTAACCCCTACCTTATCCGGGTCTTAGCTAATAATATAGTAGTAACAAGTTTCAAATTTTTGTCAAACATACATTTTGCGTTTCATGGGAATCTAGATTTTAAAATTAACCAACATCCATATTGAGTTGAACTTTGAAGCTAATAAAAGCATTCCAAAATCCAACATATAATGAAAAAATGAGTTTTAACACTTGGAAAATAATACTTCCCAATGTTGTCCTCAAAATATTTATCGTTCTTATTTAAAAAATTATTTTAAAAGTTTAAAGTAATTTTTTTTTTCACTTTATCTTTAGGAATAATTGTTCTTTAAGATTACAAATATCTCAATTATAATATATAAATAAAAATGGGAAATTTTCGCAAATAACCACTATATAAACTTAATAATGTTCCATAGCTATAGTTTGCATATTTATGGATTGTAGCTACACTTTAAGCTGCCTCGATTGTATAATTTGCAGACTTGTATAATTCAGTTATTTTTGTATAAACTCGTAATAACGAATTTATACAATTACAAACATCTGAAGTGTAAACATTTATACAAATTATATTATACAAAAGTTATACAAATTATATTATACAAATTCCGAATTATACAAATGTGCGAATTATACAAAACTAAAAAGTTGAGTCGCGTGATTATAGCTAAAAGTAGGCTGCAAACTGTAATTAAGGTAAACTATAACTATGTTAAGTAATTAACTAGTATATATTTGCTTATATGCGTAATTTTCCCTTAAATTTCAATGAAAAGAAGTAATATATCTTTAAGGAATAAATAAAGATTAAATAGTCAATTCTCCTTCTATCAATATTTTCTAAAAAAGGCGCATAAATAAAAATACTACAAATATTTTTTTAAACTAAGGGTAGTACTCTTCGAAACGGACATACTTATCAAGCCAAATGCAAAATATATACACACAAAATAATAATAATAATAATAATAATAATATTAGTAGTAGTAGTAAATAATAATAATAATATTAGTAGTAGTAGTCTATGCGGAAGCCTTTTTTTTCTTCTTCAGCTTGCTTTCCTGCGTTTCTTACGATGACTTGCTTGCTAACGTAACGAGCAGAGGGAGGGCGTGCTACGAGCTTCCGGTGGACCAAATTCTTATAAAACAGCGTATTGTCCTGACCCGAAAAGCAAAAATAGCTCGAGCCAAAAATTCGAACCTATAGCCGGCCTACCCCTGGACTTTTTTTTGGAAAGGAAGGAATGCAGGGAAGAAGTCTTTCCTTTCCACTGGTTCTTGAAAGTAGTAGTAGTAATAATGGTAGTAGTAATAATAATAATAGTAATAATAATAATTAAAAAAAACTAATTTATTATAGACTTGCATATGCTACAGAATTTATTATAAACTTTTACACACTTTGAATCCTATGTGTAAAATCATTGATTTCAAAAATGAAACTATTTTGATAGAAATTAATTTTGGTAAATTCAAGGTTGTTACCAGAAGACCTATTCAATGGGATGAAATTGATTTTCCACAAAAGTGGGCTATTGAAGGTGCTGCCCAACCTAAAAATAATATCAATGATGAGGTTTCAGAAATTGAACAGTTTAATGACGAAACTGTTAAAATTAAATTTTCCGATTCTATAACTATGCATAGTAAAATTGATTATCATAGCATGTTTTCTAGACTTTCTAGATCTGACTCTTCTTATATATCTCCTGTTGATTATATTGTACAGGTTCCTTCCAGAGCATCTACTTCTCAGATTAGAGAAAATTATAGATGTGATAATATAAAAATTGATAGAGATAATATTGCTAGACTTGTTCCTAGGCCCAGCTCAGATCTTGATATAACTGAATCTGAAATGAATTTTTCAAATGGAATTTCCACATAATCAATGTTTTTTTATGACAGAAAAACCTATTGATTTTAGTCCGGGTTCACTGGCAAGAGAAAAAATTTCTAAAGAATTTTAGAAATCTAGATGGAAACCTTTCCGAAAATGGTTCTTTAAAAATTTTAATTAAGAAGAACAGATCGATTTTCAAGAAGAATTTTATAAAGACCTTATTGAATCAAATAAAATTTTTTAATTGCACTTGTTCCTTGGTTTATGACTAAGCATGTTCATAATTTTATCTCTATGATAGAAAGAGATTTTACTTTGAGTACTGGAGAAGTTACTAAATCAGTTTTTCTCCCTCTACAATCTTTTCAAATTAAAAAAGATGATAAAATTGTTCATTTTAATGCTCTTTCAAAATTATTTGAAGGCAATACTGCTCTGCTCACTACTCAGCATATTAATATTATGATCAAGCAGCAAAATTATGCTAACATTTATATGAGCATTTTAGGACAACATATCACTTCTATTCATGACAAGGTTGATAAACTACTTTCCAGACTAAGCTCCAATTCTAAAGAAAAAGATAAAGTAGCCAACACCAACATCCAGCCTCCCCTGGAGATTGGGGATTTCAAGTTGAAAGACTTCTCAGATCTGGAGAATTTCTTGAAAAAGACTTTCAAAGGTAATAACCTAAAGCCTTTGAAGGTTGATAACCTTTTAGGAGGAGAAAGCAGTCATAAAATAGAATTTTCTAATGATATTAATAAAATCTCAGAAAAATATGCTAGAAAACCGGTCCAAAGGATGTACTACTATCCTAGACCTACTCCTCAGGATGTGCTCTTAGAAGAACATGAACATAAGAAATCTATGAATGGAACATAAATGGTTATACAGATAGACAGATTTATAAAATTGTACATAGAATGCTCATGTACAGCACTATCGGTAAGGCGAACAAGAATAGTGATAAAACTATTGTTGAAATGATAACAACAGGGCTCACAGGCCAATTGAAAGGCTGGTGGGATAACTACCTAAACCAAGAACAAAGGGATAAAATCCTCCAAGCGGTAAAACAAGACGGAGAACAGGATTTTACCCAAAATGCGGTTTATACCCTTATTCTAAATATTATAGAACATTTCTCAAGAAGATGGTCGGATAATAGTGAGACCATTAGAATTTGCTCCAGAACCTTAGATGCAAGACTCTCACATCTTTTAGGTTCTATAAAGATGTTTTCCTTAGCAGAGTTATGGAATTGCCAGAGTGTAATAGCACTCATTGGAAATCCAAATTTATAGATGGATTACACTCTTAGAGGAGAAAGTCATAGTATTAACTATGATTATTATACCTATGGAAAACTTATAAGTGTCTGCGTACATGAAGGACTTTCCTTATGCAATGAAATCAAGTTGAATCAACAGATCAAAAGGCATCGTCTTAATGAAAGACAACAATTGAGAGAATGTTGTGAGCAATTTGCGTTAAATATTCCTAAGGCTACTTCTAAAGATGAGAAGGAGAAGGAGAAGCATTCTTCTAAAAATAAATCTTCCAAAAAGGATTATAAAAAATGAAAGAGAAAAAGGATTGCGAAAAAAGAAAGATGAGCCGAAGAGAGAAAAGGTGAAAAAAGATCTTATAAATCTAAATGAAAATTTGATAAGTCTGATACTTGCCACAAATGTGGAAGATTTGGCCATTACGCAAGAGATTGCAGAGTCAAGGAGAAGATCAAAAGCCTTGACATAGAGGATAATCTGAAGGATTCTCTTTACAAAATAATGCTTAATTCTGATTCAGGAGAATCAGAAACAGGATATAGCAGCCATGAGGAATCCTCCACAAGTGAAGATCTTAAAGCTCTTCACCAGGAAGATTATATGTCCTCAGATGATGATTGTTTACCTTGGCAACAAGGGCTAGAATGTTAAAATGAGGAAGAAAATGATTTTTATAAGACCTATTCTCAGTTCAAGGAATTGAGCGTTAATGTCATCGATAATGACAAGGTTATAGAGCTCTTACAAGTTGTAAAGGATCCTGAGATAAGAGCTCAAATTATTGATAAAATCATCAATTCTTCCACCTTTAAGAATCATATCAATGAGGATGTCCCTACCAAAGAAGGTTCATACACCATGGCAGAGGTTAAAAGTCTACTGTTAGAAAGGAGGAAATTTATAAGTTCCCCCACCACTATCAGTGATCTTAAGCAAGAGATTAATAATCTCAAAGAAGACATTCATCGTCTAAAAGAGAAAAATGTTACTATAGAAATTAGACTTGATAATATCAAAAGTTTTAAGGAATCAGGTAATAGCTCTGAATCATCTTCTTATGAAGAAAATGATAAAGATCTTGATTTTTTTAAAAACCTTAATTTTGGTAATAAAAAGGAAGATTTTTAATAAAGTTTAAAAGCATTCACTTCCCAAAAGTTTTATACTAAAATTACTCTTCTTATAGACTATAATTACAAAAAAGAATTTACTGCTCTTATAGATAGTGCTATTGATTTAAATTGCATCCAAGAAGGACTTATTCCTTCAAGATATTTTCATAAAACTACGCATAGCCTCAGATCTGCAAATGGTAGCAAAATGAGAATTGAATATAAATTGCCCAGAGCGTTTATATGCAAAGGAAAAAATTGTATTCCTCAAAGTTTTGTCTTAGTAAAAGATATTGCTAACCAAATTATTTTGGGAGTTCCTTTTATAAATGATATTTTTCCCCTTACTTATTGGGATAATAAAAAAATCATTGGTACTTGAAATGGAAAACCTTTTATATTAGAGTTTCTTACAAAACCCTTTACAAGAATGGTAAATGAGTTATCTTCAAAATTGATTTTAAAGAATAATCAAGTAAGCTTTATCAAAGGAGAAATTAATAGTATTGAAATTGATAATATTCTTCAAAATCCAAAATTACAGGATAAGATTGCTATTTTGAAAAAATCAGTTCTCCCTTGATATCTGTGGAGATCATCCAAATGCTTTTTGAAACAGAAAAAAGCATGTTGTTAGCCTCCCTTATGAGGATAACTATATTGAGGATAATATTTCTACGAAAGCAAGACCTTGCCAGATGAATTCAGATTATCTGAAATTATGCAAAAACGAAATTGGCTCATTGCTTCAGAAAAACCTTATAAGACATTCTAAATCTCCATGGTCTTGTACAGCCTTTTATGTTAATAAACATGTTGAACAAGAAAGAGGTGCGCCCAGGTTGGTAATTAATTATAAACCTCTTAACAAATTTTTAAAATGGATTAGGTATTCTATCCCTAATAAAAAAGATTTATTGAATAGAGTCTATGATGCTATTATATTTTCAAAATTTGATTTGAAATCGGGTTATTGGCAGATTCAGATTGCTGAGTCAGACATGTTTAAAACATCTTTTAATGTCCCTATGGGTCAATATGAATGGAACATTATGCCATTTGGTTTAAAAAACGCTCCATCTGAATTTCAAAAAATTATGAATGATATTTTCATGCCCTACAGTAATTTCATAATAGTCTATATAGATGATATTTTCCAAAAACGTGAAAACTCATTTTAAGCACCTTGATCTGTTTAAAAAGATTACTATCCAAAATGGCTTGGTAATATCCAGCCCCAAAATGACTTTGTTTCAAATAAATGTTAGAATTTTAGGTCATAATATTGAAAGGGGTAATATTAGCCCTATTAATAGAAGCTTTGAATTTGCATCCAAATTCCCGAATATTATAACTAGTAAAATCCAGTTATAAAAATTTCTTGAATGTCTCAATTATGTTGCTTCTTTTATAAAGGATTTAGGCAAGGATATTGCTATCTTATATGACAGGCTAAAGAATAATCATAAAGCTTGGTCCGATAATCATAGTGAAGCAGTTAAGAGGATTAAGACAAAGGTTAAAAGCCTTCCTGGTCTTACTTTGGCCAACCCACATTAGGAGAAGATGGTTGAAACAGGCGCTTCACACATAGGATATGGTGGTATCCTAACACAATATTATCCGGATAATAAACGACATTATATTGTTCAATTCTATTCTGCCAGATGAAATGAAGCCCAGAAGAATTATTCCACTATAGCAAAAGAAATGTTGGTTATAGTGAAAAGTGTCTTAAAATTTCAAGGAGATCTTTACAATCAGAAGTTTTTAATAAAAACTGATTGCCAAGCGGCTAAATTTATGTTTTATAAAGATTGTAAGCATGATGTTTCTAAACAAATGTTTGCAAGATGGGAAGCTTTATTAGCACCATTTGATTTCGATATCTATTATAAAAAAGGATCAGATAATAGTCTGTCTGATTTCCTTAAAAGAGAATACTTAGACTAATCTTTGTTTATTTTTTTAGAATGAGACCTTCATGGCCTCCGCCCTCACAAAGAGAAAGAGGAAGAACAGGAGCCGGTAGAGGTAATATCCTCGCTTAAATAGAAAACCAAAAATTGGTAGCAACATATATTGCTTCTCTGAGTGGTCTTGATACAGACCATCCAATGTACAAAGAATTTTTGGATTTTATGCAATCCAAGCAAGGAAAGGATAATAGTCCTCCAACTTATTCCACAATTCTCATAGATGAAGAAAGCACGGAAATATTTGATCTTGATGATAAAAAAGAAGTTATACTTCTTTTAGAGCACAGTGACTTGCGATGGAAAAGTGACCTATAGCAGTTAATGTTCAGATATTTGGATTCAATTTGTTATACTACACCTGCTTATAAATACAGGATGCACTATGAGATGATACTCTCAGGATCGGGTGAATTTCAGCATTTCTATCCAGCCAATACAAGAAAAGTTTATAACTTTTCAAAGATCATTATAAAAAGGATTTTAACTCCAAAAGAATGGGGAATGAGCCCCTTAAAAGAAAAGGATTATATCCACCCAGAACAAAAGATAGCAGTAAAATATAATTACTGAGATTATGTGAACAGCTTTAATAAAGCCTTATTATATGAAAATGTTAATAGAAAGCATTTATGGTTCATAAAGATATGTTCTCATGTTTTTGACCAACAGATTCCAAATTGATTTTGTAAATGGTGGACTTTATATGGTCCCTCAATAAAAATTCTACCAGAACCCTACATGAGATTATATTCTGAATGGGTAGACATATCCCCTAAACTTATAAGTTTAGAACAAGACAACATTTTCTTTGAAGGGATATCCTTGATGTATTTCTTTCTAGAATTTTCAATTCCATGGATTATGAAATGGTCTGTATAAGTTAATAACACTTCTGAAGGGTTCTCATGTCTACAACGAACTTTTTATACAAAGTTCTGGAACAAGTTTATATAAAAGGATCTTGAAGGTAAAATTCATGGTCAAGAGATATTAGATTTAATAAATGAAACAATCGACAAATATCATAATACAAATCGATTCAAATCGCAAGGAGATGATCTCAGTCCTTTTAAACAAATTACAAGGAAGCTTCATATGAAGAAAAGAATAATATCTAAATCAGAGGCAATAGTCATGTACATGGAAGAAGTGAAAAGAGATTTAATAAAAATCTCGATATAGATATTAAGGATGATATTTCCATGGCATCAGCGAGCCATACCAATAATGATGATGAAACATGCATGGCAGGGGAAGCCCAGAGTGATAATAGCAACGAGGAAATTGTCATTGATGCTCTTCTCAAAAAATTTCAAGAGCAAGTGGAAGAATCTTCCAAGAAAGCCACATGCAAGGGAAACAATAAGATATAAAAGAAGGCCCCACAAATTAAAATAATTGGGGTAATAAGCCAAAGGACTTTAATAAAGAAGAATAGTAGGTCAGGATAATATGCCGGCCATATGTTGTAATGGAAAGACCACGTCTGTTTGTCGGTCTTATCCTTTTGTTATTGGTTATTGCAAATTGTATGGATCACCCTATCTTATCATTTTAGATCCTCCAACCTCTATATAAAGAGGCGGAGAACTTCCTTAGTGAGGTAGGTTTTAGAACCCCTCTCTCTACATCTCTCTCTCTCTCTAGTAATATTTTCTTTTGTAAAATCTTTTAAGTTTGAATAAAAGCTTTCAGTTGTGTGAATACATCAGCTTGCGCGGAGTTCAACTCCAGATACTATTTTTATTTTGATCCTTTCTTTATGTACTTAGCCTAAATGATATGCTAAACTATTTGTGCTGAGTTATATCATACTTAGTTACTATAGGTAATGACACTTGTGTCTATTATTGAGACAGTTTGAACAGTAATACTAAGGTCGAGTATAAGTAATCCAGGCAGGTTATTGGAAGGCTGTCGAAGGAATTTGTTGGATTACCCGTTAGCCAGGTGGGCGTGTAGGGCGGACCCAGATAGTAGAAGCTTTCAATAACTATTGCTAGGATTGTTTATGTTTGTAAAGGCCCCTTGAGTAGAACTGAACGATCCGTCAAAATTATGGTATCAGAGCCAATTTTGAAGATAGCTCATATATCATTCTTGTAAAGGGTTTTGTAAGAAACTCTAATATAAAAGATTTTCCATTCCAAGTACCAATGATTTTTTTTTATTATCCCAATAAGAAAGGGAAAAAAATATTATTTATAAAAGAAACTCCCAAAATAATTTGGTTAGTAATATCTTTTACTAAGACAAAATTTTGAGGAATACAATTTTTTCCTTTGCATATAAAAGCTTTGGGCAATTTATATTCAATTCTCATTTTGCTACCAGATCTGAGGCTATGCGTAGTTTTAATAATAATAATAATAATAATAATAATAATAATAATAATAATAATAATAATAATAATAATAATAATAATAATAATAATAATAATAAATATATATATATATATATATATTATTTATAAAAGGAACTCCTAAACTAATTTGGTTAGTAATATCTTTTACTAAGACAAAATTTTGAGGAATACAATTTTTTCCTTTGCATATAAAAGCTTTGGGCAATTTATATTCAATTCACAACAACAACAACAACAACAACAACAACAACAACAACAACAATTATTGACCATATTTGATATTATTAGAAATACTATATATCCACCCGTAAATACAATTAAATAAATATCTGGTGAATAATGTCTATTAAACTGCCCATCGTTATTCACGTTCATTAATTACTTACATATATGTATGTGTATGTATATTTTGTTTAATCGAAATCTGTATTAAATACCTGGTGGGAAATTTAAAAACTCTCTCTCATACTAATTTTAGTTTACCACGTTAATGAAAGTAATGCACAAATTAAAGCTTATCCAAATTGGGGGGGGGGGGGGGATTACTACTTCTCTTCTAATTTGTTTCTTTTGCTTTTATTATTAATTCATTTTTAAAAAATATCCCTTTTTGTTTTTGAGAATTTTTTAATTTAACTTTTCATATGACCTTTTTTAAGATCACAAGATGAAACAATATTTTAATATATTCTACATACTTTTAATTTAAGATATACTATATCAAAAATGATCTTTAACGACAATTAATTAACAACAATAACTTAATTGCTGCTAAAACATATTTTTAGTGTCATTTAGCACTGTTTGTAAATGTCCTAAAGCCTATAGTGATACTGAATCTAATGGCAATTAACTAATGCCGGTAAAGACTTTATTACTCTTTGTTAATGTGTATATTTATTGCAACTAAAAGTTATTTTTATTATAGCGATTATAAAATTCAAGTCATAATTATTTTACACTCCCTCAGTTCATTTTCATACGTCATCCTTACTATAAATAGTTAGTCCATAATACTTGTCATTTCATAAAATCAATGCATAAATTACAATATTTTTCCTATTATACCCTTGATAGTTAATTAGCCTTGAAAATATATATTTGGCAACCTAGGAAAACTAATATGTAATTAATGTTCATGGTAATTACTTCATACAGTGATTAATTACTCTCACCATTGCATTACTCTATAAAATCTATTTTGAAAATCTCAACAAACAAATTAAAAATAAAATATGGATTTATTTATCATTTATTGAAAAGCTGACTTAAAAAAAATAATAAATAAAGATAGAATTGTAAACTTAGTTTCTTAATGCAAGTGACATTAAAAAAAAGATGACATATAAAAAGGAATGAAGGGAGTATTAGACGAGAGGAAGTTGCTCAGATGGTAAGCAGCCCTCACTTCCAACCCAAAGGTTGCGAGTTCGAGTTACCAAGAGAGCAAAAAGGGGTGAGAGCTCCTAGGGAGGGTTCAAAAAAAAAAAAGGGAGTATTAAATTAAAATCAAACAAATAAATTGAAAGAAAGAAAGTAATTAATGAGAATACATCGTTCACTAAAAAAGTGGACAAGTATTGTACCTTCAATTAATTACTTTGAAAAATGTAGAACTTCTTGAAAATCTTAAGTTTTGAATTCATCCACTTCATAATTAATATGAGTAAAATGATAAACTCATTATGTCAATAATTATTTTCTTAATTAATGTGTCAATTCAAAAATGAACAAGTAATTAGGGATAGTACTACTATAGTCAAGTGATAATTAACGTGAGAATAGACATTAACAGTACTTTTATTACATATTCATTTAAACCAATATAAATACTTGATACGTATAAGTGAATCTTTTTCTCCAATTCATATTGATTATATATTTTGTTGATGTAATATCTTACTTAAATTTTGTAGTTTGTACCATTTATTTGATGTATATATATATTTGTATTAGTTTTTATTCTGATTATTCTCTAAATTTGATGATTTGATAACATCTCTAAATAATTTTAGTTTAAAAAATACGCGCTCCCATTTATTAAACAAAAATAATAATTAATAAAATAAAATTGTTTTGAGTTCGGTTTCCTCTACACAAATGACAGGCCGAATAGCCGACCGGACCTTTAGGGACTTGAAGCATGTTTTCTGGCAACTCTTTTTTTTTTTTTTTACTAGTCTTTGATTAAGATGTAGTCTACGCTAAAATTAAAAAAATAAAAAACTATATGAATTAAGATATAATTAATCAAGCCAATACATATGCAAAACGAAATTAGTATGTTACAAGTTAAATTAATTTAATGCGATGCAGATTTTTTTTGAAAAAATTACACGAAATGGCAAATATATATAGAAAATTATTTATTTAGATATAATTTCATATATTTATGATTCGCGGCTACAGTTCCCTTAAATTTTGCTATTTGACTCCTAATGGTATAAATCCAAAATTTGTATAATTCGATCCTTGATTATATAAATTCAGAATTTGTATATCTTTACCCTAACTATTTGTATACGATTTGTTGATACATTTGACTTGTATTCATAATAAATTATCATTTTTTTACATTGGCGGCGAGATATACAAACGGAGTTTTAAAAAAAAAATCCTAAATGTATAAACTTACCATGTTTGCATATTGGCAAGCAAAATATACAAACAGATATACCCATAACAAACAAAAGTATAACTATGAAACGTAATTAGGCAAACTATAGTTAGAAAGTATAATTAAATTTAATCTCTTTGTTATTTATGAATTTCTTTGTCACCAAGCCTTTCTGTCTATCTCAAGTACCTCAGAATCTCCTGCAATATACTGTTACTGGAAGCTATATAAACCTTGATAACGTTTTGTCTGAATTGAAACATGATCAAAATAGGTGTTCTCGAATGATATTTGTTTAGGCTTATAAAGAAATATAATACACTTACCACATGGTATTCATAAAATTAACTCACATCGAGGGAAACATATACACCCACCCAATGTTTGTGGCACCCTTATATCCTTCTATTGAAATGATAAATCCTATATACAATTACTACATTCATCCAAAAGGAGTAGTGGTACATAGTTCTTTAGAAACGGGAGATTAAAACATCTAAACTGTCATTGCATATTGCAGAATTTCAACCAATAATCAAAAAAATATAATAGCAGGCAAGCAAAAGACGTGTGTTCTTGATAGCTAAAGATTACATATAGGTGGATATTAAATGGTTATTTCTAATGGAATTCTAAGTATAGCATTTGAGTTTGTAATATCATTCTGGATCTACTGCAAATCTAAACACAGCCTAGTAATCAACACATATGCTTTCACAAATTGGACATCAGTCGCACGTTCATCTCTTCATGGCCATATTCACAGTGTCCACGCCTGTTGAACAAACCAGAGCATTACATCAAAAACATAATTCTAGGGGGCAAAATGCAGAGTTCCCGTTCACATGTACAAACAAAACTATCTGTACTATTTATACAGTCATTCTGTTCCAAGATGTTTTATGTCTGTCCTTGTAACAATAGGCACCTTCAGGAAGGTTTTATAGCTGAAACTATTTCAAATACAAACAACCATTTAAAACACATGCATGATGCACTGTATAACAGATCAGCCACACGTGCTTGATAATTACTGATATATCAAAGAGTCAAGCTTCTTCGTTTTATTGTTAAATCAAAGGCAACCTTTTATTCCCTATTTTCCAACCTCTTGGTTCAGTTGTTACGATTATTAGTGTTATTGTCATAGTATTAGTAAGTCTTGCTTAATAATTTTGTATACAAGTAGGAACAAATGGGGAATTATCAATGACCATATGGATGAGAACATCAAATTCATCAGTAGAAAACAAGGAACTTGCCTTACAGAAAGAACTAGAAAAATTTCTTCCCAGAACCTTGGTCACCACTAGCCTTGCCATCTCCAAATCCACTAGAGCGGCCTGAACCAAATCCTCCAAAACCACTTGAGCGGTTTGAATTCTCGAAGTTTCCAAAGCCACCAGTCCAGTTTGAACTTCCAAAACCACCACTACGATCTGAACCACCAAAATTACCAAATCCTCCCTGGCGATTGGAGTCACGCATGTCTCCGGAACCACCAAAATTCCCTGAGCGACCTGAGCTCGATCCACCAAAGCTACCCCCTGATCGTCCACCACCAGATCCACCAAATCCACCTGTTCGACCAGAATATCCGCCCTGCCCCCCAAACCTGCCGCCAGAATTTCCATAGCCACCAGAGCGACCTGAACCAGAATCACCAAACCGACCACCTCCCATGCCTCCATAAGAGCCAAAGCGCCCCCCACCTCTGCCCATGTCACTGAACATGTCTGTTGCTCCAGCCTCTACTTCAATCCTTGGAAGCTTTTTTCACCAAATACATGAAAATAAGATGAGAAAATAAGAAATAACCCTTGGCCACAACTAGCCTTACATGCAATTCGCCTAATTTGGCCAAGTAAGAACAGGAGGATTATGATACTTAATTGAAAAGACTAGATAATTGCTGGAGCCAACTATAAGCTGCTTCATTTTCAGCTCCATTCCAGTCTATATACTCTCACGATTCACTATTATTCAATTTAGTAAGATAGTGATAGGAAATAGAAAATCACTGATTTTGAACTTCACAAATAAATAAAGATTCAACTCCACTTGTCACTCTCTCAACAAAGGGCAAGACACAGAAGATATGAAGAGTGACAAATCGTGCTCCATGAAGTAAATGACACAAGAACTTGAACTACTTCAAAGACATAAAATTTTTAGTTTGTCTACACTAGTATTCAAATAATAGCACACCACCACATCTCCCTCACATAGTAAAGCATGACAATGAAGTACTAGACCTAACTACAGCCATTTACAATATTCCAACAAATACCATCCCCAACATCCCATTTTATGTGACATGATTTCATTAGGCATATCTGCTTGAGTTACTACATTGAAATCATTGAGAGATATCCTCAATAGTAATAGTAATAGAAGTGAAAAGAAGGCCAAAAATGTCTGAATCATCAAAGTAAACACTACAATGCGCTATTCTTACGGTAATCATAAAATATTTGGCGGTAAGAACTTATGATTCTTAGTAAAATACTTTTTAACTTTTTGGACCCCATGAAAAAGAAGGAATGCAGAAGCCCCTTTAGCACTAATAAGTTACAGCAGTCACAACTCACACAGCAGTTATAGAGTTATAGTCTTCTTGAGCATAAAGCTCTTTTCTCCAACTGGGGTTCACATTCATCAGTGCCATCATAAATAACGTGGGGAAAATATGAATAGATGACGTCAAAAAGTAAACGCATCACCAATATTAGCCGCCTTACCTCAATAAATCTGCATCCTACATCACGTTCGATACCTTTTACATCCCTATGTTGGCCTGAAGAATGTATCAGAATTGCACTTCCTTTCTTCCCAGCACGCCCAGTTCGACCGGATCGATGAACAAAGATCTCTGATGAGTTTGGAAGCTCATAATGTACCACCTGAGCAGCAAAATATTTCCAAGTTTATGCAGGGAATCCAAAATATTACTAGAACATTTGGGAGCAAATCTGTGACTTAAAGCAAATTGTATACTCATTCCCACAAAACTAGATTGTTCCTTTATCTCAAGGGGATTCAATAGTCTAAGTATAATTAAAGCACTCGTTCTTGCCCTATTTGCGTAGTGTAATTTCTGACGAAGGATATCAATGGAATCCCCTCGGTTCTACATAGCTTCACCCCTGCTCGTACCCTATTGCTTTAAATATGTAGAAAAGACTGCTACTTTCGGATACTTCTGCTCGCTATTGACAAATGCTTTAGAGATATATAACATCTAACATAGACTATATAAAGACCTATAAAAGAGTTTCAAAGGAGAGGAAACTGAAGAAATTGCTTAGTCTGCATTCAAGTAAAGTTGTATTGAGTTATAAAATGGCCTTAAACCTTGAAAACATGAAGGATCAGGCAAGGTTGCCATTTAAATATGCAACTTCCACCGAACCCCTTCTATTACATGTCATGTTGTTGGTTTGTTGATCAACGGGTTCTAACAGAGGGTTTTCTGATATGTTGTCTGCTCTATTGTTGGAGTGTGCAGATGAAAGAAAAGAAATGCAGTGATTATTGCACCTAAAATCACAAGTATGAGAACAAAAGACCAACCAGATCAACATTAGGTACATCAAGTCCTCGAGCAGCAACATCAGTAGCCACCAACACATTGAATTGACCTTGGCGAAAACCTGATAGAGTTCTCTCCCTCTGGGTTTGTGAGATGTCCCCGTGCAAAGCTTCACATTTGAAACTCTTTTGCATTACATACGACAATTTATCAGCATCACGTTTAGTTTGAGTAAAAACAATGCACTTGCCTCCTTTTGCATGCTCCTGCAAAATGAAATGCTCAATTAGTTTCAGAGATTAAGGATTATCGAAAAATTAGAGAACAGAAAGACCATTATCTTTATGTTGGTGGAAATAAATAGAGAGCGACTTAGAACAATATGAGAGGGTATAAGGTGGGACAGAGGAGACTGAAGGTATATCTCCATACAGTTATCAGAGGTCCAAGAACTGCTGGTTTCTGATGCATATCACAAGCAATTGAAAACAAGGAAATCCCATCAGCCAGTTTCTGATCAGAATCTCCTACCTGGGATATATTGAAATATTAGCCTCCAAAGTTCTCAAAAATTAAGGAAATTTGTATTAGAATGTTGAGCATTTTTGGTCTCACAAGATCAATGTGAACTGGATTTTTCAGGAACTTGTTGGTAATTTTTAATATCCAACTAGGCATTGTGGCTGAAAACATCAGTGTCTGATGCTTCTGCGGAACATTTTCTAAAATGGTCTCGACATCCTCCGCAAAACCCACGTTAAGCATTTGATCAGCTTCATCTAGAACAACAAACTGGATTTCTGCCAAATTTAAAGCACCCCTCTTCAGCAGATCAATAATCCGACCTGGCGTTCCCACAACAACATCAACTCCCCTGTCAAGGGAACTCATTTGGCGTGAAATGGGAACACCACCATAAACACACAGTGTATCCAGACCAGGAGCAGACTCAAAAAATTCTTTATCCACTTGTTTTGCAAGTTCTCTGGTAGGCGCCAAGATTAAAGCCAAAGGATTCCTTCCACGTCTGCATTATAGAGAATACACAAATTGTTAGTATTTTACAACTGTAATTAGGTCCAAATTCGCAACAAATATTCAGAATCGAACTTTAATAAAATTGCCAAACCTAGCAGATGAGAAATCATTACATTATGCTGCTATCATATTAGTACTACAAAAAATATAAAAGCCCAGAGAGAAAGCAGACTGAACAAACCCATGTTTCTCGTTGAAGCGAATGATCTTATCCATGATGGGAATGCCAAAAGCTAGTGTCTTCCCAGTTCCAGTTCTAGCTCGACCTATCATGTCAGATCCTTGCATTGCTGGTTCCAGAACAGCTCTCTGCACAACCCAAAAAAAAAAATTGAAGTCACACCTCTCTTTGCCTTGCATTTCGAGACGAAAATAACCTAATGCTATGCATTAAAACACACAGTACATGACTAAATTAAGCTCATTTCACCAACTAAAACACAAGTGGACAGATCATTCTAAATGGGACTCCAGAGGAGAAAATTTTGATATGCTTAGCATCATATTAGGCAACTAGTGGAAAATGAAGTGATCGAAAACCTTGACATATTAAGCATCGTATTAGGCAACTAAGGGTGCAACCTAGTGGCAGATGAAGTGATCGAAAACCTTGGAGGCAAAGGTTAAAATTCTAGCAGAGACAATACAACCAAGTGTTTCTTCGCACCTGTTTAAGTCTCAAACAAAATTCCTAGCAGTCAATGAAGTGATTGAAAACCTCAGAGGCCAAGGTTAAAATTCTAGCAGACGCAATAAAATTTAAGTGATTACTTCCACCTGCTTAAGCCTTTGTCAAAATTGTCCAGGAACTGTATTGGTGGAAGGTAGCATGAAAATAGATGAGTCGCGCCTTTATAAAAATGTCAACTGCCTTGTTACAAAAGCTAGCCGACCAACCTCACAAGAGTAAACCATACAACCCTAAATTACTCAACCCTAGAGAATATTTAACTTCATCAACAAAAAGACTTCCAGAAACACATTAAGCCTTTGTTTGGTATGGCAAAATATGACTACAAAATTAGATATAAAAAAAGTATATTAAGCTTAGCTAAGATGGTCATACACCAACATATTCCTTTATTGGTGGAAATGACATCATTCACTCGACGTCATTATATGTTCGACTCTTTAACCCATATAAATTCATTCAATCAACACATTGATAATCTTGCTTGATACAGTAGGATTACAATATATCACTTATACCTAATCACAACCAGTGGAAACGTTCCATGAGAAAACATTTCGAATCACACCAACACACCCTAAAAGCTGAAAAAGAAACAATTTTTCCAAACGAAAATGATAGTCGCTTTGAGGAAAAACCTGAATAGGGAAGAGCTTCGTAATTCCCTTTTTCTCCAAAGCAGAAACGATCTCCTGAGCTATACCAAGTTTCGATATCTCAAGTCCTTCATCATCCTCAGGTAAATCCGCCACCGCATATCCAGCTCGTAAATACTCACCTGAATGAAACCCTCTTGCAGAAACCCCAAATTTCCCATCAACCCAGTTTCCATTTCTTGAAGTATCAGCCGTACTAACAGTGGTATAGCTGTTAAATTGAGTATTTCCGGAAATGAACTTATCGTCGCCGGACGTCGACGGCGAGAACAATAGATGAGTAAGGGCATTAAGAGCAACCCTTTTCGAGGCATGTAAAGAAGAAGACTTCTTCAATAGAACAAGGCAATTCATTTTTGCTTTCTTCAAATAGGCCAACAGAGAAGAGATCAGCAAAATGGTATAGAAAGGGTTTAATTAGGGTTTATGAAAAAGACGAAAGAAGCAACTGATTTAAGCCAGCAAAGTATGAAGGCGGTTGAGGGGTCCGATACTTGGCTCTGGAAAGCAGAGGCTGTAGAGATATTTTGGAGCTATAAAGGGGTTTTGGTGTATGTATTGTGAAGGGTTTAAGAAGAGGAAGAGAACTAATAGAACTATAGTCCAACATCCACATATGACTGGGCTGGGGTTTGTTTTGCCTTTAGAATGGACAATGGATAGGGCCTTTCACTTGCTTGAGTTATTATAGTCAAATAAGCCCAACAAAATTTGGGCTTGGAAATGTTTGTAAACATTTGTCTTTTGGGCTTCTTAGGTGACAAAAACAAAAATCTAAAAAATGGTCATAACTTGAATATCCTCCCACCCGTTTCAAATTTTAGATATGAGCTTCTATTGATATTTGAAATTTTTTGATATATTATTCACTCAAAACTATTCGTGTTTGCAACACATCGAATTTTAAAGTTTCCCTTTCAAGAATCTTTAATAGCTAATGGAGTTTTTCAATCCCCGACAACTCAAAATCTCCTCAAATATGATTAAAATCCCAACTCAACATGTGTTCAAATAAGGATTGACTTTTGACTTTTGGCTTTTAAGTTAGAAATCACAACGATAACTTTTGACTTATTTTCATCATTTTAGTTTAAAATTAAGTGCTTTTATTTAAGCACTTCTTAAATTTATCTAGATACTCTAAAAGTGCTTAAAACTCAAAGGTAAGTTCTTATGTTTTATGAGTGGTGATTAAACCAATATTATTGCATAAGACTGAGTGTTGGCTAGTCAAGAACCCCATGTCTAGAAGATACGTGTTGCGAAGATGAGGATGTTGAAGTGGATGTGTGGTTATACTAGGAGTGATAAGATTAGAATTGAGGATATCCAAGCTAAGATAGGTATGACCTCTGTGGTGGATAAAAAGATAAGAGAAGTGAGACTGAGATGGTTTAGACATATGAAGAGGGATATGAGTAGACACATCAGTGAGAGGTGCGATAGGTTGGTTATAGAGGGTACGAAGAGAGACACGTGTAGGCCGAAGAAGTATAGGGGAGAGGTGATAAGATAGGATATTACTCAACTTCAGATTACCGAGGACATCACCATAGATAGGAGGATGTGGAGGATACATATTAGGATAGAAAAGTAGTAGGTAGTGTAGTGTTATCTTGCTTAGGGTGACTGGTGTTTGCGATGATACTAGTTGTATTATCGTAGTTCTTATTTTTTTAATTTTATCATTGTTTATTATTTTTTTTAATGATCAATCCTAGTATATTGTTCATGATATTTCGATAATCACATATTTTTATTGTTGTTTTGGCTACTTTTACAATGATTCTTGTTATTTGTTTTATTCTCTTCATTATCTTCTTCTTTCTATCGAAATTTATTACATTGCTTACCTTCTACCCTCCCAGACCTCGTGGCATTTCAAGAACTTAGAGAGTTGCGTTAAACAAGAAACGGACGTTGCATCATCGAAATTCGAAAGATCATAAAACGGGACTAAGAAATAAGAGAAAGATTACAAAGAGAAATGATGGAAATGGCCAATAAACAAAGTTGTTGAGCTTTCTTTACTCTGCAGTCCTTGTATGAAAACCAAAAGCTACAAAACACTAGTCCAACAAATCATCTTTTTTTTATCCCTACAAAGACCCAATACGAAAACATCCGTCAATTTCATACGCCCATTCTTAGCACTTGTCTTTTCATTGCCGTCCCAATATTCTATTCAATTGATGGATTCTACTAAACAAATTAAAGTATGGGTTTTTCCCTTTTTTTCTTTAGCTTCAAGAACCCCCATTTCACCTACCAATTTTACTGGGAATTCTTGAGTGGAAAATGAAGAGGTATAGGAATGGAGAAATATGGGATTTTGAGGAAGAAATGCAGCTTCTTGGAGATGGGTTTTGTGATCAGAGAGAAGTCATATTGGGATTGGATGGTGATACCACTTGTACTGTATGTGTTTGTATGCCTCTTATCCCTTTTGCTGATGAACTACCTGACCCTCCTCCTATTCTCTCACGAGCAGTTGCTGGATGCTCCAATCACAATAGCGTCGGAGGTATTTTCTATTTGAACTATTATGTGTTTGCATTAACTACCTGAACTGTCAACAACTAGCCAAAATTTATGGGCAAATTAAGTTGGTGCGTTTTGGCAATTGTATTCTAGCAGTTCGAGATGTATTTTGATAAATAGTTGGTGATAGTGTTGGTGGGAGGGTAAAACAGTTAGCTTCAGTTGAAGATAATATTTTTGAGTTCTCTAAGTGCACTATTGCGAGGATATGTGACAGGAAACTGTTATCCGTTCTAATTTTGTCTACTTTATTTAAGGATCAGTACTCTACTGCCCATAGTTCTTAATAAAGACCCTTCTACAGAAAGCGCCGCGAGGGATGCTTTAGAGCTAGTCATGGCTGATGCTCTTTCGAAAGCAGGCTCAACACGTTTCTGTGTGCAAGCTGTTTGTTTGGCTGTCTCTGGTGTCAACCATCCAACAGATATAGAACGAATAATGAACTGGCTTAGGTATGTTTTAAAAAATTGACACTTTCTTATTGTCTTTCCATATCAATTTATTCATGTGCTTTACTTTTACCGTGTGTGTCCAGCACTAGTGGCTAGTTTCTATATGCTGTGTTCCTAGTGTGCCCTCTGCTGCTATGAGGTGAAATGAAGTGCCATTAGAGATGATATACTGCTCTATCGGAATACCCAATTGTACCAAGGCTGTTTGAAATGGTTGGAAAACTTGAAAATTATATGATTTTAATGAAAATTCTCTTTCTAGCCATTGAAGATGCATTGTATCACCCTTTATCCTTCTTACTTGGTAATTGGAGATTTGACTCCGTGTGTCACCATTTGTCACATCATCTTGTGAGTTGTCACTGGAGAGTTTCTTTCATTTTCCTTCCGTCTTCTGAACTTGTCATTGCTCTTTATTTGGATTCATCACACTGCTGTTTATCTGCTATATTTCATGATTTTTCTCTTCTTTGACTTCATATTTACTTTGGTATATTTCCTTCCCCTAAATTTCTTTCCGTTAATTTCTTGTAGAGATATATTCCCCAGCCATGTCCAATTCTTTGTTCAGAATGATGCTGTTGCAGCTCTTGCAAGTGGAACAATGGGAAAGCTTCATGGTTGTGTCCTTATTGCTGGTACAGGAACAATTGCTTATGGTTTCACTGAAGATGGGAGAGATGCTAGAGCTGCTGGTGCTGGGCCTGTATTAGGAGATTGGGGAAGGTATGCATTGCACGGCTTCACTGCATTAGTCGTCTTATTTTCAGGATTTAAAGTGATATTTCATCCTTTTGGCTTCTTCTCCCGCATTTCACAAGTTCATTGTATACTGTGAACGTTTAAGAGCCAATAAAAGTTGTTGCTAATGATGCTTCATTTGAGATATTTGGCTGACAACATGGGCACTTACATCTGAAGATTTCCCCCCTAGTTTTCTGCTGTTTCATATTTAAGCTTAAAGATTTCCTAGTGGAAACTATCTGTTTGGTTACATCTTCCAAACCTCATACCAGATTCCATTACCTAGTCATTTTTAAGTTTCCATTTTTTATGCTGTTTCAAACTACCTGGCTCTGTAGTGCACATTTTGTTTTGATCCAGTTTGAGATAATTTTGTTTTCTAAATTTGTCCTATTGATTTACCTAGGCAGCAATGGCTTTTTAATTTTTTTGATTGTTTTACTTTTTCTTTGTTTGGTTTAACTTTGAAGGATCTATTTCTTGTTCACATGCAGTGGATATGGTATAGCTGCACAGGCATTGACAGCTGCAGTTAGAGCCTATGATGGTCGTGGTCCATACACTGCACTTACGCCAAGTATTCTAAGGAAGCTGGATCTTTCTTCTCCTGATGAGCTTATTGGGTACTTCATCGAAACTTGAATCACTAATCTCATCAACTTCACTTATGAGTCAGTTGTTCTTTTAAATAATTTACTGCCTCGAAGACATGAACAAACAGTAGCTCATACTGTCAAAATTTATTATCGAAAAGATGCATGCACATTTGTGGACTTTACTCATGTTGTCAAAGAGTTTTTCTTTTTAAATGCATAGGGAACACATTTGAACTTGACACCTTGGATGTCAAAGGAACAATATTTAAAACATTCACCAGTTATGATAGTATATATGCATAACGATATTATATATTTAACTTTGCAAGCTTATGTTTATATTGATTATGAGTTATCCACGTCTAAAATATAATCCATTTTTTGATTAATCAAAATACCATTTCTCATCTTTAAAATTATCAAGCAGGGAAAGGAGTTCATGTGTCCCTAGTGTGTTTGCCAAATTATTTTTTCATGATCCAAGCACTTGTGATTCATATAGTAGAGGTTGCAAATTGATTCTAAATAGGACTCTGCATGCTCTGAGATAATATTCTTCATCAACAAAGTTTTCACTACCATGGAGGCAATGTTGTAGTAACCTGTTTGAGACTTTTGAGTAAAATATAAAAATATTATCATGCTTTTTACTTATCCGTCCATTATAGGGAAACTATGGCAGTCTCTTATCTCTTCTAGGTTTATTTTTTTATGCATCCATATATATTCATGTCTTCATTAGCCTGAAGAAAATTTTCTTTCATATCTTGGATTATCCGACATCATGGATGTCTTTGCTGATTTTTACATAGTCCTGAAGGGATATATCATTTCTTGCAATATGCTTGTAACATATATACAGTAACTTATGCTCTTAACAGGCAGTTGCTCTAATCTTCTAATTGAGAATAATAGTAATACCTTGAACTACTAAGTTAGATCTTCTTGATTTGTTTTTTCTGTTTAGATACTTCTATTGTTTTTCATAGCTCCTTCATGGGGCTTATCGGATTTGTATGCACAAGAGCTCTTTGGGTCAAAACATTTTTTCATTAATTTTCAGGTGGACCTATTCAGATCCATCTTGGGCTCGGATTGCGGCTCTTGTTCCAGTGGTAGTGACTTGTGCAGAGGGAGGTGATGAAGTAGCAAATAAGATATTGAGAGATGCGGTTCAAGAATTAGCTTCCAGTGTTAAAGCTGTTGTTAGAAGACTACAGTTGTGTGGTGAAGGTATGCTGTCAATTGATTAAGTGATTTGCCTTTTAGGGCTGCAGTTACATGAAAACGTTTTGATATCTTCCATATCTAGATCTCTGTATGTATATGTATTAGTTTCTCCATATTTATTACCTCCAAGAACTGAACTTCGCCTTAAAAAATTTGATAAATCAGTTTATGTGTTTTCCTCTTCTGAAAATATGACTTTGCAGTGAATTGTGCTGAAGTATATTATATATAACAGAACTCTAATCATGATTTAATCTTTTGCTACTCTATGCTTGACTGGTATCGTGCCTAGAAGAGAAAGTCATAGTTGAGAAGTGTGGTGCTGGAAAAAGGAATAGTAGTGATCTGAAGCAATTGCAATTTTATAATTTTTTCTTGAGATTGCATTTATTAAATATTTACAGGTTCAATCATTTTAGACTTTTCCAAATAATGGACTTCCTCAATTATACGGTTGATTTTGAATCATGTAGAGAATGGTATCATCTGATTGAGAATTGATGTCAAGCTAGTGGAATGTGTTTGAGGTATCAAATATTAGGAGACAATGATATGTTTAGCTGTATCTTTAAAGCCAAATGTTAACTATAACTTAAGTTTTCAAAAGAATCCCTCCAAGTCCTAAGAAATTTTTTAACAGAATATGTTGGTAGACAATACAGGATAAATACAACAATAACATATCCAGTGTGATCCTATAAAGTGGGGTCTAAGGAGGGTGGGGTGTATGTAGACCTTACCCCTACCTTGGGAGAAAAATCTTCTTTACCTTAAGTGTCATATTTTTTGTGGTTTTGAAACTGCTGGGTGATTTATTAGGTCTAAATAAGATTTATGATTTATCAAGTTGTAGCATGCTTGATAAGTCATTATTACATACTTGTTTCAGCTGCAATCCAGTGTGCTAAAGAAATTGTGTGCCTTAGTTGACTTCATTATTAGAAGTTCTTTATTTTCCCCAAAAAGGTTCCTTTTTATTGCATCATCAAACTTGTCTTACTCATCACTTGCACAAAATTGTCTCCAGGCATGACTAACAAGTTGATTTCTGAATTAAATTCTCTGTAGACGGAAATGATACATTTCCTCTTGTTATGGTTGGAGGTGTTCTTGAAGCCAACAAGAAATGGGATATAGGAAGAGAAGTCATTAACTGTATATGCAAGGACTTCCCGGGGGTTCATCCCATTTGTCCGAAGGTAAGCATATTTTCTTCAATTATGCTCAATGTAATTTCTCATATTGAAAAATAAAAAGGTTATACTTTACCAAAACGCGATATCCTGTAATGTGTGAAATGTTAACTGGTTCTGCTAACATTGCACATCACTAGGCTCACTGCACATCTCATTTCCTCAACTCTTCGGTATTAGGTGGAACCTGCCATTGGAGCTGCTTTGCTTGCTTGGAACTTGTTGGCTAGGTATAGTCGACAAGGGACTTTGAGAAGTGAAACCTATTCTTCTTAAGATACTTGATCAATTGTACAGCGCGTAAGGATGAATGGAAGGTTATTTCAGCATATATTCCAGAAAGGAAAATATGTGTTTTGTTTTTTCATTTTTGTTATATAGATTCTTCTTCCTCTTGATCAATTTTTGTTCATCTTCTATATACTGAGTTGCTATAAGTTAGTAAAGGTAAAGTTTGTTTATCATTTGTTGTATTCTACAAAAGTTATGTTACCTCCTCCCTGTTTCTCTTTTCTCACTCTCCACATGACTGAGAAGGAGTGTTGTCTTCTCTTTCTTTATTTGGAGTAATGAAGTATCAGTGTGTCTCTCTACACTCTAAGCACAAGTTTGGCAAAATACATCGACAACCCTTTAAATCGTTTAGTTATTTCATTTAGATATTCAACTTTGAACATTTGAATATATGATAAAGAGTGTTTTTACTATGTTTTTGACTCAAATTTTGAAAAAAAAATATTCATGTGTTCTCAAACATTCATTAAGTGGATGAGTTAACCACATAAAATATGATTTGTAGGATAAAGAGTAATAATCTAACAATAAAATATTAGATTATTTTATTTTATATTTAATTAAATATTTTAATTCAAAATTATTTATGTCACACTTAGTGTGGGATAACGATTGCAAAAATTATTAATTTACCAAAATGAAAAAGATGTATCTTAGTACTAGGATAAAATATCAAAATGATAAGATGTCATTTTTGAAAGCTCTTCTCCTATAATACTTTAAGTCAGTCAAGGTTAAATTGGAAGCTTTATCCCAATCTATTAAGTGTAAAATCAAAGACATTAGGGGTCGTTTGGTACAAAAATTAATAGCGCAGGGATTAGTAATGCAGGGATTATTTTTATCCTGTGTTTAGTTCATTGCTTCCTATCTAATCTATCTAATCTAGTGTTTGTTTTAGAACTCTACAAAAAGCTTCTTTCCAATTATATCCTTGAATTATTTTGAGATTTTCTATTTCATGTAATTGGGTCAAGGTACATAACTACCGATCAATATTATTTTTTGTGGCCTTCAAACTAGCTAGGATAAGCATAATTTTGTCTCCTTGTTTTCTATTTTCTCACATGAATTATTTGAAGATAAATAATTATCATCTTAATAAATTTATCTAACAAAACATCAATTTCCAATTTTTTTAAAAATAAATAATTTACTTTCAAAGACGATAAATAATAGTAAAACCGAATAACCGTCTATATTTACACAATAAAATTACAAATTCTAATTTTAATATGTATACAGTTTTATAAATTATTTAAAATACAAAGTCAATTTCAATAAAAATAAAATAGTTGTATCTTTATACCTTTAATTCAACCAAAAACACACTCTTATTCTTTGACATATATATATAACAACATATGCCAAAGAATATATGTTGTTCTGCCATACTACAAACATATACACGCACTCTTATCTATTCATTCGTTGCTACGGGTAGGTCTCAAATATATCTTCTATATATCTAGTAGATTATGAAAGAAAATATAGAAATGGTCGATGCATACATTTACGGTCTTTTAAGTGAGTTAATATAAATATCATACGGTGATATATTTATTTTTTTAATTAGTAAATATTAAACAATTCATATTTCAAATATTGTATGGACTTGTATTGGATTTTTCTTCGACTTGTATTAGATTTATTTAGCAACAAACAACTCTCTTTAAATAATAAAATTTATATAAAATATAAAATCAAAATAAAATGATTATAAGGATTTGAGGGATATTTTTGTCTTTACATAGACTAATCCCATGGTATTAAATCCTATGCATTGCTAATACCACCAAATGGAAGGTATTAGTTATACATCCTATAATACCATGTAGGGTGTATAACTAATCCATGAATTAGTTATACATAGGCCCAAAATTCCTACCACACATAGTACTAAATAATACCATACCTAATACATAGACTGTTTCCCCTAATACTACCATACATTTTATTTCCCACATCGGAATTCAGTAATGTTTTAGGGTTAGAAAGGAAAAAAGACAAAGTATTTGAAAATATGTTTAAATTACAAATTATTAGTTTTGTGACAACTTTAGAATTTTTAGATAGACCCCTGAATTGCCGTATGACATAGTAAATGGTCTCAAACTTTTCTAAGAGCTGAATTTTTTATAAAAAACTGAGAAAAAAATACCCTTAAACTTGTCATATTGTAAGATTGGGTGTATTTAAGTTTATTTAATCAAAAAATAATAATTCACACTAAATTTAGATTTAGGTGTGTTTTCAATATTTTCTCAAAAAGAAAAAATAAAATAAAAAAATATTGGTCATTTGCTCGCTGCGGTTTAAAAGGGGTTTATGGCAGAGAACACATACAAGAAAGCAAAGCATTAGGGTTTTGCTTCTCAGAAGAAAAGGAAATCAAAGGTGTTGAGATTTGAGAAGTGATTTTCAGATCCTCAAAAAAAATGTCTGAGTATTTGCCGCAAGAAGTATTGATTGAAATTTTTCTAAGATTACCCACAAAATCCATCATTCAGTGCACAAGCGTCTGCAAATCATGGTATTCTCTCATTACTAGCCCTAATTTTATCTCCATACACCTTAACAACAACAACAAAGATGACGATTACTTGCTAGTACGCCATTGCTCCGATGAACCAGTAAAAGAAACGTATGCTTTATTCTATGACAATGAAAATTTTGATCAGTATGTTCAATTTGATGTGCCATTTAATGCGTTTGAAAGTCAGTTTAATATTATAGGTAGTTGTAATGGACTTTTATGCCTTTCTGACGATCTGTCTAGATATTGGGATGTTTATTATCTTTGGAATCCATCTATAAGAAAGTCAGTAAAACTTCCCAAATCAATTTTTACGTTTGAGACACATGGTCCCTTTCAACATACTCTTGGGTTTGGATATGATTCTGTTCGTAATGACTATAAGGTGGTAAGAATAGTACACACTGATGATTATATGGGTGGTTTACTAGTACCACCACATGTTGAGGTTTATAAGTTGAGCACTGGTGTTTGGCAAGATATTACTCATGTTGCTCCATGTTTTATATTCTATGAGCGGATACCGGGAGTTTATGTGAATGGGGCTTGCCATTGGGTGGCTGCTAAATGGAAACAAGGAGTGTCTTGTCATATCATGATTGTTCTGTTTGATATGCAGGACGAGACGTTCAGGGAGATGATGGTACCGGGTAGTTTAGTTGTGAGTTTTTTGTTTAGTGCGGATTGGTTCAACCTTTTTGTGTCAGAGGAGTCACTTTGTTTGGCTAATCGTTTGTTTGATGATGACGGAACAATTGATATTTGGAGGATGAAAGAGTATGGTCATCCAGAATCATGGGTGAAACAATTCAGTATCAATAGCCACATTACGTTCAATGTTGGTGTTGTTGATGAAATTTTCTCGTTGTTAAATGGTGGTCGTCAGCGTCAGGTTGCTCATTTCTTGGTGAAGCCAATAGCTTCAAGGAAAAATGGTCAAATTTTGTGGAGAGCGAACAATGGATGGTTGGTTTCATATGATACCGCAGTTGAAAAAATTGAGAATCTTGGCATTTGCAATGCTAACTTCTTGCCGTATTGCGATGCACTTTATGTTAATACTTACAAAGTGAGCCTTATTTTACTTGATAAATATTTATCTGGGAACACCAGTAGCTGTGAAGAGTCCATCAAATTTATGCAAGAGGAAGCCTAAAGGTTAGAGGAAAGTTCTTAAATGAATAGTGCGATTTCTATCTCCCTTGCATATTAGTAGATTTTTGAACATGTCAATTTTTTGCAACATGACATTGTTTTGCAGGTTTTAGGCTGACATGGGAACCTCCTTTAGCTTATTGGAAGGTCAAAGTTTCTCAAAGGATTCACGAATGCATGATATTTTTTAAGCTCTTGAGTATCAGTACTCTTTCATCTAAATAGAGGCAGTAAATCTAATGTCTTGACTACTACTAGGTAGATTTGTTTGTGATTATTACACTTTCAAACCTTGTATTGTTCTTGCAACTATCTGATGATTACTAACTAAGCGATCAAAAAAAAAAAAAAAAACTCTCTTCTAATTACTATTAAATTTTCTCGTCAAATCTCTTTGTTGTTGGATGCTTAGTAGTTATAATCCTAAAGACCACTTTTATGAATATAATTTTGTTTCCTTGATCATATCCCTTGTCAGCATTTCTTTCGTTTAAGTTTGCTGTTCATAACAGCAGGACTGAGTAATGATTTGCTAGTTCCTTCATCTTCCTACTGGAGTTCACTATTTACCTAAGAGGAAACCTTCGAATGTTGTTGACATGAACATCCATGTGAATCATGGTTTCTTTGGTATGCTAGAAAGTGTTAACAGCAAAATTCGAATGTAGTTGACATGAACATCCATGTGAATCATGGTTTCTTGGTATGCTAGAAAGTGTTAACGGCCACCTTTTGCTGAAGTGTTTTTACATCAGAATAGATAATCTGCTGGGCTAACTTTAGCATACAGTATTTGTCTTCTTTGGCAGAGTGACTCTGTTGCAGCTGATGAAGGCAAAAGTAATGGTTCCTTGTGTATAAAGATTATACGTACAGGTTAAGTGATTACTTCACAATTCACATGATTGCTAATAAATTCATAACCCCGGAATAAAGTTGCCATGGGATTAATATCTGACTAATTCAAATTATTGTATTACTTGGAGACCGCATACACTTGCATATGTGTTTTGGAACAAATAACTATATACTTTGTTGTATGTTACTAGTAACAGAAAACAAATTACACAAGGATACTTCCACGAGACGATATTAATTGGGACGAGAATAGCTCGAATTTTCATATTTTCCTCTCCACCTATTAATTATTAGATCAAATGCAAGATTAATGACTAAGTAAACAATAATATTGCAAAATCTATTGTTGGATAAAATGCAACTGATATATAATCACTTCATTCAAACCTGTATAATTCTTCTTCATTAATAGGAATTTGAAGTTCCGATTCATGATCTTCAAATGGCTTGAAGATTAATTCAAGTTAATCATCATGCACTTTGTCAAGAGTTGAAGGGTTTCACTATATATAAATGAAGAGAAATATTTTAATAAACACATTAACGTATCATTATTCAATATTGAGAAATACTATTATGTATTTAACACTTAAAGAAGAAAAGTGCATACCTTTGGAGAATTATCCTTGTCAATTATGCGAGCCCTTATGCCCTTTATAAATTAAAAAAAAAAATAAAAATATATCAATCAACTCTCTAGCTAGATTTTAAATTAGAAATCGAAAATTAAGTGTCATTCTACATATGAAGTACATAAGATTGAGTTTACTTTAAAGAATTTTGAAAATTTACCTCATAAAAATCACCAGATATTATGGTTCGTTGTATGTTAATTGAAATTCTGAAGTCTCTCCTCAAACATTCAGATATAGTTTGTGTCCTTCCTTCTCATATCTAAAAATTAATGTAGGAAAACAGTAAGATTCTTTTTCTTTTCATCCGTAAAATATATAGAGTTTTGAGCGCTTAATAAAGTTCTAGTTTAATAAGCATTATAAAGGACTTATTACCAATCTCAATGTTATTTTTAGTGCTGTTGGAGATGCTTTCTTTAGGCTTTTAAGCACTGACATAATCCAATCATTTCCTTTTCTGCTTGCCTCAGCTTCCTGAAAGGTTGAACAGAAAATTCATAAAAATTTGAATATTTTTTCACTTAGTATGCAAACTTAAAAAATATCATGTACTCTAATAAATAAATTAGAAAAAGGGAAAATAATTCTTACAAATGACTCAATAATTTTCCTCCACAGAATCCTTGGAGAAACACTCATTGATTATGGACAACCTACACGTAAATTGAAAAAATAAAAATGTTACTCTTAATATCTCATTTCAAAGCAAAAGCTTAAAATATGGAGTAATAATTTATATGATTCATTACTTGTTCAAAATACTTCTTTCATCAATGTGAATATTTGCGGAAAATTCATTGATGCCAGATCTAATAATATTCTCATCACCACTTTTTATGCTCAGCAAACGCTTCTCTAGCTGAAATAATTTCTGACATTTGAAAAAAAAAATTATAAGCAAAAAAATTTATTATCAAAAAATTCATGAGTATTATATCTAGAGTTGCTAAAACCTTTAGCGGCATGTATATATATAGAGTATTGGTTATAAATATACTCATATTATATTATTATTGCTAAATATAAAAATTGTGTATTTGTTGTAGTGTATGGTGAATATCTGAAGGAAAGGAAAAGCTTAGAGATGAACCTGTGAAGGAACAAAATGAGTGGCTAGTCCAGCAGCAACCACTTCTTTACCCCTTAGTTTTTCTCCTGTTAAGCCCAAGTATTCCCCTACATAGATACATACATGTAATTAATTAACATATTTTTCAGTATAGATTTTTGGAGAGGTTCTATTTTACAGGTATCATATTATTTGGTATAAATTTACGAGGTAGGAGTCAAGTCTAACCTTCACCACAAAGGTGACTTTAGATTAAAAAAAATAGTCTTAGGAAAAATTACATTCTCCTTCATCTAGCGCTTACCAAGTCGACCTGGAAGACGCGGAAGCATGTATGAGAAGCCGCAGTCTGGATGAAACCCTATATTTGTTTCAGGAGTGGAACTAAACTGCAAAGTTCGATCAACAGTACAAAAAATTTAGATGGCCTGAAATAGTATTCGTAAGTATCGACTTAATTTGTACAATCAAGTAATTTATAAGATAATTATACGTAAATCTCTTTATGATCCGCATTAATTGGTACTGTACTGCTTTCTCAGTGACCACAGAGAATTTCATTGGAACCATCAAGGATGCACCCCCATCCACTGACATTCCATGTACAAGAGCAATATGTGGTTTCTTGTAAGTATGAATGTGGTAGCAAAGTCAATACATTCTATAAACACCTTCAAGGCAAGAATCCCCTTCAAATAATATACATGTATACTAATGAGTTTAAGTGGACATATAGCAATTAATTAATAATTCAATAATTCTAACATATACAGTAACAAATGAAAAAAATAAAAGGGAAAATTTAGAACTAGTTACTTGTGTTTCGTCCCTCATAGAACGAATGCAAGTCCCCACCAGCAGAAAAAGTACGACCTGCTCCTTATATATATGTGCAAATGAATGAGAATTAAATAGGGATATTTTACAATATAATTAAGGTAACTAGGCAAAAACAAAAGGTATAAACTTTTGGGTTCAAAGTGGATCTACAAAAGAAAAAGAAAGTTGATGAAACTATTGACAAATATAAAGACAGACTTGTTGTCATAAGCTTTAGACAATAAGAAAACCTTGTTTGACAGATAATAGCACTAACTAGGATTACATCAATTCAGATGTTAATTGCGCTAGTTGCGAAATATGGCCTTCAAATTCGTCAAAATGGATGTGAAAATATTTTTTTTGAATGGAAAATTGGAGGAAGAAATTTACATGGAACAACCCAAGGGCTTTGTGGTTCTGGTAAAGAAAAGAAAGTTTGTAAACTTGTTAAGTCACTCCGTGGACTAAAAACAAGCGCCCAAATAATGACATGCGAAGTTTGACCAAACTATGTTGGAAAATGAATTCAAGATTAAAGAATGTGATAAATGTTTTTACATAAAGACACTCCAAATGACAAGGTCATTGTTTGTTTTTATGTTGATGATATGTTGATCATCAAAAGAGATATTTCTGACATAAATTCTACTAAGCATATGCTAGAAAGTAACTTCGATATGAAAGACATTGAAGTTATTGATATGATTGAACATGTACTTGACAAGTTCAAGCATTTGGATTTCAATATTGTCAAGACTCCAATAAATGTGAGATTTGTACTTCAAAAGAGTGAAGGCAAAAGTGACTCACAATTGAATTGTGCTAGAGTATTGAGAAGTATGATATATATCATGAAGTGTACACGATCAGATATAGCATGTGCTATTAATAAACTAAGTCGGTTCACGAGGAATCTCAATCAAACTCATTGGATGACAATGTAAAGAGTTTTGGAGTATTATTTAAAACATACTTAAAAATCTATTGCTTTGCATTATAACTAATATTCAATAGTATTGGAAGAATATAGTGATGCAAATTGAATCACCAGGTCAAATGAAGTAGAATCCATGAGTGGATATGTATTTACTCTTGGTGGAGGAGTAGTCTCTTGGAAATCTTCCAAATAGAGATGTATCGCTCGCCCTACTATGAAATCTGAGTTTATCACTCTAGATAAGGCCGATAAAGAAGTTGAATGACCCCAAAATTTCTTGAAAGATTTTTGGCCCAAACCTTTTAGCTCCAGTATGCATACACTGTGAGAGTTAATTTGCAATAGGTAGGGCATGGAGCATGATGTATAACGCAAAGTCTCGTCATATATGACGTAGACATAATATCGTTAGAGAACTACTCTCTAGTGGAATTATCATAATTGACTATGTAAAGTCAAAGGATAATGTGTTGGATCCACTTATAAAAGGCCTAACTAGAGAGGGAGTTGATAGATTATCAAAGGGAATGGAACTATGGTCGAGAACAAGTCATTGTGGCGGTAACTCTACCTAGAAGGCTGGAGATCCCAAGATCTAGGTTCAAGGAGATCAAACAAAGTCATTGATGACGGTTCAACATTGTCAAAATATTTTTATGGTCCATTCTCATGATAAGACAATGTTCAATAACAAGGATAAAGGCATTAGGACTTTTTAATGATTTCTAAGTTTGATACAGGGTATATCAAATGGTGTATCTACGTGATGACACATTTAGAAATCACCTATGTAAGTGTGAAGTGTAAGCCGCTTCAAGGAGAATCCGATAATGCCAATTCTCTATGCACTTATAAACCAAGACGTGTTCATGGCTGAAACGAACAAAACAATGAGAACCAAAAATAGTTCAAGGATTGCTTGTGTGACTTATGTTGTCTAGGTATACACCAAAGCTCTACGGTTCAAAGATATCAAATCTACCGATTGACCGAGTATATCCGATATATGTTCACTATGGAAAGTTCAAAGGGAAACCCACTTATCCAGAGGCAATCAATCATTAATTACGAATCACACAGTTTTTCATGCATATGTTTTAACAATATTCATTCCTTATTCATGTGGGGGATTGTTGGGTTTTAAAGGTGTGAATAGGAAATGAAGGTTTGTGACTTTCTTGAAGAGTTGTGACTATGCCGAAGGGTTGTGACCTTTATGAAATGTTGTGTCCTTTCTAAAGGGTTGTGACTGTTTGAAAGGTTGTCTTCTTTCCAAAAGGGTTGTGACCTTTACCCTTTGTTGGCTATAAATAGAGAGGTTTTCTCTCATTTTTCAATATCGAATTCTTCCATTCTCTTGCATACATTTCTTACAAAACAAAATCGATCGATGATTGTGTCTGTGTGTGTGATTCATTGTTGTCATTTTGAGTTCGTTGAAATTATTGAAGTTTGAGGTACCATTACTTCATTAATGGTTAATACGTTTTATCTTGGGAGGAATTAATCTACAACCTTGGGTACTTGAGGGGATTAAATTTTTTAAGGACACACAGTGGGTTCTGTGGACTCGGATAATTCTTTTGTTTTTTCTTTTCATCTTTTATTATTTCTTGTTTGTTAATCTGAATATAGGAGATAACTTAAAATAAGGTATGTTGAGGCTATTAATTAACATTTTTGATTGGCTTGATGTAACACTCGCAACTGTACTCTTAGAATGTGAATCGTTCATTATAAGTATATGCTTTTGAATTGCGTGATGCCCTACTTTCTCATGTGTTTTAAGGTCCTTTACCAAGTGTAGCAAGGGTATCGAACGTGATTTAGGGTCATAAGGAACCTCTAACACCAAGCAAGTTTAAAACCTTCCTACCGCCTAAGTTTTCACTTAAATTAGTTCATGTAAGGGTCAACTTCAAACGATCATATCTCTTAGCATATCATGAATTAGGTGGCCCATGACCTATCCAACTAAAGGTCTATGACTCTTCTTTCCAACGCCACCAAGTTTGCATCAATTAGAGTTCGGGGGTAAAAAGTTAAGCCCACTTTACTGGACAGTATCTTGCCGCATGCCGACCGCGCGCACGAGGCATTTTCCGCGCGCTAGCATACCAAGGAAACAACTACTACCTTCCAGCGTGGTTGAGCGCCTCTGGGGTCTTTTAATAACCCTCAAAGACATAGTTTACTTCCCTAGTTCATATATTTACCCTAGAAAGAGAAGTTATCAAGAAGCTAACTTCCTCCCAGGTTCATCCATCATCCGAGGTAAGATGTGACCATAGAAGTTTATAATTTCTTCATCTTAACACAAACTAATATCTCCTACTTATGAACTTCTTAGATTTTCAAGAAAGATCCTCAGAACTCATCTCCAACGTTCAAGAAAGATTTTGTGGTTCTCCTTCTTCCAAGATCACACTTTTGTAATCGGAGCGATTAAGGTATTTAGGACTCTAATGAGGAAGTTTTTCATCCTCAGGTATAAAGTTCCTAAATTTTCAAGAATTCAATTCTATGGTTAGGGTTTTGTCCCACTTTCAAATTCACCATTTTTGTGATTCAATTGCATAATTTCTTGAACTTACTCATGACTATGGATTTTGACTGTTGTGTTTCTGTTTATGTTGAGCAATATTTTTTCATTGTCATTCTTATTAGTTCTTGACATGATTTTATCCGTGATTCTTGAAGCTTACACATTAAAGCATGATTTTAGACTTTTTATATTATTATGAAAGCTCTTTTGAGAATCTACAAGTTATACACGTTCTAGAAAATTTTCTCCTGATTCGAAAGTTATGTTCTAGAAAGATATTTCAACATATGATTTTAGAAAGAAAGATTTGAGCTCCGTCTCACAGATTTGAGCATAGCCTCACATTCATATATGTTTTAGAAAATGTTTTTGAGCAAGACTCGGTATAAGCTTCTAGATAAGCTAATAGATATGTTATGAACCATATAGGTAATATGTTTTGGGAGTAGTATTTAGCATCGAGTGAATGCGAGGGTTATAGATAGCTCAAAATTTCAAACTATGTGCCAACGTAGGATTATGTTTCACCGCTTTGGTGATTGACCATTTTGTCATGGGAGGCTTAGATTAGTGGATCCACATTAGATAAACTGGTTATATATACTGACAAGGTATATGACAACCCCCCCCCCCCTCCATTGGGATTGTAACTTGGTGCATCATGAGCTCATATGATGTATGTCGGTTAAGAGAAACTTCCACTTAAAAGATTTACTTCATTTATTTTATGTCTTCTTGATATTATCATTTATCATTATAAGATTTAATTTTAAGATATCATGATATTCAGATATGCATCCTTTTAGACATAATTTGAGAAAATATGGTCTCAAATATACATTTTTATTTCTGTAATTTTATGTCATATGTCATAGTTTTGACTCTCAGTTCTTTAGTTATTGTTTGTGTATATATAACTCATGCTCAGATTTATAGTTCTTTCAGTTTCTTGTATAATTTCTCATCTTAGTCGTTACCTTGCATACCAATACATTTCATGTATTGATGTTACTTTGCACTACATCGTTTTATAATGTAGATTTCAACACCCTAATTCACATTTTCGGGAAGACGTTTCACTAATTAAGTTCCTCTACTTTCAGCATCGTGGTGAGTCACCCTTGCATTCAGAGGACTTCGGTTATGAGTCACTATATTTTATTCACTTCAATTGTGTTAGTTTGCAGGCAATCCGGGGTCTTGTGTCCGGAAAATTGTTTTATTCAGTTTAGAAGCTTTCAAACATTAGTATTCAATTATAATAGACTTATTCTTGAACTTTATTTTAGTTACACTTTCAATTTATAACTTCCGTTTCAATTTTCATATGATATGATATGTCAAGGTTTAGCATGGGATCGCTTGTGGCTTCAAGCACCGTGTCTCGGCTGGGGTGTAGACTTGATTCATTACACTTGACATTGTTTCAAGAATTATGAATCTACCTTTAACCTTCCATATTTCAAAATTATCGATCGTAAATGGATCCTCAATACTCTCCGTTATATTTCTAGGACACTGATGTCCTTATCGTCCACGTTTTGGGGTGTATATACCCTATCAACTAACGGTGCACACGTGTCTCAATCTTAAACACATATTCAATATTTATTGAATTAATTCTATCCATAATTAGAAGACCCACCCGAATCAATTAAAATACCCACTCAAATAAAAATATTTTTATTTTTCCTTTGTTCATCTTTTGTTAGACGTTTGTAGCATATAACTATCTTTTGAATGTTGCTATGAACATGAGAGGCAAATACCCTTGTTTTGGAGTTATGGTAATTGCATGAATGTTGTTGTACGAATTTGAATTGACTTGTTTGGGCACCTATTGTTGTGCTATGGCTTATATGGTTATTTACTTAATCTTACACATAATTATTCTATTTCTTAGCTCAGTATAACATATCTGAGAACCTTAGGTGTGACTCGAGAAGAGGAGTCTAGGGTATGCAGTAGGGTTAAATAAGTATGATCTCTGCCCCATATATATTTGTGTGATTAATTGATAATAGATGAATTTGATAAACTGTAAAATCAGGTTGCCACACTACTAGATATTAGGCCTACGGCAACGGATTGTTTAGCAACGTTTGAGAAATCGTTACTATAGAGGGTATATTGCAACGGTTTTAGCCGTTGCCAAAAGGATTGGATATTATTGCTACGGCTAAGTAATAAATCCATTGCCATTGTGTTAAAACCGTTGCAATAGACCGACATACGATACGATTCTGATGTCGTTGCCATAAAGTCATATATGGCAGCATTTAATGCGAATATTTTTCTATTGGAACGGTTATTAAATCCCTCCATAATTTCCCTCTCTTATTTTGGCTGAACCCGCCAAAAGCTTTTCATTATACATTATTTTTAATTAATTTTGTAAATACAATTTACTTTTCTCTTTATCATATATCGATACAAACGAGGCAACATTTCCTGAGCTCATTTCCCCTCTCTTCAAGCAGAACACCGAAGTTGTGTCACTCTTCATCTCTTTGACCCAATTTTTCATCCATTTGTGGATCTTAGCAGAAGCAAGACACAGAGTAGATCAATGGAACACAGAAGTTGTGGAGCTTTGCAGGGATATTAATCTTATGGTAAGTTCTTCATGTCTGCCATTTTAGGGCAAACATAGACCTATTTTTTTCTTCGAATCTAAACCCATTTCTCTCTTTATACCTCTTGTGAATTCTAGTGAAATGGAGGGTTGTCGGTTTTCTTGTAACATCTAAGGAAATGGAGGTTTTCTTATTCAACTGCTGGAGGTTCTCTTCTTCAATCTTTGAGGTTATAGCTGAAGAAACTACAAATTTGAGCTTTTGAGGTTTTCTTCTTGAATCTCTTCTTTTGTCTTTAATCTTTGGGTGTGGTTAGTGTATTTGATGTATTTCTCTGATTGTGGGTTTTTTACCATTAAGTTGTAGCTATTGTGGGTTTAATGTTTTGTTGGAGTTATGGTGAAATTGACTGCTCTAGACCATATTTAACTTGACATTGATGTTGTATTTCTTGTCCATGAGTTATTCAATCGGATTTGAATACCCTTGTATTGATGACGTCTTCATTGATTTCACCTCTCACTTGAGTAGGATGTCAAAAATTCACTTTCATTATTGTTGAAGATTTACGGTGGTACAGATATGTAGAAATGTTTAGATTTGAAGGTTTTCAAGTGCATATGTGATCATAGGTGCATTAGAGGTGAATCATTGTGGATTGGATTCTTGTATTATCACGGATATTATTGAGTTTGTGAAATTAGCTCAAGCGGATTACCTTTATGGCTGTCTTCATTTCTGATCGGTTTACTTGCATACACACATTTGCATATAATGAGAGTGTATCTGATTCGTAAGCTGATAAAATTGAGTTAGCAAAGACAACAAAGGAAGGGAGAAAAAGATATAGGCTGCAGTTCCTATTAGAGCTAAACTTTACAATGAAATGGACAAAAACCATGTTTTTTGCTGGAGTTGTTTTCTACTGCAATCGAGACAATGAAGGATGATCCTTCTGAAACTGGATATGACAGGGAGAAAAAACTCTTGATAAGAAGCATGTTGTATGTTTAGAGTGTAGATCTGGTAAGAAAGTCTTGTGCGGTTCTTTGGATCTAGGACTTAAGAAAAAGAGTTCTCAGAGAGAGCATGGGGTTCAGGCGGAATGAAGAGAAAAATGACAAGAAGAGGAGAGCAAACCTGATGCTTAGGCAAGCTATGGAAAACCAGTAGGAGTTGACTCAGTTGTAAATTTGTTCATGGAATGGCTAGCTTGATGAATTCTTTCATATTTTGTTAGGAAGATCAACACTTAACTAGGCTAGATAGAAGTCAGTCAAACTATAGTTGTCCTGTGATTGCCACAAGTCTATGATGAAGTATGATGTAGCACAAAGCATTTTTTGAGGTTAGTTGTTTAATTCTCCATTTACTGATCTGTTCCCTTATCTTATCAAACAAATGAAAAGGGAGGAAGTATGAATAAAAATGGAAACTATCAAGGATTTCTAATGGAATCATGTATTTTTTAAGGTGATTGGCTGTGATTCTTTTTCTTTTTCATGCAAACTGGGGACAAGAATAATTTGTGGACTAAGAATAGATGAAACACTGATTTGAGTACCAAAATTGCAACTAATAATATCTATACTTCAAAAAAGTTATAGCTTAGTGTTTGGCTTTCTCATGTCAAATGATTTAACTTGTCATTTAAACATCCTGAAGTGTGCAGCTTGGAATAGTATAATCAGTAGTGCGGTGCCATCCCCCTACCCCCCACCCTCACGATTATAACTGAATCCATGTCTCCCCATGAAACTGAGTCATTTCTTCCTTATGAGATGTGAGTACAACAAAATATGATGCTTGTCTTATGATACTGATCCCTGTCATCTACTCTTCATGAATGTCTATGGATTGCCCTCCTTCTGCCTGTTCATTCACAGTTTTGATAACCTTGTAATTTGGATTCACGAGTCTACCACTTGCTGCTTCTACTAAACATTTCTCATCTCTTCAACAAGCAGAAGACCATACGCTGTTACCATCTTCTCTTGGACATATTTTTCAACAAGGAGAACACAATTTCAAGGCAAGCTTGTGGAGTTTGTAGGGATTTGAATCTTATGGTAAGTTCTTCTTGTCTGTAATTTTAGGGCAAACTAAGCTTGTGGAGTTTGTAGGGATTTGAATCTTATGGTAAGTTCTTCTTGTCTGTAATTTTAGGGCAAACTTTAACCATTTTTTTTTCTTCAATCGTAAACCTATTTCTCTCTAGAAACTGTTGTGAAATCAAAGGAAATGGAGGGCTGAAGGTTTGCTTATGAAATCTGAGAAATCTTGCTGTTTTTTCTTCATTTGAAGGTTCTGATCGACATCTTTGAGGTTATAGTGAAGAAACTTCAACTTTGAGTATTGAGGTTTTCTTCTTGAATCTCTTCTTTTTCCTTTAATCGTTGAGGTGTAGTTAGTGTATTTGATGTTTTTTTTTTATTCTGATTGTGGGTTTTTCCCATTAAGTTTTAGCTACTGTGGATTTAAAGTTTTGTTGGTAGTTATGGTGAAATTGATTACTCTAGACAATATTTCTCTTGATATTGATGTCGGAATTGTTGTTCCATGAGTTATTCTGATTTGTTTCTTAGAAATACATGTACCTTATATTGTGTTTAAGAAGATCTGATTCTTATTCATATATATCGTTTTGACAGATTTGATAATCATGAGGAAGGAGGAGACTTCAAAACAAAACAACAAAGGAAAAGGAAAACAATATGTGCAAGCTGGAACACCTACATCTATGGCTTACAAAAGGGTTTCTTCACTGAGATCAAAAGAGAATGATTAATCTATTCTGCTGTGAAATTCCTCTACTCTTGTAGCACAAACTTTACAAGAAGAATTGCGACAAATGCCTCAGAATTCTTGTACTTTGAAAGCACAGTGTAAAAAGGATCAAATGCATCAGAGTTGTTCCACTCTAAAAACAAGATCTATGCAGAAATCACAGCAACATGTGCCTCCGAGTTTTTCCACTTTAAAAGCACAAGTTGTGCAGGAACAAGTGCAACAAGAACCTATGAATTCTTCCACTATAGTAGCACAAGTTTCAAAGAAACAATTGCAACATGTGCCAAGAGAATCTTCTACTGTAGAGGCACACGATATACAAGACCAAGTGCAACAAGAGACACAAAATTCGGAAGAAAATGACCTATCAGGAGAACTAGGTAAAAACATATAAATTCACTTCTAAATATTTTAATGTATTGGAATTGTAAAATTAGTTAACATTGTTGATATATTGTTTAACTTTGCTTCTTATTATTGTAGGCCCTGTGACTCAAAAAAAGAAAAGAGGTGCTACAGTAATGCAAAGTGTACATGGGCGACAAGAGCGTAAGTTGGTCGTATTGAATAGGTACAATCAACCCATTGGTCCTACTAATGCCGTTGTAACAGAGTTGGGGAGTTTTCTTGGAACCTTGGCAAGGAATGCGATGCTTTGTCCTCTTAATATTCATAATTGGAAGAATATGGACACAAAAAAAGATTTGTGGGATTATACCCAGGTTTGAGTTCCTGCATTTCTAATTTCAGTTATAAACTTTTCATACTTTTTACTAATATAAAGAACAAATTGTAGGAGAAATATGATATTCCTAATAGTGCAAAAAAATGGGTTTTGGATGGAATTAAAAATGCTCGGAGAAAGTATAAGAATGACTTGTATGAGAAACATTATAAATCATATGATAATGATGATCTTCGAATGGCAAATAAGCCCAAAGATGTTTCAGAATCTGATTTTAAGGATCTTCTCAAATATTGGGACTCTGAAAAATTCAAGGTTAGATTTATATTTTATGTTATGATTGATTCATTTTTCTGTTTTTGATTCATTTTTAATTTACGTAGAATTTATTGACTAGTTTATTTACAGGATATGAGTGAAAGAAATACCAAAAAACGAAAAAAATGGATGAATCCACATACTGCTGGTAAAACAAGTTTTGTTGTGATACGCAATAATTTGGTATGTTCTCCTATTAATCATTAAATATGAATTTGTTGTCATAAAAGATCTTTAATACCAACTTTATGTAATTAGGAAAAAGAGAAGGAAAGCCCCGATGAACTGTCAGCTAAAGAACTCTTTGTGGCTACAAGATCAAGAAAACCTAGTCGAGTATACAAGGACTCCAACGAAGATACAATTAGTAAAATTGTATGACTTTTATTTGGTTATAATGTTGTTAAGATCCTTTATTTGTTCTTAAATACTTGATTTTATTTATTTGAATTTGATTTGTAGGCTAAAATGGAGAAAATGCAAAGTCAACAGAATGAAGATGACAATGAATCATTTGATACTTTTACAGTAGTCATGGGACCTGAATACCCAGGGTCCCTGAGATTGTATGGACGAGGAGTTACCAAAAGTACTTTGAAAAGAAAAGCGCTTTCTGAACCTTATTTAAGTGCTAATGATGAGAGGATGGAAAAAAAAATTGAGGAATTGGAAGAGAGGATGCATCAAAGGATGGCGGAAAAATTAGAACAACAAAAAGTAACCATACACCAAGAAGTTACAGATGATATTATTGGACGACTTAATCTTATGTACCCTGGACTTCAATTGAATGCTGCCAAGTTAGCATCAGTTGGTGCTCAGTCACCACAAGAAGCTATGCAACCGTTGAATCATCCATCTTCTAGCAAAAACCATCAAGGTATGTTGTTTATTCTTCACTTAATTCTTTCATCCATCTTTAATTATAGCTGTTCCAGTTGAATGTTGAGTTTTCTACTCACTTTTTGTGTATAGATTTATCTCGATCAGGACCCTGTTTTGAGTATCAGAACCTTGGACTCTTCTTTTCCTTTTCCAAATGTTTTGGTTGTGAAAACATTAGTATTTGAATCATTGTTCTCTCGTTAGTGGTGCCATCTTAAATTGTGAAATTATTGTGGCTCTTATTGTTAGTGAAATTGTTGGACGGTTGGAAACAATAAATATTTAGCACTAAAGGGTTGGCCTATTGCTGACACAACTGAACTGTTGTTGTAATTTCTAGTTTATAGATAATTTGTGTGTGTATCTACGCTGCTGTTGGTCCTTATGCGAAGATTAGTAACTTGTTGTTAGTTTAAATTAAGGATCATCCTCGCTGGACTTGGCAGATCTGAAAAACCATGTATTTGAGTTTTCACCATTCTGCGACTTTGGCTTGGCCAAATGGATTGTCCTTTCCTATATATAGTGGAGTGTGGATGAAGTTTTGGATACTTACAACTTGTGTGCTTGGTGTGTGCATTTGATTTATAACTTACATGGCTTGAATTTGACTAGTTATGGTGAATTAGAAGGGTTTGAATAAAGTCTGAAGGTTCTGTCCCTTCCTGTTTTGTTGTTAAAATTCCTTCCCTTGAAAATTGTTTTTTTTGAGATATTGTGGTATACTGGTACACTGCTAGTGTTGCTATATTTGAGTGTCATTTTTTTTCAGTTTACCAACATTATTTATCACCTTTTGACCCTGACCAATTACTAAGTTTACCCTCTCTATTCATTATGGTCCAAACCACGCTTGATGATTGACAACTTGGTATTTTTCCTCTCAAGGAATGGCATTCAACACCTTGTTCTTGAACATCCGTATAATGCCAAATTATCTTCATCGGTATTCAATTGTTTGCAATTGAAGCATCTCACTATCAAAAATTGTTTGATTGTTTCTCCACCAGCCTTAAAAGGATTTGACAGATTAATAAGCCTTGAACATGATTGAACTGATATGTTGTTTTTTGTTTCAAATTTATGTAGCTGAATCCTTTTCTCAAGAAGTTCAATTTTGTTTTTGACCCTTGATTAGTACGTAGCAGTGACATGGAACTTTTTTTGTTATTAACTACTAGCTCTGTTATTTACTTGAATCTCATTTTTGTTTTGCTATTCATTCTGTTTTTCATGTAATAATGTGTTGTAGTTAATAGATGCAGGAATGTAAAATTTCATTTGCAGCTGTTACTGTTTCGATTAACTATTGCAGAAATGCATAATACTAGTTACCTTTTTTCTTAATTTATGCACAGTTGATTGAGCAAATGAAATGTTAGATTATTTCACTTACAGGATGTGGATCGATGAGCGAGACAAATGATTTAATTATGTAAATCTGAACTATCTTTCTTCAACATTTGCTCTCAATAAACTTTTATTTTTCTGGTCTTTTATAGGTGGAGAAGATAACCAAGGGGATGATGAAAGCAGTGATGAAGACCTTATTACTTGATCTAATTGATTGAAAGATGTAGAAACCTATTGCTTTAATTAGCTCGACTCTTTTGCTTCTTGACATTTTGAAACTTTTGTTAAGCTACAATATTTTGTTTTAATTTCTATTAGTATGGAACTTGTGCAAACTATTGAAAACATGTGTTTTGGTGTGTGTGTATATATATATATATATATATATATATATATATATATATATATATATATATATATATATATATATTACCTTTATGGATATTGTGATGACTAGGATATTTCGAATTATATATGTGAATCGGCTATATATAATTAGTCGTTTTCTTACATGATTTGATTTAGAGAATTTTTTATAAATTGTTGTTGATATATATATATATATATATATATATATATATATATAATGCTCAAGAAACCTGAACTATTGCAACATGTTGGGAAAAATTGTAGATTCATATAGATTGGTTGCAATAGAAAATTAAAATGTTGCAATATCAATTAAAATCGTTGCCATAATATTTAAAAAAGTGTTGCCATAAGAACAACCTATTGCAACATACTCTATCGCAACTGTTGCTAACAGTTACCACATCCTCTAATGTAGCAGTTGCAAACCTTTACAACTGCTGTAACACTATAGTACCTATAGATGGACGGGAAACCGTTGCAATAGAGGTTCCTATAGCAACGCTTTCAGGAACCGTGATAATTAACTGATACAATTGAGCTATAGTAACGCGAGCAGATGAAACGGTTGCAAAACGGTTGCTGTAGAGATATGGCAACTGTTTTAGGTCCTATTGCAACGCATATGAAACTGTTGTTGTAGACCAAAATTCTAGTAGTGCCATGAGATCAATATCTGACTACAAATTATTGTATTACTTGGAGATCACGTATACTTGTATATGTGTTTTGGAACAAATAACTATATACTTTGTTGTATGTTACTAATAACAGAAAATAAATTACACAAGGACACTTTCACGAGACGACATTGATCGGAATGCCTTTTGAATGTTCACTTAGTTGGGACGAGAATAGCTCGAATTTTCATATTTTCCTCTCCACCTGTTAATTATTAGATCAAATGCAAGATTAATGACTAATTAAATAATAATATTCCAAAATCTATTGTTCGATAAAATGCAATATATGACTTCATTTGTACCTGTATTCTTCTTCTTTAATAGGAATTTGAAGTTCCAAGTCATCATCTTCAAATGGCTTGAAGATTAAGTCAAGTTGATCATCATGCACTTTGTCAAGAGTTGAAGGGTTCCACTATATAAAAATGAAGAGAAATATTTTAATAAACACATTAACGAATCATTATTCAATATTGAGAAATACTATTATGTATTTAATACTTAAAGAAAAAAAGATGCATACCTTTGGAGACTTATCCTTGTCAATTATCTGAGCTCTTATGCCCTTCATAAATAAAAAATATCAATGAACTTTAAATTAGAAATCCAAAATCAAGTATACTTCTACATATCAAGTACATAAGATGAGTTTACTTTAAAGAATTCGTAAACTTACCTCATAAAAATCACCAGATATTATGGTTCGTTGTATGTTCATTGAAATTCTGAATTCTTTCCTCAAACATTCAGATATAGTTTGTGTCCTTCCTTCTCGTATCTAAAACATAATTTAGGAAAAAGGTAAGGTTCTTTTTCTTTTTGCAAGTGTATAAAGTTTTGAGCACTTGATAAAGTTATTTTTCTTGTTCAATAAGCATAATAAAGGATTTATTACCGATCTCAATGTTATTTTTAGTGCTGTTGGAGATGCTTTCTTTAGGCTTTTAAGCACTAGCAAAATCCAATCATTTCCTTTTCTGCTTGACTCGGCTTCCTGAAAAGTTGAGCAGAAAATACATAAAAAATTGAATATTTTTTCACTTAGTACGAAATGATATTGGTATAAAATTTTAAAAATATCATGTAATTAGAAAAATAGAAAAATTAATTCTTACAAATGACTCAATAATTTCCTCCACAGAATCCTTGGAGAAACACTCATTGATTATGGACAACCTACACGTTAATTGGAAAAATAAAAATGTTACTCTTAATATTTCATTTCAAAGAAAAATCTCAGAATAATAATTTAATTATATGATACATTACTTGTTCAAGATACTTCTTTCATCAATGTGAATATTTGAGGAAAATTCATTGATGACAGATCTAATAGTATCCTCATCACCACTTTTTATGTTCAACAAACGCTTCTCTAGCTGAAATAATTTCTGACATTTGAAAAAGAAAAAAATTATAAGCAAAAAAATTTATTATCAAAAAATTCATGAGTCATTATATCTAGAGTTGCTAAAACCTTTAGTGGCATGTATATATATGGAGTGTTGGTTATAAATATACTCATATTATATTATTACCGCTAAATATAATAATTCTATATTTGTTGTAGTGTATGGTCAATTTCTGAAGGAAAGGAAAAGCTTAGACTAACCTGTGAAGGAACAAAATGAGTGGCTAGTCCAGCAGCAACCACTTCTTTACCCCTTAGTTTTTCTCCTGTTAAGCCCAAGTATTCCCCTACATATATACATACATGTAATTAATTAACATATTTTTCAGTATAGATTTTTGGCGAGGTTCTATTTTACATGTATCATATTATTTGGTAAAAATATACGAGGTAGGAGTCAAGTCTAACCTTCACCACAAAGGTGACTTTAGATTAAAAAAAATAATCTTAGGAAAAATTACATTCTCCTTCATCTAGCGCTTACCAAGTCGACCTGGAAGACGCGGAAGCATGTATGAGAAGCCGCAGTCTGGATGAAACCCTATATTTGTTTCAGGAGTGGAACTAAACTGCAAAGTTCGATCAACAGTACAAAAAAGTTAGACGGCTTGAAATAGTATTCGTAAGTATCGACTTAATTTGTACAATCAAGTAATTTATAAGATAATTATACGTAAATCTCTTTATGATACGCATTAATTGGTATTGTACCGCTTTCTCAGTGACCACAGAGAATTTCATTGGAACCATCAAGGATGCACCCCCACCCACTGACATTCCATGCACAAGAGCAATATGTGGTTTCTTGTAAGTATGAATGTGGTAGCAAAGCCAATACATTCTATAAACACCTTCAAGGCAAGAATCCCCTTCAAATAATATACATGTATACTAATGAGTTTACGTGGACATATAGCAATTAATTAATTATTCATTAATTCTAACATATACAGTAACAAATGAAAAAAATAAAGGGAAAATTTAGAACTAGTTACTTGTGTTTCGTCCCTCATAGAACGAATGCAAGTCCCCACCAGCAGAAAAAGTACGACCTGCTCCCTATATATATGTGCAAATGAATGAGAATTAAATAGGGAAATGTAACAATATAATTAAGGTAACTAGGCAAAAACAAAAGGTATAATACATAAAAATGTTGGAGACACATACGTATACGTATGCACAAACAAACATTTAAATTTGTATATAATTGAACAAGTCGACACACACATCCTATATGACAATTTGCATTCTATATGGTGTCCTACGTGTATTATGCCACCCAAGACTTGTGCACTTCTAAAATTGAAGGACATAAATGCCAGCTAATACCAAATTAAAAGGTACATTTATGTATCATGTTATAGCAAAATAGATAGTTCTTAATTAGTCCTTACCTTGATAATTACAAAATCAGCATTATCATCTTTCTCATATTTCTCAAAGTTCTGCCCGAGCGTTAATGCCTACAATATAAAGTAAATTTTATAATTAAGTGAACATGCAATATAATAGCCATTTAATAAATATACATATTTTTTTATCATATAGTATAAATATGTATACCACTTCGTGTGATACATAATTTAAATGGTTAGGCCGATTCAATGTGAGCATTCTGGCGCGGCCGATTTCCTCAGGGACAACAACCTAAGGAGACCAAAAAATATATTAAGTTACATTTATCAGACCGAAGATCGATACATATATTATAACGAAGAATATTTATGACATTAATAAGATGTTTTCGTAACGTTGAATTTTAAACTTGAATTACCTCTCTGTTTTGTCGCGGTACTTGTTGAGGCATTGGAAACATTGTGCTGCTACTGGGAATAGATATTATTGCCATAGTAGTACTAGAGAAAACGAACAAGTAATTAATAATTCTAATTAAAATAATTGAGTGATTAATTTCTCAAATTTTATATCTGATAGTGTGGAAGATATGAAATAATAAGTTGTTGCTCTAAACTTGGTTTCTATAAATTTGTGTATGGGAAAGGGGCTTTATATATTGTTACACGTGAACAATTGTTAATAAAAATATATTCTCCCTCACTCTCTCTCTAATGTGAAAGAATCATTGTAATAGTATAAAACTTAATGAAATCTATTAATTTAACTCCAGCTTCATTATAATTATTGAAAAAAAAATAGCTATAGAATCCTTGATAAGTTAAGCAACAGATGATCAAATCCTATTAAAAAATAGAGAGAAAAACGTTGGCTAAAGTAATTGGGAATGAAAAGGCAGGGATGGGTTGTTCGGGGCTGGGATGGTCAAGAGGTGGGGATTGAGATTGTGAGAAGGAGAAAATGAATTTGAAATATGACTTATAAACTTGTTGGATGCAAGATTCATATGTTTTTCAGATACATGCGAATCACATTCGAATTCATACCTCATTTTTGGAATTGAATTTTTGAATTGAGTTGACCTATTTTACAAAATGTATGAATTGGGTGTTGTTAATTCTGGAATCTTATTAAATTACGTGATTGTATTAGATTGTGTGGCTTTGAAAATTGTTCGGAAAGGGAAGACTCAAGTCTTGGATTGACTTTTGATTGAACTTGAAGCAAGTGATCTTCTAAACCTTGTAAAACTTGTAGAATATTGTATTTCCATTCATTGTGTGTGTTGGGGAGTAATGAAAATGAGGTGATGAGTTCAATTATTCCACTTGATTAATCTTAATGAATGAAAATTATTAAAAAAGGCAACGTGTTGATTATAATGCTTTGTGAATTGCCTTGTTATGGACCTGTCACGATCCAAAAATAGACGTGATGACACTTGTCTTTTCCTACCAAAACAAGTGAGCCTCAACTCAACGAAAACGAAAGAAAAACGGAAATATAAAGCAAGAACAAGACAAAAGCGGAAAACTTATTCTTTCTAAACAATACCCCAAAACCTGATTGTCACGTGTAAAAGCCACTAATAAAAATATAGAATTCGAAATATAAATACACTAATAACGTAAAAAAATATCATTAAAATATTGCTGATAATTAAAATAGTCCTTCATCAAGCTATTAAATTTCTTAACGTGTGTTGCTGCACCAATTTTGGATAAAATAAGGTATATATGTTGAGGCAATTAACAATTTCGATTCAAATCTCCTCAAGTTTGAAGAAATCTTAGCTAATTTCCAATGAAAGGGATTTAATCACTATTTACCAATTCAACACCTGTTCTTCATTCAAGAATAACGTGGCACATTTTTTTTGTTTTAAGAATAACTTTGTGAATTTAAATAGATTGTCCAAGAATATTTATATATTATCTAGTGAAACACTATAGGAAAGGGATCGGGTGGGGAGTGGGATGGTCAAGAGGTAAAATGTCACTTATGAAACTTGTTTTCCTTATTTTCAATAGAAAATCTATTTTCCTCATTTTAAGAAATTCAAGCCAATTGGCATATAATTAATGTGGGGTGTTCAATGGCATCATGGCCAAGCCACCTTAGGCAAAGGATGGCCTGGTGCACACTCTTCGCCCGAAAAATTATATGAGGTGAAAGATTAAATGTTAATTATCATAAATGTTTATTTTATTTTGCACATAATTCATTAAATTAATAACTCCGCCCATGAATGACATATAATGTGTGATAAGTCGCATCATATTTGGTCTGCAAAATATACAAATTCTATTTTTTTTAGTTAAGCAGTGATTAGTTGAATGATTTTAAGTGTAAATAAGTATCATCAAGATATTGCTGATTATTACACTAGTCCTCCAAACTATTAAATTTCTCAAGGTGCGTTGCTAGACTAATTAGGAAAAATAGCTTTCCTATTTATATGTCCATATATGAAACTAACTTTTGAATAAAATAAGGTATGTTGAGGCTATTAATTAACAATTTTGATTGGCTTGATGTAACACTTGCAACTGTACTCTTAGAATGTGAATCGTTCATTGTAAGTATATGCGTTTGAATTACGTGATGCCCTACTTTCTCATGTGTTTTAAGGTCCTTTACCAAGTGTAGCAAGGGTACCAAACGTGATTTAGGGTCATAAGGAACCTCTAACACCAAGCAAGTTTAAAACCTTCCTACCGCCTAAGTTTTCACATAAATTAGTTCATGAAAGGGTCAACTTCAAACGATCTTATCTCTTAGCATATCATGAATTAGGTGGCCCATGACCTATCCAACTAAAGGTCTATGACTCTTCTTTCCAACGCCACCAAGTTTGCATCAATTAGAGTTCGGGGGTAAAAAGTTAAGCCCACTTTATTGGACACTATCTTGCCTATGCCGACCGCGCGCACGAGGCAGTTTCCGCGCGCTAGCATACCGAGGAAACAACTACTACCTTCCTATGTGGTTGAGCGCCTCTGGGGTCTTTTAATAACCCTCAAAGACGTAGTTTACTTCCCTAGTTCATATATTTACCCTAGAAAGAGAAGTTATCAAGAAGCTAACTTCCTCCAAGGATCATCCATCATCCGAGGTAAGATGTGAATAGAACTTCATAATTTTTTCATCTTAACACAAATTAATATCTCCTACTTATGAACTTCATAGATTTTCAAGAAAGATCCTCAGAACTCATCTCCAACGTTCAAGAAAGATTTTGTGGTTCTCCTTCTTCCAAGATCACACTTTTGTAATCGGAGCGATTAAGGTATTTAGGACTCTATGAGGAATTTCTTTCATCCTCAGGTATAAAATTCCTAAATTTTCAAGAATTCAATCCTATGGTTAGGGTTTTGTCCCACTTTCAAATTCACCATTTTTGTGATTCAATTGCATAATTTCTTGAACTTACTCATGATTATGGATTTTGACTGTTGTGTTTCTTTTTATGTTGAGCAAGATTTTTTCACTGTCATTCTTATTAGTTCTTGACATGATTTTATCCATGATTCTTGAAGCTTACACATTAAAGCATGATTTTAGACTTTTTATATTATTATGAAAGCTCTTTTGAGAATCTACAAGTTATAATGTTCTAGAAAGTTTTCTCTTGATTCGAAAGTTATGTTCTAGAAAGATATTTCAACATATGATTTTAGAAAGAAAGATTTGAGCTCCGTCTCACAGATTTGAGCAGTCTCACATTCATATATGTTTTAGAAAATGTTTTTGAGCAAGACTCGCTATAAGCTTCTAGATAAGCTAATAGATATGTTATGAACCATATAGGTAATATGTTTTGGGAGTAGTATTTAGCATCGAGTGAATGCGAGAGTTATAGATAGCTCAAAATTTCAAACTATGTGCCAACGTAGGCTTATGTTTCACCGCTTTGGTGATTGACCATTTTGCCATGGGAGGCTTAGATTAGTGGATCCACATTAGATAAACTGGTTCTATATACTGATAAGGTATATGACAACCCCCCCCCCCCCCCCACTGGGATTGTAACTTGGTGCATCATGAGCTCATACGATGTATGTCGGTTAAGAGAAACTTCCACTTAAAAGATTTACTTCATTTATTTTATGTCTTCTTGATATCATCATTTATCACTATAAGATTTAATTTTAAGATATCATGATATTCATATATGCATCCTTTTAGACATAATTTGAGAAAATATGGTCTCAAATATACATTTTTATTTCTGTAATTTTATGTCATATGTCACAGTTTTGACTCTCAGTTCTTTAGTTATTGATTGTGTATATATAACTCATGAAAAGATATGTCTATTAAAGTAATTTTTTTTTATAGACATGAACATTGGTGAAAAATGATTTGTTATGTTTGTGTTGTAAAACAAACATTTGGGTCATATTGCGCTTATAACAAATTGAATGTTATGGAAAGGTCCTTCTGAAAAGGACATATGGCAAGGTGTTGACTCTAAAACAATGTCTGTATTTGAGAAAGTTATAAAAGTAAAGAACAAAATATTTGTGGGAAAAGGTTACCTCAAAGAAGGTCTTTTCAAACTTAGTATTTCTGTTTGTTCTTACTTACTTGAATCAAATTGTTTGTGACATAAATGCTTGGGACATGTTAATTACAAAACCTTGCAAAAACTTATCAACTTGGAAGTTTTGCCTAACTTCTAGTGCAATAAATCAAAATGTCAAGTATGTGTTGTTGAAAGGAATTTTAATAACTTAGAATTGATTTACACTGACAGTTGTGATATGAAGTCAACACCATCTCGTGGTGGGAAAAAGTGTTTCATAAATTTTATTGACAATTGCACTAGATATTATTATGTTTATTTGCTGAATGGTAAGGATGAAGCAATAGAAACATATAGGCAATATAAAATTGAAATTGAAAATCAATTGGATAAAATTTTTTTTTGTCATGATTAGAAGTGGTAGAAGTGGTAGATGTGGAGAATATGAATCTTCTTTTGTAGAAATATATTTGGAAAATTGAATCATACATCCAATTACTGCGCATTCTCACCTCAATCTAATGAAATTGTTGACAGGAAAAAACTGAACTTTGAAGGAAATGTTGAATGTCCTATTTATAAGTTCAGGTTTACACAAAATTTGTGGGGGGTGATATCATTATAGCAAAAGAGAACAACAGAACGTTTGTCTGTTCAGAAAGAGAGAAACAAAAAGTTTTGTTTGTTAGTAAAGGGAGTAACAAATTAAAAAAAAAAACTTTTGTTTGTTAAGATAGGGAGCAACAAAAAGTTTTGTTTGTTCAGGCTTTGTTGTATCCTGATAGAGAATTGCTTGTCCACCCTTAAAGTATATACAAGCAATAACTCTTGAATGATAGTGATCTAACAATTTTCAATACAGTTTATTCCATATGAGAAATGAAAATGAGGGAACTATTCCCAAAAGGGTCAAAATAGGACCTAAGACTGTAGATTGCATGTTCATTGGATATGCTACAAATAGTAAAGCATGTCGATTTAGGGTTCATAAGTCCGAACTATCAGATAGTCAAGTGAAGGGTCTAAACGACATTGGAAAGAACCAAAGGAGAATGTACTTAATAAAGAGATTCAGAGGCGTAGTAAATGTCAATGGACAAATTACTTCCTACGAGTTTGATTTTGTAACATTTCTTTTTGAAAATGAGTCTCATATATTCTAAAAGTTATATCCATTGTGGACTTATTCTCTTTGAGAAAAGGCTATCAATAGTAAGATAGATTCAATCTTGAGCAACCATACTTGAGAGTTGGTTGATCTTCCTCCAGGAAATAAACTTTTGGGTTCAAAGTGGATCTACAAAAGAAAAAGAAAGTTGATGAAACTATTGACAAATACAAAGACAGACTTGTTGTCATAAGCTTTAGACAATAAGAAAGCCTTGTTTGACAGATAATAGCACTAACTAGGATTACATCAATTCAGATGTTAATTGCGCTAGTTGCGAAATATGGCCTTCAAATTCGTCAAAATGGATGTGAAAATATTTTTTTTGAATGGAAAATTGGAGGAAGAAATTTACATGGAACAACCCAAGGGCTTTGTGGTTCTGGTAAAGAAAAGAAAGTTTGTAAACTTGTTAAGTCACTCTGTGGGCTAAAAACAAGTGCCCAAATAATGACATGTGAAGTTTGACCATACTATGTTGGCAAATGAATTCAAGATTAAAGAATGTGATAAATGTTTTTACATAAAGATACTCCAAATCACATGGTCATTGTTTGTTTTTATGTTGATGATATGTTGATCATCAAAAGGGAGATTTCTGACATAAATTCTACTAAGCATATGCTAGAAAGTAACTTCGATATGAAAGACATTGAAGTTACTGATGTGATTGAACATGTACTTGACAAGTTCAAGCATTTGGATTTCAATATTGTCTAGACTCCAATAAATGTGAGATTTGTACTTCAAAAGAATGAAGGCAAAAGTGACTCACAATTGAATTGTGCTAGAGTATTGAGAAGTATGATATATATCATGAAGTGTACACGATCAGATATAGCATGTGCTATTAATAAACTAAGTTGGTTCACGAGTAATCTCAATCAAACTCATTGGATGACAATGTAAAGAGTTTTGGAGTATTAATTAAAACATACTTAAAAATCTATTGCTTTGCATTATTACTAATATTCAACAGTATTGGAAGAATATAGTGATGCAAATTGAATCACCAGGTCAAATGAAGTAGAATCCATGAGTGGATATGTATTTACTCTTGGTGGAGGAGTAGTCTCTTGGAAATCTTCCAAACAGAGATGTATCGCTCGCTCTACTATGAAATCTGAGTTTATCACTCTAGATAAGGCCGATAAAGAAGTTGAATGACTCCAAAATTTCTTGAAAGATTTTTGGCCCAAACCTTTTAGCTCCAGTATGCATACACTGTGAGAGTTAGTTTGCAATAGGCAAGGCATGGAGCATGATGTATAACAGAAAGTCTCGTCATATATGACATAGACATAATATCGTTAGAGAACTACTCTCTAGTGGAATTATCATAATTGACTATGTAAAGTCAAAGGATAATGTGTCGGATCCACTTATAAAAGACCTAACTAGAGAGGGAGTTGATAGATTATCAAATGGAATGGAACTATGGTCGAGAACAAGTCATTGTGGTGTTAACTCTACCTAGAAGGCTGGAGATCCCAAGATCTAGGTTCAAGGAGATCAAACAAAGTCATTGATGACAGTTCAACGTTGTCAAAATATTTTTATGATCCATTCTCATGATAAGACAATGTTCAGTAACAAGGATAAAGGCATTAGGACTTTTTAATGATTTCTAAGTTTGATATAGGGTATATAAAATAGTGTATCTACGTGATAACACATTTAAAAATCACCTATATATGTGTGAAGTGTAAGCCGCTTCAAGGAGAATCTGGTAAGGCCAATTCTCTACGTACTTATAAACCAAGACGTGTTCATGGCTGAAACGAACAAAACAATGAGAAACCAAAACAGTTCAAGGATTGATTGTGTGACTCATGTTGTCTAGGTATACACCAAAGCTCTATGGTTCAAAGATATCAAATCTACCGATTGACCGAGTATATCCGATATATGTTCACTATGAAAAGTTCAAAGGGAAGCCCACTTATCCAGAGGCAATCAATCATTAATTATGAATCACACAGTTTTTCATGCATATGTTTTAACAATAGTCATTCCTTATTCATGTGGGGGATTGTTGGGTTTTAAAGGTGTGAACAAGAAATGAAGGTTTGTGACTTTCCTGAAGAGTTGTGACTATGCCAAAGGGTTGTGACCTTTATGAAATGTTGTGTCCTTTCTAAAGGGTTGTGACTGTTTGAAAGGTTGTCTTCTTTCCAAAAGGGTTGAGACCTTTACCCTTTGTTGGCTATAAATAGAGAGGTTTTCTCTCATTTTTCAATATCGAATTCTTCCCTTCTCTTGCATACATTTCTTACAAAACAAGATCGATCGATCGTGTCTGTGTGTGTGATTCGTTGCTGTCATTCTGAGTTCGTTGAAATTATTGAAGTTTGAGGTACCACTACTTCATTAATGGTTAATACGTTTTATCTTAGGAGGAATTAATCTACAACCTCGGGTACTTGAGGGGATTAAATTTCTTAAAGACACATAGTGGGTTCCGTGGACTCGGATAGTTCTTTTGTTTTTTCTTTTCATTTTTTATTATTTCTTGTTTGTTAATCTGAATATAGGAGATAACTTAAAATAAGGTATGTTGAGGCTATTAATTAACAATTTTGATTGGCTTGATGTAACACTCGCAATTGCACTCTTAGAATGTGAATCGTTCATTGTAAGTATATGCGTTTGAATTGCGTGATGCCCTACTTTCTCATGTGTTTTAAGGTCCTTTACCAAGTGCAGCAAGGGTACCGAACGTGATTTAGGGTCATAAGGAACCTCTAACACCAAGCAAGTTTAAAACCTTCCTACCGCCTAAGTTTTCACATTAATTAGTTCATGCAAGGGTCAACTTCAAGCGATCATATCTCTTAGCATATCATGAATTAGGTGGCCCATGACCTTTCCAACTAAAGGTCTATGACTCTTCTTTCCAACGCCACCAAGTTTGCATCAATTAGAGTTCGGGGGTAAAAAGTTAAGCCCACTTTATCGGACACTATCTTGCCGCATGCCGACCACGTGCACGAGGCATTTTCCGCGCGCTAGCATACCGAGGAAACAACTACTACCTTCCTATGTGGTTGAGCACCTTTGGGGTCTTTTAATAACCCTCAAAGACGTAGTTTACTTCCCTAGTTCATATATTTACCCTAGAAAGAGAAGTTATCAAGAAGCTAACTTCCTCCCAGGTTCATCCATCATCCGAGGTAAGATGTGACCATAGAACTTCATAATTTTTTCATCTTAACACAAATTAATATCTTTTACTTATGAACTTCATAGATTTTCAAGAAAGATCCTCAGAACTCATCTCCAACGTGTGGTTCCCCTTCTTCCAAGATCACACTTTTGTAATCGGAGCGATTAAGGTATTTAGGACTCTAATGAGGAATTTCTTTCATCCTCAGGTATAAAATTCCTAAATTTTCAAGAATTCAATTCTATGGTTAGGGTTTTGTCCCACTTTCAAATTCACCATTTTTGTGATTCAATTGCATAATTTCTTGAACTTACTCATGACTATGGATTTTGACTGTTGTGTTTCTTTTTATGTTGAGCAAGATTTTTTCATTGTCATTCTTATTAGTTCTTGACATGATTTTATCCATGATTCTTCATGCTTACACATTAAAGCATGATTTTAGACTTTTTATATTATTATGAAAGCTCTTTTGAGAATCTACAAGTTATACATGTTCTAGAAAGTTTTCTCTTGATTCGAAAGTTATGTTCTAGAAAGATATTTCAACATATGATTTTAGAAAGAAAGATTTGAGCTCCGTCTCACAGATTTGAGCATAGTCTCACATTCATATATGTTTTAGAAAGTGTTTTTGAGCAAGACTCGGTATAAGCTTCTAGATAAGCTAATAGATATGTTATGAACCATATAGGTAATATGTTTTGGGAGTAGTATTTAGCATCGAGTGAATGTGAGGATTATAGATAGCTCAAAATTTCAAACTATGTGCCAACGTAGGATTATGTTTCACCACTTTGGTGATTGACCATTTTGCCATGGGAGGCTTAGATTAGTGGATCCACATTAGATAAACTGGTTCTATATACTGACAAGGTGTATGTCGGTTAAGAGAAACTTCCACTTAAAATATTTACTTCATTTATTTTATGTCTTCTTGATATTATCTTTTATCATTATAAGATTTAATTTTAAGATATCATGATATTCAGATATGCATCCTTTTAGACATAATTTGAGAAAATATGGTCCCAAATATACATTTTTATTTCTGTAATTTTATATCATATGTCACAGTTTTGACTCTCAGTTCTTTAGTTATTGTTTGTGTATATATAGCTCATGCTCAGATTAATAGTTCTTTCAGTTTCTTGTATAATTGCTCATCTCAGTCGTTACCTTGCATACCAATACATTTCATGTATTGATGCTACTTTGCACTACATCGTTTTATAATGTAGATTTCAACACCCTAATTCAGATTTACGGGAAGACGTTTCACTAATTAAGTTCCTCTACTTTCAGCATCGTGGTGAGTCACCCTTGCATTCAGAGGACTTCGGTTATGAGTCACTATATTTTATTCACTTCAATTGTGTTAGTTTGTAGGCAATCCAGGGTCTTGTGTCCGGAAAATTGTTTTATTCAGTTTAGAAGCTTTCAAACATTAGTATTCAATTATAATAGACTTATTCTTGAACTTTATTTTAGTTACGCTTTCAATTTATAACTTCCGTTTCAATTTTCATATGATATGATATGTCAAGGTTTAGCTTGGGATCGCTTGTAGTTTCAAGTACCGTGTCTCGGCTGGGGTGTAGACTTGATTCATTACACTTGACATTGTTTCAAGAATTATGGATCCACCTTTAACCTTCCATATTTCTGAATTATCGATCGTAAATGGATCCTCAATACTCTCCGTTATATTTCTAGGACACTGATGTCCTTATCGTCCACGTTTTGGGGTGTATATACCCTATCAACTAACGGTGCACACATTTCTCAATCTTAAACACATATTCAATTTTTATTTAATTAATTCTATCCATAATTAAAAGACCCACCCGAATCAATTAAAATAACCACTCAAAGAAAAATATTTTTATTTTTGCTTTGTTCATCTTTTGTTAGACGTTTGTAGCATATAACTATCTTTTAAATGTTGCTATGAACATGAGAGGCTAATACCCTTGTTTTGGAGTTATGGTAATTGCATGAATGTTGTTGTACGAATTTGAATTGACTTGTTTGGGCACCTATTGTTGTGCTATGGCTTATATGGTTGTTTATTTAATCTTACACATAATTATTCTATTTCTTAGCTCTCAGTATAACATATCTGAGAACCTTAGGTGTGACTCGAGAAGAGGAGTCTAGGGTATGCAGTAGGATTAAATAAGTATGATCTCTTCCCCATATATACTTGTGTGATTAATTGATAATAGATGAATTTGATAAACTGTAAAATCAAGTTGCCATGAGATCAATATCTGACTACAAATTATTGTATATCTTGGAGATCACGTATACTTGCATATGTGTTTTGGAACAAATAACTATATACTTTGTTGTATGTTACTAATAACAGAAAATAAATTACACAAGGACTCTTTCACGAGACGACATTGATCGGAATGCCTTTTGAATGTTCACTTAGTTGGGACGAGAATAGCTCGAATTTTCATATTTTCCTCTCCACCTGTTAATTATTAGATCAAATGCAAGATTAATGACTAATTAAATAATAATATTCCAAAATCTATTGTTCGATAAAATGCAATATATGACTTCATTTGTACCTGTATTCTTCTTCTTTAATAGGAATTTGAAGTTCCAAGTCATCATCTTCAAATGGCTTGAAGATTAAGTCAAGTTGATCATCATGCACTTTGTCAAGAGTTGAAGGGTTCCACTATATATAAATGAAGAGAAATATTTTAATAAACACATTAACGAATCATTATTCAATATTGAGAAATACTATTATGTATTTAATACTTAAAGGAAAAAAGATGCATACCTTTGGAGACTTATCCTTGTCAATTATCTGAGCCCTTATGCCCTTCATAAATAAAAAATATCAATGAACTTTAAATTAGAAATCCAAAATCAACTATACTTCTACATATCAAGTACATAAGATTGAGTTTACTTTAAAGAATTCGTAAACGTACCTCATAAAAATCACCAGATATTATGGTTCGTTGTATGTTCATTGAAATTCTGAATTCTTTCCTCAAACATTCAGATATAGTTTGTGTCCTTCCTTCTCGTATCTAAAACATAATTTAGGAAAAAGGTAAGGTTCTTTTTCTTTTTGCAAGTGTATAAAGTTTTGAGCGCTTGATAAAGTTATTTTTCTTGTTTAATAAGCATAATAAAGGATTTATTACCGATCTCAATGTTATTTTTAGTGCTGTTGGAGATGCTTTCTTTAGGCTTTTAAGCACTGGCATAATCCAATCATTTCCTTTTCTGCTTGACTCGGCTTCCTAAAAAGTTGAGCAGAAAATACATAAAAAATTGAATATTTTTTCACTTAGTACGAAATGATATTGGTATAAAATTTTAAAAATATCATATAATTAGAAAAATAGAAAAATTAATTCTTACAAATGACTCAATAATTTCCTCCACAGAATCCTTGGAGAAACACTCATTGATTATGGACAACCTACACGTTAATTGGAAAAATAAAAATGTTACTCTTAATATTTCATTTCAAAGAAAAATCTCAAAATAATAATTTAATTATATGATACATTACTTGTTCAAGATACTTCTTTCATCAATGTGAATATTTGAGGAAAATTCATTGATGACAGATCTAATAGTATCCTCATCACCACTTTTTATGTTCAACAAACGCTTCTCTAGCTGAAATAATTTCTGACATTTGAAAAAAACAATTATAAGCAAAAAAAATTATTATCAAAAAATTCATGAGTCATTATATTTAGAGTTGCTAAAACCTTTAGCGGCATGTATATATATGGAGTGTTGGTTATAAATATACTCATATTATATTATTACCGCTAAATATAATAATTCTATATTTGTTGTAGTGTATGGTAAATTTCTGAAGGAAAGGAAAAGCTTAGACTAACCTGTGAAGGAACAAAATGAGTGGCTAGTCCAGCAGCAACCACTTCTTTACCCCTTAGTTTTTCTCCTGTTAAGCCCAAGTATTCCCCTACATATATACATACATGTAATTAATTGACATATTTTTCACTATAGATTTTTGGAGAGGTTCTATTTTACATGTATCATATTATTTGGTATAAATATACAAGGTAGGGGTCAAGTCTAACCTTCACCACAAAGGTGACTTTAGATTAAAAAAAATAGTCTTAGGAAAAATTACATTCTCCTTCATCTACCGCTTACCAAGTCGACCTGGAAGACGCGGAAGCATGTATGAGAAGCCGCAGTCTGGATGAAACCCTATATTTGTTTCAGGAGTGGAACTAAACTGCAAAGTTCGATCAACAGTACAAAAAAGTTAGACGGCTTGAAATAGTATTCGTAAGTATCGACTTAATTTGTACAATCAAGTAATTTATAAGATAATTATACGTAAATCTCTTTATGATACGCATTAATTGGTACTGTACCGCTTTCTCAGTGACCACAGAGAATTTCATTGGAACCATCAAGGATGCACCCCCACCCACTGACATTCCATGTACAAGAGCAATATGTGGTTTCTTGTAAGTATGAATGTGGTAGCAAAGCCAATACATTCTATAAACACCTTCAAGGCAAGAATCCCCTTCAAATAATATACATGTATACTAATGAGTTTAAGTGGACATATAGCAATTAATTAATTATTCATTAATTCTAACATATACAGTAACAAATGAAAAAAATAAAGGGAAAATTTAGAACTAGTTACTTGTGTTTCGTCCCTCATAGAACGAATGCAAGTCCCCACCAGCAGAAAAAGTACGACCTGCTCCCTATATATATGTGCAAATGAATGAGAATTAAATAGGGAAATGTAACAATATAATTAAGGTAACTAGGCAAAAAACAAAAGGTATAATACATAAAAATGTTGGAGACACATACGTATACGTATGCACAAACAAACATTTAAATTTGTATATAATTGAACAAGTCGACACACACATCCTATATGACAATTTGCATTCAATATGGTGTCCTACGTGTATTCTGCCACCCAAGATTTGTGCACTTCTAAAATTGAAGGACACAAATGCCAGCTAATACCAAATTAAAAGGTACATTTACGTATCATGTTATAGCAAAATAGATAGTTCTTAATTAGTCCTTACCTTGATAATTACAAAATCTCCATTATCATCTTTCTCATATTTCTCAAAGTTCTGGCCGAGCGTTAATGTCTACAATATAAAGTAAATTTTATAATTAAGTGAACATGCAAAATAATAGCCATTTAATAAATATACATATATTTTTATCATATAGTATAAATATGTATACCACTTCGCGTGATACATAATTTAAATGGTTAGGCCGATTCAATGTGAGCATTCTGGCGCGGCCGATTTCCTCAGGGACAACAACCTAAGGAGAACCAAAAAATATATTAAGTTACATTTATCAGACTGAAGATCGATACATATATTATAACGAAGAATATTTCTGACATTAATAAGGTGTTTTCGTAACGTTGAAATTACCTCTCTATTTTGTCTCAATACTTGTTGAGGCATTGGAAACATTGTGCTGCTACTGGGAATAGCTATTATTGCCATAGTAGTACTAGAGAAAATGAACAAGTAATTAATAATTCTAATTAAAATTCACTGTAACAAATAATTGGGTGATTAATTTCACTTACCAGATTAACCAAAATTCTCAAATTTGATTTCTGGTAGTCTGGAAGATATGAAATAATAAGTTGTTGCTATAAATTTGTGTATGGGAAATGGACTTTATATATTGTTGCACGTTTGAACAATTATTAATAAAAATATATTCTCCCTCACTCTCTCTATAATGTGGAAGAATCATTGTAATAGTATTAAACTAAATGAAATCTATTAATTTAACTCCAGCTTAATCATAATATATAATTGAAAAAACCAGCTATAGAATCCTTGATAATTAAGTTAATGATCTAAAATGTCAACTAAACTTGACGTGAATGGAACAAATGATCAAATCCTATTAAAAAATAGCGAGAAAAAAGTTGGCTAAAGTAATTGGGAATGAAAGGCAGGGATTGGGTGTTCGGGGTTGGGATGGTCAAGAGGCAGGGATTGGGTACGTGAGAAGGGAGATAATAAATTTGAAATATCACTTAAAGAAACTTGTTTTTCCTAATAGACTTACATTAAAAAGCTCATTTTCCTTATTTTCAATATTCAAGCTGGCCGACATATAATGTGGGGTGTTAAAAGACCTCATGAGCGGAACCACCTTAGGCAAACAGTGGTTTGATACACATCTTCGCCAAAAAATTATCTAGTGTATGTAGATTAAATATAGAAAAACTACATGTATAATTAAACATATTTTACTACCTTATATATTATTATTACCTATACATTCAAAATATTACGTATCTTACCACTAATTAAGAGTTTTCTACGTATCTTACACTTCAATACATGTACTTTCGTTACAAAATACACAAAATAGGGAGAGAGGCGAGCGGGATTGGGAGGAAAGTGAGCGAGATTCGTATGTTTCCCAGATACATGTGAATCACACTAGATACATTTATTTGGATGTATCTGGAGTGATTCACATGTATTTGGGCTACTAGATACATAGGAGAAAGGCGAGAGAGATTTGCTATGTATCCGAGGTAATGCGAATCCACTTGGATACAATGTATATAGAACAAATTACACTTACCCCATGTATCCGAGATACATATATCTTGACGTATCAGGAGGCTCAAAAACATGGTAAGATACATAATATAGCAAACTAGAGTATATTAAGTAATTAACTCTTAAAATAGTATGATTTATATTAGGGGTGTACATTACCGGATTGCTTCGGGTTTTTTAAACATCAAACCAAACCATTTGTGTCGGATTTTTAAATCTATAAACCAAACCAAACCAAACCAATAAAACTCGGGTTTTTCAACCTCGGATTTTTTCGGGTTTTTTGGATTTTCGGGTTTTTTCGGTAAAGTATTCATACAAACATATAATTTACTTGTACTTCAAATATTTCTTTAGTCCTACCAAAATACAACTATCTAAGGTGTTTCTTAAGAAAATAACACAAAATATGATATGAGTAATGACACTAAAATATCCAACAAAAAAATAATAATAATGAAATCGCGTAAAACAAATATTGCAAATTAACAAGTCATAATGAAAATGATCATAATTTAAAAGTACTAAATCATGCTAAAATAAGTTTAATAAGTATTAGTTACATGACTAAATATTAAAGGAAATTAAAATTAGATTATGTATTTGAATTGTCTAAACCAATGTAAAATCAAAGAACAAATATTCAATATTATTGTCATTCTTAGTGTTGAATTGATTTTCTTTTTGCATTAGTATTAATTTGATTTTGATTTAAGCTTTATTATAAATACCAACATCTGTGGACTATAATCTTTATTGAACTATCAGAATTCTAAGATTCAAACTTGAATAATATATTAAAAGATAAAAACTATGAAAAAGTATAAGAAATATTTAAAAATTATATCAAAGTAAATATTTTTATGTACAAAATAAAATATTAAAATTATATATATAATATCGGGTTGGTTTGGTCTCGGGTTGGTTTTTTTTAGTTAAACCAAACCAACCCAAATATAGTCGGATTTTTTTTTTCAATACCAAACCAAGTCAAACCAACCATTAGTCGGTTTTTTTTTCTCGATTTGCGGTTTGATTCGGTTTTCGGTTTGATTTTGTACACCCATAATTTATATAAGTTCTCCATTAAATATTAATTAATATGAGTATATATTCAATTTTATAGGCCTTCGTCAAATTCTAACTCCCCAAGTGAACGACATATAATGTGTGGCATGTTACATCATATTTGGGGTGCAAAATATACTCTTTTTTTTTTTTTTTAGTTGATCAGTGATTAGCTGGATGTTTTTAAGAGTAAATAAATATCATCAAGATATTGCTGATAATTAAAATAATCCTCTATCAAACTACTAAATTTCTCAACGTGCGTTGCTACACTCATTAGGAAATATAGCTTTCCTACTTATATGTCCAAATATAAAACTAACAAAATCAAATTTGATTAATCTCTTGAAGTTTGAAGAAATTTTAGCCATGGTACTAATCAAAGGAACTAAATCACTAAATACCAATTCAACACTTTTTCTTCATTCAAGAATGGTGTGGCACAATATTTTTTGTTTTAAAAAACAAATTTGTGTATTTAAATAGATTGTTCAATTATGTACAAATCATGTGCAACTTTAAAAACAAATATGTACAGCTCATTGGGTCGGTTGAGGGATCCCTACAACCCCATGTCCCCTTGGAATGATGCACGTTGCAAAAAGATTTGAATCACTATTAGGGATGACAATAGGATGGACCTTAGTGTCGGACGATACTCAGTTTAAGAAAATTTGATCAGACAATGAGACGAATCCTAAGTCGGCGAGAGTTGTGATGGGCTGATACCCTACTTGCAAATCAAAGGTGTGGCTCACGCACCTCATATATTAGCACTTAATGAAAATCTTAATCTTAATTATTCATATTGCAATTACTAGACCTGTTTGGTTTGTAGGTTTAGCTATTGATTATTAAGATTTTAATCATTGAATGTATTATTCTTTATGTTCCAAACACTTAATAAGTTTGAATATATGTTAATAATTAAGATCTATAACAAAATATTAATATCGTTAAGATGTTTATTTGAAGATTTCAACAAAGATGGCGATTCACTCATTCTATTCAATCATTGCTACAACCATCACCCGCTATTATTAACTACTGCCGTCATTGGCCACTACTAGTCATCGGTTACAATTATCGACACCAACTATTATTACCACAACAATCACCAATAATCACTACCGCTATCATCACCATTAAGTGTAAAAAAATATCAAGATATTGCTGATAATTAAAATAGTCCTTCATAAAACTATTAAATTTCTTAACGTGTTTTAATGCACTAATTTTGGATAAAATAAGGTATGTTGAGGCGATAAACAATTTCAAGACAAAATCAATTTCGATTCAAATCTCCTCAAGTTTGAAGAAATCTCAGCAAATTTCCAATGTGTAACGATCCGAACCGTCGTTAATTAGAAAAAACAAAAATTTAAGAAAAATGCGGGCCTTTGTCCGCCAGTGACCGGATGCGATGAGCGGCGCGCAAGATGGGCGGATGCGCTAGGGCGCGGCACGAGTGGGGTAAGTTGGCACCAGAGCAGGATATATAGGTGAGGTAGAACGTAAATTGCAAGAAATCCTATTTTCTCCATCTTTCTAAAATACCTAAATAAGTCGTAAAACACCCTAGAAACCCCAGAAAAGCTGCTCTAAAGCTTGGGAAGGAAGGAGAAGAAGAATTCTAACATGAGGATGGCGATATCTTACGGATTCTTAGCCAACTTCACCGCCGTGAAGCCCAGAAAACAAGAATAGAAGTCAAAAACTCCGTGTAACTGCTTGGCGCTCAGGTAGGCTAGGTTTTATGAATTGAGTAGTTATAAATATGTGCTTACTATATAATATATGGAATTCAATGGTAGGGTTGTGTGTAGACCTTCGTGCACCAAGTAAATTCCATAAGTAATTCCTAGAAATCAAAGTACGTGGGTGTATACCTTGAAAAGAGGAATTGATGAATTGTTATCATGGATACAATTGGTTCAAGAATAAGACTAAGAAATCATTAATAGAACTAAATTTATGTATGCATGCTAGATCATAAATTGGAGTGATTGAATTGAGGATTTATGAGGAATTGTGACTAAACCCTAGACGGAAGTACTTAGATGTTGAACTAGGGCTAAGTATGGTCAAATTGATGTTTGTATATGAATGTTGCATTGATCACACTTGTTGTAATTGAAATGGTTAACTATGATTGCCATGAAATCATGACTTAAATGTATGATCTTGAAGACATACTTGTGTTTGTGATTGTGATGTGTTGAATGGATCTGTTGCCACGTTTCGACATAACTATTGGATCGGTTGCTACATTCAGACATAACTAACTTGGATCGGTTGCCACATTCCAGCATAATTAACTATTTGGATTTGGGTTCTATGAGAGGACCAATGATGTGATATAAAATGTGAAGTGGTTTGATTGTTCGTAAATATTGATGATATCATATATGTTGATATGTGCATGTGAGTTTATGTTGTATTGACTAGCTTATGTTGCACTTAGTGGGCACTTGCATGATGGTTTACATTTGATTGTTCGTTGTAATGAGTGAACCTGTTGGGTGTAGTGGAAGGGTAAATTGTTCAAGAGGCGAGTAATAGATAGGAAAGGTTGTTCGTGTGTGGTAATGACAAGGAATAGAGGTAGCGTGTGTGATGAAATATGCTTAGGTGGATTTCACCTTGGGGAAAAGAGATTGTGTTTAGTGTTAAGAGAGCGTGATGTAATGTGGTATGTGACTATGGCTGGGTAATGTAATTACATCTGTTTTCTTTAAATTTTTCGCATGTTTAACTTTTGGGATATGAGGGTTCTCCTACTTATGTGTTAGAGTGGGTGTCCGCACGGCCCGGTGGATTGGGTCATGACAAATTGATATACGAGCCTAGGTTATCGGTCTTCCCGTACAAGAGCAAAATGTGGACTAGACTCCTGTGGATTGGTATTTTGACGTCCACATCTAATCTGCAAGAGGCTAGGAAACATTCTAGGGAGTCCTTTCACTTCCTTCTTTCCTTTCGTGCAAGTGTCTCTTGCGGTATGAGTTGAGTCCCATTGGTATCTCCCGATTTCAATTGATATCTCAATGAAGTAGACTAGACGTCGTGATTACAACTGAAAGGACACACGCATAGTTAATTGGAACTGAGAAGGTTCCAATTGGTATATTGCGTTAGGAGCCGTATAAGACAGATGCTCAGTAGTGGCCATCTATGGGACTAACTAACCAATAAAGTGAAATTGTTGTGATGAGTGGTTATAACTGTGATTGTGTACTTTTGGTTGTTTGAATTAACTGTGCATGTGTGCTCCTTGTTGAGTGAAAGAACTGGTAGGTGGAAGTATTCCTTGGGTGTTTGATTGAATTGTTAAAAGTATGTAAGTGTAATTATTTGAATATCATGAAAACTGTTGAGATAAGAATTTATGACTAGGTTAATGCGAAGGTCTAGTTAGTCTAAGAGTATTTTGTAAGATGAAAATTGGGCACACGTTGCGGCCAACCAGTAATCGAGTGATTATTTGGGTGTATCCTGGGGATGTATGGGTTGTGGTGCTAAATTAATTGGAATGAGCTGGGTCATGTATCGTGTGTCATAACTTGGTTATTCAATTAGAATTGTATGGTAAAGCTGGAAAGCTTTGGGAAAATTTTAGAAAAGAGAAGAACCTCAGAAAAATCTTGGTCAGGTTCTGTTTTCGTTTTGATCGCTGGGACAAAATTTTTTCCACCAAAGCGGGATGAGGTGAGGTAGAACCTCAGCCTGCCTCCCCCGTTTTCTAAACTATCCGATAAGACCTTAAATGGGATCCTAACAAATCCCTGCAACCCCAAACAGAAATCAGCAACAGGAGTAGAGAGATTATAAAACCTTAAGACTTAAATATGCATCAGACAGCAAAAACAAGCATCTATGTGCTACAAAACTTAGAGAGTCGAAAGATAAAAACAAGGTTGTCTAAAACTTTGCAAGCCAAAAAGGGCAAAATAATAAGTCAGATCAGGAACCCTCACACAGGGTGGTGTCCATGTCGGAGTCAAGGTCCTCTAGGGTATCACGCCAGCCTAGGCCTCATTCAGCATATGGAACTCCGCGTAGTCCTCTGGCTCGAGCCGGGGAACCTCTCTACTAGGGGAAACACAGGAAAAGATGGCCTTAACAATCTTCCACATTCGGCCCATCAGCTGATCACTCACCAGACCTTTCCTCCTCTCCTGGCGCAGCTGGCGGCGAAGCATCTCGACCTCTAGAGCAGTGCTGGGTGGAATCGGAGTAAAGTCGGCATAGGCGCTCCCCATCTTCTTTCGGACAGCCTTCAGATCCTCATCAACTCGTGCACCTGAGAGTGGGTCCTCGTCGCCAGAATCCACGACCGCCTTACTGCTGCTAGCACTACCCGTCCTCCTTCTCTTGCTCCTAGAAGCAGAGCCCTGTCTAACCAAAAAAAGGTAAAAGGGGCGGGATCCATGGAAAGTACCTCATCAGTGTCGAAGAGCGGCACCCCCGTTCGCTTGCACAATGCAGTGATGAGTCCTGGAAGGAAGAAAGCCTTCTTGTTACCTCGGTAGAACATCTTCCACTCTGAGATGATTTGTGCCCCCACATTTAACTGAATGCCCTGTATAGCGCACGCCACCACTAGAGCTCGGGGAAAAGTCACGTCGGTGCGGTTGCCTAACGGGCGGATCCTTCTAGTAACCAAGTGTAGCCACCTCTTAGCATCAGGTGACCAGGTCGTGCTAGTAATACCCTTTGCAGTAGCCCAGTATACCTAATCCCAGCGTGTAGGCTCAAGCAGAGTATCTCTCTACCACTCCAGATCCATCTCCCTTAGCTTGGCATCGAATTCTGCATTTGAAACATCGGGCAACTCTAACACTTCATTAATGGCAGTAGCATTCAAGGGGGTGTCGACTCCCTGGACACGGATGATAGGGTAAGAGTCCTCCCAACTGACGGTAGGGAGGATGACATAAAACTCCCCCACCCAAGTGGAACATGCATCTGGGGGAGCCTCAGTCAGCGGAGCCCATCCGAACTCCATCAGGTGAGCATAGAAGGCAGGAGCTTTCTCTTCCACCTTATGTAACACGAACCCTCTCTCGCAACAGAATCCTGTGTTGCGGTTACTTTCCCAACTCGTGGCATCAGGGAATCGGATGAAAAGTAAGTGTTCGTTGTTTTGCCCTGCCATTTAGAAAGCCTGCAGTAAGTTGAATATAAGTTAGAATACGATAGGATAGTCGATTGAAGGCTAAACAAGAAGAGGAAAAGTTTTAGGTTGAAGGGTGAGGCCACTGCCTAATGCATCCCGCCACAACGACCATAATCCCACCAGGGCGAGATTATGAAGGCCACCATAGCGGGACTGGGACGAACACCAGGCATGACAATGGCGCCCCCCCTTCGTCCCAAAACCCCCATTTTTGACAGAATTCCAGTAGATCAGAGTGCATAAACTACCCTAGAACCTAAATATGCGTTTATAGTAGTGAAATAACTCGAATTAACCCTCAAATTCGAGTTTCAAGTGAAGAGACCCTTCAATTTTCTCTAACCATTTTCGTACCTATTCAATCGTGTTTTCACGAAATCCTTACGCCCAGGACGTTATGGAAACGTTAGGGACGTAAGGAAAGTACCCATGCTACGTTTTTCTATCAAATTAGCAATCTAAGTTTATTATCGATATAACTGCCCCAAAACCGTCAAGTTTTGATCTGTTAATCAGTATGCAATCTCGTTAGTTAAGTAACGAAGTAAAAAACATAAGGAGTGTAATAATTACCTGAAGTTTTGACATTCGGGGAAGAGTGATCAAGAGCAATTTGGGGGAGTTTTTGGGAGTTCAAAGGAGAAATGGGAAAATGTTTTCCCTTTTCCCCCTTTACTGTTTCCCGATCTCTCGCTTCAGCGGGAGATCCTCGCCACAACGGCCCCGCTACAGTGGGAGAACTGCGGCCCAGGCTGTGTGATATTAAAACGTGTTTAAATCTTTGTGTGTTATCTTTGAGTTTCTTTTAGTCTTGGGGTATAATGCCTTTTTATGTGTCAGTTAACTGAAAAGTCACGATTCATCGTGGTTTTGTGATGGACCAATTCGGTAATGGCAGTGTCTCGAATATAGAGCGTGTGACGTTTGTGAACTAGTCGTTCGGGGACCAACGAGGGGTAAATTGATATCTATTATAATGACCCGAATTGTCGTTAATTAGGAAAAGCAAAAATTCAAGAAAAATCTGGATAACTGTCCCGCCAGGGTGGGCCAGATGCCGCTAGGGCGGGCGGCGGTGCCAGAGCGGGATAGGCAAGACAGAACGTAAATTGGGAGAAATCTTATTTTCTCCATCTTCCTAAAATACTTAAATAAATCGTAAAACACCCTAGAAACCCAGAAAAGCTGCTCTAAAGCTTGGGAAGGAAGGAGAAGAAGAATTCTAACGTGAGGATGGCGATATCTTGCGGATTCTTGGCCAACTTCAGCGCTGTAAAGCCAAAAAAATCGAAATCAAAGTCAAAAACTCCGTGCAACTGCTTGGTGCTTAGGTAGGCTAGGTTTTATAAATTGAGTAGTTATTTGTGCTTACTACATAATATATGGAATTCAATGGTACAGTTGTGTGTAGACCTTCGTGCACCAAGTAAATTCCATGAGTAATTCCTAGAAATCAAAGTATGTGGGTGCATACCTTGAAAAGAGGAACTGATGAATTGTTATCATGGATACAATTTGTTCAAGAATAAGACTAAGAAATCATGAATGAAACTAGATTTATGTATGCATGCTAGATCATAAATTGGAGTGATTGAATTGAGGATTTATGAGGAATTGTGACTAAACCCTAGACGAAAGTACTTAGATGTTGAACTGGGGCTAAGTATGGTCAAATTGATGTTTGTATATGAATGTTGCATTGTTGATCACACTTGTTGTAATTGAAATGGTTAAACTATGATTGCCATGAAATTATGACTTAAATGTATGATCTTGAAGATATACTTGTGTTTATGATTGTGATGTGTTGAATGGATCGGTTGCCATGTTCCGACATAACTATTGAATCGGTTGCCACGTTCCGGCATAACTAACTGGGATCGATTGCCACGTTCCGGCATAACTAACTTGGATCGTTGCCACGTCCGACATAATTAACTATTTAGGTTTGGGTTCTATGAGAGGACCAATGATATGACATAAAATGTGAAGTGGTTCGATTGTTCGTAAATATTGATGATATCATATATGTTGATATGCGCATGTGAGTTTATGTTGTATTGACTGGTTTATGTTGCACTTAGTGGGCACTTGTATGATGGTTTACATTTGATTGTTCGTTGTAATGAGCGAACCTGTTAGGTGTAGTGGAAGGGTAAAATGTTCAAGAGGTGAGTAATAGATAGTAAAAGTTGTTCGTGTGTGGTAATAGCAAGGAATAAAGGTAGCGTGTGTGATGAAACATACTTAAGTGGATTTCACCTTGGGGAAAAAAGATTGGGTTTAGTGTTAAGAATGCATGATGTAATGTATTATGTGACTATGGTTGGGTAATGTGACGAGAAATATAGGTATGACGTGAACAGTTAGTGGAAATATTGGTGGTAATATTTGGGGGATTTCTCTATGCGGTGGAATGGTTAGGCTGTGATCACGTATCTGGTAGGTAGGTTGATTGAGTAGGGTGATAGTAGGCAGAATACTAGTGCATATTGGAGTATTACAAGAGAGGGTGAAGGTAGAGAAGCAAGTGGTTTATTTCATGATCTTACTAGTTGATTTCTTATATTATGTGGTGGGCATCGGGTTGACCGATGATGTCTACCAGTACGTGTGTTTTGTACTGATGCTACTCTTGCTATGTCTTTTGACATAGTCTAGATGCAGGATTGGTGACATTTCATTAGGTGAAGACGAAGAACTCTCCGGCAGCTTCTACTCTTCCTTCCGCATGGTGGGAGCTGTGTCTTTTATTTATTTTATCCAGATGTACTCTTAGTAGCTCTTGTACCTGTTTAGACTAGATCCATGGAAGTAGTTAAATTACTTAGCAAGTTTTAACTAGAAGTGTGTCTAAGGATATTATTTATAAAATCATGTTATTGTAATTACATCTATATTCTTTGAATTTTTCGCATGTTTAACTTTTGGAATATGAGGGTTCTCCTACTTAGGTGTTAGAGTGGGTGCCCACACGGCTCGGTGGGTTGGGTCGTGACACAATGAAAGGGATTTAATCACTATTTACCAATTCAACACCTTTTCTTCATTGAAGAATGATGTGGTACATTTCTTTTTTGTTTTAAAAACAAATTTGTGTATTTAAATAGACTGTCCAAGAATATTTATATATTTTCTAGCAAAACACTGTAAGGAAGGGATCGGCTGGGGAGTGGGATTGTCAAGAGGTGGAATGTCACTTGTTCTTGATTCTGATGGTGTCTGGAGGCAGGGTTTTTGTGCCCAAGACAGACTAGTTAATTAGATTAATTTTTGAGAAGGCCCATTGTTCATGATATTTCATTCACTCGAGAGCGGTGAAGATGTTTAGTCAGAATAACTTGTGGTATGATCAATATACTTGTGTGATTAATTGATATTAGATGAATTTGATAAATTGTAAAATCAAGTTGTCATGGGATCAATATCTGATTACTTCAAATCATTGTATTACTTGGACACCACGTACACTTGCATATGTGTTTTGAAACAAATAACTATATACTTTATTGTATGTTACTAATAACAGAAAATAAATTACATAAGGACACTTTCACGATACGATATTGATCAGGATGCCTTTTGAATGTTCACTTGGTTGGTATGACAATAGCTCGAATTTTCATATTTTCCTCTTCACCTGTTAATTATTAGATCAAATGCAAGATTAATGACTAATTAAAAAATAATATTGCAAAATCTATTATTGGATAAAATGCAACTGATATATGACTTCATTTGTACCTGTATTCCTCTTCTTCTTTTATAGGAATTTGAAGTTCTTGTTGACACCCAATTTTGACCCTCCACAATATTAAAATTAATCATCAAGCTTCTTCGATTTCTAACGATTTAAAATAATTAGTTTTATAAAAATTTCAAAAATAAAATAAAATAAACATAGTTTGCAAGTTATTTTAAATAGTTTTGTCATTTTTTTAATAATAATATATATGTTTTATTTAGTTATGTATATCATTAATGCATTTTATGAGGATTCAAAAATCATCTCGAATAGATTTTATATTTTAAATACTTTATTAGTAGTAAGAGTCATAATTTTGAATTAATGAATTTTATGAAATTCAAAATACTTTCAAGTTATTTTTAGAATAATTTTATCATTTTTAATAATTTTAATAATTTTAATAATAAATATATATATTTTTACAATCACGTTATTTTATAAATATTTGAAAATCATCATAAAGATTTTACATTTTAGTTAAATATTTTATTACTTTAAGCTATAGTTATAATTTAGAATTAATTAGTTTTTAATGAAATCACTTATTTTTATAATAGAAATAATTATAATATTTCGTTAAGATTAAGAAGCTTGTTAATTAATTACTATTAATTCATCTAAATTAAACTCAATTTTTTATCTCTTAAAAGAACCAACCCCTTTTCTTATTTGGGCCGTTTTCCAGCAGCCCACATCGTAATTCCTAGCCCAATCTCCTTTCAGTAGAAACCCATTTCAGCAGCCTAACTTCGTAACGATTCCCAACCCTTCAATAACATTACAACAGCAACACCAAAAATACATCAATCCAGCAGCTAATTGATCCGACCCTTTTTCTCCTTCTTCCTCAAGACGCTGCAAGCCGAGAAATTGCAGCAGCACACGCAACACCCAAACGACCCCATCCCTGCACGTTGCTTTCTTCTTCTTTGCTTGTGAAACCCAATTAGCAAACCAACCCAATCCAAATCGCAATCCAGTCACATCAATCCGGCAAATCCGGAGAAAAGTTGTTGTCCTTCTCGCCTGCAGCAGCCGCTTCCCATCACCCTTTTCCCCATTTTTCAGAAGTTTCCCATTCCTTCCACTGTTGCCTCGAAAAGGGCATATCAATTCAAATTTCAAGTTTCAAATTCGACCCTTTTCTCCTTAGAACGACCTCAAATTCCCTCTATATAAACATCCATCTTCTTTAGTGTTGTGAGAGGAGGAGATTTTTTTTGAGTTTAGTCCTAAGACATTAGTCATTCATACTTAAGAAATTTCAAGCCGATTTTCTAATTCTAAGTTCCGAGAAAGGTTGCGTTAAATGATTCGAATTTCCTAGTCTGTTGTTCGAGTCTAAATCGGTGTGAGAAGTGGCTGACCTTTTCGCTCGTTTTTTCTCAGTCGCTGCTCCAAGAAAGGTAATCCTGCTCCCCCTTACATTCTACTTCGATATGGTGTGTTGTATCACATTCTTTGTACCTGTTTTGTTAAGTGGAGTTGATTCCCCACATTGTCGTCTGTTTCGGTTTCATTTTTTCTGTGAGTTTTCAGTTGTAAATATGTATTAATAAGCATCAGTGAAATCGCTTTGGAGATCATATTGATCGTTACAATTTGTTAGCTTGATTTTGTATTTCTATAGTCAGCCGAGTTGTTGCCTCGTTTTGTTTGAAATGGTGATGTTCATTTGCTTTTAAGTTAGATTGGTCAGTTGCATAGTTCTGTCTTCTTCACTTTTTACTTGTGATTTTGGTTGTCTTGTTTGCCGATTTAAGGTGTCGTAGCAATTTCTCATCATCGTTAGCTCAATATCATAAGATCTGTTTTATGTTCCTGCATTACTTGAATGCTGGCTGTTTGTCTTTTGTTTTTTCAGCTTTCGATATCATATTTGTAATTCATCATAGTCTTGTTTTAATTTGGTTTGTCAGCTCGTAGTTGGTCTTTACCTAAATATGTATCTTGCCTTTCACATTCTGTCTTCGAAATGGGGTTGCAAAAAGTTTGATTGTTGTCTTTCTTTAAGTGTAGCTCTGTATTTTTTTTTTTAGTCATTAGTCAAAAAATGGGATTTTTTTTTTACTGTAGCTGTTCTTCTTTTGAATACCATTTTTCATGTTGATGTGCTTCTTCATAATCTAAGATACCTCATAGTATCGTGTGAATCTATTTTCATGTTGGTTTAAGTTAACAGTATGTTTTCTTAGCATAATCTTTTCATGCTTCTTTCGATTTGGCCATCATATAGATCTGTCCGGTAAGCATGAATAATGTTGTTTGATATCATGATCCTGCTTTTATTTAATTTCCTTGTCAAGTCCCTTAGTTACAGCTTCCACTGTTTGGTTGGAAAAAATTGTTAACTCAGTTCATATTCTATTATTCACTTACTTTCGAATACACATCGAGTCCTATGTGCTAAGGCTGTTTGAATTAATAATGCGACTGGTTCGAAGTGCTACTTTTCATGAACATGTTTTTAGGTTGTTTGCTACTACTAATTCGCATTGGAAGTTACTGTAAAAGAAGATTCAATCTTGTTTGTTTACTCGCCTCACAAATTATTGACCCTTCTTGCTAAAGTACTCAACTCTTGGACACCTTATCATAATATCATTTGTTTAAGTTTAGTTGTGACCTTAACTTTAAAGTGTTTATTATGAGTAAAAAGAGGCCATTTAAGTTCAAATTCATATAACTTGTCGTTTGCTACTTTCCTTATTAGATCCCATCTTCTCCCCTAGCACTTATTTTTTTTAGTTTGTCATTTTAGAATTGCTAAGAGTATAGTAGTTGGGTTTCATCACCTCAAGACACTCTTTCTTTAAGGAAATTGAATGCATTTTTGGTGCCTAATTAATGTAGTGAAGTAATACATCAATCTTGTTTGCCATTTTTTAATTGCTCTATTTTTGCTCATGTGAAGGAAATTTCAGGCATCCCATCTTTTGTTTATAGACTAATTTAGTGGCCTGTACTAATTTAAACGTATTTATATGTTATGCTCTTAATTAAATCTAGTAAGTCCTTGTTATTTTTCCTGCTAGTTCATCATAATCCCATTATATTTATTAGAAAATCATTGCAATAATTCATTTTACTATAAGTTGTATAGTTTAATTTTAATGCACTATTATTATTTTAAATATTAATCTGCATTTTCTTGCTCTTTTTACATGTGAAATTTGCTCGGAGTTCAATATGAACTCCTATCTCCTCTCCTTGTATCTCCTCGTTGGGCTAAAGGCCCAAGTTCACCTCTTAACGGGTCAACCAAAAAATCAAAGCAGTGTACAGGTTGAAGGCAAAACAAGGCTAGAAATTGGTAGAACAGGTCCCCAAAAAGCTGAAACAGGTCTCAGAAAGCAGAAAAATGGGCTGTATACATCCGATATACACTGATATACAGCCAGTATATACAAAAAGGGATTGGGCAAAAGTCCAAACAATTCCAGCGAAATTGGCCCAAAAGGAGGCCCAAATTCAATTTCTCCCTTACTCTTTAATTATTTAATTGTGATTACTTATTGTTTGATGTTTACTAACTCTAATCTTTAGAATTAGTTATTAACTTAATTAAATTCCCCAAAAGACGAACTGTTTCTCTATGTTGTTTTGGTTTTTAACGAATCTCGTCAACTCTCGTAGTTTCATTTATAATCTTAGTCAAAACTCTTATTAGTTTGAAATAGTTTTCATATTTAAAAAAAAAATGAATCAAATAAAAACCAACTAATCTAGTTTTTGTTAAAATTCTAATTATTTGTCTCTAATTACTTGTCTCTAATTCAAATGTTTAATTAAGGTCCTATTTTCTTAAAAAATAAAAATTGCTCTTGGTTTAACTAGTTAATCAAATACCGTCAATTATTATATATATATATATATATATATATATATATATATATATATATATATATATGTCAAATCATTTCCCCAAACAATTAGTCAAAAAATCATTTTAGTCAAGTCGTAGGTCAATCGCATGTTAGCGGGCACTTCGAATGCCTAAACCCTTCTCGAAGTGTAAATTGAACCCCGAACCCTCTTTGGTATTTTCAAATGATTTTTTCTGTTTAAATCTTTGAAAATTATAAGTTTTCTTAATTTCTTTAAAAAATTAAGTGGCGACTCTTTTCTAAGTATTTTTCTCAAATTGTTTTATACTTAGAACATTTCAAAAAGTAATTTTTTTCTACAGATAGGAAAATTATGGGACGACAGTTCCAAGTCATGAACTTCAAATGGCTTGAAGATTACGTCAAGTTGGTCATCATGCACTTTGTCAAGAGTTGAAGGGTTCCACTATGAATGAAAATAGATATTTTAATGAACACATTAACAAATCATTATTCAATATTGAGAAATATTATGTATTTAATACTTTAAAGAAAAAAAAATTAATACATAAATCTGCCTTTTAACGTGACCTCATTTCACATCAATGCTCTTTAATTTTGGGTATGCATAAGTATATACTTTAGCTTATATAAAATTGAACATATAAGTTGAAGGACATATATGTCAACTGAGGCCAAATTAAATGACATATTTAAGTATTATGCAAAAGAAAAAAAGGTGCATACCTTTGGAGACTTATCCTTGTCAATTACGCGAGCCCTTATGCCCTTTATAAATAAAAAAAAAATCAACAATATCTCTTTAGATTTAAAATGAAAAATCTCAAATTGTGCACTTCTACATATAAAATACACAAGAATGTGTATACTCAAAAAGAATTTTAAACTTTACCTCATAGAAATCACCAGATATTATGGTTCGTTGTATATTCATTGAAATTTTGAATTTTCTCCTCAAACATTTAGATATAGTTTGTGTTCTTCCTTCTTGTATCTAAAAAATAATTTACGAAGAAAATAAGATATTTTTCCTCGTAAAATATATATAGTTTTGAACGCTTAATAAAGTATTTATTACCGATCTTAATAATATTTTTAGTGTTGTTGGAGATGCTTTCTTTAGGCTTTTAAGCACTGGCATAATCCAATCATTTCCTTTTCTATTTGCCTCACCTTCCTGAAAAGTTTAGTACACAATTTTTTTTGAATATTTTAAACTTAGTATGCAATGATATTGGTACAAATAAATTAAATGAATTAGAGAAAAAGGAGTAGCTCCTAATAGAAAAAGTAATTCTTACAAATGACTCAATAATTTCCTCCACAGAATCCTTGGAGAAACACTCATTGATTACTGACAACCTACCCGTAAATGGAAAAATAAAAATGTTACTCTTAATAATATTTCATTTCAAAGCAAAAGCTCAAAATAATAATTTAATTATATGATACATTACTTGTTCAAGATACTTCTTTCATCAATTGTAATATTTGTGGAAAATTCATTGATGACACTTCTAATAGTATCCTCATCACCACTTTTTAAGCTCAGCAAACGCTTCTCTAGCTGAAGTAATTTCTGATATTTGAAAAAAAAATTTATAAGCAAAAGAGATATTTCGTGGCAATAATTTGTTTAAGTGACAATATCATATTTAGCAGCAATTCATAAGTCATTGTATTTAGAGTTGCTAAAATCTTTAGCGGCATTTATATACTCATATTATATTATTATTGTCGCTAAATATAAAAATTCATTATTTGTTGTAGTGTATGGTGAATTTCTGAAGAAAAGAAAAAGCTTAGAGATGAAGCTTGGACTGACCTGTGAAGGAACAAAATGAGTGGCTAGTCCAGCAGCAACCACTTCTTTACCCCTTAGTTTTTCTCCTGTTAAGCCCGAGAATTCCCCTACATATATACATATATGTAATTAGGGGTGTACAAAACCGAACCGAAAATCGATTCAAATCGTAAATAGAGTCAAACTGAAAAAAAAACCCGACTAGTGGTTTGGTTTGACTTGGTTTGGTATTGGAAAAAAAACCCGATTATATTTGGGTTGGTTTGGTTTTAACTAAAAAAAACCAATCCGAGATCAAACCAACCCGACATTATATATGTAATTTTAAAATTTTATTTTATACATAAAAATATTTACTTTGATATAATTTTAAAATATTTCTTATACTATTTCATAGTTTTTATCTTTTAATATATTATTTCAAGTTTAAAACTTAGAATTCGGAATGGTCCAATAAAGATTATAGTTCATAGATGTTGATAATTATAATAAAACTTAAATCAAAATCAAATTAATACTAATGCAAAAAGAAAATCAATTCAACACTAAGAATGTTTGTTTATTAATTTTACATTGGTTTAAACAATTAAAATACATAATCTAATTTTATTTTTCCTTAAATATTTAGTAATGTAATTAATACTTATTAAACTTATTTTAGCATTATTTAGTACTTTTAAATTATGATCATTTTCATTATGACTTTGCAATATTTATTTTATATGATGATTTCATTATTATTTTTTATTGAATATTTTAGTGTCATCAGTACTCATCTCATATTTTGTGTTATTTTCTTAAGAAACACCTTAGATAATTGTATTTTGGTTGGACTAAAGAAATATTTGGAGCACAAGTTAACTATATGTTTGTATGCAAACTTTACCCAAAAAAACCAAAAATCTGAAAAAACCCGAGGTTTATTAGTTTTGTTTGATTTATAAATTTAAAAATTCGACACAATGGTTTGGTTTGGTATTTAAAAAACCCGAACCAACCCAAGGTTGAAAAACCCGAAAAAATCCGAATTTTATTAGTTTGGTTTGGTTTATAAATTTAACATTTTTACACAAATGATTTGGTTTGATATTTGAAAAATCCGAACCAACCCGGTCATGTACACCCCTACATGTAATTAATTAACATATTTTTCAATATAGATTTTTGGAGAGGTTCTATTTTACATGTATCATATTATTTGGTATAAATATACAAGGTAGGAGTCAAGTCTAACCTTCAACACAGAGGTGACTTTAGATTAAAAAAAATAGTCTTAGGAAAAATTACATTCTCCTTCATCTAGCGCTTACCAAGTCGACCTGGGAGACGCGGAAGCATGTATGAGAAGCCGCAGTCTGGATGAAACCCTATATTTGTTTTAGGAGTGGAACTAAACTGCAAAGTTCGATCAACAATACAAAAAAGTTAGACTGCTTGAAGTAGTACTCGTAAGTATCGACTTAATTTGTACAATCAAGTAATTTATAAGATAATTATACGTAAATCTCATTAAGATATGCATTAATTGGTACTGTACCGCTTTCTCAGTGACCACAGAGAATTTCATTGGAACCATCAAGGATGCACCCCCACCCACTGACATTCCATGTACAAGAGCAAATGTGGTTTCTTGTAAGTATGAATGTGGTAGCAAAGCCAATACTTGTGCACTTCTAAAATTGAAGGACATAAATGCCAGCTAATACCAAATTAAAAGGTACATTTATGTATCATGTTATAGCAAAATAGATAGTTCTTTATTAGTCCTTACCTTGATAATTACAAAATCTCCATTATCATCTTTCTCATATTTCTCAAAGTTCTGCCCGAGCGTTAATGCCTACAATATAAAGTAAATTTTATAATTAAGTGAACATGCAATATAATAGCCATTTAATAAATATACATATATTTTTATCATATAGTATAAATATGTATACCACTTCGCGTGATACATAATTTAAATGGTTAGGCCGATTCAATGTGAGCATTCTGGCGCGGCCGATTTCCTCAGGGACAACAACCTAAGGAGAACCAAAAAATATATTAAGTTACATTTATCAGACCGAAGATCAATACATATATTATAACGAAGAATATTTCTGACATTAATAAGATGTTTTCGTAACGTTGAATTTTAAACTTGAAATTACCTCTCTATTTTGTCGCGGTACTTGTTGAGGCATTGGAAACATTGTGCTGCTACTGGGAATAGATATTATTGCCATAGTAGTACTAGAGGAAACGAACAAGTAATTAATAATTCTAATTAAAATTCGCAGTAACAAATAATTGAGTGATTAATTTCTCAAATTTTATTTCTGATAGTGTGGAAGATATGAAATAATAAGTTGTTGCTCTAAACTTGGTTTCTATAAATTTGTGTATGGGAAAGGGACTTTATATATTGTTACACGTGAACAATTGTTAATAAAAATATATTCTCCCTCACTCTCTCTCTAATGTGAAAGAATCATTGTAATAGTATTAAACTTAATGAAATCTATTAATTTAACTCCAGCTTCATTATAATTATTGAAAAAAAAATAGCTATAGAATCCTTGATAAGTTAATGATCTCAAATGTCAACTAAACGTTACGTGAATGCAACAAATGATCAAATCCTATTAAAAATAGAGAGAAAAACGTTGGCTAAAGTAATTGGGAATGAAAAGGCAGGGATGGGGTGTTCGGGGCTGGGATGGTCAAGAGGTGGGAATTGAGATTGTGAGAAGAAGAAAATGAATTTGAAATATGACTTATAAACTTGTTGGATGCAAGATTCATATGTATTTAATATACATGCGAATCACATTCGAATTCATACCTCATTTTTGGAATTGGATTTTTGAATTGAGCTGACCCATTTTACAAAATATATGAATTGGGTGTTGTTAATTCTGGAATCTTATTATAATTACGTGATTGTATTAGATTGTGTGGCTTTGAAAATTGTTTGGAAAGGGAAGACTCAAGTCTTGGATTGACTTTTGATTGAACTTGAAGCAAGTGATATTCTAAACCTTGTAAAACTTGTAGAATCTTTTATTTCCATTCATTGTGTGTGTTGGGGAGTAATGAAAATGAGGTGATGAGTTCAATTATTCCACTTGATTAATCTTAATGAATGAAAATTATTAAAAAAGGCAACGTGTTGATTATAATGCTTTGTGAATTGCTTTGTTATGGACCTATCACGATCCAAAAACAGACGTGATGACACTTGTCTTTTCCCACCAAAACAAGTCAGCCTCAACTCAACGAAAATGAAAGAAAAGCGGAAATATAAAGCAAGAACAAGACAAAAGCGAAAAACTTATTCTTTCTAAACAATATCCCAAAACCTGATTGTCACGTGTAAAAGCCACTAATAAAAATACCGAATTCAAAAGATAAATACACTAATAACGTAAAAAAATATCATTAAAAATATTGCTGATAATTAAAATAGTCCTTCATCAAGCTATTAAATTTCTTAACGTGTGTTGCTGCACCAATTTTGGATAAAATAAGGTATATATGTTGAGGCAATTAACAATTTCGATTCAAATCTCCTCAAGTTTGAAGAAATCTTAGCTAATTTCCAATGAAAGGGATTTAATCACTATTTACCAATTCAACACCTTTTCTTCATTCAAGAATAACGTGGCACATTTTTTTTGTTTTAAGAATAACTTTGTGTATTTAAATAGATTGTCCAAGAATATTTATATATTATCTAGTGAAACACTATAGGGAAGGGATCGGGTGGGGAGTGGGATGGTCAAGAGGTAAAATGTCACTTATGAAACTTGTTTTCCTTATTTTCAATAGAAAATCTATTTTCCTCATTTTAAGAAATTCAAGCCAATTGGCATATAATTAATGTGGGGTGTTCAATGGCATCATGGCCAAGCCACCTTAGGCAAAGGATGGCCTGGTGCACACTCTTCGCCCGAAAAATTATATGAGGTAAAAGATTAAATGTTAATTATCATAAATGTATATTTTATTTTGCACAGCATTCATTAAATTAATAACTCCGCCCGTGAATGACATATAAGTGTGATAAGTCACATCATATTTGGTCTGCAAAATATACAAATTCTATTTTTTTTAGTTAAGCAGTGATTAGTTGAATGATTTTTAGTGTAAATAAATATCATCAAGATATTGCTGATTATTACACTAGTCCTCCAAACTATTAAATTTCTCAAGGTGCGTTGCTAGACTAATTAGGAAAAATAGCTTTCCTATTTATATGTCCATATATGAAACGAATTTTTGAATAAAATAAGGTATGTTGAGGCTATTAATTAACAATTTTGATTGGCTTGATGTAACACTCGCAACTGTACTCTTAGAATGTGAATCATTCATCGTAAGTATATGCGTTTGAATTGCGTGATGCCCTACTTTCTCATGTGTTTTAAGGTCCTTTACCAAGTGTAGCAAGGGTACCGAACGTGATTTAGGGTCATAAGGAACCTCCAACACCAAGCAAGTTTAAAACCTTCCTACCGCCTAAGTTTTCACATTAATTAGTTCATGCAGGGGTCAACTTTAAACGATCATATCTCTTAGCATATCATGAATTAGGTGACCCATGACCTATCCAACTAAAGGTCTATGACTCTTCTTTCCAATGCCACCAAGTTTGCATCAATTAGAGTTCAGGGGTAAAAAGTTAAGCCCACTTTACTGGACACTATCTTGCCGCATGCCGACCGCGCGCACGAGGCATTTTCCGCTCGCTAGCATACCAAGGAAACAACTACTACCTTCCTGCGTGGTTGAGAGCCTCTGGGGTCTTTTAATAACCCTCAAAGACATAGTTTACTTCCCTAGTTCATAAATTTACCCTAGAAAGAGAAGTTATCAAGAAGCTAACTTCCTCCCAGGTTCATCCATCATCCGAGGTAAGATGTGACCATAGAAGTTTATAATTTCTTCATCTTAACACAAATTAATATCTCCTACTTATGAACTTCTTAGATCTTCAAGAAAGATCCTCAGAACTCATCTCCAACGTTCAAGAAAGATTTTGTGGTTCTCCTTCTTCCAAGATCACACTTTTGTAATCGGAGCGATTAAGGTATTTAGGACTCTAATGAGGAATTTCTTTCATCCTCAGGTATAAAATTCCTAAATTTTCAAGAATTCAATTCTATGGTTAGGGTTTTGTCCCACTTTCAAATTCACCATTTTTGTGATTCAATTGTATAATTTCTTGAACTTACTCATGATTATGGATTTTGACTGTTGTGTTTCTTTTTATGTTGAGCAAGATTTTTTCATTGTCATTCTTATTAGTTCTTGACATGATTTTATCCATGATTCTTGAAGCTTACACATTAAAGCATGATTTTAGACTTTTTATATTATTATGAAAGTTCTTTTGAGAATCTACAAGTTATACATGTTCTAGAAAATTTTCTCTTGATTCGAAAGTTATGTTCTAGAAAGATATTTCAACATATGATTTTAGAAAGAAAGATTTGAGCTCCGTCTCATAGATTTGAGCATAGTCTCACATTCATATATGTTTTAGAAAATGTTTTTGAGCAAGACTCGGTATAAGCTTCTAGATAAGCTAATAGATATGTTATGAACCATATAGATAATATGTTTTGGGAGTAGTATTTAGCATCGAGTGAATGCGAGGGTTATAGATAGCTCAAAATTTCAAACTATGTGCCAACGTAGGATTATGTTTCACCGCTTTGGTGATTGACCATTTTGCCATGGGAGGCTTAGATTAGTGGATCCACATTAGATAAACTGGTTCTATATACTGACAAGGTATATGACAACCCCCCCCCCCCCCATTGGGATTGTAACTTGGTGCATCATGAGCTTATATGATGTATGTCGGTTAAGAGAAACTTCCACTTAAAAGATTTACTTCATTTATTTTATGTCTTCTTGATATTATCATTTATCATTATAAGATTTTAAGATATCATGATATTCAGATATGCATCCTTTTAGACATAATTTGAGAAAATATGGTCTCAAATATACATTTTTATTTCTGTAATTTTATGTCATATGTCACAGTTTTGACTCTCAGTTCTTTAGTTATTGATTGTGTATATATAACTCATGCTCAGATTTATAGTTCTTTCAGTTTCTTGTATAATTGCTGATCTCAGTCGTTACCTTGCATACCAATACATTTCATGTATTGACGCTACTTTGCGTTACATTGTTTTATAATGTAGATTTCAACACCCTAATTCAGATTTACGGGAGGACGTTTCACTAATTAAGTTCCTCTACTTTCAGCATCGTGGTGAGTCACCCTCGCATTCAGAGGACTTCGGTTATGAGTCACTATATTTTATTCACTTCAATTGTGTTAGTTTGCAGGCAATCCGGGGTCTTGTGTCCGGCAAATCGTTTTATTCAGTTTAGAAGCTTTCAAACATTAGTATTCAATTATAATAGACTTATTCTTGAACTTTATTTTAGTTACGCTTTCAGTTTATAACTTCCGTTTCAATTTTCATATGATATGATATGTCAAGTGTCACGCCCCAAGCCTACACCCCGGACGTGACCGGCACTTGAAGACCATCGCTGGCCCCCAAGCGAACCCTTGGCCTGGCTTTCTTAACTCAGTGGAAATTTATCTCAACAGGATAACTCAATGCAATGAAAGGTTATAAAACAACTCAACTGAGAGTAATTTGCCAACAAGGCATCTCAAGTCTCAAATTAGGATATTTAAATATATACATGCATGAGAGACTCCAAACTAATCGATCGGTAGTATCATTTGTCTATGAAGCCTCTAAATATTGAGATGGATGTTGGGGACGGACCCATGACATCCTAATAAAACAAAAACTAAGAACACAAAATAATTGAGTCCTCCGAATGCAAGGAGGCTCACCATCGACTCTGGAGTGCTCGGTGGATCAACGACGTGCGGGATCTTGATCCGGTACTGGATCTGCATCATAAGGCGATGCGAGCCAACCGCATCGATACATGGAAGGTAAAAGTATGCGAGCTGGAAAACTAAGCAACATAGGCTAGAAGGAAATTTGGAAGAAACTGAAAAGTTTACCTTGTTCAACTCAACTCAACCTGACTGACTTCTTTCAATATAAGGCAATTTAAAACAAGTGTGATATAAAGAAAGACTGTTTAAAACATGCTATAAACTCTGTGTGTATACAAGGATACAATAAGCCTGAGATGTATATAGAAATACAATTGAACTGATGTATATAAAATACAATAATTTTCGTGTATAAAAATACAATAATTGCTGTGGGAGTTTCTCTAACCGACAACCATCACATAAGAGCTAAAGTGATGATACAGCGATCAACCTCACGCTGCTAGAGCATCCTATACTCGGCCAAAGGTATAAGACTGATCGCTAATGGATCCACTAGTCTAATATGAAAAGGATTCATCTAAAGAGTATGATCCTTTTCTACCCATGGTGGCTAACATGGTTCTATGGGGGCTGTGGGTTCTTTGAACGCTCCCCCAATTCGGTGCTCGATACTACTCCCAAAAATGTACTGGCTCTTATGTTTTTAAATTTCTTCCTGCTGACATGAGATAATTACTCAAAAAAAACTATCCCGAAGGCTCTTTGGAAATTTCAGTTTCCAACCTTGTTTAAATGTAAAGACATTTCTTTAAAACTTCTTTGAAAATACATAGTTCCCTAATAACTTTGAGAAAATGAACTCAACTTGAAACTTGAGACTCTTTACTTAGCTTAAAACTCTAAGCTCTTTGCTTGACTTGACACTTGAGTCTAAAAATAAAGTTAAAACGTTCAATAAAGACTCTTGAACAACTTTACAACTAGCTTGACTTGCTTAACTCTTAATTTCTAACTTCACTTGACTTCTAACTAACTCTCCTTGAATTGAAATTTTGGATTCAAGGTGTTTGCTCACATGTTATGGATGAGTTCTTGACTTTTAGAAGTACCTTGGAGTGTTGGAAACAACTAGGAAACATAGGTATACTACCTAGGAACAAAAATAAAATAAAAATGGGGAATTAAGGTAACGGGAAGGATTGGCGTCCTTGGCGCTCTAAGAGGCGCGGGGCGCCAGCCCTCAACTTCAAACGGGACTGCTGGCCAGCTTCAAAGGGGGCTGCTGGGCACTCTGCATTCTGCCCAATTGCCAGCCCTTTCCCCAGAAAAAAACCCGACTTTTCTCCCTCTTTTCTTCAACTCTAAACCACCCTTACTTCAATGGATTTAACCCCAAACACTAAGGATCATCAATCTCTCAACATACAATAAATTACAACTCAAATACACAACCCAATCATGTCCCACAACCAACAATAACTTCAACAACACAACTAACAACATCAACAACAACTAACAACTTCAACACAAATCCAATCTTTTCTCAAATCATAAAAGAAATGAGCTTGATGTGTGGGGGAAAGGATCAAACCACACAAAGAACTCACATACCTTGATAGGGATCACCCCCGACGAAAATCCACGACGGAAACTTGTTGATCTCCTTTCTCCTCTTCTTCTCCTCTTCTTCTCTTCTTCTTCTCTTCTTCTTCTCTCAAGAACCCTAACTCTTTCTCTTTTAAAATAGTATAAAATGATCCAAAATCAGCCTAACACACACATATAACCTCAAAAGAAATGGCTAGGGAAAAGACCAAAATGCCCTTAAAATTTCCGGACGGATTCCCTGCCAACTGCCCAACTTTCAATGGCCATAACTCACTCATACGAACTCGAAATCGAGCAATCTCAGTGGCGTTGGAAAGATCATTCCACAAGCTTCGCAACCATAACTGGAACTACTCCTAACTCATCCTGATCTAGGAGTTACGACTGCTCAAAGTTGGCCAAAAAAATCACTGATTTTCACACTTAGCCAAATTTTCCAGATTCTGTAATTTTTCCAAAAATGGCTACTTCCAATTTCAAGCTTCTTCATAGCTATTTCAAATTGTCGGATGTTACAATATCTCCCCCTTGGGAACATTCGTCCTCGAATGAGGTGATTCTTACTAAGCTAAGGGTGCAGCAACAACTCAAACACCAAACAAGCAACTATGCAACAACAACAACAATATGCCCACTATAATTTAAAGAGCACTAAGAAGAAAATTAATACCTTGATCTGCGGATTCAAAGAGATATGGATATCTCTTCTTCATGTCTTCTTCGGCTTTCCAAGTAGCTTCCTCAACAAATTGGTTCCTCCAAAGGACCTTGACTGAGGCTACATCCTTTGTTCTCAACCTTCGAACTTGCCGATCTAAAATTTGAACAGGAATCTCCTCATAAGATAAGTTATCCTTGATCTTGATACTTTCAGTCGGTAGGATCAATGAAGGATCGCCTATGCACTTCTTCAACATGGAGATATGAAATACCGGATGGACCGCTGCTAGCTCCTGTGGTAGCTCCAACTCATAAGCTACATTGCCAACTCTCTTGACTACGCGATAAGGTCCAATATATCGGGGGTTAAGTTTCCCTTTCTTACCAAACCTCATAACCCCCTTCATGGGTGAAACCTTCAAATATACCCAATCATCTACTTCAAACTCTAACGCCCTTCTCCTAACATCGATTGTAGGATTTACGACGACTGCGTGCCGCTTTCAACATCTCTTAAATCACTTTCACCTGCTCCAAAGCAAGGTGAACTAAATCAGTCCTATCAACTGTGCTTCACCCACTTCAAACCATCCAATAGGAGATCTACATCTTTTCCCATAAAGAGCTTCATATGGAGCCATCTGGATGCTAGAGTGATAACTGTTGTTGTAGGCAAACTCAATGAGAGGTAGGTGATCATCCCAATTACCTTTGAAATCGATCACACAAGCTCTCAACATATCTTCTAAAGTCTGAATAGTGCGCTCTGCTTGCCCATCAGTCTGAGGATGAAAGGCACTACTTAAGTTCACATTTGAACCCAAGCCTTTCTGAAAAGATTTCCAGAACTGTGCAGTAAACTGTGCACCTCTATCTGAAATAATGGAGATTGGGACTCCATGAAGTCTCACTATCTCTCGAATATACAACTTGGCATAATGTTCTGCTGAAAGGGTAGTCTTTAATGGTAGAAAATGAGCTGACTTTGTCATTCTGTCGACAATCACCCAAATAGAATCATGTTGTCTGCGAGACCTTGGCAACCCTGTGATGAAATCCATATTGATCATCTCCCACTTCCACTCTGGAAGTTCTATCCTCTGAGCCAAACCACCGGGCCTTTGGTGTTCAACTTTCACTTGTTGGCAATTTGGACACTTAGCAACAAACTCAAGAATGCCGCCTTCATGCCATTCCACCAATAAACTTCACGCAAATCACGATACATCTTGGTGGAACCCGGATGAATAGAATATCTGGAGCTGTGAGCTTCCGCCATAATCCTCTCTTGGAGTCCATCTACCATAGGTACGCACAATCTACCTTGAAATCTCAAAACACTATCTCCCCCTTGTTCAAAAGCTAATACTCTTTGTTTTTGAACATTTGCCTTCAACTCAAGCAAAATGGGATCTTGATCTTGCTTCTCTTTCACTTCTGACATTAATGATGACTCGGCCCTGCTCGTCACTGCTATTCCTCCTTCTGCGGAATCAGAATCGACTCCGGGCATGCGATCTGTGCACATCTTTTGCTAACTCTCTCATTCCTTCTTCAATATGGGCGGTGCTACCCATAGACAACCTGCTCAAAGAATCAGCAACAACATTAGCCTTACCTGGGTGGTAAAGAATACTCAGGTCATAATCCTTGAGTAACTCTAACCACCTCCTCTGTCTGAGATTAAGCTCCCTCTGAGTAAGCACATATTGAAGGCTCTTGTGATCAGTGAATATGTCGACATGCACACCATACAAGTAATGACGCCATATCTTCAAAGCAAATACTACGGCAGCTAGCTCTAAATCATGGGTTGGGTAGTTCTTCTCATGAACCTTCAACTGTCTGGAGGCATAAGCTATAACTTTGCCATTCTGCATTAAGACACAACCCAAACCAACTCTAGATGCATCACAATACACCACAAAACCTTGAGTACCTTCTGGTAGCGTCAAAATTGGAGCTGTAATCAATCTCTTTTTCAATTCCTAAAAGCTTTTCTCACAAGCTTCAGACCATTGAAATTTCACCGTCTTCTGAGTCAACTTTGTCAAAGGAGATGCAATAGTCGAGAACCCTTCAACAAACCTTCTATAATAGCCAGCCAAACCCAAGAAACTCCTAATTTCAGTTGGAGATGTGGGTCTAGGCCAATTCTGCACTGCCTCAATTTTTCGAGTATCAACTTTAATTCCATCACCGGACACAATGTGGCCTAGGAACGCCACAGACTTAAGCCAAAACTCACATTTAGAGAACTTGGCATACAACTCTTTATCTTTCAAAGTTTGAAGAACTATTCTGAGATGGCTAGCATGATCTTCTTCATTCCTTGAATAGATTAGTATGTCATCAATAAAGACAATAACAAACATATCTAAATAAGGTTTGAAGACTCTATTCATCAAGTCCATGAAAGTTGCCGGTGCATTGGTCAAACCAAAGGACATGACTAAAAACTCATAATGACCATACCTGGTTCTGAAAGCTGTCTTTGGGATATCACATTCCCTTACCCTTAACTGATGATAGCCTGATCGGAGGTCAATCTTTGAAAAACAAGTGGCACCCTGAAGCTGATCAAAAAGATCATCAATCCTCGGAAGAGGGTACTTGTTCTTGATGGTAACCTTATTCAACTGGCGGTAGTCTATACACATTCTAAGGGAACCATCTTTCTTTCTCACAAACAAGACCGGAGCTCCCCAAGGCGAGACACTTGGTCGAATGAAACCCTTATCTAAGAGATCTTTCAATTGCTCTTTCAACTCTTTCAACTCTGCTGGTGCCATTCTATATGGCGGAATAGAGATAGGACGAGTATCTGGAATGAGATCTATGCCGAAATCTATTTCTCTCTCAGGAGGAATTCCGGGTAGATCATCAGGAAAAACTTCTGGAAACTCTCTTACTATAGGAACTGACTGGAAATGAGGTATCTCAACACTAGAGTCATGAACTCGGACTAAGTGATAGATACAACCCTTCGAAACTAACTTTTTCGCCTTAAGGTACGAAATGAAATGACCCTTAGGCACTACTGAACTACTACTCCACTCTAAGACTGGCTCATTCGGAAACTGAAACTTGACCACTCGAGTTCTACAGTCTATCGATGCATAACAAGCATGAAGCCAATCCATACCTAGAATGACATCGAAATCTATCATGTCTAACTCAACCAAATCAGCCATGGTGCTCTTGTGACTGATGGAAACAGGACAATCACGATAGACTCTTTCTGCTAGAATAGATTCCCCAACAGGTGTAGAAACACAAAAGGGTTCACAAAGTCTTTCAGGAAGAACCTCAAACTTATTTGCAACATAAGGAATTACAAAAGATAAACTTGCTCCTGGGTCTAGCAAAGCATACACATCAAAAGCAAAGACTTTGATCATACCAGTGACAACATTTGGAGAATTCTCTTGCTCATGGCGACTGGTGATTGCATAAAGGCGGTTTGCTCCTCCACTGGTACTAGAAGTAGCTCCTCTAGGTGTCGTCATGCAGGGAACAAGCGAAGAAAGGCGTGCTTTATTTCCCCCCATTACCCTGCCTATTCTTTGGACACTCTCGCATGAAATGTCTATTCTGACCACACTTGAAACAACCAATGGAGCCCTCTCGACAAATACATGAGTGGTTCCTACCACACTTGGCGCAGGCAGGAGGCTTACTACTTCCTTGCGCCACACTACCCAAAGATTGTCTTTGGTCTAACCACAAGTCCTTGGTCGAACATTAAATTCACCTTTGTATGCAGGTGCAGTGCTCTGCGGATGATGGAGCGAGTCCCTTTTGCCTTTGAAAGGAGGAGCGATTTGAATTACCTCTGCTGCCGGACTCGTTCTCGGTCTTTGCTCTCTTATTTCTAAACTCTTCTCGTCCCTCGCCTTCTCTTCTCAACTGCTGCACATAAACCATCAACCTTGATATGTCCATGTCCCCGATAAGCATTGCGGCCCTACCTTCCTTGCTCGACAACCGAGCGGCCCAAATGACAAACAAGCTCATTCTATTCCGCCGTATCATGACCATCTCGGGCATAGCGGGATAATTGTGTGAACTTTAGACTGCTCATGAACACTCAAAGAATCCTGCAAGTGTGAGGAACTCACGTACCTTGGCCTCTCTCAATTCTCGAGGAAAGAAATGCCCCAAGAAAGCTTCCTCAAAACCGGCCCAACTCGCAGGTGGTGCATTCTCAGCTCTACTTCTTTTCCACTAGTCAAACCAAGTTCTAGCAACATCCTTCAATTGATATGCATCTAGTTCAACCGCTCAATATCTGCATGCATCACATCAAAAATCTTCTTCAACTCCTCAATGAAGTTCTCTGGATCCTCGGTAGTACTTGAACCCATGAAACTCGGAGGATTCATCCCAGAACTCACAAATCCTTGAAGTGTCGACTCCTTCATGTCGAGCTCCTCTTTCTTTGAGCAATTTGATTAATGTGACTTGACTCGAATTCTAATTGCCTCTCTAAACTCGGCATTAGAAACTTCCTTGATCTTGCACTCCGGGGCATAAGGTAACTCTTGCTCATCAACATAACGTCTAGGAAGACGCCTCTACCAACTCTTCGTGGAGGCATGATTATTCAAAACACGCATGGCGCGGATTAGAAAGAAACTTTTTAGAGGTCAACTCTAACGCATGAAATGAGTATGAAAGAAATGAGAAATCTTCCTAAATGTTGCAGCCTCCCAATTATAGATGTGGCGCGCTTCACACCGATAACTACGACTCTACAAACACGGCTTCATAGACTCCCTAGGACTCTTGAACTCTGTGCTCTGATATCAAGTTTGTCACGCCCCGAGCCTACACCCGGACGTGACCGGCACTTGAAGACCATCGCTGGCCCCCAAGCGAACCCTTGGCCTGGCTTTCTTAACTCAGCGGAAATTTATCTCAACAGGATAACTCAATGCAATGAAAGGTTATAAAACAACTCAACTGAAAGTAATTTGCCAACAAGGCATCTCAAGTCTCAAATTAGGATATTTAAATATATACATGCATGAGAGACTCCAAACTAATCGGTATCGATCATTTGTCTATGAAGCCTCTAAATATTGAGATGGATGTTGGGATGGACTTCATGACATCCTAATAAAACAAAAACTAAGAACACAAAATAATTGAGTCCTCCGAATGCAAGGAGGCTCACCATCGACTCTGGAGTGCTCGGTGGATCAACGACGTGCGGGATCTTGATCCGGTACTGTATCTGCATCATAAGGCGATGCAGCCAACCGCATCGATCATGGAAGGTAAAAGTATGCGATTTGGAAAACTAAGCAACATAGGCTAGAAGGAAATTTGGAAGAAATCAAAAGTTTACCTTGTTCAACTCAACTCAACTCGATTTCTTCTTTCAATATAAGGCAATTTAAAACAAGTGTGATATAAAGAAAGATTCATTTAAAACATGCTATAAACTCTGTGTGTATACAAGGATACAATAAGCTGAGATGTATATAGAAATACAATTGAACTGATGTATATAAAATACAATAATTTTCGTGTATAAAAATACAATAATTCTTTGTGGGAGTTTCTCTAACCGACAACCATCACATAAGAGCTAAAGTGATGATACAAATGATCAACCTCACGCTGCTAGAGCATCCTATACTCGGCAAAGGTATAAGACTGAATCGCCTAATGGATCCACTAGTCTAATATGAAAGGATTCATCTAAAGAGTATGATCCTTTTCTACCCATGGTGGCTAACATGGTTCTATGGGGTTGTGGGTTCTTTGAACGCTCCCCAGTCGATTGCTCGATACTACTCCCAAAAATGTCTTGGCTCTTATGTTTTTAAATTTCTTCCTGTGACATGAGATAATTACTCAAAAAACTATCCCAAGGCTCTTTGGAAATTTCGATTTCAACCTTGTTTAAATGTAAAGACATTTCTTTAAAACTTCTTTGAAAATACATAGTTCCCTAATAACTTTGAGAAAATGAACTCAGCTTGAAACTTGAGACTCTTTACTTAGCTTGAAACTCTAAGCTCTTTGCTTGACTTGACACTTGAGTCTAAAAATAAAGTTAAAACGTTCAATAAAGACTCTTGAACAACTTTACAACTAGCTTGACTTGCTTAACTTCTAAGCTTAACTCTTAATTTCTAACTTGACTTCTAACTAACTCTCCTTGAATTGGAATTTTGGATTCAAGGTGTTTGCTCACATGTTACGGATGAGTTCTTGACTTTTAGAAGTACCTTGGAGTGTTGGAAACAACTAGGAAACATAGGTATACTACCTAGGAACAAAAATAAAATAAAAATGGGGAATTAAGGTAACGGGAAGGATTGGCGTCCTTGGCGCTCTAAGAGGCGCGGGGCGCCAGCCCTCAACTTCAAACGGGACTGCTGGCCAGCTTCAAAGGGGGCTGCTGGGCACTCTGCATTCTGCCCAGTTGCCAGCCCTTTCCCCAGAAAAAACCCGACTTTTCTCCCTCTTTTCTTCAACTCTAAACCACCCTTACTTCAATGGATTTAACCCCAAACACTAAGGATCATCAATCTCTCAACATACAATAAATTACAACTCAAATACACAACCCAATCATGTCCCACAACCAACAATAACTTCAACAACACAACTAACAACATCAACAACAACTAACAACTTCAACAACTTCAACAACTTCAACACAAATCCAATCTTTTCTCAAATCATAAAAGAAATGAGCTTGATGTGTGGGGGAAAGGATCAAACCACACAAAGAACTCACATACCTTGATAGGGATCACCCCCGACGAAAATCCACGACGGAAACTTGTTGATCTCCTTTCTCCTCTTCTTCTCTTCTTCTTCTCTTCTTCTTCTCTCAAGAACCCTAACTCTTTCTCTTTTAAAATAGTATAAAATGATCCAAAATCAGCCTAACACACACATATAACCTCAAAAGAAATGGCTAGGGAAAAGACCAAAATGCCCTTAAAATTTCCGGACGGATTCCCTGCCAACTGCCCAACTTTCAATGGCCATAACTCACTCATACGAACTCGAAATCGAGCAATTTCAGTGGCGTTGGAAAGATCATTCCACAAGCTTCGCAACCATAACTGGAACTACTCCTAACTCATCCTGATCTAGGAGTTACGACTGCTCAAAGTTGGCCAAAAAAATCACTGATTTCCACACTTAGCCAAATTTTCCAGATTCTGTAATTTTTCCAAAAATGGCTACTTCCAATTTCAAGCTTCTTCATAGCTATTTCAAATTGTCGGATGTTACATCAAGGTTTAGCTTGGGATCGCTTGTGGTTTCAAGTACCGTGTCTGGGCTGGGGTGTAGACTTGAGTCATTACACTTGACATTGTTTCAAGAATTATGGATCCACCTTTAACCTTCCATATTTCTAAATTATCGATCGTAAATGGTATCTCAATACTCTCCGTTATATTTCTAGGACACTGATGTTCTTACTGTCCACGTTTTGGGGTGTATATACCTATCAACTAACGGTGCACACGTGTCTCAATCTTAAACACATATTCAATATTTATTTAATTAATTCTATCCATAATTAAAAGACCCACCCGAATCAATTAAAATGCCCACTCAAATAAAAATATTTTTATTTTTACTTTTTTCATCTTTTGTTAGACGTTTGTAGCATATAACTATCTTTTGAATGTTGCTATGAACATGAGAGGCAAATACCCTTGTTTTGGAGTTATGGTAATTGCATGAATGTTGTTGTACGAATTTGAATTGACTTGTTTGGGCACCTATTGTTGTGCTATGGCTTATATGGTTGTTTATTTAATCTTACACATAATTATTCTATTTCTTAGCTCTCAGTATAACATATCTGAGAACCTTAGGTATGACTCGAGAAGAGGAGTCTAGGGTATGCAGTAGGGTTAAATAAGTATGATATCTGCCCCATATATCCTTGTGTGATTAATTGATAATAGATGAATTTGATAAACTGTAAAATCAAGTTGCCATGAGATCAATATCTGACTACAAATTATTGTATTACTTGGAGATCACGTATACTATACTTGTATATGTGTTTTGGAACAAATAACTATATACTTTGTTGTATGTTACTAATAACAGAAAATAAATTACACAAGGACACTTTCACGAGACGACATTGATCGGAATGCCTTTTGAATGTTCAGTTGGTTGGGATGAGAATAGCTCGAATTTTCATATTTTCCTTTCCACCTGTTAATTATTAGATCAAATGCAAGATTAATGACTAATTAAATAATAATATTCCAAAATCTATTGTTCGATAAAATGCAATATATGACTTCATTTGTACCTGTATTCTTCTTCTTTAACAGGAATTTGAAGTTCCAAGTCATGATCTTCAAATGGCTTGAAGATTAAGTCAAGTTGATCATCATGCACTTTGTCAAGAGTTGAAGGGTTCCACTATATATAAATGAAGAGAAATATTTTAATAAACACATTAACGAATCATTACTCAATATTGAGAAATACTATTATGTATTTAATACTTAAAGAAAAAAAGATGCATACCTTTGGAGACTTATCCTTGTCAATTATCTGAGCCCTTATGCCCTTCATAAATAAAAAATATCAATGAACTTTAAATTAGAAATCCAAAATTAAGTATACTTCTACATATCAAGTACATAAGATTGAGTTTACTTTAAAGAATTCGTAAACTTACCTCATAAAAATCACCAGATATTATGGTTCGTTGTATGTTCATTGAAATTCTGAATTCTTTCCTCAAACATTCAGATATAGTTTGTGTCCTTCCTTCTCGTATCTAAAACATAATTTAGGAAAAAGGTAAGGTTCTTTTTCTTTTTGCAAGTGTATAAAGTTTTGAGCGCTTGATAAAGTTATTTTTCTTGTTCAATAAGCATAATAAAGGATTTATTACCGATCTCAATGTTATTTTTAGTGCTGTTGGAGATGCTTTCTTTAGGCTTTTAAGCACTGGCATAATCCAATCATTTCCTTTTCTGCTTGACTCGGCTTCCTGAAAAGTTGAGCAGAAAATACATAAAAAATTGAATATTTTTTCACTTAGTATGAAATGATATTGGTATAAAATTTTAAAAATATCATGTAATTAGAAAAATAGAAAAATTAATTCTTACAAATGACTCAATAATTTCCTCCACAGAATCCTTGGAGAAACACTCATTGATTATGGACAACCTACACGTTAATTGGAAAAATAAAAATGTTACTCTTAATATTTCATTTCAAAGAAAAATCTCAAAATAATAATTTAATTATATGATACATTACTTGTTCAAGATACTTCTTTCATCAATATGAATATTTGAGGAAAATTCATTGATGACAGATCTAATAGTATCCTCATCACCACTTTTTATGTTCAACAAACGCTTCTCTAGCTGAAATAATTTCTGACATTTGAAAAACAAAATTATAAGCAAAAAAATTTATTATCAAAAAATTCATGAGTCATTATATCTAGAGTTGCTAAAACCTTTAGCGGCATGTATATATATAGAGTGTTGGTTATAAATATACTCATATTAGATTATTACCGCTAAATATAATAATTCTATATTTGTTGTAGTGTATGGTAAATTTCTGAAGGAAAGGAAAAGCTTGGACTAACCTGTGAAGGAACAAAATGAGTGGCTAGTCCAGCAGCAACCACTTCTTTACCCCTTAGTTTTTCTCCTGTTAAGCCCAAGTATTCCCCTACATATATACATACATACATTTAATTAATTAACCAGGTCTCTCTCAATCAATTTTTGGAGAGGTTCTCTTTTACATGTATCATATTATTGGGTATAAATATACGAGGTAGGAGTCACGTCTAACCTTCACCACAAAGGTGACTTTAGATTTAAACAAAATAGTCTTAGGAAAAATTACATTCTCCTTCATCTAGCGCTTACCAAGTCGACCTGGAAGACGCGGAAGTATGTATGAGAAGCCGCAGTCTGGGTGGAACCCTATATTTGTTTCAGGAGTGGAACTAAACTGCAAAGTTAATTCATGCAGTCAGATAATTTATAAGATATATAATTAATTATATGTATATTTCTTTATAATAGTAATTGGTACTGACCGCTTTCTCAGTGACCACAGAGAATTTCATTGGAGCCATCAAGGATGCACCCCCACCCACAGACATTCCATGGACAAGAGCAATATGTGGTTTCTTGTAAGTATGAATGTGGTAGCAAAGCCAATACATTCTATAAACACCTTCAAGGCAAGAATCCCCTTCAAATAATATACATGTATACTCATGAGTTTAAGTGGACAAATAGCAATTAATTAATAATTCAATAATTCTAACATATACAGTAACAAATGAAAAAAATAGAGGGAAAATTTAGAACTAGTTACTTGTGTTTCGTCCCTCATAGAACATATGCAAGTCCCCACCAGCAGAAAAAGTGCGACCAGTTCCCTATATATGTGCAAATGAATGAGAATTAAATTTGGAAATTTAACAATTACGGTAACTGATAAGCCAAAACAAAAGGCATAATACATAATATGACCTCTAACTTGGTTTCACTGTCATCTATACTCTCCAACTTTGGATGTGTACAAGTAGACGCTTAAATTTGTATAAAATTTAATAAGTAATTGACCACGTAGAATGCCACATAAGACGCATATGTCTACTTGTTCAACTTTTATACAAGTTTAAGTGTTTGCTTGTGTACAATAAAAGTTTGAGGGCATACATGCAAGTTGAAGCGAAGTTAAATGTCATATTATCTATTATGCCATACATAAAAATGCCTTTTAACTTGTCTTTAATTGACATATATGCCCTCCAGTTTTGGATGTGTACCAAGTAGTCACTTAAATTTGTATATAATTGAATAAATAGACATACGTGTCTTACGTGACAATTTGTATTCTACATGAGGTCGTACGTGTATGTCTATTTGTGCACATCCAAAGTTGAAGGACATAAATGTCAGTTGATGTCAAGTTAAATGACACGATTATGTATCATGCGAAAGAAAAATAGATACTTCTAATTAATTAGTACTTACCTTGATGATTACAAAATCAGCATTATCATCATTCTCATATTTCTCAAAGTTGTGCCCGAGCGTTAATGCCTAATTATATAAAAGAAATTTTATAATTAAGTGAACATGCACTAGCCATTTTGTAACTATACATATATTCTTCAAATAGTATATAGTATAAATATACATACCACTTTGCCTGATAAATAATTTAAATGATTAGGCCGATTCAAGGTGAGCATTCTAGCGCGACCGATTTCCTCAGCCATAACAACCTAATGACAACCCAAAAAATATATTAAGCTACATTTATCAGACCGAAGATCGATACATATATTATATTGAAGAATATTATTTCTGACATTAATAACATGTTTTAGTAACGTTGAAATTACCTCTCTATTTTGTCTCAATACTTGTTGAGGCATTGGGAACATTGTGGTGCTACTGGGAATAGATATTGTTGCCATAGCAATACTTAACTTGAAGTAGTACTGGAGAAATTAAAAAGGAACACTTAGCTTGATCAAGTATTAATGTAGATGCATAAGAAATTAAAGGACTTTATAGATTAAATTTTACACGCTCTAACCATGATGAATTAAAATATTCTCCCTTTCTGTTCTCTCTCTAATCTGAAAGAATCATTGTAATAGTATTAAACGTGATGAATCTATTAATTTAATACTCCAGCATAATTATAATAATTGAAAAAATCAGCTATAGAATCTTGATTAGTTAATGATTTAAAATGTCAACAAAATTTGATGTGAATGGAACGAATGATTAAAAAATAATGAGAAAAAAGTTGGCTCTAAGCTGGCTAAAGAATTTAGGGTGTGTTTGGTATGAACGAAATGTTTTCCTAAAAAATGTGTAGCATGTCACATCATATTTGGGGTGCAAAACATACAAATTCTATTTTTTTTTTTTTTGAGTTAATCAGTGATTAGTTGGATATTTTTAAGTGTAAACAAATATCATCAAGATATTGCTGATAGTTAAAATAGTCCTTCATCAAACTATTAAATTTATCAACGTGCGTTGTTGCACTCATTATTAGGAAAAATAGCTTTCCTACTTATGTGTCCATATATAAAACTAACTTTTGGATAAATTAAGGCAATTAACACTTTCAATTGGCTTGACAAAATCTCAGCTAATTTCCAATGAAGTGACCATCCACCATAGTACTAAATACTAATCATAGGAATTTAAATTTCACTAAACACCTATTCAACACTTTTTCTTCATTAAAGAATGTTGTGGCAAATTTTGTGTATTTAAATAGATTTTCCAATTAAGTACAAATCTTGTGCAACTTAAAATATCTAAGTACAGCTCATTGGATCCGTTATAATTATTTTATAACTAAAAAGAAAAAAGAGTTGAGGGATCCCTACAACTCCATGTCCCCTTAGAATGATGCACGTTCAACAACCTCTTGCTATTGTACTTCAATCTCAAATTAATTGGGATCAACTATTAAGGATGACAATGGGATGAGACTTAGATCAGGTCGATGTGAGTTTAGAAAATTCTGATCGAACATAGAGACGAATCCTAAGTCGGGGTTGTGATGCGCTCTTCTTGAACATTTAAGGTGCATATGGTTCACAACACCTCATTTGTTATCACTTAATGAAAACCTTAATCTTAATTTTTTTTTTTTTTTTGGGTGCGTGGGTGGGGGTTGAAATTGGCTATATTTTATGTTCAATGTCGATATGAATGTGTTAGTTCATTTAAATATTAAGATTCATCTCTATCGTAAGGGGTTAAAGTCAAATTATTATGTGTGGACCAATCATAGAGAGATCGATGATATATTTGGTACATTTGAATACATTTTTACGTTGCTGATAAAAGTAGAAGGTCACAGAAAAATAGTGTTCGATATGATATAGTATAGAATATTGTTAAAGACGTTTTTGGGACGCACTTTGGGTTTAATCTTGAACAAAATTTAAGGCAAGCTCCTAATGAATAAGCAATACAGTTCTATCAACAATCAAAAAAGACTAGTCGTTCATTATGTAAGAATACTTAATATCAAATCAGATTAGAATGTACCATCAAAAGATTTCTTAATTAGAGGTTTCATGTTTGAATATGCAAATATACATGGTGGAGAGCGCACTTTCCTTGAATGGAGTCCTATACGGTGCGAATTTGAAATAATTAAGCTTCAATGAGAATATCGAACATTCAAGAAACAAAAAACACTTAGAATTCAAAGAAGGACTGTCGACCTAGGGTTTTCTCTGGTAGCTCCTACATAGGCAGCAGCTGCTCAGTTATCATGGCTTCTACGGCCACTGGACGGCCTCCTTTCGAGGCTGTCCAGCCCGCCCCACCACCCCCAAACCACCACATATGCCACCCTTTTCAATTCCAATACTCTTAATCCTAAACAATCTGCCCTAATTAACTCAAAAACAATCATAAAATCAATCGAAATAATTCATGGAGAACCTACTATCATGTTTTCAATGGAGGAAAGACAAGACATCGAAGAGGAATTGCATCAAGCCGTGGTGTTTAAATTATCCCATGGTGCGCCAAATTTGAAGGTATTAAGGTCAATTTTACCGAAACATTGGTACCAAGGACAATTGTTTAATTGACTTACTTGCTACAAGACAAATTTTGTTGAGGTTTGATCAATATGAAGATTATGTACTAGCTTTATCTCGCTCAGTTAATTATCTTCTCTACAATGGAGAGGAGCACCAAAGTAGGGTTTTTTCATGGTCCATTGGATATAATCCTAAGGAGGAAACGACGTTAGCTGTGGTTTGGATTTCCTTACCGAACTTATCTCCAGATTTGTTTGCAAAGAAGTCTCTGTTGTCTATAACATCGGCAGTTGGGAAACCAATAACTATAGGTAAAGCTACTCAAATCAAGTCAAGACCTAGCATGGCTAGGGTCAAGGTTATACTTGATCTAATGGAAAAGCTTCCAAATCGTATAAGGTTGCAGTTTGTGGATGGAAAATCTAGTAAGTTGATCGAGGATTTTTAGGAGATTGTATATGATAATCTTCCTTTGTATTGCAATTATTGTAAGCACCAAGCTAAGGTCATGATGGATATAGTTGTCATTTGATCTCGAAAAGAAATTAAAATAACAAACAAATTGATGATACCATTGAAGTTGCTTTAAAATGTACTATTGATATTGAAAAGTATCAAGATGATGCGAGAGAAATACTAAATCAAAAAAGAAAGATTATAGATGTCGATCAAAGTAAAGCTACTTCTTTAGATCGATAATTGGTTACTGCCACTTCTGAACAAAATCGTGCAGACTCAGTGGATGTTGATACAAGTAATATTGGTGTTCAAACAACTATTGAAAACAAAGGTGATTGCAATAACCAACAGGATGCTACTAATGAGGTGCAATCAAAAGAAGTTGGGCTGAATTTGATGTCTAATGCAACTAAAAACGCAGGGGGAACACCAAGAGTCGGGGTTGATGCGCTACGAGTTGGTTCAGGGAAAAAATTAATGGATTCAGGACAAAAACTAATGGATAGATCTAATGTTGAAAATTCTGGACAACATTTTTTGTAAGTTGAAAACGAGAATGCAACTAAAAACTGGACATTGGTTGCACACAAAAAATCAACTAGGAGTCAGACCTTTTCCCCGACTAGTCAAAATAATTCTCCATGTAGTGAAAAGAGTCCGACTAGGAATTTTCATGACAGTGAGAAGAGGCAAGATATTAGTAATGCCTCAAGAGACCTATTATGTTCGAATAACTTTTGATGCTTTATTGGAGACTATTGGAAAGCAAGTAAGGTTAACAGAGAATGACAACACTTTGATCCAACAAAAACATGTGTCACCACCTGCTTTGTATAGCAAATTAAGTCCAGAAGCTCCCATATTTGTGCCTAAATGTGTGCTTGCAGAGAAGAATGAGTCAAGGGCCTTAGTGTCAAATACAATTGATTTGGGCGAGGATTCTCTTGATGAAGATGAGGAAGACAATATGCTGGACATATGCTTTGATGGAGTGGCTAGGGAAGGGGATGTATCACCTAGGCAACAAAGAAGTGGAAGTAACAAAAGCAAAAAGAAGACACATGGAAGGCAACATAGTTGGGACAGTAAAATGACTGAGGAGTTTGTCCCAAGGCACCTACCGATGCGACAGGCAAAGCAGAACCATTTGACAGTATCAATAGATTCAACTAGATCCAATAAATTCATAAAGAAGGTATGAATTATCAAGTGTTGTTGGATTGGGTCGAAGAAAAAGACTAGAGAAAAATACTTCAAGTTACTTTTGATGGGCAATCAACTTTTTTAATTCAGGCTTTTGTAATAGAAAGTTTGAGGCAGATAACTCAACTTTCTTCTTGATTTACATATTTTTACATTATTTAAGCATTCTCATTTGTAATATCATCATGGAGTATATTACAAACTCTGTGGTGATCAGAAAATACTTAGTTCTCTCTTGCTCTTATTTTCTTCATGCTTGTTAGGTAGCAGAAGTTAGGTACTTCATTAGGATTAGTAAGGTAAGACCTAGCCCTCCTTATTTGTACTTGTCCCTATTAATATTTTTTATGTTTAATAAAAGGCCGCTAGACACGGTCTAGCTAGTGGTAAATTTGCTTTAAAAAAAAAGAACATTCAAGAAACCAAAATAAAAATAAAATTCAGATTAGAATATTTCTCAAGATGCTTTGCACTTTCTTATTGGTGTATGAGGAAACTAGTTAACCCAGATTTCGACATACCTAAAGTTTATATAAAACAAAAAAATTGGTGTTCAAGTAATACTATTGTATGGTAAAACTTATTATTGTGAAAAGGATTGTTGTTCTATAAAGATGATATTGTTTTAGAAAGTTGTAAATTTTATGATCAGGCTCATTTTAAGTGGGCTAGTGAAAAGATAGTTCTAATTAAGATGATGTTATCATACTTATCTCTTATTTCTAGGTTAAAGAGGTTGTATGCATTGAAAAATTTTGCTCCTCGTATGAGATAACACTATGAATGGTGAAACGTTTTTGATAGAAATTATCTTGATTTTGCTAGTAAACAAAGAAATATTCGTTTGGATTTGTGTGTAGATGGATTGACACCATTATCGATTTGTGACACACCCTATTATATTCTTGTCGGCATGTCTTACTTACTATGTACTCCCTGTGACACTTTTCATATTTCAAAGTTTGACCAAAATCAACATTTCAAGTGAACGATCTCGAAATAAAATTTTGACAGTTTTTACTTCCGCATTGATTGTTTGCCTGATTTATATTACAGAATCTAAACTCGTAGAGCCTTCTTGATTCTACATTGCTAGAAACCTGCCCTGTTTCCTCTTTTCCTCCCACAACTTGTTCATATCAAATTAATGTAGTAGTCATAAGTTTTTCATCATGCTTGCAACAATGTCGAAATTCAATTGGGGAAAAAAAGAAAAACTATAGACATAAAGGAAGAGAAATACAAAATACTATATTGGGCGAGCAAACTGAAGGAGTTGTTGGTCTTGTTGGAAGAAAGTCATTTCACTTTCTTGTAACGTCACAAGCGCTTCCACTCCTCCATCACGGTTTGGATTATCCAACAGACCAAAGAAGTTGCACGGAGGAATTAAAAAGCTCACTCTATGTGGCGTACCCCATCCAAAATCTATGTTATAGAAGGGGAAATTGCATAAACTGGAACATCTATAGCTATCAAAGCCTTCTCTGTTAAATACTTGTTGCACTTGTTTCATTAATTCAAATGATTCAAACACCAATTTGTTAGGATCAACAGTATTGAACCTGTTGCGGAGTTTTTCTTTCCCTTTCCTTAGTTCAGCAACGATTTTGGGTAGCTGCATATCTACTTCCTCTTCTATTGATGTGGAAATATAACCGGGAGCATTTCCGATAGTGTTGAGGGGCAATGGTGGACGCATGTTTGCAAATAGTGTGAATGTTGATGGTCGAAATGATGTAATCCTCTTTGCAGCTGCTGCAGCACATGATTTGTAAAGAAGTGCAGATATACTTTCAACCTTGCTAGGATTTCGTAATATTCCTGATCCTGAATCAGCAATTTTGTCCTTGAGAGTATTCAATGTTGAAGCAGAGAAAAGGTACCTGTTGGTTTTAATTTGTGAGTAGTAATTAGATACATAGTTATAACGTATTTGATTGGGCAGCACACAATTTAAATTTGATTTTTCTAACTTTGTAAGATGACATTAAATTTTAACATGTATGCATACCTTCCAGTCATATAACGTTGTTGTACTACTCCATCCTGTGGTAAGTTGTTCACCTCTGATATGTTTGAACTAGCATTATGAATAGGTGGGAAGAAGGATGCTCCATCGAATCGAGGAGATGGTTTTGCATGATTCGGGTCTTTAGCAATTGCAGCCCAGTCACTCAAAAAAATGGCACCACTATATCCATCGCCAATCTTGTGAGATAAGCAAACACTGACTGCTATTCCACCACAATCGAAATGAGTCAATTGAGCCATTACTAACCTACCATCAAAAGAATTACTATTTCCAAAAGCCAATCCTTGTGGATATACACAGTTTTCACCACTCCTATCATTATCACACGAATTGACAACATCAGACATACGACAATCAACACGGACATTCAAGAACTCAGCTCCCCTATCGTTGCAATCAACATAGTCATTGTCTTTTAACATCCCAGCAAAGGGATAGTAATATGTCAATGCTTTTGAGAGGGAATTTTGAAGAAGTTGGGATATGTTATTAGCAGGGATTGCTGGTTTAGGGTAGAAAAGGACAGTTGAAGCATACTCATTATTAGCATAACAATCAAGCAATGATAGATTGTGACGTTTATGTGAACAAGGAGTTGGAGAAGAGGGCTTTATTATCCTTTTCGACATGGATACAATTCGTGATATTGAACCCATCTCTATACTTTTATTAATGTTATTGTCATTTTAGTAACTAGTGTTGCAACTTATATAGACAACGATTACCGGTGTTTGGTAGCTGGTTAGAGTTATTGAACGAATTTATGTATTATCATATTCAGAGTTAAGTTATTCACTTATATATTCTTTATAAAATAATGCATAGATTCCCTAATAACTTAAAACATATATTCATTATGCGGGTTTGTAAACTGCAACCCAAACAAACTATTAATTTAAGGGGAAAAAACTCAAATATGTCATTGAACTTTGAGAAAAGGTTCATTTTCTCATTCGTTTAAAGTTTGACTCATCTATGTCGTTGCCGTTTGAGAAAAGATTCATCCATGTCATTATTTTTTAACTCCGATTTTGTAAAACCATTTGTTATCTCAACAAGAACCCAAAAAAACTTTTAACACTTTTCAATAGGGGTTTTGGATCAACTGTATTGTTTATGCTTCTTCTTCCTTAAGAACACCAAGAACACATGAAGAATATCAAGAACTCCCAAATTTTCAACTGTGACTATGATATTTTTACACGTGGCCAATTATAGTTTGCCACGTTATTAATTATTATTATTTTAAAAAAAATCAAATTCTAAAATAATTTGTGGAGTTAAAAAAACCCCACAGGTAAAAAAAAATCAATCCCAAAATTTCAATAATCTTCTTTGATTCATATATTTTTTGGAGAAGGGTCTAAAATGCCCCTCAAGTATTTGAATAGGTACAAAATTACCCTCCATCCACCTATTGGCCCTAAAATACCCCTGACGTTCACCTTTTGGCTCAAAAATACCCTCGATGTTAATCTTTGACTCTTATTTGCTCTTATTTTTAATAGCTCCCTTAATGTAAAATTATTAAATATTTATTTATCATATTGCTTAATGTGATTGGTCCAAATTTAAACCCTTCTCAAATAAATAATAAAAATGATATTTTTAAAAATTCTATTTTTCTATAAAACCACTTATGATTCATATTTTGACCTGATACACTTGAAAATAATATTGAAAAATAATTAATTTCATGATATCTTCCTATTGTCATATTTTAAATCAACCCCAATTTATTATAACGTAACCCAACTCATAAATGGGGATCCAACTAAAATCCATACTTCCCCTACTTATTGTCCATCTAAAAAATAATTATTTTCATAGTATAAAATTTTCTCTCAATTATCCAAATGTCTTGCTCATTTCCTCTTTTATTCATTTTTTTATCTCTTATTCTTAATCAGGATATCCGAGACTCAAACTTGAAATGAACTCACATAGTTATATTCTTTTAATTAGTATTATTGTCATGATGGGATGAGGGTGAGGATAAGAGAAATGATTATTTTTATTCTTTTATTTTTAATTTTGGGTACACACAAGAAAAATGTAATATTTGTACATATTTACTTAATTAAGTCATCTTTTATTGAACTAATTATTTCTATATGAATGCATCATTATTTTCCTCCTTTTTTCTCTCTTGTTTTTCATAAATTAAATAAAAAAAAATTAAAATGGTGGCCAAGATCCAAATAGAAAAAAATGGAAGAGATAGGAAGTGAAGGGCCGGGGAGGGAGGAGTGTAGAGAGTAGATGCCTAACCTTTTTATAATTTTAAATTTACTATGAAATTCAAAATCAAGTCAATCATGTGAGCTTATATATTAAGTAATTTCAAATTATTTTTCTACGGAAAAGGGCCTAAAATGCCCTTAACCTATGAGATTTGGTACAATATTACCCTCCATCCACCTAATGAGTATGATCCGTTAGATATAAGGGTATTTTTGAGCCAAAAGGTGGACGTCAGGGGTATTTAGGGCCAATAGGTGGATGGAGGATAATTTTGTACCAATTCAAATACTTGAGGGGCATTTTAGGCCCTTCTCCGTATATTTTTTTGTTGTTGTTTTTGACACTAGATATTGGCATGGATGAATCTTTTCTCAAACAACGATGGCATAGATAAGCTAAACTTTCAACGGATGACATAAATGAGCCTTTTTCTCAAAGTTCGATGATATATTTGAGTCTATTCCCTTAATTTTAGACATGAATAATTTACCTCTTAACCAATTACGAAATATAATATAACTTTTATTGAATTTAACACATGCATAACTCACCTCCAAACCAGCTATTAAACAACATCTTATAACTAATGATTAATTAATTACTCCCTCAGTTCTTTTGGCGTAATTTGATTATTCTGCACCAAATTTAAGAAAGATTTTTAAAATTTATAGTGTTAAATATATCATAGTATTTGTGTAGCTATAAAACTTGTGATTTTACACCTGCAATAACATTTTTTTGCTATGAAAAAAAAATTAAAGCTAATTTATTTTTAGATGACAAGTTGTCAATTATACACATAATGGTCCGTGATTTGATTAGGCTGAGAGAATCAAATTGGAAATTATGAAGATAAACTTATGAATATTAAATTAGTAGGCTCGTGCCTTAATCAGAAAGAAGTGGATACTTAGTGGGCAATAATCATTAACATCAAACGAGTATATCTAATTATCTTATATAGCTTGTACTTAAATAACAACTACTATGCTGCACATTTGTTATACTCCATAGTATATTATAAAAACATGAATATTAAAATGCTAAACGTTGATGATGTGAAGTCAATAAGAATAAGTCATATATTCAACTATCATTTGCCTCATATTTAATGCTTTTGTCATCTCTTCTAATGTTGACTTTATGAATATACTTGTGTTGGTTGTTTTTTATGGCTAGGACAACAAATAAGGATTTGGAGTGTGTTTGGTATGTATGAAGGGAAATGTTTTTCAATTTTCTCATGTTTGATTGACTTAAATATTTTGAAAAATATTTTCCAAATCAATTTGTTTTCCTCAAATTTATGGAAAATGACTTCCCTTACAAAAAAGTAAGAACAACATTTTTCAAAATCATTTTAAACCTCATACTTCAACTTTTCATCCTAACTTAAGTCTCAGGTATCGATTCTCAATACTAATCTTAGATTCGACTCTTGATTCTAAATTCGTGACCCAACTCTTGACCTCAATTCGAGACCCAACTCGAGTTCTAAATTGAGTCAGTTGAATCATGAGTTAGATTTAGAGATCGAATTTCGGATCTAGTGTCGTGGTCGGGTCTCGGATCATGGTCGGATCTCGGGTCAAGTGTCAAGTCGAGTCTTAGGAAAGGTCTCGAGTTGGATGTCGAGGTCAGGTCTTGAGTCTAGGTCAAATCTTGGGTCGGGGTTGGGTATCGGGTCTAGGGTCTAAGGTCGGGGTCGAGTCTCGGGGTCCGGTTTGGGTGTCGCGTCTCGATCAAGGTCGGGTCTTGATCGAGTTGGGTCTCAAGGTAGGGTATCGATTCAGGTCTCGGGGTTAGGTCAGGGTCGGGTCTCGAGTTTGGGTCTTAGATCGAGGTTGGGATCGGGTTGGGTCGAGGGATGGGGTTGAGGGTCGGGGTTGGGGTCGAGGTCGGGGTTAGGTCTCGAGTCAGAGTCGGGGGTTGGATCTCGAGACGTAGGTCTTGATTGGGGTTGGATCTCGGGTCTTGGGTCTTTATCGAGGTCAGGTCTAGGTCGCAATTTGATCTTAAGTCTTGGGTCGGGTCTTGGTATTGGGTATCAGGACAGGGTCGAAATCGGGTCTTGGGTCTAGGGTTAGGGTCGGGTCAAAATCAGGTTCATGTCTCGGGTTGGGGTTGGGTCTTGGGTCGAGTCTCAAGTCAAGCTTCAAGTTGGGTCTCGGGTCAAAGTCGAGGTCTGGTCTTGGGTCTCATGTCGAGATGGGGTCGGGTCTCTGGATGGGATCGTGTTCGGTTCTCGGGTCTTGTGTTGGGGTCTAGTCTTCGGTCAGGTAGCAAGGTAAGGGTCGAGTCTCTGGTCAAGGTCGAGGTTAGGTCCTGGGTCAGAGTTGGGGGTTGGGTCTTGGGTCGGATGCTAATGTTGGATTTTGTTTGAAAAGCATTGGATCTTGAGTCGGATTTTGGGGTTGGGAGTCGGGGTTGGGTCTTGGGTTGAGGTTGAGTATTGGGTTGGGTTTAGGTTCGGGTGTTGGGATCATATTTCAATTCAAATGTCGGGTCTCTAGCGGGGTTGTCGTATCCTGATTTAGGTCATGGTCCTGGTCGCGTTCCAGTTCAAATGTCGGGAGAATGGTCATGTTTCAGATCGGGTGTCGAACTATTTTTCTAAAATTTATTTTCTACTCATTTCACTCATCAATCATACACTAGAAAATATTTTCCACTCACCAACCAAACATAAAAAAATAAAATAGAAACCAATTTATTTTCAAGGAAAACATTTTCCTTCATACCAAACACACCCTTAATGAAAAAGAAAGAAGAAGAGAATAATTGGACTTTGAAGTTTGAGTAGAAGCCATAAATCACCAACTTGTCAAAAGTTGTGCTCCGTTTAAATGAGGGTATTTTTCGTCTTGAAATTTTTAGAAATCCTATATTTATGTCCTAAACACGATTTTTAGGGGATTATCAAGCCTAGAATGCAGAGAAATCGTAGTTTTCATCATCCTCTTTCTATTTAAATCATTGTATAGATGTTATGATCAGAAGCTAAACTTCAAGTTGGATCTGAAGGTTGACGTTTGAGAATTGTACGTTTATATATAGACTTTCCATTTACTTTTTTGAGTTTAATTATTTGATTCTTTGGCCAATTATAGAATATTATTTGTTCCAGGTAAATTAGACTCTCGAAAGAGGAATTTGCGCGCGTAATAAGAAATAGTAGAGCTAATTGGTTATGAACCTTAGCTTATAGTGAAAGAGAAACGATTGGCTAATATTAATGTGGATAGGAATATATCCATCTATCCTTGCTCAATTGATACAGATGACATATGACACATATCACATTCACTTCATTGGTCGACTACTATAGAAATATATACATTAGGAATAGTCAAGTAGTCTTAAAATTGTTTGCAAAATACTCTATTAACAACTTGCAATTAGTAACTCAGGAAAACATTTAAGCATATGATTAGATAACTCAATCAGATTGTTACATTACCATGATCCTAAATGTTTATCTCATCTGAATTACGTAAAATTAAATCTTCAGCTTACTGTTAAATCTCGTATTAATTAATCGACATATCTCTATAGAATCGATAACTGAACTTAACCTTCTATTTTATTGAGTGTAGGAGTATTAATTAGTAGGCTCGTGCCTTAAACAAAAAGAAGTGGATACTTAGTGGGCAAGTTGATCCATGCATACAATAATCATTATTAACAACTATATAGTTCTTCCTTAGACAACAACAACTACTAATGTTGCACATTTGTTCTGAAATACACTAATTATATTGTAATAGAGGTAAATAATTAGTTACTCCACCAAGAAAATGTAGTGATTAAAAATATTTGCTGCCATCTGATTATTGAACTGGGAAAGTAACGAGATAATTATAAGGTGAGGTTTTGAACCCTCGTTAACAAAATAGAAAGTTTAGATAACTAACCAACTAAGCTATTAAAATTATCAATGCGTCCAACCGGAATTCATCCTAGGAAACGTGCCAAGGAATACATAATTAATTAATACTATATATTATAGTTGAACATAATGCATATTGCTTTAATAATTGAACAGGCACGATTTGTGCATATCCTACAATTTTTTCGGATTAAACAGATCCTATATATATATATATATATATATATATGCATACATGTTACAAATGTAAGGGATAAACCATTTTTAAAAAAAACAATTAATGTATTGATTAATTAATAATTCTTTTTAATTGTACATTCTTTGTTATACAATGACAACGTGTTTCAACGTGGTAGTGTTTCATAAAATAAATAATAAGTTGAATAACAAAAAAAGAAGACCTACATGAGATTATTAAGTACATTTATCTATCCGTGTATTTTTTACTATTTTTGTTCCTAACATTAGTGATAAATTTTTCCTAAAAAAACATAGTTTTACCACTCATTTTACACCTAATCAACTCACTGAAAAAATACATGGTGGAAAAATTTATTCTCACAGAAATATGAGAAATTTCTTAATTTTTCTGTATGAAAATAATATTAATATTTATCACACTAAATTAATGAGACAAATGGTATTAGAAACGAATAATCATTGGGCTGAAGTGCAAACCAATACTAGTTGTAACAAACAAACTTTAACTTTTAATAATGATTTTTTAATTTAATTAGCACGACAAGAAAAATCTCAATTATTTCTTCAACCCTGTAATGGCAATTAGTGGGCATGCACTCACAACTATCATTTCTCATTTTCCTTGCAGAAGCCAGAAAATTGCCTGATTTTGTGGAGCAAAATAATGTCGATAATGGCCATTATGTATGCAAGTTGTTAAAAATACTTTCTTAAATATATTTCGGACCAGTTTTAATTTTTCTTTTAAAGCTGTCTAATAAAAATATTTTTTATCTTCATTAAATATTTAACAAATTCTAATTAGGGATGGACGTGATGTGGTAGATATTGAATCATGTAATCGATATTTGATTCGTACTCTATCTAGATTGAAATGTTCTTTAATGTAGTTAATTAATGTTAGGGAATTTCTTGTACTTTCTTTTGAATATCTGTACAAGTATTAATAACAACTTACCAAAAAGAAGAATGCAAGCAGGTCATATTCTCCAGATTCTACTATAAATCAGGTAGGGATGTACATGACCGAATTGGTTTGAATTTTTCAAATATCAAATAAAATCATTTGCGTCGAATTTTTAAATTTATAAATCAAACCAAACTAATAAAACTTGGGTTTTTTTGGTTTTTCAGCCTCGGGTTTTTTCAGGTTGGTTCGGGTTTTTCATATATCAACCCAAACTATTTGTGTTGAATTTTAAAATTTATAAATCAAACCAAACTATTAAACCTCAGATTTTTCCGATAAAGTATTCATACAAACATAAAATAACTTGCTCCAAATATGTCTTTAGTCCAACCAAAATACAACTATCTAAAGTGTTTTTTACGAAAATAACACAAAATATAAGATGAGTTGTGACAGTACAATATTCAACCAAACATACTAATGAAATCATATAAAATAAATATTGCAAATTAATAACTCATAATGAAAATGATCATAACTTAAAAGTATTAAATCATGCTAAAAAAAAGTCTAATAAGTATCAATTACACGATTAAACATTAAAGAAAAATGAAAATTAAGTTATGTATTTTAAATGTCTAAACCAATGTGAAACAAAGAACAGATATTCAACATTATTATCATTCTAATTAGTGTTGAATTAATTTTTTTTTTAGCATTAGTATTGATTTGATTTTGAATTGAGCTTTATTAGAGTTGCTAATATGTATGGACTATAACCTTTATTGGACTATTCAGAATTCTAAGTCTCAAAAAACTTGAAAAAATATCTTAAAAGATAAAAATTATGAAAACGTATAAGTAATATTTAGAAATTATATCAAAGTAAATACTTTTATGTATAAAAATAAAATTTAAAAATTATATATAATGTCGGGTTGGTTTGGTCTATGCTTGACTTTTTAGTTAAAACCATACCAACCCAAGTATAGTCATTTTTTTTTCCAATACCAAACCAAGTCAAACAAAACCGTTAGTCGGGTTTTTTTCGGTTTGACTCGATTTGTGGTGTGATTTGATTTTCGATTCGATTTTGTACACCCCTAAAACCATGTAGTGATAATGAAAAAAAAGTGTTAGTATGATATATTGAGATGCTTTTTTTTTAAAGAAAAATTCGAAGTCATAATTATTTATTATATGAATATATATAAGGCGAAGTGGAACAAATGTGGTTACCCATTACTGTACCGCAATTTTTTTTTTAAAATACTCAAACCACACCAAATTAATTTGGTGTCCTAATAATATATGTGTCTACTTGTACACATCCAAAATTGAAGGACAGACTGTTGAAGTCAAGTAAAAGAATTATGTATTATGCCAATATAATAATAGGGATTATTTTTGCCACTTTCTATTGAATATATGCGATAGGACTATGAGCCTAGGAATTAGTATATATAAATTCATACTCAACCTTTCTCTACATATATTTATATATCATACAATCCAAAGTTTGAAAGTGCATTTTCGCTCCAACAAAAATGGTTAGTCCAAAGTCACACATTGTGTCCATGTCCAAGAAGATTATTAAGCCTTCTTCTCCCACTCCATCTTCACTTAGGCATCACAATCTCTCTTTCTTGGATCAAATTGTTAGTCCTTTACATAATCCACTTGCTTTCTTCTATCCTAAACCCGAAAACTCTTCGTATGACATAAACCACATATCCACACTCCTTCAAAATTCCCTCGCAAATCTATTAACCTCCTATTATCCGTTTGCTGGAACTTATAACGATAACATCTTTATCGATTGTAACGATGTGGGAGCTGAGTTTTTTAATGTTCAACTCGATATCCCCATCTCTGAAATTCTCGACCATCCTTATTATAATGATGATATAAATTTAGTTTATCCACAAGGTTGTCCTTGGAACACATATGACGGAACTTTAGTAGTCGCTCAACTAACACTTTTTGATTGCGGTGGCATAGCAGTCAGTGTATGCATCTCACATAAGGTCGCGGATGCATATAGTGTAATCAAATTCATTACTGATTGGGCTAATTTAACTCGTGATTCAAGTCATGCAAAACCGTCTATTCTGTTTGATGGAACTTGTTTTTTCCCACCAGTTACTGATACTTCAACTTTACCTGATTTTGATGTTGGAAATGACGGAAATTGTGTGACTAGATTGTTTCATTTCTCGTCGTCTGGATTAGACAAGCTAAAAATCATAGCAGCTGCAGAATCAGGCGTTGAAAATCCGAGTCGTGTTGAAGTTGCTACAGCACTTATACATAAACATGCCATGATTGCTTCAGGTTCATTTAAACCATCTTTACTCTGCCACATCATGGGTCTTCGCCCACCGTTGCCTTTAAACAGCATCGGAAATGCTTATAGCTTCTTTCTCATGTCAACACGAACAGAAGATGATATGAAACTGTCCAATTCAGTAGCTGTACTAAGAAAATCTAAGGAACAACTTCGCGAAAAATTGAAAAATGTGACTCAAAGTGACATATTTTTTAAAGTACTTGAAATAACGAAACAGGGTGCAGAGTTAGTGGAAAACGTTAACAAGGATGATGTGTATAAGTGTAGCAGTTTGTGCAATTTCGGACTATACAATATGGATTTTGGATGGGGGAAGGCCATAAGAGTGAGCTCGGTGAGTCGCGGAGTGAAGAATCAGATATTTTTCATGGATAGTCCAACAGGAAATGGGATGGATGTAATGGTAACTTTGGATGAAAAAGAGATGGAAATATTTCAAAGTGACAAAGTCATCCTTGAATATGCTTCTCCAGTAGTGAAAATGTAATTTAATTCTGTTATCTTTCCATTTTCTAAAAGTTCATCAAGTTTGTTTATTTGGCATGTACTACTTCATGTTAATGTGATTTCTCCTGTATTTCTGATAACAATTTCAACTCATATTTATAAAAACTGTTTATTCACATTCACTCAATATGAAATAATGTTGCAGTTACATTTGCCACAAGGAACATTTATTCTACCACGCGATGAGTACACTTGTTGATCGATGGACATGCCATTTTTGAATTTTCATTTGGTTCGGAGACAATAACCAGAATTCTCATATTTTCCTCCCCACCTGTTAATTAACAGATTAAAATTTGATTAACAATCTTCTTCAATAATGCAAAATATATATTAAGTGCAACTGGTGGTATATGAATTCATTTGAACCTGCATTCTTCTTCATTTATTGGAATTTGAAGTTCCAAGTCATGTTTTTCGAATGGCTTGAAGATTAAGTCGAGTTGCTCATCGTGTACTTTGTCAAGAGTTGAAGGGTTCCACTGAAAATGAAGAAAGAAAAGTGTTCTATCAATATTTTTATGTAAATGCATCAACTATTTATTATCAGTTTCAGTGTCAAAAAAAATATTACTTTCAGTCGAATAAATAACTGAACGACTTCACAGTTATTCTAAATTTTTGATTGATTAATAGAACTATCAATATGTCATACAACAAATATTGTGTGTTTAGATAAACATATTGAAGGAGGAAAGGAGCATACATTTGGAGACTTATCCTTGTCAATGATGGCAGCCCTTATTCCCTTTAAAAATAAATCGAAGAATTCTATTTTAGATTTCAAATGAGAATTAAATCGCAAATTAAGTGTACCTATTTGAGAAAATGTTTGCTTTATTTTAAAAAAATAAATGACCTCATATAAATCATAAGATATTAAAGTTCGTAATGTGTTTATCGTAATCCTAAATTCTTTTCTCAAACATTCAGATAGAGTTTGGGTCCTTCCTTCTCATATCTGAAAAAATAATATAGAGAAAATGTAAGATTCTTTCTCTTTTGCAGTTCAATAGAAATGCATAAATTCTTTGTATGAATTATTAGGACTAGTTACCGATCTCAATGTTATTTTCAGTCCAATTGGAGATGCTTTCTTTATACTTTTAAGCACTGGCATAATCCAATCATTTCCTTTTTTGCTTGCTTCAGCTTCCTGAAAATTAAAGTTATATCAATTGTACGTTTTATTTTATATGATTCCATTTCATTGGAATTATTTCATATATAGTATAATCAATTCTTACCAATGAATCCAGGATCTCCTCCACAGTTTCCCTGGAGAAACAATCATCGATTATGGACAACCTACAATTGATTTATGAAAAATGCATCATTGTGACTATTAATTAATATCCTCACATGAACAGTTTGAAATCATAATTTATATGATGCATTACTTGCTCAATACACTTGTTTCATCTATTTGAACATTTGTAGAGAATTCGTCGATAACAGATCTAATAGTATCCTCTTCACCGTTGTTTATGCTCAGTAAACTCTTCTCTAACTGAAATAATTTGTGTGAAGGTACAAAATGAGTTGCTAATCCAGCAGCAACCACTTCTTTACCCTTCAATTTCACTCCTGTTAAGCCCAAGTATTCTCCTACATACATTTAACAACATCACATATATATTCAAATTTTAAAAATACATGTTCTAACTTACTTACCAAGTCGACCTGGAAGGCGTGAGAGTATGTATGATAAGCCACAATCCGGGTGATGCCCTAGATTTGCTTCAGGAGTGGAACAAAACTGCAATTGTTCAATCAATGAGAAGACATTAAGATTAATAATTTACTAAAGATGTCGTTATTCAAATCATAAAATTGGTACTAACTGCTTTCTCAGTGACGACGGAGAACTTCATTGGAGCCATCAAGCCTACACCTCCACCCATTGACATTCCATGAGCAAGAGCAATATGTGGTTTCTTGTAAGTATGAATGTGGTAGAAAAGCCAATAAATTCTATAAACACCTTCAAGGACAGAATCCCCTTCAAAGAATATACATGTTTAATTGAGTAAACATATAGTAATTAATTCAATCGAAACAATAGTTAATTACTTGCATCATATATCCTTTCCAAATCCCCACCAGCAGAGAATGTACGGCCAGCTCCCTATGTACAAATGGATTAAATAATGAATTTGTCAATTAAGTGAATATAATTAAAATAAATTAAATACTACTACTTAATTACCTTGAGGATTACAAATTTAGCATTGTCGTCTTTCTCATATTTCTCCAATTTCTGCCCCAGCGTTAATGCCTAATATTATAAATGAAATTTTATTAAGTGAACATACAAATTACAATAGCCATTTTAACTATATGTTTAATTTGTAGATGTTGCATACCACTTTTTCTGATACATAATTTAAATTGTTAGGCCGATTTAAGGTCAGCACTCTACCGTGCCCAATTTCCTCAGCAATAACAACCTGAACAAAAAAAAAATTAAAATAATTAGCTCGAATATATAATTAAATAAATAAAAATATGCATACATAAAAGTTAAGTACCTCTCTATTTTGTTTCATTACTTCTGAAGGCATCGGAAATGTTGTGATCGTACTTGAAAGAGATGTTATTCCCATCGAAAAAGTCGACTCAAAGAAGAGTGATGAGTGCAGAATATGGAACTTGAGGAAATGAACACTTGTAAACAATAATTCTTAAAAGACTTAAAATAGACTTAAAATTTGGGCATTACAATCAACTAATTTCTTGTCTTTATAACTTTGTGCATGGAAGAGGACTTAATTTACACTCCTAAGTGTTATGCATGTATAGGGGTGGGCATGGGATCATATATACCAAATACCCTATTGAAATCAAAATTGTTGATATCGCAATATAAATATTATGGTATTTTTGGACCAAAGTATTGACGGCAAAGACATTTTTGGACCAAAATACAAACGAAGGGCATTTTTGTTCCTTTCGCATAGTTTAAGTACATTTTTTATCCTTTTCCCTATAAATAAACATATATAATCAAATCATGAAATTGTTAAACAAAGATATATAATTGTTAGTCTAATATGATTGAGATATTTAAAAAAAAAAAATTAAAGTTACGTTATAATTCTTTATTATATAATGTATCTAAGTTGAAGTCAAACAAACTATGATTGTCAAATAATCATAACGTAAAATATCGAACCATATATACCGAACTAATTTAATATGAAAATGATATAATACTTTTAGCTTTTAGATACCAAAAATCGAAATTATCGTATCGAATTTTAAAATACTATATGATATTATATCCTGCCCACCCCGTTTAACCATTTTTAATTATAGAATTATCTCTCTCTTCCTTGAAAGAATTATCGTGATATATAAAATTATAAATTAGATAGGTCAAATTTTGCTTTGTGAACACTGAATTTTTGACTGAGTTTTACACTATTTTAAGTTTTTTTTAATAGGAAACCATGTAACATTAGTAACATTCTACTTTGATTGAGTTTTTTCCACCCATCAACACATCTCATTTTTATTTCTATCTCATAGTCTTCATCCCGACCACCCTACAAAATCTGTTTCTCATAAAATTATTTTTTGTTTACGTACCAAAAACAATTAAGGGACCCACAATTTAATAATGTATAAATCTTTTGAGAATTGTGAACGAAAAGGGTACACAATTTAATTTAGACCGAAGTATAGAGGGAAAGAAGCCTAGAGCTAGCCTATAGGATCGTTTGGCCCCAAAAATACTTGAAAAACTTGGGGAAACTTGGGAAGTGGTTAGGATGGCAATGGAGCGGGGCGGGGCGGGTGGGTTTAAGGCTATACAGGGCAGGGAGAATTTTAGGTTATGCGGGGCGGGAGGGATGTGTGGTGGATTGAAGTGAATTTTTTTTAAATTAATGCGGGGCCGGCCGGGTTGTAGGTATATGTGATTTTATATGGGTTCAAACTTAATTTTAAATTTTTACATGTTATAAGAGTGATAAAACATTATTTATTAAGATAATTTGTTTAAAAATACTAAAATATTCAAGATAGTAAATGAAATGGTTCAATAAAAAATAATACAATTTGTTACATGTTTCTCAATTGACCTCTAAAAAATAAATTTTTAAGTCATTCTCTATTAAATTAATAAAACTTAATGAAAAAATGAGTTTTATTTTTATGAATTTTAATTTTAGTATCAAACTTAACAGGAAAAATAAAATATTATAAAAATTATGCGGGGTGGGGTGGATTAAAAATTTTGCGGGTTAAGCTAAATCCGCCCCGCCCCACTCCGTCCCATTGTCATCCCTAGAAGTGGTGTTTGGCCATATAACTTGGCAAATATATTTGCCAAGTATCCCAAGTTCCTAAATAATAGAAAAAAAAAAAAAAAAACTAGTATTTGGGTCAAGTTCTAATATTTGGGAATTTTTAAAAAAATCAAAAATTACCCTTAACTGTTATATTTTATAAAAAATACTCATTATTTATTAATTCCAACTAATATATATTTGTTACTACCTCCTCCAAAAAAGTTTGAGTTTTAATTTGAGTGATAAAACTGAGAAAAAAGAACAATTTGTGTTTAATGGATTATAATTATAACTGAATTAGTGACAAGTTTGAGTATGCGATTATTGTATTGTCTTGCCTATATTGTTTTTGTTTATTGTTATCAATTATATTATAAGGTTAATTCTTAACGTAACATATTCATTATAAAATGATAATATAAATTTGTGGGTATTTTAAATAATTTTTAGAACTTATGGGTGTAAATCATTTTTTTGAAATAGTCAAATATTCTTGGGAAAACTTGGGGTCAAACACATGGTGTAATTTCACCAAAAACTTGCCCAAAATATTATTTGTCAAGAATATTTGGAAAGTTGGGGTCAAACGCTAGCATAGATAGAAGAGACTTTTTTTTTATGACCGTGGTATTTCTGCCAGCTTTCACGTATATCAACTAATTTTACGAAATATCTACCATCTCCCACTAGTAACATGTAAGGAAGAATCACCTAGTATTTTTTGTTTTCGTTGAATTTTGAATCTGAAACCTTAAGATTTTCAACCACTTCATTAATCGTGGTTTTTCCAGAGATCACAGTGAATTCTTTGCCAAATTAGGTGGAGTGGCGAAGATTATAACCACTAGGTATAGAAGAGACCTGTGTGTTATAAATGTAACTTTTTTCATTTTTACTATTGGGACCTTTCGTTTCTCAAAGTTTTTTTTTTTTAACAAAGTTAAGTCTACTTAAATTAATTTAATACTTTAAAATTACAATTTTAAATGTCCTATGTTATGCAATCAATTGATACTTTCAAATTCCAATGAGATTTTGTTCTAAATAATTGTGTTAATTTTTCCTTTCACTCATATATATGCTTATGGGTATCATGAGTTAATATATATGTTAAAGTACGACTGTTAACTGTTAAGCTATGAATATTTTATGTTTGCATAAAGTGATTGTTTTTCTTTTAGGTGATTTATTCACTTCTTTTTTTTAACAAAAGGGAGATATTTTATATATAGTTACCTACTTAACATTAGATTATTGCTATTAGTACTTGAGATTACAGATGCATTATCAAAACGAGTTAACTTATTACTTGATGTTGTTGGTGAGCATTTAAATTTGCAAGGGTAATTTTATTTGTTAAAACATTAAAGACGTGAAATCAATATTTTGGTTTAGTTTTTAAGTGAGATGTAAAAGTTTGGCATGAATAACAAACTAATATTGAAGGTGATGGGCAATTAATTGGATGAATTTATAAGTGGACAAAATGGACCGAAAAAATGATTTTTAGCTTGGAGAGAACTAATTTAGGTCTAGACATAGTTAAAGGCCTAATTTATAGGGATTTTTACATTTTACAAGATATACAAGTATAATAAATCAGACATAGCTGGCTGAAAGTTCTTTCAAAAAAATTATCAAATGGCAATGTTACATTTAATGATTCCAATTCTCATATCACCTTGATCATGGGATACGGTAGGGGTGTCAAAAGAATATGAAAAAACGATCAAACCAATTGAATCTAACTGTATCAAAATGACTTATTATATATTTTTAATAAAATCGTGGACTTTTATTTAAGTGTATAACTATACCAAACAATTGGGATAAACTTTTAAATTTATGAAAGAAAAATGAAAAAAATTTCAAACGAGTCGAATGACCTTACATGTATGCAAATATTTTATATATTAACCATATGTTAAATTTTATATATAAATATATTTATAACATTTTCAAATATAAATATAATCTAGGTCACAGGCCACTGTCCTTTAACTATCCTTTAATTAAGGGTTACAACCGGCTACGATCCCTTTCATTCATACCCCTTGTTTTTATTTACAAATTTGTGTTTACTATTTGATACCATCAAAGTGTGTGTGAATATATATATATATATATATATATATATATATAGACACACACACTCTGATGGTATCAAAGAGGAAGAAGCGGCGCTTCAGTGAAAACACTACTCAGTTACTCTTTGAGCAGGGTGGTCAAAGCCGAATCGAAAACCGCACGAAAACACAAACTGATCAGTCAAACCAAGAAAAAAAATCCGACTAATGATTTGGTTTGACTTGGTTTGGTATTGAAGAAAAAAACCCAACTATATTGAGTTGGTTTGGTTTTAACTTTAAAAAGTTAACCCGAGACCAAACCAATCTAACATCATATATATAATTTTTGAAAATTATTTTATACATAAAAGTATTTACTTTGATATAATTTATAAATATTTCTTATACTTTTTCATAATTTTTATCTTTTATCATATTATTTCAGGTTTGACTTAGAATTTTGAATAGTACAATAAAGGTAATATTCTATAGATATTAGTAACTCTATCAAAGCTCAAATCAATATTGCTAACAAAAAAATCAACTCAAATACTAAGAATGTCGATAATATTGAATATTTGCTCTTTAGTTATATATTGGTTTAGACTTATTTTAGCATGATTTATACTTTAAAATTATGATCATTTTCATTTTGACTTATTTATTTGCAATATTTGTTTTATGTGATTTCATTATTATTTTTGTTGAATATTTTAGTGTCATCACTCATATCATATTTTGGGTTATATTTTAAGAAATACCTTAGATAATTATATTTTGATAAGACTATAGAAATACTTGAAACACAAGTTAATTATATGTTTGTATGATGAATACTTTATCGGAAAAACTCAAAAACTCGAGAAATTCAGGAAAAAAACCCGAAAAAAACTAAGGTTGAAAAACTCGAATATATTCGTTTGGTTTGGTATATAGATTTAAAAATCTGACATAAATGGTTTGGTTTGATTTGGTATTTAAAAAATTCGAACCAACTTGGTTCATGTACACCTCTAAGTGTGTGTGTGTGTGTGTGTATATATATATATATATATATATATATATATATACACACACACACACACTTTGATGGTATCAAGTAGGAAAAGACAATGTTTTAGTGAAAAGACTATTCAATTACTACTTGAGACTATCAGAGTATATATATACTCTAATGGTATCAGTTGTGGTTCAATGAATAGAACAAAGGGGGCAGTCAGGTAAATAGTTTGGGTTGTGGGTTTAATCAGGATAAATATATTGGGTTGAGTCCAATTTGGGTAAATACTTTGTCTAATGAATCCAATTTGTGTAGTTTTTCCTTTAATTAATTAGGGTTAAAATCAAAAGATATTATAAAAGAAGTCCTCAAACAATACGACAAAACGCCAACACTCCTATTAAAAGTTTAAAATCAAACAATATAGTAACAATTACATTCTTAGCTTTTTGGTGAAGAATTGAAGTGTTTCTTCAAGAACACACTTATAAAAAAAGTATTTTAATAATGATGTATTTTGAGGTGATACTTTAAAAGTAAAAAAAATGAAAATTAACTGAACCTTACTAATACCGGAGAGCAACCGATATGATTGTGATTATTTTAAAAAAATCTAATTTTGATTATACATTATATAATACCCAAAAAAGTTAGATGATATAATTTTTTTTAAATAACTAATCGAACCGTCTCATTGACACTCCTAGAATATAGTGGTGGTCCAATTAATTCAAAGCACTCAAGTGCTTAAAATCAATCAATTAAAAGAAAAATATTATTAATATTTTTTGTTAGTTAAATTGCTTCAATAACTACTTTCCGTTTAAAATGTATAGGTTCCACTCCATTGTAAAACTTAAAGAGAAAAAATCTCTAACAACTAAAAAAACAAAACAAAACAAAATAAAATCCAGAAAAGAGTAAGAAACTAAGAACCAATTATCAATCTCTCACAACCCCGGATGTATAAACAATGTATAAGTAGTGCATATATAATGTATAGTGATGTATAAACGTATATATACATTTCTTCTACATTATTATACAATATACTTACACTATCTTATGTACATGTATGAGTAGTGTATATATAAAGTATAACAATGTATAAATTAGTATACACATCTTATAACAATTTATGAAGTTGTATATACATTTTATACATTGTTATACAACAAAAATACACATTCATATACACTATTATACAATATTGATACATGCAACAATTCATCTTCTTCAACAAGTTGATTTATTTTTAATATCCATTAACTCAAATTTCCCCTAAGCAGTCCAAAAAAAATTATATGAGCTCCTCTCAATATTTTGAGTCTATTGATATATCATATACTCAAAACAATTCACGTTTGCGACAAATTAAAATTTTAATTTCAAAGTTCTTCAATGGCGGACTTCAATGGACATCAACTCAAATCTTCCTCTAAACAACTCAAAATTTTAGTTATGAGCTTCTCTCGATGTCTTGATTCTTTTGAAATATTATTCACTCAAACAAATTCATGTTTCCGATAGATAGAATTTTAAAAATTATTAACGTTTCTTCTTTGTTTTCTTCAATGACACATTATGTCATGATTGACACACACTAACTCCGTGGTGGACGAATTATCCCTCACCAACTACACTATGCCATAATTGACCAAATAAAAACAACTAAAAAAACATTAAGACAAAGAATAAGGTCTCAAGAATAATATATATTAAAAAAATTGCACAAAGTCTAAATATTACATCCCCAAAATTCAAAAGTCATCGTACAAGATTTTAATTAACGATTGTAAGCTAAATATAATGATCCGTCCCGTTGTTACTGAAAAAATTCGTGATAAAATGTCCTAATTTAAAAATTAGTCTATCTAGTCGAGTTAAGCCAGACTCTGAAGAAACGCATCCTCAAACCTGCTCTTCACAATCTCATCTCCAATTCTCTCTAGAATGAAACCAAGGAACGAAGATTTGTGCACTCTGTAGGCAGCAACTTGACTTCCAAGTAGGCTATGGTTTGTGAGTAGTAGAACTTGTTATTAGAAAACGTGTATTTAACATAAATTTGATGGGAGAATCATGATTTAAACCTGCATGCATGCACGTCATTTGGATGAATATAAATCCTTTGATGCGTGTTGTGTGTTTACTTGATGACTTATAAGGTAAATATGTGAATAAAGTAACGTTAGGGGAATGACATGAACGTGTAACCTAAGAGTTTAACTTAAATGACATTAATTAAGGGAGGGGGTGAACTTGTTATTGTTAAGGTATAAGGGTGTAATATTGGATACTGAGTCTATATTGGGCTATTGATCATGATAATGCATGGGAGAGTAATTCGTAGGTTATGCTAAATCAGAGTTAAACTTGACTTAGATTCATATAAACTCTTGAATTATAATATGCTTGACGATTGGTTAATAGATATATTTGCATTGATGATATGAATTGGATGCTTGATCCCCGTACAAATTGATGAAAGAGATCGATGTTGGACACGCATTATGTGTCTTAGGGGTAAACGTACGTCAATCTAATGCTTTTATCTATGTTTAAGGAACTTGTCTTGAGAGAACCACGAACAACCAACATTATATTATTATTGGCAGACATATCTCATATAGATCCAGACATAATATATAGTTTAGGATGTGCTCATAAGAGTGGAAAAATTTATTATTATTTCTGTCACTTTTATAGTTCTAAATTTTGAAGCAGATGATATGATGCCAGTTATTCTAGGGTGTCCATTCTTAGCCACTGGAGGAGCACTTACAGATGAAAAGATGACAATGTTGGTCAATAATGAAGAGATCGATGACCTTCACAGTTTATGGTCACGACCAAAACTAAGGCTCTTGGTAGGAGGAAATCCACCTTACTAACAACTATTTGAAGTATTTTACAAATTTTAGGTGCTAAGTGAAGTAGGAAGCATGCACGAAAACACATAAGTGTTGGAAAATAAATATAATTAGTGCAAATACCAAGTCCACACAGAGCCCCACACCTTGAATGTGTCCAAATTTTAAGTAGGGTGAAAAGCAGGTAGGCTAGTCGAAATGTGTATCCCTAATATCAGCAATGGGCCTCGCGCCGTGCTCGATGTAGTTTTGTGTAAAAAAACCGAGTCAATCCAACTTGGTGCCCTTATTTTAAACCATTGCCCTCGTTTTTTCTTCTTTAATTTTGTCTTACCTTGTGGCCAATTTCTCTCCAGAGACCTGTGAAGCACACCTAAATTTCATAGTTTTTCTTCTTTTACTATTACATCTAACTTCAAGGTCAGCTTTCTATTGATTTATACTTAGTTAATTTGTTGTTTAAATGTATGTTTGCTTAAACCCTTCACTATTCTTGTCCTAATTCTTAAAGCATGTTCAAAATTGATAATGGGCATGAGATTTTGATCATATATAACTTGTTGGGTTAATGCTAAACTTTGATGAGTAGTGAAGAGTAAGCTAAAAATGGATAGAAAAGATAAAACTAGGGTAGCACTAAGGTTTAATATTTGAAATTGATTTGCATAAATTGTTGGGATGTTAGATATTGATGCATATTTATTGAAAATGGTTACTAGTCATTGAGATTAATTAGTAAGGGAAGTCTGAGTATGTAAACACATATACTAGTAATATCATGCTAGCAAATTCAGTGTGGAGTAACCCTAAATCCTTTGAAACTTAATTTTTCTGTTCTTCTAAACTAAAATCTGATAATCTTTAATGGTCTAAATTAACAGGTGTCATGTATTCACATCAAGATAGAGGGAATGCCCAGTTGGTTCCTCCAACAAGATACACAAAAAGTCCCAATAGGTAGACAATTGTTCAGAGTTGACCCACCAACACCTATCCCCAGATTCGACATAAGTTGGATTGTTGAGGTAGAGGGTATACAGTGGTTCAGAGCTAACAAGAAGGCTAGATACCATCCTGATAAAAGGGTGGATATGGTGAGCCTAGCAGATGAATTCCCTCATATACTCTCCCTGGTACATACCCTCGGTTTGGATATTATATTCGATGACTAAGAAAAGTGCAATCTCTATTTGGTGAGGCAGTTTTATGCAAACTAGAACCCTCGGAGCCACAATCATATAGTGTTTAATTATTAGATGCCAAATAGTTGACTTCAAAATTAAACAGGCATTTGCACACTCCAACAACCGAATTCCATTACAGGAATTATATGTGGCTATTCATCATACACTATAAATTGTACTAATCGGATAAACTCAGGTCTCCCATCCCTTAATCACCACTGCTAAAAATTTGTTACCTCCTTCCCACACTCTTCAAGATACTCTCTCTCTCTCTCCCCCATCCACAAAGATCCCTCATCTCATTGAGACACATTCTCTCTATCTCTCTTGCCCTCACCAAATGTTCCTTTTTCTATATCAGGAACATTGATATCTCTATCCACTTCCGCTGAGTCAGTTTTCTTCAATTGGTCTTCCTCAGACAAAGCAGGTAGAAACAAAACCCATACCCTCCAAACAAATTATGTCCAACAACCCCTAGTATCTTTCCCACTCTCTAAGGAGGACGTTCCTCTTATTCAAAAACTAACGCAACTCCATTCTAGTGCTCCAAATCATCTTAGAAAACACATCATCATCAAAACAAAAGGAACTCAAACACTATGCACATGAAGAAAACATCATACTGCTCTAGATTAGGCTGCATAATCTAGTAGTAAAATAACATTGTTTAGTAGGCAAATTCCCACTTCAGCCTGTGGACTATTGAAATGCATGATAGTCTGGTTGAGGACCGGGGTCTTTGAACACTATAATCCATCCCCTTCAACCTCTAAGGTAAATTAAAATGTAGCCAAGTTTTTTGTAATGGAGAAGGTGAACTACTTCGTATCCAAGAACGTCAACTATCATGCCTTTTGTTTTCAGTGATGCCAAAACGAGAAAAAATTTCTACCACTATACATATGCAGTCTAATATCAATGTGTATGATGTTGTGCAGGTTGGTATTTGTTATCATTAAAAAGGAGGAAATTGATTGAATGAACAATTTTAGACGATCGAATGTTTAATGATAGACAAAGATACTGAAGAACCATATTCAACAATGTAGCAGAATAAATGTGAATCAGGTTCACTCACATGACGTAATAGGTCAAATATGGATAGCTCAAAGAACATGAATTAAAAAAAAACAGGAAAGAGACTATTAGACAATGCAAATACAGTCCTTTAAGGATTCTAGTTATGGAAGCCGAATTAACAAGGAGAGTTAGTTTTCTTATGTGAATCAATTGGGGTTGCCGCTCATACGTGAGTCTAACTATAAAAGACAAATCATTGGGCTCACAGAAGGCGTGGTTGTTTCATATATAGAAACACATTTTTTTTTCTTTCAAATATATGAATTTTTATTTTACGTGTTCGAGCTATATATATCCCATTTAAATTTTTTTTTTTTTTAAAAAACTCCAACCACCAAGGATATGAGCTCTCTAAGTGGTGAGGGCTTTGGCATAGACCCCTACCCGGTATATTACTAAGCAATGAATATATTCGAGGGGGACATTGACATAGACCACGAGGGAACAAACAACTTATTGACAAAAGATGTGCAAGCACATTGGGAGGGGAGGAGGGCTACTCTGAAGCTGGAATCATGAGCCTCCAGTAGCACCTCTTTTACAATTCTATGGGGGGTCGAAAATCTAATTTGAATGCTTTTTAGGTTTGAACTTAAAGGAAGGCTTATGAAGTCTGTCTATTCAAAGTGCACCTTTGATTTCTTGAGGGAGATCATCTTCTTGGAGGAACACTTTCATTGTTGGTGATATTAGCAAGGGAGTCTGCAACCGTATTACCTTCTTTGTAGCAATGTTGCACTGTGATACGATGGAGCTCCACTTTCTTTTGAATTTTCTTAATAATCTCTTGTAGCTTCCATAGAATATTATCAAGACCAAGAATCATATTAACTATGAGTAGGGAGTCGAGTTCCAAAGTGAAGTTGATTACAACACCATAGGGTACCCTACAAGGCTGTCTGAGCTTCTGAGTAGTTTTTAGTATGTAAATGAATTGGTGATGCAAAGGCCATGACCATTTGTCCATTTCCAGTCCTAGCAACTCCACCGGTCCCTGCTTTGCCAATAGAGAGAATAAAACTACCATCCGTGTTGAGTTTTCATTTGTCAACTTCTGATCTGATTCATCTCACCATAATGCTCTCGAGTCTTGGTTTGTAGGATTCAACTACCTGACAGACCTTCGGCCATGACCAACTCCAGTCCATGGTGCTAAATTTCTGCCGCATTGATATTTTCACTTGGAATAGAACCTGATAGCATATTCTGTAGATATTGATGTCTTTTTTCTCATATTTATTGTTGCACCTTGCTTTCTATAGTTCCCAGCACACAATAATAGGGGTGATTTTAAGGAGGTATCTTTGAGTGGTATTTTTGGCTTTGTTCTTCCATCATATGTTGATGAAGTCTTTGATAGAGTTGCCTCTACTGTGTAGTCCAAGAGGTGTTGCAATTATTCTCCAGACCTTCTGAGCTACGAGACCGTTTGCGAATACATGGTTGACTGTCTCCTTGACTGGTATCTTGCAACAACAACAACAATTAGATCTTATATCAATACCTTTTTTTGAAGAATGCTATCCAAAGGAATTCTACTTTTCATGTGTTATCTCCTGTATTCAGGTTAGTAAAAAATACAGAAACAGAACAAAGATGAAATATACAAAATGTTTTTAATCCGAGTCCACAGAAACCACTATGTTTCCTTAAGAAATTTAATCCCCTCACTGTACCTGAGGTTGTAGATTAATTCCTCCCAAGATAAAACAGATTAACCTGTTAAAGAAGTAGCGGTACCTTAAACTTCAATAACTTCAGCGAACGCAAGAACAGCAACAAGAGCACACACAGACTCAGTCGATCGACAATTTTGTTTATGTAAGAAAATGTATGCAAGAGAAGGGGAGAATTCGATGTAGAAAAATGAGAGAAAGCCTCTCTATTTATAGCCAACAAAGGGTAAAGGTCACAACCCTTTTGGAAAGAAGGCAACCTTTCAGAAAGGTCACAAGACTTTGGAAAAGGCACAACCTTTCAAACGGTCACAACCCTTTAGAAAGGACACAACCTTTCATAAAGGTCACAACCCTTCGGCATAGTCACAACCCTTCATTTCCTGTTCACACCTTTAAAACCCAACATCATGACCCTCCATAAATTAAAGGAGATTTTAAAAGGAAGTTCTTTTTTCCAGATATTACTAAGACATTGAGATAGAGATCTCCTCTGCCTTAGCTTCTGAAATGTTGAGGAGCAGGTGAATATTCCCTGATTGTCGAGAGTCCAGATAGCTTTGCCCATCATGTCCGGATTTCCTGTTTGAACATTAATAATGTGTTGAACCAATCATTGGGGAACACATATGTTTAGCAAACTCGTGTTCCAGTTTTGATTATTCAAGAACACACACGCATTGATGTTACTTGGTTTTTTGTTGAAGTGTATGTTGTTTTTGAGAGGGCCAATGTTGGTCCAGTTGTCCCACCAGAGCATGATGTTGCCTTTGTTGATCTTCCAGTGGATGAATGGTTCCACTTTATCTCTGGTATTCAGGTGGCCGGTAGCAGTCGTTGAGGAAAAGAAAGAAGCAGAAAGAAAACTAGCGATAAGTGTATTCTTGCTTTCATAGTTGATATTGCTCTTGAATTATTATTGAGTTGTAATAAATCCTAGCGTGAAATGTGAATAATTATGATGAGGTTTGTAACAAGAAGAGAGTTTATCTTCTTGGAGAGTTGTTAGAACAGTTAAGTTATTTGTTTAGTTACAGTACTAGAGTTAGTCTCTTAGGTTATTCCTTGTAATTTGATACCACTTTTGATATTAATTAGTGGAACTTTGGTTACTGAAATCATATTGTAAGTCGTAATTCTTATTCCCTTGAACAAGAATGTTTTCCACGGTATATATTCTGGTTTCTACTTGGTTGTTTACCATACAACATATATAAAGGAACTTGGTTCCTTGCACAAGTAGTTTAATTTGTACTTTCATGGAGATAGTAATGACATCATTAATTAAATTAGCTAGAAAGCTATAAGATAAGTAGTTAGATGTTGATCGAGTCTCCCCTTGGATTTTGAGTGCCCCTTAAAGTATTTCAAATAATATACAAGATCATGAGATAAATAGGATAAAATTTTAAAATATGAGCTAATTTTAATTATAAGCTTGAAGCAAATTCATATTAATTGTATATATCTTAGTCGACGCACGTTTCCCTCCGGAAGAAATTTTTAGCATTATCTATCAACCAAATACATCTCAATTAAGAGATCTGATCCCTATATTATATAGTATAGTTTAATAATTCAATTGATGAAAGCTGTCTGCCTTTACACGTTGTTGCATGTCAACTTTTGGATCATAAAAATAAAGCATTAATTAATCAAAACGAATTGTAGAAGGGAATATGGGATCTGTTCCCTATCTGACTTTGAGAATCGATCATTACACAAAAACGTTCTTGCACGCCAATGAAATGCCAACGAGAAATATTAGAATATGATGCACAAATAGAGTGTATAATAATAATATTGAATGATGGAGTCTGGAATGTATTAGTAATGATTAATGATGGTATTGGTTATGTTGATATTATTTATGTAAAAGTTATTTTTTACGTTTTTTTTTATTTAATGTATTAAAACTAACATACCTTGTATAATTATAAAAAAAAATAATATTTTTAAAAATAACACCCTTCACAAATACAGTGGCAAGGATGTAGAAAAATTTTTGAGGAGCAGTTGTGTCTTTAATCATGCTAAGGCATGCATTAAAACACTTTGCATTACAATACCATGAATTTCTATGTATTATTATACATACCTTAATACTAAATAGACACTACACCAAAAATGATCTTTAGTGGTAATCAACACTCTTTGTAAATGTCCCTAAAGCATATAGTGACATTGGATCCAATAATAATTAACTAATGCCGGTAAGGCTTTAGCACTCTTTCATAATATTTATATTTATTACCGCTAAAATTTGTTTTTGCCGTAGTGAGAGTGTATGACTATTGATAACTAATACAAATATTAAATATACATAAGTGAAAAAATTATATCAAACAAAATATTAGTACTAATAAGCAAAAATAATACATGCATTATCTTTTCAAAATACAGTACTTTGTCAAACAACTCTTTACTTAATTGGTTCCTAAGTGAGAAAATGACATAAATAGTCCCTTAACTATGGGAGTAAGTCTAAAATGGTCTCTTAACTATACACTTAATGGATTTAGTCTTTTAACTATTCAAAAACTTATCAGCTTTGGTCCCTTAACTATACTCTTACCGATTTTAGTCCCTTAACTATAAACTTACAGATTTTAGTCCTTTAAGTATTCAAAAACTTATCAGGTTTGGTCTTTGTCCATTTTTAATAGAAATAGCTTAGGTTTATATCAACCGAAATCTTCGTGAAATTAAATCTTTAACCCATTTTTTAAAGTTGTTTCTCTATCCCCACCCTTTTTTCTTCAAACTACTCTTATGAAAAGAACCATAATGTCAACGATTCAAAATAAAATTAATGAGGAAAGAAGATATAAATCATAATTTTATTCAATGGAGGATAAAATTAAGCATATAATTGTTGTTAATGACTTGAATATGCTAATCAATGCGGATTTTATTTAATTTACTCAAATTTCTTAATAAAATGAATAGAATAATTGATTTATTTAAAAAAAATTGCAAATCTACCATTTTATAAATTTCAGTTTTTGAAAAATTAAACAAATTTTTTGTTCAATGAAGTCATTGGAGTACAAATTTTGGATTTAACGGGTAATAATTTTTTTTCTTTTTATAATAAAGTTTAGCATATTCAAGTCATTAGTAGCAATAAGATGCTTCATTTTATCCTTCGTTGAATAAAATTATGACTTACATTTTCTTTCCTTGTGAATTTTATTTTAAATCGTTGAGGTTAAGGTTCTTCGCATAGGGTTAATTTGAAGAAAAAGTAGCGGAGAGAGAGAAACAATAGAAAAAATTGCTAAATGATTTAATTTCTTGAGGCTTGGATTTCGTTAATATAAACCTTAGTTATTTGTATTAAAAAAAAATGGAGAAAGACCAAACCAGATAAGTTTTTGAATACTTAAAGGACTAAAATCGGTAAGTTTATAGTTAAGGGACTAAAACCGATACGTGTATAGCTAAGGAACCAAAGCTGATAAGGTTTTGAATAGTTAAAGGACTAAATCCGTTAAGTATATAGTTAAGAGACCGTTTTAGACCTACTCTCATAGTTAAGAAACTATTTATGTCATTTTCTCGTTCCTAAACCAAATAAGTATTTATATGTATATAAAGGACCACCCAAGGCCTATAATAGAGTGCACAAAAGGTAGACAAGCTAAGTCTGTTTTCCTAAAGAAAAATGGCTGCATCACGACTTGCTTTGATTTCCAAAAAAATCATTAAACCATCATCTCCAACCCCATTGTCCCATAGAATTAAAAAGCATTCCATATTTGATCAACTTAATCCATGTTCTTACATGTCATTTGGCATGTTCTTCCCAAAACAATACAATCCTACTCTCTCTGTTGATCCAACTCATATATCTACCGTTCTTGAGGCTTCCCTCTCAAGAGCTCTTACTTCATACTATCCATTGGCTGGAACAATTAGAGACGACGGCCTCCATGTCGAATGCAATGACGTGGGGGCCAAGTTTCTTCAAGTGAAAATAGATTGTCCAATGTCAGAAATTAATCACAGTAGTACTGAGGCCGAAGATATAGTATTCCCAAAAGACCTACCTTGGACCCCATCCAAAGAAAATTTAGTCGTGGCTCAACTTAACCACTTCAATTGCGGAGGAATAGCAATCGGTTTGTGTGTCTCACACAAAATTGTTGATGGTTCAAGCATGACAAATTTTATTAATCACTGGTCAACTATGGCACGTAATCCAAGTGCCCTGATACCATCTTTCCAATTCGTTGGAGGATCCATTTTTCCACCCTTAAGTAGCCCAATAGCTGAGGCAATACTTCAAAGTAAAACAAGAGGAAACCATCCTTGCATATCGAATAAATACTTCTTCTCGCGGTCTAAAATAAATTCCCTCAAGGCTATGATTGCAGCTGAATCAGAAACAAAAAGTAGTAGTATTGATCCTTCTTCTGTTGAAGCTGCAAGTGCATTTGTCTACAAGTGCATAGCTTCCAATTCAACTAGGCCATCCATATTCACTCAATCAGTGAATTTGCGACCAATTATGAAAAAATGGTTGCCAGAAGAGTTCCAAGGTAATGCTAGTTTCCTATTTATGGCACCAGAGATTGCAGATCCTGCAGATATCAAATTGCATAGATTGATTAGTGAATTGAGAAAGGAAAAAGAAATGTATTGGGAAACTAAAAATTTAATGTCAACAATGTTAGAGAAAGTTAAGTCGCTTCAGAATCACCTTGAAAGGGATCACAACGATGAAATTGATGTGTACAAGTGTACAAGCTTAAGTAAATTCAATTTTCGTGACATCGACTTTGGATGGGGTGGTCCTAGAAGAATCTGTTTAGGAAGTGTACCAATCAATAAGAAAATATTTTTGATGGACAGTCAAAATGGGGATGGAATTGAAGTACTACTGAGTTTGAAACAAGAAGACATGTCTGCATTGGAAACTAATTCAAACTTACTAGAATTTGCTTCTCCAAGTTTAGCTCTTTAATTGAAGTCTTTATTTCATTGTAATTTCGATTGATTGTAATTTTATTTGATTTTAACCAACATTTGTACCTCAAGTGTACAAGACAAAAATTTCATTGAAATGTTCGAATCAAGAAAACAACATTAATTGAAACCAATATTTTGCAAACTGCACAAACTAATGCTTCATACATAGCTTTTTAAACATAACACAACTCTTGAAAAAACAATGATATTATTTTCTTTTTTATGGTTGAAACTAGTGAGAAAAAAAAAGTAAATGTATGCCAACAACTTATTACACTTCTCTTTCAGTGTTGAAAAGACTGCCCAAAGCTTTTGCTTTCTCTCTCAAGATGAATTTTTGTACTTTACCCGTTGAAGTTGTTGGTAAATCTTCAAAGAGGACTGTTCGAGGCGCCATGTAATGTGGTAAATGATCTCTACAAAATTTGATTATTTCATCTGAAGTTATTTCTTCATATCCTTCTTTCAGCTTCACGAATGCACAAGGTGTTTGTCCCCAATGATCATCTGGTCGTGCGACTACTGCTGCTTCAACAATTGCTGGATGACTACATAGAACTCTTTCCACTTCGAGTGTACTTATATTTTCACCTCCAGAAATTATAATATCTTTCAATCGATCCTTAATTTCTATGTACCCATCTGGATGTTTCACCGCAAGATCACCAGTATGGAACCATCTACCTTTAAAAGCTTCTTTGGTTGCTTTAACATCTTTCAACTATCCACTCATCACAGTATTCCCTCTGCACACAATCTCACCAATGCTCTTTCCATCAGCTGGCACCCTTTCCATGGTGTCGGGGACTCTGACGTCAACTTTTTCTATACATAGATGTTGCACCCCTTGTCTTGATTTAAGCGCGGCTCGTTCCTCAAGGGGCAAAGAATCCCACTCAGGCTTCCACAAGCAACTCGTAGCAGCACTATATGTTTCTGTTAGTCCATATCAATGGAATACTCCGAATCCGAGTTGCTCCATTTTGGAAAGAATTTGTGGAGGCGGTGGCGATCCTCCTGTCATTATTTCGACCTTATGGGGAAGTAACTTTCTGTCATTTGGTGAAGAATTTGCCATCATACTCAAGACAATTGGTGCTGCACTCATATGTGGGACCTTGTTGATAGAAATACTTTCAAATATATACTTCCAACAGAGATCAACTTGCACAGATTGATTAGTGAATTGAGGAAGGAAAAGGAAATGTATTTCAGCCGAGAATGGGAAACTAAAAATTTAGTGTCAACAACAATGTTTGAGAAAGCTAAGTCGCTTCATAATCAACTTGAAAGGGACGACGATGATGTTGATGTGTACAAGTGTACAAGCTTGAGTAAATTCCGTATTAGTGACATGGACTATGGATGGGGTGGTCCTAGAAGAGTGTGTTTAAGAAGTGTACCAATCAATAAGAAAATATTCTTGATGGACAGCCAAAATGAGGATGGAATTGAAGTACTAGTGAGTTTGAAAGAAGAAGTAATGTCTGCATTAGAAACTAATTCAAACTTACTAGAATTTGCTTCTCCTCTTTAATTAAAGTATATATTTATTTTAATGTCTTCCCTGTTCAATAATTTCTGGTAAAATTTTCTCTCTTGGAGAAGCTTGAACACAACATATATTTGCTACTTTTTTTTGCTATCACATACCCTGTACTCTCAGTTTTATCAAATATATATTCATTAGGATACTACTTTGTAATCCCCCTCTAAATGTGTTATGTGGATCCTTTGTCAGTCTATAATGAATCAACATTCACAAGTGAATGCACCAAATGTTTGATGGAATTGTGTCAAAAGGTATTTAATATACCTGGACATCCTAAATTATAGAATATGTAAACTCTTGCCATGGAATTAATCGAGGTGCATGCAAGCTAGATCAGACACCAGGGTTACAAAAAAAATTTGTGAACTCTTTTGTCAGAATGTTATCATGGGAAACTTATCTTATGTGTAATAATATACCTAATATTTTAGAAGGAAACATCACTATTGGCTTACTCCTTCCTGCATTTAGCCTCTACACCTATCGATATAAGTGGATTTCACTGTTTTACTCTATGTTGCATCCTAGCTAGCAATCACCTCTTGGGCTATTAACAATACTTGTTAGACCAAATTTGGTTCAGTTGGGCATATCTACTGGAGTGTTCTAAATATCTAGATTGAAAACCTTGTGACATGTTTTGTACATTATAATCTATGTTATAATGTCCTTGATCCCTATCAACTAATAATTTTATTGGTCTGATTACTAAGTTTGTTATCCAATTGCTTGAACTTCTTGTTAGATTATCAACTAATAGCTTCCTGCATTTAGCCTTAAAATTTGTATTCATCACTAACAAAAGCATGTCTATTGTTGTGATAGTTAATCCTATCTCATGGGCTCCTTCAGAAGAGAATACAAGTTTGCACGGTGGACCAGTGCCATTTGCACCTTCTGTTGCTGTCCTGCTACATGTACCAGATGGTAACTCTCCGAAGAAACCAAGACTGATGGGTGAGAGTGAGGCAGTTATCAAGTGAAAGTTTGACAACTTTCATCTTCTTTGTTTGGGGCTTATGACCTTGTGAAGTGTGCTCTCTTTTCTCTGAGCTCATATTTTTTATGACTATATGTTGAGGTTTCTGGTGTTGTTGCTTTAGTGTAGGAGTTATGAGTAAAATCTAAAGATATTTTATGTGTTTAAGTTTAGTTGAAAATGTTGTTCAAAGATAGAAAGAATGTATTTTGGTTAAAATATACTAGTATCTTTTTCACGTGTACCTGTGAAAATGGTTATGCTACTAATCAAGATATATAAAAAGGGGACAAAGGAAATGTCAACACACTTCCAAACAAGTTTATTAAGAATTTTATTGTTTCAATTTAGTGAATGCTCCCCAAAGCTTTTGCTTTCTCTCTCAAGATGAATTTTTTGACCTTGCCAATTGAAGTCTTGGGTAAATCTTCAAAAAGAACTGTCTTAGGTGCCATGTAATGAGGCAAATGATCTCTACAAAACTTGATTATTTCTTGTGCACTAATTTCGTCAAATCCTTCCTTTAGTTTTATGAATGCAAATGGTGTTTGTCCCCATTGATCATCTGGTCGTGCGACCACAGATGCTTCAACAACTCCTGGATGACTATATAAAACTCTTTCCACTTAGAGTGTGCTTATATTTTCACCTCCAGAAATTATAATGTCTTACAATCGATCCTTAATTTCTATGTACCCATCTGGATGTTTCACCTTAAGATCATCACTATGAAACCATCCACCTCTAAAAGCTTCTTCAGTTGATTTAACATCTTTCAAATATCCACTCATCACAGTATTTCCTCTGCACACAATCTCACCATGCTCTCTCCATCAGCTGGCACCTTTTCCTTTGTCTCGGGGTCTCTAACGTCAACTTTTTCAATACAAAGATGTTGCACCCCTTGTCTTGATTTAAGCACAGCTCGTTCATCGAGGGGCAAAGAATCCCACTCAGGCTTCCATAAGGAATATGTAGCTACACCATAAGCCTCTGTTATTCCATATCCATGAGTTACTCTAAAGCCAAGCTCCTCCATTTTGGAAAGGACATGTGGAGGTGGTGATGATCCACCAGTAAGTATTTCAACCTTATGTGTAAGTGGCTTCCTATCATTTAGCGGAGAATTTGCTATCATATTTAAGACAGTTGGTACTGCACCCATATGTGTAACCTTATTGAGAGAAATACTTTAAAATATAATTTTTGCGGAGACATGTCTAAGGCAAACATTTGTGCCACCAAGTGCAGCCATTCCCCAAATCACGCACCATCCATTGCAGTGAAACATTGGAACTGTCCAAAGGTATGTAGGCATCGGACCCATTCCACAAACAAGAAATATATCAATCGTATTGAGATATGCGCCTCTATGATTGTAAACAACTCCTTTGGATGATGACGTTGTGCTGGAAGTATGGTTAACACTTATAGGGTCCATTTCAGTTTTTGGCCACCTTATTGTAAAATTGTTACTCCCGCTTGCTAAAAGATTTTCATATTCTTGATGTAAGATGTCTCAAGTATAGGATGAGAGGAATTCTCAGATTGTGGAATTAGCACAAGAATTGGTGGTTTCATTGTTTTGTCTTTTGAAAGAAGACTGAGTGCCCCTTGAGCAATTTGGAGCAATTGATGATCAACAAATATGATCTTCGCTTCTGAATGTCTTAGCAAACCAGCTATCATTGATGAATCATGGCGTGTATTTAATGTACAAAGAACCGCTCCTGCCATTGGTACTGCAAAATGTAGCTCCTGTGTTGCTGGTATATTAGGAGCCAGAGTTGCAACCTGCAAAAGTTGTTCAATTTATACATGAAAAGTTGAATTAAAACATTTGACACATTTGAAGAGGAACACTAAATATTAAGTCTTACCACATCTCTCCTAGAAATGCCAAGGTGAACTAAAGCAGAAGCAAGTTTCAGACACCTATAATGTGTCTCTTCCCAAGTATACTTCACACAAGACCCAGACACAACCGAAGTTCTATGGCCGAAAACATTTGCTGCTCATTCCAAGAAACTTATTGGTGTCGACGGAACAAAATTTGGTGGACTTGTAACGACACCCTCCAGTAATCTTTGGGATTCATCCATCGTTTCAATGCCCCCAGCAAGTTTGCACAACTGCTGGACCCTGTGCGTGTGTGCGGGTAATTGGACTGATCAGTTAAAGAACCTCAGTAACATATTCGAGCTTTTGAAGAATTTATTCATGGTGCAGCAGCCTAATTAACTATGCAAATATTTTTTGCATCAGATAGTTAATAAGAAAAGATAAGTAATCAAAGTCATTCAATTAATTGTTAGGTGAAGATTGAAAATCGCCTTCGAGACTGGTCCACCCTAAATTAAAGGTGGTACCAGGAAGCAATGCATAGTCAACAAATCTATAACTATCTAGCAAAATTTTCCCTCTTGGAGAAGCTCGAACACAACATAAATTGCTACTTTTATTGCTATCACATACCCTGTACTCTTAATGTGCACCATTCAGTCTGCTTTGCGGGGATAGTATGGCGTTTAAATCTCCCCAGATCAGCCATGGTTTTGCCCACTGTTACATCAAGGCATCTAACTGTGACCATAACCTTCGTATCTATTCAGATCATATAGGATTTTGCTAGAAAAGGTAGAAAAACTGCCCTCTTTTGCTAAAGAGAAAGGCCCTCTCTCTGTCTTTTGTGGTTTTCTTGTATACCTATTGAGATGGTAATTTACTAATCAAGAAAGGAAAAAAGGGAACATTACAAGAAAAACGTTGTTATTGAAATGTTTGAAACAACGAACAATTTCCATAGAAAATCCAGATTTTAAAGTGAACAATTCAGTACTCCATGAAAAATAAACAATTTAATGCTTCATACATAGCTTTTGATATAGAATATGCAATGTTGAAATAGGAAACAATGAAGAACCAAATTTAATTATATGATAACAACTTCTTTTCGCTAGAAAAAAGACTGCCCAAAGCTTTTGCTTTCTCCCTCAGTATGAATTTTTGTACCTTGCCAGTTGATGTTTTTGGTAAATCTTCAAAAAGGACCGTTCGAGGTGCCATGTAACGAGGCAAATGATCTCTACAGAAGTTGATTATCTCTTGCTCAGTAATTTCATCAAATCCTTCCTTTAGTGTTATGAATGCACAAGGTGTTTGTCCCCATCGATCATCTGGTCGTGCAACCACGGCTGCTCCAACTGCTGGATGACTACATAAAACTCTTTCCACTTCGAGTGTGCTTATATTTTCACCTCCAGAAATTATAATGTCTTTCAACCGATCCTTTATTTCTATGTACCCATCTGGATGTTTCACAGCAAGATCACCACTATGAAACCATCCGCCTTTAAAAGCTTCTTCGGTTGCTTTAGCATCTTTCAAATATCCACTCATCACAGTATTCCCTCTGCACACAATCTCACCAATGCTCTTCCCATCAGCTGGCACCTTTTCCATGGTCTCGGGGTCTCTAACGTCAACTTTTTCTATACAAAGATGTTGCACCCCTTGTCTTGATTTAAGAGCAGCTCGTTCCTCAAGGGGCAAAGAATCCCACTCAGGCTTCCACAAGCAAGATGTAGTAGCACTGTAAGTCTCTGTTAGTCCATATCCGTGAGTTACACCAAAGCCAAGCTCCTCTATTTTGGAAAGGATCTGTGGAGGCGGTGGTGATCCGCCTGTAAATATTTCGACCTTGTGCAGAAGTGGCTTCCTGTCATTTGGTGGACAATTTGCCATCATATTCAAGACAGTTGGTGCTGCACTCATATGATTGACCTTGTAGAGAGAAATACTTTCAAATATATCTTTTGCGGAGACATTCCTTAGGCAAACATTTGTTCCACCAAGTGCAGCCATTCCCCAAACCATGCACCATCCATTGCAGTGAAACATTGGAACTGTCCAAAGGTACGTAGGCATCGAGCCCATGCCATGACAGAGGAAAGTAGCAATTGTATTGAGATATGCACCTCTGTGATTGTACACGACCCCTTTGGGGGAGGACATTGTGCCGGAAGTATAATTGATACTGATCGGATCAAATTCACTTTTTGGCCATCTCATTGTAAAATTACTACTCCCACTTGACAAAAGATTTTCGTATGTGTGAATGTCATATGTCAAAGAGGAATTCTCATATTCAGGTATTAGCAGAAGAATTGGTGTTTTAATTTTGTCTTATGAAAGAAGAGAGAGTGCTTGTTGAGCAACTTGGAGAAATTGTTGATCAACAAACATTATCTTCGCTTCTGAATGTTTCAGTAAATGAGCTACTATTGATGAATCAAGACGAGTACTTAATGTACAAAGAACTGCTTCTGCCATTGGTACTGCGAAATGCAGCTCCTGCATTGCTGGTACATTCGGAGCCAAAGCTGCAACCTGCAAAAATTGTTCAAATCTATATTACAATCACGAAAATAAATCTTGAATTTGAACAAAATGTTAGAAAAATTGAAATCTTACCACATCTCCCCTTGAAATTCCTAGCTGAACCAAAGCAGAAGCAAGTTTGAGACACCTAGAGTGTGTCTCTTCCCATGTATACTTCACACTAGACCCAAACACAACCGAAGTTTTATGGCGATAAACATCTGCTGCTCTCTCCAAGAAACTTATTGGTGTCAATGGAACATAATTAGCGGAACTAGTAACAACACCCTCCAGTAATCTTCGGGACTCATCTGTTTCGATGTCACCAGCGAATTGAGACAAGTGGCGGACTCCATGATGGGTTCGGTTGAGGCCATTAAAGAACCTGAGAGTCACTTTGGAGGTTTTGAAGAATTTATTCATGGTAGAATATAATGCAGAAGATAAGAGACAGAGAAGCCTTAAAAATAAACTGAATCTTTAATGAGGTGATCGTGAGGAAATGTTTACATAGTGGAGCAGCATAACATCACCAGAGGATAAGCAATCACAATTAATTATTGGATTGGTATTTAAAAAATTGAACACGCTATAAATATTGGGAAGAAAATACTTATACTCAATGTGAAGAAGATTACAGTTGGACCAGTGAAATATATTTTATTACAATGGGTTGGTTTGAATCTTCTTAAAGAGGCCGACATATCCATTTGTTAGTTAACCAACACAATGAAATGAGCTAACATTAATTATTGGGTTGGTACATTTAATTTATAAAACTAACCACAAAAGCAAGAAAACACTTGTATTCTTGTGAAGATGGAGAAATTTATAAATAAATTATCATGTTCATCATAAAATCATCACAATCTTATGACGGACTTGTTTGTCAAAAAAAACAATTCATCATTAATTTGGATTTTGCCTTAAGTATTGGAGAATGAATTTCTTTGATATGGGGGCAAATTAGTGGCCCGATTTAGCAGAGTTTTGACGTGTGAGTTCCCCAAACTATGGATAAAATCGATTTTGGAAGAAATTTTCAGATTTGACTCTGGGGTTTGGAGTTGACTTTTTGAAACACATTTTTTAACCAATTTTTGTATGACAATATATTTGATCAGATTAGGAATGTTCGAAGGCTATAAGGAAAGATAAAGATGTAAAATCCTTTTGCCCAGAAAATTTGGCCAGAATGGTATTTTACCTATGTTATTTTACCTTTTTAAATATTTTTACCCTTTTAACTTTAATATATTTTAACTAAAAAATGGAAAATGATCAGTTTATTTTAAAATAAAAAAGAATATTAAAATTTTTTAAAATTTCTGACCAAATTCTAATCAAATTTTCTGGTCATTTAGCATTAACCATTTAATTTTTAGAACTCTATTTAAGACAAGTTGAGACTGTTGACTCTTTAGTGTTATGTTGGTAATTGCTTATGTGACACTGACAGGTTAGAAACTTTGGAAGTCTCATATAAATGAAATAACGACCATTTATGTAAGTACAAATGCAATGATATTGATATAAATAAATATCAGAGATATTGAATGTTTGGTTGATTTATGATATTCATTACGTCTTTAATTACTTGTCCATTTTTGAATTAGTACACATATTAAGAAAATAATAATTGACATATTGAGTTTACCATTTTATCCCTATTAATTATAAAGTGGACAAATTAAAAACTTAAGATTTTCAAGAAGTTCTACCTTTTTCAAAGTAATTAATTGAGGGTATAATAGGTATAAAAAAAAAATTGTCCTTTCTTGATTTGTCAAAATGGACAAGTAATCAGGAACAACTAAAACAGGAAATATGAACAAGTAATTAGGGACAGAGGAAGTATCAATGAATGTTGGAAGCATGATAAATGATCTAGTTAGCTATCGCCTCATGATTTGATTTGCTTAGTGGGCATTATCAATGTGTGATTAGAGGATATTCTATATTCGTTTAATTTCTCATGTATCTTGAAGCATTCTATCATATTTTATATGATACGAATTCACATGTATTCCATTTGATGGCCTATGAGCGAAATTCGGATGTATTGAGATATCATATCATCATATATATTATAAAATGTCCTTCTATTAAACACTATATAATATTCAAGGACAAAAACATAAACACATTATAATAAAGGAAAGAGGTTCTGCTATGGAATTTTGAGAAGACGTTTATTTATGTCATTTGATAAAGTTTGGCTCATCTATGTCATTTTTGTTTGAGAAAAAGTTCATTAATGTCATTATTTGTTTGCTAAAATGGCATAGATGAGCCAAATTTTAACAGATGACATAAATGAGCATTTTCCTAAAGTTCAATGACTAGGGATGGCAATGGGGCGGGGCGGGTTAAAGTGAGTTTTTTTTAAAATTAACGTGGGGCGGGGCAGGTTGCGGGCATATGTGATTTTATGTGGGTTCAAACTTAATTTTAACTTTTTACATGTTATAGATTGATACAACATTATTTATTAAGATAATTTCATTAAAGCTACTAAAATATTCAAGATAATAAATGGAAATGGTTCAATAAAAAATAATACAATTTCTTGCATGTTTTCCAATTGACCTTTAAAAATAAAATTTTAAGTCACTATCCTATTAAATTAATACAACTTAATGAAAAAATGAATTTATTTTTATGAATTTTATTTTTAGTATCAAACATAGTTAGAAAAAGAAAATATTAAAAAAAATTATGTGGGGCGGGTTCATGCGGGGGCAGGTCTATGCGGGCAGGGTGGGGCGGGTTGAAAATGAAAAGAGTTGCTATGCGGGGTGGGGCGGGGTGGATTAAAAATTTTGCGGGTTAAGCTCAACCTGCACCGCCCCCGCCCTACACCGCCCCATTGTCATCCCTATCAATGACATATTTGATTTTTTCCTTTAAAAATGATTAATTAATGAGATGGTCGAATCATAATTGACCATGTGTAAAAAAAAAAAGTTTTGCAAAAGCGGAACTATTTTCGGTTAACAAATAATGGTAGAGACTTTTTTTCAGATGGAGATGGCATAGATAAGTCAAACTTTAAACAAATGACATAAATGAGTCATTTCTCAAAATTCAATGCCATATTTAAGCATTTTCCCTATAATAAATACTAACAAATATATATATATATATATATATTACCAAAAAAGAAATTAGATATATATTTGCCCTTTTATGCACTCAAGGGTGTGGCTAGTGGTCAATGAATTCATTGAGAACTCTGAGGTCCTAGATTCAAAACTCAGTGGAAAAAAAATACTAGATGATTCTTCCCATCTATCCTAACCTTAGTCGACAGAATAACCTGATACATGTTGCTAGTGAAAGGTAGTAGATATCATATGTAATTAGGCAAGATACGCAAAAGCTGACCCGAACACCACAATCATTCATATTACTTTACTACTATTATAGAAAAGGCTAGCTTCACAATGTGGGCTTCATGTCTTTTAATACAAATGTGAGGGTATTTTGGTCTTTTTAATGCTTCATTATATATTACGTGTCTTCTACGGAGATATATTCAATTGACACATCATTAGCTTCATCCTTCAACTTTCTCCCTTCATCGCTATCTACTCCGATCACTGAAAATCTCCTTTTGTTTTTCCCCATTAATCTCAGGTAACACTACTAAAAAACTGATAAAAAACGACAGAAGGAAAAGCAACAGACGGAGTCGCTCTGAAAAGCGACGTCAATTGCCACACCGTCCGTCGCTTTTGAATAAAAATAATTTTTTAAAAAAATATTTTACAAAAAGCGACGGACATCATCTCTTAGTCCGTCGCTTTATTTCGCAAATTTTTGCGCCAGATAGATATATATTTAATAAGTAATTATTAAAAATAGTTAGAGACGCTGTCCGTCGCTTTTTATTAAAAATAATTATATATAAATTAAAAAATAACCACGCCGTCCGTTACTTTTTATTAATTTTAACTGATTAATTATTTTTTAAAGAAGTGACGGACAGCATTCTTAGTCCGTTGTTTTTTGGTCAAAATATTGGTCAAATCATTAACAAAAGCGACAGACAGTGTCTCTTAGTCTGTCGCTTTTTGGTCAAAATGTTGGTCAAATATTTTTTAAAAAGCGACGGACAAAGAGACGTTGTCCGTCGCTTTTTTTTAAAATATCTGAAAGCACAAACGCGAAATTCCCCATTTTTCCATCTCTCTTCCTTCTCTCGTCTCTTCCTCTCTCTACAAGCCAACGCCGACGCTGCCCGTCGCTACTTCCCACTGCGCCGCCGCCCCACACCGACGCTGCCAGACCCGACCCAACTGTCTCTCCGTTGTCTCCTTTTCCTTTAATTCAAGGTTAGGGTTTCATGAAATTATTTTTAATTTCTTTCAATTTGAGTATTGAATTTGTTAATTAGTGTATTGAATTAGTTTTTTATTGATTGTTAGTTTGATTGAGTGTGTGTTAGTAAGTGAATGATTTAGGGTTTTTGATTTTGTTAATTAGTATTGAATAATTTATTTTTTATTGATTGTTAGTTAGTTAGTGAATGATTTAGGATTTTTTATTTTAGTTAGGATTGGTTGATTGTTATAAGTTAGGATAAATTGAAATTTGATGAATTGAAGTTAGTTAGAACTTGAACTTGAAATTTGAATAAAACTAATTAATTCTTTAGTTAGAATTTTATGTATAACTAATTTTAGAAATTGGATATGAACTAGAATTTAATTAGACTTGAAGTTGTTGAACTTAATTAGAACTTGAATATAACTAATTATTCTTGGCTTAAAATTTTATATATAACTAATTTTAGAGATTATATGAACTTGAATTTAGAATTGAACTTGAACTTAGAATTTGATGAATATAACTAATTTTTGGATTGGAAGTTTTTATATAACTAAGTTTAGAAATTAGATATGAACTTGAATTTAGTTATTGAACTTGAACTTGAATATAATAACTAGCTAATTTTGGATTTGAAGTTTTTGTATAACTAATTTTAGAACTTTGATATGAACTTGAATTTAGAACTTGAACATTGAACTTAGAACTTAGAACTTAATAACTAATTCTTGATGATCTCAATTAATTAGAACTTAATAATTGAACTTTGAAGTACTTATTAAAATATTATTGACCTTAGTATATTTGAACTTAATTATAACTTTCAACTTAATTTATAATAAGTTGAACTTAATTAGAAATATAATTAATTATTTGAAATCTTAAACTTAATTAAAATTTATGAATTAATTAAGCTTGAACTTTGTAGATTTTGAAATGTAGTATTTATGAACTAATTAATTAGGTATATAAGTAATAATAAATAGAATGATTAAGTAATTATTATAAATATATATTAACAATTAATTAATGTAGTAAAATTATTATTAAATTTAAGTTATAATATAATTGAATATTTATATTTTTGTAGATGAATCATCGTTTGTGGATGTATAATATGCATTATGAAACTGGTGATAGTTTGAAACCTGAGTTTATTGACGGTGTTAGAGATTTTATTGAACATACAATGACACTTGACATTTTCAAGAATAATGGATTGGTTAGGTATCCTTGTAGTGCATGTAAGTTGTAACATCTCGCAATTTGAAATAACTGGGATGAAGCAGATAATTGGAAATAGTCATTTTTGGAAAGAATGAAAATTTGGAAATTTTGTTAAGTTAGAATAAGTTGAGCTTTGGCCAACTTCAAACGGCCATAACTTCTAGCTCAGAATGAGTTAGAGGTACTTCCAGATATGGTAGGAAAGATCTTGGAATGATCTTTCCAACACCGCTGAGTTTACGCAATTTCGAGTTCGTATGAGTGAGTTATGCCCTTTGGAAGTTGGGTTGTTGGAATAAGAAAAGTCCAATCCGGATTTTGAAAGGGTAGTTTGGTCTTTTCCTTGCCCAATTATTTTATCTCCTTTTTGGTAATTAAATTAGAGTCTAATCAGAATTAGATCAATTTACGCTTTTACCAAAATATGCTAGGGCTTGGGGAAAACAGAAAAGAAGAGGAGAAAGGAGAAGAGAAGCAAGATTCGTCAAGTTTAGCTTGTGGAGATCGTCGGGGGTGATCCTTACAAGGTATATGAGATCACATAGCGTTGGGTTAGTTCACCCACCCGCCCAAATTGATTCAATTTCAGCAAAGTATATTGATTTGAAAGTACATCCCTTGAATTCTTGATGAAGTTCGTTTGAATCCTTGTGGGTTGTGTTGTTGGAGTTTTCTTGAGATTGATTCACATTTATAGTTGTGTTTTCGAGTAGAATCTGATTTTATTTAGGGTATAACTGATTCTAGGTGTTTGGGAGAAAAACCAATGGAGTTTAGAGGGTTTAGAGTTGGAAAACAAAGAAGGAATTTTCGTCGGGCAAATCTGGGCAGTGCCTCCGCGTCGCGGACCTGCTCCCCAGATTTGGGAAAAATTGTTTCGCGTCACGGAGCAGTCACGGACCGTTCTGCCTCAAAATTCATTTTCGAACCAAAAATTTAAATACTTCTCCGCGTCGCGGACCTACACTCAAACAATGATTTCTTGATATTTTCTCATGTTTAGCTATCTAAAATCATTCCTAAACATCATGAGATCTTTCCTATCACAGATCACAATCCTTGAATCCATAATTCAATTCAAGGAAAGTCAAAAGTCAAGTTAGAAGTTAAGATCAAAGTCAAGAGAAATTCTTAGAGTTTTCCAAAAGTCTTTTCCAAATGTTTTAACTTTCTTTTAAGACTTAAAGTTCAAGTTGAGTAAAGAGTAAAGAGTAAAGTTTGAAGTTCATTTCTTCAAAGGTATATGGGGACTATATATTCCCAAAGGGTATAAAATACTTTCACAGTTAAACAAGAATGGAAACCTCGATTTCCAAAGAGCCTTCGCGCTAGTTTTTAGAAAAGAGTAATCGCTTCTAAATGAAACAAGAGAGGAAACTTTGATTTCCAAGATAGCCTTTGAGCTAAGTTTTTGAGCACTGATCTCAAATCAAAGAAAGAAGTAAGTTTTAAACATAAGAGCTAATATTATATTTTTGGGAGTAGTATTAAGCATCGATATGGGGGAGAGTTCAGATAACTCATAGCCCTCATAAACCATGTAGCCATCATGGGTAGAAAAGGTTCATACTTTTTAGATGATTTCTTTAGTGCTTTTTAGCATAGACTAGTGGATCCACTTAGTAGTTCAGGTTCTATACCCTCGGCAAGGTATAGGACGTCCCTGGCAGCTTGAGGCAAAACATTGTATCATCACAATAGCTCTTACGTGATGGTTGTCGGTTAGAGAAACTCCCCCATAAGTAATTGTATTCTTATATACACAGTTTATTGTATTTTTACATACATTTCAGAGTTATATGTATCTTTGCATACACACAGAATTGACATCATGTTTTAAACAACTTTTCTTTATATTGCACTTGTTTTAAATTGATTTATATTGAAATGAGTTCAGTTATGTTGAGTTAAGTTGGGACAGGTAAGTTCTTCATATTCTTTTCAAGCCTATGTTGCATTTAGCATTCCAACTCGCATACTCGTACATTCAATGTACTGATGCCAGTTGGCCTGTATCTTAGTATGATGTAGACACATGTAACTAGGATTGACATCCAGTGCTTCGTTGATCCAGTGAGCACTCCAGAGTCAGTTGGTGAGCCTCCTTGCATTCCGGTGGACTCCTTTTATTGCTTTCAGTTACTTTGTTAGTTCATTAGGATGTCGTGGGGTTTGTCCCGACATCCATCTCAGTTGTTTTAGAGGCTTCATAGACAGTCAAATGTTAGTTCTTTAGTCTTTTCATTGTCATTATCTTATGTTAAGACTTGAGTTTGCCTTAATGGCCAAGTTGAATGTTCCATTATAACATTCCAGCTTATTACATAGACTTGTATTTGTTGAATTAAGTATTTCGCTGAGTAAGTAAGCCAGGACAAGGGTTCGTTTGGGGCTAGCAATGGTTCTCGAGTGCTAGCCACGTCCTGGGTGTAGGCTCGGGGCGTGACAAACTTGGTATCAGATCCCAGATTTTAAGAGACCTAGGGAGTCTATGAAGCCGTGTCTATAGAGTCCTAGTTATCGGTGTGAAGCGCACTACATCTATAATTAGGAGGCTGCAACACTTAGGAAAATTGTCTCACTTCTTTCACAATCATTTCGTGCGTTAGAGTTTGATCTCTAAAAAGTTTCCTTTTAATTTGTGCTTGCGCGTATTTTTAGATAATCATGCCTCCACGAAGAGCTGTCAGAGGTCGTCCTCCTAGACGTAATATTGAGGAACAAGAGTTATCAAATGCACCTGAAGTTCAACCTCAAGGGAAAGTTACCAATATTGAGTTCAGGAAAGCAATTAGGATGCTAAGTCAAGTTGTGACCAACCAAGTTGGGCAACAAAGAGGAGCTAGGCAGGAAGTGGCTGATATTTCTAGGATCCAAGAGCTCTTGAGGATGAATCCTCCAAGTTTCACGGGTTCGAGCACTATTGAGGATCCAGAGAATTTTATTGAGGAATTAAAGAAGGTATTTGAGGTCATGTATGTTGCCGACACTGAGCGAGTTGAACTAGTTGTATATCAACAAAAAAATGTTTCTAGGACTTGTTTTGATCAGTGGAAAGAGGGTAGAGCTGAGGATGCACCACCTGCGAGTTGGGCTTGTTTTAATGAGGCTTTCTTGGGGAGTTTCTTTCTCCGAGAACTGAAAGAGGCTAAGGTATAAGAGTTCCTCACACTTAAGCTAGATTCTTTGAGTGTTCATGAGTATGGGTTGAAGTTCACCCAACTGTCCTGTTATGCTTCGGAGATGGTTGCGGACATGAATAGTAGAATGAGCTTGTTTTTTGTTGGGCTGTCTCTTCTGTCGAGTAAGGAAGGTAGGGCTACAATACTGATAGGTGACATGGATATCTCTAGGTTAATGGTATATGTGCAGCAGGTTGAGAAAGAAAAGCTGAGGGATAGAGAGGAGTTTAAGAACAAGAGGGCTAAGACAGGGAATGAGTCCGGGCAGCAAAAGAGTAATACCAACCAGTCATCCTTCCAACAGAAATAGAAGAGACTTGCTCTATCATCTGCTAGTTCACCTGCACCTAACACCAAAGGTAAGTACAATAGTCAGAATTTCAGAGTTAAACTTGTTTATTCTCAGGGTAGCATGGTGTAAGGAGGTAGTAATCCTCCTGCCTGTGTGCTAAGTGTGGTAGAAACCACTTAGGTACGTGTCGTGAGGGCTCCACTGGTTGTTTCAGCTGTGGTCAGAATGGGCATTTCATGCGAGAATGTCCAAAGAACAAGCAGGGTAATGGTAATGGGGGCAATAGAGCCCAATCTTCTTCAGTTGCTCCACCAGACAGAGCTGCACCTAGAGGGGTTATTTCCGGTACTGGCTGAGGAACAAACCACTTGTATGCTATCAATAGTTGCCAAGAGCAAAAGGATTTGCCAGATGTTTTCATTGGTATGATCCAAGTCTTTGACTTTACTGTTTATGCTTTGCTAGACCCAGGAGCGAGTTTATCTTTTGTAAATTCATATATGGCTATGAATTTTTATGTTCTTCCTGAGCAACTCTTGAGCCTTCAGTATTTCTACACCTGATAGTGAGTCTATTATAGCAGAAAGAGCCTATCGTGATTGTCTCATTTCCGTCAATCACAAGAATACCATGGTTGATTTAATTGAGTTAGACATAGTAGATTTTGATGTCATTCTAGGTATGGACTGGTTTCATGCCTATTATGCATCAATAGATTGTAGAACTCGAGTAGTCAAGTTCCAGTTTCTAGTGAACCAGTTATAGAGTTGAAGAGCATTTCAGCAGTGCCTAAGGGTCGTTTTATTTCATACCTCAAGGCAAGAAATTAAAGTTAGTTTCTAAGGGGTATGTCTATCACTTGGTCCGAGTTAATGACTCTAGTGTTGAGATACCTCCCATTCAGTCAGTTCCTATAGTTACAGAATTTCCACAAGTCTTTCCAGATGATCTACCCGGAGTCCCTCCTAAGAAAGAGATACACTTTGGTATAGATGTTATTCCAGATACCCGTCCTATCTCTATTCCGCCATATAGGATGGAACCAGCAGAGTTAAAAGAGCAGTTGAAAGATCTTTTAGAGAAAGGGTTCATTCGACCAGGTGTCTCTCCTTGGGGGGCTTTGATCTTATTTGTGAGGAAGAAGGATGGTTCCTTTAGAATGTGAATAGATTATCACCAGTTGAACAAGGTTACCATCAAGAATAAGTATCCTCTTTCGAAAATTGATGATCTTTTCGATCAGCTTTAGGGTGCTTCTTATTTTTCGAAAATAGACCTCAGATCTGGCTACCATTAGTTGAAAGTAAAGGAATGTGATACTCTCAAGACAACATTCAGGACTCGTTATGGTCATTATGAGTTTTGGCCATATCGTTCGATTTAACTAATGCACCTGAAACGTTCATGGACCTTATGAATAGAGTATTCAAACCTTATTTAGATATGTTTGTTATCGTCTTTATTGATGACATACTAATCTATTCAAGGATGAAGAAGATCATGCTAGCCATCTCAAAATAGCTCTTCAGACTTTGAAAGATAATAATTTATATGCTAAGTTCTCTAAATGTGAGTTTTGGCTTGAGTCTGTAGCGTTCTTGGGCCACATAGTTTCCGGTGATGGAATTAGAGTTGATACCCAAAAGATTGAGGCAGTGTAGAATTGGCCTAGACCCATATCTCCAACTGATATTAGGAGTTTCTTGGGATTAGCTGGCTATTATAGAAGGTTCGTAAAGGGTTCTCATCTATTTCATCCCCTTTGACCAAGTTGACTCAGAAAACAGTGAAGTTTCAACGATCTAAAGCTTGTGAAAAAGGCTTTCAGGAATTGAAAAAGAGGTTGACTACTGCCCTAGTTTTGACCTTACCAAAAGGTACGCAAGGCTTTATTGTCTAATGTGATGCGTCTAGAGTTGGTTTGGGTTGCGTGTTAATGCAGAATGGCAAAGTCATAGCTTATGCCTCCAGACAATTGAAAGTTCATGAGAACAATTACCCAACCCATGACTTAGAGTTGGCTGCCGTAGAATTTGCTTTGAAGATATGGCATCATTATTTGTATGGTGTTCATGTTGATGTATTCACTAATCACAAGAGTCATCAGTATGTGTTCACTTAGAAAGAGCTTAATCTCAGACAAAGGAGGTGGTCAGAATTACTCAAGGATTATGACATGAGTATTCTTTATCACCCAGGTAAGGCTAATGTGGTTGTTGATGCTTTAAGCAGGTTTTCTATGGGTAGTACCGCCCATGTTGAGGAAGAAAAGAGAGAGTTAGCAAAAGATGTGCATAGACTTGCACGCTTAGGGGTCCGACTGATGGATTCCACAGAAGGAGGAGTAGTGGTGATGAATGGGGCTGAATCTTCATTAGTGTCAGAAGTGAAAGAAATGCAAGAACAGTATCCCATTTTTCTTGAATTGAAGGCAAATGTTCATAAGCAAAAAGTATTAGCTTTTGAACAAGGGGGAGATGGAGTATTGAGATATCAAGGTAGGTTGTGTGTACCAATGGTGGATGGACTCCAAGAGAGGATCATGGAGAAAGTTCATAGTTCCAGATATTCCATTCATTCGGGTTCCACAAAGATGTATCGTGACTTGAGAGAGGTATATTGGTGGAATAGTATGAAGAAGGGCATTGCAGAATTTGTTGCTAAGTGTCCAAATTGCCAACAAGTTAAGGTAGAGCACCAAAGGCTCGGTGGTTTGGCTCAGAATATAGAACTTTTGGAATGGAAATGGGAGATGATTAATATGGATTTCATCACAGGTTTACCAAGGTCTCGCAGGCAGCATGATTCTATTTGGGTGACTGTCGACAGAATGACAAAATCAGCCCACTTTTTGCCGATAAAGACTACTCATTCGACAGAAGATTATGCTAAGTTGTATCTTCAATAGGTGGTAAGACTTCATAGGGTTACGGTCTCCACTATTTCAAACAGAGGTGCGCAATTTACTGTATAGTTTTGGAAGTCATTTGAAAAAGGCTTGGGTTCAAAGGTGAACTTAAGTACTGCCTTTCATCCTCAGACAGATGGGCAAGCAGAGTGCACTATTAATACCTTAGAATATATGTTGAAGGCTTGTGTGATTTATTTCAAAGAGAATTGGGATGATCACCTACCTCTCATTGAGTTTACTTACAACAATAGTTACCACTCGAGCATCCAAATGGCTCATTATGAAGCTTTTTATAGGAGAAGATGCAGATCTCCTATTGGATGATTTGAAGTTGGTGAAGCAAGGTTGATAGGACCAAATTTGGTTCATCAAGCTAGGGAGAAGGTGAAAGTGATTCAAGAGAGGTTGAAAACGGCACAGAGTCGTCAGAAATCCTACACTAATGTTAGGAGAAGGGAGTTAGAGTTTGAAGTAGATTATTGGGTATATCTTAAAGTTTCACCATGAAGGGTATTATGAGGTTTGGTAAGAAGGGGAAACTTAGTCCCGGTATATTGGACCTTATCGAATATCCAAAAGGGTTGGCAATGTAGCTTATGAGTTGGAGCTACCACAAGAGTTAGCCACGGTTCATCTGGTGTTTCACATCTCTATGTTGAAGAAGTGCATGGGCGATCCTTCATTGATCATACCAACTGAAGATATTGGGATCAAGGATAGTTTATCTTATGAAGAGATTCTGGTTCAAATTCTAGATCGCCAAGTTCGCAAGTTGAGAACAAAAGAGGTAGCATCAGTCAAAGTCCTTTGGAGGAACCAATTTGTTGAAGAAGCTACTTGGGAAGCTGAGGAGGATATGAAGAAGATATATCCACATCTCTTTGAATCCAGAGAAGTTCTGAATTAAGGTACTAATCCTTTCTTAGTATTTATTTATAAGTTGGCATGTTGTTTTGCATTTGCTTGTGGGTGCTTGAGCTGAATGTTGCATGTTACACCCTTAGCCTAGTAAGAGTAATCTCATTCGAGGATAAATGTTCCCACGGGGGAGATATTGTAACATCTCGTAATTTGAAATAACTAGGAAGAAGCTAATTATTGGAAATAGTCATTTTTGGAAAGAATGAAAATCTGGAAATTTTGTTAACTAAGTTAGAATAAGTTGAGTTTTGGCCAACTTCAAATAGCCATAACTTCTAGCCCCGGATGATTTAGAGGAACTTCCAGATATGGTAGGAAATCACTTGGAATGATCTTTCCAACGCCGCTAAGTTTGCACAATTTCGAGTTCGTATGAGTGAGTTATGCCCTTTGGAAGTTAGATTGTTGGAATAAGGAAAGTCCAATCCGGATTTTCAAAGGGTAGTTTGGTCTTTTCCTTGCCCAATTATTTTATTTCATTTTTGGTAATTAAGTTAAGGTCTAATCAAAATTAGATCAGCTTACGCTTTTATCAAAATACACTAAGGCTTGGAGAAAAGAGAAAAGAAGAGAAGCAACATTCATCAAAATCGTCGAGTTTAGCTTGTGGAGTTCGTCGGGGGTGATCCCTACAAGGTATGTGAGATCACATAGCATTGGGTTAGCTCACCCACGCGCCCAACTTGATTCAATTTCAGCAAAGTATATTGATTTGAAAGTAAATACCTTGAATTCTTGATGAAGTTCATTTGAATCCTTGTGGGTTATGTTCTTGGAGTTTTCTTGAGATTGATTCACGTTTATAGCTGTGTTTTTGAGTAAAATCTGATGTTATTTGAGGGTATAAATGATTCTAAGTGTTTGGGGGGGAAACCAATGGAGTTTAGAGGGTTTAGAGCTGGAAGTCGTTTTCGAACCAAAAATTTAAATACTTCTCTGCATCGCGGACCCACCCTCAAACAGTGATTTCTTGATCTTTTCTCATATTTAGCTATCTAAAATCATTCCTAAACATCATAAGATCTTTTCTATCACAAATCACAATCCTTGAATCCATAATTCAATTCAAGAAAAGTTAAGAGTTAACTTAGAAGTTAAGATCAAAGTCAAGAGAAGTTCTTAGAGTTTTCCAATAGTCTTTTCCAAATATTTTAACTTTGTTTTAAGACTTAAAGTTCAAATTGAATAAAGAGTAAAAGTAAAGTTTGAAGTTCATTTCTTCAAAGGTATATGGGGACTATGTATTCCCAAAGGGTTTAAAATGTTTTCACATTTAAACAAGAATGGAAACCTAGATTTCCAAAGAGCCTTCGGGCTAGTTTTCAGAAAAGAGTAATCGCTTTCTAAATGAAGCAAGAGAGGAAACTTTGATTTCCAAGATACCCTTTGAGCTAAGTTTTTGAGCACTAATCTCAAATCATGGAAAGAATTATGATTTAAATATAAGACCTAATATTATATTTTTGGGAGTAGTATTAAGCACCGATATGGGGGAGAGTTCAGACAACTCACAGCCCCCATAAACCATGCAGTCATCATGGGTAGAAAAGGGTCATACTTTTTAGATGATTCCTTTAGTGTTTTTTAGCATAGACTAGTGGATCCACTTAGTAGTTCAGGTTCTATACCCCCGGTAAGGTATAGGACAGCCCTGGCAACGTGAGGCAAAATGTTGTATCATTACAATAGCTCTTACGTGATGGTTGTCGGTTAGAGAAACTCCCCCAGAAGTAATTGTATTCTTATATACACAGTTTATTGTATTTTTACATACATTTTAGAGTTATATGTATCTGTGCATACACAGAGAGTTGACATCATGTTTTAAACAACTTTTCTTTATATTACACTTATTTTAAATTGATTTATATTGAAATGAGTTTGGTTATGTTGAGTTGAGTTGAGCCAGGTAAGTTTTTCAAATTCTTTTCAAGCCTATGTTGTGTTTAGCATTCCAACTCGCATAATCATACATTCAATGTACTGATGCTAGTTGGCCTGTATCTTATTATGATACAGACACATGTAACTAGGATCGGCATCCAGCGCATCGTTGATCCAGTAAGCACTTCAAAGTCAGTTGGTGAGCCTCCTTGCAATCCGGAAGGACTCCTTTTATTGCTTTTAGTTACTTTGTTAGTTTATTAGGATGTCGTGGGGTTTATCCCAACATCCATCTTAGTTGTTTTAGAGGATTCATAGACAGTCAGATGTTAGTTCTTTAATCTTTTCATTATGATTATCTTATGTTAAGACTTGAGTTTGCCTTAATGGCTAAGTTGAATGTTGCATTATAACATTACAGTTTATTACATAGACTTGTCTTTGTTGAATTAAGTCTTTCGCTGAGTACGTAAGCTAAGTCAAGGGTTCGTTTGGGGCCAGCAGTGGTTCTCGAGTGTCAGCCACGTCCGGGGTGTAAGCTCGGGGCGTGACATAAGTGCTTAAATTTTTTTACCCCAAATACAGTCATGGTTCATTTGTACCATAATGGATTTAAGCCTAGATATTTTGTATGGGTTGATAATGGAGAAAGAGATGGATTAAATGGTATGTTTTATAATTCGATGCCTATGGATGAATATAATATGCTTGCACCACATGGCCAAATTAGGGTTGAACATGATGATAGGGTTGAACATGATAGGGTTCATAAAATGATCAATGATGTTTTCGGGGTTCAAGGTGGGATAGAACCCGAACAATATTTTGATGAAGCTCTTAATGAACAAGCAAGACGCTTCTATGATCAATTAGAAGAGTCTAGTCGTTCATTATGTGAAGGGAGTCCGCATTATGCCTTTTCAGTTGCGGTTAGATTAATGAATATTAAATCAGATTGGAATGTTCCTAATGCGGCTATGGACTCAATGGTTGATCGTTTGGGTGAACTAGTTAATCTGAAGTTTAACATACCTAAGAACTTCTATCAGGCAAAGCATTTGGTTTCCAAGTTAGGATTGACGTATGATAGAATCCATTATTGTGTTAATGGTTGCATGTTATTTTACAGGACTGATAGTGAATTAGAAAATTGTAAGTTTTGTGGACATGCTCGTTATAAGAGGACTCTGGCTGGAAAGATGGTCCCAGTTAAGGCGATGCATTATTTACCTCTTATTCCTAGGTTAAAGAGGTTGTATGCATCAATGAGGTCAGCCCCACATATGAGATGACATCGTGAATATAGAAGGTTACCGGGTGTCTTGTCTTATCCATCTAATGGTGAAGCATAGAATCATTTTGATAATGTATATCCTGATTTTGCTAGTAAACCAAGAAATGTTAGATTGGGGTTATGTCAACATAATATAATTAAAGTTAAGCACACCAGGAAATACATAAGTTATGATCCTTTTATTATTGCACAAAATGCTAAACAAGTGTATTACGCTCCATATCCATTGTGTAGAGACAAAGCTGATTGGTAGGTTATTATAAAAAGTAAGCATGTGGGAAGAATTGAAATTGACAATGTCTTAGATGTGGCGTATCAAAATGATGTTGCAATTGTTCAACAACAAGTGGATGTTGAATTGGAAACCACACTACAACATCCTCAACACATATTAGAAGAAGTATTTGATGATGAGATAATGAATGTTGAGGAAGAAATATCCGAGAATGAGGAAAATGAATCATTTGATGAAGAAGAATGGGATGATAAAGAAAATGAAACAACTGAGGAGGAAGAATGGGAGAATGACGGAGTTGAAACAAGCGAGGAGGAATAGTGTAGAATGTATATATAATATATGTAAGTTAGTGTATTTTTCTAATTTTATTTAATTTATAATTTATATATATTATACATGTAAATTTGCATACAGATGTCATCAGGCGGTGACGGTGATAGACATCGCGAGCATCTTGGAGTTAGCAAGACTAATAAGGCTAAAAAGAAGAAGTCAGCTAGGAGACCCATAGATCCTGAGGATATTCCAGGATCTATTTTTTCTGCGCCAATGCACATCAGTCATGATACTCATTTATTTGTCGTTCCATTTGGTACGGCAAATCCTTGGCAATATTAGCAATATTATCCTAATTATCGTCGATCAGTCGGTGCTTCCTCTACTTCACAGGCATTGCCTCCACGGCGCTACGAGGACCTACCTTTACAGGCTATTCGTCGACCACGACCCTTATCGGCAGGTAGGATATCGGATTGTACTCCATCTCCCACATGTAATCTCCTTAGTTATCTGCCATGAGAATTAGAGATTCTAGTAGAGAGCAATTGGATGTTATGGCCGGTACGCCTCATTTGACTCAGCGTTTTGTGCATCCTAGTGTATCACCTTCATTTACAGCTGCACCTAGTGCTACACCAGATGTTGCGATGCCTGCTCTAGCTCCTGGCCAGAAGGACAGACTTGGTAGAGTCATGATTGAGCAGGATGGATCATCGTAAGTTTGTTTTGTTATCTATTTTTTAGTTTATTTTATTTATTTCTTATACTTTAATATAGTATTCATGAACTAACATATTTGTTATGTGTTTTGCAGGTGTCATCCTGCAAAGGATGTTGTCCGGGCTTTAAAAGATTGTGTTAGAAGACTTTACACACAGGCTTATCACTCTTGGAGCGAGATTCCAAACAGTATACACAAGGCGATGTTTAATGAATTTAAGGTATATATTTTTTAGTTAAGTTTAATAATTTTAGTATACTTTACTTTTTTTTACTATCAATCTAATTAACGCTATTCAATTTTTTTCCAAACTATGTGTACTTGGGAGTTGAGGTACAATTTGGTCATTGCGACCACATTTGAGAGGAGGGCATCCACGAGACTGTCTAGCTGGCTAAAGAAAGTTCAGGTATCTGATCAACGTCCGGGTTGGATGTTGCCTCATGTTTTTGATGATTTCCGTGCATATTGGAACACAGAAAAGTTTAAGGCAATTTTCGAACAAGCCAAAAAGGCTATAGGCAATCTTAAGGGTGGCTCGTTGCACACCAGAGGTGCAAAGACAATTGGAACAATTACAAAAGAGATGGTAAGTTCTAATTCAAACTTTTAAATAAATAATTAGTTGATTCATATATATATATATATATATATATATATCGTTACAAATTTCAGTTTTTACTTATAGGAAAAAGAATTGGGGCGCACTCCCATTGAACCTGAGGTTTTCAAGAAGACTCATGTGAAGAAGAAAGAAAATGAGTCTGATCCAGATGTGTGGGTAGAGGAAAGGGTCGAACGAGCTTTTGTAAGTTATTTAATATGAATAATATATATTAATAGTGAATATATTTATGATATGTATATATGTTGATGTCAATTTTTATATTTAATATGCAGAATGAGTTTCATCAATACGTCGCTGAGAATCTGGATAGTTCGGTCGAAATGACACCTGAATTGTCCACCCAAATTTGGACAGAGAAAGTGGTAGGGGGACACACAAGGGTAGAGTCTATGGTCGGGGCTCTTGAAACGATGTAAGAAGACTCCAGTTTGGCTTAGAAGGTATTGGATCGTCATGTCAAACTGAGGCACTTGACGGTGTTCAGATTGCTGCTATGTTGGCTCAAATAGCACAGCTTACATTGGCACTGGCAGAGTGGAGCCTAGAAGAGTAACTGAACAACAAAGCATGAGTGAGACTGTTCAGCAAATCAAATAACAAGTGATGAACCTCGCTCGTTGACCTACTACTTCGACTCCCGAGGACACCGACGACAACAGTGAAGAGGAGGAGGATGATTTTGTAGATGACACTCCCTAGTTTAGGTCTCTTTTGAAACACTTTATAAGTTTTTGTATTGTGATTTCTTTAGTTTTGAGGATTGATTTAAGTTTGATGTTGTATATGTTGTGTGTTTACATTATATTATTTGTTGGGCTGCTTGTATATGAATTGAATTGAATGGTTTATATTTGCAGGTGGGCAGCAGAAACTGCATGTTTCTGCTGTGAAAAAATTGCAAAAAAAAGTGACGGACAGGATGGTTTTGTTCGTCGCTTTTTTGCATTATTTTTTTCAAATAAATCCAGAAAAGCGACGGACAGTGTCCTTTAATCCAATGCTTTTCTGGGTATTTAAAAAATTAAATTTCAGAAAAGCGACGGATAATGTCCTTTAGTTCATCACTTTTCTGGGATATTTAAAATATAAATTTCCAAAAAAGTGACGGACAGTGTCCTTTAGTCCGTCACTTTTCTGGAATTTTTAAAATATTAATTTCCAGAAAAGCGACGGACTGTGTAGCTTATTGGAAATAAAAAATAAATGAAAATATAAAAGAAGCAACGCACTCCGTCGCATTTGTTAAAAAAAATTCCTAAAAAAAATCAAAAAGTGATGGAGCGTCGAGCCAAAAAGCGACGAACATGACTGCGTCGCTTTTCCGTCAATTTTGATAAAAAAAGCGTCGCAATCCGTCGTTTTTGGCAGTTTTTTTAGTAGTGTAAGGCTCCTTCAAATTGTTTTTTTATTTTTTCTAATATTTTTATTTTCCCCAAAACTTTGATGGCTGTTTTTTCTTTCTTATAGCTGTAATCGTTATTCTCTACTTGTTCTCTCTTCTCATTATTCCTTTTAGTTGAAACCCTAACTCATATTGACAGGGTTATTTTTGCTGTTAGTTTGCTCTGCATCTCTATTTTCTTGGCTGAATTTGAAATCAAGTTACTAGCTTTTTATCTTCTGTTGATGGACTTTGATCTCAGTGTTTTCATAGTATTTTTTTTAATCATTATTTGGATTTGTTGTTGATGTTCAAGTTAGCTTTTGCTTAGGAGACCATAATAAATTGTAGCTTCGTTTTTTGTTTTGTTGTTTCATCTTTTCATTCACCCATCTTTCATTTCAAAGCTTTTTTTGCCACACGCAGTAATTACTTTGGTCTTCTTCAAAGCTTTTCTGCCACATGCTATAATTACTTTGGTCTTTTATATGTTCATATGAGTTTTTGGTGTAATTAAATGGAAGAAAATTTTATTAAAGATTTGATTCCAAGTTAATCAACTTTGTGGGGTTGTCAATTTCTGTCTTCCGTTGTTGAAGTTTTAGCTTAGAGTTTATTTGCCTCATTGCACTGATGTTTGAAGCTATATTCCCTTTCAGAATTTCAGCTACATGTTTGTCCATCGAACCGTGCATTAGCTTTATCTACCTTTATTGAGTTATGTAGAGAATGACTTGATTAATTGAAGTGCTCATGCGAATTTTTTTTACTCTGTGCACTGAATAAGGAACAAACTGTTTCTCCTATCTTAGAGATGCTCTCGAGTCTTGACTGTGTTGAAGGCTAAAATCATGGAGAAAAATATTATTTCTATTCATGCCCTATTGGTGGTCGACCCTCTTGAAGCTTCTGATGTGAGGCCAAAATACACATTTTTAATTATTATTTGTCTCATATTTATTATTTATATATGTTCTTTTTTAGTCTGAATTTTATGAATTGTGCTTAATAATATATTTTATTTGTAGGATTAAATTGATGTGAAGATGAAGAAATTTGGAACTAAAACGAATGAAATATGAAAGATTGAAGAAGGAAATCAAGCAGGTAGCTTAATAAATTAACTTTAATATAATAATATGTCCTTCATGGACTAGGCTCCCCTCCAATACAATGAGTATCCAGTTTGTCCAGTGGGTCTTTAATCTATTGACATATGTCATTTAATAATCTAAAGGTCAATAATTAGTTAATCAAATTAACCTCTTAAATCATGGTTAAATCATGGTTCAGCAAAAGTATTTTTATAATTTATTTCTTTCCCATATTGACAACATGTATATAGAAGAGAATCTTGCTCAATCACTGCTCCATTTTCTTTATCCGACGATAAAAATTAAAATAATCTGAAATTTCATTGTGTAAATCTACAAATTTAATTAATTTCCACCCCTAAATCCAACCTCTTTCAAATTAAATGTTCCATTTTTTTCATATTATTTAGTAACTCTCCCCAAATTTCTTCATATATCCAACTTCTTCTTCTTTTTTGTGTTTAAAATATAAAAAGTAAACAAACAAAATGGTTAAAGGAGTTCAACATTTGCTAAATATATCTAAAGATTATTTTAATCATGTATAAACGGTGTAATTTTCTTCCCCTGTTCATAATGATAACATTCCTGTTTTTTAGTTAAGCTAGAAAAAAAATTGTGTAGTAAATATGTTCATAATTATCATGTTCCCTGTTTTTTTTTTTCAAATAGCAAAAATGAAAAAACGGAACAACATTATTATTGAGCAACAAATTTGTACTGCAATTGTTGATATTAGGCAATATACATAGAAGCTTTCTCTCTTGATGAACAAATATCATCCCTAGTAAGAAAATCTTTTTCCCAACAAAAGAAAAATCCTGCACCAAAATTTTCTGATCTGTGTAATTAGCAGAAAATTTTCAGCTGCATTCTCAGATTAATTTGCTATCTTGAGAATTGATAGTAAGCCAAAAAGTTTTGGTAAACTTAACCATGGTTTAAGAGGTTATTTTGATCCCATTATTTTTGACCTTTAGATCATTATGGGACAGATGTCAGTAGATGAAGCTCCACTGGACAAACTGGATACTTCTTCTACTGGAGGGGAGCTGAGTCCATATTTCATATATGTTACAAAGTGCAGCATGCAAGCCGCCAATTGAGCTGCCACGTGGCATCATGTGAAGGCACTTCTAATTGCAGGCAGCGGACCAAGCAGTGTTTCAATCGGAATTCAATTTCGTTTGGTTTTGGATTTCCAATTTGTTTTGGACTCAATTATTTTATTCAGGGTTTTCTACATTTATAAATAGTCCATAAGAATAATTATTAGAGGAAGGAGGATACAATGTAGAAATTAACTTTTGATTTAGGGTTTCATCTTTTCTTTCTCTTTTATTTATTTTACATCTTTTATTTGAATGATTCGTTATAATTAATTGCTCTATGTCTATGTGGAGTTAAACTTCTCGTTCTTGGATTATATTTTCTTACAATATGATTGTTTAGTAATTTTGATTCACAATTGTTTATCATACTAGTTGTTCTTATATTCTTGTGATTACTATTTTCATGTTTGATCACCATAGAGATAAATATATTGTCTACTCTTGAACTCGGGAGAGGAATAGAGGATAGAATGTGGAATATAAGGAGCATGATCTTTTCTTGCATGTCACTTGAATTGATTTATGTCTAGGATAGGGATATACCTAGGTACCTTGCTTGGCTCAAATATGGGAAGACAACGTAATGCTCCATAGTTGGTCCAGTCTATCCCTGATCAATGATGTAGTTAGGCTGTCAATTGTGGTAGACGATTAGAGGTCGGGAGACCATGACTATATTATCAACCCCGTGAATCAATAACTAGATAATCAAATAAGTTGATGAAATTGATGCTAAGCATGATTGTTAGTTAATCATAATCCTAGATCGATTCATTCATTGATTGTGTAAAAACCTATATTTTTTTAGTTAATTGTTTTTTAGTTATTTTATCTTTATTTTTAGTTTAGTTAATATATATTCATCTTTAAAATCCTCACCTTGAATAAATAATTAGAATTAGTATAATTTAGTAAATGGTTAATTGACAAGTCCTTTGGGTTCGATAATCCGGCTCTTTTAGGGCCACTATATTACTTGCGCTACCACATACACTTGTGTGTGCGATTTGGGCGCAACAGCTGCTAATACTACCTTCAATTTCATTTTAACTAATTCTGATCATTTGGGTTTTAAAAAAAATGAAAGTGTTGTGCCTTGAATTGCAGTGGAGTATCATGATTCTCAGTCAGCAGGCTTCAACCTCCAGCTTTTGTGGTTGAGTCGTAGTTTCAACTGTTTTGAAGGAGGAATATTGATCTTTATGGGAAGTGCCAAATGTTGAATGCAATTTATGTTTCAAATGAATTGCAATGCAACAATATTTATATTTAAGACGAGTGGCGGCAGAAAGCAACATGGTTTCTGTTATTAGAAAATGGACAAACAATGAACTTATGCATATTTGGTTATGAGAATAAATGGAATAGGACAAAAGATAATTCTTTATTACTCTCCATTAGAGAGCTTGTAAATATAATAGATTTTCAAGAAGTAGTTTTTCTTTAATATTTTGTCATCTAGGAATGATTATTCAACAACTAGCTTGTTCAGAAAAGTGTGTATGGAGTAACAGAGTTTTCTTAATTTGAATATATATTTTTTAAAATAAGTGAGATGGTAAGCTGCCAAAGGATTAAAACGACTCCCTTTACCTGGAGTACGTTAGGAACTTTCTTGTCGTTTGCTTGAATACACTGTCTGTTATTCATGTTGCGGATGTTCGTGGAATTCGCTGCAATTAGTTTAATTTTATTTTTTCAATAGTCTTTGTTTCTCTACGTACAGATAAATAGGATTAAATGTTACCATTTCTAGGCATTTTGGAGTCAATTGCGAGTTTACAAGCTTGATGAATGTAGAGCGCATCCACGTGTAGTTCGTCAACGTCTCTTGTGCTTACTGCCTTCTATGTTCTCAATCGTGAGTTTTCTACTATTCTTTCTCTGTTAACATTCACTTTGTCTACATTCCTGAGTTGTTACACTTATTGAGTATTCAATTTGAAAGAGAATCAGAAATGAGAGGAGAGCAAATTGAAGAGAAATTAGAGAAGAGTGATTCAAGTTCTGAGTTGGTGCAGTAATTTGGTGATGAAATTTCACATATGACTATTGACATTGGCTGTAATTTTTTATTTCTGAGAGTTCTCCTTCCCGTTTCTGAGTTTTTAATTTATTTTTTTCACCAGACATTGATTTTTTTATTTATTGAAGTCAATTTTTTTTACTTATTCTATGTGTTCTTGGTTTTGAAATTTGTCAAAGTTGCCATCTTTTTTGTTTGCTTTTTAGTTTGTTGGAACTATTTTTATTTAGCTTGATTTTGATGTAAATTGCACAGAAAAAACTAATGTATAGAAGTTAAATCAAATAACAACACTGCAAGCTAATTGATGAGTATTCATTACATACAAATTAGAACAAAATATTTACTCATTATATATGGTGACAAGTAAAACATTTTTTTACATCCATGACACTATAATTACATTAGAGACCCCATTAGATTATATATAGGAGAACCATTAAAGTATTAGGAAACAATGATGGGTCTTTCATGTGGTGTAGTCTCCTCCTTGGCAGCTTTTGTCAAGAAATGAAGTACTGAACAATTGTCAATGGCTCAATGCTCACAATCACAAATAAAGAAGCAAGACGATAAACGCCTGCCATAAATGGAAATTTTGAAGTTTTCAGGGTAGAAGAGATGAAGTGACCTAAGAATCTATGATTAACTTGTCGGGTAATTGTCAAATGAACCAAGAGCCTGTTTGGATTGGCTTTTGGCTTTTGATTTATTTTTATCATTTTAACTTATAAGCACTTTTTTAAATCATTCAAACACTCCAAAAGTGTTTAAAGGATATTTTGACTTAAAAACACTTAAAATAAGTCAATTCAAACGGACTCTAAGTCTAAGTACTCTCATAAACCTTGGCAGGTTCAATTTAGTAAAAAAAAAATAGACAGTAATTTAGGGAAACAACATAACAGAGCATACAACTTGTACTATTAGAATCTTTATCAGTGTTTTAACTCTTAGCTTAAAGCCTTAAGAAATCAACATAGAGAAGAACACATATAAAAGATATAATTATATTCCTTTGTGTAGCAAGCTCATTAGACTCTTATTGTAGGGTAATCAGATACAAAATTAATGAAAAATGGAGATGCAACAGAAATACGAAAGTAAAATAGAAACCTCACGTTATTAGTCACTTGATGTAATTCAATGTTCCTGAATTATCTTTTTATTTATCGGTGATTATTTCTTATACATATGACTTGAAGCTAACATGATTACTGGTTCCTTCTTTGTCAAATGCTTCCAAGATATCCTTAAACTCTTTAAACTCTGAATTTTGTAGTTATTCTAGCTTCTATTATTGCGAGAGATGGACTTGAGGCTCATTGCATTAGCATGGGAAGTGCCCGACATGTTTGAGCAAGTTGTTGACAGCTTCCTTAATGTGCTCTATCTGCACACACATCTAAATTGATTGGGTCAGTATATTTCAAATATCGGATGGTTATGACGAGAAAAAGGATCTATCAACTTCTTGATTGGGATGAAAATTTTATTAGGGACTGTTTCTTTCTTAATATGCTTTATGTGGTTGCAGAGATATTTTTCTTCTTGCGTTTTAACTATAACTTGGGGATGCACATTGAAGGAGCTTTAGGAGTTTACGAGGATATCACTAACATTGAAGATTTCTTTGAAGCTGTTGACTTGAGGTGAACAAACGGTCGTGAAAGGTGCCTAAGGCTGAAATGATGAGACAGGTTACATATAAAATAAAAATTAATCTATGACGTCGTAGTTTCTATGTTTTATTAATTGGTTTAGAATTGTATATATGTCTCATGATACCTGATAAAGAGATAAGAACACTAAGACTTAGCATCTGACCCTACTAAGTAAAAGTTATAACTTGGAATATTTTAGAACTGGTAAGAAGAAGACGCCAATTTAGTAGTAAGCAAATTCTCCGTGTCTGGTAAATGAGAAGCTTTAGCCAAATTGTCCTCTCTTTTATGTAAGACATCACTGTTCTTCCTGATTTTACAGGAACAAACTTACAAAAGAAAAGATATCTCATGTTTTTTTACATTTCTTGGTTTCCATGCATGGGGGAACTTTGCCATCATAATTCAATTTTGACTATGCCTATACAAGCTTCTGCTGGAGTTGCTATGTTTTATTTCCAAATTGAAATTCCAACAAAATCATGTGCAGGTACTTGGCAATGGTTACTATGGCCTTTTGGTTGCTGATCGTGATGGTTGCATGGCCACTGTGACCAATTTGAAGAACATTTGTGTCTCACATTTCTCTAGAGAAATTTTTTAAGTGCGGAAAGAGAATTACCACATGAACATATGTTGTTGAGATTTGTGTAATGCACAAAGCAGATGCTTTTGCTTTCTCACATATATGCAATATTATCAATCTCTTCATTGCAATGACATTGTACCACTTATAACTCACTAATGTGAAAATCAGATCTTTTATATATTACACCAATTTTTCTGAAATGATGATCCTTTGATGTTGGGCCCGTGCAAAGCACGGGGCATGCTCTCTATATATATATATATATATTATTTTCCCTTTACCAACTATTGAGACAAAGTCTTCTATCTCTATTAATATCATAACGTACAGCTATGAAACGTTTGTAGCATAAAGTGTCTATTTAATGCAGTTAAATGCTCAATATATTACACATTAATTAAAAAAATAAAGTTGAAGGTTATAAAAATGGTTGTTACTTGTTAGTGCTCTAACCTTTCATATTACAGAGGGATAAAGCTTTACTAGGAAACAAAGCATTTTCTGCATTCTTTACAATTAAAAACGTTCATTTATTTTGTTTTGGGGGTTTCTCTTTCACTTTGAAAAATGGTGACAAGAATAGCTTAGAACTTGAAAGAAGAAACTTAAATTGAACTCTTAAAGCCATCGCTACGCTAGAAGAAAAAAAGAAGAAATTTGAAATCACAAGTCCTCAAAGTTTCTGCTTCTTCAAGTTCATGTATTATTGTAATGGATATATTTGAATTTCAGATTTAAGATTTTAGATTTCGTTTATCTTGAGAGAATTTAATGTGACCATTCCATTCTAAGCGTATGTATATATACATATGTTATGTTAATTGATATAGAATACACGTGCAATGCATGTATCTAGATACAAGTAATTATGAATTAGTATATGTGCCTGCTTTGGAATACTTCCCGACATGATCAGGATTGAGCGCTAATCCTGATCATTATATCATCATCACATCTTCATTATACATGGCATTCCATACTAGTATTTGAAATGTTTAACACAATGAACAATGAACAATTAAGTGCTTCATACAGAGCTTTTGAAGTAGAATATGTTGTGTTGAAATAGTAAACAATGAAGAACCAAAGTAAATATACACACATTTAATTATAAGCTAACAACTTGCAGCACTTCTCTTTTCAGTGGAAAATAGACTGCCCAAAGCTTTTGCTTTCTCCCTCAATATGAATTTTTGTACCTTGCCAGTTGATGTTTTTGGTAAATCTTCAAAAAGGACAGTCCTTGGAGCCATGTAATGAGGCAACTGATCTCTACAAAACTTGATTATTTCTTGTGCACTAATTTCATCATATCCTTCATTTAGTTTTATGAATGCACATGGTGTTTGTCCCCATTGATCATCTGGTCTTGCGACCACGGCTGCTTCAACAACTGCTGGATGACTATATAAAACTCTCTCCACTTCTAGTGTGCTTATATTTTCACCTCCAGAAATTATAATGTCTTTCAATCGATCCTTAATTTCTATGTACCCATCTGGATGTTTCACTGCTAGATCACCACTACGAAACCATCCGCCTCTAAAAGCTTCTTCGGTTGCTTTAGCATCTTTGAAATATCCACTCATCACAGTATTTCCTCTGCACACAATCTCACCAATGCTCTTTCCATCAGCTGGCACCTTTTTCATTGTCTCGGTGTCTCTAACATCAACTTTTTCTATACAAAGAACTTGCACCCCTTGTCTTGATTTAAGCGCAGCTCGTTCCTCAAGGGGTAAAGAATCCCACTCAGGCTTCCAAAAGCAAGTCGTAGCAGCACTATAAGTTTCTGTTAGTCCATATCCATGGGATACTCCGAATCCGAGTTGCTCCATTTTGGAAAGAATTTGTGGAGGCGGTGGTGATCCGCCTGTCATTATTTCAACCTTATGGGGAAGTGGCTTCCTGTCATTTGGTGAAGAATTTGCCATCATACTCAAGACAATTGGTGCTGCACTCATATGTGTGACCTTGTTGAGAGAAATACTTTCAAATATATTTTTTGCGGAGACATTCCTAAGGCAAACATTTGTGCCACCAAGTGCAGCCATTCCCCAAATCATGCACCATCCATTGCAGTGAAACATTGGAACTGTCCAAAGGTACGTTGGCATCGGACCCATACCATGACAGAGGAAATTAGAAATAGAATTGAGATATGCACCTCTGTGATTGTACACAACCCCTTTTGGTGACGACACTGTGCCAGAAGTATAATTGATACTGATAGGATCAAATTCACTTTTTGGCCATCTTATTGTAAAATTGCTACTCCCACTTGATAAAAGATTTTCATATTCATGAATATCATTGGTCGGAGAGGAATTCTCAGATTCAGGGATTTGCACAAGAATTGGTGGTTTAATTTTTTCTTTTGAAAGAAGAGAAAGTGCTTGTTGAGCAACTTGGAGCAATTGTTGATCAACAAACATTATCTTCGCTTCTGAATGTTTCAGTAAATGAGCTACCATTGATGAATCAAGACGAGTATTTAATGTACAAAGAACTGCTTCTGCCATTGGTACTGCGAAATGCAGCTCCTGCATTGCTGGTACATTCGGAGCCAAAGCTGCAACCTGCAAAAATTGTTCAAATCTATATTACAATCACGAAAATAAATCTTGAATTTGAACAAAATGTTAGAAAAATTGAAATCTTACCACATCTCCCCTTGAAATTCCTAGCTGAACCAAAGCAGAAGCAAGTTTGAGACACCTAGAGTGTGTCTCTTCCCATGTATACTTCACACTAGACCCAAACACAACCGAAGTTTTATGGCGATAAACATCTGCTGCTCTCTCCAAGAAACTTATTGGTGTCAATGGAACATAATTAGCGGAACTAGTAACAACACCCTCCAGTAATCTTCTGGACTCTGTTTCGATGTCACCAGCGAATTGAGACAGCTGGCGGACTCCATGATGGGTTCGGTTGAGGCCATTAAAGAACCTGAGAGCCACTTTGGAGGTTTTAAAGAATTTATTCATGGTAGAATATAATGCAGAAGACAAGAGACAGAGAAGCCTTAAACAGCAGTATTTATATATAGATAGATGAAGTAATGAGGTGATCGTGAGGAAATGTTTGTTTAGTGGGGCAGCATAACATCACCACAGGAATAATTAATTATTTAAAAGTTGATCACGCTATAAATATTGTGAAGAAAATACTTATACTCGATCTTGTGATGAAGATGGCAGATATTTAATTTATAATTAAGCCTCTGAGCCAACCTGGCTCCCCTAAAAATCAGCTACTACCGGGCTGGGTTGTGAGTAGAAAAAAAAAAGGTGCCCGGCCTATCCCCTATCCATTAAGATATTTATCCAAGTTTGGCCAGCTGAGCGGGGCTAATTAATTTAGGGAAAAACTGTCTTACTAGACATACATTCATACCATATATACTAATTTATCTATATTTTCAAATAATTATGTATTTTGCCACTAATTAAGAATTTTCTATCATATATTGAGAAACATACACCTAGATACATTTATTTTTGCTACTATATTGTTAGATTGAGAAGGATTTTGATGATTGACAAATAAGGAAACAAATGAAAGGAGCAGGTTGCGTCTACGTGTTCCTTTCAAACCGAATCCAATTGGGATAAGGAGAACGTCAACCACGCGAACTAGAAGTTATAAAGTGGTGGAAGGATTGCTTTTTTCGACAAGAAACTAGCTAGTGCAAAAAGTTTCCTTTCATAAAGAATTCCTAGGAAGAGGAAACGCGTATAATGCATAAAATCAATTTGCAAGAATTTCCAAATTCCACACGGATAAGGAATTACTAAAAAATGTGTTGAAGCAGAGTTGAAGTAGGAAAACATGTTGAAGCAGAGTTGAAATAGGAAAAGGATTCTTGATCTACTTAGTCTATAAATAGAGCAAGGATCTTCCAACGAAACTTGCGCACTTAAACAGAGAATTACAAGTAGGATACAATCAACTAGAGGGAGTTCATATTTGAGTGATTTCCGATTACGAAGTGCAGCCAATGCAAGGAAACAAGAATTGGAGAACCTTTGAGTTTTTATCGAGTTGTATCTTTAATTCTTTCTAGATCCAGTGAAGTATAAACTGGAGTAGGAATAGAGTCTTCAAGTTGGGGCGACTTAAAGACTTGGGAACATAAACCTTGGAGGTTTTGTGTTGGAGTTTAGGAATTAGAGTTAGTTCCTAGGATTGCAAGAGTTGTAATTTGAATTCATAACTTGAAGTGGGGTCGACGATCTAGTTGGTTGTTGACGTCTAGGAATTAGAGTTTATAATTCCTTAGGTTACATAGGTTTGAAATCTTTTGTTGAGGCTCAGAGTCTAATGAAGTGGAGTTAAATCCTACAGAGGTGTAGGTCGTGGTTTTTTACCCTTTATGGGTTGGGGTTTTCCGCGATAAAATATTGTGTCATTACTTTATTTTCTTTACATAACGTAACTGATGTAATCTGCAAAGGAACATATAGAATATGCAAATTCCTTAGGCAAATCTAGGAGTCAGTATTCCAACATATATAAATTAAAATAGAGAGAGGCGAGTGAGATGGGGGAGGGAGGCGAGCAGAGATAGGCATGTGTGTCAAATTTATCATTTTTATAAGCATTTTTTTAATCTACTCAACACTAAAAAAAAAAAATACTTAAAAGTTAATTTAGCTTAAAATCACTTAAAATAAGTCAATCCAAACAGACTTTATTATTAGCAAACAACACAGATCAATGTAGCAAATATACATGGAAACCTTATAGTTCTTGTATTTAACATTGTCAACCAAGAAGAAAAGGAGGGAAACAGAACCCAAGCTACAACAAACGAAAATATGCAGAGGAAGACGCACTATTATGCGGGGGTATGTCGCTATAAATGTAAAAAAAAAATTCCATCACCACCCATTATCATTCAAGAACGTTTTGGAAAGTGCAGAGGCGTCTTTTGCCGGAAAAAGACTTTTGTGTAGGTATTTTTACCCAATCTTGATAAAGGCGTATAAGAAACATTAACATTCATTCATGATAATTTCTTGACAAATAACCGCACCCAGAAGAAATCAATATTTCGCAAACAATACAAACTAATGCTTCGTACATAGTGTTTGAAACATAATACATTTGCTTTTTAAAGAAGGTTTGAGTTGACTTATTTTAAGTACTTTTGGAGTGTTGAGCATTTTTATGCCAACAACTTATTACACTTTCCTTTCAGTGTTGAAACGACTGCCCAAAACTTTTGCTTTCTTTCTCAAGATGAATTTTTGTACCTTGCCAGTTGAAGTTCTTGGTAAATCTTCAAAAACGACTGCTCGAGGCGCCATGTAATGTGGCAAATGATCCCTACAATATTTGATTATTTCATCTGAAGTTATTTCTTCATATCCTTCTTTCAGCTCCACGAATGCACAAGGTGTTTGTCCCCAATGATCAGCTGGTCGTGCGACTACTGCTGCCTCAACAACTGCTGGGTGACTATGTAAAACTCCTTCCACTTCGAGTGTGCTTATGTTTTCACCTCCAGAAATTATAATATCTTTCAGCCGATCCTTAATTTCTATATACCCATCTGGATGTTTCACTGCAACATCACCAGTATGAAACCATCCGCCTTTAAAAGCTTCTTCAGTTGCTTTAACATCTTTCAAATATCCACTCATCACAGTATTTCCTCTGCACATAATCTCACCAATGCTCTTTCCATCAGCTGGCACATTTTCCATGGTATCGGGGTCTATAACATCAACTTTTTCAATACAAAGACTTTGCACCCCTTGTCTTGATTTAAGTGCGGCTCGTTCTTCAAGGGGCAAAGAATCCCACTCAGGCTTCCACAAGCAAGATGTAGCAGCACTGTAAGTCTCTGTTAGTCCATATCCGTGATTCACCCCAAAGCCAAGCTCCTCTATTTTGGAAAGGATCTGTGGAGGTGGTGGTGATCCGCCTGTCATTATATCGACCTTATGGGGAAGTGGCTTCCTATCATTTGGTGAAGAATTTGCCATCATACTCAAGACAATTGGTGCTGCACTCGTGTGTGACCTTGTTGAGAGAAATACTTCCAAATATATCTTTCGCGGAGACATGTCTAAGGCAAACATTTGTGCCACCAAGTGCAGCCATTCCCCAAATCATGCACCATCCATTGCAGTGAAACATTGGAACTGTCCAAAGGTACGTTGGCATCGGACCCATGCCATGACACAGAAAAGTAGCAATAGTACTAAGATATGAACCTCTGTGATTGTACACAACTCCTTTGGGTGATGACGTTGTGCCAGAAGTATAATTAACACTAATAGGGTCCATTTCAGTTTTTGGCCACCTTATTGTAAAATTGCTACTCCCACTAGTCAACAGATTTTCATATTCGTGAATGTTAGATACATCAAGTACGGGAGGAGATGAATTGTTAGATTCGGGGATTAATATAAGAATTGGTGGTTTAATTGTTTTGTCTTTTGAAAGAAGGTTAAGTGCTTGTTGAGCAATTTGGAGCAATTGTTGATCAACAAATATTATGTTGGTTTCAGAATGTTTGAGCAAATTAGCTACCATTGATGATTCAAGACGAGTATTTAACGTACATAGAACAGCTCCAGCCAATGGTACTGCAAAATGCAACTCCTGCATTGCTGGTACATTCGGAGCCAGAGTTGCAACCTGCAATAATTGTTCAAATTTATATTACGCTACTATCAAGAAAATAAATCAATTTGTTGGAGTTGAGAAAAGAAAAATCTTAAAGCAGAGGCAAGTTTTAGACACCTAGAGTGCGTCTCTTCCCAAGTATACTTCACACAAGACCCAAACACAACTGAAGTTCTATCGCGAAAAATATCTGCTGCTCTCTCCAAAAAACTTATAGGCGTCAATGGAACATAATTTGCTGGACTTGTAACAAGACCCTCCAATAATCTTCGGGACTCGTCCGTTGATTCAATACTCCCAGCAAGTTGGCACATTTGCCGGACCCTCTGAGTGGGTGCGGGTAATTGGACTGATTGGTTAAACAACTTTAGTGCAATATTAGAGGTTTTGAAGAATTTATTCATGGTGCAGCAGCCTAAAAACTATGCAAATTTATTTTTGTGTAGTAACGTATAGATTTGAATTTATATATATATATATATATGTATACAGTATGTATATTCTTCAATTTAGTGTTGCATTAATTGAAGAATGAATTTCGTCTGCTACCTGGAAGCATAGCCAATAAAACTAAAGGCATTGTCAGTTTGTCACTAAGTAGGCGTTTGGCCATGCGATATCATATCACGATATGGAATCGTGAAATGGAATCAGCCTTTGGACATGCGATTTTACGTTTAATACAAAAATTGTTCCACTAGTTTATATTTTATTAAAACAACCTCACATTTATATCTACTAACCGTTTATTTCATATATAAATAAAATTTTTAATCACATCATTGCTTTATAAAATTTATTATTCTCACCGACATAAAATTTATTATTCTCACCAACATATAGTCACTTTAACTCACACCAACCGATTGTTGAGTAATAAATTTGTTCTCTTCATTTACTCCAACACCTAATTTATTACTTCTACCGTTTTGTATTTGTTACAACTCAAACTAACAACATTGGTTCGTCTTCTCTGTCACATGATCGAGAAATGCAAGTTCAACGTGAGGAAATTGTCTTTATAATTTATGTTCAAATTTTTCTTATTGAATTAAAGTTAGATGAAACAATTACTTAAGTGAAGAACAAATAGTTTTGTAATAATTTATTATGCGAATTTATAATTTTTCGTTTATATGTTAAGATTGAATAAACAATTGGGGCTATTTTAATAGTTTTACAACTTATGAGATTCTTATGTTTATGAGAAAATATACAACACAAAAATTTCATATCGCATGTCCAAACAAAACTTCAATTTCATCTCATAATTCCATATTATGATATCATATCATGATTCCATATCATGATACCATACCGAATGGCCAAACGGGCCCAAATATGTTATTTTAAGGCAATTACTAGTGACAATTACATTTTAGCATTTTTTATAAATGTCGTTAAAACTTATAGCAACATTGGATCTAATGGAAATTAACTAAGACCGATAAATGTTTTAGCATTCGTTATTAACGTACATATTTATAGTGGTTAAAAGTTATTTTTGTTGTAGTGATAAGTATCTGATCATCAAGATTTACTTAATTTTCTAAAAACATTAGTAAATCCTAGTAATTGATCCATTAAAATCCTCTCCAACTCGGATTCAGAACATCGTTTAATACTCCCTCTATTCCATATTAACTGAATTTGTGGGGGCCAAACACACTTATTAAGAAAAATATTCAACGACATAATTTAAATCATATTTTCTATCAAATGTAACTTTTTAAATAGTACAGCTTATCTCCTAAAAAATATCAAACTTCATTAAAAGAAAGGGCTAAGATGAAAAAAAATTCAAACATCCATCTTAAACTTTGCACAATTCAATTATTTTAAATAATGGGAAAAAAACCCCGAAAATTCAATTAATACAGAGGGAGTATTTTGCTTGCACAAACGTTATAAGTTTCTCATGAAATTCCATTAAAGTAAGGTAAAATTCTAATTAATCAATTTTAAAAACCAGGTATTCCCATTATTAGCCGTTAGAAGCATGAAATATATTGAATAGCGTCTGCACATTGATTAATAGCTTTTTTGCCTAACTAATTCTGGCTGCCTAACAAATAAATTCTATCAAGCTTTTTTGACTTGACATGCTTATTAACAAAATAATAATTGGTATAGTGAGTTTATCATTTTATCCTTATTAATTGATATGGTCTCAAACATATTTTCTCATTACATTTTTTAAAGACATTAATTCAATGTTAATAAATTGATAGGAAAAACAAAATTGTCCTTCCTTTATTTGTCAAAAATAATAAGTAAAAAAAAAAACATCAAATTAGAAAATATTTGACAAGTAAATAAGGACGGAGGGAGTAGTAATTTTCTCAAATATTCTTAAGATTGTGACCAAGACAAATTTGTTTTGAATAAATAACTCTAAAATTTGCTTAATTTGATAAAATTCCATATGTTAGCGAGGTGCGTTTTAAAATTTCATTTGGTTGTGCTTAGTTTTAATTTTCTACAACTATACTATTAGAAAAATTCTAATACCTCGCAAAGCATGATTGAGTTCACTAATACTCCCTCCGTCCACTTTTATTTGTCATATTGCGCTTTCCGAAAGTCAATTACACTAATTTGATATTTTAAACAAAAAATTTAGATATTCAAAAATTATACGAAAAGTACTATAAATTGCAATTTTTTGCATATCAATATGATGAAAAAATACATCGTAAAATGTTAGTCAAATTTTTTATAGTTTGACTCTAAAAAAGAAACTATGACAATTAAAAGTGGACGGAAATAATAAATGTTAATAACCCACAAGTATATCAAAACTTTGGATTCGCAATCCTAGCTAATCAATGTGTTATATTTTGATGTTTTGATAATTTAACAAATTAAGGGATCTAATAGAGTGACATGATCCCCCGAGTGGCTATCGTTCAGGACAAGTGAATGGACAACAGTTATAAAGTTGTCACGCCTGACAACTTAGGTGTAGAGCTCTGCCAATGGGAGTTTACTAGGTTATTTTTGTTCATCATATATTGCATATTTTGACAAGAAATTGCCTAGTTTTTGCATGACAGAATTTTCAAAAAAGCAAAAGCCTCACTTTGAAGTAAGAATAAGCTATCACGAACAGCAAGGGACCTGATGGAGTGATTTGCAAAAAGTTTTGAGTTGTTCGTTGAAAGTTGTATTATGTGTTAGTACATTGTAAGATCTATTCCTAAACTATAAAGGAATATAGATCATTTCATTTGTAACCATGATGAAGTTGAGTCCATGGCTAAGAGTTAGTCGTGGTGTGTTTGATTGAAGTCTATGTTAACTAGAGGTAGTAAATAATATTGGGCAATAGATTTATTTGCTTAGCTTTGTCCAGTACTATAGGTTACAAGTAATAGGGTTAAGAGTTTAATCCTTTGAAGTCTGTAGTCACAAGTTACTTGGAGATAATGAAAAGTATTGAGAAATCATATGTAACAGGTCGCAATTTTCTCTTCTTTTTAACGTCTTTAAAATATCCACTCATCACAAGCAGTGGCGGATTCAAAATTTTAAGCTTAAGGGTACTCGCTAGTAATTTTAATATTATTTTTTTGTTAACCGTATAGTATGACGTACTGTATAAGTGCATGACTATTTAAATGTTGTAGTTAAAAACTCTCCATTTCTAAGTAAAAAAAAATGAATTGCTTTGAGGGATTTCTTAGCCAATCAAAATTTCTCAAAGAAAAAAAAAGAGAGAGAAAAGCGATTTTTTTAATTTTGCATCACAAAAATCACATACATATAAAGAAAATTTTAAACGAAACACAAAGTATATCATTAAATTATAACTGGAGGAGAAGGAAGCAAAAAAAATACTTAAAGCAGCTGGGGTTCAAACCCACACTCATCCCTTAAATAAAGACTTAAAGTCAGCTACTAGACCAAAGCGCCCATCATGCATTTTGTTCACTATGTGTTGATGCTTTAATATAACTATTTTATAAGAAAATTTTATATGAATTGAGAGAGCTTAAAGCTCAAACTCAAGGGCTTCTTGATAAAGGTTTCATCCGTCCTAGTGTTTTCGCGTGGGGTGCTCCTGTCTGGTTTGTTAAGAACAAGGAGGGTAGTACGAGGACCAGTGATTTTATCTTAAGCCATAAAGGAGTGGATTGATACCGGAATGACCAGTTTATGGATAAAGAAAGTTCCAATGAGTATACTTGGAGGAAGGCAATTGAAGTATTTTAGTAAGAAAGTGCATATAAATTGGGTTAGTCCTCTGAATCTGATGAGTATACCTGAGTTTGAGGTGTCATATCGATGAAAAGGTTGACTTCGTAGTAACAACTAGGGCTAACGGAGCATAATGATAATAAGAGTTCGTGGTGGACTGTGAGGGATGCAAATATATAATAAGATTGTTGGTTAAGCGAAATTTGTATAGTAATTACGAGAGAGTATATAAGGTTGTGGTTCTCTAATATTTGGTGAGTAACGTGGTTGTCTGGAAAGTTTTAAGAGATAGTGGGACACCACTCGAATAGAATTTAAAAGAGCTAGAGTCATGATGAAGAAAAAAATAGTGGGATGTAGTATAGCCTTTAGAGAGAGGTGAGAGCAAGAATCTTATTATATATTTGCATCTTACGTGAAAACCTTTTGGTGTTATTCCGCAAAATTCTTACGTGACCAACTATTTCCTTTTGTACACAGTGGTGAGTGTGTTTCACTAGCTATGATCACGTGTGCTTTTACCTTTGTGGGTGCATCCCTAGTGGTGGATCAGGGGTAGCAATCATGCGATGTTCTCTTGGTTGAGTGGGATGATTGGGAAGATTTGGTTATTTTAGAGGACATATTTGGTGTCGTCTTGGTTGTTAAGTATTTCAGTGGTTCTACAGGTACCACTTTCTTATGAGAATTCATAGAAGAGCTACCCTGCATAATCATGGTTGTCTTACAATTTTAATATTCATCTTGTCGTCGAAGTCATGTAACGATTATGTGTGGTTGAATGTGGGGATCATTGGATCTAATGCTACTGCTCTTAAGGGCAATCTACAATCACAATTGCTAAATCTAGCATTTCGATAGTGTTGTTAGAGGGTTTGTATGCTTGGACATATCCTTCAATGAGTATCTAATGACTAAAGACCAAATTTTTGTAACTTAAGCTCATGAAAATTTATGTTGTGGGATGGAAATATTGTTAAGAACTATGATTATTAGGTATTATGAGTATGTGTTGGTTGGTTCAGGTTCACTTCTAATCGTAAAAAGTATGATTTTGAATTTTATCATGCTTAAGTGCTAAAGGATTCGTTCGGATGATTGTGTCAAGGTCCTTGATAACATATTGCAGACGTGTGTACGATCAACTTTGATGGTTGTTGGGAATCGTTTTTGTTGTTAATTAAGTTTACATACAATAATATTTATCACGCGAGTATTGAGATGACTTTATTAAGGCATTATATGGGAGGATGTGTAGGTATTCAATTGGCTGGTTTGAGATTTGAGATGTGAAACCCTTAGGGGTAATGAGATTCGATAAGAAGGGCATGTGAGACAAATATTCCCAGCTATTTGATGATTCAGGTACTACTCCACCCTTACTTTAGCCCTTTTTTCCTAGTTTGTCACTCGGGAAGGAATGATGGGTAAATTGGTATCTATTGTAACGACCTGATTCCATCGTTATGAAAAAGCCAATGGGGAAAATTTTTGGGTGGGTCGAAAAATTTTTTGGTAGTAACTTGAGAATTCTTAGCCTAGTACAGATTTGGATGAAATCGGAGTCTGTGAGGTCTAGGGAGATCTGGTAATGAATGAGATATCTAATTATAAATTTGATCATATGAATAGATAGCTAAGACGTTAAGGAACCCATATGACTTTACGGAATCAAATTCGGGTGAGTAGAACTCCTAAAACTAATCTTAGCGTGAGCGGGTATTTTCTGAGTGTCATGGGATGAAGGTGTGTTGTGAAATGGGGGTTTGAAACTCTAATTCTGATGTTCTGTCTCCGTGCAAGCAGCTGTGGCGGGATTATCCCCGCCAGGGCGGGGCAGCTATGGCGGGATGGGGGCTGCCATAGCGGGCCAGTCGCGAATTAAGTCAGAAATAAACCCAAAAATTGTTATTTTCTGCAAGTTTTGTTCTTGAGAGCTAGGAGACGACCCAGGTGGGTTCTTGACGGTTTTTCACCATTCTTGAGGCTAAAGGTAAGGTTTTCACTCCCGAATCCATTTTTCGATCCGTAAAATGTAAATTTATGGGTAATTATTGTTGGGGAGGGGGGGTTGGAGCTGTTTGGATGGTGGAAAAAGCCCTAATTTGGGTATTTGGGTATTGGGATCTTAGGTTGGCCTAGAGTTGATAATGTTGATTATAATTCGGGTAATTAGGCCTCGTTTATTGATCCTTGCGTTAATTGTATGTTTTTAGACCACGAACAAGCGGGAAGAATCCGGAAAGGGAAGATTCAAGTGCCTTAGGGGATTCAAGCTTGGATTCGATGTAGGTGATGGTTGTGATTTCATGTTTGTGATATATATTCGTAATTGCTTCATTGTATTGCATGTATGTATACGAATGTTGCATTATTGATCACACCCTATGTAAACGAGTATGAACGAATAACTATATATCATGAATCACCTCTTAATTGTATGATTATGAGAATGTACATTGTGATTGTGATTGTGGTATGTTGAATGGATCAGGTGTTACATTCCAATACACTAACTTGGATCGGGTGCCATGTTCTGACGCATATATGGGATCGTGTGTCACGTCCGCACACTAACTTGGAATAAGTGTCACGTCCAGCACACTAACTTGGATCGGGTACCACGTACCGGTACACTAACAGTTTGGATATGGGTTTCATGAGAAGACAATTGAATTGGGCTCTATAAGAGGACCATTGAATTGTGTTGTGTATCTATTTGTGATGATTACGTTCATATCTAATGATGATTGATATTGGAAGACTGTATGTTGCAATGATAACCAATGTGTATTATTGAGAATGTGGAATGCTACATTGACCCTGAAAAGATGACTAATATTGTATATGTTTGGTATATGTCTGTTTTATAATGTTGTGGTTACTTGCATGTGTTTCACTTATTGGGATAGCCGCATGATTCTACCAGTACACTGTGGTTGTGTACTGATACTGCACTTGCTCTTTCTTTGTTGAGTACAGGGCATCTTCAGGCGGCTATTGACAGACTTCGTTTAGAAGACCAGTGATCAATTCGAATTCAAGGGTGAGCCAGTTCTTCCAGGCTGCCATGAGTTCTCTATGTTTTAGTCCACTCTTTTCGAACTCAGACTATTTGTTTAGGGTGCTTGTTTAGTTTCGGGGTGCGCTTCCTTTTCTTAGACTTTTTGCACTTTAGATGTTTTAGTACAATGACTTTCAGGTTCTAGGGGTTGTTCTTCCACATTAGTTTGGTTAGTTATTTGTTTAAACCTTTGAAGTTTATGGTAACTCCGTATTTCTTTTGGTCATTTAAACCTGTTTCTGTATCTCTAAATGCCTAGTTTTTGTTAAGTTGCTTAGTCGGGTTGTAGTAATGGTTCTTCCATCGGAGGGTTAGTGTGGGTGTCAACCACAACAGCCTGGGTTGTGACAAAGTTGGTATCAGATCCCTAGGTTTGTTGATCTCATTGTACCAAAATGAGTCTAATAGAGTCTTGTGGAATGGTACCAAAACGTCCGTACTTTTCTTCGAGAGGCTATAGGACTTTAGGAAAAACTCATTTTTTTCTACTCCTTCGTGCTATGACTTGAATCCAATTGGTATTTGAGTGATACAAATCGGTATCTTTCCTCATTCACTCTATGGTCCGAACTAGAGAACAAAAGTGGTAACACCATCACTAGAAAGAGAGGATGTGAATAGACTACCGACAGTTGAATAGGGTGGTCACCATTCGGAACAAGTATCCGCTGCCTCGGATAGATGATCTTTTGACCAGTTGCAGGGTGCATCAGTTTTCTCTAAGATTGATCTAAGGTCTTGCTATATCACTTAAAGACTAGGCCTGAGGATATACCAAAAACAGCATTTAGGATCCATTATGGGCACTATGAGTTTCTAGTTATGTTGTTTGGGTTGACAAATGCGCCTGCAGCTTTCGTGAGTTTGATGAAGGGTGTGTTCAAACCGTTTCTTGATTCGTTTGTTATAGTATTTATTGATGACATTTTGGTTTATTCGAAAAGGGAGGAAGTTATATGCTAGTTTACCATTTTACCCTTATTAATTGATATGATCTCAAACATATTTACTCATTACATTTTTCATAAACATTAATTCAATGTTAATAAATTGAGGGTATAATAGTAAAATTAAAAAATTTCTTCCTTGATTTGTCAAAAATAACAAGTAAAAAGGAACATCAAATTAGAAAATATTTGACAAATAAATAGGGACAGTGGGAGTAGTACTTTTCTCGAATATTCTTAAGATTGTGACCAAGACAAATTTGTTTTGAATAAATAACTCTAAAGTTTGCTTAATTTGATAAAATGTCATATGTTGGCGAGGTGCATTTTAAAATTTCATTTGGTTGTGTTTAGTTTTAATTTTCTACAACTATGCTATTAGAAAAATTCTAATCCTCGCAAAGCATGATTGAGCTCACTAGTACTCCCTTCGTCCACTTTTATTTGTCATGTTGTGCTTTTCAAAAGTCAATTTGACTAATTTTTAATGTTAAATTAGATTATATTAATTTGATATTTTAAACAAAAAATGCAGATATTCAAAAACTCACCAGTGGCGGAGCCACATGTGGTTAAGGGGTGTCGACCGACACCCCTTCGTCGGAAAATTACATTGTGTAGTTAGAATAAAAATATTTTTTTATGTATATATTACATATTGACACTCCTTGACTTCTACACGATTTTACTTCTTTATATTTTGACACCCCTTAAACAAAATTCTAGCTCCCACCACTGAAACTCACTACAAGAAATCTTACATTTTGTGGCGCCAAAAGTTGCTACAAAAGTCCACAAAGTCACCACTAATAGCATTTAAAGACGACATTAGGGTCGTGGCTAATACTTCCATAACTAAATGTTATTAGTGGCCACAATTAGTGTCGTCACAAGAAGTACATATTTAGTGGCGACTTGGTCGCGTCTAGAATTAGGCAAATAGCTTTGGGGAAATGACTCTTAGTGGCGACTTGGTCATCCATTTATTTATTTTTTAAAATTATCTAAATGAAGAATTTAAAAATGCATTTTTTATAAAATAAAATTATTGTGCGCAAATAGTTTCAATGTTTGGAATACTTATTTAATATTAATAATCAGAACTCTAACATCTATTTATTCAATAATAGGTAATAATAACTTTTAAAATATACTTTAATAAAGATAATACGAAAAATTTAATAAAAAATATATATTTTATAATAAATTCATATGTGATCATCTATTTTGAGGAATGTAAATGATTTTTTACCCTGTTAAAAATATATTTTTCGATGTGTGAAATTACTATAAATACTTATTTTAGTACTAGTAAGTAATAAAGGACCGAACATAGGTTGATTACTTATTTACATCTATTAAGAAAATTTTGAAATATATACAAAATTATATAATTAATATGAAATAAAGGATTTTGTGGCGACTTTAAGCTGCTACAATAGCTCCACCTTTAGTGGCGATAGTGTCGCTTCAGAAGACCTTTTGTAGCGACTTCTTATAGGTCGTCATAGATACTTTTCTCATTGATATTTTATTGGAAAAATTATTTCATATTTGTGACGACTTATGGATTGTCGCTACTAGAAATGTCATATGTAATGGCGACTCTTAAGATCGCCACTAAAACTATCACCTTCTGCAACTACCATTGTAAGTCGCCCCTAAAGCGCCTATGTTGTGGCACCTATATGTATCGCCACTAAAAGTCTTCGCAAAAAATCACATTTCTTGTAGTGACTATACGAAAAGTAATATAAATCGTAGTTTTTTGCAAATCAATAGATGAAAAAATACATCGTAAAATGTTAGTTAAAGTTTTATAGTTTAACTCTAAAAAAGGAAACTATGACAATTAAAAGTGGACGGAGGTAGTAGATGTTAATAACCCACAAGTATATCAACACTTTGGATTCGCAATCCTAGCTAATCAATGTGTTATATTTTGATGTTTTGATAATTTTACAAACTGAGGGATCTAGTAGAGGGACCTAATTCCACAAGTGGCTATCGTTCAGGACAAGTGAATGGACAACAGTTATAAAGATGTCACGCCAGTTGTGGTAGGTGGGCACGATATCTTAGGTGTAGAGCTCCATCATATATTGCATATTTTGACAAGAAATAACCTAGAAGCCTCTCTTTGAAGTAAGAATAAGCTATCATGAACAGCAAAGGACCTAATCGAGTGATTTGCAAAAAGTTTTGAGTTGTTCGTTGAAAGTTGTATTGTGTGTAGTACATTGTAAGATCTATTCCTAAACTATAAATGAATATAGATCATTTCATTTGTAACCATCATGAAGTTGAGTCCATGGCTTAGAGTAAGTTGTGGTGTGTTTGATTGAAGTCTATGTTAACTAGAGGTAGTTAATATACTTGGCAATAGATTTATTTGCTTAGCTTTGTCTTGTTCTATAGGTGTTACAAGTTATAGGGTTAACAGTTTAATCATTTATGATTACGGAGTCTGTAGTCACAAGTTATTTGAAGATAATGGAAAGTGTTGAGAAATTATGTATAACAGGTCGTGGTTTTCTCCTCTTTTTAACATCTTTCAAATATCCATTCATCACAAGTATATATTTCCTCTGCACACAATCTCAACATCATCACAAGTATATATTTCCTCTGCACACAATCTCAACATTAATGGTCTTTCCATCAGCTGGCACATTTTCCATTGTCTCTAATGTTTCAACAACTCAGCTACCATTGATGAATCAGGACGAGTATTTAACGTACAAAGAACCACTCCAGCCATTGGTATTGCAAAATGAAGCTCTTGCATTGATGGTACATTAGGAGCCAAAGTTTCGATCACTTGTTTTTTTCTATACCGTAAATAAATATAAGAGATACAAGAGCAAATGAAAACAATCATGCGTCATGTATTAGTCTGCTTGTATTGGCATGTTTGTATGTATCACACGGTATTCATTAATACAACATGTATTCATCGAATACAACATGTATGTATCATTTCTCCTCTTTGTTTCATTCTCTCTCGCCTCTTTCCTCTTAGTATGAATGATAAATATCCAAACTATAGTTTATAGATTTCTAATTAAGTCCTAAAGTTACTCAATTTATTAAATTCTCTTTTATTTTTATGACATTATATTTATAATATTAATGTTTTGTCAAACATGCATTTCATGATGTTAATATAAATTTTGTACTTTTAGTTTTTGTGATTAATTTAATTAAAATATAAAATCAATTATTTTTTATAATATTAGTTAAGAACATATGCTTATTAGTTAATATATTTTCAAATGACAATATATATCTTAAATATTCAATTTAATATCATTTATAAAGGCGCTTATTGGTCTAATATAAATTTTTAATTTTAGATAATTAATTTTAATTTTTAAAATTTAATCTAACCTTATGATTACACCTGTGCAACAAAATAGTACATTGTTAATTACATTGTAATTATATTGTGGTAACCAAACATGTCAATGTAATTACTAGATTGTGTAATTACTAGGCTGGTAATTACTACCATATATCTTGCGGTTTGCAGACAGACCCTAAGAGTTTTTAAATAGTTTACTTAAAGAAATATTTAATAACAAAATTTTGTGTTAATCCTAAAGTCCTAAATATTTTTTTTAAAAAAAATGTGTTAATTAGCTCAAAAGCTTGAGTTTAAAATTTGAATTGACACAAATGAGCTCTGTTTTGAGTGGGTAATATATCAAAATAACAGAAACATTGAGAAAAGTTTATATCTAAAATGTATGGCGTTTTGGAGAAGATTTAGGATAGTTTTGCATCAAATTTTCAAAACAATGGGACGAAGAAGATGAAGAACATGCACTTGAAAGAAAATAATTCAAGTTGTTGAAATCAATTGTGGTTTGTTGGGAATAAAATATAGATCAGATTTTATTAGTATTTGAAGTTTATTGAAGAAAACTACTTGGGTGCCCATGTATTAAGCTTATTCAAGCTTAAATTTACTTTGATTTGAAAGATTTTTGGTACGTAGATCTTGATTGTGGAGAGTGATGGGTGAAACTACTGTATACGATTTGTGGTGTATCAATTAATATAGTGATGACAATGTTTCAAGATAGTGAAGAAATTTGGTGTTGTCATAGATGCTCTACCAGTTTGCTATGAAGAAGAAGAAAACAAATTAAAAGTGAGATAAAAATAATAAAGAAAAAAACTCATATATTTATGAAAAAATATTTAAAATAAAATTTTAATATTTATTTTTAGTCTTCACTCTCTCAAAGAAAGTAAAATACACTCATTTTGTCAGGTAAGCATTTAGGGAGGTAATAATTTCAATTTCAAACAGTACGACGGTGATAGAACGTAACCCCCGTGAACTTGAAGTGTGTAATTGAAAATCCAAAAATAGATTAGGCGGCATGTGACTATATTTTTCATAAATTAAATCAGAAAATTGGACATAACTATCTAATAGATGAAACATTGAAAAAATAAATCGAAATTTGAATCGAAAGTATCTAATTTGAACATTTTACTATAAGTTAAGATTTTCAATTAAAATAGGACTTAGTTTAAATATTCAAATAAAATATTTTGACAATTTTTTTTTAAAAAAATGACTATATATTAAGCCATTTAAAGAAGGGCAAACTACATAAATCCCATTACTTTAGATCCTAATTACTAGGATTCATCATAGTTTGTAATATTACTTTCTATATTATATTTTGACCATGAGATACATGTATCGTTAAAGGCGAGATATGTGTATCCAGTAGTTTTAAAAGTCGAGATACACAAGTTATTAATTTGAATTAAAGGGGGTGTAACTTATTCCCTTTACTAAAGGAATAATTGATGACAAATTAACAACCCAAACTGATTTACAGGATCCTTGCATATCAACTCTAGCAAGTTTTCCTAAAATAGTGAAATCATAAACCAAAGTAATGCTATAATCCTAAACTTCATCTTCTTCATCAGTTCCTTCTTTGGTAGTAAATGTGAGATACATGTATCATTAACGGTGAGATATGTGTATCCAACAGCTTTATAAGCCGAGGTACACGAGTTATTAATTTGAATTAAAGATGAAATACGTGTTTCCAACAGTTTTAAAGCGTTTAATTGTGTATTTGTTCTGTTAATTAAAGCTTGACGTAATTCTTCTATTTTGATTGAATCATTCCTAAACTTAGATCTCTTTTCGGCTTGAATATTGGCGGATGAAGACCCTGCAATGACAAAATACATAACAAAATCGTTAATGAAAAAACAAACAAAAATAATGTGCGTGAATTGGTGTAGAATTGTTACTGAGATATACCTTTAACAAAAATCACCCAATTTTGTGAATGGTTATCCATTAAAATAGTTGAGAAACAACAAAAATAAACAATGTAAAACATAATTTGTAAGTTTATAAAATCGAACTTTAGAGCGATATGAACTCTATCTCATATACATAAATGAGATGTAAACCAAGATCATTATAATAATGAAACAATGATAATCTACCTCTTTGTATACTTCTGATTACCAAGATTTACTTTTGAATTTGGAATATGCAAACATGTATTGAAAGGATTAAGGAGGAGAGGGAGATGGTAGATGTGTATGAACATTGTGGGAGGTGAGGGTAAGAGAAGATTGTAGGGGTGGGGGTGAGAGATACAGACGGTAATGGGATTGAGAGAGAGAAACGACATAGATGAGAGAAAATAATTTGAATTGCTAATTTATCATTAATTAAGGAGTTTAAATTTTAAGATAATTATTCTATGTCATATTTAAGGAATTTGTGTATCTGATTAAATATTTTAAAATATATTGTATAAATATTAAAAGTAATATTATATGTAATTTTTAAAATTATAAATAAATTAAGTATATATGGTAGTAAAATATATCAAGTTATATAATTTTTTCCTTTATAGAATATGAACCATAAATTGTGAGGTTTTAATGGTATAGTGTAAATGATTTGTTTCCTATTATGACCTCTTTTAGTTTTCGTTTTTCCTTCTGGTAAAGTTTGCAACTACTCGTTTGTGCAGATAACATAACACTATCAATACTCCAACAGCTTCTAAAAAAATTATTGTACATGTGTGATATTGAATTAGTAAAGAATATACATGTTCAATAAAGTATTTATAAAATTAATTAAATCATAATTCTAATATATTAATGATAAATATGTAACGAGAATTGTTTAGAAAGAAAAAAAAAAGAGGTAAGAGAAATATCATAAATTACAGAAAAAATTATAACTTGTTTGGTCAAATTTCTTGAATTAGCTTATTTTGAAAAAATCTTTTGAAAAAATAATATCTTCAAAAGTGTTCTTTCCGTTCCATTTTAATTGATTATTATATTAAAAATAATTGATATTAGTTGTTTACCTTACTAAATTAAAAAATATCTTTTATTATTTCTCGGAACCAATTATTTTCTATCAAAAGTTTGACAAAACACATTAATTTCTTTAAAAAATAAGCATTCTAAAAAAAATAAGTTAATAAGCATTTTCGAATAAAAATAAGTTTGGTCAAACAGACTATTAGCATTAGAAAGCGAAATTGGAGATAGACCTTCAAAATTATTTGAAGAAATAATAAAAGGAAAAATCTTCATCGATGACGTAGCACCTGGGCCCCAATTGACCCCACCCATGTGCAATTTGTTGTACATTTTCGGCCCATTAGTCCTCGTCAAAATCAAAGCCCAACCCTAAAAACGAGGCCCCTTTCCTTTTAATTCCCAAAAATTTGATCGGTTGTTTCGTTTTGAGATTGGAAAAATTTTTAAAATGTCAATATTTTAGCATTTAATAGGATTCATTAGCTATACTTTTAATATTTATTAAAAATATCAATATTTTAATTTGCTATGTATCTGATTTCTATTTTTTTTTTATTTGTTTTAATTGAAAGAATACAATTATTTGATAATCAAAAGGAGAAATTTAGGGGAGAGAATATTTTAAAAAGGGAAAATACATAAAAACACCCTTGAACTTGGCAATAAAACACTTTAACTTTACGGATAATTATTTACTCTCTTAAATATTACAAGTAAATTAATATCACCCGAATAGCTGACGTGACAAATTATAACAATATCAGCGCGTAAATAAAGAAAAAAAAATTAAATGGGGCCCTTCTTCTTTTTTCTTTTCTGCCAATACAATTTTTTCCATTTCTTCTTCTTGTTCCTTACCCCATTACCCCAAACCCAACCAATTTCTTTTCTTCTTAATTCTTTCTTCTTCCTCACAGCCTCCACACCTCTCCTCTTGTTCCTCTATTTCTTTCTTCATCCCATATCTCCGATTTTCTCAGACTTCTAAGTAGTTTATAATAAAAGAGAAAGTTTCAAATCAAAACAGCACTTCTCTAAAAAATTTCAACCATGATTTGATTAATGAATAATTAACAAAGTGTCAGAACCTTAAAAAATAATTAATCATCTAACTTTAAACATTACTTATTCTAAACCTGGATATGCATTAGGAAGTTAAACACGAAAATTAACAACAGATCTAAAAAAAATTAAGCACACTGATTTTGCAAAAATTTAAAAGTACCATTGTTGATATAAGTTGATAGCTTCACTTAGCTGAAAAAGGAAAATATGGTGATTGATGGAAGTAATAATAAATAATTACAAAGTAATGAAAAATACGATGAATCGGTCAGAGTGAAATTTTAGATGTTAAGAGCTTGATCAGATGAAATAATGAAGAGGATGGGTGAATAGTGAAAATAAAAGCTTTAAAAAACGTGGGGAAGTAAAAATAGAGAAGAGTATTTTTTTTTTCCAATTATCTGGCATGTCATCGATGTGGCATAGAGGTGGCACTTAAGTGGCATGCGTACATTTCACCCATAAGTATGAAATTGATATTGTATGTGTAAGGTGATATTAAATTCACTTGAATTAAATTTAGGGGGTAAATAATTACCCGTAAAGTTAAAGTGCTAAAATAAATTTTGCTGCCAAGTTTGAGGGTGTTTTTCTGTATTTTCTCTTTTAAAAAAGAACACATCACTGAAAATTCTCATTGGTTACAAATTCAAAAATAAACGACAATGCACCTATCCCCTTGTTTATCAAATTTTCTTTAAATTTCCATTGATAATGCTCAATCTCTATTGAAGTGAATTCGATTAAATTCTGTTTTTTCTATAGGCACGAAACAGATTCGTACAACTTTTCTTTTGCAGAAATTTTATCACCATCAAGAGTCATTCCAGGAGCAGTTAGACATTTTTGTATAACATGCACTATCAAATTTCTTCAGATTAACAAGTCTCCTTTGTAATGACCAACAAATTGGCCATGGTATAGTTGAATTCTTAAAGATAGTCTGCTACAATTCTTTGATCTGATTCAGAATACAAAACGTAGTTTAGTGAATAAAAAAATCAAAAAAAAAAAAAAGGAACATAGCAGACAAAGAAAAAGAAAGAAAGAGTCAGAGAAGAAAGTTGTAAAAATTATAGTCATAGTAGAATTGTACTCATATTAATTTTTGTTTTATTGTTTTTCTTTTACTCGGTATTTATATTTTTCTTAAGAACATTATTTTTTTTTAGTTTGTAGTCATTCCAATAGGTATGCCAAATGGATTTGTATTTCTTAAGCATAGATGTATCATATTTCTTTCACAATAAATTTGTATTTTTTTAGAATATTGTATCCTTCCTCAAAAGATTGTATTATTTTTACTATGTATGCTATTTTTTTTCAAAACCTAGTATCCTTTCTTAATTCGTATTCATATGTAATGATTAGATTATATTGGGATACAATGAGTAATATTTTTGTAATAAATAAAAGAAAAATATATTTGGCCGTCATGTAATACAATTTTGATTACTGCGATACAATTTTTAGTTTTCACTATGAAAGTAAAATATCAATTTTAATTTGAATGGTAAAGTGAGCACATAAAATACAAAAGTTGTTTGTATACAATTATGATGAAAACATAATAAAAAAGAAAGTTTCAATTTTGGAGAACACTGATTATATCGAAGTTCCAGTTGGAAATTCTTCCTCCAAAGTAGTTTGTCAACGAAATTTTAATAATTTGTATTTCATGTGGCATACCTATTGGAATGAATACAAACTAATAAAGAAATACAAATGTCATTATACAAACCCAAACATGCAAATCATAATGAATACAAATACACATATCATACATATTGGAATGAATATAATTTTAGAAAGGATATAAGATTCTGAAAAAAATACAATTACGCTGTGAAAGAAATAAATCAATACAAATATGATTCTTAAAGAACTACAGATCAATTTGACATACAATTTAGCATACATATTGGAATGAATCTCGTATTGTACATAGCCCTTGCCTTAACTGCAATAGCCGATTCAATCCAATGCCACAAAGTTCTATTGAAAGCAACTGCAGTAAGAGTAAATTGGGGGAAACTTGTGGCACCTTTAATAGGGCCATTGAAATTGATCCCAGGTCCATTAATGGCAATACCATGAAGAGATTCTGACCATCATTCATATGCTAGTTATCATGTCTTGGAGGAATTTCGAAGAGATAAATTTCTTAAACAAGAAAAGAAAAAAAAATGGTGAAAAACGCAAGAGAGAAAGAAGAGATTTGGGGTAAAAACCTAGTGGAGTCAAAATAAGTCCAGTGTGGGTCTAATTTGAGAAATAAAAGGATAGGAAATTAATTATATTAGGATACATTTTATTTGCTAAAATATTGACATATTGACATTTTGACATTTTTAATAATTATTTTAAAGTGTAGATATTTTTAATAATTATGTTAGGAATTTTGACTAGTTTGCTAATTTTCCCCGTTAGGGGGTAATATAATAATTTGTTAGTTTCTAAGGTGATATTTTTACGAATCTTAGAAATAGAGATAAAATACGAATTATCACCTAAAAAGGAGAAAGATATCTGTGTAACTTAATTAGTCGATAATCTAACTGAACAATCTTTTACAAAACAACTTATGAATTACTAAAAGTAAATTTCTTTTTATTTGCCAAAAAAGTTTAACTGTATATTAACAAATACATAATTTCAATCTGAACAATATTGAAGTGATGATTTGAAAGTGTATTTAAGTAAAATATCATTAATCTTAACTTTCAAACTTTTGTTGCTCAAGTAAAGTTCATTTCAAACATAATTTTAGTTTCTACACCTTTTTTACAAATGCTTTATCTACCTTCAGCTAACATATTTTGTAATATTTAGGGGTCGTTTGGTGTGAGTGATTAAAAATAATAGTGATAGAATAAAAATGTTTTATGTTGTTTGGTTGCTTTTGGGATAACTTATCCCACAATTTATATCATAGTGATGGGAAAAGTTATCCCATATACATGGTGGGATAAGTTATCCCAGGATAGCTAACTTCAGGATAACTTATTTTGGGATAACTTGTTTCCAACCAAAAGACCCCAAGGTATAGGGATTAGTAGACACCTAAATCATGAAATCTTGGATGAATGAAATGCCATAAGCAACTAAGGTTTGAAGTTTTTAACAAATGGCGTAAGTTTGATAGATGTTCTATTTTAATGATATATAAATTATATTCGTCAATCCGTATTAAATAGAAATTAAAATAGCAAAAAATTCATATATAAGTATAATTAAATACTGGACTGATAATTTCGCTTATATATAAATTAGTTTTCGAGGTTGACCTAACTTAAATTTATTGTAGAATTTGCGAATGCGTTGAGTCACGTCGAATGACGTGAGTCTTGTGCACAAGATTCTCACAAATAATCTTTAGAAAAAATTGATTGAGAATCGATCAACATCCGCCTCATTAAAAGGGATTATAAATTTAATTGAGTGTAAAACTTATATTCACTATTAAGAAGGGTGCTTATTACTTGTACATATTGACTGCCTAATTCTTTTTTTATATTATTACAAATAATATTTAACAAAAGATAGCACAACATATTAGACTCTATTAAGAAAGGAGTTTATTACTTGTACATAACGATTGCCTAATTATTTTAAAGTATTATTACAAATAATATTTCATTAAAGATAGCACAACACATTTGATAAGTTAAGCATTTGCATATTATCAATTTATCATAGTGTTTAGGTCAACTTTTACTAATCTCAACTAATTCTATGAGATGACTAGAGGGAAAAAATAATCTAATATATTCTTATCTTCGCTAAATTTTAAACCTGAAATATCAAAATTCTTAATCACTTTATTGATTACTAAATCACACGCTTAATACTTAACCATTTGCATTTCTCATTAGGTAATCAACCTACAATGATTATCAATAAAGGCAGCTCAGTAATTCACGTCTCCTCATCTCTTCCAACTACAAGGGCCCCCCTTTTCTAATACACACATCAAAGCTTACTTCTTACCCTACAAACTTCTATTCACCTAAATAGTACTATTTCGAATTGTGAATTGTTGAAATTTTTTTTTATAGTTCAAAATAAGTGAATTATTAAATTTTAGAGAGTTGTTAGTAGTTTTTTCATGTTTACCATTTATCTAATGAAGTTCTTTAACTATTTAAATTTTCTAAGAAAATAGTTAGAGAATAAAAACAAAAACATAGTGAAATGTAGTCTTTTATTTTTCAAAATATTTTTCTTAAAAAGTGTGTCATATTTCCAACAATTCATTTAATATGAACTAAAGGGAGTATTTCCTTTGTTTTTATTTTACTTGGTATTTATATTTAAAAAATAGATATTTCACTTTACTTGTTCATTTTAGTAAACTAAGAGAGTTTTGATGCTTTTTTTTAAAATACTAAATCTTAAATAACTATATAAAATGATAATAATTAAATTTAGAGTTCAACAACAATATATCTAGTAAAATTTTACAAATAGATTATGATAAGGATAAAGTGTATGTATTAACAAGAATGTGTGCATTAATAAGGTATGTAGATCAAATTTAGAGTCACAAAGTATCAATTGATCAAATTTAGAGTCACAAAGTATCAATTGTAAAGATAGTTGATAAAAGACATCACTAATTAAAATTTTACCAATGGATGTGTATTATTTCCTGAACCAGAATCAAGTAATATGAAATGGAAAAAATACTCCCCCCTTCTTAATTTAAATGTTTTCCTTTCTTTTTTCGATTTGTACAAAAAGTCTATTTTTCTATATTTAGTACTTATAAATTTTTTAATTACAACATATAACATGACAAGTTTAGGACTATGAAACTTTAAGAACTATACATATTTATAATTTAAGACCTCAAATTTTAAAAATCTCTCTTTATTTCTTAAATTTTAAATCCAATCAAACCAAGGGCTTATTTGATTCGAAATAAAAATTTAGAATATGTTTGATACAAGGAAAAATATTTTTTAATGTAAGTTGAAATAAAATAAATAAAATTTATAAATAATAATTTATATTAAGTATCTCATTGTCACCTTTTAACACACCCCACTCCCAAGGCACATGTAGAGTATCAAAATTGAATTTATTTGAACAAATTTTTTCATGTGGATCATAAATTTAGGTGTTAAAATATACGAGAAGTGCAATAAATAGTAGATGGTGTGAATCTATAATTTTAATAATACAGTGGGTTCAATGCTATAAAAATGTTTCCCTTTCCCTACCCCACCCATTACCCTTTTTGCTTGCCTTTATTGTAATGGGTCAAATTTTTTAAATTAGATAAAATTGAATAAAAATATTTTTAGTTAATAATTTGTTTAAAGATATTTTTGTTGTCAATAATTTGATTCAAATATACCCATATTATTGTGTAATAGGTCAAAAATGTCCCTGTTTTAAATAAATATTTTTCTTTTTAAAATATAGTTTTACTGATAATTTTTTTTGTTTGAAAATGATTCTCCTACTTCAATTCGAAAAAACTAAGAAACAAAAATATTTTTATTTTATTAGGAATTATTTATTGTTATCTAAATAAAAATTATGATCGGGTTACTATGATCTTATATATGTGTGAACTATATTATCAGTTAAAAAGGTACATGAAGTTAATCTATCTTAATCATTGAAATGAGATTAAGAAGAAAAAAAGATTATTTTCTACTTATTTATTAGTTAAAGTGCTTTTAAATTTTAAAAAACAAGAATTGAGTTTTTTGGTAATAATATTTTTATTAGGAATAGAATATGTTTAAAAAGAAAAAAAATAAAATACTGATATATTTATTAAGAGAAGGGCATTTTTGCTCATTAAGTAACTATAGAGGTATTTTGGACCAAACGGTTAGTAGTATGGATGTTGTATTTCTAGATCACACTATTAACTGAGGACATTTAATTTAATTTCACATAGTTTAAAGATAATTTTTTACCTTTTTTTTTAATTTTATAATTTCTATTTACTTACTCTCTTTTTTTCCCTTTTCATTTGTTGAGTTTTGCTTCATCTCCAAATCCAAATTGAATTAGATTCATTTAATTTTTAAATAATAAAATTCAAATATTAAAACATTATAGGAAAATAGTATGAATTGAAATCTTTTTTCATATTAATATGATAAGAAAATATATATAAAAATATTAATAAAAAATCATACAATTTGACTCTCGAACAATAAAACAGAACAAATTAAATAGAAGCGAACAAAGAAAATATCAAATACCAGAAAATAAATTTTAAAAAACTAACATTAATATTTTCCTTTAATTCAACTTATGATATTTGAATAAATAATCACTAGACTAGTAATACTCGGATGAGACCTACTTGAAAATAATGTAGGCGTTCAAACTATGAAGGTTAACACTTCAAATTTTTACATAAATTTAGATATATATTAATGTAGAAAATTTTATTTAAAAAAAAATAACTATTCAAATTTTTATATAAAAGTACTAAAAATCGTGATTTAATATAGTTAAAATATTTTTATGAAAAAAATAAATCAGTTCATTAAAATGGTGATTAAAGTACCGATAGGTTTTATCTTTTGTGACAAAAAAGAAGAAGTTTCAATGGGTTAAAATAAAGAAACCCACCCATTCAAATAATTTCAAATAAATGAAATAGAAAATTGTACTGTCTGTTTGACTCATGAATGATTTATGAAGGAATTTTTAAACAGACATAATTATTATGCAATGAATAATAACTCAAAAATTGTTGTTTTCTATGTGTCATTTCATGTAACATTCTCTTTTAATTTATTAAAAAAAAGAATAATATCTTTTAAAATATTTAAAGACTCTTTAATTTTTGAAGTTTTTATTTTTACACTTAAAGCATGCTTGGTACGAAGAAAAATGTTATTTGAAAAATAAATAAATTTCTTAATTATTTTTTTGTTTTTGGTAAATAAGCAAAGACATATTATTTCAAGAATATTCATATGTAATCTAGCAAAACAATATAATATTGAGATGGTGTGGGGTTCAGAGGTGGCGGGGTAGGGATGGTCAAGGAGTCAGGGTCAGAGGTATAGGTATTCAGATACCCTCCGTCATAATTTTGGACGTTGGTGACCTTGTCGTTAAAAAAATAGAGCATATATACGATTTATACTAACAGACATACACGTGTCATCATCTTATACACCAATACGATATTTATTAAATATCGAATCGATGAATAAGATTGCGCCACGTCCACGAATGTCTCGACAGAGGGTATATGTATACCATTTACGATAGTTCGGAGTGTATTTATCCTTTTCCCAACTAATTAACATATTATGATAATAAGAGTAAATTCAACATTTAGTTTTCAAATCAAATGTATTTATAAAGTTAACAAAAAAATATCAAATTTTCATAAATCAACATGTAACGCTTTAGACCTGTCTATTATAACAAGGTTCTAATAAAAAAATTAAGCAACTTTATGGTCAAATTTATCAAAAAATTTTATTAGTTACTACTTTATTATAGATCATAGAGAAGTCTAGGGAGCGATAACCTTCTTATAAATTACAACAATTAATATCTTGAAATATTTAAAAGATATTTACAAAATTTGTTTCACTCTCAAAATTATATTCGTGCCACAAAAATGACATAAAGGAAGTAACATATATTATTTGAAAATGACGTAAAAAGTACTATAAATTACAGTAATCAACAGTTGAAAATATTAAAAGGTACCACATAAAATGAGATAGATGAAGTAACATGTATTATTTGAAATGACGTAAAAAGTATTATAAATCACAATAATTAACAACTTAAAATTGAAAGACATTTTTTTTGCCTAACTCTCGAACTCTATTAATGCCACATAAACTGGACAAAACAACTTTATTATTTGAAAATTACATAAATACGTATTTAATTATAAATTATAATAAGTAACAACTTAAATTATTTTAAAATTACATAAAAATAATATAAATCATAATAATTAATAACTTAAAATATTTAAAAACCATAAAAATTTTAAATGCTCCAAATTTCATTTATATTATATAAATTGTGACCAAGATATGGAGTAACATATATTAAGCCGGCAGTGGTAGCACCGATTGTATTACTCCATCTATTTCTATTTATATTTATATGTCGTTCTTACTAAAAATAGATAATTCTTAATATTTGTCATTTCACAAAAACAATGCATAATAACACTATTTTTTCTGTTTTACCTTTGAGAGTTATTAGTCTGGACTCTGGATAGTATGAATTTGATAAACATAAGAAAATTAAATGATTAATTTATGTCTATTGGTCAATTTTATTAATCAAAATAAATTAATTTATATTCATTTATTAAAAACTTGACTTTAAGAGAATGCTAAATAAAAATATATGGTAAACTTATATAATTTTTTAAAGGAGGCGAAATTTAAAATAGTGACATACAAATAAAAACGGAAAGAGTATTATACAAAAATGGTGTATTGGCAATAATGGATTTTTATATGACTATGGTTTGTTTTAATAATTCAGAATTGGAAAGGAGTGTGAAGGAACAGTTCCCAAACTCAGCAGCATTTCACAATCTTCACTTCCTTAAATTCTTGGGGTCCCTTTTCCTTTTTCTCTTTCCTTCTTTCTTCTGTAGCTTTCAATATGTGAAAAGAAAATCCAATCAACTCAAAAAATAAAGAAAAAAAAAGGAAAAAAGTACAGCTTAAGAGATCTACTGAATAGCCTACTTGAGCTCTCACTCACTCTGTAGAGCAGTAGAGATCTTGAAGTAACCAAAAAGTTGTTTCTTTTACTACTGTTACTGTTGCTCTTTAAGGGTTTCTAGTTTGTTTAACTTCAAGATCTGTGGTTCAGTTGCTTCTGCAGCTTAATTGAAGAAAAGGGTCTTTAGGGTTTGTGTTGTTTGTTGATTTTGAAGTGACTAATTGAAGATCTGGGACAAGTATGAAACAGCTGTTGATGGTGGTGTTTAGTTGTGGAACTGGGTTTGGATGAGTGAAAATATGGTTTCTTGTTTCTTGGTTTTTGCTTGGGGTGGGGGGTGGGGATTGTACTAGCAAAGTTTTGATTTTTTTGGAGTTGCTCTTTTTTGGCTTAACTAGTGAAAAGTAAGTTGCTTGATAGGAGTTTGTTGATTTGCTGAAATGAGGGTATCATCATCTGGGTTCAATCCTCAGCCAGAGGAAGGTTTGTTTGTTGTTATTTCTTGTTTTGGTGAACTTGGAAGTGAAGCATTATTTGCTGTCATTAATGAGCATATTTCATATTTTTATGTTTAATGATAGCAGCAGGGGAGAAGAAATGCTTGAATTCAGAGCTGTGGCACGCGTGTGCAGGACCACTAGTTTCACTTCCACCTGTAGGAAGCAGAGTTGTGTATTTTCCGCAAGGGCATAGTGAGCAGGTTAGTATTAGATATTATGGTTCACATTGTAGCTCATTTAAGTTGAGGTGTTTGATATGGTTTAATTTCTTCATGTGATGTTTTGTAAAGCTTGCACTTCTACTTTTGGTTGTTTATTGGTGGCTAAATATAGTATGCTGCTGTTTTTGTCCATAAGCCATTGAATTCTCTTAAATTTTTTAGCAAACTGAGTTTTTTGAGACATTCTTCCTGTTTTAGCTTTAAGTAGCTCCAGAGTTATTCTTATGAAACATGGATTTGAGTTTTGGACGCCATTTACAGGTTGCTGCCTCAACCAACAAGGAAGTAGATGCTCATATCCCAAATTATCCTGGTTTACCGCCTCAACTAATTTGTCAGCTTCACAACCTGACAATGCATGTAAGTTTGTTTTATGGCTGTGGTGTGATATTTATGTACCTTTCTGTCGCAATGTATTCTAAACAGTTCTTAAATTACAGGCAGATGTTGAGACTGATGAAGTATATGCTCAAATGACATTGCAGCCACTAAGTCCAGTATGACACTTCCTATCTTTTCGAATCAGTTTTAGTAATAATCTTCTGCTAATGGACTTACTCTATGTAGCAAGAGCAAAAGGATGTGTGCCTGCTACCAGCAGAACTTGGCATCCCGAGTAAACAACCAACCAACTATTTCTGCAAAACTTTGACGGCAAGTGACACCAGTACTCATGGTGGATTCTCTGTCCCTCGCCGAGCAGCAGAAAAAGTTTTCCCCCCTCTTGTAGGTCCCTTTAACAGAACCCATCAGCATTATGTTTTTCTTTTCCTTTTCTTTTTGGTCTGTTCTTTGTTATGTGTCATCAGCATTGGATTCTGTAGTATCCCTCTAGTGCTCAATGGTGTTCAACAATCTCATGATGAATGTTCTTTCTCTTTTCAGGATTACTCTCAGCAGCCACCCTGTCAAGAGTTGATTGCAAAAGATCTCCATGGGAATGAATGGAAATTCCGGCATATTTTTCGCGGTGAGTTTCTGTGCAATCTGGAGCTTAAAGGGAGTGGTAGTGTTTCGGTAGTTGGTGCCATGATCCAAATGCACCTGAATGAAAAGCAAATTCAAGCTCGGGATTAGGGTTTTTGGTCTACTGCAGTATATGAACTTTAAAGTCACAACATTGAGCTGAGATGTTTATATACTCATCATAATTACTGACTTGTCCTTCCAATTCAAACCCAAAAGAATATCTGCAGAGAGAGAGAGAGAGAGAGAGAGAGAGAGAGTAGGCCAGTGGATGAGTGACTTTAGTTCTGGGGAAGCAGATTTTCTTGACTAGTGAGGGTGTCAGTACGACACCTCATGCAGGGGCTATTTCCTCTTTTACCTTGTCAATTTAGCTTCCAAAGCCTTTAAGGGCCGACAAAAAGATGAAAATGCAAGAGGTTCTGATATCTGGTTCCTTAAATGTTAACTTTTATCTGTTTTTGTTTTTGGGAGGGGTTGGCCGGTATTGAGATCTCGTGTGAGTGTGTGAAGAGGCTCTAGATTGTATTTCTGAGCAATTTAGCTGGATGGTTCTTGGCTAATTTTAAGGCAAGAGAAGGCACTGGAGCTTAGTTGCATGCATTACATATTTGCTAACTTACGGTCCTTTAAAGCCATTTAGCCCGGAAGTTACCAGAGATGAGACATAATCTGCTAAAATGAACTAAAGATGTTATTAGTAAGCCTTTCAAAATCAGACTGAAGCAACTATACTGAATCTAATGACTAGTGGAGCTGCTCTTGATGATTTAAGGGCCTTGAGAAATTCTACTTTACCTGTTTCAGCTTTTGCATCTCTTATTTTCAGGTGGAGGGAGTGATTTTAAAATCTGCAAACTCTTTGGTTACATGTTTTCATTTATGAAAATGGGCATAAGCATTACCAACACTAATTGGTTGCTCATGTTTAGGACAACCGAAGAGGCATCTATTGACAACCGGATGGAGTGTGTTTGTGAGCGCAAAGAGACTTGTTGCAGGCGATGCAGTCATCTTTATCTGGTATGAGATTCAGTCCTAATATTTCCTCATAAGATTCAGCTCCAACATCCGGAACTTTAAAATGATTTATTTTTCTCAGATAAATTGCATATGTATTTTTAACGCAGAATCACATTTGACCATATTAGTTGGATAATGGTTTGCAATTGAAGGAACTCACTCTCATTTCTCCCACTCAAATGAGAATCTTCAAAAATTTAGAATTGGTTTCAATCTTTTTACGTCAGTAACTTTTATCTGTGGACCTGCATCATTTTCTTTTTTGGCTAAAGATAGCTGTGAACCTGCATCACGTATTGTGTGGTTTAACAGTAATTAGTTGGATAATCATTTGCAATTGAAGGAACTCACTCTCATTTCTCCCACTCAATTCGTGAGGATTTTATCTTTGCTCAAGTACTGTCACCTTTTATCAGGAACGAAAACAATCAATTGCTTTTGGGGATTCGACGTGCTAATCGTCCTCAAACTGTCATGCCTTCTTCAGTCTTGTCAAGTGATAGCATGCACATTGGTCTCCTAGCTGCAGCGGCTCATGCAGCTGCAACTAATAGCCGTTTTACAATATTTTATAATCCAAGGTAAAAGTTGTTCCTTTTGTTTCATTTGCTAACAAAGTTGAGTCACATTTTACCTTTTAGCTTCATAATTTCAGGGCCAGCCCATCAGAGTTTGTCATACCTCTGGCTAAGTATGCTAAAGCAGTGTATCATACTCGAATATCTGTTGGTATGAGGTTCCGGATGCTGTTTGAAACAGAAGAATCGAGTGTCCGTAGGTAGGTCTTATCTTCTTGGACTTCCACGTACTATTTAAAGTAATTTGAATGAAAAGTTGACTTGCAGAGCCAGGTTTCTAGTAAAAGGGAGGGACATCTATGTGAAAAGGGAAGACTTTGGTGGGTAGTTAAAAAAACATTTGTTAGAGCTTGGGTTTGAAGGCACACTATGCTAAGGTGCCTTCCTGAAGTTTTAGCTGATTTGGAGGCAGGGAAAGCTCTTGTAGGAAGAGAAAACAAACTTAGGAGATCAAAATCTCTGAGCTATTGTCTCCTCTCCTACCAAACAAAGATATCCAAGTACTTATACTGTAGTATGCTTACATGCAAAACCTAAATAGTACTATATTAATTGGGTGACTTTTCGATCATGTTTTAACAGTGTCCTATTTCCTAGAAAATAATGGATATGGTCTTGGAGGAAATCTGCTTGTTTATAGAAAGATAGGCCCTTATTATCTTATCTCTTTTGAATACATGGAATGACTTGTGATGTCTAGTTGAATTTTCAAAAGCAGTTCTTTGTTGACGGGCTGATTTCAGGATTGTTGGATCATATCAGTAGAAGGATAGGTTATATTAGCCCATCAACAAAGAATTGCTTTTGGTTCAATCAATCATTCATGTGTTCATAAGATGTAAGATAGTAAGGACCTGCTTTTCTATAAACAAGAAGATTTCCTCCAAGACCATATCCATTATTTTCCAGAAAAAAAATTGAACACTTAATTTAAGGGCCAGCCGTAAACATATGCCTAACTAATGGAAAAAAGTACTGGAGTGGAAAATTTTCATATATTGCAACCCTTTTTGAGAAAAAGACACCAGATGCATGCCGAAATGCTTAGTTCTCTAGTCTTAACCTCTCTGATTTGAGTTTATAATGAAGAACATAACCAAGCTTAAGTAAAGATTTTTGAGTTCATTATGAAGGATGCACTGGAGGTGCCAAATATGGATGTTTGGTTCGTCTACTTAAATAAATGTCTGTCATTGCCTTGGGAATACCAAATTTCTTGAGAACTTTGTTAGTATTTCAAAATTTTCATTGCTGCCCGTGGAAAATTGATTCTGACCTGCTCCAAGTTCCCTCAATTCTCTCTCTCTCTCTCTCTCTCTCACACATACACACATGCACATTTTAATCATTTTAATATGTTTGGATTTAGGTACATGGGCACAATTACTGGCATCAGTGATTTAGATCCTGTTCGTTGGCCAAATTCACACTGGCGGTCTGTGAAGGTTAGTTTTATAACTGGTGGTCATTGGTATAAACTATAAAGTAATAGATAAACTAAATGCTACTGTATCTTAGCATAAATTTATAATTTTTCATGCGCCTTCTGGTACCTTCTGTATTAAATTATAATCTTTTGTAACTGTTCCTGTTGCAGGTTGGATGGGATGAATCAACTGCTGGAGAGAGGCAGCCCAGAGTTTCTCTGTGGGAAATTGAACCTCTGACAACATTTCCTATGTATCCTTCTCCTTTCTCCCTTAGGCTAAAGCGGCCTTGGCCATCTGGACTACCTTCTCTCCCTGGTAAGGTTTCTCCTTGCTTTTGTTGCCCAGGGAGACAAGATAAAATTTGGTTGTGTTCTAAATTTCAGTGGTTTGTTTACCTCTCATTCACTCAGGTTTCCCAAATGGTGATATGACTATGAATTCTCCACTCTCATGGCTGCGTGGTGACATGGGAGATCAAGGGATGCAGTCGCTTAATTTCCAGGGATTTGGTGTTACTCCGTTTATGCAACCAAGAATGGATGCTTCTATGTTAGGTTTGCAACCTGACATTCTGCAAACAATGGCAGCACTAGATCCATCGAAACTTGCAAATCAATCCCTTATGCAGTTCCAACATAGTATTCCTAACAGTTCAGCGCCTTTGAGTCAGAGTCAGATGTTGCAGCCTTCTCATTCACAGCAAAATCTGATCCAAGGCTTTTCAGAAAACCACTTAATATCTCAGGCGCAGATGCTTCAGCAGCAATTGCAGCGCCGTCAAAATTTTAATGATCAACAGCAATTGCTGCAGCCACAGCTTCAGCAGCACCAAGAAGTGAACTCGCAGTTTCAGCATCAACAGCAAACTAAGACAATCTCCGGTCTCTCTCAGATGGCTTCAGCCACGCAGCCCCATCTTTCTCATTTGCAAGTCCTAAGTTCAACTGGTTCCCCGCAAACCTTTTCTGATATACTGGGTAACCATGTCAATGTATCTAGTAATTCTAATATGCAAAGTCTGTTGAGTTCATTTTCCCGTGATGGAGCATCTACTGTCCTGAACATGCATGAAACTCACCCTCTAGTGTCTTCGTCCTCATCATCAAAGCGAATTGCTCTAGAATCTCAGCTCCCTTCTCGGGTTGCTCCATTTGTGGTGTCCCAGCCTGAGGATGTGATAGCGCACAATACTAAGGTCTCAGATCTTTCCTCTTTGCTGCCACCTTTTCCTGGCAGAGAATCGTTTTCTGATTATAGAGGAGTAGAAGATAGCCAAAGCAATGCACTCTATGGATTTACAGACTCTTTGAACATACTGCAGACCGGTATGTCCAACATGAAGGGTAGTAGTGGTGATAATGGATCTTTATCTATTCCTTATGCTACCTCTACCTTCACAAGTACTGTGGGCAATGAGTATCCCCTTAACTCAGACATGACAGCTTCAAGTTGTGTAGATGAATCAGGTTTCTTGCAGTCCTCCGAAAATGGGGACCAAGCAAACCCAACTAATAGAATCTTTGTGAAGGTGAGCTTATAAGCTTGTTTGATATACAATTCATTCTGTGTTTTCTGAATTGCATGGGCTAACACTCTGTTTAGTTTAAAAGCTTTTAAAGAGGGAATGCTCTGCGTGTTATGTTGTTTCTCACGGCATGTTTTTGGCAGGTTCAAAAATCAGGGTCCTTTGGACGGTCACTCGATATCTCCAAATTTAGCAGCTATCACGAACTTCGAAGTGAGCTTGCTCGCATGTTTGGGCTAGAAGGCTTGTTGGAGGACCCTGAGAGATCAGGCTGGCAGCTTGTAATTGTTGACCGAGAGAATGATGTCCTCCTCCTCGGTGACGATCCTTGGCAGTAAGAATTTGATCACTTCTTTTCTTTACAAGCTTTCCACTACAACCTGTTTCTCTCCCCCTGCCCGGAGTCTCTTTGTATTTTTTTTCCGTTTTGTGGGGAGTAGGGGCTGGTCAAATTATAGCTCTAGACTCCCTGTCTCTCTCCCCCTGCCCCGAGCTCCCTTTTGGCCATAGATTTTGAAGTTGAAATTTGAAAATTTGAATTGTTAAAGTTGTGTTTGGACGTGCATTTTACTTGAAAAAAATATGTTTGGAGTTTTGCAAGAGGAAGGCCAGTTTTTGAGAACTTGAACATATTTGAAGATAAATTTTCAAAAACTACTCCCAAAATCTATGGCAGCATTGTTTCAAATTGCGAGTTTTTGGATATATACAACATATTCATCTTGCCACCTATTTAAATCAGTCTTTTGTTATGCTGACTCCAATGAATTATGGGGGATCAAGGTTCAAATCCTAGGAGGGGTGGCAAAAAGTTGGTGATTTCTGTTCATTGGTCAAAGTCTCGATGGATAGAATTATCCATTCATTGTCTGTGGAAGATAGTGGTACCTGATATATTAGTTGAGGTGCATATAAGATGGCCAATGCAATTGTTATTGCAAAAGGAAAAAAGAGACGCTTGATTTTACATGTCAATCCCTATCATATCGGCTATATGAATCCTCTCTATCCATTTTGCTTCATTGCCAAGTCACATCTCAAGAATCTTTTTCAGAACAAAAGGCTAAGTATTAGTTACTTTATGCTGGGTTTTAAAGCATTTTTCAGCTTCCACAGATTGGTTTTTCTGTTAGCCATTCAAAGATTAACATTAGAGTACTTTTTGGTGCGAGTATTATTAGGCTTAATATACTCAAGTTCCGTGGGCCAATTGTTGACATTTTGTATGACACACATCATCATATCTCACTTTATCTATGTTAGCAATTTTCTTTACACAAGAATTCAGATCTGCTGATGTATATGCACTGCGTTTTTTTCTTTTGATGAGTATATCTACCACTTCGGATAATATTTGCACTTGGATGTATATTTTACTCCACACGTCTGTTTATTTTAGTATATCTAGTTCTTCCAAGTTTTGACCCATCTCTATCTTGCTTTAGGGAGTTTGTGAACAATGTTTGGTACATCAAGATACTTTCTCCACATGAAGTGCAGCAGATGGGGAAAGAGGGACTTGATCTTCCAAATGGCGTCCAAGCGCAGACGCTTCCTGGCAATGTCAATGGATGTGATGACTATATGAACCAGAAGGGCTCCCGAAATACTATGAACGGGATACCGTTGGGGTCACTTGACTACTAATGACCATTAGTGTGACCTGCCTAAGGTAATTGTACTATATAGTTGCTGTTGCCCTTGGTTAAAGTCTGCAAATTTTTTGTACCCTGTTGTGTCTTAAGTGTCATGTATCTTTTCTACCTAAAGACAAGGGCCAAGTCTCATTTGTAGCTTGTTATCCCAGATAAGTACAATGTAAATTATAATATTTTATTATTGATAAGACTGGAACTACCTTCTAGTGATCAACTGCAGACATATCAAGTTTGCTAATGTTCTTAAGTCTCATTTTTCTAGTATGAAAATATTACCTTCCTGTTTCAATTTGTTTGTCTTAATTTTCTGTTTCGTCGGATTCAAAAAGTATATCTTTCTCTTTTGTCAATTCAATTTTTTATATGATATGTTTAAGATTACAAGATTAAAAAAATTATCTGGGACACTATGGAAAACAAATCCATGAAGTCCCATAAGTGGAGTTTAAGGAGGCTTGAGTGTACAAATTTTAACCTTTGTAGAGATAGATTGTTTCTGAAAGACTCAGTTTGAGTAATGCATATTAGAGCAGTTATTTGGAATATATACAAGTACTATTGTAATTTATAAAATTCAAAGTTTACTTTATTTTATTAAATTTTGTGTGAAGTTAAAATCAGATGAATTCAAAAAATATTGAATAAGATATTCTTTCGTAAGAATGAAAAAACTATTTTATTCTTTTAGAAGTATTTTTGATTAAAAAAGTGGAGGAACGACGGATTTCGAATAAAAATGAAGTTAAGAATTAATAAAATTATTAAGAATAAAATAACAAAATATTTGGTCAAGTAATTACATCAAAGTCCTTTATTGGTAAAGTGTATAATTAGTTGAAGAATGTATTGTAGGGTCCTCTTGATTTAGCTGTTTTCTATTGACCAAATACATGGAGACACACTCGTCTTTGTCACATTAGAGGACCGACTACGAAAAAATTTAATATGGTTGAGGCCCAATTAATAATAGTTATGTGAGGCTCAATTTAATTTTTGACACTTGAATTTTTGAGCCTCATTTTAACACTACAGACTCTCTCACCTTATTTTTTTCCAAATTCCCCCATTTTCCCTCCAAAATATTTTAGCTCCTTGTTCAATATTCCTCTCTTTTTTACATTTTTTTTTAATTCTTTGTGCTCTTTATTAATTAGTAACTTGATTAGCTCTTTCTTTCCCATTAATATTTCTGTCCCTCAAGTAAATCAATTAAAAAAATTGCCACCTCTCAACCAATTCAACTAAAATATAATTATTCCTCGTAGCCTTAGAAAAAACAATCTTTTAAATTTTTTATTTTACATCTCAAAAAATTGAATCAAATTCCTAGGATACCTTTAAAAGATAAATTTTGAATGAGAAATTCACACACTCTTATATTTGTATTAAGAAGTATTCACTGAATATCGAAAATCGAACTAAATAAAAATTTAGTCAAATTGAATATTTCTTTTACTTCAATTTATTTTAAAAAAATTTGACATAATCAGTTTTGGTTTCAAAGTAAAAATAAATCGAAAAATCACCAAACTGATTATAAAAATATCTCCCTCTTTAAATATATATAGTGTGTGTATGTTGTGTAAAATTAAATTTTTACTCTTTTTATTTGTAATCTAGTTACCTTTTTATAAATTTAATTCTACTTTCTCACTTTCTAGTTTGATTTGTAATTTTATTATGATGATTTTAAAAATTGATTTTATGTTCAAAATCACTTGTTTTTAGTCCTTTAATTATTCATTATTAGTTAATTCAACTGTCATCAATCAGAACTAATTTTTTTTAAAAAAATTATACCCAAAAAAAGTTCACCAATGAGTAAGTGAGAGCATACCTATAAGTATTCTAAAATCACTCGTTCTTCAATTTTTTTAAGAAATATTTTGTACTTGGTGTTGCCCTTATAATTGAAATTTAAGTTAAAAGTCTAAAAAAAAATCAACCAAAAAAATCTATAAATCAAGAAAAGAAGATTATAATTATAATGGAGTTCCATTTTTTAATCATATTGGCAATCACGGGGAAAAAAAGGTAAAACTTGAATTGATATTAATTTACATATTTCTATTTGACTTTTGGAAAATAAAAATTTAAGACTATTAAAAAAAAGAGAGGTAAAATACTTATTATGAGGAAAAGAGAGGAATTTGAAAAAATGAAGGTGAGAGAGTGTGTGGTGTTAAAATGGGGTCCACAAATTCAAGTGTCAAAAATTGAATGAAGCCTCACACAACTATTGTTGGTTGGGCCTCAACCATATTAAAATTTTTCGACTGACTACAAGTATGACGTGTTAAAATTAGCTCATAAAACTATGAATTATTTATTTCGTTTATGTTTGGAAATATAAATCTATGACCATAATAATTCAGTTCATCTTAAAATTAGGTTGATTGTAGTTCAAATTGATCCATGATAAAACTTTATTAGAATATTTTCAAAAAGATATTCCTTTCGTTTTAATTTGCTTGCATAACATATTAAGGACCATAAGATTAAATAATATTTTGGTGTATTCTACTTATTTTTAGCTTAAGATCACAAAATTCAAAAGTTTTTTACTTTCATAAATTTCGTGAAATCAAGGGATTACTTTTTACTATATCACCCTTTTAATATAATAAATACAATGTCTTGAAAAATGTAATAGAGAAATAACTATAATTAATGATAAAGATAAATTATAAACTAAGTACTTCGATTTCATAAAGTTGACAAGTATTATTAGACATTTCAAAATAGTATAATGGATAAATACTACTAAACGGAGAAAGTATTAAGTAGTCATAATAAAGAATTCAACTTAAATTTTGAACAGATTATTAACTCAGTCCATTTTATCCCGTCCAAATTTAACTCAACTCAACATTTAACCCTTAATCGGAGATAGTTCAGCAAATAATTGTATGATTTTTATCCTTGTAGTTCAGCAAATAATTGTATGATTTTTACCCTTGTTATATTGTTGAGAGGAAGAGGAAGTAAGTTAAACTTGAAAGTAAAAGGTCAAAGCTGTCCAAACTCCAATAGTCCTTGCACCAAGGAGGAAGGACTTCTACACGGTACTCCTGAGATAATATACATTTATTAAGAAAAATATTTAAAGACATATAATTTAAATTATTTTTTTCATTATTATTTTTTGTGAAATCATAAATGCCCATTCCGTTCACTTTTACTTGTCACATTTTGACTTAGCACACCATTAAAAAGTAATTATTGATATAAGTATTTTATCAAACTATCCCTGATAAATGATGTTTTGTATTAAGTCTTGGAAAATGATTTGAAGAAAGAGTATTTAATGCTAAGGGTAAACATGCAAAAATATAATTGTCTTTTCTTGATATGACAAAAGTGACAAGTAAAAACAAAAATCTATTTTAGGAAAAAATAACAAGTAAAAGTGAACAGATGGAGTATAACTTTGTAAGTAGTGTAATGTACCTCCTAAAAAATACACTCTCCGTTTCTTTTTATATGTCATCCTTACTATAAATAGTTGATCCATAATATTTGTCATTTTATAAAATCAATGTATAAATTACAATAATCTTCCTATTATACCCTTGATAGTTAATTAGTCTTGAAAATAGATATTTGACAAACCTAGGAACCTAATAAGTAATTAATGTTCATTGTAATTACTTCATACATTGATTAATTACTCTCACCATTGCATTACTCTGTAAAATTTGGTTTCGAAAAAGAAATATCAACAAACAAATTAAAAATTAAAGATAAATTTATTTTTTGTTTAATAAAAAGTTGACTTCAAAAAAACATTAAATAAGAGTAAAATTGTAAACTTACTTAGTTTTTTAATGCAAACGAAATCTAAAAAGGTGACATATTAAAAGGAATGGATGGGGTATCAAACTTCATTAAAGGAAAGGACAAATATGGAAAAAATATTCAAACATATATTTTGAACTTTGAACTTTGAACAATTCAATTATTTTGAAGCATGAAAAAAAGTCTCAAAAATTCAGTTAATATGAAATAGAGAGTGTAGTAATACAAATTCTTCTGACAAAAAAAAAGTAGTAATACAAACTCATGTGTATTTGATCATTTATATTTTATACGGAAAAGGGTCAAAACTGCCCCCGAACTATGCGAAATAGACCACTTATACCCTTCGTTACATTTTGGGATAAAAAATGCCCCCGTCGTTATCCCAAGAGACCACAAATACCCTCAATAGTTAACACCCCAAATTTTTAGTGACGTGACAATCCAAGTGGGACTAATCCCTCCACCTAAGCGTTGCCAACTAGGATTCACTACAAAAAGAACTAGACCTTTAGCGGCAACACATGTCGCCACAAAAGCCGAAAATATCGTTACTAATGGTTTTAACTGATTTTTTACATTAAATTCTAATTTTGTGTTTTTTCTTCATTGTTTTTAAAAAATCACAAATGATATCGATCAAGGAGAAGTTTGAAGACACTATATGTTTTATTTTTATGTCATATGTAAATGCATAAAATGTACAATGATGCATTATGTAGTTAGAGATTTGAATCGAGAAGTAATTTTGATGATTTTCGTAATAATATTGGATGTTTTTAATATTGATAGTTCATGTTATTTATTTTAGAAAATTAGGTTGCAACCAAAAATTAATTATCATATTTTTTTGTTGAAAAAATATGTTATACTAGGGAATGATTGTTGCAGCCTTAGTCGCCACTAAAAGACACTCATAACTTTTAGTGGCAATATATTTTGGCATTTTGTGGCTACTTTTATCGCCGCTAAAGGTTTAATTCTTTTGTAGTGAATCCAAGTTGGCAACGTTTAGGTGGAGAGATCAGTCCCATGTGGCTTGCCACGTCACTAAGAATTTGGGTAGTTAACTCTTGAGGGTATTTGTGGTCTCTTGAGATAACGGCGGGGGTATTTTTGATCCCGAAATGTAATGGAGGGTATAAGTGGTTTGTTTCGCATAGTTTAAAGGTAACTTTGACAATTTTCCCAATTTTATATAATAAATTACATATTATACCAATTTTAGAAAATTACATTATATTTAGCCTACTTATAGTTTGGACGTCAACCAATGATATCATACCAATTTTGAAAAATATATACAGAAAATAACTAATTTTACAGAAAAATCATGGATTCACGAGCTTCATATTTTATGAGAGCAAGACAACTTAGCATACAGATGCATAATATCAAGAACATTCGCACACAACATGATATTGAAAACCTTAGCTGAACATTGCTTGATTTGCAAAGTCAAAATTCATTTTTTGGAGTTTCACATTTTTACTTTCTAAGATACAATACAAAAGGCAGGAGAAGAATAATAATACTATAAACTAACAAGACTATTAAGATTTACAAAATTTCTAGCTTCATTTTGCATTACTTTCTTATGTCTGAGAAGCAGCACTACCACTAATTATCAGTTTATCCAATTTTTCTCCTGACAAAATGCTCTCTTTTTCATCAATGTCGTCATCATCATCACCACCACTTCCATCATCATCGTCATACTCATTTTCATCATTATCATTGATGTTACTGGGAATACTGTCGACTATTAGCTCGTTGGCGCTTCCTGTGATGTGCTTAGCTTCCATCTGTTCTTCTGATGTTTTTGCCAAGGACAGGAGAATGTTCTTTGCTTTTTGATCAGGAGAGACGCCGGAAGATGCCATTTCATTGAACCAAGCAACGGCACTGCCAAAATCCTTATTCCTGCCATACGCGTCCATGATTGTAGTGAAGATAGTTTGGTTAGCCTTGATACCATGGACCCGCATTTCTTCATATTTCTCCATCATCTTTTCGAGGTCATTTGTTTTTGCATATCCCTTAATCAGTGTGCCATATGTAACAACATTGGGCTCCAATCCATCGTGCTTTATTCTTCTGAAAAATTTCTCTGCACCTTCCATATCTGATGCATTAATATAAGCTGATAGCATTGTTGTGTATGAGCAAAGGTCAGGGCTACATCTGCAAGGAAAGACGGAAAATCAAAAGTCTACTTGGAGGACTCCTTGGTCAGACCTCTGGTGCCGAAAAACAACGCATAGAAGTTTTTGAATAAATACAAATAGTGAAGTTAATAGAAGTCTTCATGGAAATGTAAACAACACATCACCTGTCTCTACGCATGCTTTTGAAGACAGTCCGTGCCTGTTCTACCATTCCTGAGATAGCAAATGCATCTAGCAAGATGTTGTAAGACTTTTGTGTTGGCCTGAAAAAAGAGGTGCCCTCATATAACCCTTGTAATTAAAGGATACGAAAACACTGTGACTGGCTACAAAGCATCCACAGAAATATAACGTCATCTGGCATGAAGACAGAGAACATATGTGTCTGAACTTGAGCTACTCTTGCTAAATCACTAAGCACCTGGCTTAAACACATCTCTTCTACCAGATGATTAAGTTTCAGTCAAAGCTTAAATGTAAGCAAGAAAGTTAATTGGTTTTCTTTCTGAAAAGTGCACTCTGGAGATAGAATGGGTCTCATCTTTTAATGTGATTTCCTTCCAATCACTAGGAGGAAAATGGATAAGATATGTTAAACATGCTGGTAAGTAACTGGTCATGAGCAATTAGTTCCATATGATTGAAAGATCACAATGAACTGATCCTATTTGAATAGCTGCCTGGGTGTCTCATGCAGAGAATCATGTTTTGATGCAGAGTATCTACTTTTGATATAGGAAAGAAGGAAGCTGTAGGAGAGGAAAATGATGTAAAAAATTCTTGGATATTCAGTAGTGTAAAGAACTCAATACCTGACACCAGCATCAAGCATTTCCTCAAAAACAGCTAGTGCCTCCTCTTCTCTTCTATCCTTTCCATATGCACTAATGAGCAGTGCATAGCTAACAACATCAGGTCGAAGACCAGCTCTTTGCATCTAAAATTAGGCATTCGCTTCAAAATGTTAATCAAATTTCTATATATACAAAACTAAAAGCAACAACAATAACATATGCAGTGTAATTCCACAGGTGGAGTCTAAGGAGGGTAGAGTGCACATAGACCTTACCCCTGCCTCATGGAGGTAGAGAGGCTGTTTCCAAAGACCCCTGGCTCAGGTAACACATCACAAAACTAAAAGCACAGAAGTGATTAACCAAATGTAACTGCCTGTGTCGATAAAGCTGAACAGATGTGCAAATTTATGAAGCCATTCCATGTGCCCATGATTTTCAAAACCAAACATGAAATCACAACTGAAACAGACAAATCTAATACTACAAATAATTTTGTAAATAAAGATCTCAAGTCCAGCAAACTTAGGAATTGTCCAGTGAAATATGTCTATAAAGGGGTAGCTTTTTGGTCAAAACTCTGCACTGGGCTTAAGCCCCTGCAGGTTAATTTTATTGTCAATAAGTTCTTGAATCAAATATGTTAACAACAAATCAATTCTTCTTCCTTACCCAAGAGGTCTCAGGTTCGAGTCCCCTTGGGTATGGAGTCGCCTTTGTTAGGGAGCGCTTTACCCACAATGTGGGACTTCCCGGTGCGAATCCGGATTTAGTCGGGCTCCAATGTGGGTACCGCACACCGGATGGGAAACCAAAAAAAAAAAAAAAGAACAAATCAATTCAATAAATTCTTGAATAAAATAAGTTACAATAAACTATCAGTGACACAGAAACATGAAGTGTCAAAACCTTATAAGAAATTAGCAAGAATTTGAGGTTCTTAAAAGACCTCTAATATTTCAAATTTAAAATGCACTGTAATACTATTGCATCAGGGACTAATACAGAAAACTAATGCTAACTGCTGAGGGAAAAAAACCTATAATAGCATAAATACATTTTTTTGATAGGAAGCAACACATCAAGCACTTAAGGAGTTGTTCCAGCATACCTAATGATCATTTCCCGAATAAAGCAGAACCTATAAATAATTTGCAATTTACCTGATCATAAATGTTTGCAACCTCCTTATAGTTGGTCTCAAATGACATCAAACTGTTGTAAGTAACTGTATTTTGTGGAATTCCTCGCTCGGCCATCAAAGAAAATAGATGACGGGCTTTTTCATATTTTCCTGCCTTCTTATACATATAGATCATCATGTGGAACATTTTCTGGTCTGGTTTTAGAGGAGGTGCATCCATATCCATAAGAGCTTCAAAGACTTCTTGAGCTTCATTAAATTTGTCACCCTGCATTAACTCCTTCATTAGCAAGATACTTAAACTTACATAGACCAGTCTAGGCACAGAAATTCACATGGACCTGAGGAACTTTATATAAATGAATAAAGGAACTAGAGAATCAAATTTTTTTCCTCGGATTCTTGAGTTAATCTAAAGATCTTTTACCCCACATAAACACTGCATGTAGAACTACTTCTTTCTTATATATCGTTGCCTGTTTTTATTCCTGGTTAATAATCCTTTAACATTCGCAGATATGGTTCCTCCAAAAATAGAATGCTGTAAAACCACAACCAATCTTAGATTGAGAGCGGAATAAGATTCTACAGTTATCAAAGAAACGGCATTCGCTACTACATTTTCTCAATCTTCTTGATTTCTTATTCCTCATTAAGCATGAAGGGTGCTCAGGTTCAGTTCAGTCAACCTTTTCCTTTATTCTAGTACCAAACCAGCATCAGCTATTCAAAACCAAGCAAAGGTTTCAGAAATAATTACTTTTGGTTTGTTTTGGAGGCACCATTTCAGTTTGACTTGGTGTAGTGGTTTTAAAACTATCTTTTTCCCTCCACAATTAATTTCATCTAGAAAATTGATAAACTTTAAACTACACAAGGCTTCATAGTACCCACTATCAAAATCTGAACTTAAAAATTCAGATAAGGGAAAAACATCCGACAACTAGTTTCAATTACCCAAGAAAAACAAAGATACAAGAAGATTGTATACAACAGCGAAAAAGATTTTATCAATAAAAAGACAACAATTAATTTGAATAATTGGAGAAACAAAATCAAGAATTTGGGTGCTTTTGGTATGGAACCTTATTGTCGAACCTGCTAAAGTATAACTACAGCTACCACTACTAAGTACCGATTGCCTGCATGACACTTCATCTTATTTCAGTAGATACTCTTTGAAAAGATTTCTTTGATGATCTTTGTCAACGCCCCTTAACTTAAGGAAATCCATCAATTAATAAACTTTCGTTTGATCACTTCTCTTTTCCTTGGAATACTTGGTTGGCCATAAAAGTATGTAACATATGGTAATGGTATACAAGGTCTACCTCATCCCCTTTTATCACTTTCTATCATGACATTGTTTGCACCTACTAACCAATTCCATTTAAATAAATGACTATAGTAACTAGGTAAGTTTTGGCAAGGGAACAAACAACAAGAGTCATTGACTATATAAGCAACAGATTTAGAAAGACCAGAATCTTCAGATATTGTTCAGAAGAAGGGTGGGATTTTTCGAAAAGCAGAAAGCCAGAGGAAGTAAACAACAGACTTTGCAAAAATGCTCTATTATGGGACATTTTGTTTCTCTTTCCTCTAATTAGTACTGTCATTGTTAAACATCCTTACTTGAGGATATGGAGAAGCATAAGACACAAAAAAGTCTTAGTCAACATCTGTATCTCGAAGTGTTTCTTTGAACTGCTAAATCAACTCCTCCGGATTAGTCTATTTGACATAAATAAAATGTCCAGATCAAAATCTTACGGTCTAAAGATTCATACAGAAATATCGTTAATGGTCATTTTTTAACAAATAATGTAAGAATATTATTAACAATCTTGATCTTGAGCTTCAGCCAAATGAACAGATCTTCTCAGAATCATTACCAACACTCATCTCACAGGATGTTAAAGAATAACACATCCCATCTGATCAGTCAGCGATTAATTCTCTATTCTTCCATTTTATCAAGTTTTTCTTCTCATTCTACCAGATAATGGTCGCGGAACTTACAGATGGACCGTTTGCCTGTTAAATAAAGATCAAGCAATTTTCCATTTTAAGATTGCAGCAATCGTTATTAATCCGATTCCATTATGTAGTCCTGGCTGCAAGATACTGGATCTATCTTGCACATGAAAATCATGATTTTGTCATTCCAAAGCAAAGCATCATGCCAGCCAATGTATGGTGCAAATGTTCTTTTCCACCACAGCAAGTCATCAGTCTTTAAAACTTCACACTCGAAGTCTTCTCCGAGTTATTTGTTCTAAAAGTTGGATGAATCAATAAACCAAATTATAATAGCCTATTTGAGTCACACAACATGCTCAATTCCATTGACAAGTAAATTTTAGTTTTACAATGGTGCACATAAAATTTCATAGTTATGTTCAGCCATTGTCATTCGCCTTCTTATATCTTTAATAATTGAGCTCCTAAGTCTAACTGCTTCCGTTGTATAGTTTGCTACATTACCTCAACAAAGATTTTGAGAATGATTTGGTATGTAATAGCAGAAGGTTCAGGGCCTGAAGTTTGCATTCTCCGAAATATCGCTTCTGCCTTGGCGTACTGACCTCCTTTTCCATATGCCTCCATCAGAGCAGTGTGAGATATCACATTGGCAGCATAGCCCTTCTTATTCATGTAGCCTAAAATCCTTTCAGCTTTACTGAAGTCCCCTTGCTTCCCGTAGGCCGTAATAAGCATCAGAAAGTCCATCTCATTAAAATCCCACCAATGCTGAGTTCGAAGCCATTCAAGAATCTACAACGGAAACAACAGATTAGACTAAAAGGAATCAAGAAGCAAAGTATGCATAGCTGAGTATTGGCTATAGTCTGCATAAAGGAAGACAACTGAAGTAAAACCTTAAACGACATGCTAGAGAGAAGAGTCCAAACCTCACTAACAAGGTTCCACTTCTTAAGCTGCTTAAATCTAACCAAGCTTCCAAGAACAAGGTTCTTTGGAAGAGCCTGGTTCTTGTCCCTCTGGGTTCTCAGCACTGAAACAGCAGAACCAGCTTCTTCAATTTCATTCATCATCTTTCTCCAGTTTTTCTGGTCTGCTTCATCCTCAGCACTCTTGAAAACCTCTACTTTCCTCCTCTTCTGCATGAACTTTCTCGGCGTCAGCATGCCTTGACACACCACTTCAGCTCTTTTACATATTTTAACATTTGTATTCAATGAATTCTCACCACTATTTGATTTACTGCATTAGAAATGACGGTGTTTTGCTAAGCACAACTTCACAACAAGGAATTAAAACTGAAATCCAAAGACAACCCTTAAAATCCAATATTGCCATATATGTACCAAAATAGCACAAACTGCAAAAATCTTACGTTTCTTTGCAGTAAAAATAAAGGGTAACAGCTAAAAGAATCAGGTATAAGATTCAAGAACCACTTAGCACAGCTATCTTAGTTGAATAGAGCCATAACTTGGCAGAGGTTGGATAGGGTCAGCGCACACTGTTAACAACTAAAAGTAAGACAAAATAAAACCTTTTATCCAATAAATCTTGAAAGATAAGATTTTTTTGGTAAATTTAACATTTCTCAACTATTTCATACAAATCCAATTCTAAATAGCAAACAAATAAGGCCCATAATTAAAAGAAACAACAACAGGGGATATTCAATTTTCTCAACACCCAGCTTGAACCCTTTTGAAATAAGAAAAACTCCCAAATTGGTGACCCAATAAACCCTTTAGACATATAAGATCTTACAATATGAAGCAGCCCCCACAAGAGAGAAATGAGTAAATAATAAGAAAAAGCATACCTCCAAAGAGAAGAAGATGAAGGAGAAATGAATGGTTTGAGGAAAATCATCATTGTTTGAGGCATTTACAATTTGGTTCACCTTCACCTTCACCTTCACTGCACTACAAGACTCCAATGCTCATGCTCATGGAGTTGAAGGGATATTTCTTCTCATTTTTGCTACTTTTATTTATCCTACTTTTTAAAGCTAAGCACATAATACTGTTTAGTTTTAAATTTCAGAAAAGGGTCAAATATAATTCAGTATTATCCAAGTTTAAAATATATACTCTCTTTCTGTCTACTAATTTACTACTTACTTTAAACAGAAAAGGGTAAAAAATATTCCAGAAGTTTAAATATATCCCTTATTTATTTATTTAACTAAAAATAATTCTCAATTCATTTTTTTGACCTTACTTTTATCTTTAAAAAATAATAATCTTCTTTTTTTTTAAAAAATATATTATTTTTTATTATGTGACATTTTCCTATTGAATAAAATTAAATTCTAACGAATTAGCACCCCAATTCATATAAACCCTTTGATGGGTGTAAATTAATTGGGTTTAAGGGATTTTGTGGATATGAATGGGAGGCGCATTGAGAGAATCTAATGGGCTGAACATTTAATGTTATCTAATAGGAAGGTACCACTTAATAAACAATAATAATTTTTTAAAAAATGTAAATTATAAGGGTAAAAATAGGTCAAAAAAATTAATCTAAGAATATTTTTAAATAAATAAGTGGACATGGGGTGACATAAAACTAAATTAAGAAAATCCGTTTCAATTTAAATATTTATTTCTGATTAAAAAAACTGGTTTCAATTATTTTACTTGATTTTAAAGATGGTGAAATTACGTGGATTATTTATGTGGGAGGGGAATCAAATCATTTAAAAAAATAATTAGATGGGTTTTAATTAAAATTGAGGCACGTTTGTTAAGAAAAAAATTGATGCATCTTCACCGGTTACTTTTCATGTAAAAATACAAAGGAAATCTCAAAAAGAAATTATTATTTTAAAAAACTAAATGTTTGACCGTCAATTTTTTTGTTTTTTATTTATAAAAACTAACAGAAAAACATCAATTTTAAAATGCAAAACCGCAGTTAAAAAGCATAAATAAAAAGTAAAAAAATCATAAAAATAATGTTTTGTATTTTAATGGTACAGAAAAAAAACTTTGAAAGATTAATATGAAATAAGATTGAGATAGAGTGCAAAAATAAAAATTGTGGGCAAGTTGGACTGTCTCTGTACTTGGTCAATTTTAAACTAAAATTTCTGCGCATATAAATGAAATTCACACTAACAAGATTAAATTTAGAATGGATAAAGTCCGGATTTACCCTTATATTTTGCGAAAATACCTAACTTTGTCTCATTTTTTGACTCAAAATTGAACCAAACTATAGCCCATAAGGATTTGGGTGGACATATTTCATACTAATTAGTATCTAATTATTTAGATTAGAGCATAAAACTTACCATATGACTACACTGGAATGGATACGGACTAATCGATTCTCTTAATACAATCTTAAAATTGAAGGGTGTTTAGCAAAGTTGAGAATTTCAACTTGTAGAGCTCCATGCATGATGTAATTTCACTTCCTTTAACCAAATATATAATGCATAATACTGAAGAATTCAACTACTAAAATGATGTCAAATGAGAATAAATTGTCTTAGATAAACACACATCATCTTATACAAGCATAGTTCATGTTACACACAGTAGCTAATAGCTATTAAACTGAAAGGTGCACTTAAACACCGCGATTTGCAGATGTAGCCAGTCTGACCCCATCTCCACGGGCAACTTCAACAGGTACATCATCGTACATATTAGCAGATTTGTCTCCTAGTTCACTTAGAAATACCATAAACACTGCATACAGTTGACTATACACATGCGCTAACGCTTGATCATCCATTGAGGAACCTTGTGGCGTCCACAATTTTCACTAAGCAGTCAGCACATGATGTGTTAAGCCACTCCCATATGACACTTAAATACTGTGTCTATACACATATAATTGGGAACTAAATTAGTTACATACGGGAGATCAATAAGGGGACAGCAACAGGAGAGTCCTCACCCATGACTGGCTGGAACAGATCCACCTCTCCATACCGCTCTAGGACACGCATCCTGCAGTCCTCAGCAGCCATTAGTCCTGTTGAATATGCACCATGCACAGAACCTGGGTAATCCATACTTGTCGCCTCCCCAGCAAAAAATATGTTATCCACTGGTATCCTCAGCCTTTCATAGAACTCATGAGGCTTCCCTACTGCATCGTAGCTGTAGGATCCGAGTGAGTTTACATCTGTACCCCAATGAGAAACAAGATGTTGGATCTACAGAAAGACCAGGAGGAAAAGATAGTGAGCTATGTGAATATCATTACACAATATGAAAGCAAGACACAGACAATATTTGCTTCCTAGAGTAGTTCTCTTTCTCCTGTAACAAACCAATCAGCTAACAAATTCTCAAACTAACCAAATGTGATCTCTTGAAAAGGTTCAACCGATTTCCAGAAGTCAAGATTGGAAATAGCAGAAAGCTCAAATATTTTTAGGAAAAAAAAAAAAACCACTTCAAGTTATCCTTACTAGGATTCTGTGAAACAATAATCATTCATATATATATATATATATATATATATATATATATAAATTATTATCATACTAAAAGGCGATAGTTGAATGCAATGAAAGGTCCTGCCGATGCCTTAATGGCGGAGGATTAATACATTTGGTTCATTCTTGAAAAATAGTTCTCCTTTAAAGCCTCATCTCCTCTGTTTCAGTGAACATTCAATTTATAATTATCATTGTTATAATTCTTTTTTCCTGAAAACTACACTATTGATTTCTGATATGCAGGAATATATATATATTGTTTGCTATATAAAGTTGAAAGATGATTTCAATTTAAATGGATTCTTGCAATTGCTTATCTCTTCTGGTTCTATTGAGCAAGTATCTAAGTTGTATTTCGTTGGGTAGTGTACACTCAAATATGTAGATATCAATCAAATATGCTAATAGCTCATAACTTCAAACTTGCATTTTTTTTTTCCTTCAATTTTTGTGTAACAATGGCATACTTATTATAATGTTGTCCACAGATATTTACAGCCAGATAGCTCGCAACAACACAACTTCCTATATCCACTTGTCTTTCAGGAGTATATTTATGCACTTGCTCAGGGTCTGTATTATTTAAAAATATTTATGCTGATTAGCTTAGGGTACACGTGCAGTGCACGTGTCCAGAGATTAGAAATTAAAAAACGGGAGTACAGAGGAATTGCAAAATTACCGGAGTAGTCGCATTGGGAAGAATCCTCTGAAGTTGCTTAAAAGCAAAATTTGCAGCATCCTCATCTGATAGTTTCTCAATGTCACGGGCCAGCTGCCCTGCAGGCATATAAACTAGGACAGGATGGCCAGTGGCCTTGTGAAGATTCAAAAAGTAACTACATTCATATGAGCTCTGAGCAACTACCCCCAAGAACTCAACATTTGGCCAAAACACCTTTTCAAAATGCAGAATAATCTTGTTTTCAATTCCTACACCTAGTTCATTGATGGCAGCCTCCTTCCATTCAGGTAATCTGGGTTCAAACTTGATCCAGTTCGATTTTAAAACACCAAGAGGAACAGCAACAACTGCAGCATCAGCTACAAAAGTTCTCCCATCCTCAACAGTCACTTTCACTCCATTATAACGTCTTACTACTTGTGTAACCCTGAGAAAGGTTGCAGAAACAACAATTTAGTCATTCAAGACTGTTTTTTTCCTTTTCTTTTAGGGAGGAGGAGGTGCAGAAACAGAGATGTCAAGAGGTAGGTTTCTCTTACCTGTGATCTAAGCGAATGTCAAGCCCTTTTGCTAGTGTGTTGATGACAGGACGATATCCCCGAACCATAAGACCATGCCCACCAGGAAGCAATTCTTCCTGTATATCACAAAACTGAATGGGTAAGACTTATCTATAGTAATGTTTGCTGGGACAGGAGACCGAACAGGAATTTGTTTGACCTTTTCCTTTTATCTACTGATACAAGCATAAAAATACAGATATATCTATAACACAAGTAAAAACATTTTTATCTTCCAGAACTTTAGAGTCTTAGAAAGTTTCAAAAAAAAAAACTTTAGAGTCTTAGACATCTTGCATTAAGGTTACTTTTGACACAAACAGGTTACAAGATTTGAGCTTTGCTTAGTGTAGTTAGGGATGGCAATGGGGTGGGGCAGGGTGGGTTTAAGGCTATGCGGGGCGGGTGGAATGCGGAGCGGGTTGAAGTGAGTTTTTTTAAAACTAATGCGAGGCGGGGGGGTTACAGGTATATATGATTTTACGTGGGTTCAAACTTAATTTTAATTTTTTAAATATTATAAGAGTGATAGAGCATTATTTATTAAGCTACTAAAATATTCGAGATAGTAAATAAAAATGGTTCAATAAAAAATCATTACATGTTCCCAATTGACCTCTAAAAGATAATTTTTTAAGTCACTATCCTATTAAATTAATACAACTTAATGAAAAAATGAATTTATTCAGTGTCAAACTTAACTAGAAAAAGAAAATATTAAAAAAATTATGTGGGGTGGGGTTGAAAATGAAAAAAAAATAGTTATGCGGGCGGGCGGATTAAAAATTTTGCGGGTTAAGCTCAACCCGCCCCGCACCGCCCCATTACCATCCATAAGTGTAGTATCACTAAATTTAGGAAGACTCGTTCAAATACATGGGTTTTGCATTTTAACCGATCAACACGATACCAAGTAGGAAGATTCATTCTATATATATATACACAAACATATATGTCAAACTTCTCATTACAACAGAAATACAAACTAGAACCTGGAGTTACGAGAAAAGCTATTGGTCTTACAACGAAATGACTCTCACCTACTATCTGTATGCATTATTAAGTATCATTATCCTCCTACTCACAGACACATGTTGGATATAGTGGATCTAAGCAAAGGAAGAGATTGACAGTAAATTTAGAATGGTTAAATTATACGAGCATGTACTGACCAGTGACCACAATCGAGGTACAACGGAACCCCTTTTTTCAAAAGATTTTTTTCAAAAGGAAGATACTTAGGTAGTAATGAATCTATTATCACAAGTTAATCTTAAGTAAAATGATCCTTATTTGGTCAAAGCGATAATAGTCCTCTTACATAAGCTAATGTCAGACCAGGGTTTACCAGTTTGATGGTGCCATAACCAAAAGAGGTGTAGGGCATACAAGGTTGCGTGTTGGGAGTCACAGCATATCTGTATTGGGTAAAGATGTGACAATGGGTGCTAGGCTTTATACCAAGAAGGGTAACCCTCATACTTAATTTGCTCCTACTACTGAACAAGAACTTAAGATATTAAATAAGCAAATACAACACATTTTTGAGCTGAAATCTTGCGAAAACAGCAGAACTAACATTATGCATCAACATGGTAGACATTATTTTTGACAGTCAGTTACCAGAATAGAACCTGGAACTATTGTTGTTAACATTGGCTTTTTCTACCCTAATGATATTCAAACTTTGCCAACTATTATGCTCACTAATATCAAATCCAATTTCTATCCTATATCATCATCAAGGTGCTTCTTTCTTCATCCAATGATATCATTTCTAATGAGCTTTGCGAACATATGTCATAGATGATAGAATCCATATGCAAAAAAGGAAGAAATGTCACACTCTTTCTGAGCAAAATGTTTTACTACATCAAGATCATTTCTATATATTAACCTAGTTAACCAGTGGTCTCTGCAAGTAATGCTCTGTTAGATATAAGCATCTTCTTTATACTAGAAGGGGCCAAGAAATCTACCTGGTCCCAGTACTTGAGTGAGATGGAATCAGCATCTGCAGCAAACCAGCCTTCCATTCTGCAAAGGTACCACTGCAACACCTTATGAGCAATGCCATCGAGCCTGTAACAAAAAAAGTCACTAAGCGGAAGTGGTACTTTTCTTAATCTTTTCAGTTAAGTTTAGGGGGAGGAGATCAGTATATCAATAAAACAATACTAAATGCTACCTTAAGTCAGGTCTCCTATCAAAAGCCATTGATATAGCGCGACCAATAGACATGTCATCGCTGAATTCTTGTCTAATTCTATCAGTCTGCAACAAAAGTGAATCAGCTCTCATCAGAAAATATCCATAGCATCACACATTTTAAAGACATGTAACAAACATTCTTTTCCATGAAGAATGAAATTATTTTCAACAATTCAAAGATCAAAGAAATGAAGGTGCGGCGAGAGAGGGAAAGAGGGGAGAGAGAGAGAACATGCCTCTTTCAAAATGCTCTCAAATGTTTCGCCAACCTTAGTCACTAAGTCTTGGGGAACTTGATTACCATCCATGTCAAAAAGAGCATAACTGAAGAATTAAAGCCAGGTGAAATGAGTATGTGTTTCTTAACAAGGTCAGGGAAATAGTTATGCAATCAATAATATAACCAAACTTAGATGTATATTAGTACAAGTATTTGTGTGCGAATCAGCTGTACATTAAGAAAAACTGGCATGTGAGAGGTAAGAACTAAGAAGGGCTTGAAATACAAACCTCTCTAGATCATGGTCATACAACACAGAATTGTCACCACTTGTACGATAGAGAGGGAGTCCTAGTCTTCCAATGAGAGGTGCCAGGGGATTCTCTTTGCAGACACCATGCAACCTAAAACAAGCAGCAAATAGCCAATTAATTTCCAAAGCAAGCAAAGAGGTTGAACTTAATTTCGTCAATAAAAAGGAAAGTCTTGGTTGTAACGCAAAAGCAAGAGTAGAAGTCATTACCAAGATGCACCCAAGTCAACAGGAAAACCAAACGAGTAGTCAGTGTGAACACGGCCTCCAATCCTATCTCGTGATTCCAAAACAACCACCTACAGAAAAATACTTATCTGAGTTAAACATAAACATCACCACTTACACCAACCAAGTGAAGACAAGCTCTACATGCATACCTGAAATGATGCATCATAAAGCGCCCGAGCAGCTGCAAGGCCAGCAATTCCCCCACCAATCACAATGACAGATGGTGAAGCCTCAGCCCTCTGCCCAGCACTTGAGAAGCAAGGAGCTAGAAGACAAAACCAAAAAACTCAGTCAGAACAGTTGCTAAAGTAACAGAAGACAGCAAGAAACCTGTAATTAGGCAATCATACATATTTGAGGTCATTAAATAAACGGTAAATGACTCAAAAAGTGACAAAGTGGCATACAAACCCTCCAAATAAAAGCTTAACCATATTGTTTGCTGTTTGTTATACGATCTAAATATATTAATGTGCTTCTTAGGATAAAAGACTAAAATTGCATACCAGGAGTAACAATCACATTTAAAAGTGGGATTAGATAAATCTCACAATGATCAGATGCTCCGGGAATCAGGATTTAGATCACAAAGGGTCATTTTGTTAAAAGAACAAAATATAACTTGAAGGACACCAATGATCCTTCATAGTCCAGTAAAATCGAAACGGCAGCAGATCAAAGTAATTTATTCTTCATTAGTCAACTCGTAGAGAACCAATATAGCAGACCGAAATTTGAAGTCATATCCATTTACCTAATTATAATTATCTAACTAAAGCAAAAGTTATCAAGATGTAAGCGAGATCAAAAGTAGCCAATAAAAGATTTTTAGAGGGTCCCTTATACCTTTCGGTGGGCATTTTTTAGCATACTTAGTAGCCAAAAAGTGTTTGATTATAAAAAACAAAAGCAGCCCGCGTCACAATAACAGGTATACTAAAAAATATGTTCTTTGCAACTTGAAAACTGCAAAAGGTTTTATTTAATTTTATGTACAATAAATCTCTCCATCTCTCCATCCCAAACAAATTGAAATCGGCCATATGATTTATCACAATTCACAGACTAAAGCTTTAAACTTTTTTTTATAAAAATTTTAACGGGTTACGTAATCATAGTTCAACATTTACAATTTCGTAATCATAGTTCAATGATCATTTCCAACTCAAACAATACAAACTTAATTGAAATATTAAAACAAATCCCCCAAAAAACAAACAAATTAAGTTTTCTATACTAAAAACCCTGCAGAATCTAAAATAACCACACACACTAAAAAAATATTCAGCTCAATTCAATTCAAAATACTAAAATAAAATAAAAATTCAAATTAAACACCAGAATCTAATCAATCACTCTAAAAAACAACGGAATCAAGAAAAAAAATCATCGAGAAAACATTAATAAAAGATACGAACCTCTCTGGAGTTGACGATTACTCTTGTGTTGAGAATCCATGAGATAAATTGCGAGAGAAATGGGGATTTAATAAACTAAAAGTCAATAATCTCAATAATAATCTGAGTATAACAGAATTGCTGGCACAATTATTATTATTACTAGTGGAATTAGGTGAATAATGGAGAAGAAAGATCAAAAGACAAGTGAACAAGTGATTATTATTGGAATTTGAAGCGAACCCCAGCTTGACCAAACAGCAGTTCATGCGTATACAAATTTCTGATAAAAAAAATCTCTGAAATCAAATTGGGATGATCGGAGAGAGATTTTTTCTGATGAAAATTGGGGGAAAAGAGAAGATTCTAGAGAGAGAGAGAGGAGAGAGAAGCAAGTGTTTGGTTGGTGATTGTTAATGGAGTCCAAATTCGATTCTTCTTTGTACATTACGAAAAAGTGTGGTTTGGGAATTATTTATACACACAAAAAAAACACATCTTTGCCATCTGTGTTTTCCTTTTTTATTTTTTAAAAAGGCATTATTTTGATTTTTTTATTTTATTTTTTTATTTGATGTTAAGTTGAAACTTTTGATCAAAGATAAAACAATCTTATGAATCCATATTGATTATTAGTTTGAATTTTGATACATAAACTATGTTATAGGTTTAGGTGAAAAAATGGAGATTTTACTAACATGTGATTCATTGGTGTTGATTAATATATGTATATTAGTAATAAATGTAGTGTAACAAAATAAACTATTGTGTAGTGTTATATTATTAAGTACAATTTTTTTAATTAAAAAATCGTAAAAATTTTAAGATAAAAAAATATAGTTAGAGATATGTTCCTTTTTTTTTTCTTCTTATATTACTTATTAGTTACTTCAATATAAACATTAATTAATTATATATAGACGAAAAAAAATGTATCAAAAATGATAAAAAGGTCCCCTAGCCCCTTGTAGATTGAAAACCCATGTGATTGTTCATTGACTTGAACAAAAACACCAGCTGTTGAAAATTAATCTCCAAATTATTTTTATAGTTTATTACACAAAATAATAATTATTTTTATAATTTCTTACACAAAATGCAGCTGTTGAAACTCATAAAAAATATAATGATTCATAAAGTAACATAATGTTTTGAAAAATAATTTTTTAGAAAAAGTTAAACAAAGAATAAAGAGATAGAGAGATATGAACTTTTAATCTCTACACTATTGAATACTATTATTAAAAGATTTAGTGTCTGTTTAAATAAAGTATCACTTTAAGTTAAAAATAAAAAGTCAAACTTAAATGATTTTTAAGTCAAAAAAATAAAAAGCAGACCTACTTTTTGATTTTGACTTATTTTTAAGTCATTTAAAATTTAGTTTAAGTCATTTTTTACTTATTTTAAGTTATTTTTTTTATATTTATCAAACACATAATCAAAACTGACTTAAATGTAGGTTTGACTAATTTTTAAGTCAAATCAAACACCCTTAATTTTTAAGTCAATCCAAACACCCTTTTAAATTGATAAATATATATTTTATACTAATTAATTTTTTTCGTTCTTAACAAAATTTTACCACTCTCGTGAGTCGTGTATATCAAATACTCACCATTTTTATTAAATGAATTTGTTCTAAAATATTTGGAGGTTAAGACAAGAAATATAAGAGTAATTATTATTATTTTCAAATGGAAGATAAATGCAGTAGTTATAGAATGTAGAAAATATTTAAAAGATACTCCTGCGATCCATTTTACTAGTTAGATTTTCTTCTAGACATTCTTTCAAAAAATAATTTAGTTAAATTATTTTTATTTATTCTTTGAGTTTAATTTAAACTTTTTTTCATCATATTTGTGGCTCCCCCTTATTGAATAAAATAAAGGTAAAAGTGAGATTTTTTTTTTTACAAGTAAAAATATGGTAGCATCATATGTGATAGAACTTTTCTTGTATTCTCCCATTACCAGTTTGCAAAAAGAGATAAATTCACATGTATCAGTTCTAAAATAATTTTTCTATATAGTTTGGTAAAATTGATTTTTCTAGTGTATGTTTGAGTAGAGAGTTTTCTTCTTCTTCTTTTTTGCATAAAACAAAATCATGTCTTTGAAAATTGTTCAAAAATAATTTAATCAATTAAAAATAAAAAAGATATTTACTAAAAAAGTATATTTCAATATACCAAACACGTTTAAAAAATGGCGAAGAAAATGATTAATAAGTTTTGTAAAAGATGCATTAGACCTACAAAGTGTTGCTTTATTGAATGATTTTCCCCCTTTTTCCACCACATGTTATTCAAAAGATAATATATTTCTTTTTTATATTAAAAAAAATGATCAAACAAATTTAGACTTATATATAGAAATCTATGATATTAGTAATGCAAAAGATTTTGATGCATGCATTATCATGGTTACAGACCCCAATTGTCCCTTAAAACTTTTTTTCATATATATATTTAGAAAAGAAGATATTTTCAATTTATTAAGTAATAATAAAGATATTTTTGAACTAAAATATTAATGATAAGAATATTTTTAGACTAAACTATAAATGAAGAATTGTTTTTAATTATTTCATTTAATTTAAGAATATTTTTCACCCTTTCCGTTAAAAAAAAAAAAATACTGATATGCCGTCAATTTTTTGGTCGGTTTTTCCCGACTTTAAATAGTGATATTTGCAGTTTTGTGACTTTGACGAGGAACCAATAATAAGATATTTGCTAAGATTAAGCTAAATAATAGAGTTATTTTCTTGGACTTAACTCAAATAATTAGTTGGAAGAAGATATACTTATCCAATTTGAAATATTATTTTTTATGACTTTGAAAAAAGTAAACTCTATGTCTTTTTATATGCTAAGTTGCTAACAATTCATAATAATACGCATTTGTTTTCTATAATAATAAGTTATCATAATAGTTGAATTAGCATTTGATAATAAAATTGGATGGTATATAAATGTGCAATAAAATTTGATGTCCATTCAATGGATGTAATGAAATTAGGTATAATGAAATTGTAAGACTTGATCAATTGGGGATTGATTCATGATATAAATACTAAGTTGTTTGCAACAAATTTTAAATATATAAAAAAGAAATCAATCATTTTGTTCTTCCATTGATTGTTCTCTCTTTTTTTCTCCGTGACATTTTTTCGTGATTTGAGGGTCAGGTCATAATGACATATTTCTCGAACCAAGATGATATGAATTTTCTTGAGATTTATTTCATATTCATTAATCTTTGTAAATATTTCATGAATTTGTGGAATATTCGAGATGCATTCTTTAAGAGAATATAATATATTTTATGTAGACAAAACTAGGGTTTATGATAGAATACATCTTATAGAATTCTGACTAAAATTGAACACATTTTGCAGAGTCTTATAAATTTTTAATGTCTACATAAATTATTGATTGATGATTATGGGTTGAAAATTTTATATTTGTATGAACGAATCCATGGAAGTTACTCCTCCATGGATGGGAATGAAGAGAATAGATGGAATGAAGAGAACAATATGTTTAGAGAAGAATTGTAAATTGTGTTATTTCTGAAAATGAAGGAGAGACCTCCTTTTATATTTGTTACATCATGTAGCACTTGCATTCTTCTAACAAACTCAATGCACCTAACACAATTTGGAATTCAGTTACTCTGACAGATTGTAACTGAATTCTAACTGCCCTAGCTACTGCCAACTCATTAAGCATATACTACTATTATTCATATTCAGTCACTTCTTTAATATTCCCCCTCAAGCTTTAGTTTGAATATAAGTTGAAAACTCCAAGCTTGGATAACAACATATGATGAGAAGTTGCACCTAAGCCCTTTGTGAGTATGTCAGCTGGTTGTTGTTTGGTATTAACATAAGTTGGCTGGATCAGCCCACTCTTGATTCTTTCCCTTACAAAATGACAATCAATCTCTATATGTTTAGTTCGTTCATGGAAAATAGGATTGGCAGCAATTTGCATCGCTGCTTTACTATCACAATGCAATCTGACAGGTGTTGTAATGACAACATTTAGCTCTTTCAATATTCCTAGTAGCTAAACAATCTCTGCAACCACTCCTGCCATACTCCTGTATTCAGCCTCTGCAGAGCTTCTGCTCACTGTATGCTGTTTTTTTGATTTCCATGATATAAGGGAGTCTCCTAGCTTGACCATATATCCTGTTACAGATCTTCTAGTATTGGGGCATGCTGCCCAGTCTGAGTCACAAAATGCTTCAAGTTCTAGGCTCTTTTTGCTACTTAGCAGTATACCTTGCCCAGGGCTACCTTTGATGTATCTTACCAACCTTATAGCTGCCTCCCAGTGTGATTGTTTAGGCTACTGCATGAACTGTGATAATACTTGAACAGCAAAGCTAATATCAGGTCTAGTAATAGTCAAGTATAACAGCCTACCAACCAGCCTTTGATAACTTGTGATATCCTTCATATTAGGATCATTATCAGTAGTTCCAGTCAGTTCATCATACCCCACTGTGGTGAGCTTAATGTTTGCTTCTAAGGGTGTATTTACTGGTTTTGCACCACTAAGACCAGTGTCTGAAATTAGCTCAAGAGCATACTTCCTTTGGTTTAGCAATATCCCAGCTTTGGACCTTAGGATTTCAATGCCTAGAAAATACTTTAGATTACCAAGATCCTTCATTTTGAACTTGCTATGTAGTGAGTCTTTTAACTCCTGTATCAGCTTACTACTACTGCCTGTTAGAAGCAAATCATCCACATAGACCAGAATCATAGCTATGTCTTGTCCATCTCTCTTTGTAAAAAGAGAATGATCATAAGGACTTTGTGAGTAACCAGTTGCCAATAAAACTTCTGTAAGCTTTAAATTCCACTGCCTAGAGGCTTGTTTTAATCCATACAAGGATTTGAGCAGCTTACATACCTTGTACTCCCCCTGCCTCTGAAAACCCTGAGGCATCTCCATATATACATCTTCCATAAGATCACCCTGTAAAAATGCATTATGAACATCCATTTGATAGAGAGGCCAATTGTGTGAAGCTGCTACACTGATGGTAGTCCTAACTGTGACCATTTTGGCTACAGGAGAGAAGGTCTCATGATAGTCTAGACCTTCTTGTTGGCTATAACCCTTGGCAACCAGCCTTGCTTTGTATCTTTCAACATCTCCATTGGCTTTAAGTTTGACCTTATACACCCATTTGGAACCAATGGGCCTTTTACTAGGTGGAAGATCTACCACTGTCCATGTATGATTGAGTTCTAAAGCTGCAATTTCATCTTGCATTGTTGCCACCCATTCTGGACATTTAGATGCTTCCTTGAAAGTGGCAGGCTCAGGAATTGTGGAAAGGGAAGTCAAGAATGTCATGTAGGAGCAATTCAGTCTGGAATAGGCAACATAATCACTTATGGGATAAAGACATGCTGTGTGAGCTTGTTTGGAAGATGCAGGCATAAAGTAATCTTTATGCCATATAGGAGGTTTAAGGGACCTACTTGGTCTTGACCTTTCATGGACTGGAGTACCAATATGTGCATCACTACATTCGGCAACAGTTGGTACTGCATCCCTAGAATCTGGTATGTCTCTTTCTTTTTCAATTACGGAAGTGGAGACCTCATCAGATATATTAGGCAACTCAGCCTCTTCCAAGGGAACTACAGGGTTGACAGGCTCAGCATGGACACCAGTTGTGACATCTTCAGGAACAGTAAGATCATGTGATAAAGGTGTGTATAGATGCTCAACAAGACTGTCTTTCTTGAAAGGGAATTGAGATTCTATAAAAGTGACATCTCTACTGACATGAAAGGTGTGAGTCTCTAGATCAAGCACTCTATATCCTTTCTGTGTTTCTGCATATCCCATTAGTACTCCTTTTCTCGCTCTTGGTGCAAACTTATCAGACCTGGGCAAAATAGAAGTAAAACAAAGACATCCAAACACCCTCAAGTGACTCAGTGTTGGTTTAGTTCCATAAAGCATCTCATGTGGTGATTTTCCTTGCAAAACTGCAGAGGGAATCCTGTTGATCAAGTAAACTGCTGCCTTTATACAATGACCCCAATAAGAAATAGGAACATTAGACTGTAGTCTTAAGGCTCTAGCAGTATTCAGGATATGTCTATGTTTTCTTTCAACCACCCCATTCTGTTGAGGTGTGTATGCACAGGAAGTTTGATGTACAATGCCAAGAGAAGAAAATAAGTCTCTGCAATTGGAATTTATGAATTCTGTGCCATTATCTGATCTCAACACCTTCACTTTTATTCCAAACTGAGTATTCACCATTAACAGAAAATTTTTAAGAACAGTACACACTTCAGCTTTTGAATGAATCAAGCAAACCCAAGAAAACCTGCTATAATCATCAACTATTGTGACAAAATATTGCTTCTTATCATATGTTGGAGTCTTATAAGGACCCCATACATCTACATGTATCAACTGAAAAACAACACTAGATGTATGTAAACTAACAGGAAATGAAGGCCTACTTTGCTTGGCCTGAGGACATATATCGCAGCATGCTCGATCAGATAGATGGACATTAATAGAGGAGATGTGTTTCATAGCGTGAAAAGAGGGATGTCCAAGTCTTAAATGCCACAGTGTGGCTAAACTATTATCCTTAATGGCAGCACTAACTACAACCTTTATTTTGTCTTTCAACAAGTACAGTCCAGCACATTCTCTACCAATCCCAATCAGCTTCCCACTTGAGAGAGCCTGCAATACACAAAAGTTAGGGAAAAAACTGATACTACATAGTAGTTCTTTAGTTAGCTTGGCAACTGACAGCAAGTTAAACTTGAAGTCAGGTACATGTAACACATTCTGCACTGGATACTTTCCAAAAACCACAGAGTTGCCTGTGCCTTGAATGTGAGCCTTATTCCCTGTAGGCAATTGAACAGTACTTGATCTTGGAATATCTATATAACTCATTTTATATAGAAGAGCTCTAGAAGATGTAACATGATGAGTAGCACCAGAATCAATAATCCAAGCATGTTCATGAAAGGTAGGTGTCATTGACACATTACCTGCCATGTTTGCCTTGCAGTCACCAGTCTCTGCAGCCTCTGTGTGCTTGGTATTGTGCCTGAGATTCTGTATATGGTTGTATTCCTCCTCAGTGAGATCCAAACCACGTCCTTGATCCTCAGGAGCTACATAGTTAGCATAACGTTTGAAACTAGGCCCTGCATTCTGAGTGTTATTTGTTGATCTATAACCACTGCTGCCTCCTTGAAACACATTTGGTCCTTGCTTCTTTTTACTCTTAAAATCTGCAGGATAGCCTATAACCTTGTAGCAGTCTTTGGTTAAGTGATTCCTGTAACCACAATGTTCACAAGCTACGTCTAACAACTTCTTTCCCTTAAAACCTTGTCTTCGATTGACCAACATAGTAAGAGGCTCTTTGTTAATGTCTACAACACCTAGTAACCTCTGACTTTCTTCTTGTATTACAGTAGCATACGCTTGATTAACAGTAGGTACATTAGTTTTAAGCAAAATGTCACTCCTCACATGACTATAGGACTCATTCAACCCCATTAGAAACATCAATAACCTCTGCTGACTTAGATGTTCAATGTAAGGCTTAGCCTCATCACAATTACACAATGGAGCTGGAACTAAGACATCCAATTCATCCCATAGATCTCTCAATTTTGAATAGTAAGTAGTTACAGAATCAGTACCTTGTTTCATAGAAGATACTTCTGCCCATAGTTGATACACTCTAGTGAGGTTAGATTTGTCAAATCTCTCCTTGAAATCATCCCAAACTCTTTTAGCATTTGATGCATATACGATGGTAGTGATTAATTCTGAAGCTACAGTACTGCTGATCCATGAAAGTACTACAGCATTACACCTTTCCCACTGTGTGCCTAAATCACCTTTGAATGAACTTCTTAAGCAGGTTCCATCTACAAATCCAAACTTGTTTTTGACCAATAATGCAAGACGTAACGATCTACTCCAAAGCCCATAATTCTCTGGACCTGTGAGTTTAGTCGCAATTAGAGCTGCACCTGGCATATCTGAAGCTTGAAGATAGAGGGGATGACTGTGCTCAAGTGTGGCTACTGTTAATTCTTCCATATCAAACAGTTCAGTTGATGAATCGAAGACGACGAGACACTAAAAAACTGATCCCAGTCCCGCTGCTCTGATACCATGAAAATTTTATATTTGTATGAACGAATCCATGGAAGTTACTCCTCCATAGATGGGAATGAAGAGAACAGATGGAATGAAGAGAACAATATGTTTAGAGAAGAATTGTAAATTGTGTTATTTCTGAAAATGAAGGAGAGACCTCCTTTTATATTTGTTACATCATGTAGCACTTGCATTCTTCTAACAAACTCAATGCACCTAACACAATTTGGAATTCAGTTACTCTGACAGATTGTAACTGAATTCTAACTGCCCTAGCTACTGCCAACTCATTAAGCATATACTACTATTATTCATATTCAGTCACTTCTTTAATATGGGTCAAATTCATAAATTATTGATCCTTATTTATGAATTGCGTCTGTACATTGTTGGAGAATTATTGTCTTGATAATAGGCTTTAATTATACCTAAATAGTTGGCAATCTTACTATAACTAGCAATCTATCCCATAGATTGTTTTTATATGAATTTGCATGTTTCTAAATAAAAATTGCTAGAATAAGTTTACCAAATGAATGGGCGTTTTGGTGGATTGATGGAAGACATTTCTAGAAGGTCTAACTCATCGGTAGCCTCCTAAAATTGGCATAATATTTAACTTAGATATCTTAACTAGGTGATATTCATTTTAGACACTTTATGTAAGATCCTACTATGTCATTTTGATACTTTTTTTAATATTAGCAAAAATATATAATGTGTGTGTAACAATGTCGGATAACATGTAAAATGACGAATTAAACGAGGACATTTGTCATTTGTATCAAAAGTAATTATTAAATAATTAATTTTGAATAAAAATAAAAACTGACCAATGAATAAATGACACATAATATCTTTTCAAATAATTACAATTTTTTTAAAAAAAAAACAAATAAAAGAACCCACTCCCAGGTCATCTTCGCCCCCCCCCTCCCCCGACGATCGTCTTCTCCAAAGCGCTCAAAAATACCCTATTGTGCACCATTTGAAATTTATATTTCCAAAAATAAAAACCTCCCCATCCCTTTTGCAGAAATTACCCCCACCCCACATCTGTACATCATTGCTTCGAAGAATTTTATAGCTTAGTTTAAAGAAATTAATATTAAATTATTTCAAAGAAGAATTTCATATGGGTTTATTCTTAAATTTTAAAAATATTTTCTGTCATTTTTGTTGAAACCTTCATCTATAATGGATGAAATTTAGCTTGGACAAAATGATGGCTAAAAGTGGGGAAGAAGAAGAAAAAAAATAATTAAAAATTAACTTAAAAAGTCATTTCATGCGCTGGTCAGTGAGTGTATCCACTCATTATGACGTGTAAGTAAAAAGTATCAAAATGACACAGCGAAACACTATATGAGATTTCTAAAATAAACATCATTCAATTAAGGTCCAAGTGAAAATTGTGCCAAATTTAGGAGGCTACTGATGAATTAAGCCTTTCTAAAATGCAAGTTTGACACATGACATACCAAATGTTTAATTTATTATATATTTAAAGTTATAATTTTTTTTATCTAATGTACCTAACATTGAATTTGTAAACATATTTGCTTTAAGATTTCAAATAACGATCCCAGTATATGTCTAACCTATTTTTAAAAAGGAAAAAGGGTCAAAAATATCTTTAAACTATGTAAAATAAAAAAGAAATTTCGCTTATAGTTTGACTCAAAAATGTTGTTGTCATCAATACATTGGCTCAAAAATACCCTTGCAATCAATACTTTTGTTCAAAATACCCCTATAGTCACTAAATGGGTAGAAAATGTCCTTTTCCGAATAATTTTTTTTTTAAATACATCTTCTTCCTAATTAAACTATTATTAAAGACTCTTACTCTTGATTTCTTTCTTTTAAAAACAATTTAACAAATAAAAATGTAGGAAATAATTTGTTTCTTCTTAATCTCATTTTATCAATTAAAATAGAATAACTTCATGTACCCTTTCGACGATAATATATGTCTCATAGTATATCCATCATTAATTTTTATTTACATAACAATAAAAAATAATTAGAATAAAATAATATTTTTCTTTTAATTGAAGTAGGATAAACATTTTCTCATTTTAAAAAATATTATTAGAAAAAGAATGTGTTAAAAGGAAAATAAATAATATATTTATTTGAAAAATGAGTATTTTGACCCCTTAAATAACAATAAGAGTATATTTTAACCAAAATATTGAAGACAGAGACATTTTTGAATCAAACCATGAAGAGAGGACATTTTTATTTATTTAACATAATTTAAGAACTTTTTTTTTTATGCTTTTCCCTTTTAAAAATGCTTTAGAAAAACTTTGACAAACGTTATAGCTAATATAAAAAGTAAATTTGGTAGGCTTGTATATCAAGTCGTTTTCTGACAAAAGATAATTGCTTAGATGATTAGCATTTTCCATCTCAAATCGTAAAATAATGAGTTAAAGTTACAAAAAAAAAAAAAAAAAAGAGATAAAAACTCCTAGAGAATATACAGATTTTGTATATAGTAAATATAAGCGTAGCTTAGTTTTTTGCATACAAATCATATATTTTATATATATGCCTATTGTACTTGTGTTCACATATATATCTAGAAAATGCAAATATTTTCATTGTACTCGATTTTACAAATTACATGTTAGTGTAATACACCCAATTACATCAATTATCAATTTCGTTGTGTCCTTCCAAACAGGCCCATCGTAAAGTATAAAATATGCATAGAATAAACTTGCTTAGGTACAATAATTTACAAATTACATTAAAAAAATATTAATCACATAAGACAAGCATAATGTGATGAATTCTAACTTAAAAAATTATTGATAATTAAGAAATATCAATCCCAAAATCTCTTATGTGAAAAATTACTCATCCAACCAACTAGTAAACCATGATAGATGTTGGAATAGTTAATACTAATATCTAATTCTAGGGACCGACCATGTGCTAGTGATTGAGATTTTTTTTTGGTATTATATTCAATATTCAATATCCACATTGGAGTCCAACTAAATTTGAATTCATACTGAAAAGTTTCACATCAAAGGTAATGCTCTCTAACAAAAATGACTATGTACTCCGAGTACTCAAATTCAAAACATTTGATTAAGAATAAAGAAACACTTACCGCTCCACTGCAACTGACAAAGAATTAAAACTTAAATAAACGTGCGAACTTCTTTCTATTAAAAAAGGGGAAAATAATAATAATACTCTCTCTATCCCTGATTACTTGTCTACTTTTGAATTGACACACCTATTAAGAAAATAATAACATAGTGAATTTATCATTTTACCCCTATTATTTACGAAGTAGATGAATTAAAAACTTAAGATTTTCAAGAAGTTCTATCTTTTTCAAAGCAATTAATTGAGTGTATAATAGGTGAAAAAATATTTGTCATTTCTTCATTTGTCAAAATAAATAAGTAATTAGGAATAATAAAAAAGGAATATTGAACAGGTAATTAAGGACATAGACAGAACTAGAAAAAAAGATAACAAATAGCAGATTGACATCTGTCACCTCATGTCCTTTTCCATTTGAATTTAATGCAGCGTGTGAATTGACATTTCACTAATAAAAATATCTCAGTAAATGCCCACGCGGTTTAATTCTTGCCACACAATTATTATTCCACGTGTGCACTTTTCATCTCTCTACTTATTTAGGGGGTGTGTGATGTTTTCTCAGTCCTAATTTACGTAACACGTTTTAATATATTTTTTAATATTTTGAGTTATTAATTATTATAATTTATTATAATATATAATTTTTAATATATATTTTATTAAAATACTTAAAAATTTCATACTCAAAATAATTATCAAATTTTATAGTTGTGGCTCTTAGAATTAGAATAATGCTACATAAATCGAAAGAAAAGAAGTATAAAAATAGATTTTAAAAAAAATATTTAATTTTGTGTTCGCATATGCGTTTGAATAAAAAAAATAGGAACTAATAATTGTTTACTTGAAAAAGGATTTCTAAATTTGTGTTTGCACACGCGTTTAAATTCACTTGAAAAATAAACTCAAAACTCGTCTTCTTATTTTTTTTAAAGAAAAATCATATAACTAAATACTATTTTAAATTTTTGGTTGAGAAAAAGAAAAAAGAAATATGTCCAAACGAGAGTATATTTTCATAATACCATGTACAATGATTTTGTTTTTTTATGGGTCAACTCAATAATAAGTTGACGTGAGTTATAGTCGGTAGTTTTTTAAGCAATATAAAAGTCGGTCATAAAATTGACAATTTTTTATTCAAGTGTTTTATTCTCATGCTCCGGTCATAAAATTGACAATTTTTTATTCACGTATTGTATTCTCATGCTCTCTTCGTCTCATTTGGTATGATATAGTTTGATTGTAAAATTTAAAAATATGATTTTTCTTGTAATGTTTTGAAATTAATATTTTTAAAATAAATAAATATTTGATAAAAGAATGCATTTTTATGAATTTTTTGTCAAATAAACGAGGCCCAACATAAGTAAAAATATCGATAATATTATTAAACATTTATTAAATAATGAAATGTATAAATTTTTTAAACTAGCTAAACGAAAACGTATCATATAAATAAAAATAGAAAAAATGTTTTATTGTCTTGCTTTCGGTAAGTTTAATAAATACTTCAACTTGTGTTCATTTATTATTTTGATATATGGAAAAACTTATTTTTGGAAATTTAGTAGCCCTAAGTATATATAGGCCTACTAAATTTCCAAAAATAAGTTTCTTCCAAATAAATATATATTTAGAAGTAAGTACTTCTTTTCCAACGGTGAAAAAGAAGCTTTGATCTCCCATGAAGATCAAGAAAAGGATAGACAAGCATGCACAATAGACAAATATTCAGGCTATTTATTGAGCAGATGCAATACTAAATAAATGTCACAATCTAAATTATTGAATTGTGTGGATATATATCTAATACTCGATTTTAATTCGATAGACAGATTCTTATCATCTATTCATAATTTATAAAAAATTATAAGAAAATTACATTTGAGTATTGTCACACCCTGAACATTTGAGTCTAGACAATTACAAAAGCTTCTATGCTGAATACGAACAGAAAATTAAAAAAAAAAACCCAACTTTCACTCAAAGAAAGAGTAGGTAGAATAAACAAATAACACGAATTATGAAAACAACATCAAAATATAGTAGAGTGTGTATGTTCCCTTTTCTAGTATTGTCACGCTCCGAGCCTACACCCTGGGCGAGACTGGCACTCTAGAACCATTGCTGGCCCCAAGCGAACCCTTGGCCTAGCTTACTTACTCAGCGGAAGACTATATGCTTATTTATAATGATCAAATGTTTAAAAGTCAACATTCAACTTGGCCAAAATGGCAACCTCAAGTCTCAAAAACATAAGCCAATAGTAAAGTAGTGACAAATGAATTTAACTAACTGGCTGTCTGTCTATGAAGCCTCTAAACAACTGAGATGGATGTCGGGACAGGCCCACAATATCCTAAATAAAAGGAGTCCTCTGGAATGCAAGGAGGCTCACCAACTGACTCTGGAGTGCTCACTGGATCAACGATGGGCTGGATGCCGATCCTAGTTACTTGTGTCTGCATCATAATAAGATGCAGGTCAACTGGCATTAGTACATTGAATGTACGAGTATGCGAGTTGGAATGCTAACACAACATAGGCTTGAAAGGAATCTGAAGAACTTACCTGGCCCAACTCAACTCAACATAACTGAACTCATTTCAATATAAAGCAGTTTAAAACTTATTTCAATATAAAGCAGTTTAAAACAAGTGCAATATAAAGAAAAACTGTTTAAAACATGATGTCAACTCTATGTGTATGCAAAGATACATTAACTCTGAAATGTATGTAAAAATACAAATAAACTGTGTATATAAGAATACAATTACTTCTGTGGGAGTTTCTGTAACCGACCACCATCACTTAAGAGCTATTATGATGATACAACGTTTTGCCTCACGCTGCCAGGACCGTCCTATACCTTGCCGATGGTATAGAACCTGAACTACTAAGTGGATCCACTAGTCTATGCTAAAAAGCACTAAAGGAATCATCTAAAAAGTATGACCCTTTTCTACCCATGGTGGCTATATGGTTTATGGGGGCTGTGAGTTGTCTGAACTCTCCCCCATATCGGTGCTCAATACTACTCCCAAAAATAATATAATATTAGCTCTTATATTTAAAACATACTTCTTCTGTGATTTGAGATTAGTGCTAAAAAACTTAGCTCAAAGGCTATCTTGAAAATCAAAGTTTCCCCTCTTGCTTCATTTAGAAAGCGATTGCTCTTTTCTGAAAACTAGCCCGAAGGCCCTTTGGAAATCGAGGTTTCCTTTATTGTTTAAATGTGAAAACATTTTAAACTCTTTGGGAATACATAGTCCCCATATACCTTTGAAGAAATAAACTTCAACTTTACTCTTTAATCTTTACTCAACTTGAACTTTAAGTCTTAAAACAAAGTTAAAAATATTTGTAAAAGACTTTTGAAAACTCTAAGAACCTCTCTTGACTTTGATCTTAACCGCTCTTGACTTGACTCTTAACTGGTCCTTGAATTGAATTATGGATTCAAGGATTGTGATTTGTGATTGGAAAGATCTCATGATGTTTTAGGAATGATTTTAGATAGCTAAACATGAGAAAAGATAAAAAATCAATGGTCCGCGACGCGGAGGGATATTTAATTTTTGGTTTCGAAAATAACTTTTGAGGCAGAACGGTCTGTGACCACTCCGCTCCGCGAAACGACTTTTCCCAAAACTGGGGACTAGCTCTGCGACGCGCCATCACTACCCAGATTTGTCCGACGAAAGTTCTTCTTCGTTTTCCAGCTCTAAACCCTCTAAACTCCATGGGTTCTTTCCTCAAACACTTAAAATTGATTATATGTTCAAAGTACATCAGATTCTAATCAAAATCAAACCTAAATTCACAGATTTGAATCAAACAACTCCTCAACGATTTCAACAAATCAAGAATTTAATAGAACTTCAACAAACCCATCAATTTCAAAGCTTTCAAGAACTTAAATTCGCTGAAGTAAATCATGATTGGCGCATGGGTGAACTAACCCAAGGCTATGTGATCTCACATACCTTGTAGAGATCACCCCCGATGAAATCCACAAGCTAATCTCGACGAATCTTGAACGTTCTTCTCCTTTCTCCAAGCTGTAGCGTGAAATTCACTTTTCTAAAACTGACTAAAATCAGACTTTACCCCAATTAAACTCCTAAAAACGAATTAGGATAATTAGGTAGGGAAATGACTAAATTACCCTTTCAAAATCCGGATTTGGACTTTCCTTATTCCAACAGCCCAACTTCCAAAGGGCATAACTCACTCATACGAACTCGAAATCGTGCAAACTCAGCTTAGTTGGAAAGATCATTCCAAGATCTTTCCTACCATTTCTGGAAGTACCTCTAACTCATCCTGAGCTAGAAGTTATGGCCGTTTGAATTTGGCCAAAACTCAACTTTTCCTAACTTAAACAAATTTCCAGATTTTCATTATTTTCAAAAATGATTGTCCAGTTCTTAACTTCTTCCTAGCTATTTCAAATTGCAAGATATTACAAGTATAATCTCGATAAACCACAAGTTAATTTTTTATCTATCTATACATGCTAAAAAGTTTTTAATCTTGCTCATCTAGTCATAATCCACGGAGAAGCCCTTGAAACTAGTTTTTGGATGGCATCTATCCCTTTTTTGCAAATTCGAGAGTTGTCATCATTGTCTTCGTATATTACTAGCTATTTGTTCACTGATTTGATTGGTGTGGAAAAAGAAAAAAATGTACCGAATATAACAATGTCCTTTCATATTTTAGGGATTACGTTGAAACAATATTTTACTATGACATCATATTATATAATAGACAAAAAAGGAGATCGGGTTATTCTCATGAATAAATTTAGCTTCGAAGAATTAAATTAAAGCTTCCAGAGTTTAATTTAAATTTTCACTTAATTATATTTCAATATGATTTGCAAGACTTTTTATAGAGACATATTCAAGAAGAGATAATTATGACTTTAAATACTTATATACTTATATATATATATATATATATATATATATATATTAATTAGTAAACTAGTTGGCAAACTGTAATATTTATAACTTTCCCTATAAAAAATATGGGTCCTTAGGATGGCCTAGTGTGACGTTCCGCCACTAGCCAAGTGCCGCACGGAGCTTTAGCCAACACTCTAAGTCCGTGACACTAGTCTTAGATCAAGGATAAGATTACGTTTCATAAGTATCAAACTTTTATTTGGCTGAGAATTAAGATATAATGTAATAGCAATTAATTATGTGGTTTATTTTTCAGATGTGATAATCTTTAATTTTTGTCTTTTAAATAAGTTGGTTTTAATTTTTGTCCTTAGTAATTAAACTTATGCCTAGTGATTAGTGGGACATAAGTTTTTTAAGCGCATAAAACATGATTTGTGAAATATTATAATACAAAAATATAAACTTATGTTCCATAAAAAAAAAAAAATCTCGAGAAACAAAAATCATATACTAGGATATCCATGTAATAGTGTTGGGTAGTCAGACTTTTAAAACCTTGATAATTTTGATGGATTATTACCTTGATATTTGGTAAAGATAAGGTTCATCTCATGCATGTACATAAAACTTTGTTCGTTATATTATTAGTAAACTATTTTTATATCATTTAAAGAAAATAATATATCTGATTTGACCTATGGACAAATATGCAAAAGTCATGCTTGTTTGAATAATATCAATGAGATTCTTTTATATCATGCTAAGAACAACTGGAATTTTCATAAGACAACATTCCTTTGATGAGAAATAAAAAAGAAATATCAAAAATTTGAGTGTGAAAACTGAAACAGATACTTTTGAAGTAACAAAAAGAAAAAAACAACGATTTGAATGAGATGGTAGGAGAGTCACAATCAAGATGAGGACTCCTCAATTCTCTCTCATTATGTGTCTGTAATTTCTTCAAAAAAATATCTATATAGCTTATCGGAATCAATCGAAAAAAGACACGTTATTACATTATTTAAGACTTGATTATTGAACAAATGGAATTGATTTCTGATGAGCCATAATTGAACAAATAGAGCATCATTTACATCACTCAATATCATATACTAGCAATTGCTATTTTTTCCCCATTTCTGTTTGGGCCTAATTGTTTTCTCACTCGGCCCAATAGTTTTTTATACATGTCGAAGCCCAAGAAGAATGTCAATAATATCTTACATATAATCTATGGACAAATTATGCAAAGTGGGCTATTCGGCCTCTTGCTTTATCAAATAATTGACCCAATTTAAAAAAGGAAAAAGATAACATGTACCCAAAAAGGGAAACTATTTACAAACGGCTACCTTCTTATTTTCATACACCCTATTTGTAACTACTAATTTAAATTTACTGCTTGATACTATCACAATATACATATACTCTGCTGATATCAAAGAGGAAGAAGCAGTGCTTAAGAGAAAATACTACTTAGTTACCATTAGAGTACATATATACTCGCATCAAGAAGGAAGAGTCAGTGTTTTAGTGAAAAGACCGCTCAATTACTATTTGATACCATCAAAGTATATATATATATACACACCCTGATGATATCAACAGTGGTTCAGTGAATAAAACAAGGGGGGCAGTCAGGTAAATAGTTTTGATTGTGGGTCCAATCATGGTAAATATATTGGGTTGGGTCCAATTTAGGTAAATACTTGGAAAAATTACCTAAATACACACAACTTATTTTTATTATATTCTCTAAAATTTCCTACCATTTGAAAAAATTACAAAAATCTCTACTCCTATTTTCGGATACATCACTTTGCATGATGTATCAGTCGGATACATTACTTTATGCGATGTATCGGGACACAAATACATCATTTTACACGATATATCAATAGAATAAATTACTTTACGCGATGTATCGAAACATACGCAATGTATCGAGACGTTGAGTGATGTATTCAAAATCGAGACACAATATATCAGACATTGAGCATCATGTGAATTGACATTTCACTAATTAAATAATCTCAGTAAATGCCCACGCGGTTTTATTGTTACCACACATTTACTATCCACGTGTGCAGTACTTTATATCTCTCCCCTTGTTTAGGAGATGTGTGATGTTCTCTCCGTCTTAATTTACGTAACCCTTTTTATTATAAGTGTTGAAATTATACAATTAATTCGTATGAAATATTGTTGTTATGCCAGAAAAAAATATACAACCAATAATAATAAAAATATATAGAACCAAGCACCATAAATAGGAGTTTGTAGATATACAAATACGTATAGATATGTACAGTATAAAAAAAATAATTTATAGTATATAAATATACAAATATTTACTAATAGGATTTATACAAATACCTGCAATTCTTCATAGAGAATTTCATTATACTATAGCGTGATTCATAATTACATGACACTATAGCTGTATTAAATAATACACTAGTAATATTTGTCAATTAGCATAATTTACTGCATCAAAGGACCCTAATCATATTGCATCAAAGGTGGTGACATCGTCAACAACGCTCAATTCGGGTGGTTCACATTTTCCCCACCCCCAAAACTAGACTTCTTCTTCCTTTTCTTCTTCTACTTCACTCTAATCCGTCTAAAAACTCCGATTCGATGAACTTGAATGAAGTTCTGAAGAATAAAATGGACATATAGTGCTCATTGTATGATGTATATGTTATATATATAATATTGATACACGTCATATATATTTGACATATATATGAAATAATATAGTCATTCCAAGGTCATTAGACTACTAACAAAAACCAACATAATCATCACTCATTTTATAAATTGTATGTCATTATATGCCTAATATATAAACCTGATATTTAAACTTTTACTAGGCAAGTTATGAGTTTTTTCTAGTTTAAACAAAAAAAATCGTAAAAATACAAGTAAAATCTCATTCCTCAACTAATACATAATTATAATTTATATTACGTTCAATTACATACAATTGAAATCTTCTTCGTATATTAGTTTTTAATTCTGTTTTATAAGTGACTAGAATTCTGCTAAATCTCCTACGTTCCATTCGCTTAGGGACCAAATCATTGAAATTGGTTTAATTGAAGGTCATATATGCCAAGTCAAACAACACGGGGACTTAATTAAGAATTAAGTAATAATTTAAGGACTAAAGTCATTAAGTTCCTTCAATATTTGATATACCTACTATAGTCTAACCTCGTTATAACAGTATTTTACTATGCCGATTTGGTTTTCTCTAGAACTGATTTTTCATGTTATATTTTACTTTTTCTATAACAACATTCTATCTATAACACTAGTGACGTGTACTATAATATTTACACTATTTGTAAAATTATCCCTCTATATAATAGTCATACTCAAATATTATATTTGATATTTTATAAGACATATATTATGTATAAAAATAAAATATTACATATGTATGATAATCATCATTAATGTTATGCTCATAATAAATTTCTCACCCTTTTGCCCCTAATATAGTAACAAGCAAAACAAGCAGTTAATTAAAGAGATAAATGTAAAAAACACACCTAAATTATACATTTTTTTTTAGTTTCATACCTAAACTATTGAGAGTATGAGTTTCATACCTAAACTACCACTTTTTAGTTTGAGAAACACACCTCTCTCTTTTATAACACTCTCATCACGGTGTGTGTGATACACTCTCTTTTATTTTAAAAAATTATCACATCACACTCCACATGAATAAAAGTCAAAACATTCAACTTTGACAAAAATTAAATAAATTATTAGTATAAGTTAAAATTAAAAATTAAAAAATTATTATCCAAAAAAATAATATTTATTTTATAAAATAAAATGTATAATATTTTTCTTATCCCACTCCATCACTTCCTCTCACCGCAACCCCCCCCCCCCCAACCCCGACCTTTTTTTTTTTTGTTTAAATTTCTTTTATAAAAGTATTTAATTTTTTAACTTCATCTCCTCTCCCCCCCCTGCCCCCCCCCTGCCCCCCCCTCAACTACTAATTTAGATATTATTTTATTTTTTTTAAAAAATAATTCTACCCACCCCCCTAACCCTCCGCTTCCATTTTTTTCTCTCATTTTGTGTTAGATATATACATATCAAAGATATTTTTTACTTGCCACCGCAAGATTTTGTTCCAATTTTTTATTTATTTATGTTATATTCGGTACACTAGCTACAACAAATTTGATTATCAGGGACGAATAATTTCGTCATCTATAAATCATATTTCGTCACTAAAACTCTGGTGTGATGAAAAAAATTTCGTCAATCAATCGTCATTAAACGTGTGTCACTAAAAGTATACAAAGACGATTTAGTGCTTCATCACTAAAATATTATATTAACTACAAAAAGAAAAATTATCCCCAAATGCATAAACATTTGTGACGAATTTATTTGTCATAAAAAGAATAACTTTTTGTAGTTAATAGTATGTTTTGTCACTAAAAATATTATTATTAGTGACAAAATTAAATCATCACTAATTATTTTGTTCAATCAGTAACGACATCAAATGTCTCTAAAGCTATATGTATTTCGTAGTTGAAAAAATACAATATTGTCACTGATGACTATTTTTTTATATACAAAAAAATATTTTGTCCTTAAATGTATAAATTAGGGACAAATTTATTATTATAAAAAAGGTTAATAATTTTGTGATTAAATATATCATTTTGTCTCTAAAAGTGTTGCTTTTATCGACGACATATATTGTCACTAAATATAATCATAAGTAGTGACAACTACAATTGTCACAAAATAAAAAAATAATTCATATTCAATAAAAGGGGTACTAGGACAATACATTTTGTGTCACTGAATGTAATCAACTTGTGATGAATTAATTTAATTCATGACAAAAATATTTGTCATAAAATTCACCTATGATCATACAATAAAAACAACTAAAATTATACTAAATTACTAATATCTCATTACAAACTCCTAAAATAAAAGTAAAATATGTCCCATGACAAGAAAATCAAACCAAAAATATACTAAATATTACTCCTATACAAAGACATATAAGTAAAAATTCTTTCCAAAATATCAATAATGAGGTAACACATAGCTTGTAATCAATCTTGATTCATTTCTCACCCTTTATACCTGTACAAAGAGAGAAAATAAAACAAAAATTTAGATTGAGATGTTTATACTAGAGTCAAAAGTAAAATATGTAACACAATTTGTCTTTCATATGTTCTATTGCCCACTTTTATAAGGCTTATTGGATGGATTGTCCCTAGTATTACAATTCCATATATATATATATCCTAGTACTTTCTAATTTACAATATAAATTTTATCATTACAAGTTTAACACAAGTAAAAGTTTATGGAGTATATCATCACAAACTACTCTACATGGCAACATAAACTCTGTCATTCATGAAAACTATTAACTATTAGAATATAATGTAATCTATGTAGGAATTCTCACATTCGAATCAAACATGCGTGAATTAAAGGAGAAACTACATATAACTAGAATTTATAGCCTCATCCATTTTGTTGCAAAAAAAAGAAGATGAGAGTTATAGAAAACAAAACTCAAGCAATTTCTTAGAATAGAATAGAAAAAGGCCATCAATTATAAAACAAATTAATGTGATTAAGAAATGACACAAATGAAGCAATCAAAAGGCTCTTTTTTCATAAAGTTGACAGATAAATATTTGTAAGTCCAAATCTTTTTTATCTAGCTCATTTAACTAAAAATTGAAATGTTATGTCAGTTAATTAGGTGCATGTTATCAACAATGTAATTCTCATTTGCTAAATACAAAAGTCCTAAAATAACTCATGAATGTGGCAGGTGAATACAAAAGCCAAGAACTGATATTGCTAAGGCAATAAATAAAAGTCTCTTAATTGAAACAAATATTTCTAACTGTGCCTAAAACTCACCTAGTATTAAAAGTACTTACTCTTATTTTGGTGAATTTTAGAGAACTAATCTTTCATTCCAATATTATATTAATTGATACTATTTTTAAATAAATCAATCCTCATATCAAAGGATTCAACTAATCCAAAATGAAGTAAATTCAACTTTAACAACATAACCCATTTGTTTGTTTATTAGGTAATCACATTTATTTAAAAATATGTAAATTAAAATAGACAATTGACATGAACATTAAGCCACAACAATGTCATAAAAATAGTGATTTGGGCATGACAAAATTAAACAACAACAACAAGAACAAAAAATAAAAAATTCTTACATTATATAGGACTTTATTCATTAAATAGAGATATAACACTTTAACCCAATCTACATTTCAATCAAATTATAAATAAAACAAAACTATAGAAAAATTTATCACATAATTACATCAATTTCCATAAATAAATTAAGAGATAAGATGAAGTTGAGTACCACAAATGAAAAAATAAGAACCGCAAAATCTTGATCGAAACTCGATTAAAACTCTCATAAAATATAATTTTTTTTTTTTGGTGTTAGTGTGTATTGTATTTTTGTTTCCGTGTGTTGTTGTTGTTGCTTTGCGTGTATATTGTTTTTTTTTTTTTTTTTTTTTGGTTTTTGCTGATCGTCCTTTTTTTTTGTTTGTGTGTTTTTGTGTGATGGTAGTATAGGAGTTTTTTTTTTCCTTTTGTTCCTTTTTGTCGTTTGCTGGGTTTGGGGTAGTGTAGGTGTGTGTTGCTGATTCTTTTAGTTTTGGTTTATTGTTGTGTTAATTCAGGTAATGATTGTGTGTGTGGGTAGATAGTGGGTAAACAATTGGGTACTGGAAGGAAAATAGGATGTGTAGGTGTAGTAGTGGGGTAAGAGGTAGTTTAGGTTAGTTTTGTTTTATTTAGTAAATTTATATAAAAATTATAAAAGTATTAGCTAATTATTTTGAACTAATGAAAATATAAGAAAAGATAAGTAGTTAATCTAAAAGTGTAATTAAAGAAAATATTAAAATTACTAGCTTATTTATTAAACCTAAATTAAAAGAAAACATATTTAAAAAAATTATATTTTTTTTATTTCTTTTTAAAACAATTGAAAAAATAAAACTTACCTAAAATTGCGATTCAATTTTTTGTGCTTTTCAAATCATTTAAAATAAACTTAATAAAAATAAAATAAAAATTAAAATATTTAATTTAAATTTTTTTAAAAAATATTTAAGCACTAAAAATAATTTAAAACTTAAGTTTGATAAAAAATTGCATGTCTGCACAATATATTAAATCAAATATAATAATCTATAAAATGACCTAATTGACTCTAGATGTATGAGGATATGAGGGTTTTAGAATAAAGAATTCAAAATATGGCCAAACGATTGTAATCTTAGCTGAATTGAGTGGCCTATTGTATTAGGAATTCAGTCAATTGAATTTAAATACTGCCAAATCGAATCAATTAGCTAAATTCTATTGAAGTTGAAATAAGACAAGTAATTATCGATTAATTATTTAAGGTTCTTAATTTAGATAAGATAAAATATTTCTTTAAGACATAAGTTAATTAATAATTATACATAAATATGAAGTTAACTAATTTAGAGTTATATATGTATGTGTGTGTATATATAATCACACACACATAGTTATATAATTATTTCTAAAAACTAACAAAACTATTTAGAGAATAGATTTAAAATATTTTTGAAATTTTCAAAAATAATGATTTCAAATTGAAGAAGCTCGATAATTAATACGAATTGCATATGATCAAAATTGGGTGTCAACACTCGTGATGATTGAAAAGTGTCCTGTATTATAATTGTATATAATCAATGTTTATACACACTTATAAAGTGCAGGTACATTAGTTAAAAATTATCTGCAATTGATTTGTGTATGTGTTGTTTAATTATGTATAACAATATAAAAATGTATATAAGCACCTTTTATACATTATTATACACGTATATACAAGTGTATACACTATTTTAAATTAAAAAAATATTCATTATAATTATAAAGTTATATAAAATTAAACTTTCGACTTTATTAAAAGAAATACTAATTCTCAGATCGCTTCGATCGGTAAATCAAATTTTAAACAAATATTGATACCCACAACGATAGTACTTTATCATAATATATTCAAAATTTTAGTTGGTTAATTTCTTTCATTTGTGCTTTCATTTTTTTTAGTTTATTTCAATTTCCACACAGATGAAAAAGGTAATAGAACCCATGAAATATTTTGCATCTTTGCAGTCTAAGTTTGTAAGTCGATATTATCTCCATAGAGTTGCTCTACGTAAAAGGATCCACTACTAATTATGTATGTATTGTTAGACAGAAGCAAATAGATCGAGTTAGTTTGTACAATTACCAACAAAAAATAAAATGTTTTCTTCTTTAATGGTTAACGGTTCATAATCAGCGTGATTTTTTTTTTCATTTTTTCATATAAAATAAATAAAAGATTTGATATTATTATTCAATTTCTCTACGTAAAATCAAATGAACAGAATAATAAAATTGATATATTTCAAAATTTTAAAAAAATCTTTAAAATGGTGGAAAATCTATCATTTTATAAATTTCAGCTTCTAAGATATTAAATAAATTCTCATTAATAAAGTCGCTGGAGTACAAAATTTGGAATCAAAATATACGAGTAAATTTATTTTAATTTTATTCTAATTGCAGGAAATTCATTTCTATTAAATATAAATAAATTTCTTTCTACAACTAACGAGTAATAACATTTTTCTTTTTATAATAAGTTTTAGCATTCTCAAGTCATTAGTAGCAATAATATATTTCATTTCATTCACCATTGAATAAAAATCAGGACTTGTATCTTCTTTTACCGTGAATTTTGATTTGAATCATTGAGATAAGGTTCTTTTCTTCAGAGTAATTTGAAGAAAAAGTAGTGGGAAAGAGAAACAACTGAAAAATGGGTTAAAGACCTAATTTCACATAGACATGAGTTCTATTTGTATAAAAATAGTCAAGAGACCAAACATGATAAATTTTTGAATACTTCAAGGACTAAAACTAGTAAATGCATAGTCGAAGGACTAAAAATGGTAAGTATAATTAAGAGACCAAATATGATAATATTTTGAATAGTTAAATGACTAAATATGATAAATGTATAATTATAGGACTATTTACTTTAATAGTTGAGGGACCATTTATGAAATTCTCTAATTATGAACAATCGTACCCAAAATGAACTTTTTTGTAGCAAATAGTTGAATTATTCAACTACAAATTCTAAGTCATCGCTATTTAATACCTTACATATTTTGTGACAATTTTCTGTTGTCACTAAATCGTAGGTTGATTAGAGACAATAAAACGATTGTCACCAATTGTTTATATTATTAGTGACGAAAATAAATGTTACAATAAAATATAATTTTTTATAGCTAAAACTTAGAATATTTAACTACAAGCTCTAATTTGTCACTATTGTATCAACATATTCTTTGAGACGAAATTATTTTGTGTCTAAAAATTAATTAATTTTAAGACAAAAATAATTTGTCACAAATTAAAAACATCATTAGTGACGAAATAATGTGTCACTAGTAACTTTAAATCCGTGACCGATAGTACTCAATAAATGGTGCCAATACATTTTTTTGTGGGAAACTTTAGTGGACAAAACTTTGCTACGAACTGTTATGTTTCGTCACCAAAAGTATCTGCCTTGTATATTTAAGCACGAAAAGTAATTTTTGTCACTAAAAGTGAACAATTAATGACGAATTTTATGTCGTAGCTAATAATTTCGTAGCTATATATCATATTTGTTGTAGTAGAAATTTTTTTTCTAAAAATATATGTACATACATATTTAACACAAAATGAGAAAAATGTAAGAAATAAAATAAAATTAGGAGCGGAGGGTTAAATAGGATGGGGTAAAAATTTTGTTTTTTTAAAAATAAAATAATATTAATTTTTTTTTTGGGGGGGGGGGGTGAGTGGGTAGTTTTTTTTTGGGATGGGGGGGGGGGGTGAAGTATGAATTTTCTAAAAATATTTAATAAAAGAATTTTTTTTATGGATATTAATACTTTAATCTTTATTTTTAATTAATATTAATAGTTTATTATTTAATTTTTGTCAAGGTGGAATATTTTATTCATGTGGAATGCCATGTGTCAAAGTTTTTTCAAATAAAAGAGAGAGTGCATTACACACACCACTAATGTGTGTTTCTCAAACTAAAAAGTGATAGTTTAGGTATGAAACTCACACTCTCAATAGTTTAGGTATGAAACTAAAAAAAAGGAGATAATTTCGTTAAAATAATTCATTCTTGCTCTAATCTCTAATTAAATAATGATCACATTATTGTGGTCCCCATAGTTCTTCATGTTACACACTTTGCAAAATTTCACATGGCTATTAATAATAACAGTTTTTTTTTTCTTTTTTTTTAATGATAGAGAAATTCAATGATTTCAATTACACATGAAAATTGGGTATATATTTTACACATCTTGTAAATTTCCCATGGCCCTTAATAATTATTACCCAGTACGCATGACAATTGGTATGTTACACATTTTGTAAATTTCACATGGCTCTAAATAGCTATGGAAAAAGATTTATTTTTTTATGATAGAAAAATTTGATGATTCCAATTAAGGGTGGGCATGGTATGGTATATATCAAATTAAAATATTCAAAATTTTTGATACTGTGATTTTGATTTTTTGGTATTTGATATAGTATATGGTTTATATTTTAAATGATTTTGGTATTTGGTACGATATTTGATATTTAGAAATAACATATCGAATACCATACCAAAGTGTGTGTGTATGTATATATATATATATATTATTGAAATACTAACAAATATGCAATCTAGTATTAGTATAAACTAAATGTGTAGAAGTTAAAACTTTAACTGTTGTATTTTGACTAAAATGAATTTAAATGTAATTGATTAACAAAAAAGAGTTGTTTGTACGTTCTTTTAAATATATATTATTTTTACATGTGTAATGTGTTAGTATGATACAATTGAGATCTTTTTTGAATTGTCAAAGTCATAATACTCAATTATATGAGTGTATATTAGTCGAAATTGAACGAACTATGATTACCAATTTACCATACCGCAAAGTACCAAAACCAAACTTTAAAATACGGAACCATACTGAATTAAATTGATATAATAGTTTTAAAAACCGAATACCAAAGTTATAATACCAAAATTTTAAATACCATGCCCCTAATTAGGGGTGTACATGACTGGATTGGTTTAGGTTTTTCAAATATCAAACCAAACCATTTGTGTAAAAAAATTTAATTTATAAACCAAACCAAACTAATAAAATTTAGATTTTTTCGGGTTTTTCAACCTCGGGTTGGTTCGAATTTTTCAAATACCAAACCAAACCATTGTGTCGAGTTTTTAAATTTATAAATCAAACCAAATTAATAAACCTCGGTTTTTTTCGGTAAAGTTTGCATACAAACATATAATTAACTTGTGCTCCAAATATTTCTTTAGTCCAACCAAAATACAATTATCTAAGGTGTTTCTTAAGAAAATAACATAAAATATGAGATGAGTACTGATGACACTAAAATATTCAATAAAAATAATAATAAAATCATCATATAAAATAAATATTGCAAAGTCATAATGAAAATAATCATAATTTAAAAGTACTAAATCATGCTAAAATAAGTTTAATAAGTATTAGTTACATTACTAAATATTTAAGGAAAATTAAAATTAGATTATGTATTTTAATTGTCTAAACCAATGTAAAACTAAAGAACAAATATTCAATATTATTGTCATTCTTAGTGTTGAATTGATTTTCTTTTTGCATTAGTATTAATTTGATTTTGATTTAAGTTTTATTATAATTATCAACATCTATGAACTATAATCGACCATTCCGAATTCTAAGTTTTAAACTTGAAATAATATATTAAAAGATAAAAACAATGAAATAGTATAAGAAATATTTTAAAATTATATCAAAGTAAATAATTTTATGTATAAAATAAAATTTTAAAATTACATATATAATGTTAGGTTGGTTTGGTCTCGGGTTGATTTTTTTAAGTTAAAACCAAACCAACCCAAATATAGTCAGATTTTTTTTTTCCAATATCAAACCAAGTCAAATCAAACCACTAGTTGGGTTTTTTTTCTATTTGACTCGATTTACAATTTGATTCGATTTTTGGTTCGATTTTGTACACCCCTATCCCTAATTCCAACCATGAAAAATTGTATGTTACACATTTTGTAAATTTCACACGACTCTTATTAATTATAGAATCCGGCCAGCACCCAAAACCCCATGATCGAGAAATTTAATGATTCCAACTACCCATGAAAATTGGTATGTTACACATTTTGTGAATTTCACATGGCTCTTAATAATTATAGAACAATTTTTTTTTTATGATCGAGAAATTTGATGATTCCAACTACGCAAGAGAATTGGTGAATAAAGCATTATCTTTCTATCCTTTTCACTTAAAATTAAACTCAATTTATACAATAAAATTCAAACTCGTGAGATGAATACACATAATATGGTATATCCAAACTTGTACTGCTTTTGCAATTAATCGAAGCTAAGTCAGTGTCGAAGTCATGATTTTCACTAGTAAATTTAAAATATAAAAAAAAATCGATAAACACACAAAAAAATCAAAAAAATTTAACGTCTATATATATTGTAAGTTTTTAACGAAAAAGGATCTAAATAAACCCCTTTCGCCTCCTACCTCAGCCCAAAAGGCCGAGGGAATCATAGAATAAGATTTTAAAGGATGGAAAGGAGGGAAAGGAGGGAAATCATTGACAAGGAAGAGACTTAACAAAGAGTGATGCCTATCTATAGCTTTGTTTTAGAAATTACTAGAAATTAATAAGTTACGAAATTTATCGATATTTTTTAGTTAATTCATCATCCTTAGCTAATTAAATTATCTTAAAATTCATCACTAATCTATAACTAAATGGTATTAGCTTGAAATTTTTGTTACTTAGCTATGAAATTTTGTCTGCACCGTCTTTTTCAAATATTAGAGTTTCACTATCTTTTCTCATTCTTGGTCAGTCTTGTCCAAGTAGCTAGAGGAATTGTTGTGAACATGACCTGACATAAACTTTGAGATGTAACTGGTAGAGAGAATTTGTGGACCAATAAAAAACAAAGATTTATAGCATCAATTTTACAAGTGGTGGATCCCATTATTGAGGCATCAATTTTTTCCAACTCTCTAACATCAAGAAAGAGATAGACATAATATAGTAGTTGGTCCACACATGACCACTACCTTTGAATTAATGGTTTTTATTATCAACTTGTATTTTTCTCACTTTAGATATCTATAAAAGTAGTGTGGCATGTGAAGCACAACTTGCATCAACACTAGTCAATATGAATCTGCTATAGCTAGTTGCACCTTGATAAGGAAATGCATTTGTTTGGATACCTAATTGGAAATTAATTGTCAACTTATTGGGACTGGAATGTATTAGTTATACACCTTAATCGATTCATACAATTATTATACATTGCAAACTTGTGTATACGAATACTATTCTTATTCTAATTCAATCATATTTAGTATTTGTTCATTCTACTACATCCTATTAATTCATTTAATACAATAATTCAAATACTTATAATGTCAATATGACTAATCTTTGCATTATTAATATTAGTTTTCCTAATATAGTATTATTCTTATAGATCGTAAACGACTACTTAGAGTGCTTGAGAAACTATTCCTTTTTATAATATTGGACCGAGATGAGTTTAAGAGGAGCGAAACAATAACTGACTTTAATTTGACCAGGACTGAGGCGTAGTTGTTGTAATAGATGTATGTGAGTACGAATAATATGTTAGTACAATCACTTTCAGTTAGTTATGTTGAAAGGACTAGTGATTTTCCAATTGAAACAAAGAGTTATATAGTTGTTGTTGTGGTTGTTAAATGGAGTAAAATTAAAGAAGATCTATCTCCTTGTTTCCCTATGATGGGATGATAAGAGACAACTTAGGACACCAACACATGATTAAAATCTTAAAATTTCAGACAATAGTGGTCACTTATTCTTGACTTGGGAAAAAATATCTTTGAAAAATCACACAAAACATCTCTTATACATTTGTTTCTATCATTAACTTTTGCAATGAAAAATAATATTGTCATAGAAGATATTTGAGTTGAATAGTTATAAATGATTGAGTCCAGCGTTAAAAACGCACATTTTCAAATTTAACGCACCAAAAAAAAGTTATTTTTCGATGAAATTCTCATTTTTAATGATTTTTGGGATTTACTAGACAATCAGCGAACCACAAATATGCATTTGTTTATTTTTGATTCGTCTAACGTCTAGGAAAATGCTAGTTGTGATTTAGATGAAATTTACATGGCTCGTTTTCTGTTTTAATAATAATAATTCTTATTTGTATAATATAAGGTAAAAGTAAAACTATTGGCAAATTAATGAAGGATCAATCTTTTCTGTTTGTTTGCACTATTCCCCCTCATTATTTTTATATTAAAATAGGGAAAGGGTCTTGGACCATTTTCTATGTTTTAATATTCTTTATTTTAGATGAACCGTTGTCTATATTTTCATATTATCTATTTGTATAATCATTGGTGAGATATTATTATTATTATTATTATTATTATTATTATTATTATTATTATTATTATTATTTTTAATATAGGGTATATGGTAAATTGGAGGGAACTAATTTGAACAAAGCTCATTATTTTGTCATTGAATAGAGAGAAGAACACAAGATATGATTGAGACGAAAACAAAAAAGAAACTAAACTAAGTGCGGATTCAAGATTTGAAAGTTGCAGGTGTCATGTTTTATATACTTACCTCTAGCAACAGAAGACTTAATTCAAAAGCAACACTAAACCATGGCACCCGTGCATCATTTGTGTACTTTAGGTGCCACATTGCGTATATATCTAAAACTTTTCACATATATTTATATATCTCGAATTTTAATGGAAATGTGTGGGTGTCGTGGCACCCGTATCTCATAAGTTAGATCCGCCCGTGGCTAGCCACACAAAACAGGCAAACCTTGATCTCCATTGAAATATATATATGATGTGATACACATGATATACAAAAAATTAAGCAAGAAATCAGTATGTAAAGACCAAATGGTTTCTTATTCCTCAGTAAATTTAGTCATATACAGTAAGTTACATATGCCAACTACTAATGTGTTCCTATAGAATAAAACTTATAGCTTTGCTATATGAAGAAGTCTCCATGAGTCTCATACAATGAAGTTCATGTATTTCATTACGATGGTGTCGTTGTCTCTTACATCTTTGAACGGTTAGCTTCCGAAATCTTAAGATCTTCCGGTGATTGCTAGAGTCTAGTACCATGATAAACATTACGCCAAATGAAGCAATTTCACTGTCCTGTCAAAATGGAAGATAAGTACTATAAAATCAGATAACATAAAAGATGCTAAACACTTGGTGCATCAAGTGTTTTTTCCTGAGGTCTACTCAAGCACTACTTGTTGATGAAAATAGAACAGTAATTGAACAATCATAAATCGAGCTGACTGGAAATGTCACCAACAGAGAAAAGGGGTCATGGTACTCCTTATTATCAGAGCTTATGCACTCAATGAAACTTTTCAAATGGTAAAGCAAGAGAAAGTCCCTTACCTAATTTTACACTGATAGTATCCTCAGTGATAACTCTTCAAGTGGCGGGTGCATTACTATTAGTTGGATGCGGTAACTGCTGACTTCGCTGTGCTGTATGTGAACCTAAGCCAAAAATGTTTATAGGCTGCAAAGGAAAGCACAAAATAAAAAGAGAAGAGAATTCAGGAAACAATTTTTGTTATTTATAGGAAGTGTAAATGATGAAAGTAGGTATACATTGAAGAAAAAATCAAATGGTATGTGGAAGATCAAACCTGAGAAGTGCCTTGAAGTGGATGGAACCCCATGTAACTAGCATATTGATCTGGAAAATTGGGATTCTGCAAATGGCGTTGATAGTTAACTTGATTCAACATTGAATTCTGGCACATTGCAGCTGCTTGATTATTAGGGGCAGCTTGTGTCAAAGGGATTGCTGGATCAACCAAAGGAAGCCTAGCTAAATGCATAGCATTGTGCATGGAAGGCACTGAAGGCGGACCCATCCCCATTCCCATTCTGGACATGTAGTGTTGGACACCAGGGAACATCATTGATGCCATGCCACTTCCCATCCACATCATCTGAATATCACCATAAAGGAACATTGTGCTCAACTTATATTCACCATTAGTGTAAACGAAATTTTACATACTATCAGATAGGTCATTTAAAAATAAGCACAAGTATTGAGATGTATAACCTTCTATAACAGGTTTGAATGCATTGATAGTATAGAATATTTTTACATTGTGATTGTACTTAAGATAAACGTAGAAACATTTGGATCATGGACAAATGAGTCGCTAACTCACCCCGTATGATTTTATGAGTTCATACCTGCAGTTGCATCTGAAGTGACTTCAAGTATTCAATAGCCTCATCCAGCATTGATGCTTTGTCTGTCTGAAAAAAGTAAGCCAGGAAACATAAAATTAGGAATTCCTGGAAAAAGCAAGCTGAGTAGGTATAAAACAAGCACCAAATAATCCCAGTCACAAGGTTCACTAATGCTTTTCTAGCATCAACCAAGAAACTACTGCCGATTGAATCAAGATTGTGTATACTTTCTGTGTTATCAAGGTTATGCCGGATACTATTTGTACTTTTCAAATGCTAACAATTTCATGATCAGATGAAAACTACAAATATTGTCCATGAAAAGTACAATCAGCCTCAGATTCCTCATCCCCATACCTTAGTAGAGTGAGGAAGAAGCTCTTGCAAGGCCTTCATTTTCTCATTGATTCTGTCCCTCCGTCTCTGCGAAGAGAAAGCCATTTGATGATTTAAGGTATATTTCCTTGAAAAAGTCTTAAATATGCAAAGGAAGGTCAACAACTTCTACCCTTTCAGAGAGATTATGCACTTCTGCAGCACGGCTCCTTCGGGCAGTTCCAGATTTTTGGGCCGACTTGTTTCCTCCAGCTGATTCTAGCTCATCAGCCTGTATAGCAAATTATGGAACTTCAGATAAATGTAACTTACTTTAAGCCAAGAGACTAAGAAGACAAATTGTAACTTACTTTACTCTGGCATTCCGGTTCTTCGCCATCTCTACTCTTCCTTTTGTGGCCCTGGCTATTGGTCGCTGTAGATTGATTGCATGCTCTTGCATAACTGCTACCCGATCTTCCTGAAGACGAAGATGTATTAGCTGGTTCAAATGTGTGTTGGTCCATTGTATCACTTTGTGGACTGATTTTTCCGATATAATCAGTGATCATTGCTGCAGACAACCCTCTATTTCCACTACTTGAAAACCGGCTAGTATCAACTTGATTGCTGCCACAGTGGCTTGAACCAACTGTCATCACAGACCCCTCTTTAATATCTTGCAGCATCAGATTGCTTCTAGCTTCTTTGCCACCAAGCTGCACATTGGATGACCTTATCGGTGGAGGAAAGTTAACACCTTTCTGATTCCCCCCTACTATATGATGTTTCTGTTGTGCTGATCCAAAGTTGTGAAATCTTGGAGGAGGCATTGGATTTGGATTGAAACCAGAGTGATGTGATTGCGGAAGAACATGGTTGATCTCTAAAGGATCAAACTTGAAAACCTTATTATTGTCCTCTGATTGCCTAATTGACTTATCAGGTTCCTCCCCTAGGTGAGGATTTGTTGAAATATCAGATAAGAAAGGGGAACAGAATTCTTTGTCAAATGAATCATCGATAGGGCAGTTTAGCCACGCGACAGTTTCATCATCTTGAATCAAATTAGTCTGATTTCCAGCAACTCTTATTGTTGGTTGATCATATTTGTTAAACTGTCTGCATTCATTAGGATAATAGCCTGGCTGTTTTTTATGTGTTTGGCTATGTAATATTACCTCCCCGTTTCGCCATAACAACTCCACTAGCTCATGATCAAATCTACAGAAAAGACCATCCAGTTGAAACTAATTCAAGATCATTTTTTTAAAACAAATTTAATATACTTTGGTTATGTAATCAAGAAAGAGTACACATATATATTTACCCCATAGGCTTCTTTTGATGTGGAACAGGAAGTTCAGTCTCAATATTCCATTCAGGAAGACATGGATTCATGGCTAAAACTACTGAATATCAAGAAAAGCAACAGTTTTTTAGGCACACAGTAAAAGGGCAATCTCAAAATCATCAAATCAATGCTTAATAGTCAAAAGGGGGTAAAAAAAAGTATTTTTCTATATCAAGAAAAAGTGAATCTCTTGATCATACAAAATAGAGCAAAAAGGAAACTAAATATAGACAAGCATGACATAACACTTGAAACTTCAATAGTTCCTCTACTTTTCCTTACTTGTCCTTCCCCCCACCCCACCCCACCACCCAAACAAGAAAATCCTCAGAAACAGAAAGAATGGAAAGAAAGATTTTGCCATATATACCTTACAGAAAGAAGGAAACAGAGAAGTTAAATAACCAAAAACCTGCACACAACATAAACAGAACAAGTCAAGAGTGGCTTAAAAATCAATCTTTTTTAAACCCCATTTCTAAAACTAACACAACATGACTAAGAAAAGAAATGAAGCAAAAAAAAATCAAACCTTTTAGGTTCAGAAATGGAAGAAACACCAAAATTTTATAATGGGAAAACAAACCAAGTCAGGGTAAAAAACTATGTGGTCTTTGTTTCACTTATTCAAGAATAATAAGAAGGAAACAGACAGCAAATGTGAGCATCATTTTTGGAATTGGACACTAATAGTAATAGTATTAATGAAAGAGAAAATGACGTCTGAATTATTTTTGGATACAGCAAATACGAGTGGCTTTAGCTGTCAATAATAGGGTCCCCGTATAGGCTAAGCGATCCAAGATTACTTACTGTTTGTAATTTTCTCGTCTCAATTCATATGGTGGAGTTTTGAAGTTTATGATTTGAAATAAGTCACAAATGTTTATGCAGTTATAAATTATTTCATTAAAGATTTTTATTCCTTCGTTTTAAATTGAGTGATCTGGTTTGATTTGGCGCACAGTTTAAGAAAATAAAAAAGATTTTTGAATTTTATGATTTCAAACATGTCAGTAGATTAAAATTAAGAAGTTGTTAAAAAAGAAAATAATAGTAATTCTTTTTAGAACAGATTAAAAAGAAAAGTAGGTCAAACAACAAATTAAAAAAAAGAAAATACTAAATATAAAAAAGTGTCATTCTTTCGGACTAAAGAGGAAAACGAATCAAGTGAATTAGGAAAAAGAAAGTATAATTTTGATGAATTTATATATATTTTATATTTAAAATACTGAATTCAGTCGAACCCGATAAATGCTACATGCAGCCTAGCTGTATGGAATCTTCTTTTCTATTCCTATGGACCCTTTCCACCTTGTGGATCAAATACTGTTAAATTCTTTAGCCACGTTTGCACTTATCCTCATTTTTACTGTATTATTTTAAATCATTATTTATGTATATTTCACTTGTAGTACATAATTTTTAATTATTGTGTTCAAGGAACACTAATGATGTTGATTAAGGAGACAAGAAGATTAGGGTCAATCATTCTATTATGATTGAACTGGTATTTTTTTAATGTTGGTAGCCAAGTCAATTAATATATTATGATTGAATTAGTATGTTTTTTTTTTCAAAAAAATTTGTAACTAAGTCAATTAATATATTATGGTTGAAGTAGCGTATGATTTTGTGTTTGTAATAATCAATGATAGATTCACTTTTCAGATGTATATTATTTTAAGTAAGTTGTTTGAATTTGTTTATGGTCAATTATTCAGTGATGAAGTCAATTTAGTGTTATATCTAGGTACTAATGAAGAATGTTTTAGTCTTAATTGCCTGTTAATTAATTCCACGTTTTATATGTTTGGGATAGGAGAAATAGGGAAGGAAATTATAAAGCCAAAAAATGAACTTTCAATAAAGTAAAAGTTTAAATCGCCAACTAATTGAGTTATTAAAATTTCTCACCTATTACTACATTATTTTTATAAAAATATGTCAAAATTTTAGGTGTTATAAAATGTTTTTGGACAGTTTGTAGGAGTAAAAATAACAATCATATATACTAGTACTAATATTTACCTTTGACACGACTAATTAGATTTTGCCTATTGACTTGAAACCACAACTAATATTAAGCTTTTTGAAATAATATTTATACATTTGAAAATTATGAGAATAGTACCATACATTAACAATAATAAACAACTTAAAATATTCAAAAGATATATAAAACAAAATTAATTGAAGAAAAACTTGACGGACTCTTGAAACTCCAATGATGCCACATAAATTGGGACACAAGGAATAGAAGACAAGTGTAATTCAAGATAGTGAGATAATTTTTTTATCTCTTCCTGCGTGAATAGAAGGGGACGGCCGAGCCCCCAGTTCGGAAGGAGAGAAACTAAAAAATCTGTGACGGGTACATGAAGAGGTAGAAGTAAGTCGAATAAACTAATGAGGAGGGGTGATTAGACAAACATGATATACATACAACTTATTGAAGAAATGATCTTAGAAAAATATAGAGATCGAAAATTATAATTGGAAGTCAGTAAATAGTCGAGCATACTCTAGCTTCTTTATCAATATTATTATTATTACTCTCATACTATCTTATTCTTTGATTTTAGTATTACACGTTGTCTACTTGACTTCGGTTACTCATCATATTATCTATTGTTGTTAAGATTTTCTTTTTTGTTATCTTATTTGCTTTACATACTTTATATTTGTTATATTTTACTTGAGTCGAGGCCCAAGGGTTTATCAGAAACAATTTCTCAACCTTTTCAAGATAGATATAGGACTAAGACGGCATATATATCACCTTCTCCGAACCCTACTTATGAAATTGCACGGAGTACAATGTTGTTGCAGCAGCTTTATTAGTAGCACTCTTTTTTTCTTCCCACACAATAGAAGTATAGAACAAGGACTCAGAAGTCAGCACTGCTTACATTTCCAAGAATAATGTACATGTAAAAAAAAAGAAGAGAATAATGTACATGTAAAATGATGTTTACAACTTTTCAACAGGGAAACCTGTAACAGGTTTTAATTCTGATGCCAAAGAACGAAGTTGGTCTATTTCTTGTTGGGTTAGTCTCCAACCCAATGCACCACCAAATTCTTTAGCCTGCTCTGCATTTTTGGCTCCTGGGATGGGAACAACATTCTCCTGTGCAATCAACCAATTCAGGACCACCTGTCAAACAAAACAACATAATCACTGCAAAATCATTGCTGTTTCTCTCATGACTCTGTTTGGTACGGAGAAAAATGTTTTCCCGAAAAATAAGTAAATTTATTATTTATTTATTTTTGTGTTCGGTATGTAAGCAATTTCTTTCTGTTTTTCTTCTGACTTGTTATATTTTCTTCTTTGTATCTGAAATTTCTGCATTCTGAGCTGAGGGCTTTTGGAAACGGTCTATCTATCTCCACGAGGTAATGGTAAGGTTTGCGTACATTCTACCCTCCCCAAACCTCACTTGGGACTTCACTATGTTGTTGTTGATACGTAGGCAAAATATATTATTATAAAAAACATTTATATACAATTTAGACAAATACTATAATAGGTGAGGGTATGAGTATTGGGGATCTGGAATGGGTTGAAGATGAAATGTGTTTGAGGGAGGGGAGGACACAATTGATGTGGAACATTACTTGTGGAACTTGTTTTTTTTTTCCTACTTTCACTAAGAAACCTTTTTTTTTTTGAAAGAAAATGTTTTTCAAAAATTTCGACATCGGAACATAGAAAAACTAGAAAACATTTTTTCCAAGGACTATCTTTAATAACTACCACATTCCTCGAGTCATCCGAGAAGGACCTAAAAAATTAAAATGTACTGAATTCTGAATGGCGGAAACTCAAAGGTGAACCTTGGACTTTACTAATGATTATATAACTCTCAAAGACCACAACTTGTGAAAGGACGAAAAAAGAGGTCTCATTTTGATAAAAAAGATTATTATTATATATACTAAGCTTGAAGGCTTTTTTTTTCTTCATGAACGAGAAATCGATGAGGTCCAGTTGACACATGATTCAAAATTCAGTGAATAATGGGTCCATCTATACCCTTTTTTCTAATAGGTGCATCCATTTCTACCCTTCTTGTCGATCCAAACTAGCTCAAGATCACATGCACGTAATCCACACATCACATGTTGCACTCCCACATATGCTAAAAGACGACTTATTTGGGATGGAGGTGATATAACCAAAGTAACTTACAGCTTCTACTATGATTGCTGTTACAGCATTCCAAACAAGGCTACACCTGAAGAATTAAGCTAGTGAAATCATGAGATTTTCGAGAAACAGGGAAGATATACCTGCGTTGAAGTCTTATTGTAGCTTTCTCCAATCTCCTTTATTCTATTTATGAGTGGCTGCAACTGCAAGTGCACAAAGGTTCTTGAGCCATAAGAAGTGAAATTCTTAATAATCTCTAGTTATATAGTAAAAGCCCTTACTTCGGTAAGAAATTCAGGAGTATAGATCTGTCCGCGAGGGCCAGTGGGAGGATTTTCTGGAGTATATTTTCCAGTCAAAGCTCCTGCATAAGTTGGGAAATGTAATGAGTTTGGGCCGCATAATCCAAAGAAAAGTTGACATGAATTTTCTTACTTTTAACTTGAAACAGAAAACAATTAAGATGCAGAAACATATCATTATCAGGGCACAACATTAAGTTATTTGAAGCAAATTGCATAGCATACTAGTACATGAAAAGAGCATTGCAGAACCCTTGCATTTAATCGTAAAGGCAGGTATGACATAAGAGTTATAACAGACTTCCTATGCCAATAAGATGGCTGGAGAGTGAAAGGGGTGTAGTTCCCGTCATTTCCTCCGTTCAAAATTGATATAGAGGTCTGAAACCAACTGGTTGTATTCCGTAACCCCTTTACCTAGGCTACAGTAGCAGTTTTTTTTTTACTGTGATGCATGATCGTTTGGAAAGAATATTAACTATGTATTGTTGGTTAAACTTTGGTGCAAAAATAACTGGGACAGTAGACGGTTGCTATAGGGAGGAATTTTCAGCAAGTCTATATAAATTTTCAGTAAACATTATTTACATGTGTGATGACATCAATCATTAATACACACGGGTGACAAAAGTGTAGGAAACCAGCTTCCAAATTTATGTTCAATAACAGCATAAAACCTCATTAACTATTTATTTCATGCCTGGTTCAACAAGGCCATAAATCGGGTCATTCTAGAACTCATCTTCACAAGAAAACAGTTGTATCAGGTTTTACCTTGAGCAATGGGTGAATATGCAATCAACGTGACTCCCAATTCATCACAGGCGGCCTTGACACCATTTTGCTCTGGAAACCTGTATATCAGACTATAATTGACTTGATTTGAAGCTAGTGGAATACCTCTCCTCTTCAGCTGCTCATATGCATCGCGAAGACGCTTTTCTGAAACAAGAAATACTTCCATTGGCCAAACATTGTATGTAGCAGGCAATTTTTATATTCTTTTTTTTTTTTTTGGAAAAAGAGGACGATGCTTGGTTAATTTGACAGTCATATTCGCATAACACCCTTAATAAGAGAACAATCTGAAATATTATCGGGCGGAAGAAAGTAAGATTAGTCATCAAAAGGACTGTCCAAATATTTGATTGACTAGAATGAGTCACGAGTGTACCACTATAGTTAGATACTCCCACAGCTTTTACAAGGCCCTGCTCCACTGCATCTCCTAAACCGTCAATATAACCTGGAAAAAGGATTTTCTGATTGACTAAGCTTTGTCTATGTTAAATGTGAATTATAAACTAAATCTTTTTTAAAAAGAGCATCTTATTAGTTGAAATGAACAAGGGCATCAGACATGACAAACCTTCATTTCCCCATATTCCTGGCCTGAGAATTAGACCATAAAAGCTTTTATCAGCTATTGACTGTTTGCTTAAGAAAATTATCCGAAGAAGCACGCTCGAGAAGCGTACCAGTGAAGTTGATAAAGATCAACTGAAGAAAGTTCCATACGTGCAAGAGAATCTTTTAGGGCCGCTAGGACACTTAGACGGCCAAGCCTCCATGGTAATGCAGCAAACTTAGTTGCAACAGCAACCTCCACCTCTGGATCTTTTTCTTTTCTTTCCTTGATGAATCTGAAACAAAACTAAATTATATTGGAGAAACAACAAATGTGAAGAACATGCAAATTGATATTCGTCTGTCCACAAGTAAAAATAATGAAGATTTAGAAGAACTCAAAGCTCACCTTCCTAGTAGTGTTTCAGAATTTATCGCACCGAATGAGAACTGCAAGTAGCAGAAATAATGGTTTTCTCGTGATTGCCCACTTTTTTTGTACAATTTAGCAGACTAAGAAATAGCCAAAGTAAAAAACTATTCCTCACCCTTGAACCATAAACCTCAGCAGTATCGATGAATGTTATTCCACAATCAATGCTGGCATCAAAAGCAGTCTTTGCAGCCTTGAGCTTCTTATCTATCATTATTCCAGTAAAAAGAAAAGAGTTAATCATATTGGTTATGATAATGGAGAAGCGGTAAAAAGAAAAGAGTTAATCATATTGGTTATGATAATGGAGAAGCGGAACAAGCGAGGTATCAACTCAAACAAAATAACTAAAAGGTGAAAAACAAAAAGTGGCTGACATTTCAGATGCTATTAATAATTACCATAAGATTTTCGACAGAAAAAGAAAAAAATACGAAGGTGTTAGGACCAAGCGCTTACTATCATATGCCAAAAGCCATGGTTGATAGCAAAGGCACAACTTTATTTCTTAACTAAGTCCACCAAGCAAGTTTTATGTTCGATCATGACTTCGATCTGGGCCACCCCAGCCTCTTCATGGGCCATGCCATTGGCAGGATGTTGTTGTTACCCAACAAAGGAAAATGTTACATCCTGTTTGGTTCCACGGTATGTCCAGTTTTTCATATTATGGAAATGCAAAACCTTGGCTTATTTTCTTTTCTGGTTTAAACAAAATATCCAGGCATGGACAACATTGGAGATTGAGCCTCATTTCTTACAAATATTGACTAAATTGACTTATAGTTCTTCAATCCTCTGCAGTCGCTGGCACTATTAGCTCTCCATATCTTCATCCTCCAAGCACCATAGGGAAAGAACCCACCATTAATCCCTTTCTTCATCGCATACCTTAGCGCACATTTCCTTACATTGGCTTAGCTTTTAGGTGCAAGTCTATGAGAATATCTTTGAGAAAAAATATTTCTCCGTCCTCCAAACTAGATAACTATTCACAGAGGAAGCTGGAAATGGAAATGTTTGAGAAACTGAAAAGAAAAGGAAAATTTTCAGAGGTTGTTTGTGTTAGAATAAGAATAGGTTTATACAATCCTATTAGAATAAGAATAGGTTTATACAATCCTATTAGAATAGGAATAGGTTTATACAATCCTATTAGAATAGGAATAGGAATAGGAATAGAAATAGAAATAAAAATAAGAATACTAAATAGTATCCTACTTAGTAAAGGATTGTATTGTAATGTTTATAAATAGGATCTCAATGTAGACACAACAACAATTCAATAATATTGTTTTCCTATATTTCTCACAGTTTGCAAGAAGAGAATTACAAGTATAGCAGTTGGAAAGTAGAGCTTTCTTGATTATTTTCCTTCACCTTCATTTTTGCTTTGGTTTAAGGCTGCTCGCCCGTGCTTGCTCTAATAGAGCCAAACTTGGATTTGAATATTTGAAAATAAAAAGAGAAGATTTCCCTTGTTAGCCAAAATACAAGTGCACTCTTTTTTCTTAGTAAAGGCAGAGTAATAGCCTATTTGGCAAAACTTCTAAAATCAGTTTATTTTGAAAACTACTTTTGTAAAAGTACTTTCAAAAAGGTATTTTTGATGAGAAACCGTTTGTGTTTGGCTAATCAAATTAATAAGCATTCTTGTGCATCAATTAGCATTTGGCCAAGCTTTTGTAAAAGGGCACTTTTGGAGCAAAACTACTTTTTAGCTTCGGAAAAACAGCCTCTACTACTCCCAAAAATACTTATTTTCTCCCAAAAACTTGGCTAAACACCTTAGTTTTTTTTTAAAAAGCACTTTTTAGAAAAAATAAGCACTTTTGACCACCCAAAAACTTGGTCAAACAAGCTATAAGCAAGAAAATTGTGAAATTAGGTCTTGGGCCTAACTCACATCCCAAAAGCTAGCTCAAAGGGAAGAGAATTTCCTAAGCCTTGTAAGGAGTCCACCCATCTCATTAACCACCAATGTGGGACTTTTTGCTTTAACAAAAATCTTTTTAAGAACTTTTTTATACAAAGAGCCCTCAGGGCTTTGGTCTAGCGGTAAGAGAGAAGCATGTGGTATTTAAATATTTGGCATTTAAGTGGAAAAGGGTATAGGGTGGGCTCATTATCCATCGAGTTTGAACCGTGCACCACAGGTCCCGGGTGATTTTTTCCGGTTATCAAAATTAAAAAACTTGGATGAACAAAGAGGGTAATAAATTGGATGCTACTTAACGAGAAAAGGAAAGAAAAATCGAATACTTGAATTAGCAAATCAACTGATGTTAAGGGAAATGGTACGATTACATGAGAGAAGAAGACATTCTAAATAAACATAACATGTCACAAGGAAGGATTGAAGTGTTACATTAAATGAAGGAAACTTATTATGATCTAGCTAATTATAATATTAGTCTAATTAGTTAGTTAGTCTAATCAGATTAATTAGTTAGAATAGTTAGTTAGCTAAGCATAGATTCTGTTACTGTTCTGTTGATGTGTCAGCTCACTAGTTAGTTAGATATTTTGTTCTCTCATTGTATAAATACGTATTCTTCTCATAATGGAAATCAGTTAAGAGATTTTCCTCGAATTCCTCCCTTCCTCTCTGGTCTCTTCTCATGAATTGTGTCCATGGATGGTGATTAGACATGGTTATGGAGTACTCTTGACAAAACTGAAGACAAAGTGAAAAGCAGACAAAGTGTAATTTGTGTCATCAGAATACTCTTCAAAGACTACATCAATCAGATAGGCAATCCACAATATGCTTCAATGTTTGTTATTTTTTTTTTTTTGAGAAGGTAACAATTTGTATTTCTATTTCCAAAAATCAAAACCTGCCACAACATCACACAGGTTTAATAATTTTTAGATAAAAAGTATAAACAGAAGAATCTCAATCAAAACAAAAAAAAACAGGGATCCTAAGACATTCACAACTGATTCTAGATCTTTCTATATACTCCTGCACCAAAAAAAAAAATCACACATCAATTCATTCATCTCTTCTCTTTCTGTGTGTGTTTTGTTGTGATGACATCTATCTCTTTTTTCTTTCTTTCCACGTTGACCACCAAATACAAGCTGGGATGATTTTCCATCTCTCCTCTGTCCTGAGATGTTGTCCATATAACTATATCTGATTTTTTTGAGTTACTCTCTCTCTCACAGTCACACTTTTTATTTTTTTTTCCTCCAAGAGGTCCTGGTTTGGTTGGTGTTCCTAACAAAGTAAGAAAAAACAAGTGCCACATCCTACTGCCTTTTCCCCACACTCTAGGAATACATCTCTCCATCATTTTCCTCTTTTCAAAACATTTTCCTTAACAAGTAGCCAAGTAAAACAAGAACAAGTAAAAATTTTGCTTTCTTTTTATTTTTTTTTTTTTCATTCCAATTTTCCTATTAAAGGGTTGAACTTTTTAAAGGCCCCTTTGACAGGTTTTCCTTTTTTGTCTTCTTTGATCCCTCTTGCTTTTTCTCTTGTGTGTGATCTGTGCATTGTTTTAGTGTTGATCTGTTTGAGAATTGTTCTGTCTTACCTAATCTTTGGATTTCTGGATTTCTAATCATTAAATGGTCTTCTAAAGCTTCTTGGTTGGACCTACCTCCTCCAACCTTCACATTTAGAGTTGAGGGTGGACACATCGAGGAAAAGGAAAAAAGTTTTTTTTGGACCTGTCCACTATCAATCTTCTTCCCAAAAATCACCTTCCATTTCCTTTTTTTTTTTTTTTTTTCAAGTCCTAAGTTTTTTTGGCCATAGTTTTTTGGTTTTAGTTCTTCCAAAGAGCTAGTGTGTTAGGTCACCATGCTCGTTGACCAATGATCTTCTTTTCATATTTTCATTCACCATTTCATCACCTGTTCATTTTCATTTTTCATTATCATTGCTTCAGCCATTAGTAGACATTGGATTAGATTGGTTTTTAGACCTCAAGTCACTTATTCCCGATCACTCACCTTTTTTTTTTTTATGACAGATTTTTTTTTTCCAAAATTTCATTGAAGTTCCATCAATCTTTCATGTTCCCATCGGGGATGATTAAGGGACATCATATAGGAAAAGGACATCATCGACATTAGGGATAGGGAAATCATATACATAGGCAAATTAATAGAGAAGAGGGAAACATGTTATAATCTCTCTTTCCAATTCATCAATCTTTTATTTTCACTTCAATTCAATCACATTTTTATCAAGATACTTTCTCAATAATTCAATCACTAGATATCTTAGAGGGGCATAGGATATTTCCACCAGGGCAGGAGGGAGGAGAGGAGGGAACTTCGATAAAAGATAGATATAAGATATGAAGCTCTGTGTTTAACTGAAGAAAGCTCAAATAAAAGAAAATAATAAAAAAATCATCTTTGTCTCCGATTTATCTTTTCACTGAAAGTAAACAATAGAGTATCATCATTGTGTACAAAAAATGAGTGCGTCATCTCGAGTATCATTTTGTTTGAATTTTGGTTTTGAATCCGTTCTCTCTTTTCTTTATTTTTTTCATTATCATAGCATTTCCATCATCATGATGAATAGAAGGTGATAGAGGTGATAGCCCTTATTCCAGCCTTAGGCCTCGAGAGAAGAAGCTGTGATAGAGCCATTTTGAAGCGGTTTGTGGATGGATTTGAATCTTTCTTTCATCCATCCCACTTAGCCATCTTTTATCTCTTTTTTTTTAATAAATCTTCCACAGCGCAATTTATAATGTTTTAATGCTGTATGTCCCAGAATTGGAGAATTGAATTCACGGAACGGTTCACGATTCACACGTCCACATACTTTCGTTTGAGGATGGCATCCGTTACACCTTTGCCTACCTTTGAGTGGTGTCAAGTTGATATCATTTTGGATTATCATTCTCAGGTTTTGATTGATGAATGAAAGAACTGAAAAGTGATCATAAAATAACTAAATGATTGTGTAAAAGTAGTTTTTTTTTTTTTGTTTTTTTGGGAATCAAACATAAGTTGAGTTGAGTTTTTTGTTGAAGAATTTTTTTTTCTTAAACAACGTGGCTTTTCTGACTTCCCGTTAATAAGTAAAAAGCTCAAAAAGCCATGAGTCTAAAAGAAAGCCCCAGTATATCACAAAGCCAACACTCTCCCTCATCTCTAAACAGCTCACTCTCTCCTTTTTGCTTGATTCTCCTTTTTAAATAATACAATCTTCCTCTCAATTCTCTGCCGTCTCATTCTTCTCAATTGTAAATCAAATCTCTTTGAACGCAATCTTTATAATCGCTATACTCGATCTTGCTTTTCCTTTTTCTATCCTTTATCTCTCCCGTTCCTTTATTTTTTAGTGTTTTCTTGTATACATATTGTAATAGTTTATTGTATTGTATTTGTGCTTTCATTGTGTTATTTAACCTTTGTTTTGCGTTGACCTTTGTCTCTTTGAATGTTCTCTGTTCTGCTACTCTTCTTTCGGTATTCGGCTTGTATCTCAAACTCTGCAAAGTTCCCCCTGCTCTCTTGAAGTCTCTGTTCGGGCCAAGTTGCAGTTTGTTACTTTGTTTTTTGCAAAGATGATTGTTTTTTGCAAGACTTTTTTTCACTTAATTTTTTTTTTTGACCTTTTTGTTTTTTGTTTTTTAATTTGCGCAGTTTTGTCTGCTCGCTTTCTTCCACTTGTGTCTTCTTTAAAAACCACCCACTTTCCACCCAATTTTGAATTTAAGAAACCCATTTTCCAATTGAAGAATTTTTATTTGCCCCTTTTCCCAATTAACGGAGTGTAAGATTTCGCATGTAATGTTTGTGTGAATGCTGTTTGTTTTTGAAGCCTTTGTCCCCTTCATTAGACACTCCCCATCTGTCTGTTTTTAGGAAATCATTATATCTAGCATAACATATCCTTATTCCTATATTTCCTCTTACATTATATTTGCTACCAGCTTTGAGTTCCATATCATTTGAAAATTCATCATTTCTCTTTGATTCTTCTCATTCTGATTCTTCTTCTAAGGATCTTCAGCTTCTTGGGATATCGTCTCCAACCACAAATCTGCATTGACACCCTCGGCTGCTCTTTTCCTCTCACGACACCTCACCAGTCTTTCTCTCTTCTCTTTCTGGCTCACAGTTATAACCAGAGGCGGCTGATTCTTCATTCCATCCTGTAAGACTGCTTATAGAGAGATAAGCTTTATCCTCTACACTGCTCCAAGCATCCCTTAAGACTTTCCCATCCCGCAACTGGCCCACCCTCTAGTCCAGCCTCACTCAGTTTGACAGACTTTAACTTTCTATTAGCCCACAAATCTTTGACAACGTTGCTGATATCCCCCTCAATCTTCCATTCTTTTCTTAGTTTCTTGGATCCATTCATTTCTTAGATTCTCTTCTTGATACCTCACATTTGCATGCTTGGCTTGTTTCTCCTCTATATCCATGTGATTATCTAACCATTTTTTGTTTGCTTGGTGCTTATTGCCCCTTTGCTTTCTTGTGCTGCTTTTTTGGCTTTTGCTTCTTTTTTTTTTCAATTCTTTTTTACCTTTTTTTATTGGTGTTGCTTTTTACTTTTTTTGCCCTAATATCTTTTATTGATTTTCCTCATTGTGTCAATCTTCATGAATAATGATAAGCTTCATCTTTACACCCTTTTGTGTCCTACCAGCCCTTGGCTGGTTTTTTTGGATTTTCATTGTTCATTCAAATTCAGGAACATCATTCTCTGGACATCCTCTTTCTTCTTGAGCTGAGTTGATTTGGCAGCTTTTGTTCTTCAAGGGTCTCAAACTTGTACTGCTGTGCTGGCCTGCTGTTTTTTGTTCTCTTGTATATCTTGGCTATGCTGCTGCCAGATAATCTCTGAGTTCCCTCTTGCATTCCCCATCTTCTTCTCCTCTCCTCTTCTCTTCTTCAAATTCTTCCTACTCTCCTTCCTCTACTCCTGAGGCTGCCTGATCTGTAGCTGTTGAGAGAGATTTAGTGGAGGTTTAAAAGTTGGCCTCTTCTTAATTAAGAAAGGGATTTTTCCAGAGAGAGAAAGAACAAGAGATTTAAATTTTCCATTGGATTGGATTGGATGAATTTTGATCTGGGCCCAATTTTTATTAATATTTATTAAGATAGATTTCTGAAGAATTTCTTAGACTTATTTGAATACTTGCTGGGCCAATGAGAGCTGGCCATTCTGCCATTTTTGAATTTCTGGAAACCCCATCTACCCCACACCCTTCTGCCCTAAACCCTAAAAACCCTAACCTGGTGATTTCACTTCTGTTGACTGACACTTCTTCATTTGTATCCTTGCTGACAACTCTAGATTTTTCTACTTATAGAACTGCTTCTTAGACGTTAATGTAGCCAGGAATAACCTCAGTTGTTTCTAACATGTTTATAACTGTTATAGCAATTGCAACTTCAGTATCTACGTTGAGGAAAAACATTGATGAAGATATTGTCACAAGCTAGAGGCCAAAATAGCTATAAAGTTCCTGACTATCTTCAAGGAATCAGAAACGAAAAAGAATATCTAATGACGGCAGTAATTCCAGTAGCAACAGTAACTAATATCAATATATTTTCCCAAAGGAAACGTAAGTAGGAATGTGCCTGGTCCATAAGAGATGACATGGTTTTTTTCTGCTTTGCAGGATTCCATGGTCCAAAAGTGAAATAACAGTTCTATTTTTTTCTGCTTTGCTTGCAGAATATTCTCAACTCCACTTTCTCGGGACTCTTTACTATCCAAGAGAAAACCTCTATGTGATTGAGTATATCCTTCTCTATCTGTTGCAGGTCAAGGTCTTCTTCTTTGTACCCTTCAAATGCAGATTCATATCCTTCAAAGATAAATCTTTCGCGGAGCTACTTTTCATCCTAAACATGGGATTCGCTTGGTTTGACCAAACAAGCGATTTCCCTTTCAAACTCTCAGTTTCTCATTGAAATGTCACAGGTAATGTGATTAAGAAAATAACATTCAGATGAGGGAATGAACAGATCAAGGTTACTCACTACTGTAAGATTGTCCTGATTTTAGGACAACCGTGTGTTGGTGAACATTACACAAAGGTGCCATTAGGCCTCAATCCAATTTCCTTCTTTGCTTCGGAACAATTGGGGCATTCCCTTCAAGCTATATGTTCAATACCAGCAAACAAGAGTATCCAGCTCTCTATGTATGTATTGTCTCTTAAATTTCCAGAATGAATATCCTACTAAATCCTTGACTAATAAAAAACTAGAGTAAACAGACACAATACAAAGATAGCAAGGGAAAAGAGGAACATAATACCAAAGACGAATGTAGTACTTTAGTAACGATTCCTCCGAACCTAGTAACTCTGGCTTAATCCGTGTATACGTGTTAAAAATTCACCAAAGAAGTACAAACAACATATTTCAAACTAAATTGGTCACGGTGGAATTCAACACAAACCCATAATGATCAAATTATGGATTCCAAGCAGCAATCTTAAACACTCATTTTTACACGACCAAATAAGAATCAGTTCACAGGATTTAGCAATTAGCAAAATGATTAACCAGCTAACCAAAATTGCAGTATTGTTATAGTGAAGGGTAAATGTGTGAGGGAATTACAAGGCACGGAATCAAACTCTCACCAAAAAGGTCACCAACCAACTAAGCTACTGAAAATGAGACAGTCACAATTACCCAAATTATCAAAAAGTTTGTCAAAATCTCTAATTTTAACATGAAAAAAAAGAACTCACCATCCCATTCAAAGTTGTTCCAATAGCTAGTGTCACCCCAAGACCAAGCCCCAATTCCAAGCTTAGTTACCTTCAAATCAGACCCACCAAGCTTCACCTTATCTTCTTCTGAGTTAACTGTAACACTACTCTCAGGTGCTACAGCTCTGATTTTCTGACCCCTCATTTGGCTTAAAGAACACAAACAGGCACTGCTGAAATGCAAAGCCATTTGGTAGTACACTATTTTTGCAGTGAGAACCTGAATCATTATTTGTATGATGACACAAAGTCTCCGGTTATTGTCACTTCACGTAACTACTGGCTCTTACAATTTGGCAATTTCCTATTTTTTTATTTTGACCTCAATTAAAAATGAGTTTTGAATCTTACCATCTTAAAATAAAAATATATGAAAATATTCTTAAATTTGGTACGTTAAACATGTTAATGTGAAAAGTTGAAACTAAAAAATTGCTTTAAAAAAAATGTCATTCTTTTTAAAATAAAAAGGAAAAATATTCTAATTATATTTCTAACACAAAAATCAGCCAATTCTAGTCTGGAGCAATTCTGGGATGAATTTTTAACGTCTAGAAAATTCAATTAAATATATATCAACAAAATTAGGTCTTGATCTAACTCACACTTCAAAAAATAATTCAAAATAATAAGAATTATACAAGTTTAATCGCACATCTCATTAACCACATTATTCCACCCAAAATACAAAATACATACATTTTGTACTTGTGTTTCATTCTTTTAATATTAATATTTTACTTTGTGAATTGTGCATGTATAAATTTTGGATGAATTGAGTCAGCATTAATGTTTTTTAATTGAACTATTATAGATTAGATTTGAAAAGAAAAAAGAAATGAATTATTCATCAAAATAGTTACTCCTAATCCTAATATTTTCATGTAATTTATATTTAAAATTTAAAATAAAATAAAATTACATATATATAAATAAATAATGATAGTTACATATGCCTGAAATTTAGGCAACAGGTGTCGCACATGAGAAGATTGATGGCGCTAGGCCGCTAGTGTAATGGCATTTGTTTGTACACGTCTCTTTATTTGCAAGTTGCAAATCCAATACTTTCACGACCAAAATAATAATTTAACAAATGAAAAATTTATTTACTTTTAAAAAAGTAAAAACAAAAATGGGAGCGGAGAGGGTATAGAATTTTTTTATAAAAAAATATCTAATTCTTAAATCTTTTCTTAAAAATTTGGGGGGAGGAGAGGAGGTGTTAGAAGGGTAGTGAGAGTAATTGGGTGATGGAGTGGGGTAAGAAAACGTTTAATTTTTTTTTAAAAAAAAAATTAGGATAGTGATATTTTAATATTTAACTTTTAACTAATACTAATAATTTATTTAATTTTTGTCAAGTTAAATGTTTTTTTCATATGGATGTTATGTGACAATTTTATTTTATTTTTTTAAAAAAAAGAGAGTTTAGTACACACCCTATTCAGGGTCGTCTCGACAATATGACAACTAAAGCAATTGCTTAGGGCCCCAAATTTTTTAGGAGACCCCAATTTTAATATCATTATATCAATTTATCAAATTTATTATATCAACTTATCAAATTCAGAGCTATCATTATATATACTTTTTCAATTTGTGAGTCGGATTTTATTATTCTAACTTTATATTATATTTTTTTCATTGAAAAATTTCATTATTTGCATTCTTAATTCATAAGATCGGCATATATCATACCTCTCAAAACTTCACTTCTAAGATTACATTGAATGTGTTATAGTTATTCAATTTATATAAGACAACTAAAAAAGGAGGAGTAACAAGGTCTCACAATGAAGTTTGGCTTTAAGGCCCAAACTTGTTGTGAGACAGACCACATCAAGAGAGTGTAATAAAAGAGATGTATATGTTTTTCAAACTAATGGGTGATAGTTTAAATATGAAACTCATATTTTCAATAGTTTATATGTGTTTTGACACTTCAATCTTATTTAAACAAAGATAAAAATTATACATTGAGAAAACTAAGCGTCTTAACCACTTAATAATCAAATTATGCAATATCTTAATATTTAGATTCAGACCTCTGAATTTTAATACACACTTTAATATTTAAATATGTATTTAGATTCAAACATTTTAATTTGAACGAAAACAAATGAGGGCTTAATCTAGAAAATCAATTATAAATATCAAAACAAGCCGATTTGAAATGCATATCTTTTGTTGCTATATGAATCTTGACATTTTTTCTCTTTTATTATATTCTTTCATTTAAATGTATTTTTAAATATAACCAATAGATCGAATCCACGAGAGGGAAAAAATATTTTAAAAAAGAAGTAATTAACAAAGGTTTTCTTACACAAAAATAAGTCATCAATTTTCAATCACTTTTTAGTATATTCATCAAGAAAACCAAATTGCGTGGAGTATTTGCAATACAAATTACTAAAAAAGAAGATATAGCTCGAAAATAAGCATGACGTAATTTTAGTAGAGAGTATTTAGGAATTTTAATCCTAAGATTTAGAAGATCTTATGTTTATTATATTCCTTTTCTTAATTACTAGAACTAGAATTATTCTTCACTTATTTAATAGTATAGTAATGGGATTCAATTTTGTAAATATTCAAAAAATATTAATTCATGATCAGACATATATAAAATTCAAAATTTCATTTTCAATTTTACAAGAATGTTGAGTCTTTTATTTGTTTCTGTTTGATGGATAAAATTTTGGAGAATAGGGGTACTATAACCTATTGTCTCAGAATAGGAAACTATGCTACCCTTGTTCACGAATATTAATTCCGAAATTCAATTTATTTTAGAAAAAACTACACATATCAATAAGCATATATAGTATATCTATTAAACCACACATAACTTTTAAAAGATTATTCAACACACACTATTTCCTAGCGGATTGCATAAACCCTCTCCCTCTCACACTCTCCTCTCTCTTGCCTTTCTCGTCCTCCCTCTTCCATGTTTCTTCTCTTCACTCTTTTATTTTTCTCTTTCTCTATCTTCTTCTTATATGTTTTCTTCTGTCTTCATCTTCTCTTCCTCCTCCTCCTCCTTTCCTTCTACTTTAGTTACGTTTATGATTAAGCTTGATCGTGTTATTAACTGCAAGTCAATATTTGGATGATTAAGTTGGAGATCAGATTTGAATAATTAATATCGAAAGTCAACAAGAATGATATTATTATATTAGTGAAACTTACAAAAGTGTACTACTTAAGACTTCTATTAACAAAATATCAATATACTTATATTTAATTACAAACTAAGTTTTAAAATTACATACATAACAAAACATATAATTTTTGTATTTAATTTAATTTTCTTTATCTGATTTTTCTCTCTCTAACGCCTAGTAATTCATGCCATATTTTGTGGAGTGTTATTAGGTATTAAATTTATCAAATATCCTCTCTCCTTAAACAGACCCACATTCACACGTTTGTTTTTTTTTTTTTTTTTCCTTTTTTACGTTTTTGAAGTCATTTATTGTTATCATATTAATGTATTCCCTTTTATATAAAGATTTTTATGATACCAATAAAGTTGGTACAGTTATCAATAATTGAGTTATAGTTTCAATAAATATTAGAAATCATTTTTTCACACGTTTCAGTTTTTTTTTATTTCCTTTTTTACGTTTTATAGTCTTTTATTGGGATAATATTAATGTATTCCTTTTATATAAAGTTTTTTTGGTACCAATAAAGTTTATACAGTTATCAATAATTGAGTTATAGTTCTAAGAAATTTTAGAACTACTTTTTTCAGAAGTATATCGATTAACCCTTCAATTTTCTTCATCCATATCTCATTAACCTTACATCTTCTCCACTTAATCCTCTGTCATTCCAATTCGATGGTGAAGACGCCGCGTAAAAGTCCTAGGCTTAACCAATTTGTGTTTGTCGTTGACAGCACACCCAAAATTTATTTAAGACCATCTTTTGAGTTGAATGCATTCACTCAATCGCCTGACAAACTTCGTATTAGAGATGCCAATGAATTCTCTGATAGAATTAACGAGTGTATTGTTATAAAAAAAAATGCACTGTGTGTTTAATAAAGCGGTTTAAAAATGATGTTGAATTATGGTTTGCTTCAACTTCGCCAACAACAATAATTGTTGGTCTAACTTTTGACTACTTTCATCAAATTATCCAATCAAATTACTTCCCTCTGGATAATATACTATGTGTTCATTCTTGGTGTTGTTGAAATCATTGTTGGTTGTTCTATTCATTTCGGAGTTTAATCATTGTTTTTTTGGTTCATTATTTTTGGTGAATATATTGTGTAAACGTAATGGTGTACGTTTGGTTTTGTAATAGAACAATGTGTGATGTTGGTATATAATCCAAACGTTTGAATTTCAATGTATGTTGTTGGTACATAATACCATCATTTTACTCTCTATATGTAACTAATAATATCATAGAATTATGTTGTATTTACTCCAACAGTATACCAATAACTTTGTTGTATTACTCTAAGTAGTTGTTTGTTTTTTTTGCAAGTTTTAAGTTGGTATTTAATAAATGCATTTCAATCTAACACGACAATAACAACTACATGTACATTAAATAATCATCAATGGGAATAAACTATTGAAGAATAACCAAAGTTGTAATAATCTACAATTATCATTCTTAAAAAATTCCAGAAATTACGGAAGAAGAAAGAAAAACCAATTAAGAAAATTGCAAAATAATACATCATTGTTAAGTCTGATAAGCAAACTTAGGGCATGTCTTTTTGTTATGTCCTGATGTACCACATTTACTACAAGTTACTTTACTCCTTTTGTATTTTCCTTCGGTGAATCCCTTCTTACGGTCGTTACTTGGTGGTCTGTTGGGTTGTTTTCTTGTAATTGGTGGCAGCAATTCTTCTTCCAAACAGAATGGTCAGTTCCATTGTCAAACATTAGGGACCAAAGCATGTTTATGCTAACAAGATAAATTGTAACTTAAATATGGTGTTTATAGCACCATCATGTACCAACATATGATCAATTTGTTCACCATTATTATGTACAACAATACAACCAACGCTGAATGATACCAAAAAAATATCAGCAGTTCACCAAATAAATTAAAACGATTAATTTCACCAAATAAAACCAACTTCGAATGCAATCAACATTTTGATATTAAAAAACGATTAAATTCACCAAATAAATTACCAAATCAAATAATTACTAAATATTCAATAAATATTCACCAAATACTAAAGAATTAAAAAAAAAATAAAAAAGTCTTAATGGGTGAATATCAACAACCTATAGTACACCATTAATTAAACAACTTATGATAGACATAATATAAATTTTACAACAATACAACCAAATATGGTGTTTATAGCACCATCATGTACCAACATATGATCAATTTGTTCACAATTATTATGTACAACAATACAATCAAAGCTGAATGATACTAAAAAAAAAATCAGCAGTTCACCAAATAAATTAAAACGATTAATTTCACCAAATAAAATCAACTCCGAATGCAATCCATCATTTTGATATTCAAAAACGATTAAATTCACCAAATAAATTACCAAACCAAATAATTACTAAATATTCAATAAATATTCACCAAATACTAAAGAATTAATTAAAAAAAAATCAAAAAGTCTGAATGGGTGAATATCAACAACCTATAGTACACCATTAATTAAATAACTTATGATATACATAATATATTTTTTAAAGTGATTTTTAACGTAAATACGGTGTTTAAACCTTTATTTTGTATCAAAATTTAATCCATTCATTTACCATAAACATGAGCATTAAAACTTATACCGAACGACACCAACAAAAAACCGGTAACATACTGAGCTTTCATTCCATAATTTTGATAATTAAAAAAGATTACTTTCACCAAATCAATTACCAAAAAAGACAATCACTAAATATTAATAAATCATAGAAAAAACTAGAAAAATTTATAAAAAAATAAATTATAAATCACGATTTTGGTGAGTAACAACAACAATGATCATGTTTTACAATTACACGATTAAAAAAAACACCAATTATATATTGAAAGTATAATTAACACATGATGCATCTCAACGTCCTTTATGTTGAATTAAGATTGAATAATTGTTGGTATCCATGATTGAACAGTAAATCAGAATAAATGGAAAGAGAGTTTTATATTTGTCAAGAAACCTTTTATTGATATGAGAGAATATTTATAACCACTTTGAGTAAATCATGGGATTTGAAAAAAATGGGGAATACCATAAATTGTGGAGCATGAATCCACGTTTTTTTTATTTTAATGTAAAACATAACTTTGAAAAAAAACTATTGTTATATAGGTGAAAAAAAAAACTATTGTCATATAGTGGTAATTAAGATACTTTATTTGTATATTTAAGTTTTTTTCCCTTATTATTATTGTTGTCTTTTTTTCTTCTTCTAAGTATGTATTTATGCACATTGATATATAAGTACATATTTGATATTGGTACACAAATACACTTGTAAAAACTGTTCAAATTGATGCATATATATAGAAGATACATGCTTTCAAAATTGATATTGAATACATGGATAAACTCATGGAAATTAATACAAGTTTATGCATAAACAGTCAGATATATGCATTCATATGCTACTAAATATATTCGTAGAAATTGATGTTGGATGCACATTTATATGAAATTGTTAACATAGATCTAGATTAAAAAAAAGGAGAGGAACGAGATAGAGAGCGACCGAGTAAGAGAGAAAAGAGGTGAGCGAGAGAGATAGTATATCTCAATTTTCAAATATACATAAATCACATTTTAAATACAGTAGATTTAATTTAAAATTTGAATAAAATATGTAATTTCTGAAATTATCGCTTCATTAAATTTAAAATTTGAATAAACTATGTAATTTCTGAAATTATCACTTCATTAAGTAATTAGCATGTATGTTAGTGTGTTACATGAATTGCTCTCGATATTTGAGATATTTTCAGTTTTATCAAACTAAATACACATATACATGAAATGTAAACACAAATATAAAAAAAGGAGAGGAACGAAATAAAGAGTAATTGAGTAAGAGAGAAGAGAGACGAGTGAGAGAGATAATATATCTTAGTCTTCAAATACATGTAAATCACATTTCAAATACGATATATCTAATTTGAAACTCGAATAAAAATATTTAATTTTTGAAACTATCTCTTCAAGCATGTAGACTAGTGTGTTGCATGAAATTTGCTCTTAATATTTGGGATATTTCCAGTTTTTATCAAACTAAAAAAAAACAAACTTGTGCTACTTTTTACCCGACAAACTTTGCAAATTTGTCCCTAGAAAAATATTAAAAATGGGAACTCCCTAGAAACTTCAAAAATTCTACGACGAGGCCACGCCAACAGCAAAAACCAACACACCCGACGTTACATATCACGCCACGTGTACATTATTCCACATGTCAAATCCTTATTGGTCAGTAGGTACACTTTCCACCTGTAGCCCCAACGGTATATATACCCTACACTTTCTTCTGCTGCTGAAATTTCGTCTTCCCAATTTTTGAATTTTCACCGGAGATCTTTGTCCGATTAACTCCCATTTTCCGATGCCGGCAAAGAATATGTTGTTCCGGATAGGGATATTCCTATCCTTGTTTTTGCTCAATCCGATTCCATCTCAATCTGCGGTTTCCAGCATAGATCTGGGATCAGAATGGTTCAAAGTCGCCGTGGTTAACCTAAAACCCGGACAACCCCCAATATCTATCGCGATTAACGAAATGTCCAAACGGAAAACTCCCTCACTCGTCGCATTTCACTCCGGGAGTCGCCTCATCGGTGAAGAAGCTTCTGGAATCGTCGCTCGTTATCCTAACAAGGTCTATTCTCATCTCCGTGATCTAATATCAAAACCCTTTTCCCACGTTTCCAAAACCCTAGAATCTCTTTACCTGACTTACGACATTTCTCCCGAGGAATCGCGGAATGTGGCGGTTTTTAAAACTGAAAATGGTAATTTTACTGCGGAGGAGTTGGTAGCGATGTTGTTCAAGTATGCCCTTGGATTGGCGGAAGCGCATACTAGGGGAACACCGGTAAAGGATGCTGTGGTGACTGTGCCTCCGTATATGGGAGTAGCGGAGAGGAAAGGGCTGCTTGTTGCTGCGGAATTGGCTGGTATTAATGTGTTGGCGCTTGTGAATGAACATTCTGGTGCAGCGTTGCAGTATGGGATTGATAAAGATTTTTCTAATGGTTCAAGACATGTGATTTTCTATGATATGGGTGCGGGTAGTACATATGCTGCCTTGGTGTATTTTTCTGCTTATAATACCAAGGAGTTTGGGAAGACTGTATCAGCTAACCAATTTCAGGTCAAGGATGTTAGATGGGATGCGGAGCTGGGAGGAGAACATATGGAACTAAGATTGGTGGAGCACTTTGTAGATGAGTTCAATAAACAGGTAGGAAATGGGGTTGACATAAGGAAGTCTCCAAAGGCAATGGCAAAGTTGAAGAAGCAAGTCAAACGAACAAAGGAAATTCTTAGTGCAAACACAGCAGCTCCAATTTCAGTTGAATCTATTTATGATGATCGGGATTTTAGGTAAGTTTGTTGTCCCTTTTTATCCACATGCTTTCTTGTTTTCTTGTAGTTCATCAATTAGTTGGTAGTTTTAGTTCTGAAATTTATCTTTAGCTCTGCTATGTGCTGTTAATAAGTGAATGATTTCACCTTATCCAGAGAAAGATGATCAGAATAATCCTGCCTACTATATGTAAGGCTTGGGGAAACTTTATGCTGATTCTGGGTGAGGCTTGGTACTGTATACCCACAAGCTATGCTATTTCATGTTTTGCTTGTGATGAACACTACAAGAGATTTGAGTCCACGTGCTTGACATGGGATGAAGCTACTCTTCAAAGGAATAGGCTCTTGCTGTAACTGCTTGTTTTAAATTTAAGCATTACTGTTGCAATTTCTTTTCTATTTTTAAGCCTTTCACTAAATTTAGGGTACATTTGAGAAGTCCATGTACCCTGAGGTGAATTATTAATCGGCACATAGGGGCCAGGTCCTACTGTTGGCACCTTGACCACTGTAGCTTGCCAGAGATATTTTGGACCAGGCTAGGTCTAATATCAACTTTGCCTAAGCAAGAAAAATTGGTCAAAGAAATCTCTTGCTTAGATAGAAGTGTAACCCTATATGGTTACACTCACTCTCCCCTTAACCCCAAATCAGTGAATTAGCACTCTGTGCATGAAGTAAGCCTCATTAAAATAAAATTGATCCAAATCCTGGCAGGGTTTGGTCAAACACTTCTACTGCCATGTTATTTCTCAAGCTGATCTTGCTATGGGATTACACAAATGCAACTTTACTTGATTTTACATTTTTTTGTCCCTGTGATTGTTTCTATTTTGTTTACTTTTTCAGAACTTTTGGTTACTCAAAATTTAACATGACATGCAAGTAATAATGATTAACACATGTAGTTGAGGTGAAGGATCAGGTGTTCAGCTTATAAGAGAGTTAAGAATTTGAAAAGGCGAACAGAATAATGAAGAAAATGCTTCTATTCTTATATAAAATGGCATATGTGAAAGGTGAAATAGGGCTTGAGGGCAAGGTGTAGTTGAAAGTTGATGCTGTCGCATTCCCTCTGATTCCGTGCTGTATAACTTATGTGATTAATTTAAAACTGATTCTCTGGGGAAATACATCAAACTGCAGTGCTCTGTAAATTGTTTGTTTCTCTTTTGTGTTTCCCTGTGTTTGCATGTCTTACTTCATATTTTTTAGTTAATATGACAACGGATTATGTTTATCTCTAGTTGACATGATCAAATGCTCAATTCCGTCTTTGATAAGAAAGTTCTACCCCCAATGAATAGTGTTGCTATCTAATACATATAGGAGTACTCTTCCTCTTATGTGTGACTTATGTGTATGTCCTGGCATGCTTACACATCTGGAAGAGGCGGAAGAGTGATATTCAGCTAGTATTTTTCACTTGTTTTACATTTATTCGCTCATCAAGAATTTATTTTGTCGCAGGAGCTCAATAACCCGTGAGAAGTTTGAAGTTTTATGTGCCGATTTGTGGGAAAAAGCTCTTGGACCATTAAAGGAAGTTCTTACTCATTCTGGTTTGAAAATAGAAGATATTTATGCAGTGGAGTTGATTGGAGGTGCCACTAGGGTGCCAAAATTGCAGGTCTGAGTCACTGCTCTTTTCTTAACAAAGTTAAGGTCTAACCACAGTAAAAATATACATATTTGCAGTTGTCATATACTTATAAACACAAGGAAAGTGTTTGGTTGCTTATGACTTACTTATAATAAGGATAAAATAAATGTTTTCTTGTTGGTTGGTGGAGTTTCTTGCCGCTGAAGCTGTAGCATTATCTTTATCTGCAGTCGAGTCAATGCTGATTTAGACTTCATTGCTTGTATCATGATCGATTTAGGAGTTGTGAGAACAGAGTTGTGAGAACAGTGATTGTTTTCTTGAAAATAAAATTTACATTCCTTGATTGCAGGCTAAGCTACAAGAATTTCTTGGAAGGAAAGAACTGGACAGACACTTGGACTCCGATGAAGCAATTGCACTTGGGGCATCATTGCATGCAGCTAATATAAGTGATGGAATCAAATTGAATCGTAAATTGGGAATGATTGATGGTTCTCCATATGGATATGTGATTGAAGTAGATGGTCCAGATCTTCCTAAAGATGAAAGCACCAAACAGTTGACCATACCACGTATGAAGAAACTACCTAGCAAGGTATATCAGAAGTTTGTTTTGACTGTATATTGCTGGTGAACAATAGGTTATTAAACAACATACTTAACACATGACAGTTCTATGTCCCATTGTGTGATCGATCTGCAGATGTTCAGATCTATTGTTCACAAGAAGGATTTTGAAGTTTCACTAGCGTATGAAAGCGATGACTTATTGCCACCTGGAACTACTTCACGTACATTTGCTCAGTATGCAGTGTCAGGTCTTACTGATGCCAGCGAGAAGTAAGAATCACTGATATCTGGATCAAATGGTGTTTGGTGATCTATTATTCTGAGCTTTGTGCTTTTCCTTTTTTTAGGTATGCATCACGGAATCTTTCTGCCCCTGTCAAGGCTAATTTACATTTCTCCCTTAGTAGAAGTGGAATATTTTCATTAGATCGAGCAGATGCTGTTATTGAAATAACTGAATGGGTCGAAGTTCCAATAAAGAATCTGACAGTGGACAACTCGACCTCTTCTTCTGTAAACACATCAACTGAAAGTGGCCCCAGTAGTACAGAGGAAAGCGATGAAAAGTTGAACACAGACATTGTTAATAGTAACACCTCTGATCCTGGTGCAAATGATTCTAGCACCATAAGTCCCGTTATAGAGAAGAAGCTGAAGAAACGGACTTTCCGAGTTCCACTTAAGGTCTTCTAAACTTATCCATTTGCAGGGAAATCTATTTTGCATGCCTTTCTTTATCAATTTCCATTACGTGCCAGGGAAAAATGTTATTTTAGAAATATCATAGTGTTATGATGTTTTTAACCAGTCTTATCCTTGAGACTTCTTTGTTCATGTAGATTGATGAGAAGACTGCTGGGCCAGGAGCACCTCTTTCAAAAGAATCTTTTAGTGAAGCTAAAAGCAAATTGGAAGCACTGGACAAAAAAGATGAAGAAAGAAGAAGAACGGCTGAATTGAAGAATAGCTTGGAAGGATACATATATGATACGAGAGACAAGGTTCGAGGGCTTATATCTCTAACTCTTGCCCATGCTTGTGATTATGTAGTTACCTGATCTGTTCAGCTCTGGAAACTTGAATGCCTTATGTGTATTCTTGATTTTCCCATTTTTCGTTCCAATTGCATACACTTGTTGGATTTGTTAATATGTGTTTTTCCTCTAGCTTAGAGGAACGGCTTTGCAGCTAGACAAATCTTTCTTGCAACAGTTTATAAGAACATACCCATGATTCAAGATTCTCCTGAAACATCCTTTTGTTAAACTGATGCTTACACAGATGCAGAACTTACTCTGTTGCTCTGGTGATATTGTTTCCTAGATGTTGTAACCTTGTGGATCACTGTTAGCTTCTTGGTCTCTTTTTCTTCTTGCAATGCACTTTATATCATTTAGCTTCCAGTGGCATCACTGTTTTGCACCAACATTTTTATTCGCTGAATGATCACATTGAACTGATTAATAAATCACTTTTTTTTAATGGTGAATGCGCTCATGTACCAGCTTGAATCTGGAGATTTTGTGAAAATATCAACCAGTCAAGAGCGCCAGTCCTTTATTGAGAAACTTGATGAGGTTTGCTTATTTCCTTTTTTCCATGTTTTGTCATATGTGTTTATCTTAAATATACTAAATGGAGTTTTTCAGGTACAAGAATGGTTGTACACAGATGGTGAAGATGCTTCTGCCACGCAGTTTCAAGAACATTTAGATAAGCTGAAAGCTATGGGGGATCCCATATTTTTCAGGTCTGCTCCTAGTATCAACTGCACTCAAAGGCTAAAGTGTAGTTACTTTTTGTACATGGTTAGGTAGTTATGTTGAATGTATTTTTTTGTGCAGACATAAGGAACTTACTGCACGCCCTGCTGCATCTGATCATGCTCGCAAATACCTTAATGAAGTGCAACAGGTAGGAAGTTTAATTTCTTGTTCCAGTAACACTCTTCTGCTCTGTTTGGTCAAACTCTTTGCATCATGAAGTGCAGAATGTAAGTTTGAAAGAGTGTCTTATTTGTGTTATGGTGGTATCTATAGATAGGTGGACAATAAATAGGACTCCCTCCGTGTCAATTTGTTTGTCTTGCTTTAGATCTGTTTCAAAAAGAATGTGTTTCTTTATTTAGTCACTCTTTACACCCAATATCATACATGGCATATTTAAGACCACAAATTCAAAGGGCGTTTTGGTACATTACACATATACCACAAGATTCTAATTTTTTTTATTTTCTTAAACTCCGTGTTGAGTCAAACTAAGACAAGCAAATTGAAACATAGGGAGTATCTGTTTGTTTGTTTTCTAAAGGAAATGGCGAAATTAGTATGTTTAAGAAAAAATTTTGCACCAGCACGTCAAACTGTAAGTCGGCACTGAAGTTCTTCAAGTGGAGATGTGGGAAAATAAGCTGTATGCTTTGAGGCACTGTTTGAGGTGATAATTCCCATGGGTATTTTCTAGATCTTAAGTGCAAGACGTATTGATGAATTTGATATTAACCTGCATCTGTATTTCAGTGATTTCACATTTGGTACCATAACTGTCATTTTGGCATTAGTAAAAGATTCAATTACATTGTTGATGTTGAACTTATTAACCGCCTTCCTTTGCAATAATCCTTCTGTGATTTTCAAAGCTGTTAGCCAGCTAGGAAAGTTTTGTATCCTTTATTGCCTTTGACCATTGCAGTTTACCTTTTATTTCTTTCTTTGGATACCTTCAGATTGTGCGTGGATGGGAAACCAACAAATCGTGGCTTCCTAAGGGAAAAGTAGATGAGGTACTCTTTTCAGCTGTTGTGCATATTTCTGTTTTGATACAATAGAAGCTAAGACGTCTCTTTTTTATGTTCGTACTGGGAAGTTTAAAAGGGGTCATGTTTGCAGGTTCTAAATGAAGCTGAGAAAGTGAAGAATTGGTTAAATCAGAAGGAGGCTGAACAGAAAGAGTAAGTTCTTTTTCCTTCTCATTTGTCTTACCTTTTTTTGTATTTTCATATGGTCATTTTGTGTATTCACTCTCCATGTTATTGCCTCTCCCCTTTTTCTTTTGGTACTTACTCTGCTTGTTTCCGCTACTGCTTTTAATTTAATCAGTGAACATAGCAAGTTAATTTCCTGTTGGAACATCTTGTTCACTAAACTAAACTATTGAGCCATTGAACTCCCGAAAGTGATACTGACTGATATATCGTCTGTAAGTGGATTTGTGTGTGTGTTGAGGCATATACACTTTGATTTGAACATTTGCATTTGTATATGCATGTGTTTGTGTATTCTTATTTGGTTCTGTGTTTGATTCAACCGAATTAGGAGGGAGAAAGGTGGAACTTTGTAGTCTTTTTCATTAACATTTGCCCTATTCATTGGGACCTTAGAATGAAGATGTATGGGAAGACTAGAAAAACGAAGAAAATGGGTGTTCTAAGAATGTCGTCCCCTGGGGATTTTGTTCAATGACAAGGACCCATTACATGATGTGTGGGTTAGCTGCAGTTTGAACCCTATTGGGGGATGTGGCTAGAGCAGCAGTACCTAGAATTTCTGGTGGCAAAATAATATAAAATATCATTTGCTGGCTGGTTTTCCAAAAAAAAAAAAAAAAGAAAGATCCATCTAGTAGTACCTAGAATTTCTGGAGAAAAATATATATAATATTTTCGGGTCATGGGTATAAAAATTATTTCCCACATATCCCAGTGGTGTGGCTTGCAATTTTGAAAAAGTCCACTCTATTATATAATAAATATTGTTTTAAGAAAATTTTATTCTGTTTTTGAAACTGAAAATATTGCTACTACCTTTTTATCCCCTTTCTCATACCCTCTGTTAACACCTTGTGTTTTCCTACAGCGCTCCTGGATCTGACAAGCCTGCATTTACTTCGGAAGAAGTATATGTAAAGGTTTTTGATCTTCAAGACAAGGTGCGTGATCTAAATCTTTGTTAATTTGATCTAGTGATAGAGTTGAACAAGAAATTGGTGGTCAACTCATTCCAGATATGAAGCTTTTTCTTTCAGTGCTTGATCCTCTTTTTTTCTCTTTCATGGATCAGGTTAACAAGGTGAATAAAATACCAAAGCCAAAGCCTAAGGTTGAGAAGCCTTTGAAAAATGAAACTGAAAGCAGCAAGGAGAAAGCAGACACTACCAAATCCTCTTCTGAGGAGGGTACCTCCCAGAAAGAACAAACAGCTGCAGAGGCAGAGAAGGCATCCGCAGATGAAAAGTCGGATCATGATGAGTTATGATTATGATCCTACAACGACACATCAAAGGCTAGATTATATGCAAATTAATTGTAGAGTATATACTGAGTGAACCCATCTTTTCCCTAGGATGCTTTTTCTTGCCATGCTTTGGAAGTCCTCACTCTCCGGGCAGTGTCGGGTTCAAATAGTACATGCTAAGGGATCTTACACTTGATCAGCATTCTCTGTATCACAATATTAAAGTAGAACATTGGGAACATATTCATGCGCCATTTTTTGGCTGCAGAATAGAATTTTGTTAGCTCCTCCTTTGAATACCTTTTGCCACCCTCCTGCCCTTGAAATTACATATTTCTAATTTCTGAGAATCTATACAGGCAACAATGAATGTGCTTAGTTACTGGGCTTCCCTTTCGTTGCCCCTTTTACAACAGAGAACTCAACGTTGCATATGCTGGGCTTGCGAATTTAACTGCTCTCATTCGAAGTCTTAAAAATTTCGTTGGTGAGGTATCTCATTCCACAAAATTGGAAGAAATCTCTGGTGTTTAAGAGATGAGAAATGATAATTGGAAGGCGTAAGGGATACGTACTTTTTCTTAGCATGTGTGTAGATGATCCATAAGTCAACAATCTTATATTTCTTTATTGTTTCATTCTAAATTCTTTGTTCGTCAATCCATTGAAGAACCAATTAGTTGTTGTAGCACTTGCAATTGAAAAAGTAGCCCCGAAAAATGTTCAAGAGAAGAAGTCTAGGGCTGGTTTCGGAAAGGGATCAAAGAGAATGTAGCTTGTTTAAGGCTCATACATAACTAGTTAAAACCACATATAGACTTGATGTGATGCTCTCTTCTCTCACCTGTAAACCATAGGAAGCGGCGCAACAGACATATTAAAAAAACTGATTGGAGATATTTTAAAATACAAAAAAGGGCTTTTATTTTTGTCCAAGTTACTTTTATTTGTGTAACTCACTTCCTTTTTTATGTGAAGTTTCGAAAATATCTCCATTCATAGGTCCATATTGGACTGGTTTTTAAAACAAATTTTGAAGATGAGTTACATGTTCAAACCAATAGTCTGTCATTTTTTCAAGTGAAGTTTTTTTCCACTCACAATTTCCATTTTTCTTTTTCTCAAGTTAAATTCATATTCAAACATAACTTTAATTTTCAAATATATTTCTTAGAAAAACTTAATTTTAAATATTATGTTTTGTTAAATATTACATTCTTATATCCAAAAGTTTGCTTCATTAAGATGGATCAAGAAAGATATAAAATGAAGAAACAAAAATGGCATAGAAACAACTGTGAATATATTCATTTCCCCAGGCAGCAATTTTGTTGTCACTTTATGTCTCATGTATACACTTTGTTATCCAATATTGCAATGCACTTGGGAATTAAAATGCCTATTGATGAACAAAAATATGTAAAGCCAGACTAAAATTATTTGTTGGTATACATCTAGCAAACTGTAAAAGCTATAAATAACAAAATGAGATTTGATATCTGATATTGACAAGGAGTTGTGAGAATTGGCAAAAAACCAATCCTGTTTTCCTCGTTAAGGTTCTCTGTAGAACCTGGTTAGCAAAACTGCACTTACTTTAGTTGTAACCATTTCTGTGTACCTTTTGCCATCTCCATGCTATTGCTAAACTCTCCTCCAGTGAATATCTCGCGATCCAGTTCAGTTCACGTCTAATTTTAGAAGGATCACTGTAGACTTCAGCGTAGTCTCCTGGACGTCTACTAAGGTAATCAATCTTTATGTCAACTCCTGTTGCCTTTTTACAAGCTTCCACAAATTGTTTCACTGAACTACCTGTAATGAATGACGAGTACTTGATCATCAAAATCACTTCTCGCGTAGCACTATACAACAAAACATAGTTCATGAGTAGTAGAAAGTAACCATGCACCTTTTCCAGTCCCGACATTGTAGATGCCAACTTTGCTAGGTTTAGCATGCTCGAGAGCTTTGACATGAGCGTCAATTAGGTCAGTCACATCAATATAGTCTCTTACACAAGTGCCATCGGGTGTGGTGTAATCTACTCCTCTTATCTGCAGTCACCATATAAGAATAAAGATTTTAGTTTTGCGTTCCGTTTAGACATAAACAAGCTGCCTGTTTTTGAAATGCAACATTCAGCAATTCAATTATTGAAGCCTACCTTCAATCCTGGAATTATGCCCCTGGCTGCATCAAAACAAGCACCAGATATCCGACCTTGCTCACGTAATTCTGGGGGGGGAGCTTCACCTAACCTTCCTTCAGGATCCGAGCCAATCACATTGAAGTACCTGAATAGTATATTGTAGAACATCAGATACTAGCTTTGAGAAATGTACATGTACAAAGAGATGAAATAGACCTAGGATCACCGGTGCAGAAAACTCGGAAGGTTACTTATTACATGAATTATTTAGCATTATTATGAAAGGTGCTCGGACATTGCTCATGTTGGTGAACCGAAACCATTCCTAAAAGGCACTTCATTGCTAAGGATCAGCTGACTGTCCCTTTTCGAGATAACGGAAGAGTAAAGCACAAACCTTAAAATCATGACAGCCATATCTGAAGTCTTTGAGAAGTCCAGTATGATATCTTCAGCCATTTTCTTTGCTTTTCCATATGGATTTATTGGGGACTGTTTGTATTCACAGTTAAACAGTAGAATCAGTAACTACAATAACTAAAATAGACAAAATTCCAAACATCGGGAGATGTAAAAATGTCTAATGGAACAAACTCTTGTTCCACTATGACGTAGACTACCAATGAAACATCAATTTAACTATGAAGTTCGTAACAAAGTAAATAATAGTGTTACTGACTTGTGGAGTCACTTCCGTAATAGGCATTTTCTCAGGCTCTCCATATGTTGCACAGGTACTTGAATAGATTAGTGTCTTTACACCGTGTGCTGCCATTGCCTTAACTAGAAGCAGAGTATTTGATGTGATGTTATGATAATACCTGCAAAGTATTCAAAGAGTATTACAAGACAGACAAAAGGCGGAAAAAAAGGGGATAAAAAACTTCAGTTTCTTACATAGAAATGCGTAAATATAAGAAGAGCTCGAAAACAAGGAATAAGTTGGGGAAAAAAGTTTATATATGACTTGTGCATTTAGTTGTAAGCTAGGATCAACAATTTTGTTTTAAATCATGAAGTTATGATTCTCAGGTAGCTAGAAGATGCATCGAACTGAAAGACCAATCAACAGACTTTGAGGTTCAAGAAGTACCTAAGCGGTTCTTGAGTACTTTCACCAACATATGCAACAGCTGCAAAATGCATCACAGCATCAAATGCATTTTGTGAAAAGATCTTGTTAACCTGAGGTGTTTGTTAAGGATCAAAAGTCCTGGCGATAATTGAAGCAATATGAAAAACGCTACAGAGAGACTAAAAGTGGAGATAAGTCGTGAAGCTAAAACACGAAAGAAGAAAAGAAATTATCCAGGATACAGCAGCAGCATCTCCCAAATCAGCATAAATAAACTGAAGTCGCCCTGGTTCAGGGAAAAGTTCCTGGAGAACTTTTACCGAGCCCATATTTCCACGGGAAAGATTGTCCTATCAGAAAAAAAAAAAAACCATGGTTAAAACAAACATCCAAAACTTGATTCTCCTGAATGGAGTCTGAAATGAAAAAAGGGGGGCATACCACTATAGTTACACGATACGAATCCTTTAGGAGACGAAGGGAAGCATGAGAACCAATGTAGCCAGCACCTCCAGTTACTAACACATGAGTTACACCTGGTTCGTGTTGGGAGAACTGAAAATAACAAATTTGGATTGCCTATTACCACCAGATTCTTAAAACATATATTGTAAGTTTGGACTGTAAAATAGTTGTCCATAGTGAAGTAAATACTGTAAGACATGATCTAATTATCAGTCAGACAATCACCTTGACGGAGGTACTAAAACTCGATGAATTTCTGAATATAAACAAACAAATCGCAGCAATGCCAGCAAGCAAGAGCAGTCTCCTAGAAGTGCTGCTCCGTCTCTTCAACTCCACAAAATCCATCTCTGAAAATTAATATGCAAGTATGTTTAGTTATTGATGTTTTAATTCATTTTTCCGATGTACATTTTAAGTTCTTCAGCATTTCACCGCGTGACAATTCAAAGATACTCAGAAATTCTAGCTGATCGAAACTTAATTAAGACTCTTATAACAGCATTATCGTGCTGCTACCGGATCTAATACTAAAAAATTTTAGTCCAAACACAAAATAAATTCCTTCCTGAGAATCCATAAGCTATTGAACGCCACCGAATTCTAGCCATCAAGACATCCCATACATAATTCTAACTACCAAAAAACGATCATCAACCTCATAAACAGGATTTACATAAATAAAGTATTCAGTTGCACCGGAAGGGCATACCTCAAGGGGCACCTATCTCCCCCGGCAATGATCTATCTGCGCGAAACCGACCTATGGATAGAAAGAAAGATGCAAGACAGGAAAAGTCAATAGGTGATGAGCTAAGAGGGGCAAGGCGGTTCATCCGAACCCTCTTCTCTAGAAAATTACACCAGTCAAAATTAAATTTTACGTATATACAGTAGACATTGAATCCCTTGGCTTTTCTTCTATATATTCTGACACCACTTACTGAAAATCCTAACTCCGCCACAGAAAGTCAACATACTTTTATTGCCAAATTAGGATCAACTATGATACAATTAAAGCTAGTATTTGTTTTCCTTTTCCAAAAGGGAGATATCCAATCAACAACAACAACATATCCAATAAAATCCCACTAAGTGGAGTTTGAGAAAGATAAAGTGTACGTAGACCTTACCAGTGCCTCATGGAGGTAGATAATCCAAATATTCAATTCAAGCACAGTACTTCATAAAAGCACCTAACTCCAACCTAAAAAACTATCATATATTATCTAAAAATACAAAAGAGTTTGCACTCTGGAAAAGATCATGATGCAGAACATGAACAAAACATAAAAATACAACCTTTTTAATTAATCAGAAATTGATTTGAACAACACAAAACAATGCACATATTTCCATAACAAAGAAACAAAGGTTTTACCAACAGATTAATTAAATCCAGAAACATTAAAAAAAAAAAAAAAAAAACACAATACTTCTGCAATAAGAACCAAGAATTCACCAAACAAGTTAAATTAAAATTAAAAAATCATCACCAAAATTTGTAACCATGTATAAATCACATGCGAAATCTAATCAAGATAATCAACACAAACAAAAAAAAAAATTAAGGTAATTTACCTGAAAGCAAAGAGGAAAAGGAAGAGAATTTGTCCTTAAGCCAAAACTGCTGCAATGTTATGTTATATGTAATTAAAATTATTATTAATGTTATAAAAGCAAAGGAAAGAAATTTAGTGCATATAAAGACAAAGAAGAAGAAGTCAAATAAATTTTAAATTTAGATAATCTGAAAATATATTGCAGTGGAAGAAAAGTGGACCATGTTCTTCACACTAATTAAGCAGCCACAAAACTATTTAATAAATAATTAAATTGTGTTACACTTCACCTAATTAAAACTGCCATTAGTCATTTTTTACCATTAATTGATGATTCTCCTTTTTCTTCTGCTAATAACTCTGTGAAAAGTGTCCTGGTCTATAGGGGACTCTATCTGTGTGTGAGAGAGGGAAAATGTCATTTTCTTATTTGTTGGACTTTTCTTTTTATACATTTTATCATTATCATCTCATGGAATCCTTCTAATAATAGGATTCCATGCTTACCAATCAAAATAATAATCGATAAATATTATTTTTATGTATATATATAGGGGTTGTTTTATGTTCGATAGTTGATTTGCGTGTGAATTATGTTGGTATTAGATTTTGCATATGTAATAACGTATTTGCTAGTTAGTTAGGAAACAAATTATTTAGGTATAAAATTAAAACAACATTTAGTTAGGATTATGAGGGACTCTGTTTTTATGCAAGATAGAAGGTAGAATAACTAATACATGAATAATTAATATATGCATAACTAATACTTGCATAAAATAATATTTTCTTTGTCTTATTTTATGTGGTACCTTTCGACTTGGCACAATGTTTAAGAAAAAAATGGAAGACTTTTGAAATTTATGATCTAAAACAATCCTTAGATATTTGTGTAACGGTAAATTATTTCATTAAGAGTAAAAGGATAATTTTAAAGCTAAATTATTTTTAATTATAGTAAGGTACATTCTCTTTTGGAAAGACGAAAAGGGTGTCACATAAAATGAGATGGAGAGAATATATAGATTACCTCATACTAAATGAATCCTTAATATATATAACTAAGCATTTTCTTCATTTCAATTTTTTTAAAAAAATTTTTAACTTGACACAAAGTTTAAGATAGTAAATAAGATTTTTGAATCATGAGGTTTTAAGCTAAAAATATGCCAAATATATCAAATGTCTTTTAATTTGTTGTCTTAAACATGCCATGAGATGAAAAGTTGGAATTAAAGACTTACTAAAAGGAAGAAAGACATTCTTTTTTAAACGACCAAAAAAGAAAAATACGACAAATAAATTAAAGTGGTAAAAACATATACAAGAGGCTGAATTATTTTTGGCAAGCGGCCAAATGTGTAATTTCTCTATGATAATAAAGTATTCAAAATTCCAGACTCTCAATTTCAACACAAAATTATATATATGGAAATGTCTTAGGAGAAGTAGTAGGTAGATTTAAAAGGATAAAATTGAGCAAATTTTTGTACACCATGTTTAAAATAAGTTTAAATCTTTTTTGGAAGATTTGTGTTTTTAGTCTATCAAATATAGATAAATTTTGATTCATCATTGTGATATTTTACTAAACATATAATTTCTATTATCTCATTTTAATTGTCGTTTTAGCTCGATTTACGCTCATTAAGAAACTAAATAAATACAATATATAATTTATCAAACACATACTTCATCTATCTTTTTATAGAAGGATTGAACAGGTACACATTTTAACTGATTAACAATTAGACGTGCTTAATAATATACACTACACCAAAATGATCTTTAGCAATAATTAATTATTGGTATAATATATATATATATATTCTTGCTGAGAACTCTCATTTTAATTAGTGAATTTTGTAACTTATTCAAACAAAATACTCTCTTAAAATTCAAATATTAGAGTAGGCTGTCAAAGTTGACTATTCATATTTAGAAATTTTGATTTATAATTTGTTGATGGAAACAAATATTCTTAATCTGTTGATATGCCTTATAACCTCTCTCCTTGGAGGGGGTAGGCTAATATTTTGTACTATCAAGTTGGTATAATAAAGAAAAGAAAATTTGACATGTAAACCATTTCAATTTTCAACTATTTAATATATTAAATTAAATTAAATATGACAGAAACTGATGAACTATCAACAAGTGATGATGTCTTCATGGTTAATAAAAGAATCGCAGCAACCCACAAAATTTGAAGTTTATAAATTTGAAATTTGAATTATTTTAAATTATTGAGTTCTACTATGAATTAGTTTATATATATTCAATGAATTTTTTATTATAAATTTAAAGTTTAAACCAAAATTAATGTGTATCAACACATTGACTCCACCCTCGATTGCTGGGGAAAAACTATTTATAAGGACCATATTTGTTATGTCTATAAACTGCATAGATCCCCCGGTAAATTAAATATTCTCCGCTTATCAATTTATGTGACTTATTTTTAGTCGGCTTCAAAAAGAAAAAAATAAAAATAATATATATATATATATATATTTAATTCTAATAATTTAACTTTAAAGTTTTAGTTTTTGTTCTTAATAAAATAACTTATAGCAATAAAGATTTTTATTACTTATTTTATACCACAAATTTAAAAAAAAAAAAAAAAAACTTTCTAGAAAGTATGATACAAATGGATGAACTGTCAACAGATTATTTATAGAAAATATGTTTTGATGGTCAACACTTGTCAATAAATTAAAAGAGATTCTATAATTAGTGAATATGATATTATAGGGAGATAATTTGTTATTTTAATAAACTATATATAGCCCAACCTAACCTAAAATAAGAAGTACAATAGTAATTTTCTTCCACTTGGAAACAATTTCTCTTATAGATAAAAATTAAAGATTTGATTGCTTCTAATTCATCTTAGCTGTATGTCACTTGTATCATACATAAAAAAGAAAAAATTGAGAACACGAAGAAACGTGCAATTTTGACCAATAAGCATCATGCATGGTAGTTTCTCTTAAAACTACTCCCTCTGTCCATGTATTGGACGGGGAGTACAAGAAATATAGAATAATTATGTAATATTTCAAAATTTTTTGTCAATTAAGTGGGAGTTAACATGAGTAAAATATTGATAATGTCACTAAACATTTGTTAAATAAGAAAGTATATCGTTCTTTTTAAAATTGAGTAGAAAAGAAAAATGTCATAAATTGAAACGTGAAGAGAAGTAATTTTTAGTTACTAGTGCTGGTCAAGTCAACCATTTCTAAGAACTTTAAAATGAACAAAAAAATAAATAAAAATTATTGAAGATAATTTGTCTTGTTGCACTATGGGAAGCTTTGAGTCAACACAACTTAAGATGATCAAAAGTTTAAAGCCAGCTGGAAAATTGATATTTGATTTCGTGTGTGGTTTTCTATAAAGTACTTTAACTTTAAAGTAAGCTATCTTAAAGATCAAAATGCCAAGCAAAGGGTAAAAAAAAACAAAAACAATACTATATTAATAATTAAAATTATCACATATATATATTATTATAACTTGAACCCATTTGTAGGCCGCTAGGATAGACGTAGGGATTAGGCAAAAAAAGAAAATAGACTGTTTATATATTGTTAAATGTTAAAATTATTTTTTTATAATAGATATTAGGGTGCTACAATATATTAAAAATGTCAGGTCGCTGAGTTGATCGAAAAGAGAGGAAATGGTACTGGCAAAACTTGGCACCTGGAGGAACAAGGATAAAACAACCAAGAGAGGACAAGAATGGTTTAGCTATTTTCATGAGGGGCAAGTCTTGATACAATTCTACATGAATGATGAAACTCCCATCAATTATCGACAGAAACTGCTTCAACATGTATCTACTTTAAGTGGAGAAAAATCACCATATGCACTGCAGAAGAAACATGATGTTACACTATAATAGCTACTGAACTAGAAATAGCATACAGATGCAATGGAGAGAAAGGGGGCAAGTGTTCTTGCACCAGCAGATACCCTTCCAGTAGTGCAACAATAAAGACATAGGGCAATCTTGTATAGCAAATGTGATCATCACTAGTTCAGCTGCCTGCCACCAGCATGTACTCAAAAACAATTTACAAATAAGGATACCACATTTCAATACGATATTATAAACAATTAGGGGGAGGTAATCGAGTAACTGTCAATGAACGCAAACATCTACTTATTACAGTTTTCATCCTTATAAGTTCTAATTCTGCCAATGAACCCTATTCTCTTAGGGGCCATCAATGTTTACTTCAGGTAAACATGTCATTTTACCTCAGGGAAACGGCTAAGTCCAATAGTTGCCAAAAGTCTCGATAAACCACCTGTACATTCTACCCCTTCCAGCCTATCCCAGTCATAACCAAAAGAGTATAAAAAATAAGGTAAGACAGAAGAAGGAGAAAGTTGAGAAGAAACTGCCCCACTTTTTCTTTCAGCAATGAACAAGGAAAAGCTGAAAAAAGAAGGTGCAGACGAAGAGAAACAGGGAAAGGAAGGTGCGGGAAATAAGAGAAGAGAACATAGAAGATAGAGGAGGAATAGGAACTGTAGGCATTAAAATGATGCCTAATATTATATGCATACCCTTGCTTCCAGACTCCAGCCTTCTATTTCTGGATTAGAATACCATGTTTCTGGAAAAGAGCAGCTAGATGACCACCCTGAGAATTACGGAAGTACAACTATATTTGCTATCTTAGAAACTCAGCTAGCAGCTCACAGGTTCAAGATTTGTTTGTCCACTACATCCACCATGAGCATCAACTCCAGTAACAGGCATGGATCGTTGAGCAAAATTGAACAGCAGCTTCCTTTGTTGCTCATTTGTGTGTGGCAGACTCGCACGTAGAAGCTCCACAGGCATTTCTCTACTTACGGCTCTTGCAGCCTCTGGACCAATCACCTCAGTGTTTGATGTAGTCTGTGCAAGTATAGATTGCATTATACTTTCATACTTACTCAGACAATACTTGGTAAGTAGACCAAAGAAGGCATCAAAAGATGCCTGCCAAAGGGCAGGATTAGGCATGCTGAAGCTACCACCAGCCTGAGGATCTGTTAACAGATGAGTTGCCCTTTCAAGAACAGACTTTAGAATAACAGAGGCTCCATCTCCAGCAGGGCTTCCAAGAGGGCGGAGAGGAGGCTGTTCTGACGAACAAACAATAGCAGCTAGACAAGCACTGAGAGAATTGAGGTCCATACCACTGATGCATCCAGCGACTGTTTTTGCAAGATTAGTAATGGTCTCTGCTGCTTCCATCTCAGTTGGAAGGCCACCAAACAAGACTCTCAAGTGTCGGAAAATTGCCATGCAAACTATTCTGGCAAGCTCACTTCCAGGAATAAGATGCCGAAGATACCTTGAGATGAGCTTTTGGCCTTTGGGAAGTGATACCAACCATAAAAATACAATGTCATCTTTAGGGGTAAGCCCTACAGAACTGCCACTTTTGCCAAGAGGGTCAACAAGTTGAAGCGAGGCTGCCATACCTTCTAACAGGATCTGCCGTTTCCGCCTGAGCTGAGCACCACCATCCTGGGGCTGACTAAACTGAAGGAGCCGGTCAATGTCATCAACCTCAAGGAGAAGATAGAAACCATCTTCTATAGTAATTCTAGCTGCAAGTGTCGGTTCCTGTTCCAAAGGTTTCTCAGATACCTTCTGCTCACCACTTCCATCACTGGAAACAAGACCCGGTGGATCAAATTCAAGAAGAACACGAGGCCTACGAACAGAAGAAAATGAAATCCGCCCCTGAGTATCAACATGGAGATGATGCATTTCTGTGCTGTTGCGCGACCGTGATGATTGCTCCTTATTTGGACAGAACCGACGCGTTGATCTTGTCTCAGCTGCTTTCTTTGTTAACCGAGCTTGGTGATAATAATCATCCACATAAGGATCATTTCCATGTGTTGCAGCATGCTGCATTTTCATAATGCTCTGTATTTCATCACCAGTCATGTACTTAGATCTGAACTGTGTTTTCTGGCTACCATCATCAGTAGCTTCTTTAGAAGAATGTGCACTCTGTCTACCTTTATGTGATGACTTAGATCTTGGATTTTTGAAATCCGCCGATCCATACTTGCTAAGATGGGACAGGGAAGGGAAGGAATTAAATAATTGAGATTGACGTGCTGAAAAATGACCTAAAGTCGGCTGAACTGCAAGATGCAATCTCTGCTGCTGCTGCTGCAGCTGGGGGGACATAATCTGAGGGGATAATAACCCGTTTTGATGAGGAAAATGATGTGGTAAGATACTGTTCATGAGACTAGAATGGTCCCCATGTAAGAGTCCTGCATGGCTGGTCCAGCGATTTTGCAGCCGGTTATTAACTGAAAGGCCACTAGTGTTCAACTGTGACATGTTTCCACCATAATGGAGCCCATGAGGCAAGCCTGGCAAATGCATATTAGAGTTTGACAAAGTAGAGCGATTAGCAGTGAAATAGGGAGACTTAGGTCCAGCAGCAAGAGATGATAAGTTTTGCGGATGCAAATGGCTGCAAGGTGAGGACTGTTGAGACTGGCCACCCGGAGGAGGAAAAGAACTGAACGATGACTTTGGTACTAGAATGGGTTCACTTAAGAAGTGCTGAAGTTGTTGCGGTCGCTGAGGGTATGAGGATGTCCTATACAATGGTTTCGACTCCGCAAGATGCACAGCAGAGAGATGTGGCTGTGAAGACCATCGTATGCTTTCCTGGCAACTTTCACTGTCAGAAAAATCCTGATCAAACCAATCAAGAAAATCTGCCTCTTTTGACCATTCAGCTGCCGATGAACCTGCAAATAACTTCCATTAATCAAAAAGACATCCACAGCAAGTCATCACAAGAATGAAAACTGCTGAGGCTTCAAGTGCAAAGATCAGCTAAAGCGTGGGCTTTGGCAGAAAAAGAACTATTGAAGAAAAATACAAAATATAATTGTAATGCAGAAAAATGTAACTATAAACACTAGCAATAATTATTTGGACAAATAGAGGTTAAAGCTATAATGAAGCTATGTATATGAAGTAAAAATCATGTCTATCAAGTTCAAAAACCAATTAGGTTTCTGTAGTTTAAAGTTTTTAGTGGCTAGTTTTCTAATACTATGTTTCTATTTCTTAATCCTAACCACTGAACATTTCAGGCATAATGTCATCTTAACAGTTAATGCATCATCTTATCAACTACATTTATTGTCTAGTATTTTGCTCTTAATGACCGGAGCCCATCAGTACAAAGGCACACACTGATAACCTTGGCACCAAAACCAAAGCGCCAACTAAGCGAGCAGAAACATACCAGCTTGAGCTTCAACAAGCTTCAGGCTTAAGTAAGCAGTAAACAACCCTTTATTAACACTATCATGAACAACACATTGAATCTAGTGAATATTCTCAAGGTAAAGTAATAGCAAAAAAAATCTTCTCAGAAACATATTTCTTCGAGCTACCCTGTAATAGCAAGCAAATTGAAAGTTGTAAGAATGTGCCATGTAACATTCTTTTTTTGGAGAATGGTAAACTTGTGCCATGTAACATTCTCTTAGTACACAATACGTGGATAAATTGGAAGAAACAGTGGCCACAAGAACATGGAGGGAGCTGAAGTCAAACCAAAGTAGACAACTCCCACAGTAAACGGACATAAGTGTGCAGAAGATCTCACCTTAGACTCTGCTAGATCACATAATGTACAGGAATCCAACATAAAATAATGAACAAACAGAAGGAAAAAGACACTTCATGGATTTTTTCCTCAGAATTGAGTTAAGACAGGATTGCCATTGTAGAAAGACGATAATCTCCCTTTGCTTATGTATATGGTAAAATCTACACCACACCACACACCCACCACCCCGAAAAAAATTTAGAGAAACATCCACCCTGCCCAGGAGACAACAGTAACCAGTAACGCGTTCCCACTTTGCTCCCTTGGAGATTCGAACTCCCAAACTCTTGGTTGGAAGTGGAGCTCACTTGCTACAAAAGCTACCTCATTTGTCGAAGAACAATGATAACTATCCACTCAAAAGCCTAAATGCTACGTCGCATGGATCTTTCTGCAAGTAACCTGGCCATTTTTGAACTCTTCTAGAAATGCTACTTTAGTGACAATAAAGATATCGTACAGCAACAATGTAGAGAAAAGGACACAAAGTTTGAATGTGGCGTCGAATAAAGGCAGATCAATTTTGAAAGAACTGTGACAAGAGAACACCTTCGTCAAAGCAATATAGAGGCAGCTTCTGCTTTTTCAATTGGAGTATCCAAGTCCAACTTGGCAGGCAAGAGGAAAGATTGTGATGGTCATGTTTGTCTTTGCCAGAGACCTAGTCAAGCTGGCTGCATGCATGTCCCCAAATTCAGTAGTACCATGCCCAATAAGTTGTCGCATGGCAGTGGCAAGTGAACTTCCCAGAATACCAGTTTAATAATAATCTTCATATTGTTCCTTCAATTATTACATTCTCTGACATACTCGATTTGACTTTCTAATTTAATCAGTTGCTTTACCACTACGAATTTGAGAAATTATTGAAAATCAGGAGAATTATTTTAGTTATATGTTGGATGGGCTAAATTTACTTTCTCTGTCTAAGATAATTGTATAAAATATTCTTAAAGATTGTAATCATAATTAATTATCGGAAAGCCATAACTAGGAATCCCAAAAGGTAATTTCCTTACATCATGTAACACAATCTCCTAAACAGAAACCTCACATATTTTGCTCACAACTCATTTCCATAAGAATTCTCTGTTCTTTTATCTTTTCACCAAATACACCCACAATAGCCCAAAATAGATTTGGCAAATACAATTAATATTTTGAGAAGATAATTTGTCTCTAAAGGTCCATTTTGAAACTTAAGATACCATACTGAATCTCATCCTATTGAAATATGTTTGAATCTAATCCACCTATCAAAAACTGTTTAAAACTAATCCAGAATTTGTTTCATCCGAACACATTTTGTTGTTTAACTTTGTACTATCTTTTTTTTAGTTTGAATATTTATTAATACTAATAATTCATAGGTACAGAGTGAATTTTATTATTTAAGCAAACTAACGTTAAAATATAAATCAGCTAACTGAAAGCTTTAAAAAAGAATTATTAGAAGAAGTCGATTATAAGAAATAATTAACTCTGCATATTAAGAATCTAGAAAATTAGACGTCTTTTCTTTTTCAGAAAAGGGCTTAAACTCCTCACTAAAATTTGGCTTTCAGCCATGTTGAGGCGCCCCTGGCAGAAGCTGGATAAAACAATGCCTATCATCCAAAGGGCTGGAGTATATACATGCACTATTTCCTACCAAAGTATTAAAGAACCTATAATGGTAATAGGCAAGTTTGTGATTTCTAGAAATTTCATCAGCAACAAATAAGGAATAAACAGTGGGCAGCAACTTCAATTCAGTTTCCAAGGTGCCAAGAATATATCATTTATCTTACTTAACCAAACATGGAAGAGGAGACAACAAAGACATTGTGTCTCTTGACTATTACCCACAAATTGTTCCGTACTCAAGGTCAGAAATCAAGCATGGAAGATGAGGCAAAGACTTAGTCGGTTACCCAAAAAGTGTTGCCTACAAACAGTCCAAAATTGAGTCCCTAAAATGATAAACGAGTGGAACAATCATCTGAAATTTCAATACCTATATAAGTTATCTCAGACCTAGATCATCTGAAATTTCAATACCTATATAAGTTATCTCAGACCTAGAACTAGCGGAAGGTGGCCAGATAGAAAAAAACAATGGAATTTCTCTGTAGCAAAAAGCGACCTCAGATGATAGTAGAAGGTACAATCAAAATGGAAGACTACACAGCAAGAAGTTCAAGAGAATCAAATACGCAATAACAACATCAGATAACGACATAAAGATGAATCAATGCCTGCACTTACTTTCCCTGGAAAAAGATCCTGATCCACGGTCGCCAATTACTCCAGGATGCCTTGGTCCAGTGACATTTCTGTTCAACTAGAAAAAATAAATAAAAAGTACGCATGTAAGTCTCAACAAGGAACATCTCATTGCCCACCATCCTTTTTAAATTGAGTGCAACTAAGTTGTTGTGGCATTATTTTAGTTGGTGATGATCAAGACCATGGTATTGCATTAACAGCATAACGTAATGCAAGACAGTAAGACAATGTAACATCAGGATCTGTTTTATCTTACGAGATGTACAGAATAAAAGAATTATATTGGAGATAATGTTTCACTTAATGAAGTACATACCAACCTAGAAGGTACCAATATCATTAAAACACATTTAGAGAATACAACTGCACAGACATACTACAGAAATCATAGCGTGTTGTGAAAGCATTCAAGAATATATACAATGATCTTAAACTACCAAACTAATAATTAAAAAAAGAAAACTTATCTCCAATAAAAGGAAGATGGGAAGAACTATAACTAAGCACGTTTTGAAATTTCTTGCCACAGAAGCAGGCAGGGCCACCTAAATTATTATTAAAGAAAATATCCGAAAGTATCTACAAGAAGATGCAGGTACAAGGTCTAGGAACCCCTCTAGTGAAAATAGCCAGACCCACAAGGCTAGGAAGATAGAAATTACAGACTGTAAAAGTTCAACCTTTAACATAAGAAATATGAAGATAATAGAATCGTAACCATCACTTAAACCATTGCAACATGGCTAACCTTCGAAAATGTAGTGGCCAGATCATCTATGTCGGATAAAGACCCCAAAGCTGATCCCTGGATATAAAGCATTGAAATAATTAAAGATAGTAAATTATATTATGAAACTCTACAACTTATCAGTAACTTGTCAAGATACTAAGCACAGTATCATATTTATAAAGAGCAGGAACATGTTCATTAGACAGAAATACCAACGGGTTTACAGATTAGACATAACACACATGCAAGAAAATGAGAAGCTACAAGCACTGATGACCAATGACTATACAAATAATTGTTCATTGAGGGGGGGAAACAGCTCTACTATATAATAGTTATTGACATTTGCAAACTCTGAAGTGTTTCAAATTAAACAGCTCAAATTGGCAGACCACGTCGACGAAAGGGAAAAGATTTTTTTTTAATTCTCAGTTTGTAGAATCTGAAGGGGAGGTAAAGGTGGACGTTGTGTGACTAGGAGGTGAGGGGTTCAAGCCATAGAAAGAACCTCATGCAAGGTAAGACTACAAGCATAAAACCCAATGTGATCCAACCCTTAACCACACCCGCACATAGCAGGGCTTAGTGAAACAGGCTGCCTCTTTTCTTTCAATTGGTAGAATCTGCAATACTGTGTTGTACTCAACATATTTAACCTTAATTCTCAGTGAAATGAGAAAATGTAGTCCATTGTTGACAGAGTCTCAAACCTAACTAAACATAATGTAAGAACCCAAATTGTCTTCTGCCAAACTTTTGTCATCTCCTCGTTTTCCACTTACCTAAACCAGTAGACAGGATTCACTGTGAAAAACTGTGAAAAAGGGCAAGTACCATAAAAGGCCATACTCAACCCTCCATTAGCGAATTGGAGGTAGGGTAAGTTCTAAGAATAAGGTGGACTCAAAGTTTGTTGAGTGTAGACTAAGGGGAGATTTATTTTAAATTTTGTTCTTATAAGAAGTGCAGGTGGTAGAGGTTAAGGATTCTTAGGCTAGAGGGAAATGAAGGAACAAAGCAAAGGATGTGCAGGGTTGCAGAAATTTCATATTATTGTATCGACTCCCCAGTGAAAGATTAATCAAGCTCGTTTCTTAATCAATTGGAAAGAAAATGTGCCAAACACAACAACAACTAGTTAAAAATAAGGATCATATCATTGTTTATGAATAATAAGTCCTATATTTTAGTCAAACAGATGATACAATGGATTTCCACATGTGAAATCCTTCTAATACTAAGATCAATCATGAGAGATAAAGAGTGAATCTTTCAGCATACAAGTCAACTCTCTTTCATATTCTCCCTTCTCAAGTTGACAACACGTAATTAAACAATATATTGAAAGAGAGTAAACCCTCACCATAATTAAGAAACATTAAAATCCAATCCAACCCCCAAAAATAATATACAGTACAGTACCTCATCTTTTTCAAACAAATGGTACTCCGGTACTTCATCATCACCACTACGATCTCCCAACCCATGAATGCAATTATCATCGTCCTCTAATAAACCCCCCAACTCAACTTCTTCCCCAACATCTCCACCAAAAAATGCATATTGCGATGCATCAAACAGCTCACCTTCTGTATCAATAGAAGAATAACGATAGCAAAAACAACAAAACCACATTAAATAATCGAACAGTAATTTGGGCATAAAACAAAACCCAGATAGAATCAAATATAAAAATAGCATAATAAAAGCTCAAGAATCAGTGTAGAAAAGCAAAACGTAGACACAATGAATGAGCAAAATTTGTAGAAACCTGATATAGAGCAAGATGAGTTAACCAAGTTTGTGAAATCTTTGGCATGTAATCTCTCCATTAATTAGAAACAGAAAAAAGTATAGTAAAGCTGAGCAGACATACACAAGATGAACAAAGAAAAGTGAGATTTTTCTAGGGTTGTGAAGGATTGGGGAAGAGAGAGATATAGCGGTGCGTTTGTGAGTGGAAGTATAAGATAGGTTTTGGTCTTTTGGAGGAATCAAAAGAGGAAGAAAAGGGGGCCAAATTTTCCTTTTGTTTTCTTCCCTGAAAGCGACAGTGGATTCTCATATCACATATATATTACTTGTAGTTGGATTTTGCAAGAAACAATAATCACAATTTTTTAATTATAATACTTATATTAATTAATATTTAATATTAATTCTTAAAGTTAAAATATAGAGGAAAGTAAAAGTCAAAATCTACTTTTAAAGAAATGTTAGACTTATTTTATTTGTAGGAGTCGTTTGGTTTGAATTCAAGTTATGATAGGATTAATTATGATGGGATAAATTATAATGAGATTAGTTATGATGAGATTATTTTTTATTGAGTGTTTGATTTGTTGTATTCAAAATAATAAATTTTAAAAATAATTTATTTGTTTACAAAAATGCCCTTCATGAATATAAAAGTGATGTAACAAAAGGGTTGAAAGAAATATTTTTGTCATTTACGTATTTTATCCCGAGATAAGTTATCCCGGAATTACTATACCATCTAAGGGAAGGGATAACTTATCCCGGCACTAATTATTAATCCCAGGATAAGTTATCCGAACTTACCAATCAAACAACAAAATAAGTGGTATTATAATTTAATCCCAGGACTATTTGGTATTATCCTTCACACCAAACGACCCCTTAAGTTATATGGTGTTCATCGATCTTGAGAAGGCCTATGATAAAATCTCAAAAAGTCTTGTAGCGTTGCCTAGAGGCAAGAGGTGTATTGGTAGTATGTATTAGAATGATAAAGGAAATGTTCAAAGGAGTTAAATTTTGGATAAGAACGGTGGGAGGAAATTCAAAGCATTTGTTGATAGAGATCGGGTTACATAGTCTTAGTTTGATTCTCTTTCCCTTGACGATAGATGAATTGACGCGAGACATTCAAGATAAGGTACCTTAATGATTGTTATTTACGAATGACATACTATTGATTGATGAGATGTGCAATGGAGTTAATACTAAGCTAGAGGTGCGGAGACAAAGTTTGAAGATTAAAGGGTTCGGGTTGAGCAAGACCAAGACAGAGTATGTGGAATTTAAATTCAGTGAGGCGATGCATGAGAAAGGCGTGAAAGTGTTCAAAATCAAATTGAAACGGATAACTTGAACCGAAAAAAAGTTATTGGTTCATCTGTAATGGATTATTGGTTCACCAGTAAAAAAGTTATTGGTTCAATGGCAATGACATGGATGAGCCTTATCTTCACTGGTTGGCATAAATAAGCCTACTATGAAAGTTCGATGGCATATTTGAGTTTTTTCCCTTCCTTTTTTGTTCATTCTAGTTTTCTAGGAAATGTTTAAACGCTCATATTCTCGTTCTCGTAAAAGTAAACAGGCATATAATTAATGCATAATAAAATTTATTTAACATAGTTGCTAACCACATTCAGTGCTTTCAAAAATGTTTTGGGGGTGAGTCTCGGGGTGAGGAATACCAAAAATATTGTAGTACGCAAATTAAATGTGTAGATTCATAGGGCATAAGTCATATAATTTGGGGCATAAGTTTCGAGTGTAAAAACATAAGTCACAGGTATAAACGTACGCAACACACACACACAAAACTTTATATCATATTTTTTATTTTATGCCATAATATTATTTCAGGTTGGTGACTTTTTCTAGAATGTATAACCCAATTTCATTGAAAATTACATTGCTATAAATAATTTCTTAGATAATCATGTTTGAATTCATAGTGTAAAACTTTCATAATACTATGTTTCTGTCATAACTTTATTCATTTTTTGTCATTCCTCTTATACTTTGTATTGCCTACTTCTTCTTTAGAATATATATAAATCAAAATCAGTGCAAATATTAATTGAGGGTGGGAAGGACTAGTAAATGTGAAGATGAATGATGATTTCATTTTAAAGATCATTTTGGCTACCATCATTTTTTGTGTTATTAGTCGTTACATTTCTCAAATACAGTAATAATTATAATACATTTTCTATTATTGGTTATTAATACATTTATTAAATAATAATTATAATATTTTTTTATATTATTGATTATTTATTAAAATCTATTTGTATAATCATTGAAATTAAGCCCTATAGATTCATGAGACTTACATTTTGTATCTCAAGACTTACGCCTCATCCTGTGTTACATAAAACATCTCGCCTCACACCTACCTTTTAAAACACGGACCACATTCTTTAAACCATTTGGTAACCAAAATCTTGACTAGTTTAAATTGACTTGGTCTTCCTACTCTTGGATGGTAGAATAGTCTTTTTCAACTTATAAATTATTATAAATTAGATGTGGCTCATGCTAGAAGATATATATAACAAACAAAAGACAAATTATATCATAATGGTGATATTGACTCTATACAATTTCACTAATTCAAATACGTTTTGATTGAATGAGTAAATTTCATCCATCAACCAACAATAATATAAACTAGGTAAGCCCCTTTGAAAACAAGTGAATACATTGAATTTAATAATAAATATGTCATATATCAAAGAGCACTATTCGAATTCTCAACCAACAATAGTATAAACATTTTTTGGAGGTACATTTTTAAACAAGTTGAAAAGAAGATTTGAATATAAAATGATGTCGGCTAACTTTTTGAAAATTACTTGTCAATTGTTTTTTTTTAAAATAAAAATTGACTGTGTCAATCAATTTTTTTTTATTTTCCAAACTTTAACGCAAGAAATCCATTTAACAATTGACAAATTATTCATACGATAAAATTTAATTTTGTTCCAAGAAAATAAACAAAGGCTAATTCAGTGATTTTTGAGACTCTTCAAACCATTAAAATTTAGGAAATTTGAGTATACACACTCCTCTTTATTATTTTGTTTTGATTTTTCTCTTGGTGTATGATTTTTATTTTGGGATCGATTCGATTATGGGACGAAAATACTTTCTATAAAAAAATGATATTCTTTTGATTTTCTATTCAATATTTGATATTCATATTGGAGCTCCCATCGACTAAATTCAGATTGCGTAGGGTCCACAATTTTTTTCATACCTAGAGTTCGAACTTGAAACCGATGATTAAATGTGGAATAGTCCCATCCACGATTTTTTTCATAACCGGAGCTCGAAATCGAAATCTATAATTAAAGGTGGAGCAGTCTTACTATTACACCTCAATAGATAAAACGATTTTATTTTTAAGAGACTAAAATTTGAGATCTTTGATTTAAGAATAAATACCACAATTTTTAACTATCCTCTTTTATTTAATAATCTCCCCTACTTTTACATGTAATAATAACAATCTATACGTGGAATAAGAATATGCTTTACAAAAAATTCTAATTTGATCCAACATGAGTAGAATGAAAATATTTATGCTTCAATAATGCTGAAATAGAGTTGATGTTTAACACGTAGGCAAACAAAAAGTATGAATATGACATTCCCAATTCTAGTACTAACTTTTTCTGATTATAGTATAATCTATGAGTCCGGTTTCAAGATTGGGTTGGTGTTTCGATAGGCGAAAGGTGTTCTGCTAATAAATAAATAATTTTTAGAAGCATTTTTATAACACAGCTTTATAGATTTTTTTTAAAAAAGAAATAATTTATGATTGGTAAATTCATTTCAAAAGTGTTTTTGATAAACAATTTGTGTTTGACAAACAATTTGTGTTTAACTTATTTTCTTAAGAAAATATTTTTGAGAGTCAAATTACTAAAAAGGGCAAGTATTAATGTGATTTTAATATTAAAATTATTTTATAGAGAAAACTATTTAAACATCTAATACAAAAACTTTAATTGCATTTTTAATTTTAATTTATATATATATATATATATATATATATATATATATATATATATATATATATATATAAGACTTTTAGAAACTATAGAAGTAATACAAAATAGACAATTTAAGACATCAGATAAATTAGAAAAGAATTTCGATTTCTTAAAAGCACAAGAACTAGAAATAGATAGAAAAGTTCAATATCTAAATACTAAATTTAATTTAGAAAAAATACCTACAAAATTAGAAATAGAAAGGTTGGTAAAAACTATAATAGAAAAACCGAAGGAATTAGAAATCAAAAATAACCAAGTAACAATAAAAATCATAGAACAAGTAGAAAAAATAACTAGTGAAATTAGTAATTTAAAAGAAATAATTAAAAGACTGGAACAGATCTCACTCTCATGAGTGAAAAAGACATAAATTATAAAAAAGTATTAGAATATACAAAAAATTTCCATCTAGAACCAGTAGGATTTTCAAATCACATTCCCTCTAGCCTAACAGACAAAATACTTCTCAAACAAAATAATACAATAATCGCCTTACTAATAGAATTAAATACAAAAGTAGATTAAATACTAAAAGAAAAACAACCTGAACAACAAGTTAATACAGAAATAGATAAACTAATAAATCAACTTAAAAAGATAGAAATAACCTATGAAAAGACATCCTTCCTTTAAAAATATAAGGTATAGATATTGGCATTTATATAAAGAATATAAAATTAGACAAGTAGCTATAGAAAAGAAAAGATTACTAGAAAATAAATTTAATATAAAAAATATAGAAGACTTAGATAAGTTAAGCTTAAGTGACCCAGAAATTATTAGCAATACTAGGTGGGATATATCAAGTTACGATATTGACATATACTGGTGTAATAAAAGAATACAGTTGATAAATAAACGTATTAAAAAAGAAGCAATTTTGTTAGGCTAATTAATGCAAACCATAGCAAGAAGCTATAGACAAGTAACTCAGTGGCTCATCAAAGAAAAATACCATAAAACATACCTTTTAGACATAGAATTAAAACTAAGAAAACAAATAACCTTAGAAGACTCATATTACGACATAAAATATCTAAATAGATAATTAGAATATACTGTAAGACAAATTATAAACTCCGAAAGAAGAATAAAAATATATAAGAAAACACTTAACAATATACAATTTGGATAATATACATGCCTCTAGAGTATATTAAAAGAATAAGATTAAGATATAGTTGACTTCACAAAGAAATACAATATAAGGTAGAGCTTAAACATAATCTAAAAAGATCAATAGAATTTTTAACCTGGATAGAAGCAGAATTAGAAAAAGAACAAATAAGCGAATTTTTAATCTGGTCAAAAGAAGAATTAGCTAACGAAGAGATACGTAAAAGTTATACAATAGATTTTTTGAATAAAGAAAAATCTAAAGTAATAAAAGAAATTAATCACATAAAATTAAATATTAAATATACAAATAATAGGATAAATTACTATAAACTAATATGTTCAATTAGAAGTTCTATAGGATAGAAAAATAGATTCTCTAAAACAATTAGGATATTTAGATTTAAGAATACTCCCAGAAAAGAAATATAGATCACTACCCAAAAATAGTATTTTAAAGTGTAATTTTTCAGAAGGAGAACATATATTACATTCTGCAGATAAACAATATAATACTTTAATAGATTTAATAATAAATCTTAGTGAATATATGGACTCTTAGATATATTAAATATGTAGTATTAACACCTAGATTTAGATATATTAGGTATGTACTATTAAATTAGGTATGTAGTATTAACACTAAAAATAGTAACAACAACAAATACAGTAAACACAGTAAACACCGTAAATATAGTAAATACAGAAAATACAGTAAATACTAAAAATATACAGGAAAAACAGTAAAACCTTACTTAATACAGTAAAAACAGTAAATACAGTAAATACTACAAATATACAGGAAATACAATAAAAACAGTAAACACTTAGATATAAGATATATAGTAATGATATAACAAACTATGGAAGTATGAGAATATATAAATATGGACGTATGGGAATATGTCTAGTAAGTATAAATATAATATATATAGTAAGTATAGATATGGTCAAGTATTAAATATAGGAATTAAATATATAATAAAGTAGTAAGAACTATAACTAATTATAGGAATTAAATATATAATAAAGTAGTAAGAACTATAACTAATAAAGTAATATATATTATTAAATATATATAATAAGAAGTCTTCTAAATATAATAGTATAATATATATAGTCTAATAGTACCAATATAATATATAGGTAGTAATATAATATGCAAATGATATATATATATATTAAATACTATAATATGGTAGGTAGTCTGTAAATATATTTAATATAATAAGTAGTAGTAATACGTAGTAATAATAACAATATATATGGAGTTGGAACGTAAAATTAGTAAGAATAAAATATATTAATGGCTTGCTTCAAATATTTTGTAAATCCTACTCAGTACTCCCTCTCTCTTTTAGTTAACTCATGTTTATTTTTGATAAAATTCCCTAATTTCCCCATTTTTAATTTAATTTTCATTTTTTTTATCTTATCTTACCCCGTTCATCTCTTTTTCTTAACCTATGTTCTTAACAACTTCATCTTTTATCAAGCGGACTGTAAAGCCAAGCATCCTAGGAATTTACAGGTTAATCCATAGTCGTTATTAAGAAGCTAAGCAAATAACCATATACTAAGGGTAATCATTTAACAAATGTACAACAAAAAGCATTAAACTAAAAAGATAACAACTTGTAAAAATAACATAACATATTTTTTAGGGGAATTTCGGGAGGTAGGCATCATAAAAACTTACATGATTAACAGAGAGAGGTTTCCCTTTCGGGAACCCCCGAAGGTCTTTTAAAAAGCTTCAAAAAAATTTAACACACAAACACACTTATTTTTATTTCAGAGTAAATGGTCTAAAACCCCCCCAATCTATACCCGAAATTCCAACTACACACTCCAACTTTACGGGTGTCCTATTACCCACCTGAACTTTAAATTTTCCTATTTTATACACACCTAAACGCTGACATGTCATGGGAGGTGTTCTCACCTCCTCTAGGCGCGTTAGAAGGTAATTTTGATGAAAAATTACCATTGATGCCGCCGCCGCATTGATGCCGAAAAATCGAGGTACATAGTTGAAGCCAACCTCAATCACACCAAACTTGAAACTCCTATGAAATTGTCAGCTATATTCATATATCTGCCATGGAAATAGCACAAAAAGCTTGGATAGATTTCATCCAAAACAACTATCTCATGTCTAATTTCTTTCCTTCTTCTTAGCAACTTAGTAGAGCATTCATGTCAGCCATCAAATTTCACCATCACACCACAAATCATATATAGAAATCTCCTTCCCACAGAGCCACAATCAAAAACTATTAAGTAAATTACTTTACACCCATTTTCAAAATCAACTAATAGTCATTAAAACTCCATTGAAATACCATTTTGAAGCTATTGTAACAAACTTTTTCAGTTAACAAGATCCATTCAAACAACTTAATAATGATGGAAATATCTAAAAAAAAAAAGTTCTCAAAATTTCCTCATCGGAAAGAATTTAAGAAAGGGAAGAACAAAAATGAAAAAGGAGTATTTTTTTTTGTTCTTTTACGTTTTAGGAAATGGGAGAAAAAAGAAGAAATGGGAGTTGAAGAGGCGGGACCCAGCGCGTGGAATCACGCATGCCCAATTATTTGGTTTTGTGTTGAGGTCAGCGTTTAGGTGTGTATAAAATAGGAAAATTTAAAGTTCAGGTGGGTAATAGGACACCCGTAAAGTTAGAGTGTGTAGTTGGGATTTCGGGTATAGGTTGGGGGGGTTTTAGACTATTTACTCTTTATTTCACAAACTTTTATATACAAAAGAGGATTTTTGGTACATAAAGGGTTATGGAGGGAGGATGGAGGAAGTATGGAGGGAGTATGACAACTTTTATTCTTTCCTACTTTCGTTCTTTTTTCTCTTTTTTCATTCTGTTTTTTCCTCTCATCTACTGCCTTCTTATATAGGCAAAGAAAATTTATAAAAGACACTTTTAGACTTGCTACGTGGCCTTAATTATTAATGGCCGACAACTTGATAAGATTTCTTTAATAATGCAGGTCGGGTACTCATTGGGCCCCATCGTCACATGCGTCATTAAGTTCATCTTTTGACTTATATTACAGACTCAATTATTTACTAGACGCGTGTTATGTCAACAGTTTTTCCCTCTTTTGGAGGGTAGTGATAAAGTGACAACACACTCTTTTTTACAGGACACTTAGTGGGTATTCCCACCTAACATTCAGACGCTTGCATACTTTAATGTGTGTGTGTGTGTGTGTATATATATATATATATATTCTTTATTGATGCCATCTTTGACTTTTCCTTTCTTTTCCCATAACTTCTTGCCACCTTTTCCTCTTTTCTTGCCAATTTTTGCCAACCTTCCGACTTTCTTGTTGAATTGTTAAGACTTGTCTTTGTCATGCCATTCTTTACTTTGTATTATTGGTGAATTATTTTCTTCTTCCATACTATTCTTAACTTTGTCCCATGTCTTGTATATCTAATGAAGTCTTTTTAAAATAGAAAATGGTTAAGTGTCTAGGTTGTGTAATGCAATGGTATCAAAACTCATGCCTGAGTCATCGTCTTCATAAGGGTCTTGTGAGTCTTGAATATTATTTATTTGTTCCTCGTCTGATAGTGAAGGATTGTCTTCGGAATCATTACTTGGACTAGGAATTATATGTTTGTCTTGAATTTTGTCGTGAAATTTTTTTTCTAACGTTTGTTGAATTATTTTTTCTAATTTTTCATTTTTTTTCTTTTTCAAAGCTTCATTTTTTCTTAATGAGTCTTTCTGAAAATATTTAGGTAGTCTCCTTCGTGAGGAAGAGGACTCCTCTATTTCACTTTTTGGCAAAGTGACAGCCATTAACGGATTTGATAAGTCTTTACCGGTCACCATTTGAACCGGACTAGCTGTGTCATGCTCCGATCAGTAGAGTTCTTAGCATTCAGATAGGAATGCACACCCGTCTCATCCATTTTTAATTGAGATAGAGAACTCATGTCTTCGTTCTGAGTTGTACTGTCTGTTCTTGGAACATATTAATTACTCTGGAAAGTCTCGAGTTGTTTAACAAGACTCATGTTTTCTTGGATAAGGATTTTATTTTTTATATTGAGTCTTTTGAAACCCTCTGTCATGGATGTACAATGATCGCAAAATATTATTTTTTCTGAGTCTTTTTGGATATTGTATTGAGGTATTTGCGTTGGGCTTTGTTTCAAGGCTGGTGAAATGTAATAATTAGGCCCAAGTACTCCTCTGACATAGTCTAAAGATTCAGTAAAATTATTAAAACCTTTAAAAAGTGGATTTTTTTACCCCATTTATGGAATCTACTACTTCTATCCATGTCTAAAAAATATAATTAGTTTTACCATGTATTACTACATAGTATTTGAATTTCTTATCTCTATTTCTATCTGAAAAATACTGATACAATGCATTTGAAGCAGCAATAAAATATTTAGTGTCTTGCTTATTGTATGCTATCCATAAATTGTCTACTAACCATTTTTGAGGTTTGTCTAAAGTACAATCTGGATTTATTCTAAAAGATAGATTACTCTTTGGATAAGAAATTAAATTACACTTACCAAAATGTATACTTTCCATTAAATTGTCTGTTGTATTTAGAGGTCTGAAATGTTGTCTGCTTAATAATGTCTGAGCATAAGTATGTGGCTGGGCGATGCCCTTGCCTTTGTCTACTGTCTGTTGACTTATTGGTCTCATGCTGAAATAAATATTAATTAGTCTTTAATTGTAGTCTACTCAATTTATCAGCTAAGTCATTGTCTTATCCTTTAACATATTCAAACACAATATTATTATATATAGATATTATATCTATAAAGTTTAACCACCGTCTTTTACTACTAGCTTTACTAGTTATTTTCTCATGAAATTTAACTATGGCTTCGCAGTCTGTTCTTACTAATACTTCATTTTTGTTTAAAATGTATAATTTAAAACTATTTAATTCGTATATTACCGCTAATACTTTTGCGTCTATACTACTCATATTACCTTTTTTTTTGTATTGTCCACTTTGGTATGCACATATTTTTTCTTCATTTTTTGGACTATATTTATTTGGTCTTGATTTTAAGATGGCTCCCCATCCTAATTTACTGCCATCTGTTTGAACTATTAAATAGTCTGATTCTAGTGGTATTTGTAAGAATTTTTGTAATTTTTTTGTATTATCTAGCTTATTAGGCATATCTAAAACTTTTTTAGCTATATGTGGTTGTAATTTTACTTTTCCCTCTCCTAATGTTACTCCTAGGAAGTTTATATGTGTTTTACATAATTTCATTTTCTTTTTACTAATTATTATTTCATATTTTACAAATAGTCTAAACACTGTCTGTAAATGTCCTAAATGTTTATACATGTCTTTACTAAATACTAGAATGCCATTTACGTATACTAATACAAAATTTTTGTAGTCTCTGAACATATCATCCATTTTTCTTTGGAAAATAGGCGGAGCTGTCTTTAATCCAAAAGACATGGCTAACCATTCAAAATGTCCTTCAGGACAAGTGAAGGCTGTCCATTCTATGCTTTCTGGGTGCATTTTTACTTGCTAGTATCCTGATTTACAGTCAAATTTACTAAATATCTTTTTACCTTGTATTCTGTTTATTAACTCATTTTTATCTGGTAATTTATATGCATCTGTTCTAGTATTGTCATTTAACCTTTTGTAATTTATTACCATACGAGCTTTTCCTCGTACTTGTTCACTATAATTTCTAACCATAAAAGCTGCTGATCTATGTCTAGATGTAGATCTTCTTATTACTTATAATTTTAATAATTCTTTAATCTGTTTACTGAATTCTTCAGTGTCTTCATTATTTGCTTCTATAGTTGCTGTCTTTATGGTGTAGTCTGGATTTATTATATCTAATTTACACATAATTTTATTACTTCCCCAATGTATTAAGGGTTTTTCTCCTATTATTTCCATTTCATCTAATATTGTTATTATATTTTCTAAGTCTTTAGGATGTTTTATTGTTCCTATAGTATTTATTCCCTTTTGAAAATTGTAGAATTCTGTTTCTACATTTATTAATGTATAATCTTTTTCTATGTCTGCTATTTATGTATCTTCTATATAATTTTCTTCTTGTTTTTCTTCATATAGGTTGTTTTAAGAACAATTTTCATTATTTCCACAATTGTCGCAAGATGGACTAGAATTATTTAGTCTATTTTCTTTGACTTTAATTCCTTTTGTTAGAATTTTATTGGTCTGAACGGGAGTATAGGTTGTATTTCTGAATAACATTATTCCGTCTCTAGAGACTAAACAACTTCTATTGTTTTGTATAAGAAATTGTAGTCCTATTACTAAATCAATTTTAATATTTAAGTCTCTTTCTAGGATTTTATGCATATTATAAGTTGGTTTGTAAAATTCATTACATGTATTTATAAAATTTATTTGTGCTTTTTCTATATATTGGTGGTATAGATTATGAGTTCCATCCATTTATATGGCTAATACTGATTCTTTTAAATTCTTAAGGGTTGGTAATATATGTTGTGGTATATCTTCTTATTAAGAAGGCAGCCAGTGCAACCTGTATCAATTAATGCTAAAGTTTCTATTTCTATATCTTTAATTTTTATTCTTACTAGTATTTTTATAGTTCTAAACTTTTTATCTTCATTACATATGAAACTAGTATTATCTTCTTCTATGCTCATTAGTTCACTTTCTATTTGATCTAGATGGATTGTTCCTGGTGGTTGTGAATATTCTATGTCTATTTTTTGTTTTCCTTTTTCTATTGAAATTAGTCTTTGTTCTAAATCATTTATTCTTGTTTCTAAGGTTATTAGTCTTAGATTGGTAGTCTGATCTTTTGTTTGAAATTGTTCTTGTTGTTTGGCTACTTGTTGTTTTAATCTATTTTCTATACAACTTATACATGCTTCCATATAACAATTTTTACATTTAGCTCTATTTATTTTACTAGGATACCATTTACATATACTACACTGATTACTGTCTATTCCTTTTTGTCTTTCAAATTCATGATTACAGTCTTGGTATGTGTTCATCATTGTATAAGTTAAATCTTCTTCTTTTCTTTCTAATCTTTCTAATCCTATTTCATTAATTAAATTATCATTTTCTGAGTCAGATGTATCTGATTGACCTCTTTCTTCTTCTGCTATGTCTAAGCTTATAACTGAATATATACTTTCTGTATCTGACATAAATTCATCTACATTTAGTAAGGTCTCTTGGAAGTCTTCTATTAATTGAGAGTTTCTAGTTTTCATATTATTTCTTTTAGGGCATATATTTGCTAAGTGTTCAAACTACCACAAGTATAACACTCTAATTTGTTTTTATAATTTCTATCATTTCTATATTTTCTAACATGTCTATCTCTGTTTAAGTAAGGTTTTCTTGCTGAAGATTTTCTCAAAAAGTATTTTTTATTTTTGTAAGGTCTTTGGCTATAGTTTATTCCTCTTTTATATTTTCTTGGTCTACTGGGTTCTTTATCATAACTTTGTGTTGTATATATCATTGTTTTACAAAAATTCATTTCTTTTTGTTTTAATTGTTTTTGTATTTGTATGTTAGTACATTTTTCTGTTAGTATTTCCATTATGTGTGTTACTTTTTATCCTATAGACCATGAGATAGTAGGGTCTTGAGCTACACCTTCTCTTTTATACCATCTTTCTTCTATCTCTCTTCCTAATGCTCCTGGTAATTTATTAAATAGCTTTTTTCCTAATTCTTCATTAAATGTATTTCCACTAATAGTGCAATAGTAAAAATAGTCATTAACGAACTTCTTATGTGTATCCAATTTGATATACTTAATTGTTCTAATTTTATTAAAGCATTTCTTTGTAGAGCCAGTAAGCCACTATTTGGGTCTTCTCCTGTTAATAACACATATATTTTGTTTGTGAAGTTGTAAGGGTTTGGTCCTAATCCTATTAGTCCTTGGAATTCCTGTAGTTTAGTCTGTTTATAAGATTCTCATACTGCTTTACATGATTCTCCTAAAAAGGTTTCTAAATATCTATACATAGTTTCTGCATCTGTTTCTTGATAGTTTTTAATAAAATCTGCTACTACTATTTCTTTTCATAAGTCTATTACTGTATTCCACATTTGTGGATCTTGTGCAGCTATATTTAATATTTTTCTTTTATTTCCTCCTTCTTGTAATCTAATGGGTTCTTCTATTGACATTCTTTTTCCTACTGGTTTAATGTTATCTTTTATTTCTTGATCATGTCTAACCCATGGTTTTCTAGGTAAATTTCTTGTACTATAATTTATCTTCGGAGCTGCTGTAGTTCTTTGGAATGAGCTTGCACTATATGAGCTAGTTGCTTCATCCATTAGTTCTTTGTAACTATTTAGGGATTGAGTGTCTTCTTTTTCCTCATTCATGTATTCGGATTCATCTATCCTATAAACTAAATTATCATCCCTTTCTTACATATTCTAAAGTGTTCTATTGTTTCTATTATATCCATCTTTCCTTTTTTACATCCTTTACATTTAAAAATTTTATTTTTATTTTTAGTGTATTGTCTTTTTGCTTCTTCTATAACACTGTCTACTTCATATCCTTCTTGTATTAATTCTATATTCATAAGTTCTTCTTGTTCTGTTTCTAAGGTACTTTCTGTTTCATTATCTTCTAATTCTCTTTGATTTGTATAATTATAATTTGTAAACCTAATAGATGTCTCTCCTTTTGAGCTAGTGTACATTAAGTGTTGTTTTGGCGCAAATACTTTGGGTTTACTTAGTTTATCTAAATTCCATTCTAATCCTGCATATTCTTCTCGATTTATCTTGATTGGTTTTATTAATTTTATTCCTTTATTACCCATTACTTCTACTACATCATTTACTTGGAGTTTAAATTTTGTATTACTATTTAAAGTCATTTTTCCTATAAAACCTACACACATTAATAAATTATTTCCATTATTCATTTCTTCATACCCTTTGGTCTGGATTCCTATTTTAATATGTTTATCAAATTCTTTTAGATTTATTAGAAAGTCTGGGCTAATATAAAATATTCAACCATTATTAGTCATATCTACTTCTGTTAGTCCTATGATAGATTTCGTTAAGTCTGACCATCGGTCATCATATAATACTACCATTACTTTAGATCCTAAATTCTTTCTAGTTAATCCTTTTATTCCTATAACTATTAATCCCATGTGCATTAGCATTAGTTTAGAATTTTTGACTGTCTTTATAAAAGCAGGGTTTACTAAATTTAGTCTTGCAAAGTCTTCTCCTATAGCAGATGTTTGTTCTTCTCTATAGTGTCGGTATAGTTGATTATTTTTTGAAAAGTATTTTGTATTGTATAATGTTTTAGGATTTAATAATTTAAGTTGATTTTGTTGAAATATTTGTATATCTTTGTCTATATCTATTATTTCATTTAATTCTTGATTTTCTTCTATGGTTGATGTTCTTCTAGATAATATTCTAGAGATTAAGTTATTACCTATTCTATTTTCTGAGAAACTTGATCTACTTTCTTGGGCTGTTCGTCTGTTTGAAAGAAAGTCCATTTTTGTGGTCTTTTAATTACCTTTTGTTCTTCTTGTTGAGGGGTTATTTCTACCTTTTTAAGTTGATTTATTAGTTTATCTATTTCTGTATTAACTTGTTGTTCAGGTTGTTCTTCTTTTAGTATTTTATCTACTTTTGTATTTAATTCTATTAGTAAGGCGATTATTGTATTATTTTGTTTGAGAAGTATTTTGTCTGTTAGGCTAGAGGAAATGTGATTTGAAAATCCTACTGGTTCTAGATAGAAATTTTTTGTATATTCTAATACTTTTTTATAATTTATGTCTTCTTCACTCATGAGAGTGAAATTTGTTCCAGTCTTTTAATTATTTCTTTTAAATTACTAATTTCACTAGTTATTTTTTCTACTTGTTCTATGATTTTTATTGTTACTTGGTTATTTTTGATTTCTAATTCCTTCGATTTTTCTATTATAGTTTTTACCAACCTTTCTATTTCTAATTTTGTAGGTATTTTTTCTAAATTAAATTTAGTATTTAGATATTGAACTTTTCTATATATTTCTAGTTCTTGTGCTTTTAAGAAATCGAAATTTTTTTCTAGTTTATCTAATGTCTTAAATTGTCTATTTTGTATTACTTATATAGTTTCTAAAAGTCTTATTATAGTTTGATCTTGTTGTTGAGTTTTTTCACTAAGATTTATTATTAAATCTATTAAAGTATTATACTATTTATCTGCAAAATGTAATATATGTTCTCCTTCTGAAAAATTACACTTTAAAATATTATTTTTGGGTAGTTATCTATATTTCTTTTCTGGGAGTATTCTTAAATCTAAATATTCTAATTGTTTTAGAGAATCTATCTTTCTATCCTATAGAACTTCTAATTGGACATATTAGTTTATAGTAATTTATCCTATTATTTGTATATTTAATATTTAATTTTATGTGATTAATTTCTTTTATTACTTTAGCTTTTTCTTTATTCAAAAAATCTATTGTATAACTTTTAGGTATCTCTTCGTTAGCTAATTCTTCTTTTGACTAGATTAAAAATTCGCTTATTTGTTCTTTTTTTAATTCTGCTTCTATCCAGGTTAAAAATTCTATTGATCTTTTTAGATTATGTTTAAGTTCTACCTTATATTGTATTTCTTTGTGAAGCCAACTATATCTTAGTCTTATTCTTTTAATATATTCTAGAGGCATGTATATTATCCAAATTGTATATTGTTAAGTGTTTTCTTATATATTTTTATTCTTCTTTCGGAGTTTACAATTTGTCTTACAGTATATTCTAATTCTCTATTTAGATGTTTTATGTCATAATATGAGTCTTCTAAGGTTATTTGTTTCTTAATTCTAATTTTCTGTCTAAAAGGTATGTTTTATGGTATTTTTTTTCGATGAGCCACTGAGTTACTTGTCTATAGCTTCTTGCTATGGTTTGCATTAATTAGCCTAACAAAATTGCTTCTTTTTTAATACGTTTATTTATCAACTATATTCTTTTATTACACCAGTATATGTCAATATCGTAACTTGATATATCCCACCTAGTATTGCTAATAATTTCTGGGTCACTTAAGCTTAACTTATCTAAGTCTTCTATATTTTTTATATTAAATTTATTTTCTAGTAATCTTTTCTTTTCTATAGCTACTTGTCTAATTTTATATTCTTTATATAAATGCCAATATCTATACCTTATATTTTTAAAGGAAGGTTGTCTTTTCATAGGCTATTTATCCCAAAAACTTCTCGCTCTGATACCAAATATATAGACTGTTAGATATATGGACTCTTAGATATATTAAATATGTAGTATTAACACCTAGATTTAGATATATTAGGTATGTAGTATTAAATTAGGTATGTAGTATTAAATTAGGTATGTAGTATTAACACTAAAAATAGTAACAACAGCAAATACAATAAACACAGTAAACACCGTAAATACAGAAAATACAATAAATACTACAAATATACAGGAAAAACAGTAAAACCTTATATATATATATATATATATATATTCAAATTTTCAATCAATATTATACATAGATAAATATTGTTGAAAAATATTGAAAAAGAGGATTTTTTTTGTTATTTGTTACCGATTTTTTTGGATTCAATCTTAGCAATTATCTCCTTTTTTTTTGTTATAATACTTTAAAGTTTTAAAATATTCAAATTAAAATAAAATAATATGTGTATTAAGTAAAAAAAAAAAGTTGTTATTCGTTACTTTTTTTTGGAGGGACTAAATCTTTAATTGTTACATTTTTTTAGTCTTGCAATAATATTGTTGTTACTTTTATTTCTAATTCCGTAAAATAATACGAAAAATGATATATACAATATAAAGTATAAATAATAATATAAAATATAAATAAAAGAAAAAATTTATTAAAAATAAAAATAAAAATAAAATTCTTGAATGAAAATTAACCAAACTTTTGAAATATATTAATTAATTAATAAGAGATATACTGATAAATATGTATATATGTAAGGAATATTTTAGTCTTAAAAAATATTGTTCTGCTTATGCTTTTGTTTTTTTTTTTTAAAAAAAAGAAATTGTTAGCTTCTTTCCAATAGCAGAAAAATTGTTTCTGCTTCCCTTTAAAAGCAATTTTATAGATTTGTCAAACACTCAATTCCTCAAAAAAAGAATTTTTTTCTAATACAAAAAATAAAAAATTTGGCCTCCAACAGCCATGCCAAACATGCTCTAAATGGGACACTCTTTACAAAATTTGGCCACTTATGATGGTTTGAATAAAACTTATCCGCACTTGATGTATACACCAATCCAATATATGTATGTCATGTGTTTAAGTTATTATAAATCATTTTACTTAACTTTAATTAATTAACATGTGTTTTACTTCATTAAATCATGTACCTGATGATTCCAAACACAGATAGTCAAGGGCGGAGCCATAATGCACTCACAAATTTGATAAAATTTAATAATTTTGGTCCATATCTTTATATTAGTGTTAAAAATCTATATAATATGTATAAATAGTTGAAAAAATTATCTAATTAGACAAACGTCCCTATCATATCTATTAAGTTTCATTATATTAATCAATTTTTGATATGATAGAAATACCCTTAGTCGTCCAAGTATACGCTCTCTTATATAAAATGAATATCTCGCTTTTTCTCCTCTCCTTTCGTTCGCTCTTTCTTTCCCTCTCCTCTTTCTATTACGTAATTGATATCAGATTGTCATTGAAGGACCATTATTTAAGACATAATTACACATGGATCTATGCTTATATTTCCATCTTTCTTGTTGTATGAATCTATGCATAGATACACTGAATAGATCACAAATTTGATATCAGATAAATCTATTTATGCACATAACACTCGATATAGTACAAGTGTACTAATATATCAGTGTCCTTTCAAATCAATCTATAACTATGCATAGATACACTAGATACATCAATGCATTTTAATGCTGGTTACATGGAATTGATACTAAATATATTGGATGAAATTGATATACGTACGTACATTGGTTACACCAATGCTAAAGGTACCATCGCTAGATATAGTGTAACTAGAAGTGAGATACACTATAATGTAAAGACAAATATTAATTATTGAAACTATCAATACATTGAGTAATTAACACATATATTAGTGTACTTTATAAAAGTTATTTTATTTCAAATCTAATTTTAAAATTAAATCCCACAAACTCAAACTTATAGCTCGAAGATGATAAAACTAAAAAGAAAAAGAACATACCACATTTGATTTGGTTATTTCTAATAGCAAGATAATTTTATACTTCTAAACTCTGAAGTTAAACTCTTCTTAGCTTTTGTCATTATTTTATCTTTACCTGGTTGATAGAAAAGATAATAAAATTAAAAGTCTGTATGAATTGAATAAAAAAAGTAGATATAGTTCTGTAATCTATACAAATGTTCTATTATTTATGACATTTTCCACATGATCATATCAACAATAATAATAAAAACATAGGAGATTTGCAAATTATAAAACATGAGAGATGTATGATAATAAGGGGATGCGAGAGATTGTATATAGTGGAGATGAGGAAATTTAGATGTAGATCGAAAAAATATTTTAGAGAGGTACACGATTTTAAATTACCTAGAACATCACATTAGATAGGAGGGTGTGGAGCTCACATATTAGGCTAGAAGATTAGTACACAGTTGAACTTTGATTCACTTTTTGGTGTGTTTAGACTTATTGGGGTCTAGAAGCATCGTATTTGTCATTGTATTAGCCTTATACATGAATAGTCTCATTTTTTTTAGCGTCAATTGCTATTTTTTAATAATCTGTTCTTTTTATATGGATTATTGCTAATTAATTGACATGACATTCACTTGTAATACCACATGTATACTATAATTAATATATATATATATATATATATATATATATATATATATATATATATATATATATATATATATATATATATATATATATATATATATATATATATGGTACTTTTTAATTCTTTCTTTCTTTTATTTTCTATTTCTCCGATCTAGAGTCGTGACTATATCCGGCTAATAGAATCATATCTATGTCGGATATCTAAGTTCGCTTTTATATTTGCCATGAAAGATCTAGACTTTATTTAAATATAAATAAATTTATATATGATTTCTTGACTTGGTTCCGAGATGGTGGTATAGTCAGATTTGATGCGATACGTTATTGGCTTTGTCTTTGTGACTCTGTCTAGCTAGCCGTGGTTCTAAGCCCATTAATGAGTTGAAAAGGGTGCTCTATACCCGATTAGAACTGCTAGACACATGAGCTCAATAACAATACGTATTTGAATCTTGACAGGCCCCTTGCTTGGGTAAAAGGATTAGTTCCCTCCATACAGTCATAAAACTATATAAAAATTTGTATATATTTCGATTCAGATTTCTTCTTTGAATTCGAATATTAATAAACTAGATTGAAGATGACCGCGTGGACTACCGCTCGTCTTCTGAGATCCTGTTTCTTTGGTATAAGAGTCTAGGAACTTTCATAGTACATATGAGATTGATGTGAAGTATACGGCGTAGATATGATCTTTGTCTTCATAGATCTTGGAGAAACAAGTACTAAAAGTACTAGATTGGAAGAGGTAGATATACCTCAAAACCTTGATTTGTTAAAGAAATGGACAATTCCAAAAATTAATATAAAAACCATTTATGATTATGGTTGGTTTGATAAAATCTCTAATAAACAATTGATTAAAACTACTGAACAATCTTTAGCATTAAATTCGTCAGAACAAACTATTTGTTTGTTAAATAAACGAAATATTGACTTATATAAACTTCAGTATAATTTCTTGCATATTGACATGATACAAATTGCTTTTAAGTCTTTAACCCTTAAAGGGTTACTTGAGACATTTTTAGCTGCTTTGTGTGATGCTATAAATTTGAATTTTAGACAATTGTTGATGGGATCGATTGAATCTACAGTGGCATATGGTCCAGTCTATTTTAATACTCAGCCGAATTTGCAGTTATCTTTAACTGACGCTAATATTCTTGATGCTTTAACTTTGAATGTTAAAACGCATGGTTATAATTATGCGCATGGTTCTGAATTAATTTGCTTATCTTATAGAATCTATTTCAAATTACATTTTATGTTAAATCTGAGATATAAGTTATATGATACATCTGCTGAAACTATTTTAGTAGAAACTAATTTTGCTAGATCTAAGGTCACTACTAGACGTCCCATAAAATGAGAAGAAATTAATTTTCCAAATACTTGGACTTTGGAATCAGTTATTCCTCCAAATCAGATGGCGGATGCAGTCACTAATTCTGAGTACTCTCATATCACTCAAAATCCGGATGGTAGGATTTGTATGCAGTTTAATGATATTCCTTTTAGTAGACATTTATTTTTTTCTGCTGGAAGATTGCCTGCTATGCATCATATTTTCCCTATTGATCCAATATATGATCCGACTCGTAACCGTGTTGCTTCGTTACATACTGTACCATCTGTTATATATGCGGATTAAAATGATAGATTTGTTAATAAAATTAAAATTAATCCTCGTCTTAATATTGTTCAAGCAAATGATATTGTTTCTGATATTTCTGATAAGGATATTTCTTCACAGTCCGAAATGGATTTTAATTTAAATAATACTTAATGATGCATGTAAATCAAATGGATTTTAGCCCAGGTTCCCGAGCAAGAAAGTACATTCAGAATGAATTTCTAAGTGATAAATGGAACCAGTTTAAAATTTGGTTTTTTGACACTTATAGTGCAAAAGATTTAAATAATATTTCTCAAGAGTTTTATGAAACTTGTGTTTTGCATAATCAAATTATGTTTTTTGTACCTTGGTTTATAACCACTTATTTACCTTTGTTCATCAACATTCTAGAACGATCTTATAAAGATGGAACTGGTAATATTATCAAGGCGTTTTACCCATCTCAGTCATCGTTTGTTTTACCTAATAATACTGGTATTACATTTACTGTTTTTCAAAAATTTGTTGAAGAAGATGTTGCGGCAGTCAGCATCAACGAAATTAATAATTTAATTTCTCAAAATAATTATTTGGGACTTTATGTAAAAGTATTGGGCGAACATATTGGTTCTCTTGATAAAAAATTAGATGAATTAACTACTTTAGTAATTCATATTAAAAATGATATAAAGACTTTTAATAAAGCTTCCACCTCTAAAATTAATACTGAGACCCAGACTATGGCTACTCCTGTGCAGAGACTTCCTGAGATTTCAGAATTTAAATTTAAATCGATTTATGATTTAGAAGAACTTCTTGATAAAAAGTTTTTTGAATTTAGGGCAAGTCCTATGGATTTGTCTGAAAGTTTTGCTGATGAAATGGAAAACACTTTTGATTTTAAAAATCATGTTTCTTTAGAATTTAATAAACTTTAGGGTTATCCCAAGAAGAATAGTGGTAATACTAAATTTGCACATAAACCCAACATGCAAACGTATTATTATTCCAGACCAACTCCTCAGGATGTGCTCATAGAGGAACAAGACTGGAATCAGACTAATACTTCTTATAACGGTTTTGAAATTTATGAATGAAACCTTGATGGTATGACTGATAGACAACTTACTATTCTTGTTTATAGAATGCTTATGTATGCAACTATCTGTAAAAATGTTAAAAATACAGATAGAAATATTTGCAAAATAATAATTGCAGGTTTTACTGGCCAACTTAGAGGTTGGTGGGATAATTATATGACCTTCGAACAAAAGGCTGTTGTGATTAACGGTACTTCTAGTAGTGAAGGTGTTGATAACATAGGTATAGCTCTTATTGCTAATAGAGAAAACACCGTTTATACCTTAGTCTTAACCATTTTAGAACATTTTAATAGTAGATTTACTAACCAGTTTGAAATGGTTCGTACTCTGTTAAACAGTTTACGATGTAGAACCTTGGGGAGTTCAGGTGGTATAAAGATACTTATATGAGTAGGGTTATGGAACTACCCGAAAACAAGTATGAGCATAGAAAAGCTAAGTTCATAGATGACCTTCCCCCTTTATTTGCTTTAAGGGTTAAAAAAATCCTTAGAAATGAGCATGGTGAAATTCCTTATGGTGATTATACCTATGGTCGATTGATAGGAGTTTGTACTCAAGAAGGTATAAACCTATGCAATGAGTTAAAGTTAAATAGACAGGTTAAGATGGATAAGCTCCGAGAAATATCTCAATTAGGAGACTTTTGTACCCAATTTGGTTTACCTGATATTTCGGCTAATATCAAGAAGAAAACCAAACATAGAGATTCTAGGGGTTCCAATCCCAATGAACCTTATAGGAAAAGAAGACATAGACGTAGGTCTAAGGAAGAACGAGAAGATAGAAAAGTCTCTCGTAAATCTAAAAGATTTACTAAGAATACATCGAAGCGGGAGCTCACAAAAATTAAGTGTTATAGGTGTGTGGAAATTATGGACATATAGTGCCCAATTGCAAGCTTGAAAAGTTGAAAACTTTAGAACTTGATGAAGAAATCTACGATAAGGTTTATAGTTCCTTATATACTTCTGGTTCAGAGTCCGACTACGATTCTGAGTCAGGTTCAGGTTCTGAAAAAGATATTGATTTACACGATTTATCTGATAAGAATCAGCATGATAATAGAAATGCTTGTGATATTTGCAAATTTGGTCAAGGTGATATTTGTTCTTGTGAAAATGATGAATTTTATAAATTGCAATCTCAATTTGAAGATTTAAATCTTAACACTATTACTTCTGATAATGTAATAGAACTTTTGAAAGAGGTTACAGATAATAATCTTCGTGAAAAAATTATTCAATTAGCTGTTAATAATAAGGTTCGTTCTTCAAAAAATTCAAAAAAAAAGAATGATTTGAATATGAATATTCTGCTCCTTATTCTTTGTCTGAAGTTCATAACAGACTTAATAAACAAGTTATTTCTACAAGAGATTCTTCTTTTGATAATTTAAAAGGTGAAATTGAAAATTTTAAAAATGAGATTAAATCTATTGAGCAGAATCAAATGATTTGTGATCATCGCATTACCCAGATAAAAACTGCTAATAGCAAAGGAAAAAATATTGCTGAAGAAAATACTCTTGCAAAACCTCTTAACTTTGATCCTAGACAAGACATGTTTTTAGGAATGATGCAAATTATTACTGCTCATAAGTGGTATGTTAAATGTACCATATTGATTGATAATAGTTTTTATATAACTAATGTTGCTATGATTGATAGTGGAGCTGATGTGAGCTGCATTTAGGAAGGTCTTGTACCTACCAAATACTTTGAAAAGACAACTCATATGGTTAAATCTGCGTCAGGACATGCTTTAGATATAAAGTATAAACCGCTTAATACTCGCATTTGCCAAAATAAAGTTTGCATTCCACATTTCTTTTTCTTGGTTAAAAATTAGTTATACCCTCCAATTATACTTGGAACACCTTTTATAAATGTTATTTATCCATTTACTAGCATAAATGCTAAAAGTTTTTCTGCTACGTATGAAAATCAGAATATTAGTTATACTTTTATCACTCATCCTATTTCTCGTGATATTAATTCTTTAATTGATATGAAGCAAAAGCATGTTAATTCTTTGCAACTTGAATTATTTAGTATGAATATATTTGATACTTTGAAATCTACCAAAGTACAAGAAAAAATTTAATTAATTTCTAAACAATGGCCATTGATATTTGTGCTGATCATCCTAGTGCTTTTTGGAATCGGAAAAAGCATATTGTTACCCTTCCTTATGAAGATGATTTCTCTGAGGATAATATTTCTACAAAATCTCGTCCTTGTCAGATGAACACCGAATTGGTGGAATTCTGTAAAAAGGGAATTGATAATTTGTTACAAAAGGGTTTGATAAAACCTTCCAAATCACCTTGATCTTGTACTGCAATTTATGTCAACAATGCTGCAGAAAAGGAATGAGGTATCCCAGGTTAGTGATAAATTATAAACCTTTGAACAAATATTTAAAATGGATTAGGTATCCTATTCCAAATAAAAGAGATTTATTATCAAGATTATACGATGCTAATATGTTTTCTAAATTTGATTTAAAATCAGGTTATTGACAGATTCAAATATTTAAAGAGCATTCTTATAGAACAACTTTTAACTTCCCATTTGGACAATATGAGTAGAATGTTATGCCTTTTGGTTTGAATAACGCTCCTTCTGAATTTCAGAAAATTATGAACGATATTTTCAACTCATATTTGGAGTTCATCATTGTTTATATTGATGATATTTTGGTCTATTCAAAGACTCTTGAAATGCATATTAAACATTTAGATATTTTCAAAAAAATTGTTATACAAAATGGTTTGGTGATTTCTAAACCAAAGATGAGTTTATTTCAAACTAATATAAGATTTTTAGGACATCTTATTTGTCAAGGGAAGATCACCCCTATTCAAAGATCGATTGACTTTGCTTCTAAGTTTCCTGATGTTATTACAGATAGGACACAATTGCAAAGATTCTTGGGAAGCTTGAATTATATTTTTCCCTTTTACAAGAATTTATCTAGAGACTTGGCCTCTTTATATGACAGGCTAAAAAAGGATAATAAAATACCTTGGACTGATTGTCATATTAACTTGGTAAAGAAAATAAAATTAAGAGTGCAATCTTTGCTTTGTTTAACTCTAGCTAACCCTGCATGACAGAAAATTATTGAGACAGATGCGTTTAACATTGGTTATGGTGGAATATTGAAACAAATCAATCCCCATGACAAAACCGAATATTTGATCAAATTTTATTTCGGAAAATGGAGCGATGCTCAGAAAAAATATGCTACGGTGGCTCATGAAATGTTGACCATCATCAAATGTGTATTAAAATTTCAAGATGATTTATATAATCAAAATTTTTTGATAAAAACTGATGTGCAATCAATAAAATATATGTTTGATAAAGATTTTAAACATGATGCATCAAAATTGATATTTGCTAGATGGCAGGCCCAATTAGCTCCTTTTGATTTTGTAATTCATTATAAGAAAAGGGAGTATATTTGATTAATGGATTATATTTTTCGGGTGAGTATACAAAACTCACTCCTATTATGAGACTATTCTGATCAATGCTGATAGTGTTGAATTTCAGCACTTCTCAAGGTATAATACCAGCGATAATGTTTATAACTTCTCAAAGATGATTATAAAACAGATTTTATCTATCGAGGATTGGGGTATTTCATCAATGAAAGAAAGGCAAATAAGCCTGAACAAGATCCCTACAAATTTCACCTATTGGGATCATATTAATGCTTTTAATAAAGTCCTTTACTATAATAATGAGAGGCATAAACATACTTGGTTTATTAAGATTTGCGCAAAGATATTTGCCTATCCAATTCCTAATTGGTTCTTAAACCGATGGTCATACCACGGTCCGACGACAAAGATTTTGCCTGACTCCTTTTTAAAATTATATAGGGGTTAAGGTTTGGCCAGACCTTAATAATTTATACCATACAGATCATATCTGTTATATGGATAAAATTGAACAAATTTATTTCTTCATAGAATTCTCTATTCCCTGAATCATGCATTCACAGGTGGACTTCAAAAGTAGGTTGTACCGAAGAACAAATTTCCTGTTTATACCGCACATATTATAACAACTTTTGAGACAAATTAATGAAGAAAGATCCTAAAATGAAGTCCTTATACGGGCAAGAACTTCTGGACCTTATTTCCTAGAAAATCCAATATATGGTGCTTATCCCCACAAGAGAATAATTGCTGATAGCTCCGTTAAGCATATGACAAGAAGAATTTCTAATCAAGATGGAAATAAAGAGGAAATGATTAATAATTATTTAGACGAAGTCAGAAGGAATCTACTTCTCAATATCACTACGCAAAATCCGACACTTCTATGAGGAGTGAAACGAGTGATGATATCCATGATGATATTCAAGAGGCTGAACCATTTGAGTTAGAAAAATCAGATTCGAAAGATGTACTGGCAGAGGCAGAAGATTTCCTCCGAGAAATAAAAAAAAAGGACAAAATGTGAAGATTATCTTGAATAGTAAAAGTTATTATCAACAGTAGATACACTGTTGATCTATAGTAGATATACTGTTACTGTATATATGGGACCCATTGATAAGGACCCATCACTGTAGATAGATTCCTTACTTTTTTCTATAAATAGGTTTCATTTGTAGTTTTTTAGAGAGAAACCCTCTCTCTTTTCTTTTGTAAAGCTCTCTTAGTTTCTTTGGCTTTTGTATTTTGAGTTCGCCGGATACTCACCGGAGTTTGTTAATAAAGTGTATAGTTCGCACACTTTTTTTTTTCTTTTTTAAATTTAAATTTTAATGTCCTTTTTACAGAATTCCACTTCCTGGCGTGAAAACTCCAATTGAAAGTCAGATTTCGAGATGTATTATTACATCTATCATAATCTATTTTTTAAAATTATTTTTATATGCAGTCTTTTATATCATTACTAGTATTACAATTCCGTTTATCTTTTTTTTTTTTAATTTCTTTCCTATAAGAATTAATATATTGACAAAAGTACCCTTTAAATGTTAAACTCACGCAAGAGTCATCAACATTTAACAATCTATCTACACCTGAAATTTTTTCCAAGAAAATTACTTTTTCTCCGTTTGCTGCAGCTGCTTCCCTACCAAAATTCGTAAAGCATTATTTTCTTCTTCAATTTCCTTTGGTTGAAGTTTCTTAAAGTACTGCTCATCAAGTAAATACAAATCATTTCTACCTCTATTATTGTATGGGTCAAAATCTGATTTTGACGTCCCAACGTATTGTTAGGGTTTTGCCCTTATTTTCTTACCTTATTTGAAGTTTATTTTTCGTAAAAGAAAAGACAAAACATTACCATAAATGTTTTTAATTTTCATGAGAGGAAAATATATTTTTCTTCCATATTTGGTTTATTCTTTCCTTAGAGGAAAAGTTAGGAGATCTATAAATTGAAGACCCCTCTTCTCATACCAATAACATAAAGAGCATCCACAATGTAGTCGTTTAAGCATCTTGTTTTTGGGGAGATTTTCTCCTAAACATATTTATTTTTTTTAAATATTTGTTTTCAATATATAGGTCGTTTGACCAAATCATATTAATAACATGTCTTTAGTATGTTTTTATTTGTCGTCTAATTTATCAATCATATCATGATTTACAAATTATAAGCTTCCGCTCCTAATCACCTTCATAACCCATCAAGTGGTATCAGAGCACATGGTTCAATGACCCAGGTTCATTGAGGTTGAAGACAGGTTTAAGGTGGTTTCAAATCAATTTGCAACAAATTTGATGATAATGAAGATTTTTGTCCAAGCTACATGTGGAGAAGAAGTTTAAATCATATTTTCAACATTCCTGTTGCTGCAATTTTTAAAAATAAAAATAAAATATTTTAAAACCATTTTTAACCCATATATTTTAAATCTTATTTTTAACCATGACAAGCAACAATGATGAAGACTTTATGAATAACAAGATTATCAAGCATATGAAGAAGACAGATAAAGTTTTGTGAAGAAAATCCAGCCAAAAGGGGAGATTTGTTAAGGTTTTGCCCTTATTTTCTTACCTTATTTGAAGTTTATTTTTCGTAAAAGAAAAGACAAAACATTACCATAAATGTTTTTAATTTTCATGAGAGGAAAATATATTTTTCTTCCATATTTGGTTTATTCTTTCCTTAGAGGAAAAGTTAGGAGATCTATAAATTGAAGACCCCTCTTCTCATACCAATAACATAAAGAGCATCCACAATGTAGTCGTTTAAGCATCTTGTTTTTGGGGAGATTTTCTCCTAAACATATATTTTTTTTTTTAATATTTGTTTTCAATATATAGGTCGTTTGATCAAATCATATTAATAACATGTCTTTAGTATGTTTTTATTTGTCGTCTAATTTATCAATCATATCATAATTTACAAATTATAAGCTTCCGCATGACGTCCTAATCACCTTCATAACCCATCACGTATTAAAAGGTGACGTGTGAAATTCAGAGTTTAGCATGTCTTGAATCGTACAAATTTGATGATAATGAAGATTTTGTCCAAGCTAAAGAAGTTTAAATCATATTTTAATTTATTTCGAGATCCAAAAGAATACTTTAATTTATTTCGATATCGGGTAAAATCAAATCATGTCTTCCTTCTACAAACTGAGCAGTATAAACAATATTATACAGAGGATTTTGTTATGTGCATGCCATGCTCTGTAGAGTTATCAATTTACAGTAGTATTTTTGCTGGTGAATGGGCTTAGAAAAAAAGCCAATGCTTCTTTCTGGGAACTCTAACTGGAGCTTCTGAAAGTAAAAAGCAATTGTGTTGTCAGTATAGCTGACCCAAATTTCTCAACTACTGCGCAACAGTGAAAACAATAATGCACTTACCTCCAATTTCGTATAACGAATTGTAGTGAACTTCACTCCAGAAACTCAGCCACAGTTCTGAAAATCGAGAACAACAAGTCAAAAGTTTTGTACCTTCAGGAGATTAAACATGTTGACGGGCCTACACAAATTGATAAATTGCTAGATCAAGACAACAATGTTCATCAGCACAACAAGATACATCCACTAACTAGTGATTTGGAGTTTATTTACTTATCAAGACGGGGTTGCTTTTTTGATGACCGTGGTATCTAGGCTAGCTTGTGTGCACCTCGACTTATTTCTTGGGGTACCTGCTACCTCCCACTAACTAGCATATAGATATAAGGAACTCTATCCACCAAGACTTGGATAGATGAGAAAAAATCACCTTACTAATTTCAAAAATAGAAAATAAAAAATCACCTAGCATTTTTGTCTTCACTATCTCTGAACCACTAGACCACACCGCTGGGTGTCAGACAAGGTTAATCTTATCAGGTTTAACTTAGTCTTTCCTAAGATAACCGTGAACCTATGTGTTTGTCTATACAAATAGAGTCAGTAGGACTTAATAAAAAAAATGATTCAATATCTTGGGGAAACAATTCAGCATATCATCAAAATGAGAACAATAAAACAGGAGCGACCCACTGATGTTACTTTTTTCCACATAGGATTAAGTTTACAGTTCGTAACAAATAAAGCTTAACCAGTGCTTGCATTATCAAATTGTGTCTCATGTGATCCTCGACTTCTGGAAGTTGCTCTAATTTAGTACTAACAGTTAGTAACATTTCACTTTGGGATGATACTGGTCCCAAGCAAAAACAGCAAGTACTATTTTATTTAAATTCTGGATTTGATATCACAACTCACGATCCTAGTATTGTTTAGTAATTTTCAGGTCTCTTTTTTGTAATTTTGAGTTTTAATAATTTAAGCAGGAAATTTAAGAATTAATAATCATAAATGAAATAATTATCACAAGTATTGATTGGACCATGATCATTAGGCAACGGTAAGGATGTACATACCCCTAGAAGGTTGTATGTCCTTGGGAAGGATATCAATGTAGCCATTGTCCCGGAAAGAGGTCACCAAACATATTTTTACCCCAAACTGCAAATAAAATACAAGAAATTACATAGAATTAGAAGACAGCAACATCAATCACCTAACAACAGGAAGAAAAGAAAAGAAATGCAGATAAAAATGTATGGATGAAAAGCTTATTAACTTGCTTTCATGCTTTTAAGTTGCTTTCATGTCTGATGCTATATTGAACTTCAATCGGTAACAGTGGAACTAATTTATTTGAATTCTTCCCCTTCACCAGTAAGAAAAAAGAGGCAGAAGATATTGTTTCTTTAAACAGTTTCTCTTCTTTATATTTTTCGCTAAATATTAACAAGTACTAAATCTTGTCTTCTTTAGTTTCAGTGACACAATAACACGATAAATGAGCCAGAATTGCTGGTTTTGTACTCATTTTCTGATTTCAAATAAAATTGCTGTTGCCTTTTGGGACAAATATGGCTTTACTTCTTGAAGTTAATAAAACAGAAATAAAACACAAGGGGATCCCAATCCAGACTCACTTTGTGATACAGATTATCTTTCAAAGACCTATTTGATGTCTTAAACAATTGTATGCCTTCTAAAGTCTAATGTAAATTGACAAGATGTGACAGGCCAAATTTAACTCTTCCCCACTTTTGCTCTAAAACCTACACTTACTTTTCAGTAACATACATGCAACACAGGTATACCGCATAAAAAGAAGATCAGGTTAAACAAATGAGATGGTGCCCGTGTTGCAAGGAAGTGAGAGGTACTACTAGAAACGTTCATGTTGAGATGATTAGGTTATTTGCTGTGACAGTTTCGGTCAAGAATAAAACTCCACAACTCATAGTCAAAGAGTTCTAAGTAGGACCTTAATTCACTAGTTTTTTCTCTTAACAAAAAGAACTTTCATGAAAGCCAAATGGTAAAAGGCTAACAGCTCAACCATGGTGAAGCTTTCAGAATTGCTCTACACTCACAACTTTTGATGCTACCGTATTATATACCAACACCAACTGAAAATTTCACTTCCTAAAATCTTTTAACTTTTCCACAGGAAACTTTTCCACTATGTATATTATGCAATGATAGGATGCTACTAACAAGGTTACTTCATTGCTTTTTTCTTATTTAACAAGCTCAGATTTGCAATGCATCAATTTTTCTGTCCAGGGCTCCAGGCAATACATCTTTACTGACAGTATAATTTGTTGGCCTTATCTTGTATGCAATGTTCCAAATCACAATGTGTCATAATATTGCATAAGTACATCCTCATTTTTTTTTCTGTGCTACCTCAACAGTGCCATTGAATCTTTGTTCAAATGTTGTATTACATACTCATAAGGATGCCACATATATGCCTCCAACGCTTGTTAAGACACAAAAGAGAAACTTTCAACTTACTCTATCAGCAGCTGCTTGTAGAGTGACATGATCTCCCCATTCTCCCAACCTGGTTAGAATGAGAATATGTTGGTTAAGTATTGAGATTTCTCGCTATAAGCACAGAAAATTGACCAGACAGCTTACCTCTTCATCTTCTTCAAGTAGCTTTTGTATTTCATGGGTACATAACCTTCATATAACTTTCTAAACTGCTTTAGCTGAAATGAATTGCCAACTAGGATAAGAAACATGTAGGACAAAAACTAGATATAGAGACAGCGTCAAACTCAAGCAAGTACAGGATTGTATTAATGTTTACTAGATCCAGAAATTAGGTCAAGCAATTGAGCTGATGAGTCTCAGGTAAAATCTGAGAAAATGTTTCTTTGTTATCATGCACAAATCACCCAGGAGGAGCAAATTGAAAGTTTCACCAGAAATGCCACACTCTGAATCTATGATATTACAAAAGTTGTTCTTAGCCTACTCTTTTCCCAAAAGAAGAAAAAGGTCAATCCTTTTTCTTGGCCTACTTTAGTTAACAATCTGTAAGTCCTCGGGCAAATTATCCAATCGATAGTTGTTTGGATTTAATAGTGCCAGGTACAGAATGTGGCAATCTTAGATGCACACAATCCTCAAACATAAGCATTATGTAATTTTCAACTCTTCACATATCCTGTTTCCCAATGATGAGAAGAAAATATTAAAAACATGCAACTATACCTGTTTAACGACCTCCTTCCTTACATGCTTATGATACTCTGGATTATGATACAACTGATCTGAAAGGGCTCGAAACTACAATATGCCAAGTAGACAGTCACAAACCAGGTTCAAATTGCCTGTGAATTAATAAGTAGCATGTGGGTCTGAAGTGCAACGAAAGCTTGTTGACCAGTCAAAAGAGACAAACCTGGCAATTCCCATCCCCTTCTATTTGCATTTCAAAGAGACCATATGTCGCCAACCTGAATCAAAGATAAACATAGGATCAGAGTTGTCAAAAGGGAAAACTGTAGAAAAGCATCAACAAGTTGTCACCTTTCAAGTGCAAAGTGCAATTAAAGTGTGGGTTCAGCTATGTTTAAAGGTCCTAATAAAGGGACAGTATATATATATATATATATATATATATATATATATGTATGTATGTTACACACACACACACTCACATATCTATAAGTGAAAAAAGAACTTATGTGCACAAAAAGTAATAATCTGGACAAATAATTGAAATAGTATAATTGCGTGAAAAATACGACGTAAAAGATCATGTCAATTAATTTAGCGTGATTTTGATAGAAAGATACAGTTTTAAGCTTTTAGTGACTAGTTTTCTTATAGTATATTTCTAATTTCTATTTTTCTTTTGATACGAAAGCACAAAAAAGGCTCCATCCTAGCTTTGGTTTTACAGTTTTTTTTATCTTGCTACCAACTGCCTATTTTATTCATCTTTCCAGAAAAACCTTACAGATGAGTGGATGGAATTGTAATGTGAACCAACTCCCTTATCTACCCTGAAAGATAGTTGCAGCTATCTTTGTTACAAAGAATATGTTTTTACAATAGAAATAAAATAAGAAGACGTTGATCACGAGACAATTATTGTTAGAGCAGGATATTAAGTAATCCAGTAATTTATATCTATATAGAGGAAATAAAATAGGGTTAAGGATCAAAACTGATATATGTTGGATTCACAAAAGTAAGTCACCCAAAGGCCTCAAGCTGAACAATTGTGGCATGATCAGTATAGTGATAAATAACCTGCTGGAGAGTCTTCCGTGGTCTAGCGTGGCATCATTTGGGTCAGGTATCTCCCCAATTACCCGTGGAGTGTGCTGCCAGGAAAGTAAGACTGTAAATAGAATGCAGAGATAGTACAGCGCAGGTTTCCATGGGATAAAGTTCATTGAAGTAGTATACTGCAATGCAAACTAAGGACACATACACAAATTCATTCAAATATACTTTTGCTAGAGTTTGCAGAAAATAAGAAACAAATGTAAATTTATATGCTTGTTCATAAAAAGGTGAAAAATTTCCCTGGATTTGATATCTTCTATAGATCATAGCAGACACTAGAGGTTATCAGGGACGAATGTATAGCTAAAATATGGGGTAGGTGAACCCGTGGTCTATCCATAAAACTAGGTATTTTATGTATGTATTTTCTAAAATTGATATAATATTATCTGCCGTGACCCATGCTACAAGAAGGCTAAATGGTACACTTGATCGGATGCTGAGTTATTCACCTAGAGGATTAGGGATCAATTTCCCCTTAATACATTTTTACCTTCCGCCCATGTTCTAAAAATCCTAGATTCGTGTTTGGAAGTTACAAACAAATCTCTACCTAAACCCTCTATATGGCAAGATAGTGAGTCCATGATCATCAAATCAGAAAACCTCATTGAAATTACTTGCTTTCTAGTACTAAAACAAAAATATAATCATACCGGTATTGAATCCAAATGAGAAAGTCTCTTCCCAAGCTTGCCACCATACTTTCTAGCATTTTCCTCTTCTTCAGCTAAAATAGTTGCAATGGCATGATCATCCTCAGTACCCTGCTGTGAATTGCTATTCAAACTAGATGCAGAACTCGAACTTGCTCTTGAATTCCCATAGTATTCATTCATATTAAATCAAACAACTTCTAACCATATACACATACAAACAGAAAAATTCCTATTAATAAACATCATCCAACCAAATAAACCCTTAAAAATAGAATCTTTAAAGTTTGTAAGGTTCGAATCAGATAATTGTCAGCATATATACGCAAAATAAAAGACACCCATTACTTTACTCAATATACCCACATAAAAAAAAATCAAGAAAAGAACATTAAAAGATCCAAAATCAAGAAAAGAAAAGAGAGATACCTGTAAATGGAAGATAGCAAAAAAAGGGAAAGATTTTTGTTTGGAGAAAAAAAGAAAGAAGCAGTTGAAATTAAAGAGTAAACGTCATATTGTTTGAAGAGATTGAATGTTTGGGTAAACAAACAACAGCCAAAGGGAAACGGAAGCGTGTGTGGGCTTAGCTATGGAAGCTTCTTTCTTTATCAAACTCTTGACTTTTTACTTGCACAAACCCGGCTCCTAACTACCGCTTTTTTTTTTTTTCCGTTTAGTTTAAAAAAGAATTATCTAGTTTAACACAAAGTATAGAAAAATATGTTTAAAAGAAAGAGGTTATTATTTTAAAACAAAGTAAACTAAAAAAAAAACTTTAAAAAGTAGGTTAGGGGAATTTTTGTATATAGTCACTTGAAATAACTTAATTAGGCTTTATAGCTATATTTTATTAATTATGATTTGTAGCTACATGTTAGGGGAGGAGAGAGGTGAGTGAGAATGGGAGAGGGAGGAGAGAGACGAGTGAGATTGGGAGAGGGAGGAGAGAGGCGAGCAAGAGAGGACAATAATTTGTATAGTTCACATCTCGTTTGTATAATTTGTGCGTTTGTATAATTTACGTGTATTTGTATAATTGAGTAATACAAATTTAGAATTATACAAATATGATAAAACTCGATATAACAAATTTATACAAACATAAATATCTGAATTTAAAATAGTTATACAAACTATATTATACAAATTACATTATACAAATTATATTATACAAAATATGAAAACTACATGTTTATACAAACTTTAAAAAGTTATACAAAAAAGATTGAATGTATCTGGTGATAAAACTGAAAATCAAAGGAAATCACTATCATATACAAATACAAATCATCATATACAAATACAAATCAAACGAAGAATTGTTAGTTGTGAATTATACAAACATGATGAATTATACAAACGTGACTAAATATACAAACTCGAACCCAACCCACGTAATTAACAGTTAATGTTGGTCACAAGTGATAATTATAGCAAACTGTAGCTATGATGACTAATTTATAAGTTTTTTTTTCCTATATCCAATGTAATTTTGGACAATATTTAGAAATTATTTCGAATAAATCTTTACGTGTCAAACCATCTATAATTTGATATATTGTGTTAATTAAGTAGATGTTTGATCTCATTTTTGTTTTATTGTGAAATTTAGAAAAAATATTTTTATTTTTAAAGTGAGAAAACAATATATTTGAAAATTGAAGTTATATTTGATCATAAATATAAATTGAAGTTATTTTTGACTTTTAATGAGTGATTTGAAGTAAAAGGAAAATGAAGACATTTATTATTATTATTATTTTTAAATCAAGTTGAATTTCAAAATTTTACCTTTAAACATATTTTTCAAAATTCAACTCAAAAAAGAGTACAAAAGGTTGCATAATCAATTGCCATAATATAAGAAGTTGATAATGAATGGTCACATTGTTAGAATATGCACATCAGAAGCAGTATTCAAGATCACAATTTATATTACAACTAAACAACATAATATGAACATTTATAGAAGAACCTAACATGTTGAAGCTTTAGCACAAATCGCTTAAAACACATAGATCCAGGACTTCAACTTTCTTACTACTTCCTGATTAACTTTCAAATCAACACTTGTGTGGTCAAGTGAATATTTTGTTCTCTGAAAAAGTGTATCTTTTCTGAAAGAAAACCAATCTCTTTTTATAAATGATTTTCAATTAAAAAAAGTTCAAAAAATCTGAGTAATTATTCCTCCATTAAAACATAAATGTTTGTCTTTAAGGTGAAATTATCACTGAAAAGGTTTTTGTCTTTTAAGACAAACGTTTCACCATTAAATCTTTCCTCAATAGACAAAAATCCTTTTATATATTTTTAAAACACAAGTAAATATAATATACTTCTTCTTAATTTATCACACATTTTTCCTTTCTTAAAAATTGATTAATTAAATCAAGCGTAGTAAGGACCACATATTTATTATTTAAGACTTTCAATTATGATATTAATCTGAAATTAGTGAATTACCATATCACAATAAGCTAAAAGATATTCCATTAAAATCTTGTAATTGCACTCCTTGATTCAACTTCAAAATTTACTATTACATCTTATGTTTTCAATGTTTAAAAAAGAAATATAAGAGACATATTTTATTAAAAAATCGATCTAACTTAATTTTTAAAGAAAACCCAATTTTATATATATAAGAGTCACCACTTAATTTTTAATAAAAATTAAGAAAACTTTAAAATTTTCAAAAGATTTAAACAGACTAAAATCAACGAATCAATTGAAATAAAAGGGGGTTCGGGGTTCAAATTTACACTCCGAGAAGGGTTTAAGCATTTGAAATGTCTGCTAACGCGCGGTTGACCTACGACTTGACTAAAATTTGACTAACTTTGAAATATATTAAGTTATAAATAAATAAAAAGCTATTTCAAAATATTATTTGGAAAGAACAAGATTGAAATAATTTTTCTAAGGAAATAATTATTTATATCGATAAACAAATAAGTAAATAATCAAATAAAAAAAATCAAACATTTCAATTAAACATAAAAAGGAAAAAAGACCATCTCTTGGGAATCGAATTAAATTAAACCAAATCAAAATAAAGGTTAGTTAATACAATAAACAAATAAAGATGAGAAGAAATACAGTCAAATTTGGGCTTTGGGCCCAACCTGTCATAAGCCTAAAAAATCATCAAAATAATGGGCTTTGGCCCATTTAAATCACAACAAGCTGCTGAACATATTTTTGGGCTTTTGACCCATTTTTTCGTCTGGACCTGCTGGAATTACCTTTGGGCTTTGGCCCATTTTTGCCTTTGAAAGTCTCTGTATACGACTGTATATAATCTGTACATCGAACTGTATACCAAGTGTATACAGTCTAATTCAACTTCCAAACACCTGTATTTCCTTATTTGGACCTGTATATCAGTGTAGAATGCTGTATACAACATGTATACAACCCATTTTGAACTTTCCGAGGCCTGTAATTTCAATTTCCAGCCCGTATTTGCTGCCTTCAACCTGTTCATCAGCTTCCCTTGCTTCACATATTAGTCCATTGGGATTCAGATTTAAGTATGACTCAAGAGAGTAAAAGAATTGGGCCTTCAAAGCCCCTTTCGAAGATGCAAGGGGGAAAAAGAGCCCACAATGGATTCAAATGGAGTTTTTCACATTCAAACGAAGTATAGAAAAAAAAAAACAAAATGAGTTAATACATAAATCCAACTTGAGATAAATACAACAAGAGTGAACTGATTAAAAAATTACACTAACTCAAGAGAATATCAATAAACAAATAATCCTTCTAAAAGTATTTTATGCAGAGACACATTGAGCACTAACAACTTTAAAGGAGTAATTGAAAGAACACACTGATCATTTCAAACCAACAATGTTAATATGGCAACATGTACACACATGAACAACAAAATAAATAAATAAAAAAAAAAGGAGGTAAAATTGATATTTGTCATACTTCCAAATAACAAAAAAAAGAAAGAAAAAGAATAACATGTATGCTATATTAACCTCACCCTTAAAATAATAATTGAACTGGAAATCTTTAAAATCAATCAAATCATGAAAATTCTAACCAAAATAAGTAAATGGACCATGTAGATAAGTTGCTACCATTATGCCATGAGAGTTAGAGGTGATCATTATACAGTGATAGTAAAAAAATGAACAAAGATGAATATGCTGATCAAGTTGGTAACAACTTTATACTTAATTCAACTCTCTCAAAATATATCCATTTCTTCCGGTCAGACGTTGAACATGAAGCAAGACGAACAGAGAAGAGATCTACCAAAATGTAAACAAAGAAAATGTTTTAAAACAAATAAACTTAAGGCTCATTGCAGGACTAAAAAAAACTTTAAAGAAAAGAACATCAAGGCACAAAGCAACAGGCGGTTATGAATCTCCAAGAAACACATAATAAGCTTACATGGCAACTGATTTAAAGGATTTTCAAAATAAGAGAATTAGTAAATCATTCACAATGATCGCAGGATTCGAGACAAGAGAAAACGAGCTGTTACAATCAACGAGTAATGGATAAAGCGACACACATGAAGACGGGGAACAGCAAACCGACAACCTTCTTAAAACAAAGAACAGTCTTAATCAAGTCGACACTTTCAATAAACTCGCGAAGAAGACTTAAAGCCATTAACTATTGTACTCGAAATATAGAGAAACAAGACCTGGAAATCGAACTAGACAACAAAAGGCGATGTTTCAACCCGGTATCGGCTAAACGAGAGCACCTATCATGAAAACAAACTACTAAACGCTAAAATCAAAGGAAAAACTAAGTTGTTGGGAAGTAGAACATATAAAGTAGTTTTGATAATTGATAAAGTGAACATGGTTCACTGCTGTTGGGTTATGAAGGTGATTACGGCATCATGCGGAAGCTTACAATTGCAAATCATAAGATGATAAATTAGACGACACATAAAACTATACTAAAAACATAATATTATTATATGATATGACCAATTGGTCTACATAATTAAAAAACTAATAAAAAGCATAAAAACTGTAGAGAGAAAATCTCCCCATAAACAAAATTCTCTAAACAACTACATTGTGGATTCTATTGTGTTATGCTATGAAAATAGGGATCTTCAATTTATAGATTTCCAAATTTTTCCTCCAAGGATAGAATAAACCAAATATGAAAGAAAATTATATTTTCCTTTCAGAAAAAGTTCAAGCATTTATGGGGGTAGAGTTAAGAGAGAGCTTTGAGAGAATTGTAACAAGAAGCGAGTTTGACTTCTTGGAGAGTTGAGTCTTCGATTATAGTTACGCGTTGAAGAGTAAAATGTACTAGAGTTAGTTCCTTTTGACAGTTAAAATGTAATCCTAAAAAGGACGTGAATTTTGAAGCAAATAAGATTGTGGTGTGGTTTTTATCTTCCTTGAGGTAGGAAGGTTTCTACAAAAAAATCTTTGTTTTATTGTATTGCATTTTGTTTGTCTCGACCAAAGTACGAGAACCTGGTTCTTGTATAGGGTAAAGTTTCTTCAATTGGTATTAGATCGGGTCTTTTCATTAAAAGACTCACATCTTGAAAAGGATCAATGGTTGCACCATCTACACCACAAGAAGAAGCTTCTCAAACTCGACCATCGGTGTTCAATGAAAAGTATTATGGATGGTGGAAAAACCGCATGATGAATCACTTAATAAGAGAAAATTCAGACCTATAGGGAGTCGTGTTGGACAAACCATACCCATGAAGAATGGAACTGATGGAACCACTCAAGTACCAAAGGACATGAAAGAATGGAATGCTGCGGATAAACTTGCAATTCAGAACAATGCTAAAGCCAAAAAGATCTTGCTATGCAGAATAAGTCCAGATGAATACAAACGAATCTCATCATGTCAAGATGCAAAAACAATATATGGGAAGCTCTGCAAACTGTGCATGAAGGAACAATTCAGGTAAAGAAGTCTAAAATTGATAAGTTGAACAGATTGTACGAATTGTTTTGAATTGCAGAAGGTGAAACAATCCAAGATATGAATACCAAGTTCACTACAATCATTAATGAAATCTACTCACTAGGAGAAATAATTCCTATTGAGAAGACAGTCAGAAAACTTTTGAGTGTTCTTACAGAGTCTTGGGAAAGCAAAGTAGAAGTCATTACTGAAGCACATGATTTATATAAGCTAGATATGGATGAACTCATCGGAAATATCCTGGCCTATGAAATCAAGAAAAATCAAGAAAAGGAAATCAAAGGCAAAGGAAAGGAGAAAAACCTGGTTCTTAAGGCCACAACACCAGAAGACTTTGAGGACGAAAATATCGCACTAATAACTATGAGGTTCTCTAGAATGTTAAAAAGAGGACAAGTATTTTAAAGAAGGAATTCTCATAAAACTAATGAAAATTCAAGAGATCAGGTCTTTCACAAGTGTGGAAGTCCAGATCACTTTATCAAGTTCTGCCCATTAAGGGCTCTAGAGCAAAAAAGAGAGTTCGGAGAAAACAAAAGAGACCAAAAATGGTAAGTACATTTCTACAAACAGACGGATGACCAATCAAAAAACATATCTCTCAATGAAAAAGCCCTTTGTAGCTATGGGAGACTCATCAGAAAAAGAGTCTGAGGATGAATGATTCAAAAATCAGTGACTACTAGCAATAGAGGAAACATATAAATATGACTTTCTTTCACTAGTTGCTGAAACAAAATCAGAAGATGAGAGAAACACCTATCAATCACAAGAAACAATTCAAGCACTAATGGTTGGAACATTTTCTGATGAAGGTGAAGAGGAGGAAAAACAACCAGAGGTAAGTTTTCTTGAAACTAAGTCTAAAATAAATATTTATTCCAAGAAACAATTGCTATCCTTGTCTTCAGTTCTTATTGATGCATATTATCTAGTGAAATCTGAAAAGAATCAATTAATGATTATTCAAGCCCATTTAAAACTAGGTTCGCCCTCGACGCTTGATCGGGATCGGGCCATGGACCAAAACTTTTTATTTAAGGGTAACATACAATAATCTCACTAATATATAATTTAATTACTTAAATACACGCTATGTTGTAATATTATGAATCCTATCAGATTTTGGTATGTCCAGATACATGTATCTCGAAATATATGAACTCAAAATTAGGTTGATTTGTTCTAGATACACTCTATCCAAGTAGATTCACATGTACCTAGGATACACAGACAAATCTCGCACCCTCGCCTCCTTCTCATCTTGCTTGCTCGCATACCTGGTATGCGAGATACATGCTAATTACACTAGATTTTTTGCCAGTGTTATTGAAACAACACCATTGTTGGTTATATTTGATTTGAAAATCTTCTCATTTTCTTGATGTTTTAGAATTATAAGTTTGAAAAGAAAAAAAAAAAAAAAAGGGCTAGCCCGCCCCAGCCCTCCGCCCTTCTAGGATTGGATTGGATTGAGCATTTTCAGCAGGGGCGGCTCAAAGTAATTAGAGGCCTAAAATTTAAATAAACTTCATATATATTTATTTAAAAATTATTTTTCTAACTTTTAAATTTCAATTAGAGGCCTAAAATCTAAATAAACTTCATATGTATTTATTTAAAAATTATTTTTCTAACTTTTTAAATGTAAATTTTTGCTTAAAATTTCTTTATAGATGATTTCTTCAAATATCTTTTTTATTATTATTAGTTTTAGGTAAGATTTTATCAATTCAACATTAGAAAATACTCTTTTATTGGGCCATTACTATATGAATTGTTAAGATAATTCTTAGTAATAAGTTGACAAACTTTAAATAAATACAAGAGTTAAAATCATAGAATTTGATTCAAGAAGTTGATAACTTAGTATATCCTACTTTAATATATTTGTTGTATTGCTTGAAAATTTAGGAAGAAATAAAAAAAGAATTTGTAATTTACTTTGTTCAACATTTTTCGACTATTGATTCATATTTTTGACAGACTATTACTCTACCTTATCAAAGATTTGAAAAAAAAAGAAGAGTTCAAACAGATAAATAATATGAGGGTTAGCGAAAAATAATTGATTTTTTTCTATTTGAATGGGATTAAGGAGAACAAAATAATATAATTTTATGTAGAAAAATTAACAATTTATTCTTGATAAGAATTTGAGGCCTAAGGCATATGCCTCAAATTTTGTATGCAAGAGCCGCCCTTGATTTTCAGACCCTACAAAATGAAGAGCCAACCCGCCCTAACCCTTCAAATTCTTTGGCTTACGAGATTTGGACCGAATGGGGCTGGATCAGCCCTTTTTTACAGCTCTAACCATAAGTATTGATGGTGACAGAAAAAAGAGTTAGGATCGTTATTTCCTCATCTACCTATTTTTTATGCTTTCACCATTTTTTTTTTTGGATAAATACAAAAGACATTGGAGCTATGTCCCCCCTATATTAATTAGTATTTATTTAATCATAGACATAGTAGGTGAGTTTGACTATTTTGCTTGGACTCTTTCATTTGTGTTTTTTAATACAAAATAATTAATGATTATGAAAAATGTCCTCATTGTTAATTAACATGGTAAAAATGATGTAAATTTTAGTAATGCTTGCATTAGTAATGTTGGTAGTACTAGTTAATAGTTATGTTGACATTGTTTAGGGGGTAATATGACCTTAATTAAGGAGGATTTACTTTGGTATGAATTCATTTGGTTTAATAGGTCCGGTTCAGATTAAAAGAGAAAATTGGGTTATTTTAATTGAAATTTGGTAATTTTAGTTGATTTGGGGCTTTACATCCAATTGAGGGGGTACAAGTGACAAGTTTAGTATGACGAGGATAAGAATAACTTCATTTTAACGATAAGGACATAGTTAACTAATAAATCAAAGTTGAAGGAGGTATTTTTGACCCTTTTCCTTTATTATTATTATTATTATTATTATTATTATTATTATTATTATTATTATTATTATTATTATTATTATTATTATTATTATTATTATGACACATTATTATTATTATTATTATTAGTATGACACATTATTATTATTATTATTATTATTATTATGATGATGATGATGACGACACATCAGAAATTCAATATTTATAAATAAATAATATTTAAAAAAGGTGCAATTTTCTTTCCCATATTCCCACTTTATCTTCTTCCTTCCCACCAACTAACACTCACCCCAAAAATAAAAAAAATCACCATTTTTCATCTTCTTCACCCTTAAAAAGAGAAGGGGTGGGGTGGCTGTAGGGTTGAGGCGGAGTGGGCTGAAGTAGAAGGAGGTTTTGAGATTCTTTTTTTAAAATAATAATAATTGTTATTGTTTATTCTTATAATTTTGATTTTTTTTTTTAAAAAAATTGTATTCATTTATTTCAAAACGCGTATTGTTACGCATTTGTCCAATTCATCTATTTTAATACCATGTAAGCTCGATCAATGATTAGAGGCCATTAAAACATAGAGTTTCCTTAAATTTAAGGGTTTATTTGATAAAATGATGAGTAGAAAAATTCAACTGACAAACAGAGTCAAGTACAATGTCATCCCATATCATTCCACCTTTTAATACAATAAACTAAGCATTCACTTCGTTTGGTAGAGTGTATTAGAAAAAATAATGCTTGCATTAGTTGATGTATTAGTAGTACCTTGTTTGATACACTTTTTTAACCTATGCATAACTAATGCTTGTATTAGTAATACACTCTATTGTGTATTGAAGAGTGTATTACTAATACCATCTATTTCTATGCATTAGTAATGCAATGGGTTCTAATGCATGCATTAACATTATTAAAGACACAATTGCCCTCAAAAACTTTTTTTACATCCTTTCCACTATATTTGTAGAGGGTACTTTTGTAAATAAATATTTTTTCTAAAAAAATTATGTAATGCATAATATTTTTAGTATACCAAACCAAACATTGCATAAAAAAATCTCATCATACTAATGCAAGCATAACTAATACAAGCGTTACTAATGTAAGCATTACTAATATACTATATTTTGCATTATTTTTATACACTCTATCAAACGATCCCTAAAAAAATAATACCAATATAATAATCCCATCAATATAAAACTCCCATGAGAACTTGTTTTCAAAGAAAAAAAAACACCCAAGTATCTTCCCATGAGAACTTGTTTCAGCCTGCTTGTGAAAAAGGGAAGCAAATGAAAGCGTCTTTATTGATGTAGTACAAAACTACAAAAATAAAATTCCATTTGTGCCCTTTATTGAAGTAGTACAAAACAACTAAAATTAAATTGGAAAATACTGAAAATTTTAAGACACAAAAATTGAAATAAGTGTCTTTATTGAAGCATGTGTTGTTACAGCCATAGTGAATATGTTATTGTTATGATTTCTCGGCTATGGTGGCATTCTTCTTCTCATCAAGCAAGAGTTGTATAACGTCAACAACTCCATCCATCTCCTCCTCTCTTTGAGATCTCACATTCTCACCAAGATTATTCATCTTCTTCCTCAAATTCTCCCCTGTTTCGTCACGAATCACATGTTTAATTTTCTCAGCTATATTGACTCTATCAAGATTCCCATTTTCATCTCTTGGGACCTCAACAGCTACTCCATTTTCCGCCATCAATCTAGCATTCAAAGGCTGATCATAAAGCATAGGCATAGCTATGATTGGAACACCAAATTCTATGCTCTCTAGTGTCGAATTCCAACCACAATGCGTTACAAATCCACCAATACTTGGATGCTTTAGAATTCTTTGTTGCGGAGCCCATCCTTCAATTATCCTTCCTCTCTCTCCAATTCTTTCTTTAAAACCTTGAGGAAGTTCTACTTGTTCCCCTTTTTGAAACCTAACAACCCATATGAAATCAGCACCACTAAGCTCTAATCCAGAAGCTACCTCTTCCATTTCTTCTTTGGTTAAGAAATACTCGCTCCCAAATGAGACGTAAACAGTTGAATGCTCTGTTTTCTTCTCAAGCCATTCGAGGAGTTCCATATCAATGTTATCAAGATTACCAACATCATCTTCAGGAGATTGTGTTCCAATTGGTACAACTTTTGCTTGTCCTGTTCCACAAAGATAATCCATGTACTTCCCATCTATTGATTTAGAGCTATGAACAAGCACAAATTTGTCTGATTCAGTAACATTGTCTTTGTCAACTTCAACCTCCGCGTCATCAACAACTTCATGTGTCATTTTGGCTTGCTCATAATCCCTCATATACAGAGCTGGGAAAGGGAATTCCTCTCCTGGATTGAAATAAAAATGGAAAAAATAACTAAAAATAGCTGCGTTTACAGTGTAGAATCTTAATGATGGGATGTTGAGTGAAGATGCAACTACAGCTGACCATAGTAACATGATATCATATATAAAAAAATCAGGTTTTTTATCACTCAAGATTTGGTGAAACTGTGGTTTGGTCATCTTAAGTGCTTTAAAAAGAGTTTGTTTAAGATGACTTGGAAGGCCATTAGTTGTGTGGTGATGAGGAGGAAGTTCAGGTAAGTTTGGTAAGTGAAGTTCAATTAGATGAATTGAGGAAGAGTATTTTTCTGGGATTTTTTCCTTGATGAAGCTAAGATTAATGGGAGAAGAACATATGTCAATGGTGAAACCTCTATTTGAGAGTTTCTTGGCTAGTTCAAGGAAAGGTGTGATGTGCCCATAAGCTAAGTATGGCAGCATTACAATTCTCAACTTTCCCATGGTTTCTGTCTCTATATTTTTTTCTCAATGAAAAAGAACATCTTTATAGAACAACAAATTGGATCCACCTCAACTCCAGTAACTATTAACCATAGTTAAAGTTCCTTGATTAACCAAATGAATCCTAACCGTTAAATAAATAATTAGACAAAATGGAGAGATGTGTTACTGGAGGTAGGTGAGCCAATAGTCCAATCAAATTTCTTTTTCTATTATATTAGACTGGACATAAAATATCGAAAATCAAATTATCGAATTGAATCAAAACTTTTGATAATTTGATATTCGATAATTCAGTATTTGTTATGGTATGTAGGAGTAAAATTTTAATATTATGGTATTTAAATTTGGGTTTGGTATGAGAGATTAGTATCATTTGGTATTTCCTGAATATCAAATTATTTACTAAATGAAGATCATCTATCAAAATATCCATTACTCATTAGTACAAGTTCAAAGAGAAAGTTAAAGAATAAGCATAAACAATTCAAATACATATGTCTTTTAGTTGTATCAATTTGTTTTTCTTGATATCTTTTTACTTGTTGATCTTATATAATATCGTGCCTTCACATAAAAAATAAAAATAATTGGAAAAATAGTAGTATTAACTTTGTAATACAATCGGCTATAACTTCAATACGGTATTATCGAATACCGTACTAAACCGAAGTTTAATTTACCATTTATCAAATTATCGAATCAAAATTTAAAAAATTTCTACTTAATATCTACTTTTAACTATTGTCCCATTTTATGTGAAATAGTTTGACTAGGCACGAAGTTTAAGAAAAAAATGAAAACTTTTAAAATTTGTGATCCAAAATGAATGATAGATATTTGTGTGGCTGTAAATCATTTTATTAAGGATAAAATAGATATTTTATAGTTAAAATATTACTTAATATAAAAATATATCATTCTTTTTGAGACTGATTTAAAAAAAATAAAATCACATAAATTAAAATAGAGAAAGTATCAATTACTGAATTACCAAACGTGAAATTTAGAAAACCTGATAGAATATCTAACACTCATCCCTAATTAAAAGAGTGGGTTTTAGTAGGGGTATCAATATGTCTGTTTTCGTAATTCAATTCTTGTTTGAGGGCATTTATGACAACCCAACTACCTCCAATTTAAGTCTTCAATTTACGTGTCATTAAAATAAGGAATGCAGTCCTTCCACTTTTTTACTGTGAAAAAATAGGTAAAATCATCATTAAAGTTATTTCAAATTTTGAAAAAGAAATTTTAACTTTACAATCGTCTTATTATCTCACTAAACAATTATAAATTGATATTATTATATTATTTTTTTATCAACCTCAGATTTTAACAAGCAAGTATGTTCACACACCAATCATTACATGACACGTGTTAGTTTAATTAATTTTTTTTTTCAGTTGAAGTTTTTTCTTTATTTCTCTCCATCTTGATTTTTGACTTATTTTAATTTTAATTTCATCTTAAATTCCACTTCATCTCTCCCTCACCCCCCCCCCCCCCGGCCCCACACACACTTTGAAATTGATCCATCCCTCAATTTTCTTTCTTTTTCTTCACGTCCCACCCTTGCCCTCACCCACACCCCCACATCAGTTGAACCCCTTTCCCCTTTTTTCCTTTTTCTTTTCTTCTTCTCCAATCAAATTTTTTATTTCAGTGATTTTTTCAAAAAAAAAAAAAATCATACTATTTTCTAGATTTTATTGAATTATTGATAACAAAACTAATTATTTTTTTTTAAGAAAATTTAGAATTTTGAAGGTATCATCAATTACTCATTTTGATACAACTTCAAAATTAGAAATGATAATTTTAAAAAAATCAATGAATTCCTCAAAAATTGAAAGAACTTTATTGAAATCGAAAAAAAAAAAACTATATGATACCTCCTAATCATCTTGAAATCTAATGGATTTATCAAATTGTTCGAAATGTAAGAAAATATTTAGATAAAGTTTTAAAGTTAAAGAGAATAAAACTAATAGTAGTAAAATAAGAAAGGTGAAGTTGTGGTAAAAATGGTGACATTGAAAGTGAAAAGTTTCAATGGAGATGACCATGAATTTTTAAAAAAGAAAGAAAGAGAAAAAATAATAAGGAAAAAAAGTTTAAAATAATAAGAAAATATATTTTATAATAAAGTACTTATAAAAATAAGATTATATTAGTTATTTTACGTTGTTCACTCTCCTTGAGAGAGTGTACACACTCTCTATGTAAGGTGAACAAACAATGATGTAATAATATTAATTCAAAATTATTTAGTGGGGTAATAGGACACCCGCATAGTTAATGCGTCTTTTTAAAAATTAGGGATAAGTTCAGGTGTCACTGGTGTCCGGAGTACACATCGGAGCTCCGACTAAATTTGAATCACGCTTTGCAGGGCCCATTCGGGGGTGGCGCTCCCAACATAATTTTCTCTATATCCAGAACTCAAACCCAATCCATATTTGTAACATCTTCTTATTTTTCATTCTTCAATACTTTTATATTTTATCTTTTACTTTTTAATTTTCCGATGGCATGTATTCCTAAGTGTTTGCTTTCACTTCTCAAAGTTAAATTATGTACTCTAATCAACATTTGAAAATGTAATTTTAATCTTTCACCTGAAAATAGTTTCATCTTATAGTACTTCTTGCAGAGGTTTTGAATATCTTTATAAAATATTAATAATGAGCTAATTTAATTTAATTTTAAAAATTAATGAAACTAACTCTTATAAAATGGAACATGACAATCAATTTGTGATGGGGAAAGTATAAATACTACCGTCTGTCTCCAACTCTCTCAACAAATACTTAGCACACTAGACAGAAAAAGTATTCCCTAAGGGGTCGTTTGATAGAGTGTATTAGGAAATATAATACACGCATTAGGCGTGTATATTAGTAGTATGTTATTTGGTATACTTTTTCATTCCATGTATAATTAATGCAAACATTAATTATATACTCTATTGTGTATTTAGTTGTGTATTACTAATACCAAGGAATTCTAGGTATTAGTAATACATAGCATTTTAACACTTGCATTAGATTAAATAATTATATAACTAACCTCAAAGCCTTTTTAAAATATTTTCTAGCATTTTCTGCTATAGAATCTTTTCATTTTCTTTGTTGTCATAAGTTTTTATTTTTATTTTGATTTGCCTTCCAGTGTCTTTTAATATGTTGGTGTCTTAATAGGCTTTATGGCCTCTTAAGTATCTTTTTTATTTATTTATTTTTAAATCTAATTTCAATAAAATTTAATCAAAAAATTTACTATTGTGCCGATAAATTTGATAAAAAAATTTTTTTGCCAACTTTTCACAAAATATTTTGACGCAATAGTACAACTATTTAATATTATTTTTGAAAGAAGAAGAAGAATAGTTAATGATGTTTTAGCAAAGAATTTTGTTGCAAAGGAATTGTACAAATAAATAAAGTGTGAAGGGTATTTTTTGTGAACATATATTTTTTAATACTCACTCCGTCCCATTTTATGTGGCACCATTTCCTCTTTGGTCAGTCCCAAAAAAAGAATGTCACATTTCCTTATATGGTAAGTATTTAAAGGTACAATTCCTCTTTTACCCTTGTTGGTCCCACTTAATCTTAAAGATAATACTCCAATACATTTATGAGGAGCGAGAAAAGTGAGTCTACTTTTTAATATGACTATTTTTTGAACGGGCAATTTGGTAAACATTTCAAAATCTTCATTTATTTCTTTAACTCCGTACCCGATCAAATATTGCCACATAAAATGAGACGGAGGGAGTAGAAATTATGCAAGATTTGTTATTTCTAATAACATCAAACCAAATAGTGTATAAGAAATAATACTTGCATAACTAATGCAGACATTATTAATGCAAGTATTACTAATGCAAGCATTACTAATGCACAAATCAATAGAGTAAAGCTGATTTTATCTACTTCCTTCCCATTTTTTATACCTGGGCTTTGGCCTCTTCATATGTTTTTTTTTACCTTTTTTCTACCGTATAACAACTTAATATCAATGGTAGTATCTATATTAATTTCAGTTGTTACAATTTAAAAATGATTATGGTGAAACGCAATAATAAATTTTGAAATAATGTGTGTGTATGCACAGCCCAACATCTCACGGCTATACGATATAATTTTAAAGAATTTGCAACTTTGCATATATAAATAATGTGTGTATATATGCACAGCACAATCATCAATGTATGTGTATACGGTATATCAATAGTTCAAACAAAATGCCTCACCTAGGGAGTACTATGGATAATGTATGTGTGTATATTAACAGCTCAACAATCTGCTATTTATTAACAAATAAACAAGTTTCCGCAGTTTCTAAATTTGTATTCTAACTCAATGTTTTATAATATTCAAAAGATAAATATTGGGTCCGGGCAGCCATCATCTAGTTATTAGAGGAGAAAAGAGAGAAACTAGAAGGGGTCCTTTGGTAGAGTGTATTAGAAAAAATAATGCATGCAATAGCTTTGTGTTTTATTACTACTCTCTTCCTCCACTTTTAGTTGTCATGGTTTCCTTTTTTACAGTCAAATTATAAGAACTTTAACTAACATTTTATGATGTATTTTTTCATCATATTGATATGTAAAAAAAAATGCAATTTATAGTACTTTTCGTATAGTTTTTGAATATCTAAATTTTTTTTGTTTAAAATATTGAATTAATGTAATATAATTTAACCTTTCGAAAAGTGCAACATGAAAATTAAAAGTGGACGGAGATAGCAGTACCTTATTTGGTATGCTTTCTCTATTGTGTATTGAGGTAATGGGTTGTGTATTACAGAAGCGCCCCCCTCCACAGTATACATTTGGTCCAATTTGTCCCGTGTATTCTTAGAGCCCGTTTGAATTGACTGAAAAAAAAAGTAGCTTTAAATAAAAAAAATAAAATAAAAAATCAAACTTGAATGACTTTTAAGTAAAAAAATAAAAAGTATGAGAAATCCTACTTTTGGTTTTTAAATTCATAAAGTCATCTAAAGCTTATTTTAAGTTATTTTTAACTTTGTCAAACACTTTTAAAAGTTAAAATGACTTAAAAGTAGATTTAATCAACTTTTAAACCAATTCAAACATGCTCTTAATCTACTTACATCTATTAACTTTTATATTTAAGGGTCAACGTTTATTTATCAAAACACCTCCTAAACCATGATTAAACTAATTAAGAGATTTGAATCAAATCAATATGGCAAGAGAGATGAAAGAAGCATCCGAAAATAATGTTCTTACAGAAATTTGAGGGATAGTTATATATGTCACTATTCAATCTAATACAAGTGTTGAAACCTTTATATTATTACTAATACATGGAAATCCTATTAGTAATACGCAGTAGAGTGATGTCTGCACTAGTTATACATAGGCTAAAAGAAATGTACGAAACAAAATATTAATGATACATAAAAATTAATGCATACATTATTTTTTCTAAAACACTCTACGAAACAACAAGTTTATTGAATTATATGCGCATAGGCAATAATTGTTAGTGCTTAGTAAGTGAAAATACAAAAACACGAAATACAAGTTAAAGGATGAAAAAGACTAATTAAGAGGTAAAATTCTTGATATGCTGAATGAGTTCGGTAAGATTGTTCCATGTAATCATTGGCACGCCAAAAGTGATGGCTTCAAGAACCGAATTGGTGCATTCTTTTTCAAAACTGAACACCGAAAACATTGAATCGAAGAACGGGCGTTCACCCCTAGCATACAATGCATTATACCTCGAAAAATGCAAAAGTATAAGAAAGTCAAAAACGACTTCAAAAGAAGAAGAACCCCCTCCCACCATAAGATCAAAACAAGGATGAATCCCAACAAAATAAAACCAAAAAAGGAAAACACTCCAATAAAGGTCGATATGGATGCTTTAAAAAAGAAGAAGATGAAAGAAATCTGATATAGGGGAAAAGACTCAAACAATAAATGATTCAAAAGAAGTAGAGTAAAAATAAAAAACAAACGTCCATCTTGTAATGGGAATTTTATTTCAAGTACATTTTACATACGTCATCTACTAATACAAGTATTTTTACTTTCAAACTCATTTTACAAACACTCACCTTTTAATGTGGGTATTTGAAGTACATTTTCCTTCTGGTGCGGATATTCTACTTGCACCAATAGTTTAATGTGAGTATTTTATTTTCAAACACATTTTCAAGTCATGAAGGGTATTCAACCTCGCTCCACACACTATATGGTGGTACCAATGTCTCATTTTTCATATGGTGGTCCATGACATCTTAAGAAAAACCGCCTACAATTTAGGCATAAATGTTAGTGTCACGACCTGAGCCTACACCCTAGATGTGGCCGGTGTTAATAGAACTATTTTTATTAGAGAACAAGAGGCAAGAGGTACATTACAATGTAAAGGAATTCAATGAAACACAAAGGAATGGAAAGGCTATATAAGCAGTCATTAACTAAAGCTAACCTAGAAAATAGGCCCAATAACAAAAGCCCAAACATATGGGCTAACATCCCCCCTCAAACTCAGAATGCAACAACAATAAGCATTGAGAGTTTGTCATACAAGAAGCAAAATCGAGACGCCGACTGTGCCTTCGTAAAAAGACCAGCAATCTGCAAGGACGACGGAACAAAGAAAGCGATATGGTCTCGAGCTGTAAATGATGACGGGTGAAATGACAATCAATCTCAATGCAGATTTTTTTGCAATTTGTATCGCACTTTTGTTATCACAATGCAGGGGAGTAGGCAGAGAAATGTGAACCCCCATATCTGCAAGAAGCCAACGTAACCAAACAATCTCACATGTAGTCACAGCCATAACACGATACTCAGCCTCTGTGGAAGATCTAGAGACAACATCCTGTTTCTTGCTCTTCCATGAGATTAAAGAGTCTCCAAGAAACACACAAAAACTAGTGGTGGATTTACGATCATTGCGATCGCCATCCCAATCAGCATCACTGTAGGCTCGCAACTCGAGAGATGACGTCGAGGGAAACAAGAGATTCTGAAACTGAGTGCCATGAAGATATGTCAGAATACGAAGTACATCTCCCCAGTGAACAAAAGTAGGAGCAGTAACAAACTGGCTAACAACATGAACTGCATGAGCTATATTCGGGCGAGTAACGGTAAGATAAACCAAACTACCTACAACAGATAAAGACTCGGATCTAATAACGGAACACCATCACTAGGAGAGTATCGTGTATTGGTTTCAAAGGGAGTATCTACAGCCTTGTTGTCAAAAAGGCTCACCCGTTTAAACAAGTCAGATATATATTTAGTCTGAGAAAGAAGATACCCTTTCTTAGACTGAGCCACCTCAATACCCAAAAATTAACGTAGCAACCCCAATTCCTTCATGGCAAACCGATGAGCCAAATCACACTTCAATGACTCAATACCACCATGATCATCACCAGTAATAACCATATCATCTACATATAGGGACAAAAGAATTTACCCTGCACTTGTACATCTAACAAACAACGACGAATCATGATTACTGGGGACAAATTCAAGAGAAGTAATCACAATGGAGTGGAGAATTTCTCAAACCAAGCACGAAGGGCTTACTTGAGACCATATAAAGCTTTTCGAAGCCGACAAACTTCATTCGGCTGGTGGTCAGTACCTGGGGGAGGAGTCATATAAACTTCCTCATGGAGATTACCATTCAGAAATGCATTCTTGACGTCCATTTGAAATATCTTCCATTGTCAAATGGATGCAACAACAATTATAGTGAGAACAATCGTCATCTTTGCCACCGGGGCAAAAGTTTCCTCATAGTCCATACCATATTTTTGTGAGTACCCTTTTGCCACAAGTCTGGCCTTATATCGTTCAACAGACCCATCAGACTTTGTTTTAATCTTATACACCCATCGACAACCAATCGTATGTTTACTAGGTGGGAGGGTAACAAATCCCATATATGTGTCTGATAAAGAGGATCAGTCACAACCTCTCTATATGACTCAAGTTCAGACAAATGATGTATGTTTGCAATAAAGGAAGCAAATGAGGTTGAGTATGTAGAGTAAGCGAAATCTGGTAGTTTGGTGGACTTAGAAGGACAAGTAGACCTCCTCAGAGGTGGTGGGTCTCCAGTCTCAACAGTTGAAGGAGCAGACTCAGGCACAGGTGGGGCTGAAGCACTATCAGGTGGCACATCAGGTGGAATGGATGAATCCGGAATTGGAACCTCCATGTCAACGCCAAAGGGATCAATATGCTGAAGAACTGATTTCGTTACATCATGGAATTTAGCTGAAATCGAATAAAAAGGAACATGTTCCAAAAAAGTGACATGCCATGAAACATATAATTTCTGACTTACAGGATCATAGCAACGATATCCTTTTTGTCCAACACCATACCCCAAAAACACACATATATCTGATTTTGGCCCCAACTTATGTCGTTCAACATGAGGACGAAGAACAAAGCAAGTACATCCAAAAACTCATAACGCAGAATAATCCAGTAGGTGACCATATAATTTCTCAAATGGAGACATCCCTGAAGTCAATGCAGTAGGAATACGATTAATCACAAATACTGCAGTTAGGACTGCTTCTCTCCAAAAAATACTAGGAACCTCTGCAGATAAGAGTAAAGAGCGTGCTGTCTCAACAATATGACGGTGTTTCCTTTCTGCAACACCATTCTGCTCAGGAGTGTCGGTACAAGATGACTGGTGTGTGGTACCATCAGAGGCGAGTAAATAAGTGAATCATTAGAGGTATATTCGCCCCCTAAGTCACACCTGAAGCACTTTATCACAGTCGAATGTTGCGTTTTAACAAGGGCTCTAAAGTTGCTGTAAATGCCAAAGAAATTAGTTCTGCGTTTCATAAGATAAACCCAGGTATAACAAGTAGAGTCATTTATAAACGAAATATAATAGGTCGAGCCACCCTTAGTGGATATTGGCGATGGGCCCCATACATCAGAATGAATAATATCAAAAGGAGCAACAAAATAAGACACACTTTTGTTAAACGGTAAAGTAGAGAATTTTGCCAGTTTACAACCACTACAATCAGAAATATCACAAGTGTTCAGATGACCCAAAGCAGTAGTAGAGGCTAAGAAACGTAAACGTGACACTGATACATGTCCCAAACGGGAATGCCAAAGATAAAACTGAGAAGACAAATGACTCAAACGAAAAGAAGATAAATCAATACTAGAGGCAGCAACATCAGACACTTTGAGAATCTCCACGACATAGAGTTCCCCCAACCTACGGCCAATCCCAATCATCCTCTGAGTGTGTTGGTCCTGTACAACACAAACAAAATCAGAAAAGAACACCCAATTACCAGCCTTACACAACTGACTGACCGAAGCAAAATTCAAAGCAAGTTTGGGAATGTAATAAACATCAGAGAGAACAATGTTAGAGGTAGTAACAGAATCAACACCATCGACTGTCATAGATGCAACTCTAGCGGACATAACAGAGATTGGTGAAATGGGTGACAAAGAACCAAACGATGACAAATAAGGTGACATATGATGAGACGCACCAGAATCCAAAATCCACGCGGCGACTAATACCGAGGGACTAGAAGAACCTGGATCTGAATGTGACATATTTGCTGTTATGGCTGTAGGTTTTGAAGCCAAAATCGCTCAACTGCTCAAGACCGAGGATCCAACGCAGGCGTGACATAGTGCTAATGCACTCAAGATTCGCTGATGGTGCAAAGAACAACAAAGATGGAATCGCGAGGACGAAGTGACCATGGAGGAGCATCAGAGGAGCGTGACCCATACTTCTACTACCCATACTTCTACTGCTGTCCAGATTGAGGCTGTTTAGCCTTGTTAAGTAACAACGGACACTGAGCCTTCCAATGATTTTTCTGTTTGCAGAATGCACACTCATCAAATGCAACTTTAGGAGATTGTCGAGATTGATTTGAAGTCTGAGAATGTGGTGGTCCAGACCGATCAGTTGAAACAGCAAACAAGCAGGAGTATTAGTTGCTTTAGACCCTTTATCCACTTGAGACTTTATACGGGTCTCTTCTGCAATCAGTTCATGAACAACTGAATTAACTGTGGGGAGAGGAGATCGCTGAAGGATTGTTCCACACAGTCCTTCAAAATCAGAACGTAATGCCATAAAAAACTGAACCAAACGATATTCTTCACTCCTAGCAATGTATGGCTCAAAAACATTTAACTCTGCAGATTCAGTAAGGGCCAATTGATCCAACAAATCCGACATTGCAGCATAGAAATCTTAAATACTCATATCATTCTGTTGAAGAGCACGAATATCATACTCTAACTGGTACTGCTTAGAAAAATTAGACTGAGTATACAGTCTCTCCAAATAATCCCAAACTTCCTTTGTTGTGTCATACTTAGCCAATTGCATACCAATTGACTGAGTTACAGAATTATTGATCCAAGTGATAACCTTGGAGTTATCAATTTCCCATGAGTCTACCAACAATGCAAAATTCTCAGCCTTATCATCTTTAGGTTTGGCTTTAACTCCAGTGACATAGCCCCACATATTCTTCCCACGAAGAAAATTCTTTATGACATAACTCCAATATGCATAGTTTTTACCATATAATTGAGCATTAATGGACTGGAGAGAATCATCCTTTTTAGTCATATTGTCAAAAGAGAAGTAAACACAGCAAGACACGAATAATTCCAAAACAAAAATTAAAATACCTTAGTTCAATCCGCGCAACAGGTGACCGCCACAAGATCTTCAACCAACAAATCAAAAAGCATGGATCGATTTAGCTTTGATACCATGCTAATAGAACTACTTTTATTAGAGAGCAAGAGGCAAGAGGTACATTACAATGTAAAGGAATTCAATGAAACACAAAGGAATGGGAAGGCTATATATGCAGCCATTAACTAAAGCTAACCTAGAAAATAGGCCCAATAACAAAAGCCCAAACCTATGGGCTAACGGCCTACACTCGAGAACCCTTTCTGATCCCCAACTGAACCTTTAATCTAACCGAATACTTAGCGGAAGACTTAGCTCAAGAAATAAAGAGCTTTAAATGCAGAGTTTAACTCATATATCTCAAATAAACTCAAGACGGAATCATTTTTCATTGCCTTTATAACACTCGCCGGCAAAGACCTCGACATCATAACATTCGCTAGCAAAGACCTCTGCACAATAACACTCGTTGGTAAAAACCTCGGCATAATAACACTTGCCAGCAAAGACCTCAACATCATAACACTCGCCAGCAAAGACCTCGGCATAATAACACTCACCAACAAAGACTTCGACATCATAACACTTGCTAGCAAGGACCTTGGCATAATAACTCATTACATGTGTTATGCTTTCAAGCATTTCATCAATCAATCATCAAGAATCACAATAAGGCAATTCACATTATCATGTTCATCACATAGCCTTTTTTATTTCAACCCTTTTTTATTCATTTAGATATAGCAAGTGGACAATTTAAACCCTTCACCTCATTCTCATTACTCCCAACACACAATCAACGAAGGAAGCATACAAATTCAACTAGAATACAAGGTTTAGGAAGCCACTTGCCTTAACTCAATCAAAAATCACTCCAATAGTTGAGTCTTCCCCTTCTGAATCACTTCCAAAGCCACACAATCTATAAACAAACAAGTATTCACAACCACTTTCCGAAAACAACAACACCCACAACCATTCCCTTGAAAGGTGGGTCAATCAACACAATACCCAATTCTAAAACAAAGGTTTGAATCCAAAATTTAATACTTGGCAACATTACTCAAGGCTTTAGGAACTCATTAGGAAACATCATTTTAAAAAAGGAATCAAAACCACTTCAAAAGAACCTTTTTATTAAATTCTTGGGTTCTTGAAGATAACCCAAATTTCTCATTTTAAAGCTTGATTTGAATACATAAATCCATAAATAATAATGGGTAATTGAAGATTTAGAGTTAAGAATTGTTACCCAAAAATTTTTACTCAAAAACTTGGTCAAATCACCTCCCCAACGCTCTCAAAACTCAAAAATGGTGAAATGGGGCTTAAACCCCAAAATGATAGCAAAACCCTTTCAGGTGTCAATGTCGCTTAAGCAACCCAGGTTCAGCTTAAGCAAACCCCGCAAAAGCTGGGGGTCTCACTTTTACAAACCAGGTTCTTCTTAAGTGAACATCGCTAAAGCGAAGCCCACCAATACAGCCAGTCTCGCTTTTGCGGACCTGGTTCCGCTTAGGCGACCATCTTTAAAACGAATCAGGTTCTGCTTAAGTGAACACTGCAGTACCAGAAACAATATTGCCAATAAAAAAAACATCGAAAAGACCTTCAGGATTCGTTTGGAATCCCGTTCACACAAACCACATATGCAAGTAAATTATACTCGACGTTCTTGACTCAATGAAACCGTCAAAACATGAATCTGAGGTCTCCATGACCTAAAGTTCGTGAAAACCACAAGAAACTAACTCACGTCTAAAATGGCTAAAACAAGATCAGGACCTTTCAAAAATCAACCAATACTAGGCCTAAAACCAATAAATATAGATGATCTCTACTATTTATTTTGAATGTTGTACTTTTTGCACCTGTCATGATCCAAATTATGAAACCATGCAGTCACTTTCTATGTTTTATCTAGAGAAACGAATTGTTACCACTTTACCCCATTAATAGAAAGTAATTAAATAAACCATTTCACGTAAACATAATAATAAAACTTCTTTTGAAAACTTTACAAATAGCTAAACCTCCCAAGGACGTAATTTAGACAGGAAGAAGAGCTTCCTAACAGAGTTCGAACAAAAAAATAAAATAAACTAATAATATAAAGACGGTCACAACTTTCTCTAAAAAACAACATAGATGAAAGAGTAACAACAAAAGGTGTAGCAAATGTAATATTAGTATACCATACGTACTGACTAGGAATCATAGGCCAACCTGTTTTAGCTCCACATAAAATATCATAGAAATCAATAAGAACAACTACACAAATAAATCTCAACATTTTATCACATATAATATTTCTCCATATACCCTATTCCTCCCTTACCTTAGTCGTTCATAAAAGTTACAATTCTATTATTAATTAATCCCTTGGCATACTTTCTCGCCTTGTTATTATTTCGCCACTCAATCTCTTATTATCGGTAGTGATTATTGATGAATTGGTGTTTTATCAATTCTATCATACTCAAATTCATTAATTATTGCTATATTTTAATGCTAATTGAGGGGATTTAGGCTCTAGTTCTCTTGTGTGCATGTATTTCGTGGAAAAATCAAGTTTGAAGAATTTTGAGCTTAAGATCACTGAAGCACACTGACAAAGGAACCGCCGTTATGAAGGATCCAGTTGGTGTTTCATCGGCTAAATGCTAGATTGACTATTGAAAACCTATCTAAGCACCAACAACTCATTGAAGCTGTAGAATTTCTAACCGCTATTCCACTGACTCTAGCATAGGTGTTTCTGAAGAAAATGAAGACCGAAGCGGCGATGCAATTGACACCGAACAATCTTGGATTTGCATTCAACTGGTCTAGCGCAAGTTCAAGAGCAGAATTAGCTTAAGGGAAAAAACGTACTTGGAGGATAAAGTGCTTCCTTTGGAAGGTTCCAAGGATATCATAGGAATTTGTATAATTATGTACCTTTATCTTCTTCTCAATTGAGAATAGTCTAGAGAGAAGAAATTTTTTGTATAACTTTGTAGTGATAGAAAATAGCTAAGAACTTTTCCTTATATGCTAAGGAAGTAAACTCGAATTTGCATCCTTCTAAGCTTTGGATCTTAGATTTGTTAATCAATTTTGTTTGAAAGGGAGTCTTCCTACATGTGTATTGTCTTTATTTAATAGACTATGAGTAACTAAAACTGTAACTAGGGGTGTGTATACATGATGTGAGTGTAACACCAAATGAGTATTGATTAATTAGTTCTAAAATTGATTGTTATGAATGAATTTATTGTTATCTTAAAGCTTTAATCTATAATCAATGATTACAAATATTGATTGAGCTCTCTAACACTATTTTGACTTGAAAAAGCAAAATGAAGTTAAATAAAATTTTAATAGTGAGGACTTTGTGAAATTAATCTATAAATTTAAGCTAAAAATAAAATAATCCGATTAATATTCTATTTAATGATTTTTGAATTAAAAATAATCTATTTACTCAAACAATATTTGATATTTTATTAATAAGAGAATCCAAGTGACATATTGATCATATTTTTTAATGATGCAATAAATGTTCTAGTGATATCAAATGCATCATTAAATTCTTCCCTTTTTTTAGGCGAGTACAACAAAATAAAATAATCTCACCGTGTTTCAAACTGCACCGACATATTTATTTTTAACTATCTTTTCATTTATATAATTTTTTTTTAAAGTATGTCCTAAGGTATAATATATTTTTATATTTATTAATAATTTAATTTTAAATTTTTTATTTTATTTATAATAAATTAATTTATAGTCATACAAATATTTATTACTTATTTTAAATTATAATTTTTAATTTTTTAAATTTTACATTAAATCAAATTATATCATATAAAATGAAAAAGAATATTTCTATTTATTTGAAAGGTACTTATTTGATTATAGTTCTCCCCAATTCATTTTTATTTGTCGAAAAAAATAGTTTATTTTATTTTTGATCCATTCGTTGATATTAGAGTGTGCAATAATTATAGATACAAACGAAGCACAACTCAAGGAATTCTTCAGTACTTCAATATGCAATGACTTTGTTTTCACGCCAAATGAGCCAAATTGTCTTCTAAAAAGTAAAATATTCATATTTACTCAAATAATATTGTTGTAGCACGTGACTTGTCTACTAGATAAAGGTAAATATAGAAACAAATGTAAATATTTATCTTAAATTTTAAACAATTCAATTATATTGAATAATGAAAAAAGGCTCAAAGAGTACTCACTCCGCCCATCTTTGTTTGTCCACTATACTAAAAATAGTTATCCAACAATATTTGTTCAGTTTAAGAAATCAAAAGATAATTTACCCTTGTGTCTATTTTATCCTTGCATTAAATTGAATATATTCAAAGAGTAATGTAGTAATATTATTCCTATTATATATTGTTTGTAGTATCCGCATACGACTGCTCTGTGGAGCTTTTTGGGTCGAAAACCTATTCGACGTCAACCGATCTCAAAACTCTAATATCACCGTCTTCCGAGAAATGACTGAAGGTGTATGTTAAAGCAATTGTGAACAACTATTGTTGGATAAAAAGTATTTTATTTTTAGTCCACTCCTTGAAATTAGGATTATACTAATTACATTGTCATTAATTCAAGGAAATTAGAGTGTACAATAATACAAGGAAATTTATTAAATTCAACTCACACTTCAAATTCAAAATTTAAAAACTACAACTCGACAAGTAAATACATTAATAAAAAGTGTGATATTAATGTATGATGATAACGATAATAATAATATGCAATTTGAGTTGTTACACCTAATGCATACACATACTGATTTGTTAAGTTTTACTAAAATCTATATTTGTATACGTATTATATATACACCTGCAGATTTGTTGCACATAATTTGCATTTAGTTTTGTTGTTGTTTAATTTGCACACATTTTGAATGGTCTTTTTTATTTGGATGCGTATGATAATGTACATAATACTTTGTTGAAGCTGAAAATGTTGCAGCAAGTTCATTTTGTACACATGATATATACATCAGACCCCACAGGTTGAAAGAATTTGTATACAAATCTTAAATTAATTATATATACATATCAATCTAAAATTGATTATGCATACAATCCAAAGAATATCTTGTATACCAATCTAAAATTAACTGTGTACAACTCTAAAATTAATGAACAGATGTATACAAGACATGTATGCAAAATTCAATCAGTTGTATACATTATAATTGCTATACATTCATTTATATGTATTATATATAACTAGAGAATCTTTTTAGATATAAATATTGTGAATAATCGAGTCCAATACAATTATCTTCATTTATGTATACAAAACAAATGACAAGAATGTAGACACATAGCATATTCATTAAATCAATTTTAGATGTACATCCATATTGTAAAAATATATGTATACATTCAATTAAATATAGACAATTTTGTTATATACATGTAGTTTATTTTTTATACAGTTTTGTTTAAAAAAAACTATATTAATATACACAATAAGTGTATATATATATTCAATTTAATGTAGGTAATTTTGTGATATACATGTGATTCATCTATACATAAATATAATCAAATTTGTTAATCTAATATAAAGTTTATTTGTTATATATACCTCCCGTCAGGTAGTTGAACATAGTGAACAAATAAAAGTGAAAGAAGAGAGTACTAATTATTTACTTATTGTTGTAAAATGATGTCCACAATAATATGTCATGTGTTGAAAGTTAATTATACACACGATATGTTAAGTGGTGTATGCTAGTTAATCATATGATATACTTGGTGCCAAAGTGTATACATGGCAAGAAGATATTCATGTATCACACTAGGTGCCCAAGTATATACAACTATACATACCCCTTTTCTTGTAACAAAGAGAAAAAACAAAAGTGAAAAGAAAAATACCACACATACTATTTCTCATCCATCCTTCTTGTTATCTTAGCATTAATACTTATTTTATAACACGTTATCAACCCAGAGCTCCAAATTCTATTTAAGGCATAATGAATACATGTCTTATATAACTTAGTTTTTACTTATCTATTTAATTTCTTGTTAGTTAACTTGATAATCCTTATTTAATATATACGACTATTATTATTTATGAGTAATAGTAGTTTTAGTATGTATACAATTCTCTTATAGCTATTCTTATATTTAAATAATATATAAATAGTAATAATAATGTCACTATAGTATATTTCTTGAACATCATATGATATTACTTAAATTTTTATTTATATGACTAAGTTTATGTATCTTGCAATAAGACTATTATTTAATTAAAATTTTAGTATCATCATTGTTTTGGTGGTTACATTAATTGATAACCAACTTGTTTTATATGAGTATATCTTAAGGATCTACATAAATTTATTTGCTTCGGAAATTTAGTGCTAGTTATCTTTATCATTTCTGATTCATTCTTTTACTTTAGTTTTCATCATGTTAAATTCATCAAAGCTTGAATTTGTGGCTCTTGATATCACCAAAAAAAATTACCTGTCATGGGTTCTTGATGTTGAAATCCACCTTAACGCTAAAGGTCTTGGCGATACTATTAAACAAGGAAATAAAACATCAAATCAAGATAAAGCGAAAGCTATGATTTTTTTTGTCTTAATTGTGAAAGATTCGTTGGAATTATGGATTAATTTAAAGGATTGATATGACCACCTAAGCTTACGATATTATTGAAAGCTTGATATGAGTGAATCCACCTTCGATTTCAAGATTTTAAAACTGTAACTGAGTATAATTCTGTTATTTATGACTTGAGAATTTTTTTACTACTTTCATGCTTCAAATGTGTTGTTACAATAACAATATCGTGAAAATGAGTTTAAGAAATAGTTTGAATTAATTATATGCCTACTTGTGGCTGAGCAAAATAATACTTTATTAATGAGAAATCATGAAGTCCATCCCACTGGGTTTGCTCCATTTCCTGAAGCGAATGATGTAGCAGCATATAATCAGTCAGAATCAAGACAAAATAACTGATGTGACCGTGGTCGTGGTCATGATCGTGGACGTGGGCGAAGACATGTTTGAGGACGAAATAATTATCGTTTTTGTGGTGGAAATAAACATAAGAATAATAAAGTTTCTCAAAATGATCCTTCTTGAGGTAGAGCCAATATTTTTTCATCGATGAATGTCGTACACCCGGTCATTTTGTAAAACTTTATCAGGCCTCTCTAAAAAAAAGATAATTATGGGAAGGCACATTTGACCTTCTGGGATGATGATAATAAAGCAGCTCCCTCAAATAAATATGATGATATTGAGACGAATCTTGCTTATAAAGATGATGACTTTGAAGGCCTCCCAAATATTACTCATTTGAAAGCTGAAGACTTTTATGATAGTATTGATTGAAGAACTGATAACCTTATTGGATGATACGATTATAAATAATTATTGTTTTCTTTTATGTTTACAACCTTGTTGTTCTTTCTTCCTAAGCACTATGTCTTACTAATTTCTATATTTTTAGTGTAGCCTCTTAATCTTTTAATATATCTAGTTTCTCATATTCTTCTAAATATATCTTTTATTTTTATTGAGAATATGGAAATTACCGAGTCATCAATTGGATCCAAAATAAATTATGACAGTATTGACTGAAGAACTGATAACCTTATTGGAGGATAAGATTATAAATAATTATTCGTTTTCTTTTATGTTTGTAACTATGTTGTTCTTTCTACCTAAGTGTTGTGTCTTGCTAATTTTTATATTTTTAGTGTAGCCTCTTGAAAATTTTAATATATCTAGTTTCTCATATTCTTCTAAACATATCTTTTATTTTTATTGAGAATAAAAAAATTGCCGAGTCATCAATTGGATCCAAAATAAATTATGATAATAATTGCCTTATAGATAGTGCCACAACAAACATTATTTTAAGAGATAAGAAATATTTCTCTTCTTTAATTATGAAGGAAGCTAATGTTAATACAATATTCAGTATTACAAAATTAATTGAAGGCTCCGAAAAGGCTAACTTTGTACATACCGGAGGAACAAAATTGGTAATTGATGAAGGATTATATTGTAGTAAGTCTCAAAGAATTTCATTAAGTTTCAAAGACATTTGTCAAAATGACTATCATAGTAAGACTACAAATGATGAAAAGAATGAATATCCTTATATTACTACAATAAAGTCGGGTAAAAGATTTATACTTGAAAAGTTACCCGCTCTGTCATCCGGCTTATACTACACAAGTATTAGCATGGTTGAAACACATGCCATAGTAAACCAAAGATTTACTAACTCAAATAATTTTATTATTTGACATGACCGGTTGGGCCATCCCAACTCTAATATAATGCACAAAATAATTGAGAGTTCACGTGGACACTCTTTGAAGAACCAAAAGATTCTTCAATTTAAAGAATTCTCTTGTGTATGTTCTCAAGGCAAGTTGATTACTAGACCATCAATAATCAAAGTGAGAATTGGATCTAGCATTTCTAGAATGTGGTATATAGGGTGATATATGTGGGCACATTCACCCTTCATGTGGACCATTTAAATATTATATTGTTTTAGTACGTGCATCTACAAGATGGTCACATGTGTGTTTATTATCAACTCGGAACGTGGCATTTGCGAGATTACTTGTTCAAATAATAAAGTTAAGAGCACAATTTCTAAATTATGCACTTAAGACAATTCGTCTAGATAATGCTGGTGAATTTACATCCCAAACTTTTAGTGATTATTGTATATCAACTGGGATAACAATTGAGCATTTGGTTGCTCATGTTCATACTCAAAATGGCCTAGCGAAATTATTGATTAAACGTCTTCAATTAATTGCTAGACCATTGCTTATGAGAACAAAACTTCTCATTTCATTATGGGGTCATGCTATTTTGCATGTACCAAGTCTTGTGCCGATTAGACCCACAAGTTATCATAAAGTCTCCCCCATTACAATTGATTTTTGATCAGGAGCCGAACATTTGCCATCTTAGCACACATTTTTATCACATAAAATTATAAATAAAATTAAAACTTAATAAACATCATTTTTGAATAACTAAACGAATTGTTAATCTCCAAGTGAAAAAAGAAATTAAAAAAATCTCCAAGTGAATATTACAAAATTGTAACCAAACTCGATTCAATAGGCTACTCTAAAAAGACCTATAAATCAGAAAGTTACGTCAATCGAAACTTTGAGCTCGTAAGTTGTACAAATATATAGCAATTTATACTAAAGAAGTTATATGTTGACGAACGACTCATAAACATGCGATTGATCTTTTATTTTTATTACCTGACTCAATTCGTTTTGCCCGATCCTATCTGACCCAATTCGTTTCTTTTTCTTCCGAAAAGAGAATTATATTAAGATAATTCAGATTTTGAAAAGAAGCTCCTTTTAAAATCAATCTTCTCCTCATAATGAAAAGAACGCACCAATCAACCAAAAAGAACCAGAAAAGAAAAACAAAAGGTGATTGATCTTTTTCTCACATTTATATCAACACACAAAAAAAGACATTTAGTTTGTGATATTGCACTCCGTTTCTAGGAGAGATGAAGTTGCTTTAGGGTAAATTCGAGTAGGTAGCAAATTCAATATATTTCGCTACACGTTTATGGTGCACATATCTTGATTTTTGCTCTGAATTTCTTTTAATATTATTTTATAAAATATCAAATCACTGATATCTCTTAATGTAATATTTATTTATTCTCCAATCAAATTTCCTTCTTACTAAATAATATATTTTAAAAAATTATCTAATAATTATGTTGCTATATATGGTTTTTAAAAAATAATCATGAACTTGTGAACAAGATATGTCCAGTAATATGTCACTAAATTATATCAATTATATAGTAAAAAAAAAAAAAGAAAAAAAAAGAAGGCATTACAGCCACAAGTGTTGATGGTGACGGACAAAAGAGTTAGGATCGTTATTGTTAGCCCATATGTTTGGGCTTTTCCTATTTCCTATTAGGTTAGGTTTAGTTAATGAATTCTTATTAGGTTAGGTTTAGTTAATGGATGCTTATATATTTCCTATTCTTTTGTATTTAGACTAATTCTATTAGATTGTAATGCAACTCTTGTCTCTTGTTCTTCAATTAAAGTAGTTCTGTTAGCATGGTATCAAAGCCTTTACGATCTTGGTAGAAAATCAAAGAGCTTCCGCTGCCGGCGGGTGGCACACATATATGCTGCCCGTCTGGCCAATAATTATGTTAGCAAAAGTTGGGTCGCCATGCATTTTTTTTAGGTGATCGATCCATGCTCCTTTGATTTGTTTGGGTTCGATTTTGATTTGTTTGGGTTCGGTTTTTGATTTGTTTGGGTTATGTTTTTTTTATTTGTTTGGATTCGATTTTGATTTGTTTGGGTTCGGTTTTGATTTGTTTGGGTTCGGTTTTTTGATTTGTTTGGGTTCGGTTTTGATTTGTTCGGGTTCGGTTTTTGATTTGTTTGGGTTCAGTTTTGATTTGTTTGGGTTCGGTTTTTGATTTATTTGGGTTCGGTTTTGATTTATTTGGGTTCAGTTTTGATTTATTTGGGTTCGGTTTTTGATTTGTTTGGGTTCGGTTTTGATTTGTTTGGGTTCGATTTTGATTTGTTTGGGTTCGGTTTTGATTTGTTTGGGTTCAGTTTTGATTTATTTGGGTTCAGTTTTTGATTTGTTTGGTTCGGTTTTTGATTTATTTGGGTTCGATTTTGATTTGTTTGGGTTCGATTTTGATTTGTTTGGGTTCGTTTTTTTGATTTGTTCGAACTAGGGTTCGGTTTTTTGATTTGTTCGAACTAGGGTTCGTTTTTTTTAATTTGTTCGAACTAGGGTTCGATTTTTTGATTTGTTCGAACTAGGATTCGATTTTTTGATTTGCTGCTTCCGCTGAGTTCTTGATTGCTGCTGCAAGGATGGGTGTCTGATAAATCTGACAGCTAATGGGAAGAATCTCAACAACGCAGAGAAACATATTAGCAAATTTCTTGATGCACGTCTCTAGGGGAGTCAGCTGCTTAGAGTGCACAATTGTCTCGCTCAAATGAAGCTTTTGTTGTTCCTACTCAGGTGAATTATGTTGGAAAAGCAGCTTTTCTGTATGAAGTTGGTTATGAGCTTAAAGACAGTGCTTATGTTATTTCTAATTATATAAGTAATACATGGCTGTGGGATCATGTATGTGTTAGTGGTGGAGCTTATGGAGGATTCTGTGGTTTTGACTCCCATTCAGGGGTATTCTCAGTTTGTAGAGTTAATTGTAGCAAAGATGCGTCTAGTAAACGGAAGTCGATTGATGTATGTCGATTGCCTTCTGCTGATTTTCTTGGCAGAAAGCTTATGTGTCGGACGAAGCACATTGAGATTGATTATCACTTCACCCGTCATCATTTATAGCTCGGAACCATATCGTTTCCTTTTGTTCCGTCAACTTTGCAGATTGCTGATCTTTTTAAGAAGGCGTAGTCGGCGTCTCGGTTTCGGTTTTTGTGTGACAAACTCTCAATGCTTATTGCTGTTGCATTGTGAGTTTGAGGGGGGATGTTAGCCCATATGTTTGGGCTTTTCCTATTTCCTATGAGGTTAGGTTTGATTAATGGATTCCTATTAGGTTAGGTTTAGTTAATGGATGCTTATATATTTCCTATTCTTTTGTATTTAGACGAATTCTATTAGATTGTAATGCAACTCTTGTCTCTTGTTCTTTAATTAAAGTAGTTCTGTTAGCAGTTATTTCCTCATCTACCTTTTTTGTATGCTTTCACCATTTCTTTGGATAAATTCAAAAGACATTGAAATTCTGTGTCACGGATTTACACTTCAGTGATGGGTCATGACATATGTCTCCCTAAATTAATTAAGTAGTATTTATTCAATAATAGACATAGTAGATGAGTTTGAATACTTTTGCTTGGATTCTTTCATTTGTATTTTTTTAATACATTAATTATCGATGAAGCAATAATCTGAGTGAAATTTAAAAGTATTTTCAATATTTCTTTCATTTGAAATAACAAGTACAGCATAGAGGGAGAGTTATGCTATTAATCAATTTATTGTATATGTTGAAATCCTTTGCATTACTAATAATACATGAAAATCTGTAATATCATTGAGGTTCGCTTAATCAAGTTAAGATCCATCCATTCCTTCATGTTAATTAAGTGGGGAAAAAAAACACAAAGTTACAATGCAAGGACTTATTTCTGTCTTCCAACAAATTAAAAGTGAAAACTTAAAAGGTGAACTAATTAAGATTAAAATTCTTGATATGTTGAATGAGAGCAGTGAGATTGTTCCATGAAGATCCACCTTCATTTGTTGCATTCTGAGCCATTTTGCTCATAGCCGTTACTCTATCCCTAATATTCATAATTTCCTCAGAACCATTATTGATCATGAGTCTCTCAATTGCTTCTCTAATCTTGGCGCTTTGTATTACAGGGCCCGTGATCTCAATACCATCATTCCATACATCTATCCCGATTTTGATTCCCAATCCCCTAACCTCGACTACCTTCTCGTTGTAGAATTGATCAGCATAAAGTGGCCATGTTATCATTGGCACGCCAAAAGTGATGGCTTCCAGAACCGAATTAGTACCACAATGAGTCATGAACCCGCCTGTTGCTGGATGTTCCATGATCGTGAGCTGTGGGACCCATCCTTTGATGTACAAACCCTTTTTAGTCTTGTCCTCTAAATTACCAACTGGCAACCAGGACGCTGTTTCTTCATTAGGCCTCAATACAAAAATGAAAGGAACATTTGAAGCATCCAGAGCTTGGGCTATTTCATTCAATTGGCTCTCAGGAAATCTAGCCATGCTTCCGAAAGATACATACAGAACCGATTTAGGTTTCTGTGCATTCAACCAATCTACAACGATGTCGTTGTTGTTATGCTCAGTAATTAGTTCCTTACTACGGATTTTGGATGCAAAATGAGAGAGCGGACCAAAATGCCAACATTTTGGTTTCTTTAATTTCTGATAGTAGTTGATGTATGCAGGTTCTAGCTCATAAAATGTATCATGAACAATGCCGTAGCTTCGTTCCTCCGAATCTCCAACTTGTTCGAGTAATTCGTCAAAAACAGTCTTTTGGTCATCCGGCTTTCTCAGATCATCTGTCAGTTGGGATAACTTGAACTTCATCTCATCAGGTAAACCAGGAACCACGAAACTCTCAGATTCGTCTAGATTAGGCTGCTTGTGAGGTCTGTAAAGCTTAAGGTTGTGCATAATACTGTAGCACATGTAAGCAGACAAATTGTACAAAATACGAGGGATGTGAAGCTCCTCAGCAATATCTACTGTCCAAGGGAAGTACATATCAGAAAAAATGCAATCAGGACGGAGTTCACGAATTTTATCTTCCATTGGCTTTTGCAGAAGAGAGAGAGCATAAAATATTTTTTGGGGCATTTCAGGTGAAGTGGCAGAGTTAAAGCTCTCAATTCCTTCAGGCAACCCAACTTCAGCAGAGGGGAATTTAATAGTTACGATAGAAATGGGAAATCCGGAAATTCGAACATCATCGTCAATAGTAGATCTGAAAAGTAAGGCATTATGAGGGGTAGTGAGGATTGTGGCTTTAACACCGCGGGAGGCGAATAGCCTTGCCGCGTTAACTAATGGGATGAAATGACCAGCGGACAAGAAGGGAAGGAAAAGAACATGGAGGATTTCGCCATTGTTGCAGGTTGCTGCCATTTTTACTACCCCAATAGAAAGAACAGTTGTTTCACAACTCTTATACCTTGCTCTGTTACCTTCAACGTCATGTTTATATTTATAGACTAATGAGTGGTGAGTTTAATCTTACTTAATTAATTTTACTTATTATATTCTTAATTAATTATTTTAAAAAAGGTAAAACTTTTTCAAAATCTTAAATTTTTAATTCATTCACTTCATAATTAATAGTGATAAAATGGTAAACTCACTATGTCAATAATTATTTTCTTACTAGGTGTCCCAATTAAAAAATGAACAAGTACTTAGGAACAGAAGGAATATTTAAATGAAATTAAATGACATTAATCTTTAGTATCCTTCATGAAACTAAGACCTTTTCTTTTTGATCCACTCCTTCGAGAATACTTTTCGAAAGTCAATTTGATTAATTTTTAAAGTTAAATTAGATTACATTAATTCGATATTTTAAATAAAAAAATTTGATATTTAAAAACTATATGGAAAATACTATAAATTGCAATCTCATTTCTACTTCCTTCCCAAGTCCACCAAACAAAGGGTTGCAACGCGATTCCCATTGTAGGAGAATGGAGTCTGCGTCGTAGGTGTAACACCCCAAAAATTTCTAAATTAAGACCCGAACTATTCGAAGTACTTGTACAGTCATATCGGGTGATTCTTAAATTGTCCATATGTGTAAAAGTAAATTCTTTAGTGTGAGAATGATTTCGGATATCAATTAAGGTCACTAGAAACTCCTAGCACAAAGTACAGTTGAAAGTTTCTTTACCGATTAAGTTTTGACGTAAGATTCTCTTCGAGTCAACTTCAAATAACCATATCTCTTAGAATATAAAGAGTTACGTGACTCATAACCTATCAAATTAAAGTATTTGAATCTTCTTTCCAACGCCACCAATTTCGCAACAATATGAGTTTTGAGTAAAAAGTTATGACCATTTTAGTAATTACCTGATATGATGTAGTGACGAATTAGCCGACGGGAAAACATTAAAAATGATCGTTTTTGTCTTTTTATCTCTAAGAAAACCCTAAACAAATTTTTTGACTAATTAGATTTTAATCTCTTAATCTATCATTCTCTTCTCTCTCAAATCCTAAGGCAAAACCCTAAGAGTCAATTCAAGATTCTTCTTCAAGGTAAGTCTTTCTCTAAGTATTTCATTCTTTCCAACTCAAATTCTTCTATACAATTATGAATCACTAACGAAAATCATAATTCTTGGCCATAGAGTTTCAAGAAACTAATTCAAGAAATCTCAACAAAGGTTTCCTTGATTTTTCTCCTTCAAACTAGGGTTTCAAGGCTTCTTATCAAATTCTTCTTCAAGATTCTTCAAAACCTTGTTCTTTCAGGTATGTAATGTTATCATAGTGTTGCACTAGTCCGTCCTCACGCCCTATATCTACTTTCAAATCAGTAAAAAGGTAATCTAAGATTCTACCCCTAGATTTGAGTATTCTTGAGATGAGTTGATTTTGAGTTGTTGAGTTCTGAATTGTTTTTGAAATTTTATTCCTAATTATCGAATTGTTATATGTTATGCATTAAGATTCTTGAGTTGATTCATTCATGTCTATATTTCAGCATGAACCCTATGAATGAATATTTTTGAGATGAGTAGTATCGTTGAATTCTGGATTCTGGGTTCCGAGTTCTTGAATCCTTGAGTTCTTGAGATCTGAGTACTGAGTTTCTATATTGCTATTAAGACCTTTGAGTTGAGTCGTTCATGTCCATAATTCCGCATGAATCCTATGAATTGAGTTATAAATTTTGAGAAGCTTTTTAATGCAATATCTGAGTTTTAAATTGAGTTTTTGAGGAAGTAAAGATGAGTTTTGAGAAAGAATTTCTTAAACATGATTATTATGACAATCGAGTATGTTATCAATGTTTAAGCAATATGGTATCTAGTTATGCCATCAATGTTTATGCAGTATGACTTTCTGAGTCATCAATGATCATATCACAATATGATTTTGATATATTTTTGAGAAAGAGTTTTTAAGTATGAATTGAGCAAAAGTATAAGGGAACTAAGTATTCCCAAATGTATCTATTTTTACATTGATAAAAGAGAAATTTTGATTTCTAAATAAGTTATGAGTTCAAAAGATATTTTAAGAGTAGTTACATCTTTTAAGAGGGTAGTTTGAGCAATTATCTCAAACCAGAGGAAGAGTTATGTTTTTAAACATATGAGCATGAGTATATATTATTGAGAGTAGTATTGAGCATTGATATGGGGATGAGTTATGACAACTCACATTCCTCATAAACCATGTATGCCAACATGGGTACAGGATCATACTTAGATGAATCCTAAGTGCCTTCGGGCAAAGCTTAGTGGATCCACTTAGTTGAGGTGTTCTATAACCCGGCAAGGTATATGATAGTTCTGGCAGCGTGGGCGAGATGTTATATCATCACACAGCTCATAGTGATGGTTGTCGGTTAGAGAATCTCCCAATAGAGTTAAAATGTATTTTTATATATCACTTATTATGTTGAGTTCAGAGATGATAGAGTATTTTGTAAAGTTTTAAATGATTTAACTCCTTTATTTCTTTACATTCAACTTGAGTACATTGCTATCCATTCTAGTCATTTTTTTCATTTATTTGTTATTCAACTATATTACATACTAGTACATTGATTTCACGTATCAGGACACTTCATCCAATACTAAGTGCCAACAATCGTAAAGTAGTAATATAACCCAACTAAGTGAGTTGGGGTCGAGTCCCAAGGGAGTGGTTTGTAATTGAGAATTAATAGGCAAGTAAGGATATGTTCAAGTCAATCATAGCTAAAAACATTTATGAATAAAAGAATGGTTCAGATTTGGGGTGACACAAGTGTCAAATATCAAGGGGATTTGTTTCAACCATCAGCTACAACAACAAATAATACAAAAATAACAAGTATAGAGACAGGTTCTTGGGATATGATTGGATTATGGGCTAAGATAGACAATCGGGTAATTGCAATTAATAGTGAATAGCTGTAAATCAGTGAAAAAGCTAGACTTTAATGGGGTAAACTTTCTCTCAAATAATTTACCCCGAATCAAATTGATTTCTCTCGAACACCAATAAACAACAATTAAGAACAACCTTCGCTTTAGTCCATTCACTTTCTCGAGCTGAATGTGTGAAAAAGGGTTTAGGGTTCACTCTCTCAAGTTGAACCCATGACAACCCAATACCCACGGACCATCGATTCAACAACTTTGGTTTTAAAACCTCTCTCTCGAGCAAGCCAAAAACACGAAGTTAGGATTGTATTTACAACTACAACCCATTAATTTCAACCACAATTAACGAAATTACTTTTAAACAACATTTACACTATCAATTAACAATACCTAGTAGCTAAATCAACCCATAATCATACCCCAAGAATTGAGGTTTAGCTAGACATCATAAAAAGGTAAAAATGGTTACCAAGTTGTGTTTCCATCAACTGGGTAGGATTGATATAGTCTTTACAAAGGTCTAAGTTGAAGAATCTTCAACACCCACTTTCAGTTTCATAAAAATGGAAATCTTCGAATCATCAAAGCTAAGGAGAAAATGTCTCTAAAACTCAATTCTAAGCTCTCTAACTTGAAACTAAATGAAAATGAAAACTATTGAATGTTAGATACTACACTAAGAATTTAAAAACGTATTTATTGTCACCCAAAAATGTGCTACGAAGGACCATTCGATGAAATAAGTCGGGATCGCCGATCCACTCGGCGATCCGCCCTTTGGTCTCCTTTTTGCTTTGGCCTTTAGCATATTCAAGTTTTGAAACTTTGGACGATATGACACTGTATCGCAGAACCATTAGGTGACTCACGACTGCTCCTTTCTTTCGCTGACTTGATTTTCTCCTTCAGGGCTTGGCATACTGGAACATTAGGCGAGACATTAGTCATTCGGCGATTCACCCAATGGATTAGGTGATCCTCAGGCCTTCTTTTCTTCGTCTTTTCAGCTGCCTTGTTCCTTTTTGCTCATTAGTGTCCATGCTTTGTTCCTTAATCCAAATACTTGAAAGTCAAGGATTTACATCAGTTATTGGCACAAAATATGAATTTGATGACACTAAATCTATTAAAAATAAGCCTTAAATGAGTCCAAATCGTGGACTCATCATACATTTAATGTATTAATGTCATTCGACCTGCATCTTTTAATGATGTAGATACAAGTTCTTAGGATCCTCAATAAGAGTCTGTTTAGATCACTTCATTCACTCGTCATCATTCGAGTGAGGTTTCATTACTTCTAGAGGACTCCAATTTTATGAGTTGTTAGTATAACTAGCATTTTGAATAGTCGTGGTTCTTATCCCGACACTCGTGTATATATAATAGAGGCTACATAGATAGACAAATTTGGAGAGTCTTTCAGTTTCAAATATTTTATTTAAAATTTATGTTTCATACTCAATATATCTAGTGAAGTTGTGAGATTCAGTAAACTTTTTTTTAAATGTTTCCTTCAATTGATGCTTATGTATGCTTGAGTTAGTCTTCCGCTTGTAGTCAGTCAGGATAAGGGTTAGCTTAGGGACCAGCAATGGTTCTCGAGTGCCGGCCACATTCAGGGTGTAGGCTCGGGTCGTGACAGTATAGTTCATATCGGGCTTCTTCTTCCATCTCCGTGCGTTACAAGTTTATCATATGAGTTTTAAATGCTGAAATCTCATTTCTTAGCAGGTGTGGTGTGGGGGACATCACGTGGTATTCTCCCTTTTAGCAATCTTCTTAGTTTTGTTTTAGTCTAAGATACTTCATTTTTCGTTCCAATCCATCTTTTGAGTCATTCCTTATTTTTTTGTCTGAAATTAACCTAATCATATTTATTAGCTCATCACAATAATTATATATAAAGCACATGGATATTCATAAGTTTATACTCAAAATTTAGCTAAATTGTGGCTAATATAGTCATTGAATGTATAAATACACCTAAGATCACTACCCTACACTTAAAGCTTTTGTTATTCCTCGAACAACTCATCATATCCTATATAGACCCAATATCTCATCAGTGTTATTCACTCAAAGTTACTCACAATCCGATTTGCATAGATAATTTGATCATGATTTCAAATTTACTCATTCAATCACAACTATATTAAGTAATCAGTCCTAGTTATCAAGTACCATTACTTAAGCCTGTTAATAGGACCGTGTCGAATCAGACTGACCCACTAAATGTCACACCCCAAGCCTACACTCGGGATATGACTGGCACTCAAGAACCATTGCTGGTCTCCAAATGAATCCTTAGCCTGGCTGACTACTTAGTGGAAGACTTATTCAAGCGATAATAGGTCTTAAAATATAATTTTGAACATTTATAGTCAAAGTAAATATTCAACTCAAACGGTCTATAAAATACTCAATAACATAAGTATAATAGTTTGTAAAAATATCTCAAGGAAAAGTAAATACTGAGAGACTCTTCAAATTTATCTATCTATGAGGCCTTTATTTGAAGATGGATATCGGAAAAAGATCAACGAAATCTCAATACAACTGACTAGAAAATAAATATGAAGTCCCCCGAAATGCAAGGAGGCTCACCCAAGCTATCTAAAGTACAAAGTGATCTCAACGAAATGCCTATTGATGGTCCTCAACGCGTGTATCTGCATCATAAAAAAAGCCGATCGAATGACATTAGTTCATTGAATATATGAGTATGTAATATAGTTGAATGGATAAATAACTGAACTGGTAAGGCTGAAAGAATACTTACCTCAACTCAACTCAATACAAAGCAATAGAAGAAATGGAAATATTTAAAACTTCATAAATAAAATATGCTAACTCAAGGATGTATATAAAAATACAATAAAATACTCTTTACACTTATTTATGATATTCTCTAACTGACAACCATCACTATGAGCTACGTGATGATACATCGTCTCACCCACGTTGCCATAAACTGTCATATACCGTGTCGGGGTATAGAATCTCTCAACTCAGTGGATCCACTAAGCTATAAGGGTTCATCTAAAAAGTATGATCTTTTACCCATGTTGGCAGACATGTCTTATGAGGATTTTGAGTTGTCTGAACTCATCCTCATATCGGTGCTCAATACTACTCCCAATAATTATATTTTCATGCTTTTAAATGAATAAAACATACTCTTTCTCTTTTTTGAGGTAATTACTCAAAATGTCCTCTTAAAAGATGTAATGCTCTGAAGTATCTCTGAACTCATAAACTCATTTAGAGATCAAAGTTCCTCTTTTTGAACGTAAAAGTAATACATTTGGGAATCAATTAGTTCTCTTAAACTTAACTAAAAAATTCTCTTTAAACTCTACTCAAGCTCTCCTTTACTTTCTAAAAAAACTGCATAAACATTGATGACATATCTAAATGTCATACTGATTACACATTGATGGCATACTCGACTGTCACACTAATCCTGAATCATTGTTCTAGTAATATCGCGCTTTAGAAAGAAACTAAAAATAAAAGAAATCATTTTTGAAAAGATCAAATTTGGAAAGTTTGGCAAGGTGTGCTAAATATAAGTTTTGGGTTAATTTCAAATGACCATAACTCTCAGTACCTGATGAGTTAGGTGTACTATAAGATATCAAATGAAAGGTCTTTGAATTATCTTTCCAACGCCACCTAGTTTGCTAATTTTCGAGCTTGTACGAGAGAGATATGCCCATTCGAAGTTGAGCTATCTAGATAAGGAAAGTTAATTGGATTTTAAAGAGGTATTTTGGTCTTTTCCATACCCAATTGAGTTAATTCATTTTTAATAAATTAATTAGGTTCTAAATTTACACTTTACAAAATTACGCTAGGGCTTTGAGAGAAGAGAAAAGAAGAGAAAAGAGAAGAAAAGCCAAAGTTCTTCGTTCTTGAGGTTTCACTTGTGGATTTCGCCAAGGGTTAATCCCTACGAGGTATGTGAGATCACATTGCATTGGGTTCGTTCACCAATGCACCAATCATGATTTATTTCAACGTATTTACGTTATTGAAAATAGAGTAATTGAGTTATAGATGGATTTTGTTGAAGTTTGTATTGGGTTATTGATTGTTTAGTTTTTGAGGAGTGCTTGAATTATTTTCATGAGATTTGAGGTTGTTTTTTATTGGATTATTGTATATTTTGGTTAGGTATTTGAATCTAAGTGTTTGGGGAAGGAACCAATCTAATATAGACGAATTTATGTTGAAAAACGAACAAGGAAATTCGTTAAAAATCTGGGGAATGGGGGTGGGGCGCCCGCGTCACTCAAAGCGCCCCACAATAGGTTTTGTACTTTGGGCTCTGTGGTGCCGCGCCACTCAGAGCGGCCCAACCCAGGTTCTGTAGTTTTGGGTCTGGCGCCTCGCGCCACTTAGTACATCAGGGTCACCAGGTCCCCTATCCTTTCCCACTTCTTTTCACTTGAGTTCCCTTGAAACATACCTATGTTTTCTAGTTGATTTCTACACTCTAAGGTACGTCTAAAAATCATGATATCATCCATAAACATGAATCATAACCTTGAAATCATAAATTCAAATTCAAGAAATGTTAAGACCCAAGTCTAGAGAGTTTCTAGAGTCTTTTCAAAAGTCTTTTAGAAATGCTTTAAACTTGTTTTAAGACTTGAGTTTCGAGTTGAGTAAAGAGTAAAGAGTGAAGTTCATTTTTTCAAAAGAGTATATGGGGACTATGTATTCCCAATGAGTAATTGTTTTCACATTTAAACAAGAAAGGAAACACTGATTTTCAATAGAGCCTTTGAGCTAGTTTTTCAGTAAAGAGTAAATGTTTTCACAATTAAGCAAGAGAGGAAACACTGATTTCCTAGAGAGCCTTTGGGCTAGTTTTTGAGTAATTATCTCAAACCACAGAAAGAGTTATATTTTTAAACATATGAGCTATTTATATTTTGGGAGTAGTGTTAAGCACTGATATGGGGGAGAGTTCATACAACTTATAGTTCCCATAAACCATGTAGCCATTATGGGTAGAAAAGGGTCATACTTAGATGATTCCTTAGTGCTTTTTAGCATAGACTAGTAGATCCATTTAGTGGTTAGGTTCTATACCCCCGGCAAGGTATAGGACGACCCTGGCAGCGTGAGGCAAAACATTGTATCATCACACAACTCTTAAGTGATGGTTGTCGGTTAGAGAAACTCCCATAGAAGTATTTTGTATTCTTATATACACAGAGTTAATTGTATTTTTATATACAAACAGATTTTATATTGTATCTTTGCATACAAACTGAGTTACTATTGTATTTCTCAATACACAGAGTTGTTATTCATGTTTTAAAATATTTTTTTTATATTGCATTCATATTATTGCTTTAAATTGAAATGAGTTAAGTTGAGCTCATGTATGTTCTTTCAGTTCCTTTCAAGCTTATGTCTTATTTTAGAATTTCCCTCGCATGTTCGTACATTCAATGTGCTGATGCCAGTTGGCCTGTATCTTTTATGATGCAAATACAGGTAACCAGGATCAACATCCAACGCATCGTTGATTCTAGTTGAGCTTCAGAGTTGTTGGTGAGCCTACTTACGTCCATAGGATCCCTTTTATTGCTTTATTAGTTAGTTCATTAGGATGTCGTGGGTCTTGTCCCGATGTCCATCTCAGTAGTTAGAGGCTTCATAGACAGTTAGGCGACGTTAATTCATGAGTTTTTACTTTTCCTTTTCAGTTATGTTGAGACTTGAGTTGCCATTTTGACCAGTTAAATGTTGATCTTTAAAACATTCTAAGTTATTTATTGAGACAGTTTAGTTATGATTTTATTTCAATACTTTATTTTATTATGAGTCAGTCTTCCACTAAGAGTTAAGTCAGGCCAAGAGTTCGCTTGGGGCCAGCAATGGTTCTCGAGTGCCAGTCCCGCCCAGGATGTAGGCTCGAGGCATGACAGTTCTCTTCTCAATGTAACAAAATGATACATTTGAAACTACTTAGTTCCCTTATACTCTTTCTCAAAACCATTTTTCAAACTCTTTCTCAAGACTCTTTTCTACTTTTTGAGAGCTCAATTTTAAAATAATTACGTTTGTTTGAAAGATTCTCAATGAAATCTCAATGAATACTCAGGAATAGGGTTCATGTTGAAAAATAGACATGAAAAATCAACTCAATAAATCTCAATGTACAATATACAATAATTCAATAATTCGAAATAGAAATTCAATAATCAGGAACTCAAAATTGATCAACATCAACTCACCGCAAGAATATTCAAATCTAAGGATAGAACCCTAGATTAATCTTTTACTGATTTAAAAGTAGATGTAGGGTGTGAGGATGAACTAATCCAACACTATGATAGCCTTACATACCTGATTATGAAGCTTTTAAACTGAAAACTTTGGTGGTGACTTTATTTATCTTGAGCTTGAAATCTTGGGGGTTGATCTTGAGTGAAGAAACTTTTTTATGAAGTTCTTAGAGTGGAAGACCTTGGGAAAACCTTAGATGAAAGTTTTCTCTTTGTATCTTTAATTTTTGGCATGGAAATTTTAGGGTTCTTGATGGAGAAGATGATTCCTAGGTGAGCTTTGAGAGAATTTTAGATACTTGAATGTTTAGATTGATGATTTTGAGAGGAAAACTAGTTGGTTAAATGATATACTCAGTTAAAACACATAATTGAATGAGTTTGAAAGATTGTGTTTTTTTCAAAGTGTGGTGACCTTTCTAAAAGGTTGTCGCTTTTCCAAAGAATTGTGACTTTTACCCTTTGTTGGTTATAAATAGAGAGGTTTTCTCTCGTTTTTGAAAATGGAATGTTTCCTTCTTTTGCATATATTTTTCTTACAAACCAAAATATAGTTTATGTGTGATTTGTTGTTGTTTTGAGTTTGTTGAAATTATTGAAGTTTGAGGCACTGTTACTTCTTTAATGGTTAATCCGTTTTATTTTGTGAGGAATTGATCTACAACCTCAGATACTTGAGGGAATTAAATTTTGTAAGGACCCACAATGGGTTCTGTGGACTTGAATATTTCTTTTTTTTTTTCATTTTTTATTATTTCTAGTTTGCTAATCTGAATACCAGAGATAATCGTAATTAATAGAAATAGTGTAGTAAAATAGTCACATTATTTTTTTTTTCATCGAGGGAGTACCTTTTGGAACTGACAAGTTTGTCACAAAAATTGGAGTATTAATACATATTGTTTGTCCCATAAAAAATGATTGATATAAATATCTTACTATAATGTTCAGATCTATTGATATTAGTTCAATTTTAAAAATATAATTTAAAAAACATAATTAATATTAAGTGTAAAGCATAAATAGAAATATGGGAAAAAGAACAAACATACCCCCGAACTATTGTAAATGGTATGCAGATACCCTCCGTCATACTTTTGGGATATTGGTGCACCTGCTGTCCAAAAATTAGAGCACATACATCATTTATACTAACGGACATCCACGTGTCATAATCTCATCCGTCGATCCGACATTTATTAAATATCAGATCGACTGATAAAATTGTGACATGTGTTCCTATTTAGTCTTCTGTTAGAGTGAAGGATATATATGCTCTAGTTTTTGGACGGCAGAGGCACTAATGTCCCAAAAGTATGACGAAGGGTATTTGCATACCATTTACGATAGTTCGGGGTATATTTATCCTTTTTCCCAAGAAATATACTTTTTATTTATCAAAAATAACAAATAAAAAATTATTTTTAAAATAATGAGCGCACAAAAATGAACTGAAAAAGTAATAGGTTGATTATCCACTCTAATAAAAATAAATATCCAAATTTTCTTGTATTATTTGATCATTTTATACTCGCAAGGAAATAATTTTGTTGTAGTACGTGCTTTGTCTAACCATCAAATAATTTTGTTGGCTCCCAGGCTAATATTAGTGACAAATACAGTAAAATTTTACTAAATTAATACTCAGTTAATTAATAATCTTTTTAAGATAATATTTTTCTCCGGTCTTGATTTGGGTCAATGAAAAAAATCACCTATTTCGATAAGATAATATATTTTTTGAATAACTCTATATAAACATATGGTCTCATTAATATTATTAATTAATAACTCTTTAAAAGACAAATATATCTAAGACAATTTAGTGAAATATGATGTTATTGTGTTTTGTTTTTTTGTTAAAATTTAAATCTAGTTGAAAGTCATCCCTAACTTTTCTTATTGCATTTAAAAGTTTTGGTATTGTCTTTTCGAACTGCACATTCTAGATGCGATAAGTGCTTAACTGATTTCAAAGGTATTATATCATCTTCAACTTTATCATCAACATTGTTTTTCCAATAATATAAACAATTTCTTCTAAATTATGCACTTCTATTAATGTCCAATTTATTGTGGTAACCAAGATCATTAATCATGACCTCAAGTTCATGAATGACGTTTTCACAAGTGAATGCATTCAAATTCTATGAAATTTCATCTTCGAAGAAGTTTTGTGATGTTGAAATGCTCTTTAAATTAATAAATATTAATTTAGCGATTACATAGTATCTCTATAAAATAATAATATATTATAAAACTATCTATATTAATTTAATAAAATTAATAAAATGGCTTACAATTAATTTAAATTCAGTAATTTTTATTCGAACCAGATGCGTGTCAAAAATATCTATTGACCAAGTGCAAATGGTGGAATTCTAATCCAATATGGGGATTGGAGTCTACTAGCATTAACTTTATATCTGTAGCACTTCAGATCTACTAGCATTAACTTCATTTCGTACCAAATGTAATTTTCTCTTTTTTAATACGTACCAAATGTAATTTGCTCTTTTTTGATACGTAATTTAGAATAAGAAGCATTTAGTCTATATTAGGTACTACAGTTACAATTTAAGAAAATTGTAATTCGCGATTATAGTTTTTTTAATTTTTATTATTTACTTGATTTGTATAATTCACCTGATTTGCATAAATTCAAAATTTGTATAATTCAATTCCTGATCGTAAAAATTCAGAATTTTATATATGCTTGTACTAGCTATTTATTATGATTTATGAAAAAATTATAATAAATTATCCAGTTTGTATATTGGCAAGTGAAATATACAAACAGAATTCTGAAAAAAATAAACCTAAATGTGTATATACAAAATTTGCAGATGCTTACCATATTTATATATTTGCAAGCGAAATATACAAATATGCAGAAATATACAAACCGCAGCCTCCATAACAAATGAAACTATGGTTATGGAGCGCAATTAGCGAAACTATAGTTATTGAGACTTATTATGTCTATTATATTTGCTACTTTTGAAATTTTTCATTTTTTTCTTGAAAAAATATTTGTTTTGGATTATTTAAAAAATGGAAAATGGTCAAAAATATTTTCATATTATGTTAAATTAAATAGAAATATTTTCAGTTAAGTTTGGTCTTAAAATGTTGTTACCGTTTATAATTTGGTAAAAAATATCCTTATTATTTAATGGGTCAAAATAAAATCAATATTACCAGCTAAAACTGTATATGAAGTTATTCTATTTTAATTGTTAAAATAAAATGAAGAAGAAAAACATTATTTTCTACTTATTTATTTGTTAAAGTGACTTTGGTAAGTACTCTTTCATCATTAACAAAAAGGTCTCGGGTTCGAGTCCCCTTGGGTATGTAGCCGCCTTTGTTAGAGAGCGCTTTACCACCCAATGTGGGATTTCTCGGTGCGAATTAGTCTGGCTCAAATGTGGATACCAAACACAAGATGAAAAACAAAAAAAAAAAAAAGTGACTTTAAAATAAAATAAATAAGAATTAACTTATTTAATAGTAATATTTTTTACTAAGAATAAAATATATTTAAAAAGAAACAATTATAATATTTTATTAGAAAAAAAGATATTTTTAACATATTAAATAATAATTGGAATATTGTTTGATCCGTTGAACATTTTAAAATCAAACTATTAAGGAATTTTACATAAATAATATATTTTATTTGATTAATTACGCTTTTAAGTGTTACTATATTTTTGTTACCATATATACATAAATTTAGCTTTAATAACCATTTGATATAAATATGTATCAAATTTATATTAAAATTGTATTAAAGTTGTATCAAATCTATATTAAAGTTGTATCAAAATTGTACTACAGTTGTATCAAAATTGTGTTGAAGTTGCATCAAAACGGTATTAAAGTTGTATCAAAATTTTATTAAAGTTGTATCAAAATAGTATTAAAGTTATATCAAAACTGTATTATTATTGCAGAACAAATATAATACATTTCTAACAATGTAAGCTAATTTAAATTGTACCGAAATGTTTAAAATTCACATAGAATAGTTATAATATATTTGTATTAAAAATATTTTAGTTATATATTAGGTGAAGTTCTAAAAAATTGTATTAAAGTTGTATCAAAACTGTATTAAATATAAACAATTGGTGGTCTGGTGGTGGTGATTAACCGAAAAAAGGTGAAGCTCTAAAAAATTTGTATTAAAACTGTATAAATATAAACGACAGTTATAATAGCATTTGAATTAGGTATTATAAATTACTATAAATTCAAAAAATGTAAACTAACCTAAATAGTATCGAAATGCTTGGAATTCACATATAATATTTATAATATATTTTTATTAAAAATATTTTAGTTATATATTTGCCACATGCATTGAAATTATTAACAGAGAAAAAGGTGAACAAAGAAAAAAAAAGAAAAAAAAAGAAGGATAGTGGGAGAAAGAGAAACAAAAAAAAAAAGAAAACAAAAAAAAAAAGAAAAAGAAAGTGAAACACAGAAAAATAAAAAGAGAAAAGAGAAAGTGAACAACCAAAAAAAAATTGTGCATAATAGCAAATATTTAAATCAAAAAATAAATGTTATAGCTACTGTTACAACTACTGTTACATTTAATTATATTCGGTAGCTAGTGTTTAGCGATTCTTGCTATTTGCTGGGACCTACCATTAAAGGGAAATTATTATTTTATACAATTCACTTAACCTCTTTTCTCTCCCCACTTCCTTTTATTCCTCCTAAAATATTTCTTCAAATCAGTTTGAATTTCATATCCCTCTTGATTGTTGCATCAAAATTTGTATAAATTGAATTCAACAATTGGATGATTTATATGTGGAGTGTTTTTTTTATTTTTTTCTAAATTTGTATATATATAAAGTACGAGTTCGTCTGTATCTATGAAAATTGTGTTTGTATATTGAATTAATTTTGTATATTGGTATGTTCTATTCGTCTGTGTATGATTAAAATTTTGTATTAGCTTTATATTGTATAAGTATATAATCTTCGTCTTAGGATTGTCAATTGTATATACCATATTAATTCATGTCATTATACTTGAATGTATAAACTATCAAACATTGTATATGTGTATGTTCAATCATATATACAAATTGAGAAGAAAAAGTATACAAATCAAAACGAAATTACAGATTATACTGATAATATTACAGTACAAACTCATAATGAATGTCAAAAATTCAAGCACGCAATCAAATGACGAAAAACAATTTCCGCCCGAAAAATTCTAATCATAGATATTTTGCAGAATTCAAAATGACGAACTAAATTGAATATAGTATGAGTTTTCAATCATATTGTAACGACCCGAACCGTCGTTATTTAGGAAAAGCAAACTTCGGGAAATTACTAGGCCACTGTCCCGCTAGGGCTGCGGCGCCACGGCAGGGTAAGTTGTCGCCAGAGCGGGTTGGGCGAGACAGAATGTAAATAACGCGAAATCTTATTTTCTCCTTCTTCCAAAAACACCTAAATTAGACGTAAATCACCCAGAAACACTCCAAAAAGCTGCTCTAAGCTTGGGAAAGAAGGAGGAAGAGATTTCTAGCATGGGGATGACGATATCTTACGGATTCTTGGCTAATTTCACCGTCTTGTTGCCCGAAAACCCGAATTGAAGCTATAATTTCGTGCAGCAGTTTGGCGCCCAGGTAGGCTAGGTTTGTTAATTGAGTAGTTATAAACTTGTGCTCACTGGGTAATATAATGTTAATCAATAGTAGGATTTATGCGTAGGCCTTCGTGCACCGAATAAAAAAATGAATGAATCATAAGAAGAAGCCTTAGACGACGAACTAGGGCTAGGTGATGGTTGTGATTTCATGTTGTGTGATGTATGTTTGTTCTTGCTTCATTATAATATGTGTATGTATGCGAATGTTGCATTATTGATCGCACTATTTGTAAATAAGGATAGACGAATGATTTATGCCATGAATCATGACTTGATTGTATGATTTGAGAATATACTTTTGATTGTGATTTACGCTTGTCGAATTGATCGGGTGTTACATTCTGACACACTAACTGGATCGGTTGCCACGTTTCGGCATAAACATGGGTTGGTTGCCACGTTCCATCACAATCATGGATCGTTGCCACGTTCCGGTATAAACATGGGATCGGTTGCCACATTCTGACATAAACATTGGATAGAGTACCACGTACCGGTACACTAAAAGTTTGAGTGTGGGTTCCATGAGAGGATCATTGACTTGATATAACTGTATATCTTGATAATTGTGAAATTGTACGTGGTTCATAAATGATAATTGAAACTGTATTTCCCCAAAATCGTTAAATGATTATGAGGACTTATATCTGATTGTCTACTACTTCGAGTAAACTCGTTATGTATCTCATTGTTGAATGAACCGGGAAGAGCAAGTCCAAACCAGGATCTGATACGGTATGTGGGAAGGGCCAGGGGTTCATGAGTTGCTAATATTTGAGAGAAAGGTTGTCCGTGTGTTGCAAGGGTGAGAAGTGAGGGTTAGTGTGCGTAATGGAAATATTTTGGTAGATCCCACAATTGGAGTGAAAGGGATCTGTGATTAGTGGTTGGGAAGCCTTGATAAAAGGTGACATATGACAAGGACTGGGTAAGATGAAGAGAAGACAAGGGTATGTCGTGAGTGATTGATCGTTCAGGGGAATGTTGGTAGTTGTAATAGTGGGTTATTCTATAAGTTAGGAGGGTTAAGCTATGATCAAGAACCTAATAAGTAAGTTGACTGAGTCGGGAGTTAGTAGTAAGGGTGATAGAATGCGTGCGTCCACTGTCAATTAATGGACCAGGTCTCTTGACTCAAAACAAACAGTAATAAAGAACATGTACAAAAGTAAACAAGACACAAGCAGTTTACGTGGAAATCTCCTTGCTCAAGGGAGTAAAACCACAACCTGTCACTCAGGATTTTCAACTGTTTCACTAATCTTCTTAAGCAAGAGTGAACCACAGTTACAACTAACGTGAGAAGAACTTATTAATCTCACAACCAAGTAATAACTTTATTACTTGAAGAGCCTAAGCAGATGTCACTCTGCCCACAAAGCTATCTCCACTAGACAACTTAGACTTCAACTAAGCAACATGTATGTTTCCCACTAAACCACCACGCTCCGAATGACTTAGACTTTGACTAAGCAGCACACAATGCTGCCTACTAAATCTGTTAACCTTAATTGATTTCGACTTTTAGAAATCGAACATAATATCTGAATCTTTTATAGATTAGGAACAGATTTACAATGTACGTGCAGAAAAAATAATCCTTAGACACCTAAGCTTGTAGCTCTATCAGATCCCTGTTGTTCTTGAGGATGATTCTTCACTTGAGTGTTAGCCTTTGCAAGAGTTCTTGAGAGTTTTGAAGTTGCAAAAGCTATGGTTGTGACTATTAGACATAATCTTTATGAAGAATTGTCACAACCTTCGAGGCCATGCCATTGGTCCAGTTTTTTGTCACTTCTGCCATAATTGGAGACTGTGCACCAAGTGTACTTTTTCAGCCTGGAAGTTGTGTGTATATGTGCACAAGAGATCAGGTCCTTTTACAAGGTCCTTGGGTTTGTCAAATCATCAAAACTACAAATAACATTTTCTCCCTTTTTGATGATGTCAAACTGTACATCAGTGCCTATAATTTGTTTCCCTTGACGATCAAGACCCCATATTCATTTATTCACTCCCCATGTCAATTAGGGACACAAGTTCTTCCATTTTTCTTCCCCTGTCAATCAAGACCGCAACCCCAGCCCGAGCACCTAATGATCCCCCCTTTTGGCATCATAAAAAGAAGTTCAGTAAACCAACAGAACAAGTAAGATCACAGCCAGGAGCAACACTAACATGGTTATAAAAACAGGAAACTAGAGAAATCAGTCAAAACAAAACAGGATTCAATTTCATTGCACACAAGTCAACATTCAATAGATTTAATTTAAACTAAAATTGAAAACCCCGAACACTGTCCACACAAAAAGAAACAACACAGGAAGAAATGGAGAGGACTATGAGGAGGGAGACAGATGGGAGAGGGAGTTGATAACAAGAGTGAGCCTGAAATTTGCTGCATCATTATCCTTTATCATTTTCTCTTGGAGAGCAGCAATTTTAGCAAGGAGCTCCTTATTCTGCTTCTTCAGTTCCTTAACTTATTCAGTACCAGGTCCCCCAGTTTGCGCTTTGAGCAATTCGGACTTTAGTAAGGCAATTTTAGCATCTTTGTTGTTCACTCGCACGGTCATCTCCTCCAGTTCATGCTTTAATTGATCTTGTTCCATAACCAACTAAGATATCTTTCTCAGTGGACCAGCTTTTCCTTCAATGCACTCGTATTCCACCAGGGTAGTTAGAGTGAATGCTTGTTTGGCAGTACCAATCTTACCCGATCCCACCGGAATGTTGAGATGGTGAAACACTTTGGTCAGGAAATAGCCATAGCCCATGCCATGCTTACCCTTGTGTTTGATCACTGATTTGTACAAGTGCTCCATCATAAGGGCAGGAAGATCTATGGGCACGAACTTGCACAGTTCTTCCATGATACAGAGGTCACTTGTAGAGGTAGCAGTCCTTTTTTCCGTCTGAGGAAGAAAAACTTTGTTGACAAGTTCGAACAACAACTATAATCTTCTTTCATGACTTTCTTCTAAACCCTTGTACTACGTGTGTTAGGGATCTTGGAGCATTCTTTCACAAATTCTGTAGTGTAGGTTTTTTCGACCAAGGACCTGATCCCTTCTCTAGGTACTTCAAGTATTTGTCCCAATATGTCCTTATCCAAATATAAACTCTTGTCTCCTACTCTGGAGTTAATGCTACCATCCTCTGCAGATTCTATGTTGTAATAGAATTCTCTAACCTCTTCCTTATGTAGAACATGAAATTTAGTCTGAAACAGACGAGTCCAAGACTGAATTTCCACAAGATCATACAAAGAGTCCATCCTTGGCTTGGTGATGATATCAGGGTCAAACACCCATCCTCCCAGAACCCTCTGTACTTGCAGATTGCTGATGATGGTCTATTTGCTTATTGCATGGTCATTCTAGTTCCTTTTGGGACCAGGTCCCGGTGCAGAGGTTTGCTGAACAGAAGGAGAGATTTCTATCTTTCTCTTAGATGACTCTCTTCTCTTTTGTGAATCTTTACACTTCTCCTTTTCAGAATCAACCCTTTTTGTTCACGGATGCCCTATAATTTCTTTTACTGGTCTTCTTCACATGTTTTGCCTTTTCCTTGATAATATCAACCAGGGGAGGCTCTTCTCTCGTACATTCATTCTCAGAGTCTTTAATGGAAACATCCACTATACCAACAATAGGCATTTTAAAGACTGCCTCACCAAATTTCCTTTTCCTTCGATTTTCAGCAATAGATTTTTCACTGGATTTCATAGCATCCCCCATGAGTTTTTGGGTGACAGCTCTGGTGGAAGGCCTCTTTCTAGGTGTTGCTTCAGTCACCTTCTCCTTTCCCTTTTGAGGAAATGGGAACCATTCTCCTTTGCATGGACCATTTGAGAGGGCGATTGTCCTCGTTAGTTTCAGTAGAATCAGAAGATGGATAGGTACCACTCTCAGGAGTTTGGTGAAAAACTAGTTGAGAAATCCTAAGGATGTCTTCCATAAAATTTTCTCCTTCTTCATTCATTACTTTTTCCCTCATTTGTGCTAGACTCTCGATAACTACTGGCTGCAAGAATATTGGACTTAGACAAATTACTCTTGGGAAGATCTCTCTCAAACAAGTGGTTAGATAACATGGCAGAATTAGGACCAGGTCAATGTGAGGGTGCTGGGTTATTGAGATCAAAGGGAGACTAAGGATTAGGAGGACTGGTTTCGGAGAGATGGTCGACATTTTGGACGGAGATAGAGCATCCGGAGCTGTGTAGAATGACACTGGGTCTATTTCATTTAGTGAGTCTAGCAGTTTCTTTGAAGAAGATGGTGATTGAGACATTTTGTTTGAAAAGGGAGAGGAAGAGTTCGGGAGAGAAAGAGAGAGAGAGAGAGAGAGAGAGAGAGAGAAAGACAAGGATTTTTTGACAAATGGAGGGGTTTGAAATGTGAAGAGATGGAGTGAAGAAAAGTCATATAAAAAATAACTGAAATGATGTGTTAGGTCCCTGAGTAGATGCGTCGCTTGGACTTAAAGCGATGAGACAACGGCCAGAATGGCCGATGACTGACACGTGAATATCTTAACGGTTCTCATTCAATAGTTTAAACAAAATGTAGAGAGTGCTAACCCTGAGAAGGACCAGGTCCTCAACTGCAGGTGAGATTTGATTCCTGAATGGTTGTGACCATTATTTTCTCCTGTGATTTCCATGATTGTATACCTGCAACAGGTACATAATTGATCTTATTTAAACAACACATTACGAGTAATGGGGATACCTGCCCTCCAGATCATAGTCCAAACAAGGATTGGATCCCTTTGGATTGGATTAGGTCAGTGCATGTTCATTATTCCTAGCTTTAGCCTGTTACTCTCAAATTGATCCTTGCTAAGTACCTTGGTGAAAATATCCGCAATTTGATCTTCAATTCTGCAATATTGTATGTTGATGTTTCCCTTTTCAACATTGTCTCTCAAGAAGTGGTGCCTGACATCAATGTGCTTTGTTCATTTGTGCTGGAATAGATTCTTTCCCATGTTAACTACACTGGTATTGTCACACACGGGAGGGATAGTATGGATATGAACTCCAATATCCTCCAATTGTTGCTTAATAGGAGTTGAGCACATCAAGATGCAACAGCTACATATTCAGCCTCAGTTATTGAGAGAGCTACTGAATTCTGTTTCTTGGTTCCCCAAGAGATGAGTGAGGATCCAAGAAAATGTGTCATTTCAAAAGTGTTCTTCCTGTCAACCTGATACCCTGCAAAATCAGCATCCGCATACCCTACCAGTTCAAAGGAGTCACCTGCCGGATAGAAAAGGACCAGGTTCCCTGTCTTCTTCAGATACCTCATAATCTGTTTAGCTGCTTAAGATGTGATTTCCTGGGACATGCTTGGAATCTTTCACACATTCCTACACTAAAGTCGATGTCAGGTCTACTTGCTGTTAGATACAAAAGTGATCCAATGATGTCTCTGTACATGGTTTGATTCACTAGTGGATCTGCCTCATCTGCTCCTATTTTTGGGTTAGTACCCATGTAGGTATCAATAGGCTTGGATTCCACCATGTGAAACTTCTTCAGCAGCTCCTTTGTGTACTTCTCCTGAGAGATTGAGGTGCCACTCGAGGTTTGCTTGATCTGCAGACCTAAGAAGAAGTTCAGCTCCCCCATCTTGCTCATCTTGAATTCATATCCCATTAGAGTAGCAAATTCTTTTCACATATATTCAGAGGTAGATCCAAAAATGATATTATCCACATACACTTGGATGATGAGAAATTCGTGTTCCTTTTTCATTAGAAACAAGGTGTTGTCTATCTTGTCTCTTTTGAATCCATTCTTTAGCAGGAATTTGGACAGCCTTTCATACCAGGCTCTAGGTGCTTGCTTCAAGCTATAAAGGGCCTTATTTAGTTTGAACACATGATTTGGGAGATTAACATCCTCAAATCTAGGTGGCTATTTCACGAACACTTCTTTATTTAGATCTTTATTTAAGAAGGCACTTTTAACATCCATCTGGAAGAGCTTGAATCCCATAAATGCTGCAAATGCTATAAGGATTCTAATGGCCTCTATTCGAGCAACAGGGGCAAATGTTTCATCATAGTCGATGCCTTTCTTTTGATTATAGCCTTGAACAACTAATCTAGACTTGTTGCTCGTGATAACTCCATTTTTATCAAGTTTATTTTTGAATACCCACCTGGTCCCTATAATGGTTTTGTTTGCAGGTCTGGGGACCAGGTACCATACATTACTTTGCTCAAACTGATGTAGTTCCTTCTGTGTTGAATTGACCCAATCAGCATCTTTCAAGGCCTCATTCACATTTTTAGGCTCAATGGTTGATATGAACGCTAAGAATGCAACCAAATTTCTAGTCTTGGATCGGGTTTGCATCCCTGAGTTCAATGGGGTAATAAGATTCTCAATTATGCTTCCACCCTGACTTAGAGCTCAGGGGTTAAGGTTGATCCGTCTGTTCTTTTTCATCTTTAGAATCATCGTCCTCATGAGGATGTGTTTCCTCTTGATTTGCATTGCGGGATAGACCAGGTCCCTTGTTGAACTGATGATCTTCATTAATCTTGCCAGATGGACTAGGACCAACATCGTTACACTTTTGATTTCCTTAAGTTTTTAGGCCGTTAGCTTCATTACTCTGGATTTTGAACAGTTCGACAAGATCATCATCATCCTTTGTCTCCATGTTATTCAGATCACCACCATCAAAGATCACATGAACACTTTCCTCAATACATAGTGTTATTTTATTGATGACTCTGTAGGCTTTACTGGAGGATGAGTACTCGACAAAAACACCTTTATCACTTCTGGGATCAAACTTTCCGAGACCATCCTTGCCATTGTTTAGCACAAAGCACTTACAACCAAAAGCGCTCAGATAACTCAGCTTGGGTTTCTTGTTGTTCAATAGCTTATATGGTGTTTTGTTTAGTAGGGACCTAATCAAGTATTTGTTGGTCATATAAAACGCAATGTTGACAGCTTCAACCTAAAAATTTTGAGGAAGATTTGACTCTATGAGCATGGTTCTGGCAATATCTATCAGAGTTCTGTTATTCCTTTCCACGACACCATTTTGTTGAGGTGTTTTGGGTGCTGAGAAGTTATAATGAATACCATTTTCTGCACAGAAGCTATCAAGCTTCGCATTTTCAAACTCTGTTCCATGGTCGGACCTGATCCTTTTAATTATGCAGTTAAGCTTTATTTGGATCATTTTGAAAAATGTTATCAATGCCTCAGACGTCTCAGCTTTTGACTTAAGAAACATAGTCCACGTGAACCTGTGTAGTCGTCCATAATCACCATGATGTACTTCTTTCCACTTTGACTTTGGACTTTTACAAGGCCACACAAATCCATGTGTATCAACTCGAGAGTTCTTGATGAGCTTACTTGCTTCTTCGGTTGAATGAGGATCTGATCTGTTTTGCTTTGACGCATGCATCACATACCTTATCTTCACTGACCTTTAGTTTTGGCGAACCACGGACCAGGTCCCTAGAGACAAGTTTATTCAATAGAGAAGAGTTTACATGACCTAGCCTCCTATGCCATAGGTCGGCATTTTCATTTTGAGAGCTGAGGCATGTAAATTCGTCTCCATGAGTGGTTTTCAGGTCTTCCACATACATGTTCTTCCTCCTTCTAGCCATTAGGATCACCTTCTTAGTAGACAGACTGGTGACAATGCATTTGTCTGACATGAACTTGACCTCGTTTCCTTTATTACATATCTGCGGAATGCTCAGGAGACTGTATTTTAACCTACTCACATAGTAGACATTTTCAATAGAGTCTTCGAGTGATTTCCCAATACTGCCAACTCCAAGAATATACCCCTTCTTACCATCACCAAAAGAGACACCTCCACCTTGAAGTACCTTAAGTGAAAGGAAGTTTTTGGTGTTCCCAGTCATGTGCTTAGAGCAGCCGCTATCCGTGAAGCAGCACTGCCTGCTACTTCTTTCAGCCCTTGCAGCAAAGATCACTTATTAGACTTGGGAACCCATTTTAACTTGAGTTCCCACTAAGCAGACAAAAGTGTAATAAGAATGTTTCTTGCCCAATGAGGCAGGTTGGTCCCTTTCCTGTTCAAGGGCTTAGGAATAGGACCAGGTTCCCCTCTTTGTGTTTTTTTTTTTTTTTTGTCTAGAATAGACTGAAATTTTTTCTTGTGACTCTTTCCCGGCAGGACAATCCCTTTTCAGATGACCATTGCGTCCACAGTGAAGACAGAATAGATTGTCTGACACATACACATATTTACTGTGAGGGTTGTAGGGGGGATTAATGTTCAAGCTACCTAATCCTTTTTTGTAATAGTTGCTTTCTCTAGTGATATTGGAAAGCAGTTCGGAGGATTTGGTCCATTTTAAAAAAGTATTGAGTTCTTCTCTAAGAAGGACCAGGTCCCTTTCCATCTGATCATTTCTTTCTAGAGCTAGAGCAAGTCGAGTCTCAGCAGTGGTTAGACTTGCTTCTAGCTCTGTTTGAAGGATAGTAGCCTCCCCCATCCTTTTCCCAGATTTCTCAATCATTATGCTCAATTGGTTTTTGTGTTCTAGATTTTCAACTTCTAAAACTGTCAATTGTTCCTCAATAAATGACATGTGGGCAGTTGTCACTGTCTTTTCTTCACCAAGAATATCTAGGCTATTGTTCATAAAGTCCTTTTCAGCAGTTAACTCTATTACAGAATCAATCAGAACAACAACTATATTTCTCTGCCTTCTAACAGAATAAGTATTTAAATTTTGTTTGAGATCTTCGAAAGTTACCTTCTTTTCATCGTCCTCATCATCTAATTTTGCCATAAAAGCGAACATGCCATCAAATATGTTGGCATCATCTTGAACAACTAGCATTGATGCATCATCAGGACACTCTGAGTCTCCTGACTCACTTGACGAGTCACCCCAAATAGCAAGAGCTTTTTTCATGACATAGTCTGCTACAACTTTTCTTGCATTTTTCTCCAACACCAGGTCTAACCTTTTCTCCTTTTCACCTCCAGGTCTTTGATACTCTTTAGTTTCAATTTTGAATGTCGGACAGTCTTTTATGAAGTGACCTGCCTTTCCACACTTGTGACATAGACCACTCATTGTTGTAGTGCGAGGAGGGTTTCCTCATTTTCAAAAACCACCACGCTTTCTCACTGGAAACTTCTCCTACTGGGATCTTGAGGACTAAAGACTTGTCCTTCTTAGTATCCTTCTTTGACATCTCCTGATTTCTATTCATTTCATGAGTCTGAAGATTTCCAATGAGAGTGTCCATCGTTAGAACCTTTAGGTCCTTTGCTTTAGTAATGGCATCAACTTTGCTTGCCCATGACTTCAGAGGAATTCGAAGAATCTTCTTGACTTGCTTACTGGAGCTGATAGGTTCTCCCAAATATCGAAGCTCATTGATTATGGAGGAGAATCTGGTATTCATGTCATAAATAGTGTCTCTCTCCTTCATTGTGAAGTTTTCGTATTGAGTGGTCAACATATCCACCGTCGATTCCTTCACCTGCTCTGTGCCTTCATGAGTTGTCTTTAGACAGTCCCAAATTTCCTTTGCCAACTCACACGCAGAGATGCGGTTGCATTCTTCAGCACCTATACCATATACTAGCAGCTTCTTAGCTTTGTAACTCTTCTCAATCTTCTTTCTATCCAACTCATTATACTCTTGATGAGTTTATGGAATTACTCTTGTAATGTCATAATCCTTCACTTCGGTTGTGGGAATGAATGGTCCAACCAGCATTATATCCCACAACTCACTATCTTCAGCCATTAGATAGTCGTGCATCCTTGTTTTCCACTAGCTATAGAACTGGCCATTAAAACGAGGTGGTCTTGTTGATGATTGTCCTTCTTCTAGATTCAATGGAGCAACCATTCTTTTGCAGGAAACTCTCTCTTGGTGTTAACCAGCTAGAGAGAACATGCTCTGATACCAATTGATAGAATACGTGCGTCCACTGTCAGTCAACGGACTAGGTCCCTTTACTCAGAACAAGCAGTAATAAAGAACAGATACAGAAGTAAACAAGACACAAACAATTTACGTGGAAACCTCCTTGCTCAAGGGAGTAAAACCACGACCTGTCACACAGGATTTTCAACTGTTTCACTAATTTTCTTAAGCAAGAATGAACCATAGTTACAACCAACGTGAGAAGAACTTGTTAGTCTCACAACCAAGTAATAACTCTATTACTTGAAGAGCCTAAATAGATGTCACTCTGCTCACTAATCTATCACCACTAGACAACTTTGAATTCAACTAAGCAACACGTAGGTTGCCCACTAAACCACCATGCTCCAGATGACTTAGACTTTGACTAAACAGCACACAATGCTACCCACTAAAGCTGTTAACCTTAATTGATTTAGACTTTTAGAAACCGAACACAATATTTGAATCCTTTATAAATTAGGAACATATTTACAATGTACGTGCAGAAGAAATAATCCTGAGACACCTTAGCTTGCAGCTCTATTAAGTCCCTATTGTTCTTGAGGAAGATTCTTCACTTGAGTGTTAGCCTTTGCAAGAGTTCTTGAGAGTTTTAAAGTTGCAAAAACTAAGGTTGTGATTATTGGACATAATCTTTTTGAAGAATAGTCACAACCCTCGAGACCATGCCATTGGCCGAGTTTTCTGCCACTTTTGCCACAGTTGGAGACTGTGCACCAACCAATTTTCCAGCCTGAAAGTTGTGTGTATATATGCACAAGGGATCAGGTCCCTTCACAAGGTCCCTGGGTTTGTCAAATCATCAAAACTACAAATAACAAAGGGTACTAGTGCAATTCTGAGGTATTCCAGAGAGGGTAAAGGTGGATAAGCGAGTGGATTTATTGCATGTTTCGCCAGTTGATTTCTTCTATTATGCGGTGGGTGTCGGGTTGACCGATGATGGCTACCAGTACGTGTGGTTTTGTACTGATACTACTCTTGCTATGTCTTTTTGGCATAGTCTGGATGCAGGATCGATGATGTCTCCTCAGGTGAAGACGAAGAAAATCTCCAGTAGCTTCTATTTTTCCTTCGACATGGTGGGAGTTGTGTCTTTTCATTATCATGTCTGGCTTTGTACTCTTAGTAGCTCTTGTACCTTGTTTAGACTAGATCCTTGGGGGTGTTAATTACTTTACAAGTCTTAACCCGAAATTGTTTTAAAAAGTATTTATTTATGAAACCCTGTCATTTCCTTTATCTCTGTTTTCTTTAATTTTCCGTATGTTTTAACTATTGGGATATGAGGATTCTCTTACTTAGGTGTTAGAGTAGGTGCTCGCACGGCCCGGTGGGTTTGGGTTGTGATACATATTTTTTTGAATCTATTACGTAAAAATATACAATTCGAACTATGATTAAAGAAGAAACTATCGCAATATAAAATCAAAATCAATTTTCTCGAATGTTCAAAACCAAATTAGAGTTTCAAAAATGTCGATATACATTAATTCGTTCACACAAAAAGGAAAATCAAAATGATTTCAAGCATTAAATATTGGATATTTTTTAATATATAGAGGTTTTAAATTGAACAGACACATCTGTTCGTGAAAGAACATGACTGTTATGAAAAGTCATTTGTTCATGAAAGAACACGACATTTATGAAAAGTTATTTGTTCATGAAAGAACATGACCTTTATGAAAAGTCATTTGTTCATGAATAAACATGATTCTTATGAAAAGTCGTGTCTTCATGAAATAACATGACTCTTATGCAGGAACGTAACTAGAGCTACCCCAACTGGACACCCTGCGTCGGAAAAATACGTTGTATATATATGTTAAATTCTACATTTAAATGATATATATTTAAAGTTGAACACTTTTGACAGAAGCTATATCTTTGGCGTAGTGGCAATAAGTGTCCATTTGAGTGAAGGAGTTTTGGGTTTGAACCCCAAATAGCACACACAATACTTTTGGCTCCGCCGCTGCTCTTATGAAGAGTCATCTCTTAAGTTCTATAAATATAAAAACTCTTTAGAAGTAGCCTAAGAAAAAACTGCATATATAAACAATTGGCTTTGTTTTATCCTTAAAGAGAATTGTTTGTATTTAATGTATATGGACAATGTCTCTTTAAAGAAAAGTCGTTACACGCCTCAAAGTCATCTTCTTCTTCTTCAATTATATTCCCTATTATTTTTTTTAACATTAAATACCTTTACCTAATGTTGATTTCTAATCTCTACTGTTTGTATTGCTCTAGATTAGTCGATTTGAAGAACCCACTAACAATGGAGTTCATCTTGCTAAAGAACTCATCGAAGGAAATGATTTCTATAAAAATGTAATCTGCGTGAATTATGAAATTCTTGTTCCTTTTTAGTAGCAGAAATTAATACTTTTTTAGTTAATTTGTTTTAAAAAATAAAATTTTATAAGAATGGAACATATTTTTAGATTTATACAAATCAGATGTTCCATAACAAACATAATAAGGCTATGGAGTGCAAGTAACAAAACTGTAGTTATAGAACACTAATATGATTATTATATTTGATATTCTTAAAATTACTGTTATAGATTGTGAAATGCATTATATTACTATCAATGATAATTATGAAGGTAACATATATCGTGTATGTAAAATGACCTAACCATCAACTCCTGGTCGCATTACTGAAAAAATAGTTTAATTATTTGTAGCAAACGCCTAATATTCAATAGTTTAATACTTTAATCTGCACCAAATCAAACCTGTGCCTTTTTAAAAAAATAAATACTATGTGAAGTGTTTGATTAGACACATGGGTTAAAAAAAAATTAAGCTGAAAATATTTTCTAAAGAGTAAAATAAAAATTAATACAATATTTTATTTAAAAAAAAGATATTTTTAACTTATTAAATAATAATTGGGATATTTTTGGATTCGTTGAACATTTTAAAATCAAACTATTAACCCATTGTAACATTACTGAAAAAAAAAAGTTTAATTATTTGTAGCAAATGACCAAATATTCAATACTTTTTTTCTGCACCAAATCAGACCTGTGCCTTTTTAAAAAAATTATACGTGAAAGGTGTTTGATCAGACACATAAATTTAAAAAAAGGAAGAAATTAAGCTAAAAATATTTTTTAAAGAGTAAATAAAAAATTAATATAATATGTCATTAGAAAAAAATATTATTTTGAGTTAGCGAATAATAATTGGGATATTTTTAGATCCGTTGAACATTTCAAAATCAAACTATTAACTCCTTGTCACAGAAAAACATAGTTTATTATAATCTGCACCAAATCAGATCTGTGCATTTTATAAAAAACAATAAAATAAAATATGTGACAGTGTTTGATTAGACGCATAAATTAAAAAAATAAATTTAAGTTAAAAATATTTTATAATGAGTAAAATAAAAAAATATTAATATAATATTTTATTAGAAAAAAAGATATTTTTGAATTATATTAAATAATAATTGGGATATGTTTGGATCCGTTGAACATTATAAAATCAAACTATTACCTCCTTGTCACATTACTGAAAAAGTAGTTTAATTATTTGTAGCAAACGTCCAAATCTTCATTACGTCAGTCTGCACCAAATCAGATTTGTGCCTTTTTTGTTAAAAAAATAATGTGAAGATATTTGATTAGACACATACATTAAAATTTTTAATTTGAGCCTAAAATATTTTATACGTAAAATAAAATAAAATAAATTAAATTATTAAATACATGAAATTTTGTAACAAAATATTGTTCACATTTTTTTACCTTTTAAAAATAAAGTTTACACTTAACAAAATTGTCATTTAATTATTTTTTCAAATATTTAAAATTATGTTGTCTATGTAACTTTATTATGATTTTTTGCCATATGATCAAGATCAACCATATTTACCTATATTTATGTCGTCAGTGCAATGGCCGATGTACGTCCGTTAACTCGGTCCTTCTGTTTTGTATTAATTGAATTTGTGAGACAATGCACAATATTTGTTAAGAAAAATATTTACGTACATAATTTAAATTATATTTTAAATTATAAATATAATTTTAAAGTAGTGCAATTTATCTCCAAAAAATATAAAAAATCATCAAAGAAGAGGAGAAATATATAAAAAAATAATTAAATATTCAACTTAAACTTTGAATTAGGGGTGTCAATGATACGGTTCGGTTGGTTATTTTTTAAAAATTATATCATTCCAATTTTTCGGTTATTTTATAATGTATAACCAAAATTAGATTTTTTAAAACCATCCCAATCATATCAGTTTCTCTTCGGTATCGATAGGGTTCGGTTAATTCTTCATTTTATTTTACTTTTAAAATATCACCTTAAAATATACTACTATTAAAATATTTCTTTCGCAAATATGTTTTTGAAGAAGAACTTTATTTTTCATCAAGAAGAAAAAGACAAGAATGTAAAACCTTATTGCCGTATTGTTTGATTTTAAACATTTAATAGGTGTTTGCATATGTTTTGTTGTATTGTTTGATAGAGTATCTATTACATTATATTTTAATTTTAAACCTAATTAAGTAAATGTTAATTAAAGAGCGAAAACCCAAAGTTGTCTAGTCACAAGAGACTTAAGACCTAAGTTATATTTATATTTAGAAATTATTATAAAGAATATTCATATATTAAATTTAACATATTGTTAATATGTAAAATATATTTACTAAAACGATCATCTGAATTGTTCGAAACAGTTATACACTTTAGTAAAAATCCGCGATTTTATTAAAAAATAATATAAATTAGCTTGGTTTGGTGAGGATTCGATCGATTCGATCAATTTTTCATAACATCCCTACTTTGAACAATTCAATAAAGTAATAAAAAAACCCCAAAAATTTACTTAATATAAAATAGAGGAAGTATTTAATATCGAAGTTATTAATTTAAATTACCAGCAAGAAAGAAACAAAAATGTAGACTAAGAAGAAAATGACATGACTCTTTTTGTTGTTGGTTATGGTCATCAGTCATTCATTATTAATAAGAGAAATGGATTACTGTGTATATCTATAGCACCTCACAATAATATCAACGAATTTTACACACGTTTATTTATGTTGGACAGCTATATTTTTAAAATAAAGCTACATTATCTTTTTTCTATATTTTCTGAGGACCCAAAAAGATTATTTATAGTACAACAGAACAGAGAAGAAAGTATCTTTATTAGATGGAGACAGGGCATATCTTGGAGGTTTATTTATAGATTATTTTATTTCAAATGTTTGGTTCATTCCTTATCAGCTCATTTTGTATTCGGATTAAAATTTTATAATTTTTTTTTGTTCAATTATATCCTAAATTATTATGTGGTTTCTTATTTTTAATTGGATCAAAGTAGATAGTTGTCGAATACTATTATTTTTAATGACCTTCTAGTGAGCTAGAAGAAGAGCAATTTTGTTGTCAAGTTTGTTGTTTTTTCACTTGAATTATTGAGGGTAAATAATTTTCATCTTAATAAATTGATCACTCACAAAACGTCAATTTTCAATTCAAAAAGGCTAGACCATCTACATTTAGAAACGAAAAGACGGTAACAATAGTAAAATAGAAAGAGTTGTTTGTTGTTAAATAAATCCAATATAAATTAATGCAATATTTGAAATGTAAGTTATTTAACATTTATAAGCTAATTTATTTAAATAAATTTAATAGAAAAAATATAAAACATAAATTTAAGAAAATAAATAAAATAATTAAAAGGATTTGATAGATATTTTTGTCTTTATATAGATAACCAGTTGGTATTAAATCGTGTTTTCACTCATTTAAGATTTAATTACCCTAAGCAATCCCAATCAATCCTATGATATTCGGGGGGCTAAACAAAATAGATATTCGGGGGGCTAAAGCAAATTCTGTTATGTGCTGAAATATTTTAAAATAATAATATTCTAAAGTCATACATACATTTTAACAGTAACATGTATACTGACAGTGGTGGAGCCAGCATATAATGAGGGGGTCATCTGACCCCCTCGGCAAAAAATATTACTATTTATATATGATTAAAATTATTTTTTAGGTATGTATTATAGATGTCGAACCCCCTTCCACTAGTTCGTGTGTTTACTTCTCAGATTTTGAACCCCCTTATTAAATTTTCTGGCTCCGCCACTATATTCTGATATGTAGACAAAAAAAAAAAAAACTCTCAAATCAGAAGGCAAAATTTCTTGGTATGAAGTATTTTACTATTTTAAGTGTTTCTACTTGGCCTAGATCCGAATTGATTAGGTTTGTAAATTTTTAATCAAATTAAATAAAAGAAAATAACGTTTAAAATCTGTTACATTTTTAATAAGGATCTTTTATGTACTAAAATAAAAATTTGCATTGCTTTTTCTAATCAAGTTTTGTCCTTGCTTTAAGTGAGAGAGAGAGAGAGAGTCAATATTAGGATGAGACATAGCACGTGATGAGGGAACACTATTCCCAAGGTATTTATTGAGACACCACTTTTACCCTGTTAGGTAGATTTGGGGGAATGATAATTTTTTTTTTTCTTTTTAGTAAAAAGCGTTTTCCTTTGGTCGGGCTTTTCATTTATGTGAATATGAATATAATTGAATTTTAATGTGAATATTAAATATTAAATGAAAAAATAAAATATGTAATTAGATAAATATAAGTATCATATAAATTGATATGAAGGAATTTGACTCGTGGAGATGAGTGGTTTAATTCTCGAGTGATTAGGCGAGTTTGAAAGTGTTTTGGATGTGTGGAACTCGAGAAGTTTGACCAAAATTAATACTCTCTCTCCCTAATTACTTGTTCACTTTTTCTTTTATCGTTGTTCCTAATTACTTGTTCATTTTGACAAATTAAAAAAGGAAAAATTTATTTTACCTATTATATTCTCAATTAAAATGATTAATTATTTTGAAAAATGTAGAACTTTTAATCAACTTCATAATTAATAGGGGTAAAATGATAAATCACTATGTCATTAATTATTTTCTTAATAGATGTGTTAATTTAAATGTGGATAAGTAATTAAAAACATAGGAAAGATTTAATAAAATCATATCCGAGTTTTGATGGTTGCACTTGTTCCAAAGGGCATGTGCAAAGGCTTCTGATAGATTAATTATTAGTGCATTGGGGTGCCAAATGCACCTTGTTTATAGCCAGGGAAACAGAAGGGTGAACGGAGAAGACAAAATAAGCTCACATTGCTTCTTACGAATTCATTAACTGCTGTTGGTCACGGGTTCACATAAATTCATTACTTTTTGTTTATACTACATAGATAAATTAGTGAATTTGTTTGTATTTAGCGCGGTTATAAAATACGATAAGAAGTCAATATATATTTGCTCAGATGTATAATTGAATTTATAGAGGAAAACATTTGGTTAGTATAGTTAGCTGACTTCTAACAAAGTCATAAGTTATTATTTTGAACTAATAATTATGAACTTACAAAATCAAATAAAAATTTATACAAATATAAAATAAACAAAAATCTTAGAGAAAACTATAAAAATAAATAATTAATGCAACGTCATTCTTACGATCTTAATCATATGAATACAGGAGAAAATACGAAATTAATCCACAATCTTCCGAGATCTTGTCGACATCCATTCCCCCTACAAGGCGATCACCATTCAATAATAGCCTTCATTTTATTCTTCAAGTCAAACTATATCGAAAACATAGGCTTAAAAGACTATATGAGCATTTCTACAAAGTCTTACAATATATTCATTTATAGAACTACAATATGAATACCAAAATAATGTAATGAATATGAATTTAGTTTAGGGGTTATGATAGTAAAAAATTATGGGAGTAATGAAACTAAAGATCATTAAATTTTGCATTGAAGAATATGAATGAATGGTTAATTGACATATTTATTTTTTTACAATAAAAAATACCAAAATTGTTGAAATTGTCAACAAAAAAATTATAAGAAAATAAATAGAATTCTTAGCCAAAGATTATAATATAAAGATGAAAAATTCAAGAGACTTAAGACATTATTGTGTAGATTTTACTGTTATTGTGTAGATGAAAAACTCACATTTATATTACCGTAATTCACTGGTGTAAATTTAAAATTGGTAATTCTAAGTGAATCCTTAATAGGGAAGCCCTGGATTGGGTGGAATGATCACGAGACTAACTAGGGTTTGGGATTAGGATATATTCCGAGAATAATTAGGTCATTCAGAGTTAATTTTGTGTAGTGATTGTTGTTTATAAACCAAGTATAAGCTAAAGTTTCACAAATGGGAAAAACTTGGGTCCAGTAGAGCATTCAAGGTAGGCGATGGTTGATTTGTTTCCCAAATTACGTTATGTGTGCATGTTAACTCTTCATTAGTATTGTTTGTACAATACATGTTTAGAGAATAAAATAATGGATATGAAATAATATCTTGTTGACGATTTCATGCAATGAACTTGTTTAAATTACTTGTGGTGTTATACAAGTGTGGTAGTATTCATTATGGTTGTGACTGTGATATCGATAATTCTCGGTTGGCTCAGATAACACGTTTGGTACATATTATCGGCTGACTCGGATACCACACTATAAAACCCCAAAAATTTCTAAGCTAAGACCCGAACCATTCTTTATTTGAATGTAAAATCGTATCGGGTGATTCTTAAATCACTCATATGTGAAAAGGTTAATTCTTTAGTGTTGGGATTAATTTGGATATGACTCCAGAGTTGAGATGAAAGCTTCTTTACCGATTAAGTTTTGACATAAGATTCTACTTATGCCAACTTAAAACGATCATATCTCTCAGAACATATTGAATTAGGTTGCCTATGACCTACCAAATTGAAGGTGCTTGAGTCTTTTTTCCAACGCCACCAGGTTTGCCTCATTTCAAGTTTGGAGTAAAAAGTTATGGCTGTTTTACCAGAGACTATCCTATCAGAGTTGCTTGAAGTCAGTACCTATGACTTGCTTTTACGGGCCGTCAAAATTTAGATGAATCATACTGTCAAGACGTCAAAAACTTCAGAGACTGAATTTTGGGGTCCAATTCCTATGGATCCATTCTACGGGCCATATGAACTTATACAAGTCGTAGTTTGGATCTATAAATTGGACTTTTGAGCCCAAAAATTGTATGAAGTCTATGAATTGGATCTATGGTCCGTAGAAACTTCTACGGGTCATAAATTGGACTCGTATAATGAAATTTTGAATTTTAAAATTCAATATAAATTCCACGGATGGGATCTACGGTCTATAGAACTAACCATGAACCATAGATAGACCCGTAGAAGATTTTTGTCAGTTTTTAAGAAGGGTAGTTAGGTCTTTTTCCCACCCCTTCTAAGCCTAAATCATGTCCCTTTTTAACCTAATTAAGGGTCGAAACGGTGTTAAAAAATCTTTTATATTCTGTAACACTTCAAAGACTTAGAGCAAGGATTCAAAAGGAGAAAATCTAGGGTTTTCTAGCATTATTCAAATTTCATTGATTTCGCCAAGAACTTTGTTCTTTCTAGGTATGTAAGGCTATCATAGTGATGGACTGAGTTCGTTCTCACACCCTACATCTACTTTTTATCATTAAAGAATAAACTAGGGTTACATCCTTAGTTTTGGTAATTCTTGAGATGAGTTTCATTGATGAGTTTTGAATTCTATTTCCTGATTATTGAGTTGCTATACCTTGCATTGAGATTCTTGAGTTGCTTGTTCATGTGTATTTTTCAGCATGAACTATATTGTTGAGTTATAATTGATTATTGAGAATCCTTTTTAACCAAACAATGGTCTTAAACTAATTTTCTGAGAAAGCAAATATGAGTTTTGAGAACTTTGTCGTGCCACGACGTTAAATAAGACACTTCTTGGGAGGGGACCTAAGTCCTTGCCTTTGTTTTTATTGCTTTCGAATAACGTGTGTTGTGAGTGCAGATTGATAAGAGGTTAAAAAATTAAAAATGAAAGCATAGGCGATGCAAAGACCCAAAAGGCGATGCGCCGAAGGCATTGTGCGAACTCATTCTTGTCCGCCTTTTAATCTTAAATAGATCAAAAAGTGTACAGTCTAAATCGGTGTTCAAAACTCCAAAAAACGATCTGCCGAAGTGAAGTTGCGGACTCTATAGGGTCCACTGAAGCAGCCTTTAGGTTTGGTAATTATTCAGGCATGTTCGGCAAGCTTAAGCTCCAAATGGTGATCTGGCAAACACGTTCGACGACACTAGTTGAGATCGCCAAACGAGCCTAGTACAAAAAGACTATGAGTCTTTTTATATTTAAAAAGTCAAAACCTTTGATAGTTTAGAGCATTTTTTATTCCTCTATTTTCCTTTATATACTTTGAGTGTTTGTGTGTGTTTTTAAAGTTCAGAGAATGCATTTTCTTGGATTTCATATCAACCTAACCCTAGTCCCTCATTTCTCTCAATTTTTGTGAGACTAAGGTTGATTTTCGAACCCTTGTTGATATTTTTGAGTTTGAAGTGCTTATAGGGTGTAGGCTTGAGCCCTTTAACCCATTTTTTGTGTGCCTAATTTCAATGGGTAGCATCATATTGTATGATTGGAACTGTACCCATGAGATTTTGATTGTGTATGCCTGCCAAATTGTGAATCGTGTGTGTTGGTTAAATTGTGTAATTAGACTGATGAATGTGTTGGATATAAGTCTAATTTAATGTGGGTGAAGTCTTAGTAACCAGTGTTGACCCAATTGAATGATTTTGCCTAATCATAGACATGGTGATTACTTTCTTAAGGGCAAATCGTCAATTAGTGCAATACTTAGCAATATCTAGGGGAAATCTACGTACCCATGGGTATAAAAGCGTATAGGTGAATTGTAATGTTGGGGGGTAACTCGTATTTGTTATGTGTGTTGAATTAGCTAGGAAAATTAAGCACTAGGTTGAACACTTCCTTTTCAGCGGGCTTGTCTTAGTTTGCCAAGAAGGTTAGTCAAATCGCCGATAAGACCCAACTCACATTCTTTAGCATATGCATGACCTTGGGTACTGTCCCATTCAACATGCTTGTCTAAGTCTGCCAAACCCATTTGGCGAATTGCCGAGTGGGAGAGGATATCGCCATTGATGCATGTGTCTTTCCCTTTTGCGTTTTCAGTTTCGGTGACTTGTCTTAGCCCACCGAAACCGATTCGAAAAATCACCAAGTTGGCATTGACTTCGCCTTTTATGCCTAATACCATAGTTAATTGCTACTGTCTATTTTAGTGAGTTCACCGAAGCTTGCCGACCCTGTTTGACGATCCACCTTATCGATAGGCGAGCCTTAAGAAGATTTTTGAAAAGTGATAAAGTGTGCTTTCAATTTCAACTAACCTTCACAAATCCTATATTTGATGTGTGCTTTGTAGGAAATGGAAAGAACAAAAGGTAAGCAAGTGGTTTCATCCAACATTGAATCGGACAGAGAGTCTTGTCCGCCTCCTACTCTTCCAAAGAAGCAAGAAGACATCCCTATAAATGAGCCTTCAGAGGCCTCTCGTACCTAACAAACCAACCCTCAAACTCCTACCAGTGGGGGTAAGAAAGTGAGGAAACACATTGCAAGCAAGTAAATCTCTGGTCAAAGATAGTCTCTCCCCGCAAGATTCTAATCCTTCTTCTTGTGTTCTCCCGATAATTGCTTCAAGGGCTTTGAATAGGCTCAAGGCTAAAGGACAAGATACTATTTTGGAGAAGCATCCACTCTCGAATGACAGAGTAATGAGTGATTAATCTGTCATATGGGCAGGTTGGAGCAGTTCACTAAAGCCATACTACATTATGTGCCAAAGTGGGTACGTGAGTTCTCTGATGCCTATGCCAATGAGATTAACACACTACTGTGCACCCCAAATAATCATGTTGATGAATACAAGATCTGGATGACCAAGACTCTAGATACACTAAAGAGGTGGTTGGCCCCACTGATATTTGATGAGTCTTCTCCCTTTTGGATGGCTGAATAGGAAAATATAGATAATATGGACCTAAATATCGTGGAAAGATACTGGTTCAGGTTTATTAGCAGTAACATAATTCCATCTCAAAATGAATTCTTTAGCATCCAAAGACAATGGTAGTGGGCTCTATTATTGAGAAAGAAAATATCAATGTAGATGCCATTATTAAGGAAGAGATGCTGCTACGGGCATGGAAACAACAAACCTCTCTCCTCTTGATAGTACTCATTACATAGTTATGTAAGGGAGGGGGAGTTCTTTTTCGAGGGAAGACAGATGTGAGGATCACACCGGCCTCTTCCAGTGAGATTTTGAGGATTAAGGCTGAGTATTCGCAGGACGATGCGTCTCGAATGAAGTTGCCACCACCAGACTCGACGCCTGTAGTTGACCCCACTACTCTGGCAGCTGAGGCTAGCACAACTGATCCTTCAGTGGAGTAGGCATATATTTATACACCTTTCTCCACTGCTGTCCGTATAGTTATTTATACACCTTCCTCCACTGCTGTCCGTACAGTTTCTGTGTCTACTACTACTGCTACAATTGAGAGACCTCCTTTTTCTCTTATTACCCTTCCCCGTTGACCCAATCTATGATATATCAGATGGGTAGCCTTGCCTGGTTGGCAGATGTTAGAATTTCCCTAGTTAAGACGGACATGCCCAAGCTCATTGACCAGGCCATTAATAAGGCCTTGGTTCCTTTGGTAGAGAGGATGGTCAAGTGTGAGGTGATGATTTAGTTCACGGTGTGAGGTTTAACAATCTCATAGCCGAATTAGAGGCTCAAGAGAAGGCCGAGGGTAGCTGTAATGCACTAGACACCATGAGGGATAAGCTTGCTACCTTGCAAACGGAGATGGTCCTATTGTAGTCGACCGACATTTCCATGCTTTTGGACGATATTCCCCTCCTAGATGCACCTGTTCCCATCCCAAGATGTCAAGTACTGTACCGCTTTCTAGTGATAAGCATGAGACTATTATGCGTTATGATTATGTAGATGAAGATGAGAGTGAGAGGGATGAGGAAGAGTTGGTTGAGAAGATTGATAAGAGAAGTTGCGGGATGAAGAGCATGTGATTGATAAGACATTGACAGAGCTACAAGAGACTTAGGAGGTCATACTTCAATAAAACTGTAGAGATATCTTCAAGAGACTTTAGAGGTTAGGCCTAGTGGAGTCACTCTAGACTCTACCATGCCACTTCCTGCTGAGATGGGCATTGATGCCCTAGTTGAGCCTTCCATGCCGCCTACAGTGATCCTGTTGCTGGGCATTGATGCCCCTATTGAGGCTTCACCACCTGAGACTCCAGACGAAAGTGCTCCACAAGCTTAGCCTATAAGAGGGACCCTTTATCTCATCCTCTCCGTACTTTTGTTTATCTTGTATTAAGGTCACTGCAGTTTATTTTTGGTCGGGTAATGGCCTTCGTGCCAATATTCCCCCTTTTTATTATATTTTGTTGTTTTAAGTTTTGAATATTTTTAGTATTTCTTTTGTTTATATTGGACTGCTGTTTTGGGTTAAATTTGTTTCTTTATTTCTTTTTCATTCTATCTTGATATTGCAACCTCTCATGAGTTTAAAATAGTGAAACGCTTAAAGTTTTCATTGATAACAATTCAAGGATCGATTGTATCCAATATTGATGTCTTAAATAGTACTCATGATGAGCATAGTGTATAGTGTTGGCGTTGAAAGAATGAAATCAATGTGGTTTCCGTTTTGAGCGATCTCCTTGAATCTTCTATTGACTAGCTGCCTTTTGATATGTGCCTTGCAATGAACATCACACATACACTTTGGATCTTTCAGGATGTGCTAAATGAGTGTATTTGTAAGTGCCATGTATGGTGAGGTCTTTCTTGAAAGGATGCATATGGAGTCCTAGAATTTGCCTTATTAGTCAAATTGTTTGAACATTGATGAATGCAAGGCATGATGTTGGGCAACAATTTAAAGAGGGCACCAAATTTTCCATAATCCTTTGTGACTACCTTGTGAGGGTGTGAATCCATTTTGGCTCCATTTGAGCTTCACCTATTTGTTGGCAACCAAAATAAATCCTCTTGAACTAAATTATCCCTACCTTCTCACCAAAATCCTTTTTGAAGCATTGTGATGTTTGAATAGCCAACTTAGGCCAAAAACCTAAGTTGGGGTGTCGAAAATAAGGAAGAATGTTAGCCAAATGAAGGGATAATAATGATGAAATGAGACTCAACTTTGAAAGTTATACAAAAAGAAGGAACCCCTCCTTGTAAAAAAATAATTTTTTTTTTGATGAAAATTGCCTTGGAAAAATGAAAATGAAAAAGAGAAGTGATTGAAATAAAAGGAAATTCAAAATAAATTGAGTGACAAGTCAACATTTGAGTTCTCAAATGAAAAAGAAGGAAAAAAATTTGAGATGAGGTGATGATGATTGCAAGAACACTTTGAAAAGGTAAAGTCATCAATCAAAATTGACCATACCTTAACCCTTATCCCCATTCCAAGCCTAAAGACCTTTGAGATCTCGCATGAACTAGATTATGCGATGATTGAAAAATATGGGCAAACCTATAGGACAAAGCTTGCATATGTTTCTCTTTTGAGAGACAAGAGTTGCATTGATTCCTTATGCCTTTGTTGATTTGCTTTGTGGGAGAATGAAATTGTTTTTGATGTGAGGGCAGTTGAATGCTTTTGTTGAAATATGTTCTTGCATTAGAAAAAAAAAAGAAGCTAAAGTGAGCTTGAGATTGTTTTGAGACTAGCTAGTCATCATTTGAAGCTTTTTGATCATGTTTGAGGGTATCATGTTATTGAGAGTAGTCTTGCTTTGGTGCTTGCATGTTGGCTCTCATTGAGAAGTTTTGTAGACACCCTTATTGAGATTTTCGTGTTCTTGATGTACTTGAGGAAAACAAAATTAAGTTGGGTATTGATGAGTGGTAGATTTGCCCACATTTAAGGTCCATTTATCTCAATAATTAGTGTCCTCAATACCTAATTTTATCCTATTCTGATAGAATATTGATGATTTGAAGCTATGAAGGCAAGGACTAATATTTGAAAAATGATCAAAAATACAAAAAGAAGTGCAAAATAAACAATATTGGTCGCCTTACAAGAAGGGTGGAACGCCAACTGAGCACGACCTCTTTAAAATTGACAGTGCATAACACTTTTATCTATCAAAGATGGTCGGTGGACTCCAATGGAGACGGTAATGCACTAGGTATGATTCGATGGAACACACACGGAAAGAAAGACGGAAGGGTAAGGGTCCTGGCGACCCTGGCGCACTGAGTGGCTCAGGGCACCAACCTTAAAACTATTAGGAAGTAGTGGGGGCACACTGCTGGCGCACCGCTCCTGGCCGCAAACTACTAACCAGTAGTTTGGGCATGATGGTGGCGCGACGCCTCACCCCTCTACCAAGATTTTGACAAATTTTCTTGCTCCAATTCAAGGCCTAACTCATCAGAATCGAATAATTTACTCCCAACTCATTTGGATTCATAAATCCAACACAAATTCAATGACATCCCACCCAAAATCCATCAAGAACAACACTCATTCGTAAGACCCTAACCTCAAGAACTCAAAAACCTTCATTGTTAAAGGATAGGGTTAAAACTCAATGACTTCTCAAGAAACTCAATCAATCAACTTCAAGAATGAATTCATGAATGAAATTACATGATTGGTGTGAGGGAGAACAAACCCAATATTATGAAAGCTTACATACCTCGAAGATACTTGTTCTTGGCGAAAATCCTCAACCTTTGAATGAACGCTTGAAACACTTCTCCTTTCTCCTCTTGAACTTTCTCTAAAAACCCTAAATGGTTTTGGAATGTTTTAGGCTTAGTGGGGTAAGGAAAATATCAAAATACCCATTCTCTTAAATGGATAAAAAGCCTTAACTAGAGAGGCTTCACTCAAACAACCATATCTTTTTACTCGAAGCTTAGAATTTTGCAAACTTGGTGGTGTTGGAAATAGGACTCAAAGAACTTCAACTTGATACCTTATGGGACACCTAACTCTTTATGTGATGAAAGTTATGGTCGTTTGAAGTTGACCCAAACCTAACAACTGAAGTTTAACTTGTACGAATCTCTAGTTGGTTTTTTGAAGTACGAGATGATACACAATGTGGAGAAGAGTAGGCCGATGTAAGCATTATTTATTATCCTTACGAGTTTGGTTGAAAGTATGATATATAGCCTATAACGAGCCTCTTAAATATAGTGTATATTTCCTCCTGTTAGGTAGATATGAACTTAGAATTAGATATTAGTGGGCTAAGAAGGAGAAGTAAGACTATTAAGAGTTAGATTAGCGGCTTTATAAGCCAATGTGGGTAAAGATTATAGACGGACTACTATAGAAGTGGGAAGAAGTTAAGAGAACCATCTAAAAAAGAAGCCTTGGAAGATATCTTAGCACATGTGCATGGAGAGTTCGGTAGCCATGAGATTAGCATTTTCTGAGTATTAGAGTAAAGTGAATATAGATTAGTTTAAAGAATATTAAATAGGTCCATAGCCTTAGGGTGTTAGCTTCAGACCTAAGGGGGAGATGATTAGGTGAGAAACCAAGTCAAGTTTTGAGAATCAGATAGTGATGTGTTCAGAAAGAGTTAAAGTGATATATTAATCTATTCATACTCTAGTGTATTCCTCAAATTTCAATCGTTACAACATCTTATTAAAGTCTCATATATCAGTATTATGTTCATGACCTATGCGCATACACTTCAGATATATTCACATTTATGCTCAGTTCTGAGGATGAGGGGCAAACCATTAGCCTATTAATATCAACTTACTCCATAAAGTTATGAATATCAACCTCCTCATATGAATCTATCCAGATAAGCACATGTCTCATAGCATGCTCAGTCTTGCAAATTCATGACTTACTCTCAATGATTAGCAACAAAATGTTATCTCATGCATATTCTTATAGCATATTTCTTAAATAAATCGTGTTTATGATCTTTCTCCCTAAAGCTATTTCAATGATAATTTTTAGTTTTTAGAGTAATATTGTTGAAAGTAGTTGTGTGATGATTGATAGGAGAGGGTTGATGTTTCTTATTATGGTAGTGGTGGTGTGCTTATTTTCATCTAAGTTTATAAATATAGAGGAAGAAGGAGATGAGGTTTTACGATGAGTAATAGTTAGATCAGAGTAGTTAGTCGGTTTTCTGGCAGTAATGCATGGAATTTCAGCTAGTAATGATGATAGGAATGTGGGAAAATTTGAGAGGAGTTGGTTATATAGAATCTCATGAATTGGGTACATTAATAAGCTTGAATGTGGTGTTGAAAGTAAGTGGATGATTGTATTATGCGACTAATGAATTAATGATTAGAACTTGAGTCTGTTGAATGAGGTGGTAAGAAGAAGTAGTATTCTTGGAATGAAAGTGCCAACATGTATAGATCATGATTACATTATTTAGATTAGTATGATAATCGTAAGAGCGAGCATGGTATCGCTTAAGACGAGGATGCAATTAGACTTAGATCTTTTATGAGTAGTCATATACCCTTGTAGGAGCTTTGAGTTGCAGCTAATAATGTGTAGTATTTAGAAAAGAGGGCATGGTTTGGAGGTGTTGCAAGGCGTGAAAGCTAGCGCTCATATCGCTTAAGACATAGTAGTCCTATCATAGTCTTACTTTGTGCTCAGATACCCTTGTTTCATGTCATATAGTTTCAGTTAGAGTGTGACTACGTTCAAACTCATATCGTTCGTGACCTTTGTGCTCTAGTTCATTTTCAGAACACTCAATATAAATTAGTTCCGCCTATGTTAGTAGACAAGTTCAGAAGTCAAAAAGATAGTAAGAGTAACTCATTTCTCTTTCATGCTCACTTTAACTGTCATTCGATGACGAATGATCCCAAGAAGGAGATATTGTAACTATCCAAAAATTTCTAATATAAGACTTGAACCATTCCTCATTTACATATAAGATCATAGTGGGTGACTCTTAAATTGTGCTTAGGTATTAAGGTAAATTATTTAGTGGGAGAATAAATTTGGAGATGAATTAAGGTCACAAGAGTCCCCTAACACAACGTTGAGTTGAAAGTTTCCTTACTAATTTTGATATAAGATTTTATTTGAGTCAACTTCAAACGACCATATTAAAATATTATGTGGACCATAAATTATCAAAATAAAGGTATTTGAGTCTTTTTTCCAATGCCACCAAGTTTGCATCAATTCGAGTTCATGGTAAAAAGTAATGCCCAATTTACTGGACACTATCTTGCCACGTGTTGGCCATGCAGCCTAGGCATTTTCCGCGCGGGCGTGCACCGAGACAGCAACTACTGCCTTCTTGTGCGATTGGCTGCACGCATGTGGTAGTTTTCACGCAGTCATGCGGGCGTCTGGTTATTTTAAAACGCCCCAAAGACGTAGTTTACCTCCTTAGTTCATAAATTACCCTAGAAAGAGAAGTTTTCAAGAAACTACCTCCCTCCAAGGTACATCCATCATTCAATGTAAGATTTGACAATAAAATTTCATAATTTCTTCATCTAAACACCACTTAATATCTTCTACCATGGAATCCACATGTTTTCAAGAAAATCCATCCCTAAGGCTCAAGAAACATATTCTTGCCATCTTTTTATCTAAATATCTCACCTTTCTCAAGAATTTGGAGCGTACAAGGTATGTAAGGTTATTATAGTGTTGGACTAGTTTGTCCTCACGCCCAACATATGTCTAAATTCAGTAAAAGATTAATATAGGGATTTATCCTTGATTTTGAGTATTCTTGAGCTGAGTTATATTGTTGAGTTATGAGTTCTTAATTCTTGAGTATTGAACTATTTATCATTGTATTGAGATCCTTGATGTTATTTGTTCATGTCTATATTTTAGCATGGACCCTAGTATTGAGTTAATTTATGAGGAGAGCAAAAGATGGGTTTTGAAAAAGAGTTTTCAAATATGAATTAAGTAAGAGTATAAGGGAATAAGTATTCCCAAAGGTATCACTTCTTACACTGAGAAAAGAGAAACTTTGATTTCTAAATGAGTTAATGGTTCAAATATATTTCAGATCAATTATCTCTTTTAAGAGGATATTTTGAGTAATTATATACCTCAAATTCTAACGACCTGTTCCCGTCGTTATAGAAAATCAAACGGGGGAAAATTTAGGGCCGAAAAAACTTTTTCGTAGTATTTGGATTTTCCCAACCTTGTCTAGGTTTGGACGAAATCGGAGTCTTTGAGATGTAGGGAAATCTGATAATAATTGGGTGAATCATTTATGATTTTGATTTCATGAGCAATTAGATAAATCATTAAGGAACTCGTGGGACTTTACGGAATTGAATTCGGGCGATTAGAACTTCCGGAATCAATCTTAGCGTGAAGGGTATTTTCTGAGTGTCGTGGGTTAGAGGTGTGTTGTGAAATGGGGATTTTGGAATTCTTTAAATAGCTCACTGGTTTTTTCAAGCCGCCTTGGTTGGGGTTTTGGCCGCTCTGGCGAGGCCACTACAGTAGGATAAGGGCCGCTGTGGCGGGCTCGACGTGACTTAAGGTCGTTAATAAAACTCTAAACGACCTTATTATGCACTTTTCGACTTTTAGAGCTAAGGAATGAACCTCAGGCGACTCCTACTCATTTCCACCATTCTTGAGGCTAAAGGTAAACTTTTCACTCCCCAAATCCATTTTTCGATCCGTAGAACATAATTGAATGGGTGAATATTGATGGGGGAAGGTTTTGTTATAGATTCGATGGTGGAAACAACCCTAAATTGGATAATTGGGATCATGGGTATGATCTAGGATTCATAGAATTGATAGTAATTTGGGTAATTAGTGATTTTTTATTGCTTTCCGTATTATATTGATTGTTTCTAGACAAAAGAACAAGCGGAACGAATCTGAAAGGGAAGGATCAAGTTTCTTAGGATTTCAAGCTTGTTTCAAGGTAGGTGATGGTTGTGGTTTTATGATTGTGTGATGTACGTTTGTTCTTGCTTCATTATGATACTTGTATGTGTATGAATGTTACAATGTTGATCACACTTGTTGTAAATGAGATAGATGAATGATGATTGCCATGAAATCACGACTTAAATGTATGATCTTGATGATATACTTGTGATTGTGATTGTGCTGTGTTGAATGGATTGGTTGCCGCATTTCGGCATAACTAACTTAGATTGATTGCCACGTTTCGGCATAACTATAGGATCGATTGCCACGTTCCAGCATAATTATGGGATCGAATACCACGTTTCGGTGTGCTAACTGTTTAGGTTTGGGTTCCATAAGAGGATGAATGATTTTATATAAAATGTTAAGTTGTTCGTTCTTCGTAAATGTTGATAATATTGTATATATTAATATATATGCATGTGATTCTATTGTTATGATGAATTATGTATGTTGCACTTAGAGGGATAGCTGCGTGATCCTACCATTACACTGTTGTTGTGTACTAATACTGCACTTGCTCTTATTTTTGCTGAGTACATGTCATCTTCAAGCGGCTACTAACATACCTCGCTTAGGAAATTAGTGATCGTTCGAATTCAAGGGTGAGCCAATTCTTCCGAGCTGCTATGGGTTCTCTTTCATCTATGTCCACTATTTCCAGACTTAGACTATGTTCTAGTTTGTTGATTAGTTCATTAGATTGGGGTTGCATCCCTTCTTGTTTAGACTTGTTGAACTTTAGATGTTTTGGTACATTGACTTTCAGGTTCTAGGTTATTTTTTCTGCATTGTTTAGTTCTTGTTAGACTTTTGTTGGAGTTTATGGGAACTCCCTATTAATTTCCTTAGTATTTAACTTGCTTCTGTAACTTAGATGTCTTAGTTCTGGTTTAGTTGCTTGGGTTGAGTTGTAGTAGTGGTTCTCCCATCGGAGTGTTAGTATGGGTGCCAATCACGACAGTCTGGGTCGTGACAAAGTTGGTATCAGAGCCTAGGTTCTTTGATCTCGATGTTTCGAAATGAGTCTAATGGAGTCTCGCAAAACAGTAGGGGGACGCCTTTACTTTTCTTCGAGAGGCTATAGGACTTTAGGAAATCTCTATTTTCTCTTGTCTCCTTTTGTGCTATAACTTGATTCCAATTGGTATCTGTTGATTCAAATTGGTATCTAACCTTCTTCACTCTTCTGTCCGCATAAGGTTAATACTAGATTCAGCTGTGTTAGGCCCGTAGATCCCGTCAATGCTCCAGCTAAGGAATCTGCAGGGAAAGGTCGCGGTCGAGGCAGGGGTAGAGGAAGAGCTAGGGGTAGAGGCCGTGGAAGAGTAACGCCTGCTTGAAATGGAGCTCCTGTTGAGAATGCTCCTGTGAACGAGAACCCTCATGCGCATTGTAACACCACTAAATGCTATTTACCTTCGCTAAACTACTTCAATATGGTTTGTTCACATTTTGGGAACTTGAAATTTTGTGATATTTGAAAACTTGCTTAGCATAGATTGTAATCATAACTTATGGGATTGTATGGGGGTATTTAAGTAAGAGTTTATTTAGAATTTTGTATTATTGTAAAAAGAAGGTGAAGGATATATAAATATAAGTGTATATGTACACAATTTGGGGCAGCACACAACACTATTTTTAAAGACTTGGCCAGCCAGCTGTCCAAAGTGATAAATATCACCTTGGGTGGCTATATATATTTTAAGACTTATCTAGTGAATTTCGTGGGGTTGGAAGACTTGGAACATTAGAACTTTAATTAACCCTTTCTTCATCAAAATCACAAGAAAAGAACCTTGGGCTTTTGGCTGGAATTCGATACAACCACTGTTTTTGGTAAGTGCTGAAAGCTGTCTTTATAGTTGAGTGGTAGTGTTTGGTAAATTGTGTATATCTTGTGATCTGAAAATCCGTTTTGGGTGAATAAATATGTTTTGGAAAGCTGATTCATGTACCTACAACTCTTATGTTTATGTGAAAGTATGATTTAGCTGTTATGGATGTGAAAACTGGGACGCAACACAGGACAAGTTCTATCCAGATTTCTCTGTTGTTGTAGCTGAGTAGGTTGTGTTACGTTTAGAATATCTCATTCTGTATAACTCCATTTTGGGTGAATAAATATGTTTTGGAAAGCTGATTCATGTATATACAACTCTTATGTTTATGTGAAAGTCTAATCTAGCTGTTATGGATGGGAAATATGGGACGCAACACAGGACAAGTGTTGTCCAGATTTCGGGTTTAGAATTCCGGTAGGAACCACTGTTAGTGTATTGATGATATCTTTTTGTAAAGAATTTATTTTTCAGTGATTCTTATTGTGTTGCAATCTTAAGAGATGTATCTACAACTTTCATGAAGGTTACAAAACCTATTTTTGCTGATTTCCTGTTCAAATTTAAGTTCCAACATGGGGTACTAAACTGTCCAGAATCACTGTTTTGAGAACAGAATTTTGTCTGTGTGGGCTGAGCTTACTTATGATGATAATCCTGTTTTATTTTGATATTATTGAGATATTAGGAATTAAAAAAGTTATTTAATTTCATTTTTAAGGTTGTATAGACTTGTGAACAAGTTGAGGAACTTGATACGTTGGTTGGTCTCCGGTTTGAGCTTGCGAAGTTTATTGGACTATTACTACGCTAAAGTATTGAGGTTTGTGTATAAACTTGTACTTGCACTCTTGTAATGGCTGGTATATATGAAATTTGATCTTGATACCTCAGCTACCTCTTGTCACTTTACATTGTCTTGTTGGTATGATGCTTGTGTAACTCGCCCACTTGTACAGATTGTTTGATCACTTGGCACTCTTGTTGGGACTATGTCCTTCTTGTGGCTGTGGCTTTGTCACTATTGACAGGCCTCTTGATTCAGATCATTTGCCATCTTGACTCTGGATTTGTAGTTCGTCTTAGGAATGAAAGTTATCCATTTTAAGTACGAACTAGAAAGCCATTTTTAATATGGTTCTTGGTTCTCTTGATATAGGGCTTCGGTCCTTCTTGATACAGGGCTTCGGTCCTTCTTGGTACAGGGCAGCGACCCTTCTTGATACTTGCTTGTGCTGAGTGTGACGACATGAAGTGTATATGGGGCGAGCCTTGCAATTGAAATTCTTGGAAAATGGTGCTATGAGCTTCTTGACATTTGTATCTTTGATTATCGAATTTGATACTTGTTATCTATTGTTACTTGATTTATTTATTATATTTCAAGTATATTGCTCATTGACTTGGAAAAGTTGGCTTGATGAATTTTGAGGATTTCGACCCTATAGTTTTACACCACTAAGCTTTATGCTTAGCGATAGTTGTTTCTATCGTAGGGGTTGATCGAGAGGAGTGATGAAGATGGCCATGGAAGATGGAAATTTTGACAACTTTTAAAGAAGATCACATTTGCCTATAGGCATCTATATCTTGTATACATTTTGGTACTTATACCGATCTATGTGATGTATATTGGCATTCGATTTTGAAGCCTAACCGTATCATGTCCATGGGTTGTAATTTAAGTATGGCTATATGTTTGGTTTATTTAGGGTGTGTACGCCCAAGCTTGTAATATGTTACATGTCCTACTTGTTTGTAATGATCGTATAAAGCATGAACCCAACTAGTTTGGGTACTCGGAAATGGATAATTTTTATTATCATTAATTACTTGCATGAGAAAAAAAAATATATCTTGTAATTTATGTGCATATGGTATTTGGAAAGGGTCGCTACACGCATCATGAAGAGATTGAAGAGGAGAATGTTGATGTTGAGGATGTGGGACAAGAGGAGGAGGTGCAGGCTGAGACTGCCGATGTTCCCCCCCATAGACCTAGTGTTAGCTTGATAGATCATGTCATTCTTGAAAGGGTTGGTTGGTCCTAGAGTGCTTCTTTCTGCTCAAGCAACTCAAGCTCCTACTAATTGCCCTGGTTCTAGCACTACACCCAAGGTAGGTGGGATTGGAGGTAATGATCCTTTCTTCCATCCTTTGTTCGGTTCTGTTATGACTAGTAATGAGCATGAAATATTGACTAAGTTTCTGAAGCTAAAGCCTTAAGTGTTTCTTGGTTCTGAGAATAAGGATTCTTATGAGTTCATTCTGGATTGCTATGAGAGGCTTCATAAACTGGGTATTGTGCATCAGCCTAGGGTTGAGTTTGTGTCTTTCCAACTTCAAGGTGAGGCTAAGCAGTAGTGGAGAGCTTATATGGAATGCAGGTCTTCTACTTTACCTCCACTTACTTGGACCTAATTTAATGCTCTATTTCTAGAGAAGTATGTGCCTAGGACTTTGAGGGATCGCAAGAAAGATGAGTTTATGGCTTTAGAGCAAGGTGGTATGACTGTGGCTGCTTTTGAGGCCAACTTCCATGCTTTGTCTAGATATGCTACTCAATTGGTGATTACTGAAGAAGATAGAATCTGATTATTTATTAGGGGATTAAATTCTAAGTTGCAAGTATTATCTGTTCATATGACTTCAGCAGGGAGGATACTTAATGAGGTAACAGAATATGTTAAGCGAGTGGAGGGGGTGAGGCGAGACGGCTAAACTAAGGCATGGGCGAAAAGGGCCAAGAACTTGGGAAACTTTCAAGGTTCTTATTCCAAAGGGTCCGGAAGGCTAACGCTGGCAGCCAAGCCAATTCAGTTTGCTATGCTCGCCTCTATAGGTAGTTACTCGAAAACTCCATCTCATAATTTATAGGATAGCTAGGGAGTCGCACCTTTAACGGGTGGCAGATCATCTTTTGATCGTACTTGTTACAACTGTGGAGAACCTGTGCATATGAGAAGAGATTGTCCCTACCCACGTGTGTTAGATTTCGTGCAGCATCAGTTTAGAGCGGTGGTACCCGCGAGGAATGGTAATAATGGTAGAGGGCGTCCACAAGATGGACGAGGAGGTAATTAGCTAGGCCGTAGAGGTAGAGGAAATGGTAATGCATGCAGAGGTAATGTGCAACCAGGTAAGGAAGTGGTTCGTCAATATGATAGGGCTCAGTGTTATGCCTTTCCGAGCAAGAATGAGGCAGAGGCGTCTGACGTGGTGATCACAAGCACTATTTTTGTTTGTGACCGGATGGCTAATGTGTTATTTGATTCAGGTTCTACTTATTCTTATGTATCTGTGCGAATTGCCTCAGAGTTTGATATGATTTGTGATATACTTGATACCCCTATCCATGTTTCTACCCCAGTTGGAGAGTTAGTCATAGTTACCCATGTCTATCGTGCTTGTCCTATGTTGTTTGTGGGTTTTCAGAATTGGGCTGATTTGGTGATTTTGGATATGACTGACTTTTACATAATCTTAGGTATGACTTGGTTGTCCCCCTATTATACCGTACTTAATTGTAATACTAAGTCCGTAGCTCTAGAAATTCCAGGAAGGGAAAATTTAGAGTGGGAAGGGGTGTACAAGCCTAAGTGAACTAAGATCATATCCTCCATTCGGGCTAAGAAATTGATAGGACAGGGTTGGTTAGTTTATTTGGCTCATATTAAGGATGTTGAGATTGAGGCTCCATCCATTGGGTCTATTCTTGTGGTGTCGAAATTTATAGAAGCGTTTAATGATTTGCCTGGTATGCCTCCGGATAGAGATATAGACTTCTGCATTGATTTTGAACCTGGTACTCGTCCCATTTCTATCCCTCCATATCGCATGGCTCCAGCAGAATTAAGAGATCTTAAGGCCCAAATCCAAGAGCTTCTTGACAAGGAATTTATTCGTCTTAGTGCTTCCCCATGGGGTGCTCCAGTTTTGTTTGTTAAGAAAAAGGATGGTAGTATGAGAATGTGTATAGATTATTGGCAATTGAATAGGGTCACTATTCGAAATAAGTACCCCTTGCCTCGAATAGATGATCTTTTTGACTAATTGCAAGGTGCATCAGTTTTCTCTAAGAGTGATCTAAAATTTATTTACCATCAATTGAAAATTAGGCCTGAGGATGTGCCCAAGACATCATTTAGAACTCGCTATGGGAACTATAAGTTTTTGGTTATGTCATTTCGTTTGACCAATGCGCCTGCAACTTTCATGAGTTTGATGAATGGGTTGTTCAAATCGTTTCTTGATTTGTTTGTTATAGTGTTTATTGATGATATTTTGGTCTATTCGAAAAGTGAGAAAGAGCATGTCATCCATCTTCGTAGTGTTTTGGGTGTTCTTGGGAAGCAAAAGTTAGATGCTAAATTTTCTAAATATGAATTTTGGTTGAAATCGGTTGCATTTTTAGGGCATGTAGTTTCAGAAGATGGGGTAATGGTAGATCCCCAAAAGATTGAGGCGGTTAAGAATTGGGTTAGGCCTAGCTCTGTGACGAAAGTTAGGAGTTTTGTGGGGCTCGCTAGCTATTATCTTCTATTTGTGAAAATTTTTTGCTTCCATTGCCACTCACTTGACTAACTTGACCAAAAATGAGATACCATTTGAATGGACTGAAAATGTGAGGAGAGCTTTCGAAAGCTCAAGACTCTTTTGATCACCACACCTATTCTAGCATTACCGGTTAAAGGTAAGAATTTTATCATTTATTGTGATGCTTCTCATTCTAGGTTGGGTGTTGTGCTGATGCAGGATAAGAATGTTATAGCTTATGCCTCGTGTTAATTGAAGGTGCATGAGAGAAATTATCCAACACATGATTTGGAGTTAGCAGCGGTAGTGTTTGCTTTTCAGATCTGGCGGCATTACCTCTATGGTGTTAAGTATGAAGTGTTTACAGATCATCGTAGTTTGCAGCATGTGTTCACTCAAAAGGATCTGAATTTGAGACAGCAAAGGTGGATAGAGTTACTTAAGGATTATGATGTGACCATTCAATACCATCCGGGCAAGGCTAATGTGGTGGCAAATGCTTTGAGTCAAAAAGTGGTGAGTATGGGTAGTGTAGCTTGCTTGAGTGTATCCAAGCGACCTTTGGCTAAGGAAATTAAGACCTTAGAGTCTAAGTTCATTCAGTTGGGCATCTTAGAAAGAGGTGGGGTGTTAGCTAGCATTGAAATGAGGGCCACATTCATTGATGAGATCAAAGCCAAACAATTTGAGGATGAGGATTTGGAGGAGCTTAGAAAGAAGATTGTGAATGGTAAGGCACAAGAGACCACTCTTGATACGGATGGTGTACTCAATTTTAAAGGGAGAATTTGTGTTGCTAGAGTAGATGACTTGATTGAGAAATTGTTGGCAGAGTATCATGGTTCGCGATATTTTATTTATATGGGTGTGACCAAGATGTATAGAGATTTGAAGCGAATTTATTGGTGGCCGGCCATGAAGAAAGACATAACGGAGTTTGTGACGAAGTGTCAAAATTGTCAACAAGTGAAGTATGAACATCAAAGGCCTACAGGTTTGCTTCAAAGAATGCCAATTCCGAAATGGAAGTGGGAAATGATAGCCATGGATTTTGTGGTTGGTCTTCCTAAGACTTTTGGAAAGTTTGATCCTATTTGGGTAGTGGTTGATAGATTGACCAAGTCAACCTATTTTATTCCGGTAAGAATAGATTATAATGTTGAGCAATTGGCTAAAGTTTATTTGAAAGTGATAGTGAGGTTGCATGGGGTGCCCCTCTTTACATCTTAGACCATGGTACCCAATTCACATCCAAGTTTTGGAGGAAATTGCATGATGAATTGGGCACACAACTCACTTTTAGTACAACCTTCCATCCACAGACAAACGGGCAGTCGGAGAGGACTATTCAAGTAGTAGAAGACATGTTGAGGGCATGCAGCCTTCCATTCATAGACAAACGGGCAGTCGGAGAGGACTATTCAAGTAGTAGAAGACATGTTGAGGGCATGTGTGCTTGACTTTAGAGGGCATTGGGATAAAATCATACCTTTGTGTGAGTTCTCCTATAATAATAGTTATTACTCCAATCTTGATATGGCACCATTTGAGGCATTATATGGGAGGGGATGTAGATCACCCATAGAATGGTTTGAGGTTGGAGATGTGAAACCTTTGGGGGTTGATTTAGTGAAGGATGCTCAAGATAAGGTGATGAGCTAAGCTTTTAGTAGCCCAGAGTAGACAGAAGAAGTATGTGTATCATAAGGTAAGAGACATGACATTTCAAACTGGTGAGAATGTTCTTCTTAAGGTATCATCCATGAAATGAGTGATGAGATTTGGCAAGAAAGGCAAGCTAAGTCCGCCATACATTAGTCCCTTTGAGGTTCTTGAATGTGTAGGACCGGTAGCGTATAGATTGGCTTTACCTTCTAACTTATCGGGAGTTCATCCGGTATTTCATGTGTCCATGTTGAAAAAATATCATGGTGATAGAGATTATATTATTAAATGGGACTCAATTGTGTTAAACAAAGACCTTCAATATGAGGAGAAGCCTGTTGCGATTCTTGATCGTGATGTGCGTAAGTTGATGACCAAGGAGATTAAGTCCGTGAAAGTTCAATAGAAGCATTGTCCAGTTGAGGAAGCTACTTGGGAAACCGAGAGGACATGCGAGACAAGTATCCCCAATTGTTCGTCGATTCAGGTACTACTTCATTCATTCTTAGCCTATTTTCCTAAGTCTTGTCACTCAGGGACGAGTGATGGGTATATTGGTATCTATTGTAATGACCTGTTCCCATCATGATAGAAAAGTCAACGGGGGAAAATTTGGGGCCGAAAAAATTTTTTCGTAGTATTTAGATTTTCCTAACCTTGTCCAGATTTGGACGAAATCAGAGACTTTGAGGTGTAGGGAAATCTGGAAACAATCGGGTGAATCATTTATGATTTGATTTCATGAGTAGTTAAATAACTCGTTAAGGAACCCACACGACTTTACAGAATTGAATTCAGGAGAGACATGCTTGCTTTCGAAGGAATCCGGTTTTAATGAGTTGTTAGTAGCATTTTGAGGTGTTTTTGGTCTTTTCTCAACACTCATCTTTATACAGTAAGTTGTGCTTGTTTATCAGAACTCATGAATATGCCAGACCTGGTGCTATTTCAATGTACCTGACTACTTTTAATGCTGCATTCCAATGAGATATTGTTGTCTTTTGCATAAATTGACTTAAACATTGAACAGAGAAAGCAATATCAGGCCTGGTATTTGTAAGATACAGTAACTTCCCAATTAATCTCTGATATCTACTCACATCAGTAAATAATTCAGCTGTTGCATCCTGTCGAAAATCAGCACTTATCATTTTCATGTTACACTCCAAAGGAGTTGACGATGGTCTACATTCTGACAGTCCAGTATCTGATATCAACTCCAATGCATATTTCCTCTGGTTCATAATAATTCCTCTTTCAGATCTATAGAACTCAATTCCTAGAAAATACCTCAACTCCCCCAAATCCTTGATTTCTAAATGATGATGCAAGACCTGTTTGGTCTCTTGTATCAATGTAGAATCATTTCCTGTAATCAACAAGTCATCCACATACACTAATACTATCACTAGTGCTGATCCCTTCCTCTTTGTGAATAAAGCATAGTCTAAATGACTTTGTGTATATCCTGATGCCAACATAACATCTGTAAGTTTTGCATTCCACTGCCTTGATGCTTGTTTAAGACCATATAATGATTTCATAAGTTGACAAACATTATGTTCCCCCTGACTCGAGAAACTTTTAGGCAACTCCATATAAACTTCTTCAAATAAGTCTCCTTGCAAGAAAGCATTGAAAACATCCATTTGAAATATTTGCCAATTTTCAGCAGCTGCAATGGCAATAATAGATCTTAGTGTGACCAATTTTATAACTGGTGAAATTGTCTCTTGATAATCAATTCCCTCAGTCTGACTATACCCCTTAGCCACAAGTTTAGCTTTGAACCTATCAACCTCTCCATTTGCCTTATACTTGATTTTGAATACCCACTTACACCCTATTGCTTTCTTTCCTGGAGGCAAACTCATAACTTTCCAAGTACCATTACTTTCTAGTGCTGCAATTTCTTGTTTCATTGCTTTTACCCATCTTTCATCTTTCACAGCCACTTCATAAGTACTAGGTTCAGTGTCTACAGACATTTCACTCAGATATGCTTGGTAAGAGGTGGAAAGATGTTCATAGGACATGTAGGTGGCTAATGAATAAGGGCGCACTGAATCAGTCACATGAGTGACATAGTCCTTCATCCACACTGGTGGATGGACTGCCCTTTTGGAGAAATTTCTGGGTATATCATCAGAAGAATCAATATGCACAGCAGCAGGGGGGGTCAATATGCATTGTGACTGATTCAATCTGTTCATGATTATTAATAACATCTTGATTCATGTCATGACTTATCTCATTACCATTACCTTCTTGAACTGGAACACCAAAATCTAGGCTCTCATCATTAACTGGTAAGCTGACCAGTGTATCATCAAAATCAAAAAATGACTGTGCAGGGAAAACTGGTGCATGATGACCCTGCATTTGACTGAATGGAAATATGTGTTCTTTAAATACAACATCTCTACTGACCATAAATTTCTTCATCCTCAAATTATACAATAGATATCCCTTCTGAGTTAGTGAGTAGCCCATCATAACACATGCATCAGCTCTTGAGGAAAACTTATCATCCTTCACTGATTTAGTGCCATAGCACAAACAACCAATTGTCCTTAGATGATCTAGGTGTGGTGTGGTTTTGTGAAAAACCTCATAAGTTGACTGCCTTTGCAGTACACTAGTAGGCATCCTATTGACTAAATACACAGTTGCTAATACATTCATCCCAGAATGTAATAGGTATAGATCCCTGAAACCTAAGAGCTCTAGCCACATCAAGTATGTGTGTATGCTTCCTCTCCACAACTCCATTTTGTTGTGGAGTATGTTGACAACTACTCTCATGAATAATTCCCAAAGATGAAAATAATGCACTACATTCTCTGTTAAAAAACTCTGTACCATTGTCTGATCTCACTCTTTTAACTTGCTTGCTGAACTGAGTTTGAACTAGAGCAAAAATGATTTAAAGGTAACAAGAACATCGCTTTTGAATTTCAGTAAAAACAACCAAACCATTCTTGAATTATCATCCACAACAGTTAGAAAAAATCTAAAACCATTATGAGTAACAGTTCTGTAAGGTCCCCATACATCAAGATGTATTAGATCAAAAATAGCATTTGTTCTAGATACATTTTTGGGAAATGAAAACATAGTTTGCTTAGCTAAAGGACAGATTGGACAATTATCACATACATCATGAGTAGCATCTTTGTATAGTTCCTTCAAGACTCTAAATGAAAGATGACCCATCCTGTAATGCCATCTCAATGATTGTGAATCTGCCTTGGTCAATAAGCACTTGTTATTAGAAACAGTAGTATCAATTGCCTTTGTCTGAGGAAAACATCTAAGAAAGTAATACAGTCCTTCCAACTCTTTACCAATCCCCTTCACCTCTCCATTGAAGAGGTCCTAAAAAACACAGAACTTAGGAAAGAAATGAATAGAACATTTCAATTGTCTTGTTAACTGGGATACTGACAGTAAGTTATGCTTAACTTCAGGAACAACCAGAACATTTTTTAATACACCTCCAACAGGTATCATGCAACTACCTGAATGACTAACCACTGTAGTGTGGCCATTAGGCAAATAAACTCTTCTTCCTATGTTTTTGTTATGACCACTAATACTATCCAAATTTTCAGACTTAGGAGTCATGTGACAGGTCTCTCCAGAGTCTACAATCCAATGACCTTCTTTGCTAGACCTTTCATACTTATTATTGACATTCATAACATTATCATAACAACCCCTTCTTCGAGAATCTAAGAGAGCATTAAGATCATTGAAATTACCTACCATGTTGACCATCTCTTCAGTTTTCTCTTCTTCATCCAGGAACCTCAATATTTTCTGATACTGATCTGGTGTATATGTTGACTTCATAGCAAGTGCTTGCAAATTTGTTCTAACCGAATTGAAATCATGTGCATTAGCATTAGCTTTGTGTCCTTCATCAATTGACCCACAAGCATTCTCGTTGTATTTATCAACTTGTATATTATTTGCTATATCATATGCTTTGTGCGAGTTCATTCCTATTGCTACATTGGAGGATCTATAATCACTAGCATGATCATACTTCTTTTTAAACTTCCAGTCTTCAGGATATCCCACAAGTTTATAGCAGATGTTTTTAGTATGCCCATGCATTTTGCAATGTTCACAAAACAGATTCCAGTTCACTTTGTTCTTGCCATTATAGCTTTCTCTTCCAGTATACTCACCCTTATCTCTATGATCTGTATTTTTATTTTCATAATTCATCTTGCCTACATACAATGCTGTGGCCTCGATTATATCTCCTCTTGTACGCATTCCTGATGTAATTCTCTGGCTCTCATCTGAAACTATCATCGCATATGCTTTGCCAGCATTGGGTAAAGGGTTCATCATCAAGATTTGACTTCTTGCAGGACCATACAACTCATTCAACCCCATTAACAAAGAAAATAGTCGTAGATATTGTATGTGATCTATATATACTCTAGATCTATCACAATTACATGAAGAAGGAGGCACAAGTGCATCAAATTCGTCCCAAAGCAATCGTAACTTGGTAAAATAAGCTGAAATAGTTAGGTTACCTTGATGAATTATGCAAATATCCCTGTGAAGTTGATAGATCCTCGATCCATCTGCCTTATCGAATTGTTCCTTCAAGTCTTCCCATACTGTCGCAGCATCCGAAGCATACACTATCCCACTTAGCAACTCCTTCAAAACAGTATTCATGATCCATGCCAATACGAATGCATTGCACTTTTCCCATTGTTCATCTAATTCAGGTGCGTAATCACCCTTCCAAGCACAAAACCAAGCTTACTCTTAGCTCGAAGATCGATCATCATTGATTGACTCCGCAACGAATAATTTTCTGAACCAGTAAGCTGGACCGTAGTTAATATAGATCCAGGGGTGTCGGATGGATGAAGGTAAAGAGGATGATTCCTCTTTGATTCAATCAATTCCATCGTTTCTGGTGCAGCCACAGAAGAAGAAGTTGTTGTATCGCCTTCAATCGCCATTGCAAATCACAAAAGCTTTATTCTCCAGAATCAAATTTTCAGTTTGAATCAAAGAATATTGACTCAATGCTCTGATACCATGTTGAAAGTTAGAGAGATTTGGGAAATTTGTTATATTGACTATCAAGAAGAAGAAGCTATACAATGAGGATTAGACCTCTATTTGTACACATGGCAGTAACTGCCTTCTAATCTCTTCTAACTACCTTTCTAACAATATTAACAAACTAACTAATTATACTCTTATCACATTTAATTAATCACTTAACTAACTTCTTCTACACTATCTTCAATAATATGATTGCATGCACTTGTGTGCGTTTGAACGCAACAATAAACAAGAGGTAAGTGACTTTGATCAATCTCTCAAAAGCTCCTTATCTCAATATGTATTTTTCTATAGTATAGAAAAAGTTGTTTCATTCAAATGCTCCTTATCTCAATATGTACTTTTCTATAACGGAAAATGGTTCAATATATCCTTTAACTTTGTCATTTAGAATTGATATACCCTATTTATGAAAGTGACTCATAGATACCCTAATGTTATACAAATGACACACATATACCATTTTTCTCTAATAGAAGTGAAAAATAATTTTCATTTAATTTTTTATTTATTCTTGTTTTATAAAATATAATCCATATGAGGTATATTTGATCCTCCTCACACTTTTTTTTTTAAATTTTTTTGTTTCAATGACTAATTTAAATTCAGTATTTTGATGGTCAAATATATTTAGGTTTCGCTAATTTTCTTGTAAAATTTATTATGAATGCCCCAATTTTTTTTTTTTTTAAAAAAACTAAATTACAATATAGCTGAAAAAATAATTTAAATTATAATATAGCCACAAAAAATTAGTTTTAAATTTTTTTCCTTACACTTAGAATTAATGAAAAAAGAAGAATGAGAAATTCAAATGATGATAATCAAAGAAGTCAAAAAACAATTGATGTATGAAAAAGATTAAAATATACCTTGAACTTTGCTAGAAGGACCCCTACGTGATTTTTTAAAAAAAAAATTAAAAGTTAAAAATATAAATTTAAAACTATTTTTTTTCACTTTCGTTAGATAAAAGGTATATGTGAGCTTCTTTTATAATGATAGGGTTATATATGAGTTACTTTCATAACGAGAAATATATCAGGTCTAAATAGCAAAATTGAGAGGTATATCATACTGGTTTCAACATGCTTATTTCTTGTCATTCTTAGAAAAGGTTGGGGCAATTTAGAGCCCGTTTGGATTGACTTAAAAAAAGTAGCTTTTAAGTCAAAAATAAAAAAGTCAAACTGAAATAACTTTTAAGTCAAAAAATAAAAAGTAGGGGGACCTACTTTTGGTTTCTGACTTATTTTAAGTTATTTTTTACCTTGCCAAATACTTCGTAACTTATTTTAAGTCATTTTTTATATTTGTCAAACATTTTCAGAAGTCAAAAATTGACTTAAAAATATGTTTGACCAACTTTTAAGTCAATCCAAATGGGTTCTTAATCATTACATTTACATATCTCCGCATATGTGGCTTGCAATTAACAACTAAGAATAGCATAGTCCTCTCCTGTTTCCCAACATAAACATATGCTTTCTTTTTTTTCTTCCTTTTTTTTTTTTTGGTTTTTTATCTAATATATTGAAGTCCGACTAAATTTGAATTCGCTTGAAAAATTATATATTGAGAGTAAAATATTTCCTAACAAAGACAATTCTATATCCATGAGGACTCAAAAGATATCTTGGTGAAGGATGAAGGAATACTTTTCATTTCACTACAATCCAGGGTAAGATTTTATTTTCTCCGGTCATTTTTATTTGTTATATTTTATTTTTTTTGAAAGTTACATAATCTAAAATTTGACCAATATTTTAAGATATATTTTTTGTTATATTAATATGAAAATGGTTGAAACTTATAGTATTTTTCATATAATTTTGGAACATTTAGAATTTGACACTACTAGAATTTTGGTCTACAACAACAGTTTCATATGCGTTGCAATAGGACCTAAAACAGTTGCCAGAGTGCTATAGCAATGATTTTGCAACCGTCTCATCTGATCACGTTACTATAGCTCTATTGTAATAGTTAATGTCACGGTTCCTGAAAGCGTTGCTATAGGACCTCTATTGCAATGGTTTTCCGTCCATCTGTAGGCACTATAATATTATTACAGCAGTTGTAACGGTTTACAACTGTTGCACTAGGGGTTGTGGTAACTGTTAGCAACCATTGCAATAGAGTATGTTGCGATAGATTGTTCTTATGGCAACACTTTTTAAAATATTATGGCAACGATTTTAATTGATATTGCAACATTTTTATTTTCTATTGCAACCAATCTATATGAATCTACAATTTTTCCCAACATGTTGCAATAGTTCAGGTTTCTTGAGCATTATATATATATATATATATATATATATATATATATATATATATATATATATATATATATATATATATATAAATCAACAACAATTTATAAAAAAATTCTCTAAATCAAATCACGTAAGAAAACGACTAATTATATATAGCCGATTCACATATATAATTCGAAATATCCTAGTCATCACAATATCCATAAAGGTAATATATATATATATATATATATATATATATATATATATATATATATATATATATATATATATATATATATACACCAAAACACATGTTTTCAATAGTTTGCACAAGTTCCATACTAATAGAAATTAAAACAAAATATTGTAGCTTAACAAAAGTTTCAAAATGTCAAGAAGCAAAAGAGTCGAGTTAATTAAAGCCATACGTTTCTACATCTTTCAATCAATTAGATCAAGTAATAAGGTCTTCATCACTGCTTTCATCATCCCCTTGGTTATCTTCTCCACCTATAAAAGACAAGAAAAATAAAAGTTTATTGAGAGCAAATGTTGAAGAAAGATAGTTTAGATTTACATAATTAAATCATTTGTCTCGGTCTACTGATCCATATATGTGTAAGTGAAATAATCAAACATTTCGTTTGCTCAATCAACTGTGCATAAAGAAAAAAAGTAAAACCAAATGAGTGGAAGGTAAACTTAGCCAAGTATCAATGCAGTTGATATGGAAAGCATGTCTACAAGTAGGGAGCAATTTCAATTTATCCTTATCAGAGAATTCACACAAACAAACAGCACAATCAATGGGCTCTTTAGGACCAACAACCTCTTTGTACAAAAATACTGGTAATGCATCAATAAATGCTTGATCCAAACCAGAATCATGTAAATGGAATAACTATTGTAACTGTCTTTGCAAAGAATCTGAACTAGAAACTTCGGGTATCCATTAGATTGAGATGACGCTGAAGAAGAAGGGTGTTTGATAAGAAACCTAACTAGCAAATGGAGCAGACCAGATATGAAAAACAGGACAACTAATATAACTATAATGAAAAGAACATGAGCTGGACTGATCTTGTTTCCAAATGGGGTTGAAGAAGATGAGTTTGGTTCCTTGTGAAAAACATAACTTCCACCAAATGAAGGAGGATATGACGGAAACATAGGAAGAGAATATGTAAAACATATTCCTGTCTTGTGACTCAACTTCACCAAATGAACAAATAATCTCAAAAACACATTCGAAAAAATAGTTTAGTGACAGAGCAAATAACAAGAGATAATGATGAAACCAAATAGAAAATGTGAAAGACATAATCTTTACATGTCTTGATTCCCACTTAGTCACCATTACACAAAAAAACAATACTTATAACAATCCATTTATATAAAGAATCACTTCTGACTTATCGAGCATATGTAATGTGCCAAAAGTGAATTTCTTGCAATCTGCAGTTTTTCCGTATATCACGACACATACTTTGAGTATGTTAACAAAAGTTGGTGCATTATATAGTAGTAGAAAATAATCGATAAAATCTACAGTATGGCCAATTACTATTAAGTAACCTTTAGTTAGTCAAATTATTTAACCAGTCTGCCTATTAGTCTTTGACACAAACTTTTTACTATTTTTTTGCTTGCTGTAAACCGCAAGTTGCATCCAGCAACATGAAATGGCTCAGATTAGAACTGTTTTTCTTTTAGTGGGTGCAAGGCTGGTTGGTTGATACAAATGGCTCAAAAATTGGTAAAATAGCTTTGTATTGAAAGAGAGACACATTAACAAAACACATTCAAGGGGAATATATAATACAATAAACATGACATTCAAATATAGCAACACTAGCAGTGTACCAAATAAGTATACCACAATATCTCAAAAAAATAATTTTCAAGGGAAGGAATTTTAACAACAAAACAGGAAGGGACAAAACTTTCAGACTTTATTCAAACCCTTCCAATTCAGCATAACTAGTCAAATTCAAGCCATGGAAGTTATAAATCACATGCACACACCAAGCACACAAGTTGTAAGTATCCAAAACTTCATCCACACTCCACTACATATAGGAAAGGACAATCCATTTGGCCAAGACAAAGTCGCAGAATGGTGAAAACTCAAATACATAATTATTGGAGACATAATGGATACATCTCAATTGTGTCGGATTCAAATTAAACACACCAACAGAGAAGGAAATATGCTTGCAAATTATTTAGCCAACATGGCTTTTGACATTTCAGGCAGGTTTGAGATTCAATATGGTTTTTCAGATCTGCCAAGTCAAGCGAGGATGATCCTTAATTTAAACTAACAACAAGTTACTAATCTTCGTATAAGGACCAACAACAGCGTAGATACACACACAAATTATCTATAAACTAGAACTTACAACAACGGTTCATCTGTGTCAGCAATATGCCAGCCCTTTAGTGCTAAATATTTATCGTTTCCAACCTTCCAACAATTTCACTAACAAATAAGAGCCACAATAATTTCACAATTTAAGATGGCACACTAATGAGAGAAAAATGATTCAAAGACTAACGTTTTCACAACCAAAATATTTGGAAAAGGAAAAGAAGAATCCAAGGTTCTGATACTCAAAACAGGGTCCTGATCGAGATAAATCTATACACAAAAAGTGAGTAGAAAACTCAACATTCAACTGGAACAACTATAATTAAAGATGGATGAAAGAATTAAGTGAAGAATAAATGACATACCTTGATGGTTTTTGCTAGAAGATGGACGATTCAACGGTTGCATAGCTTCTTGTGGTGACTGAGCACCCACTGATGCCAATTTGGTAGCATTCAATTGACGTCCAGGGTACATACGATTAAGTCGTCCAAGAATATCATCTGTAACTTCTTGGTGTATGGTTACTTTTTGTTGTTCTAATTTTTCTACCATCCTTTGATGCATCCTCTCTTCCAATTCCTCCATTTTTTTTCCATCCTCTCATCGTTAGCACTTAAATAAGGTTCAAAAAGCGCTTTTCTTTTCAAAGTGCTTTTGGTAACTCCTCGTCCATACAATCTCAGGCACCCTGGGTGTTCATGTCCCATGACTGCTATAAAAGCATCAAATGATTGATTGTCATCTTTATTCTGTCGACTTTGCATTTTCTCCATTTTGGCCTACAAATCAAATTCAAATAAATAAAATCAAGTATTTAAGAACAAATAAAGGATCTTAACAACATTATAACCAAATAAAAGTCATACAATTTTACTAATTGTATCTTCGTTGGAGTCCTTGTATATTCGACCAGGTTTTCTTAATCTTGTAGCCACAAAGAGTTCTTTAGCTGACAGCTCATCGGGGCTTTCCTTCTCTTTTTCTTAATTACATAAAGTTGGTATTAAAGATTTTTTATGACAACAAGTTCATATTTAATGATTAACAGGAAACATACCAAATTATTGCGTATCACAGCAAAACTTGTTTTACCAGCAGTATGTGGATTCATCCATTTTTTTCGATTTTTGGTATTTCTTTCACTTATTTCATGTAAATAAATGAGTCAGTAAATTCTACGTAAATTAAAAATGAATCAAAAATAGAAAAATGAATCAATCATAACATAAAATATAAATCTAACCTTGAATTTTTCAGAGTCCCAATATTTGAGAAGATCCTTAAAATCAGATTCTAAAACATCTTTGGGCTTATTTGCCATTTGAAGATCATCATTATCATATGATTTATAATGTTTCTCATACAAGTCATTCTTATACTTGGTCCGAGCATTTTTAATTCCATCCAAAGCCCATTTTTTTGCACTATCAGGAATATTATATTTCTCCTACAATTTGTTCTTTATATTAGTAAAAAGTATGAAAAGTTTATAACTGAAATTAGAAATGCAGGAACTCAAACCTGGGTATAATCCCACAAATCTTTTTTTGTGTCCATATTCTTCCAATTATGAATATTAAGAGGACAAAGCATCGCATTTCTTGCCAAAGTTCCAAGAAAACTCCCCAACTCTGCTACAACGACATTAGGAGGACCAATGGGTTGATTGTACCTATTCAACACGACCAACTTACGCTCTTGTCGCCCATGTACACTTTGCATTACTGTACTATCTCTTTTCTTTTTTTGAGCCACAATGCCTACAATAATACGAAGCAAAGTTAAACAATATATCAACAATGTTAATTGATTTTACAATTCCAATACATTAAAATATTTAGAAGTGAATTTATATGTTTTTACCTAGTTCTCATGATAGGTCATTTTCTTCCGAATTCTCTCTTGTTGCACTTGGTCTTGTATATCGTGTGCCTCTACAGTAGGAGATTCTCTTGGCACATGTTGCAACTGTTTCTCTGAAACTTGTGCTACTACAGTGAAAGAATTCATAGGTGCTTGTTGCACTTGTTCCTGCACAACTTGTGCTTTTAAAGAGGAAAAACTCGGAGGTTCATGTTGCTGTGATTTCTGCATAGATCTTGTTTTTAGAGTGGAACAACTCTGAGTCATTTGATCCTTTTAGACTGTGCTTTCAAAGTACAAGAATTCTGAGGCACTTGTCGCAATTCTTCTTGTAAAGTTTGTGCAACAAGAGTAGAGGAATTTCGCGGCAGAATAGACTGAACATTCTCTTTTGATCTCAGTGAAGAAATCCTTTTGTAAGCCATAGATGTAAGTGTTCCAACTTGCACATATTGTTTTCCTTTTCCTTTCTTGTTTTATTTTGAAGTCTCCTCCTTCCTCATGATTATCGAATCTGTCAAAACGATATATATGAATAAGAATCAAATCTTTCTAAGCACAATATAAGGTACATGTATTTCTAAGAAACAAATCAGAATATAATTTTAAGAAAAAGAATAAAAGAAACATGTATTTCTAAGGAAAGGACATTTATCACTCACTCAAAATAAAATAAAATGATGATAAATATATATTTACAAGACATTCAGAAATTATTTATTTAATCATCAGCATCCATCCAATGCCAATCAGTATCATCAAAGTCATCCTCCTCTTCCAACATTCCCATAGTTGTATCCTCTGAAAATTGAGCATCAGATGTCATATCAACAACATCAACAGGAATATCTTCTCTTGACCATCTCATGTTAACATCGGATAATCTATCTGAGGGACCAATGTCTTCACTTAGCTCTCTCCAAACTGTATCTCCAATATTAGGACAATTTTCTTCCTCCAAGTCATACAAATCAACAGACACTTTATTCCTTGCATAATAAACATCCTTCTCGATCGGATCTGCCACATATAATACTTGATGCACTTGAGACGCCAACACAAAAGGGTCATCCGTACTTCGTGATTTGTTGAAGTACACACGAGTTAACCCATATTCATCTATTTCATTTTGAAACCAATCACATCTAAATAGTACAACACTAAAACAATTGTAATAATCAACCTCAATGATATCTTGAATAGCCCCATAATATATAACCTCTCCATCAATGGGATTTTGATCTCGAGCACTAGTAAAACTATCAGTTGTCGCTGATAAGGTCACTCCACTATTTTGAGACTTGCATGAGTAATCACGTTTTAATGTATGAAATCGGTATCCATTAATGAAATATGCAGTATATCTTTTGGTTGCCACCCTATTAGGCCCTTTAGCTAGCCATCTTAACTGATTAGGCACTTCAACATTTTTAACTTTCTTTTTGAACCAGTTGCCAAATTCTTGACTATGACTCTTTGCTCTTGTCCATGCATTTGATCTAATATTACTATCAATTAACATCTTATGCTCCCTGCAAGTATGAATAATTCAAGTTTGATTATTAGGCATTTATAATTGAAGTTTTCAGTGCCTTATAATAATTGAACAGATGAAGTTTAAATTATATATAATTACTATGTTTTTATCTTACTTGATAAAATCTTCCACTTGTTCATCACCAGTATTGAAGAGAACATATCGATGTACTTCACTAAATAACTTTAGATCCATGGTAAAAGTCTTTCCTTCTTTCTTTTTCCCATTTCCAACTGGATGCCCAAGCTTAGGAAACAAAAGGGACAAATCATCTCCCTCTTTTTCAACATCCTCATCATCCTTAGTTTGGTACCTACTAAATGGTGTCTTCACTCCATAATGTAGGTATCTCGAACCAAAGATCAAGAACTCTTCAACATCAAACCCCTTTGCTATACAACCTTCTGGATAACGTCAATTACGAACAAGACCCTTGAACTTACACATTTTTCTTTGAGTGGAATACATCCATCGAAGATAATTTGGACAACCCAATCTAATTTTATCAACCAAATGGATAGGCAAATGTTCCATTATATCAAAAAAAGATGGAGGAAAAATCTTTTCAAGCTCACATACAATTTCATTGATTTCAATCTGCATTGGCTCAAGATCTGCTCGCCTTATAACCTCATCGTGATATAGCTTTAAAGAAGTTCCCCAACCTAATCAAGGCTAATGAAACATTCTTCGGCAATTCTTTTCGAACCGCAATTTGGAGCAAGTAATACATTATAAAATGAGCATCATGGCTTTTGTACCCTGATATTTTCATCTTATCCACGTCCACACGATCTGATATGTTTGAGGCAAATCCTTTTGGTAATTTTGCATTTTTTAAGACAGTGCAAAATAATCATTTTTCTTCTGGTTTCATGGTAAAACAAGATTTAGCTAAATGAGCTTTTCCATTTGTATTATCTTTCCTTGGATGAAGCTCCTTTTGTATCCCCATTTCTTGCAAGTCATAATGAGAATTAATGTGATCTTTTGACTTTCCTGGGATATCTAATAAAGTCCCAAGCAAACTATCACATATATTTTTCTCAATATGCATCACATCAAGATTGTGACTCAACTTATTATGTTTCTAGTATGGTAATTAAAAACATATGGATCTTTTCTTCCATGGACCCTCATTATTTCGACGTCTTTTCTTGTTGCCCTTCCCAAAAACATTATTGAAATCATGTAACTTTTCAAACACTTCTATGCCCGACAAGGATGTAGGTACAGGTCTATGATCCTCCTCTCCATTAAAAGATTTTTTTGTCTCTTCTAAATGGATGATCAAGAGGCAAAAATTCCCGATGACCTAAGTAACACATTTTATGACTATGTTTGAGATATTGAGAGCATGTGTCGTAGTTACACCTGGGGCATGCTAATTTTCCCTTAGTACTCCATCTAGAAAGCATTGCTAGCGCTGGAAAATCACTAATTGTCCACATTAAAGCTGCACGCATTTGAAATGCTTGATTTGTATGAGCATCATATGTTTCTATCCCAAATTCCCATAGTTCATTCAATTTAACAATTAATGGTTGTAGGTACACATCTATATCCTGTCCAGGAGATGATGGCCCTAGAATGATCATTGACAACATCATATACTCTGGCTTCATGCAAATCCATGGTGATAAATTATCATCCATCAACATAACAGGCCAGGTACTATGGGAAATGCTTATGGTTCGAAATGGATTGAAACCATCACTTGAAAGGCCTAATCGAACATTACGAGGATCTTTTGAGAAGTTTGGATGCATAGAATCAAAATCCTTCCAAGCTTCTCCATCAGCAGGATGCCTTATATTCCCATCATTAGGTCGTTCAAAATCATCCATCTCATTGCAACAGCTGTTTCAGGACACATAAACATTCTCTGATGCCTAGGCTTTAAAGGAAAGTACCTTAAAATCTTTGCTGGTATTTTAGAGCTTGCATTAGTCATGCAATCACCCTCATTTGACCATCTAGAAGACCCACACACAGAGCAATTATCTTTCTCTGCATTTTCATTCCAAAATAACATGCAATCATTAGGGCATGCATGTATTTTGTCATAGCCGAGACCCAAATCTTTTATCAATTTTTTAGCTTTATTGAAAGACTCAGGTAGTTGAGCAAAGGGAAATGCTTCTTTTAACAAGTCTAACAGATCAGTAAAAGCCACATCACTCAACCCATGTAGGGACTTAAGCAAGTAAAACCGAATGATGAAACTAAGCTTACTGAAGTTCTCCCATCCTGGATATAACTCTTTTTTTCCTTCATCCACTAATTTAAAAAATCTCTTTGCATCTTTAGATAGCCCTCTCTCTCTCCTTCTCCATGCCCTATTTCACCCTCTATATTTCGAAATGTATCATCAAGTAGTCCATCAATATCATCATGGTTGCGTGAAAGTGGTGTATTTCGTGAGGAAAGTCTCTCCCCGTGAAAAATCTATTTGTTGTATCCATCCACAAATCCATTTACAATCAAGTGGTCCTCCACCACATTTCTATAATGCCAATAATGATTGATGCATTTTTTTGCAAGGGCATAATATTTCATTTCCTTTAGAAGCTCGTTGAAATGCCTTATCAAGAAAATCGTTCACTCCACTAATATATTTATCACTGCATCGTCTGAGACTCATCCAACTTCTTTCTAAATTATCCATTGATATCTATGTGACACAAAAAGATAAAAAGAATCAAATTTGTGATAAACTATGAAATAAAAAGACAACAATGTTTTACACATGAACAAACATATCTCAAAATGTACATGTAGAATATGTAGTTTAAAACTCATAGCAATCACAATTCAATTTACAACAAGCATTTCATAGTTTTTCTTAATATATGAAACAAATATCAAAGTTCCCTTTATCATTGGAAATATATACAAAACACTGATCTACATGACCTGCCAAGAAGTAACTTTAACAAGCTTATCATGCTTGCAAATTTATGTTATTAAAGACTTATGGACATTCAAGAAATGGAAAATGGTCGTTGGATTCACATGAAGTTCGGTCATATATATTCTAACACACCAATAAATCACCTTGAGGATTCAATTCTTTTCAAAAAAGTAGCCCTACTGATTTTCTTTTTGATAGGAAATCAAGGCAAAATAGTCTTTAAAAGTGATAAAACAGATTTTTAAGGCAAATAATATTGATCTAGAATTTTACGAAGTTTCAGATTTTCATGTCAAAAAGTCTAATACCAACCAGCATTGAATTTTAGTTTTTCCATTTTCATGCTAAGGTATCTCTTGTTTCCTGTTGCTCTAATGTAACTCTTCAACAATAATGAAAGTGAAATTTCTCACATCCTAGCTACTCAAGTGAGAGGTGAAATCAAGGAAGACATCATTAATGCAAGGGTAATCAAAACCGATTGAATAACTCATGGAACAACAAATCCAACATCAATATCAAGAGAAATATTGTCTAGAGTAATCAATTTCACCATAACTACCAACAAAACTTTAAACCCATAATAGATAAAACTTAATGGGAAAAACCCACAATCAGAAACAAAAAAAACATCAAATACACTAACTACACCTCAACGATTAAAGGAAAAAGAAGAGATTCAAGAAGAAAACCTCAATAGCTCAAACTTGAAGTTTCTTCAGCTATAACCTCAAAGATGTCAGAACAGAACCTTTAACTGTTGAAGTTTTCTCAGATTTCACAAGCAAACCTTCAGCCCTCCATTTCCTTCGATTTCACAACAATTTCTAGAGAGAAATGGATTTACGATTGAAGAAAAAAATGGTTTAAGTTTGCCCTAAGCAAAACTCCACAAGCTTGCCTTGAAATTGTGTTCTCCTTGTTGAAAAATAGGTCCAAGAGAAGATGGTAACAACGTATGTTCTTCTGCTTGTTGAAGAGATGAGAAATGTCTTAAGAAAATATTTGTATCAATATTCTGATAGAAAGAAAAATAAATTAGATTTAAAAAATTGTTGGCGTGGGAAACAATGTTCAATGTTGATGCAACATCTATCAACAATGTTCAATACTTTTTCCAAAAAAAAATCCCTACTGATTTTTTTATAAGAAATCAAGGCAGAACAGTCTTCAAAAGTGATTTTTAGATTTTTTTTTCTTTTAACTAATGCTACAGGCCTACAACAATCATAAAAAGTAAGGAAATCATGGGTCTATGTTGGTCAATTTGCAGGTTTAAGCTTAAAAAGATAGAACCTGAATCAAGTGCTAGTAACATGGTGGACAACACTGATAGGTCATAAGCTTCAACAAATTATGAAGGTTATGCCTGCAATAATACTATGGGGAATTTGGAGTAGAAGAAATATCATTAGACATGGAGAAACATGACATATAACAGAGTTGTTTATCAGGTTACTCTAAATGTATGGCAATTTGCAATGACAATTTTTCCAAGTTTGAAACAATTCCCCACCAACTCGTTAGACATGGTATAATTCTTAGAGGATTACAAGGCAAAGATTTATTATAAGAGAATCATTGGAAGCCCCCAAATGCAAATAACATCAAGTGTAACACAGATGGTGCAAGTAAAGGTAATCCAAGCAAGAGTTCTTATGCTTATTGCCTAAGAGATCAAGAATGTAACCTCATCTATGCACAAGCAGAAGAGATATCTAAAAATTATACTACAAGGAAAATGAGAGATACCTTTGGAATATTAGAATTATTGTGGAAGACTCTAGCTCTCATGAAAGATGCGACAATTAACATTGAGCACATATATAGGGAAGGGACTTCATTAGCTTACTATCTAGCTAATCATGCATTTGAGGTGGAAGGACGACAACAATATAATACATTTCGAGAGTTACCATCACAGGGGAGGAAAGTTCTCTATTTGGACAAACTGGAAGTACCAAATTTGAGAATCAAGAGCAAGATAATCAGGTGAATAATTATTTTATAATTCATGAGCAGATACAAGTACATTTCAAGAAGAAATCAACGAAGGATCAACTATAGAAAAGGCACAACACAGACTACATTCTATTATAACAGGAAATAGACCTAAAATAATGTCAAACAATAGCACTTTTGATAATTTAATGGAGCAAAAAGAAGAGGCACTTCAACAATTAGAAGAAATCAGTAAAGGAGAAAAGAGGAAAATCAGAAGTATGATGATGATATCCAAGAAATTATCCACCCATGGAACTTTACAACAACTTATATACATCGATAAATCGGAAAGAATCCAACTGAGAAATGCGAAAAAAAAAAGGGGGAACACTTGCAAGTTACAGCCATGGCTATAGCTCAAGCGACTATGGCAGACTCGGCCGGAGGCAGGAAGTGCTGGCCGGAGTAGATGGTGCAATGCTCTGGATGGTGATGATTGGCAGAGACGATCACTTTTCGAACCAGTAGCAAATTTTAGTTTATTCCATTTTCATGTTAATTTATCTATTGTTTCCTGTTGCTCTAACGTAAATCTTCAACAATAATGAAAGTGAATTTTTGACATCCTACTCAAGTGAGAGGTGAAATCAATGAAGATATCATCAATACAAGGGTATTCAAACCCGATTGAATAACTCATGGACAAGAAATACAACATCAATGTCAAGTTACATATGGTCTAGAGCAGTCAATTTCACCATAACTCCAACAAAACATTAAACCCACAATAGCTACAACTTGATGGAAAAAAGCCCACAATTAGAGAAATACATCAAATACACTAACCACACCCAAAGTTTAAAGACAAAAGAAGAGATTCAAGAAGAAAACCTCAAAAGCTCAAACTTGTAGTTTCTTCAGCTATAACCTCAAAAGATTGAAGAAGAGAACCTCCAGCAGTTGAATAAGAAAACCTCCATTTCCTTAGAATTTACAAGAAAACAGACAACTCTCCATTTCATTAGATTTCACAAGAGGTATGAAGAGAGAAATGGGTTTAGATTCGAAGAAAAAAATGGGTCTATGTTTGCCCTAAAATGACAGACATGAAGAACTTACCATAAGATTAATATCCCTGCAAAGCTCCACAACTTCTGTGTTCCATCGCTCTACTCTGTGTTCTACTTCTGCTAAGCTCCACAAATGGATGAAAAATCAGGTCAAAGAGACGAAGAGTGACAACTTATGTGTTCTTCTTGAAGAGAGGGGAAATGAGCTTAACAAATGTTTGCCTCGTTTGTATCGATATCTGATAAAGAGAAAAGTAAATTGTATTTACAAAATTAATTAAAAATAAAGTATAATGAAAAGCTTTTGGCGGGTTCAGCCAAAATAAGAGAGGGAAATTATGGAGGGATTTAATAACCGTTCCAATAGAAAAATATTTGCATTAAATGTTGCCATAGATGACTTTATGGCAACTATTACCGTAACCGTTTCCATATGTAGGTCTATTGCAACGGTTTTAACACAATGTCAACAGATTTATTACTTAGCCGTAGCAATAATATCCAATCCTTTTGGCAACGGCTCAAACCATTGCAATATACCCTCTATAGTAACGGTTTCTCAAGCGTTGCTAAAAAATTCGTTGCCGTAGGCCTAATTTCTAGTAGTGGTGAAATATTAAATAATCTAACTCAACTTAGCTCCAAAGATTAGTTAAAATGACTCTCGAAAAATGAAACGTGACAAGTAAAATTAAACGGATGAAATAATCTTTTTTAATATAGTTTTTTGCTTAACATTTTGTCGATGAGGTTGTTTTAGAAGCAGAAAAATAAAAAGATATTTGTGATTTTGATCAGTTTTGAGTTAGAAGATACTTTGAATTTTATGTTGGAAGAAATAGCTGATTAATTGTTTTATAAAACAATTGAGCTATATTTGAGTTGTGGATAATATGATAATGAAGACAATAATTCTTATTTTATTTTTTTGACTATTTAGTAAAGGAAAATGGCAAGAGCTCATTCAAGCAAGAGCATGATTTTGGTTCCTTTTTATTTATTTTATATATTTTTTAGATATTTATTTTAAAACGGATTAAAAAGAAAAAGGAAAGAGACACTACAAAGTAGTACCGATAAAGGAAATTACCAACAATACAACCAAAATACTTAATAACAAGTAACATTCTATCTCGTGATATGCGCCACAAAAGACTCCAACTCCATTCGAGAAACACCACCTTCCTCCGTGGACCGCCTTACGGCCTTGCTTAGTTCTTGTGCTCTTTTCCTAATCATATCACCTTCTTCCGATGCCATTAATTTGCTAACGATATTCTGAATGGTGGAAGCAGTCACTAACTCATTCCGTTGCTCCCACTCCCTAACATGGAGCCCTATTTTTAATACTTCTGCCACTAAAAAACCATTTTTTGGTTGGTCAAATTGGATAGGCCAAGTCGCTATTGGCACACCTTCAATAATGCTTTCTAAGCAAGAAGTCCATCCACAATGACTCATAAATCCACCAGTAGACGGATGAGCCAAAATTTCTTGTTGGGGTGCCCATTCTCTCACCACTAAACCAACGCCTTTTACCCTTTCTTCAAATCCTTCTGGCAACTCAAGTGGTCCTGATCTATTATTTTCGCATTTATTGGTAACGGGATCTCCTTCATCAGCATTTCTAAATACCCATATGAACTTTTGTTTGCTTTGCTCTAAACCAATTGCAAGCTCCTTAATTTGTTCAGCTGAAAATGAAGTGGATGTTCCAAAAGATACATAAAGAACTGATTTCGGAGGTTGTTTGTTAAGCCAATCCAAACATAGATGTTTGATTTGGATCTTATCATGATCTTGTGGAAGGAGAATTGGTCCGAGTGCCCATAACTTTTTGTTTTGTATGGTTGCAAGATGTGCCATAGAATCAACAAAAGCAGTACCATCAATTACTTGACTTGTATTAAAGATATCACCAGCATTCTTGCCCATGCAATGATTTAGATACTTAGCATGGTGCTCGACATCCTCAGGGTTGTAACAACCATCATTGGAAGGTAACTTTTTAAGAAGTTCTTCTTCAAGTGGAATAGGCAACCCTGCTGCTGGGGCATAGTGACTACAATACATATCGAAAATAGGAAGGCAATGAAATACATAGGATTCTCCATTGGGATAAGAAGAAATATCCTGAACATTATAGGACATTAAAAGATCATGAACAACAACAACTCGTCTTACCTTTGAGGAGATATCTCGAAAGAAAGAAGCAATGGGTTCACGTGTTTGCATAGAAGCATTCCAAATATGCATAGGAACATTCGGAGGTGGATCTTGAGTAGGAATTTCTAGGTCATGAAAGTGGATCTTGGCTATATCGGAAGAATTTAAGGTAGTGGAGTGGAGTCTAGCTTGATGGTTAGCGGTGGCTGAGCCAAGATAGTAGACAGGTAGACCGTAGGAGGAAATTCGGCAGGCAAAATGGAGAAGTTGTCGGAGATGGCTTTGAAGATGTAATGGAGCTATCACTACAGCTACATCATGATCTTTGTTATCCATGTGTGAAGATGCAGTGGATCTGGCGATTATTTTGTTTCTTTTTAAGACTTGGGAGTGTTAAACTCTATTTATAGAGATGAAGTAACAACTATCAAGTACCACCAACCCCTATTTTCAAATTGATTATCTATTTAATATAAAAATTTTAGATTCGCATTTGAAAATAATAATTTGATCTAATTTAAACAAAATTCTTTGACAGCCTAAAATTTAGATTCATGATTTCCAAATATACTTTGAAGTGTTGAGAAAATGTCATAAATACTTCCCTAATTATAGGAGTAGATCTAAAATGGTCCCTTAACTATATTTTTATTGGATTTAGTCTTTTTAACTGTTCAAAAACTTATCAGCTTTGGTTAATTGACTATATACTTACCGGCTTATAGTCCTTTAAGTATTCGAAAACTTATCAACTTTGGTCCCTTAATAATACATTTACCGATTTTAGTCTTTTAAGTATTCAAAAACTTATCAAGTTTAATCTTTGTCTATTTTTTTTTTTATATAAATAGCTTAGGTTTATATTAACGAAACTTTTTGTGAATTTAAATCTTTAACCCATTTTTTATGTTGTTTTTCTATTCCCGCTACTTTTTCTTCAAATTATTCTTATCTTATGAAAAGAACAATAACTTCAACGATTTAAAATAAAATTAATGAGGAAAAAAGATATAAATCCTAATTTTATTCAATGGGGAATGAAATGAAGCATATAATTATTGCTAATGACACAAGGTCATTTGGTTGTTAATTAAGGATTTTTAATAAATTTAAGACAACGATTGTTTGGGAGATCTAAGGGGAGCTTTGACCCTTGTTGCTTATTAATATTATATATATTTGATAATTAAAAGATCATTTTAAACCTACTCGGCTACTCCGGTAATTAAATGACTATTTATGACATTTTCTTACAAAATGTTCATATCCACATATTTTCTCCCATATGAAAGATATTTACTTACCTTTTCACGTGAGCATAATGGATGTGTTGTATGTTATAGGCGTTGGGGCGGGGGGCGAATGGATGTGTAGTGTCTTGTGTTGTTTGTTCACATGTAGAGAAAGTGACACCTGAACGTGGGTAGGAGGTGAAATAGAAAGAAAAAAAGAAAAAAAATGGGCGCGGGGGGGCGGGGGGCGAGGGTCAGTTTGAACGTGCGAGGTAGGTGAGATGGGGTGCGAGGTGAAGTTGAATACAAGATGAATTTAAAATTAAAGTAAAAATTGAAAATAAGTCAAAAAGTAAGAGAAAAAAATAATAAAAAAAAAAGGATAAAGAAAAATATAAGATGAAAAAAATTATATTTTAAAATAAATTACCTCATGTCACGCAATGATTAGTGTGAGATGATACCTGCCTTTTAAAAATTTAGTACTAACCAAAAAATAATATAATAATATCAATTAAAAATTATTTAAGAGATAATAAAACGTCCGCATAATTAAAATTTCTTTTAGAAAATTTCAAAAACTTCAGGTTACCTTATGTCTTTTCTTTTCACATTTACTTGCCTTTTCATTTACTTACCTTTATCATTTGACGCAAATGGATGTGTTTATGATTGTTTTTAAACTCTTTTTTAAAAAATAAATAGAGATGTCATTTTTGTAATTTAAAAGAAGTTAAAAGGCTCATTAAAAAAAAAGAATAATTCTAAAAAAAAGTAATTAATATATCATTGGACTTTAAATAATTTATTTATTTAAATTATAATAAAGTATCAATAGTCCGTTTATTTATATTAGACTAGAAAGAACATTATATATTATCTTACATACAAGTGCATTATTGAGATAATTTTTGCGATTTATATTTGTATTTTATCTGTTAATGTTTATTGGTATACTCAAATTTGTAATGATCCGTTAGGTTGTTTTGATTACTAGAACTATTTTGACTTTTTCGGTAAAATATTAAATGAAAATTTTTAACTATTCAGTAACTACGATTATTTAGTTAACGAATATTTATAAAATAACTAATATAGTGATAGTTAATGGGCCAAGATGCCAAGTGTATAATTTATTTAATATACTTTTTCACTTAATTCACATAATTAAATTATATTAGTGGAATTTGCCAATTTTAATACCTAATTATTTATTTAGAAGAAAAAAAAGAGATAGAAGAGCACAAGTAGCGGACAAACGAGAGGAGACGTGTCGGGCGACAAGTAAGAAACCATTAGAAAATTTGTGATCTATTCGTAGTAGATTGAAAGATGATCCCTTATTAATTCTTATTATTATATTAATAGGTTGGATAGGAAAATTGAAAGGGGTAAGATGCAGGATGTACATCGTTGATTAATAATTTTTAACAAATTTAAGGTTCAATGATCGGTTGGGAGAACTAAATCTTGAGTGATAGTCAATTTTTGTCCGCATTTTATATTTGTGAAGGACTTAATGCTCATGATATGCGCATGTCACTTATCTTTCCATTTTATTATATTAAATTGAGTAGGTAAAACTATTGGGCTGATTTACTTATCAGTTGGAAACATAGGTGCGATCACGACTTGTGATTTTGGGTCGTGAAAAAATTACACCATTAGAAACATATAAAGAGGTCGTTATCAAATATTGAAAAAAAAGGTCAGGTCGAATCTCACAAAAAATATTACTCTTTAACAGAATCAACACAAATGGTCTCTATTTCTACAAAAAGGTTGCATAAAGTAAAATTTTAAAACTTTTGCTTAGCATGTTTAACAGAGAATGATTTTAATGTATTTTATAGGAGTCAGAATCTAAGATAGTAGTTTTTCCTTTTAGGTTGTAGCTTTGATTTAGTTGTCTCTACAAAATCGAGTTATATGGTCGTAGGTGTAAAATTGATTAGTTCTAATATACCTCTCTAGAGTCCTTCCGGTTTATCCAGCTTGTGGCATTTGGATGTGTACTAAGTAATTCTCACCATAGGTCTTAGGTAGACTATCTTCATTAGGTCTCAAGTCCTTAGATGAAAATCACGTCCTAAATTTTTGTGTTAAATTTTTTTTTTCTTTTTGATCTTAACCTCTTTTATCCGACAAGTTTAGAATATAAGTGAGTTCTGATGTAGGCATTCTTTGTGAATTCATACAAAATAAAAGAATTAATCATACACTACACTGTTTAGAAATCTTATAAAGACAATGTATCATTATTACTCTCTTTTACGGTTCTACAACCCTATATATGAAGTTATTTACCCATAAATGATGCATAAATAGTTATTTAAAAAATTTGGTAAGTAAATTTTATTTATCAAGTAAACGTTACAAAATAGGAAATCAGCAGGTATTGACATACGACCAATCCTTGCTAAAACTCAATGTTCATATCTTACTAGCTATCCTTTACGGATATATATTCAAAGCATATAATCTAGTAGCTAATTTAGGATATCTACTTCCTCTTTCATGATCTGTTGAATGATATACCTAATTATTGTGCTTGATAACTTCTTCTTCTCTGTGACTATCATGTTATTGCGCTCCAACCATAGGTAGTATAGTGAACTTATTATTGCCATTTTATAAACGAGTGTTGTGCTAATTCCTTTACCCTTCATATATTGAATTGCTAGTAGACTTCAGTTGTCCAATTCATTGTGCCTCTATTAATCCCTTGTCAAGTTAGTATTTTACTTCACACTTCTACAGTATATGAACATTGAAAGAACATGCCCTCATTCATCTGTTGACATAGAGGGCATATATGGGATTTAACACACCCTATTTAACCAATCTATCTTTATTTGCAAGCCTTTTATATACTGTTAACTACATGATGAATAACCATTTAGGAGCACCCGCATTTGTCCAAACCAGTGATCACCACTCTACTTCCTCCATTGTACCCCTCAGCATAAACACTTTGCAGTATGGTATTTTTTTCATGTCTTTTACACATGCCTCAATATAACCAGCTTCTTGAACATATTGAGTAGCTTTCAAGATTCTTTGAACCACCCAAGAAACTTGTTTTGCTTATATGTTCCACACACAATTTTGTCCATAATAGTTATGTATTCATGCAACCCATAACTTGTCTTTTTTATGGCATAAATTCAACATCAGCTTTCCAATTGCAGCCTTATTCTATGTATATATGTCAAGAAAGTGTAGTCCTCCATTTTCTATGGGGAAACATAGCTTGTCCCGTGAAATCAAAGCGTTCCTTTAGGACTCAATATTGCCGGTCCATAAGAATCTCGTACATATATATAGTCTCCACTGTTTGAATAATCTTCCTAGGAAGAGCAAATATTTGGAACCAACACATTTGGATAGCATACAACACACTCTTTATGATCTAAGCTCTTCCTACATATGATGAGAATTTAGTTGTCCAACTTGTAATCCTTTCTAGTATATTCTTTAGTAGTGATTTGCATTGGACTAAGGAAACTCTTTTAGTAATCAAAGGGAATCCAAGGTATCTAAAAGGCAGTACTTCCATGAAAAATTGCAATTCTTTTGGTGTCTCCATTTGTATCTCTTGCTTAATTCCATGAAAAATAGACACTACTCTTCTCTATATTTGAAACCAAACCTGAATTCTGAGAAAACTTCATAAATACACTTCACTGATTTTATATCTCCTCTGTAGAACATCAATAGATCATCAATAAAGCTCAATCATACTATCTTTTGAGCTTTGCATCTAAGAAGGTAAGTTAGGATCAGTCTGGAACCTTTTGAAAAATCTTGTCAAGTAATCCATTGCTAACACAAATAGATAGGGGGTACTGGATTCCCTTGTCTTATCCCTCTCCTTGCTTTAAAACGTGTTGTACTACGCTCATTGATCTGAATGGGGTATGTGACTATTGTAACACATTGCATTATTCACTTGATAAATCTAGTTGGCATTTTGAGTTCCTCTAGTACCTGCTGATATATCGTGAGTTTACGGTATTTTTAATACATTTCACTTAAGAGTTGTGTGTGTCTAGGGCCATTTTGTATTAGAATTAGTGTTTTTATGTTGTATTTGCAGGAAATATGCTTGGACGAGGTTGAGAGAGGCAGTAGCTGAATTTCTACAGAAGGAGTCACCTACGGAGGTGACCTATGGACCGTAGGTCCAGTCACACTCCGTAGGTTGGTGGCGTAGATGGAGCATCAGGGAAGTCTTGACCAAATGTGGAACCACGGTGGCCATTGACGGACCGTAGGTCGACCTACGGGCCGTCCTGCATGTGCGTCATTTGTATCAGAAAGTCTGAGTCTTAGTACCTGATGAAAAAGTCTGAGTATGGAACCACGAGACAGGACCCACGGATCGTAGGTCAACCTACGATGTTCTACAGGTCTGTCGTTTGCATTTGGAAGTTGAAGGTTCCAAGCTTCTAAGAATTTGTCTAATTCCTGAGCTACGGAAGGGATCTATGAACCGTAGGTCAATCCACGGTTCGTAGGTCAGTCTCGTCGATTGAAGCCACGTCCAGTAGTTTATTTTCTTATTTTGTTTCCTTTTTGTTTAGGACTATGTTTTCTATAAATAGGGTATGTAAACCTCATTTTTGAGCATTAGCCACTATTGTTAACTCTAGTTCTTGCTATGTTCTTGGGAATTAACTTGTCAACATTAGCAATTTGATTTTCTAATTTAGGTTTATAAAGATTCTTGCTTTGAATTTCAATTGGAGATTACGAGTTTCTTCTACTCATTACGTAAGTTCATGAATTCTGCTTCTAACAATATGAATTGTGTTCTTGCTAGTATGGGTAACTAAATCCACAACTAGGGTTGTGGGAACCATGAGCGATTAACAAAGTATGAATAATCACTAAGTAATTCTTGAATAGTGTTGTTGCATGCATTGATAATTCTTTCGTTTAGAAGTCTTTTTAACGGTTGCAAACGTTAGAACTTGCCTTATTGCTACTTGTCAGAGCAAGAAGGTAGTTAATAAGAAAAGAATTATCAACATAGATTTAGTCTGATACTATCTAATAGTCTAATGTCAATTGGTGTGAGGGTGAAAACTAAGTTATACATTGATGTGATGTCTAATATGAGGTAAATGTAAGGGTTAGTAAATTATACACACGTAGCCGGACCAAGGTGTGGGGTGAAATTCTCTATTTGCCGGACCAAGGATTTAGGGATACATAACTTACCACTTTGCATGTAATACACTACGAAAGGATTGCTATTACTATGATTACCGCGTTATGAGCTTATGGGGAACACACACACCCTAATTACTTTTTCTCATTGATAACAACTAAAGTTTGAATCTTGCTCACTTGCTCTCTAAACAGCAATTAGTTATTTGTTACACAACCGCCCCCCCCCCCCTCCCTCTTTACTTACTTGTCTTGAAAATACGTTGACTGAACGAATATAATTGTAACTTAAAGCTAAGTCTAAACCATATTTCTCATGGAATCGACCCCAACCTGTAAGTTGGGTTACTTCTTTAGGGAGGTGTAATTTGAGCGTATCAAATTTTTCCAAAATTGTCCATTTCAGAGAATCGTATGTTTTTTCCATGTCAATTTTCACCATACAACTTTTGGAAATCCCTTGTCTCCTATATCCTTTCACAATTTTATGACTCAATATCACATTGTCATCAAAGCCCTTCCTGGTATAAATATTGATTGGTTAGGATCCAAAAGACTCTTTATGACCAGTTTCAACCTAGCGATCACTTTGAGATAACTTTGTATATTATTGAGCAAATTAATTGGCCTATATTCACTTATTCTACCTGGATTTTCCACCTTAGGTATGAATGTTACAGAAGTACAATTGATAGGCTAATACATCTCACCAGTGTCAAAGAAATTCGGGACTGCTTGTGTGATCTCCTCCCTTACTAGTGACCAAGTACTTCTGACAAACACAACATTTAATTCATCTTTTCCTAGAGCTTTTAGAGCACTAACGCCCTGCAGACTTGCTTTCGCTTTCATCTTTTTTACTAGAGGTGTTAGCTAAAGCTGTTGAGCTCTATTCAACACTCCTCCCCTCCTCATTATATTGGTAAACAAGTAGTAGTTTGTCCAAACAATCCCTGTTAGAAATTCATTGCCTCTTCCACAATATCTTTCTGAGAATGCACAATTATAACTGCACCAATAGTGAGACTAGTTATAGTATTCTGGGCCACTCTATTTTTCATATGAGCAAAAAGGTATCATGTAAGCATTCCCTAGGTTCAACCACTACACCCTAGACTTTTGTCTCGTAACACTTTCCTTAACCGAACTCCATTTCTCCAATTGTTTTCTCAACTCCTTTTATTACTCCCTATTATCATGCACCACATTATGATCTATAATATCAATTTCTACTAGCTGAAGCTTCTCTCTAATATGTTGGATCTTGTTCTTTACCCCCTATGAACTCAAAATTGTTCAACTCTTTGAGTACATTTTTCATCTTTTTGAGCTTTTACCAGACTGTCTCCACGTCTCCTTTCTTATGTCGTTGCTAATCTTGATTAACTATTTAAATGAACCTAATATGGTCTGTAATACACTTAAAGAATCTGAACATTTTATAAGTATTCTTGCAATATCCAGTGCCAGACTTAAAGGAACATGATCAGACATTTCTGGCCTTAAAATCTTTACCTCCATAGCTGACATTTGAAGCATTCATTCAGCATTAACTACAACCCTATCAATCCTCATACAAGTGTGTCAATTAGTCCAAGTGTATGAACCATCAACTATTGTCAACTCATTCATCCCAGCATCCAACAAAAAGTCACTAAAATCCTTGACTTGTATATCTTGCATTGGACTACCTTGAGGTCTATCCCCTGCCTTTAGTATTGTATTATAACCCCTCATACATAGCATTGTGTGACGTCCCGCCACCGTGCTAGCCAATTTTTGCGTCCAAAAAGGAGCGGATGATTCTAGAGTTATGGAGAGGCTTGCGGATAGCTCTAGAATCCTTTAGAATTCTCAAGAAGGCTTTGGAGACTTCAAGAATAGGTAGAGAATTCTAGAAATAGGACTTATGTGTAAATATCTTAAGGACTTATCATGTAAATATTATTTACACTTAGGTCCTTGAGTGCAAGTATAAATAGAGGTGCCAACCATTTGCAAGGCACCAAGCAACCAAGTTGTAAAGCAACCTTCCAAAAGCAATACAAAAGCCTTCTTCTTAAAACTCTCTCTTGTTCTTTTCCAAATCTTTCTTAATATTCTCTTAGTGATCAAAGTCTTAGAGGCTTACTTGAGCTTACAAGAACTTGAAAGAATAGTGAGTAAGTTGTCAAGTGCCGCACGGAACTTTAGCCATCACTCTAAGTCCGTGACAAGTGGTATCAGAGCCAGGTTTAGTACTAAGGGAATGGCTACCGAAGGGGACATAAATGCCGCTAGCACCACCAACGTCCATGTGGATGGTGGAAAAAAATCCCGTAAGGGAAAGAAACATCAAAAGGGTAATGAAGAGATGCTGCTCAAACCCACACCGAGCGAGGCGCTTACATCTCATCCACCTTCAACCACCGAGCCAAGTGATGAGGAACGTGGCGAGGAGGCCGTTGACGTCACCACTGGAGAAGAATGGGTCGCAAGGGTGGAAACGGCAAGGCAGGCCGTGGAGATATTAGACCGGCGCATAAATGTGGTCGACGGCAAATTCAAGACCCTTGAAGATTTCACCCTTGAGGAGACCGAAGTGTAGTCGGGTGAAGAGTGACGAAAATAAGATCAACACTGTCGTGTTGTATCTCTCCGAGATAGCAATACTGTGGTGGAAACGCAAGGAAGCCGAAATAGGGAAGGGCACGTGCACCATCAACACGTGGGAGCAATTCCGCAAAGAATTCAAGAAAGCCTTCTTCCCTAACAACGTCATATATGAGGTGAAGCGCAAGTTCAGGGAACTAAAGCAAACAAGAAATATTCGGGCGTATGTGAAGGAATTCACAACTCTAACGCTTCAGATTCCCAACCTCACAGACGACGACATGCTGTTCCACTTCATGGACGGATTACAAAATTGGGCCAGGACGGAGTTGGAGCGGCGACAGGTCAAGACCATAGATAAGGCCATCACTCAAGCCGAGTCCTTGACCGACTTCAAGCATGACCGACATGACAAGGCAAAGGCAGGAGGCGGGAGTAGTCATGCTAAAGGTGGGAGGCGTGGCGAGGCAGGAAGCGTGGCGGCCACGGCGGCCACAACTCCTACAAGCCGGATAATAAACGGTTCAGGCACCAAGGCTATACGGAGAAGAAGGCGCAGACCACAAAAGGAGATGGATGCTACATATGCGGAGGACCACACGGCTATGCTAGGTGCCCGGAAATGAAGAACCTTGGCGCCATCCCATGCGAGCAGAAGGAGAAGGACGCCTTGAAGCGAGGCGGGGCAGCGAACGCGATGCGGTGGGCATGGTAGGATTATGCGGGGCCATAGCCAAGCAGACGAAGCGGGAGACTTACGCACGCGGATGTAGACATCTCCATCAATGGACGGCTCGTGCCATGGTAGACTCGGGGCGAAGCAAATATCATGACAAAGGCAGCGAGAGAGGTTAGGGCTGAAATACGCTCCAAGCAACACCCGCCTCAAGACGGTTAACGCCCCACCGACTCCCGTGTGCGGAGTCGCCCAAGGAGTAAGCATCACGCCGGGCCAGTGGTAAGGTAAGACCAACTTCACTGTCGTTCCTTTAGATATCTTTGATATCATTCTTGGGTAGGAGTTCTTCCAGCGCTACCACACTATGATCGACCCCTACCTCCAACGACTCATAGTCATAGAGCGTGAAGGGTCGTGCATGGTATAGCTAGTCAAGGTACCAAAGAAGGAAGGACACACCTACCTGTCGGCCATGCAGATTGTGAAGGGCCTAAAGAAAGGGGAGCTGACGTTTCTAGCCACCATCGCAAGTTCGGGAGAAGACAATGGTGCTAAGGAGTCCTTGCCACCAATCATAGAGAAGGTTCTTGAAGAAAATAAGGACATAATGCCCGAAGAGCTGCCAAAGACTCTACCTCCAAGGCGCGAGGTAGACCATAAGATAGAGCTGGAGACTGGAGCCGAGCCACCCGCACATGCACCATACCGCATGGCTCCACCCGAGTTAGAGCAGCTAAGGAAGCAGTTGAAGGAGCTCCTCGAGGCCGGACACATTCGTCCATCCAAGGCACCTTATGGCGCGCAGGTGCTCTTTCAGAAGAAGAAAGACGGATCCTTGCGATTATGTATCGACTACCGGGTGCTTAATAAGGTAATTATAAAAAACAAATACCCCATCCCGCTTATTGCTGATTTGTTTGATAGACTTGGGCAGGCCAAGTACTTCACAAAGGTGGACCTCCAGAAAGGTTACTACCAAGTATGCATTGCCGAGGGAGATGAACCAAAGACAGCGTGCGTGACTCGATACGGAGCATACGAGTGGTTGGTAATGCCTTTTGGCCTAACCAATGCACCCGCAACTTTTTGCACGTTGATAAATAAGATTTTCCATCCGTACTTGGACCAATTCGTGGTGGTGTACTTGGATGACATAGTCATCTACAGTAACACCTTGGAGGAACATGGAGAGCATCTGAGAAAGGTCTTTCAAGTCTTACAGGAGAACCAGTTATATATCAAGCGGGAGAAGTGCGAGTTCGCCCAACACGAGGTGCACTTCTTGGGTCATATCATCAGCCAGGGCGAACTAAGGATGGACGAGGCCAAAATTCGGGCGATCCAAGAGTGGGAGGCACCCATCAAAGTGACCGAGTTGCGATCGTTCCTTGGACTTGCGAACTATTATCACAGGTTCATAAATGGCTACTCCGCCAAGGCCGCTCCGTTGACCGAGTTATTGAAGAAGAATAAGCCGTGGGTTTGGAGCAAGGAGTGCCAGTCAGCCTTCGAAGGTCTTAAGACCGCGGTGACAGAAGAGCCGGTCTTGATGCTTGCCAATTTTTCAAAGACCTTCGAAGTACATACGGATGCGTCGGACTTCGCCATTGGGGGAGTCCTTATGCAGGACAGACACCCAATTGCCTTCGAGAGCCGTAAGCTGAACGAAATCGAACGGCGCTACACGGTGCAAGAGAAAGAAATGACGGCATCGTGCATTGCCTGCGCACATGGAGACATTACCTGCTAGGCTCCAAGTTCGTGGTCAAGACGGACAACGTGGCCACTAGCTACTTCCAATCACAAAAGAAGATCACCCTGAAGCAAGCTAGGTGGCAAGATTTTCTAGCAGAATTTGACTACGACTTGGAGTATAAGCCTGGAAGAGGCAATGTCGTGGCCGATACGCTAAGTCGGAAGGCCGAGTTTGCTGCCATCATAACAGCCCATTGTGACATTCAAGATGCGATCAAGGATGGCATGCAATAGGATCCCAAGGCCAAGAAGCTGATGGAGTTAGCCACCCAAGGCAAGACAAGGCGGTTCTGGGTGGAAGATGGCCTTTTGCTCACCTCTGGCCGAAGGGTCTACGTGCCCAAGTTCGGGTCTATTAGGCGGCGTATCATTAAAGAAAGCCACGATACACCGTGGGTCGGGCATCCGGGGCAGCGAAGGACGAGGGCATTGATCGAGGCAATTTATTACTGGCTGCGCATGCGAGAAGATATCGAGTGCTATGTGTAGACTTGTCTTGTATGCCAACAAGACAAGGTGGAGCAGAGGCAACCGGGAGGGCTACTGGAGCCACTGCCAGTAGCGAAACGCCCATGGGAGAGCGTAACCATGGACTTCATAACTTCCTTACCCAAGTCTAATGGGTATGGAACCATCATGGTCGTGGTAGATAGGTTCTCAAAGTATGCTACCTTTGTACCTGCCACAGCCGGTTGCACCGCTAAGGAGGCCGCTCGATTATTTTTCAAGAATGTGGTAAAGTATTGGGGGCTGCCAAGACATATCATTAGTGATCAAGACCCCCGTTTTACCGGCAACTTTTGGAGAGAGCTGTTCGAGATACTTGGCACAGAACTTCACACTTCTCCACAAGTTTCCATCCGCAAACCGATGGCCAGACGGAACGTGTCAATGCCCTATTGGAGTGCTATCTGAGGCACTACGTCAGTGCGCACCAAAAGGATTGGGCTAGACTCCTAGACATGGTACAATTTTCGTACAATTTGCAAAGGAGCGAGTCCACTGGGCGCACGCCGTTTGAGTTGGCGACAGGCCAACAACCCCAAACTCCACATTCATTACGAGCCGCTTTCCAAGGGAAGAGTTTGGGAGCCTACCATCTTGCCAAAGGATGGGAGGAACAACTTGATACTGCCAAGTCCTACTTAGACAAGGCAGCCAAGAAGATGAAGAAGTTCGCTAACCGCAAGCGACGTCCCACAGACTTCAAAGAAGGCGACATGGTCTTGGTAAAGTTCAATCCAAGACAATTCAAAGCACTAAGGGGCGTTCATCAGAACTTAGTGCGGAAGTATGAGGGGCCGTTCAAGATCGTTGCCAAGGTGGGCAAGATCTCATATAAGGTGGAGTTGCCTCCACACTTTAAAATTCATCCGGTATTCCATGCCAGCGTCCTCAAGCCATACCATGAGGACAAAGACGATCCGAGCCGGAGCCACACTCGACGGGCACCCATCACTGTCACCGCCTCACATGACCGAGAGATTGAAGCTATCATAGACTATCAGGCCAGGCGGAAGAGAGGACAACAAGCCAGTGCCATGTTCCTTGTACATTAGAAGGGACAAACTCCCGAAGAAGCCACGTGGGAGAAATATGAAGACTTGTGGCAATTCAAAGATCAAGTTCGGGAGTTCTTGTAGAGATGCGCCGCAGTCGTCGCATCATCGGGTGGGGGAGCATGTGACGTCCCGCCACCGTGCTAAGCCAATTTCCGCGTCCAAAAAGGAGCGGATAATTCTAGAGTTATGGAGAGGCTTGCGGATAGCTCTAGAATCCTTTAGAATTCTCAAGAAGGCTTTGGAGACTTCAAGAATAGGTAGAGAATTCTAGAAATAGGACTTATGTGTAAATATCTTAGGGACTTATCATGTAAATATTATTTACACTTAGGTCCTTGAGTGCAAGTATAAATAGAGGTGCCAACCATTTGCAAGGCACCAAGCAACCAAGTTGTAAAGCAACCTTCCAAAAGCAATACAAAAGCCTTCTTCTTAAAACTCTCTCTTGTTCTTTTCCAAATCTTTCTTAATATTCTCTTAGTGATCAAAGTCTTAGAGGCTTACTTGAGCTTACAAGAACTTGAAAGAATAGTGAGTAAGTTGTCAAGTGCCGCACGGAACTTTAGCCATCACTCTAAGTCCGTGACAATTGGCCCCTGAGTATTAGCAACCAAAACCCTCAGGTCCTCCCAAAGCTTCAGTCTATCATAAACTTTATGTAATTCATATACTTCAACAAACATAAACGATGCCCCACTGCCTTTAACTCTCACTCTAGTTTGTATATGTCATTAAATTTATTTCCCAAGTCAACTCGGCATACTGAGGATCCCATAGTATCCAAATCGTAACCTTAGCAGTAAAAGCATAGTTCTCCTCGTATCTCTATCCTGGAGCAATTTTTTGAATCATTTTATTTGTTGTGTCTTCCTTTACTTTATGTTCTAATATAGCTATAACACATAACATTATTTTCCTTCATAAACAGTTAAAGTTCCTTCTATTTATGAATTTTATTAATCCTTCTAGTGTTCCAGGTGATTAATTGCATATGAATTGTTAGTTAGTCCACCCCCCCCCTCTTTGTGCATATATCGACCATCTCCCACACTTGTACTCCCATGTTCATACACATTTAGTGTGTCAAATCCATTTTTCATCAAGACTGTGTAAGCAAGTTGTTCCTTGGGTGTAGTTTTAGCTGATGATTTTGATGACACCTGCTTTGAGGCCTCTTCTTTAGGTATGACTGCTTATTTTTTAGCCCATTGTGTCTCCACCTCCTTTTTCCTGCTTGCATCAATCTTATGTATCCATTTACTCACACTTCTAGGTAGTATTGGAGGTTGAATCCCTTATTTCATATGTCATTTGTGTCCCACCTGCATACACTTGTCACAATACTTAGGTACCCATTCATATTGTACTATTTGCTCAAACACTCTGTCGTTGGGATCTTCCAGCTTCATCTTCTTTGGTAGTTCCCTAGAAACATCCATTTCAATAAGCACTCGCGCAAAGGATGTTTGATCTACTTTAGTAGTACACTCATCCGCATATAAAGGAACCCCAAGGCCACTACTAATCCTAAGTCCATACTCCAACAATCTAGAGGGAGATTGGGATATTTCACGCAAATTGGTACTATTTGTAGTACTTCCTTGTTAAAATCAAATTTAGGACTCCAAACCTTCACAATAATAAGAAAATTGTTCATCAAATGAGGTCTTGAGTAAAATAGCTCATTCCTATCATCTACTTTAGGAAATCGAACTAAGAAGTACCTATCATCATGGTAGTATACCATTGGTTTACTCACAGTATTCACTTGGAGAACAATGTATCTTTCCACAAAAGCTATGGTAGGAGAATCCCAACTACATATCAAATCAGAGCATGTTCCCATTTCTCTGTAGCCTTCTCCACCTCTGATTTGTCTAGTTCAACTACCTTCTCCCAATTCTTCATAACCAGAGCCACATAGTGGAGTCTCATACCCTTAGCCGACAATCTATTGGTATCAAAGAAATTAACCCATTTGCACTTAGGTTCATCCAGAAGCTCCATTTTCCTTTGTGTAGTTTTGGGTATTACCCAGTATTGTCTCCATCCTTCTCCTCTAGATCCTTCTTCATTGCAGTACTATGCTTCAGATTAATTGATTTCGTTACTGTTTCATTAGTTTTCGGGGTCACCTTTTTAACTAGAGGTGGTCATTGTTCCATAGGTAGCTTACTCTCACATGCATGGATTTCTCCCAATTTCACACTGCTCGCCCTTGACTATATAACCTCAGGCGTAAAAATCTTATTTCGATGTCATTCCGGTGGCATTGATGGTTGTTTTCTCAAACCAAAAAGGGGCAAAGTTGTCGTCGACGTCCTTTACTTCTCTTTGCCTATGTTTTCTAACCCCCCAAAAAAAAAATAAGGGATAATTTTTTTAAAAAAAATAAAAAATTTCCAACTAATAGAATTTTGAAATAATAATTAATAGGTAAGCAAATATGCTTACAGTGCTTTGTAATGAGAAACAATAACCCAAAGATTTGATTAATTCAATAGTCAAGAAATTCTTCACAATTTTGATGGCAAGAGAAGCGTTATTTTTGTCGAATAAAGGTGTAAAACTCAAAAAATGAACTCTAAAATAAATCCTCAATAAGTATTTATTGTTTCTAAAAATAAATAGCAAAAAAAAAATATTGGATTCGTGCATGCGCTACGGCGTCGCATTGATCACATCTACTCGACTATGTCACGAGTCTAACCCACTGAGTGACATCCACACTAATCCTTCGATGAAAGAACCAATTACTAACTCAATTCGAAAAGACAACAGTCAAACATAATGATTTAAAATAAAAATGGATTTAGTTCCTATAAACCAAATCAATTGTCAAACATAACAATTGCGGAATTTAACACACAGAATCTAAAGGTTATAGAATCAAAACTCTAAGTAGTCAGGAATGGGGATGCAACCCCAAAAACTAGAAAGCATAAACCTAAAAATCTTAACTCTCTATGTCTGAAGGATGGACCAAGAAGTGGAGAAGAATTCATGACAGCCTGAAAGAGTAGCTCACCCTTCGATTCGAATGTTAAACGTTTCTTAACTGGGGTCTCGTATCAACCACCTGAATATGTCTTGTGCTCAACAAGAAAAGAGAAAATGCAGAATCATTACACGATCACTGTGTATTAATAGTATCATACAGATAGTTCCTAAACACATGAATGTAAACAAGTAACCACAAAATAGTAATACAGACCAAAAACATATACCAATAGTAACAACATAATACATATTTCAATCACATTATCGTAAATCAACCAATGCGTGAAACATGTCCCACATGATCACAAAATGTACATGCCCGGTCCTCTCATAAACCCACGCACACAACTCTTAGGGGTTGTTTCATAAAGTGTATAAAAATAATACTAAATAGAGTGTATTAGTAATGTTTGCATTAATAATGTTTGAATTAGTAATGGTTGCATTAATTATAGATAGATTATATTATGCATTGTTTATTTGGTGCATTAAAAATAGCATGTATTGCATAAAAAAAATTATTTATAAAGATACCCTTCACAATTATGGTGGAAAAAATGTAAATAAATAAAAAGAAGAAGAAGGTTTTTAGGGGTAATTGGGTCTTTAACCATATTAATGCATGCATTAAAATCAATGTATTACTAATACTTAGAAATTCATGGTATTAGTTATACACAATAAAGTGTATTAGTAATACACAAAACTAGTGCATGCATTATTTTTCAAGCGTGGTGTTTGAGCCAACCATAAATGATTCATATCAGGCTTGGTATTCGAGCCAATTGTTAGTATCCTATACCGATGTGGCACCCGAGTCAATCACTAATCACAAATAACATGCACAATCACAATCACAATGAACAATCACACTTGAAACCACAAGTAAATAAATAGGTTCATTGCATGAGATTATCAAATTGTGTCATTTCACATTAGCCTTTTAATTCCCTTCATATGCATTACACAAGTAATACTAAAAAGAAGTATACATGAATACATACATACGTTGCAAAACACACAACCATCACCTACCTCAAATCAAGCCTTGAAAAATCAAAAGAATTCGAGCTTTCTCCTATTTCAATGCTTTGGCATGTTCTTGGTCTAAACAAAAAATAAAACGCAATACTCAATAATTAATGGCCTAAAAATACCCAAATAATACTCAAATCCTAACCCTATGCCTGTAGCGACCCACCCCGATTGTTATGACTAGGGCAATGGTGAAAGAAATCGAGCCAAATAACTTTTCGAATAGTGACTTAAATGTTCTAGGCTAGGTCGGTCTTAAACAGAATCTAAGCGTGGGGAGGTCTGAGGCCATCTAGGAATGGGCGGGATGAATATCTAGGCTTGGTTTATATTTTCTAGTAGCCAAAAAAGTAAGGAACCCTTAGGACTTTACGAAATCGAGTTTGGGGGGTGTAAAACTCTCAAAATTGAACGTGGCGTAAAGGGGATAGTGTGGGACATCAAGGGTAGAAGATATATTGCAACAAAGAGACTTTTCAGGAGTTTCTGAGTCTCTAAAGTTCGTCCAATTCGCTATAGCAGGCGATATGCCGCTATAGCATGAATGTGTAGGCGCTATAGCGGGCTGACAACCGCTATAGCGAGATTGCTATTAAGGGGTAAGTTGTGATTTTATGTAGAAAATGTTCCAAAGCTTTGTATTTTCTACATCATTCTTCTTGGGTTTGAGAGGGGCGAATTAGGGTAGTTTCTACTTAATTTTCCACCAAATTAATCGATAAAGGTAAGTTCATTACTCTTATATCTTGTAAATTGATTCTTAAGCATAACTAGTGTGAAGTGTAAAACATAAAAGACAATATATATATAGTGAGTTTACCATTTTATCTCTATCAATTAATAGAATTTCAAAATCAATTTACTCATTAAAGAGGTTCTATTTTTTTTTTAAAAAAAAAAATTACTTTCTAAATAAATTGAGAACATAATAAGTAAAAAAATATATTATCTTTTCTTGATTTGTTAAAAATAACAAGTAAAAAGAAATAAATAAAAAATAAAAATTAAACCAAAAACAAGGGACACAATTTTGCTGTAGCACGTGATTTGTCCAATGTGGGGATTGGGTTACTAATATTACTTTTTTTCTGTAGCACTTATAAATTCTGATCTACTAATATTAACTTTATTTTTAACTCTTTGTCCAATCTGGGTCCACTCCTTGAGATTAGAGTTTATTACAGTCCGCATAACGTAAATTGAATGCTTCTCAATCAAGTGAAGATATTCGACTAAACACAACAAAAAAAAAAAAAAAAAAAAACAATAATAATAATAAAATTAAGTTGAAAATATCTTACTATAAAAGATGAGATGAAAAGTTAAAATTAAATTATTATTAAATATGTGAAATTTTATAGTAAAATATTATTTATCTTTCTATGTTGTCAGTTCTATGTATGTTGTAAGGTCCATTATTTACGTTCGACAGCTATATTTTGAAAACTGAGCTCCATCGTTTTTTTCTATGGTCCCAAAAAGAATTTTATTTTATTAAAATGGACCCAGAAAGCATATCTTGGGGATTCATATTTGGGTGTCAAAAATGAACCCAAACATAGGTAACCCATCTAATTCATTTAAAATTTTAAGGGTTGGACTCAAGATAATTTAAATTGGGTTCAATCTCAATCCACTCAAGTCTAATTCATTTTAAGAGAATCTTCAATTGAGCCCAATTCAATCTCTAATTTCAACCCGTTTTAAAACTTTTTACTAAGATGTGTTCCTATATTAAAGTATGAATTATTATATATTTAACATCTTTTAGGATTTATCTATCAATTTATTACTTTTAAAAAAAATTGAGCTGAAATTCGAATTGTGATTATAAAAGTTAAATATCACTATGTTAAAATTATTGAAATTAATCGGGTCAAATTGGGCGGGTCAAGACCTAAGCCATTTTTAGCCCATTTGAACCCAACTCATTTGAGGCCAAAGTAAATTTGGGCGAGTCAAGATCCAATCCAATTTTTATTTCAACTCATTTTAATATATCCAATTTCAATTCAATCCGCCCATTTGACACCCCTAATTTTGACCAAACAATAAGTGATTGACATTGATAAGAAAATCATTTACTCTTCCAAAGCCACAATAATTAAGTAGTACTCCCCACGAAATTTAAGAAAGAAAGAAAGATTTTTAAAATTTGTGGTCTAAAAAGAATGATAGAAATTTATTTGGCTATAAATCATTTCATTAAGGGTGATATAGACATTTTAAAGTTAAATTGTTACTTAATATAGAAATGTGTTATTCTTTTTTGGACTAACTAAAAATGAAAGTAAATCACATAAATTGAGACAAAGGGAGTAATACATGTTAGAAAATATAATTGAAGAAGAAAATGATTTTGAGGGGTGAAGAATTACTTTTCTTAAAAGAGATATTGCTTGTATATATATTGGGGCAAATACATACAATTTCCTTCAGGATATAACAAAGTCCTTGTATATACCTGCATATTTTTTTGTCGGTTATTTATAGAAAGTCTTTATATTTATAGAACTTAAAATATGACTTTTCATAATAGTTATGTTCTTTTGTGATATGACTTTTCATAATAATCATGTTCTTTCATGAACAAATACGTCTATTTAATATAAAACCACTATATATATTACAAAATATTCAACAATCACCTACTAGTTTGTAATATTTTTCCATAATATCAGAGAGTATTATTATTATTTGAACTTTTCGTTAGTTCAAGTACTTTAAAGTTCTGACGAAGTTACTCATATCTTAAAAGATTTGAATCATAACTCCATGTGTCAAAATAAAAAATGTCACACATAATATTATTTGTACCTTAGAAAATTCAGTATTTGCTTCAACACGTTCATGATCATGTGCTCATCTTGGTTTCATGAATACTTATAAGACCAATCCTTTTGATCTTACTTAAAGCAACACTGCTTCAATATACATATAGGTAAAATTAGTTATTATGTCCCTTTTTTTGTGAACATTTACTAATTTCATTCAAATTAATTCAACATTTTCATGTAACCGTCTGCACTATGAAGTTTGTTACTATGCCCATGTTATTTCAGACACTTAACAACTCTTGACTCCTCACATAACAATTGCAATACACTTGAATCAAGACTCTAAATTCGGCCCCAAATATACTTTGGGAAAAATTTAGGAAGTGGTTTAATACTGATGCAATTCTTAAAATTTTATCTTTGTAATTTTTGTATTATCTTATCATGAAATTAACAAATAATGTATTTATGTCAATAATAACAATTCTTTTAATTTTTTATACATTATTTTATTTACTTTCACTTATATGACATATAAAGTAAAAATATCGTATACTCTTTTAATTAAATTTATCTATGTGCGATCTTATTAGAACTGACCTAAAAGCAAGTGGAATTCATTTTTATATTTTTTTTCTTTTTCTCTATAATCTAAAAACTTCACATAATACGAATTTTATATATATATATATATATATATATAGACACATATTTATTTATCATTTTTTCATCATTTAAAATCATTTTATACAAGTTATATAAATTATAATGTTAACTACCTCAAGTTAAATTACTGTAATATACATTAAATTAATTTTTGTTAATGTCTTTTGATTCTCTTTATTTAAGGTGAAAAATTTCTTCTTCAGGCACACAAATCTCTTTAGAAAAAATTATTTGCTTACTATACTAAATTGTTTTCCAATCATGACGTATATAAGAAAGACATAAAGCAGTAATTCTTTTCTCAATCATTTATTTATTCGTAAAGAATGATACAATTCATTCTTATTTCATCAAGTAGGTCGTTATTTTAACAGTTAAACACTTATAAAACGAGTTTAAATGTATCCAAATTTAATCTATAAATGGATCAGTAGATTTTGTTGCTTCGTATAATATTATAAAATTGCCAATATATTGACACTTATAATTCTAATCTATTCCCTTGAATAATATTTAAATAAAATAGAAAAAAATCATTTAATTAATTTTTCAATTCAAATACCGTGTATGTATTTGACATGATGTTATAATAAGCATTGGAGTATATGATATTGTATTAATAATTAATGCAACTTATATAAGTTATATGTTACTGTTTGATAAAAATATTTTATTATAGAATGTAATTTCTATTACTGTCGTTTACTTTGTATTTTCAAAAATATTGATGATAATTTTTTTTTTGAAAAACTAATTAAATATGTTCAAATGACTGTAATATTGGGCCCGTAATATGCCTTTCATTACCTAGTTGTAAAAATAAGTCCAAAACTCACATTATAAATCTTTAGTTCAAAACACAATTTGGTATACAACTTTATACATACCATATACAACAATATACAAGACTTTTTAATATATATTTTTTACAAAATAATTAAAAACTTGTATACAATATTATATACACTCGATATACAATAACATACAAAATTACAATAGGTATTTATATACCATATAAAATATTATACAAAAAAAAAAAAAAAAAACTGACTTCACTGTCATCCTTGAATTCAAGCACCAAATTCATTCAAAAACACCTCAAATCTACACCAAATCACCCAAAATTTCATATTCAGGCTCTTCAATATGTAACTGATTTTTTTGCAACAATACCCACTCATAATAGTGCTTATTTAAGAAATTTTTATTTTCAAACTTTGAATCTTTGAACTTTAACAATGACTGTTTATGAAGATAATTCTAACAACTTCCATTTAAATTTGAGTAAGATTTAACATCTTCAAAATAAAATATTAAGACTCATGGTCCATGTACTCATAGAACTCATAGTTTGTGATTTGTATTGTACTAGGTTACCAATTTCTCTTACCAATATCCCCTTTATATTCATTATAGACCAGCAGGTCATTGAGGCTTTTATCACTTATTTGTAATTGTAGTCATTCACTTTTGCTTAGATCAGTTCATTAGCTTCCTTTCCATCAGTTAGCCATGAAATACTTTGGTGAACTTCATTATCTTCTTGGTGTTCAAGTTGTTATTTCATCTAATGGTCTTCACTTCTTTCAATAGAAATATATTTTTGATCTGCTTCTTAATTTACACATGTATACTTGTATGCCAATTGGTATTCTTTTAGCTATATTCTCACACTACTATTTTTCTTATGGATGGTGAGTTACTTTCATATTGTAGTGAATCTAATAGGAGCATATTGGGTGCACTTTAATAGTATTTGACTTTGATCCGATCTAATATCGACTATATGCTATGAAAATTGTTTCTTAGTTGATGTTGTTTTATAGGAAATGTTGGAAAAAAAAAAGAGTAAAATGGTTGTTGAGAATATATGAAAATATCCAAAGTCTCAATACTTCTAACAACTTTAGCAAAATGTTGAAAATAACATAGAATCGCAACTTTTTTTTTTACGAAAATCAAGAAATCATTTAATTTAATTTCAAAAGATATAAAACAGAAAAATCTTTTCAAAATTTCAAAGAACGGGTACAAGATTCTCATTTCCACTTTAAAAAGGTATTAACACTTAAAAGTGTCTGTTAGCGCATGAACCATGGTTATCCGGCGAATGATTTTTTTTTGCAAACTTTGGAAGTATTTGCCTATTTTGAAGAAGATGTGATAAGTAAATAAACACATGATTTCATTTTGAGAAAAAAGAACCTTTCAATTTGTTTTGATAATTTAAGCAAATGATGAGAAATATTGAAATTCGTTTCGAGACTTAATAAGTGAAATAATAAAAATAATGAAACTTTGAATTAAAAATTTGAAATGTTTTTCAAAAATAATTTTTTTAAAAAAAAAATTGTCGGGGGTTGGGGAGGTGGGTGTAAAAAGGATTTCTTTTTTAATTTGAAATATTTATCAAAAATAATTTTTTAAATTTTTTTTGAAGGATGTGGTGGTGGTGGTGGTGGTGGGCGGGGGGGTGTGATAGGAAGGGGGCTGACATAAAAATGTTTTACTTTTTTAAAAAAACTTTTGACGGTGGTGGCTGTTGCGCCGTAATTTTCCTATCTGTAGAAAAAATTACTTTTTGAAATGTTCTAAGTATAAAACAATTTAAGAAAAATACTTAGAAAAGAGTCGCCACTTAATTTTTTAAAGAAATTAAGAAAACTTATAATTTTCAAAGATTTAAACAGAAAAAATCATTTGAAAATACCAGAGAGGTCGGTTCAATTTACACTTCGAGAAGGGTTTAGCATTCAAGTCTTGCTAACACGCATTGACCTGCGACTTGACTAAAAATATTTTGACTAATTGTTAGATTTGACATAAAATAACAATTCACAATAGTTGATTAAGTTTAAGAAAATAGAATAAATAAAAAAATGACACACTTTTATTTTATTTATTAAAAGGGACTAAACATGGAACAATTAAAATGCACGTGACTAAAAGTTTAATAAAACTAGATTAATTAGAATTCATATAATTCATTTTTGAAACAATATATGAAACCAATTTGATAAATTAAACATGGAAATTAATTTTAGTTAATCAACTAACTTTTTTGCAAAAAGGATCAAGTAGGAATGTATGTATGTATGTATATATATATATATATTTTTTTTTAAAGTTTATTTGAGAAAAATATATTTTTACTTGAACAATTTTAAAGTGAATAAAAGTGATTAAGTAACATGTTTAGCCATATTAGTTTTTAGAACTAAATTTTTATATTAATTATAATGTGTAATTTGACCGGCATATTTGACTAAATAAAAAAATCAACCAACGCAAAGAAAATAGCTCGTCTTTTAGGATCTAATTAAGCTAATTTAAGTTCTTAAAGTTAGAGTTAAACTACACACCATAAATAATCTTAATTCAATAATCAAAGAATAGGAAGAAATTGAATTTGGGCCTCATTTTGGGCCAAATTGCTGGAAATTGGATTTTAAACCAAATCCTGTTTTTGGTATACACTGGCTGTATATCAGTGTATACGGACACGTATATCAGCTCTTTTACGTATTTCTTGCTCCCGAACACCTGTACACTGCCCAGCCCTGTATTTTTCACGTTTTGGCCACATATTTGTTGCCTTGACCCTGTATATTGACGTATAATGCTGTATACAGTGTGTATACAGCCCATTTCCAGCTTTCCGAGACCTGTAATTTGCTTCCCTACGCTCGGACATCTATGGCTGACTCGATACTCGAAATTGGAAAAGGGGAGTCCAAAGTAGACTCGGACGGAGTGAGTTCATGCAAATAATAAAAAAAGATAAAGATTAGGATAAGGAAGAAAGTCACAACAACTCAAATTTTGAAAGTGCAAACATATGAGGGCCGAAGAATGAATTCTGATTATGTATATGCTTTGACTGAGATGACAAAACCTTTTGTTGCGAACTTGGTACTGAAATTCTAATCATAATTAAATAAAATTTTAAATGAAATATCAACAAACACACACCAATATTGTAATGAAGGGATATTCATCATAACAAGTCTTACTTAAAATCTACTGGTGCAAATTATTTTCCAGAAAAGGCAACAACTCAAATGAAGGGTTCAATCATGTGTCCATAAAAATCTTAACTCTATCCTAACCCAAACTATCATGACAGAATCCTAAGTATCAAAACATACTACTACATAACTTTGCTAATTAAAATGAACTCAACAAGACATTCTTTACAACATTTTTCACCCAAAATCTTCAATTAACGAAATTAAGGCAAACTGAAAAAGTGAAATAAACAAATCTTATACCTAAGACTAACAGAGGTTTAATAAGTGCATATTATAAACTTAATTACTACAAAGAAAATATACTCTTGAAAACTAAAGCATTCACCATGAGAAATTTACTAGTATATGCAAAGAGATGCTGATATGAGATGCTTAGAAGGTTGAGCCAGGTCATTACGGATTCGTAATCTAAAACCAAAAACGAAAGTAACACTACAGAATCCTAAACACATTCAAAGAATTTAGGCGTGGGGTTCGAGTAAACTTCACTAAATACCAAGAAATTATATGTCATTGAGGTCTTAATCAAACACACTTCATGAAGAAAGCAATCAGATTGGAAACAAAAATGCTCATCAAACTTAGGCCAAATGTACCTTACTTGGAACCGAACATGTAGGAACTCAAACGAGACTAAAATTGTAAGCAATTTAACACGAAAATTAGGATAAGATTTAGACATAGAAAATAATTTGAATATAGCTTTAGGAACACACTAATTAATCGTGTAAGCTCATTCAAAATACCACAATGACAATTAAATACAATAACCATGAAGATACCTTATACAACAACTAGAATGGATTACTACCCAAAAAAAAAAAATTTATAAGGCGAGCATATTACCTCTTGTAGAGCAGCGAATTCGAGACGACGAGCAAGAGAATCGGAAACTTCCACTTCTCCGACGGATCTACAAGGGATTCCGGCAAAACTTCCAAAAGTGGATCTAAAAATAAATCGAATGGTTCACTACTATGCTATCCTTGCCTTTATTATTATTTTATTTTTCTTTATTTTTTTTTTTTCGTTTTCGTCCCCCTTGGAATGGACTAGAAGAGATGCATATATAGGGGAAACCCGGAAAGGCCAAGGGTAGAATTGGGGTTTAAATTTTTCAATTTGAAAATCTTACCAAGGGATGGAAAAGGCTGTCTATTGCTCCAAATTTCAACCAATATCCCTCAAAATCCGGATGAAAGATCGAAGGGACTGAAGGGGCTGCTGGAACGGTCTTTTCTCGCGATTTCCGCCGAGGAGGACTGCACGTGAAGAGGAAGAGGGGCTGGTATGGGCAGTGGGGTCACGTTTGGTGCTGCTCTGCGCTGAAGTTGCGTGATTTTCGGGTGTTGCAGGGTGTGGGTCGTCTGGTTTCTGCTGGAGAAGGTGAAGTTGGGCGGTGGGTTTTTGGAGTTGATGTTGTATGTATTGTATTTGGAATTGTTGTTGTTTTGAAGAAAAGTATGGGTTGGGTCGGGTATGTTTGGGAGTTGTATTGGATTGTGGGAATTGAAATGTGGGGCGGTGGGGATGGGCCTGGGAATTGAGGGTGGGCCATTTCTGGCTGCATGCTGTATGTTAGATTAAATTGGGCCATTTGGAAAATGGCCCAAATAGGAAAGGGTTAAGTTCTTTATTTATTTTATTTTTAAATATTGATTTAATTTAGGTGAATTAACATTAATTAATTATCGAGTTTCTTAATCTTAATAAAATAAAAATAATTAAGTCGGTCATAAAATAATTAGTTTAATTACAAACTAATGAACTCGAAATAAAATTAACAAATATCTAACTAAAAATGTAAAATCTTTTGTGATAATTTTCAAATATTTATAAAATACGTGATTGTAAAAATACACACATTCATTATTAAATTTATTAAATTATTGAATTTATAAAAATACTCTAAAATAACTTGGAAGTATTTTGGATTTTATAAAATTCATTAATTCAAAATTACAACCCTTACTACTAATGAAGTATTTAAAATATAAAATCTTTTCGAGATGAATTTTGAATATTCATAAAATGCATTAATTACGTACATAACTAAATAAAACATACATGTTATTTAAAGTGATAAAATTATTCAAAATAACTTGTAAACTATGTTTACTTTATTTTATGGAAATTTTATAAAATAATTCTTTTAAATTGTTCGAAATTGAAGAAACTCGATGATTAATTTATGTTGTGGAGGGTCAAAATTGGGTGTCAATTGTCCCTCGTTTTACTCGGATTGATGCAAGAAATTCGAGGAAAATGAAATTGACCAATCCAATTTTGACCGACTACATCTCCATCCTCCCAGGAAGGATCTTTGTGCGGATTTTAGGAGTTATGGCCGAACCTTGGAAGTAAGTTTTCTACATATCTCAGGCTATATGAGAATTCAGGCCACTTGTAGTTCGATACGCTTGATTTGACGCACGATTTGAAGGAATTCAAAGTCATCCCAATACCAATTATGAAAGGACTAACGCCGAGAATAAGATTTAAGTGCGAGTGTTGGAATACAATGAAGTTTCAACATTGGTTCCGCGTACATATCCTCAACTTAAGGAATCGATCGTTTGTAGTTTGACTCGATCGGTTGAAAAGGAAATCTATTATGCAAGATAACCTTTGGTTCTTAAAAGAGTGACAACAAGTCGAGTCCGAAAGGAGGCTTGTAACCTCTTAGCTATGAACGCGAGCTCTTCACATCCATAAGTAAGAACTTACATGGACATAATTTCCAAAACTCTGAGCATTGCCACTTAGATTGGAAAGTCGCTCCGATAGAGACCGAATTTTCCGGATGCGAATCAAAACCAATAAACTTAAAGAAAAACCACATGCCTTCCGAGAAGGTGTGGTTTGATTGTGGTGGAAGTCGCCTCCGCCGGCCCCAAGAGTTTGGCACTCCTCTTGACTATGTCCCGCCGCTAAGAAAAGTTCCACGCCAGGTCCGCATCCTCTTTGATGTCGTCCGCACTGTGGTTTGATTTGAGAATTCATCCTCATGTCGACACTTAGTTGCTCTCCTTGAATTTTTAGTGTCAACTTCATCGGGTTTGACGTAAAGCAAATAAAGCTTGTATATTATATTTGCAATATGATTCTTCAATGTACTCTTCTTTTGATATGAAGTAATAGGAAATAGACTGATGTAATATGTTGATGCCTCTCTTGACGTCGTTCTTGCGAATGAAAATAATAACGATGATTCTTCATTAGTAAGATGACGATAATCCATTGATAGAATGATGCTGATCCATTGGTAGGATAGTGCTGCTATATGACATTATGATGATGATGTTTCATCGCCGTGGATGATGATGTTGATAAAGAAGGTCCATCAGGATAATGCTAATCCATCGATAGGATAATGATAATGAAGATCCTTCAGAGGTCGAGGATATTCTATCGATGATGTCCCCGCGTGATGGTACTATCTTGTTTGATAATACTGTGAATGACTCTGCGATGCATAAATTTCGCGCTGCATGAATTTTCTCAATGCATGAATTTTTGCGATGCATGAATTTTTTCGCAATGCATGAATTTTTCTCAATGCATGAATTTTCTCAATAGATGAATTTACGCGATGCATGAATTTTTCTCAATGCATGAATTTTTCACGATGCATGAATTTTTCTCAATGCACGAATTTTTCGCGATGCATGAATTTTTCGCAATGCATGAATTTTCCTCAATGCATGGATTTTCACGATGCATGAATTTTTCACGATGCATGAATTTTCTCAATGGATGAATTTACGCGATGCATGATTTTTCTCAATGCATGAATTTTCTCAATGCATGAATTATTGCGATGCATAAATTTTTTGCAATGCATGAATTTTTCTCAATGCATGAATTTTCTCAATGGATGAATTTACGCGATGCATGATTTTTCTCAATGCATGAATTTTCTCAATGCATGAATTTTCGCGATGCATGAATTTTTTCTTATAATGCGTGAATTTTCGCGATGCATGAATTTTCTCAATGCATGAATTTTCGCGATGCATAAAGTTTTCTCAATGCATGAATTTTTCACGATGCATGAATTTTCTGAATGGATGAATTTACGCGATGCATGATTTTTCTCAATGCATGAATTTTCTCAATGCATGAATTTCTCAATGCATGAATTTTCGCGATGCATGAATTTTCGCGATGCATGAATTTTTTGCGATGCATGAATTTTCTCAATGCATGAATTATTGCGATGCATAAATTTTTCTCAATGCATGAATTTTCTCAATGCATGAATTTCTCAATGCATGAATTTTCGCGATGCATGAATTTTCGCGATGCATGAATTTTTTGCGATGCATGAATTTTTCTCAATGCATGAATTATTGCGATGCATAAATTTTTTGCAATGCATGAATTTTTCTCAATGCATGAATTTTCTCAATGGATGAATTTACGCGATGCATGATTTTTCTCAATGCATGAATTTTCTCAATGCATGAATTTCTCAATGCATGAATTTTCGCGATGCATAAAAGCGATGATGATGCCTCCCGATACGGAACGAAGATGAGCTTCACCGCATAACTTAGGTGATCTTCTGGATATCTTGTAGTGGTGGCATTGTCTTTTTGACAATAGAATAATCCTCGGAGTATTGGTATCATCTCATTCGACAATACGATATAGATAACCTTCGAGGTAATAGTATTATCATATCTGATAATATAATGCAGGTAAATGTCTTCCAGGCATCTTGGTAGTTGGAAAATAACAATATTGTGCTCTTTTTCTTTTGTTCCATCTCTGAACAATGTTCGTCACAGATTTCGCCCTGCTGGGAATTGAACAATAATATTTCCATTCCCAATTCTTTGGTATAATAAGCATAAAATATTTTCTGCATCCACAAAGAAATTGTTAGTTTTGGAGAGATCCTTGCCTTTCGACTTCTCCATGTTCGTTGAATGGAGGAATATGATGATCTTGAGGCAAACTTGTAGACCTGCATTCATAGAAAAATTGTTAGTTTAAAGTGAACCGATCTGTGCCGATTTTGTCGGTTGTCTGATCCTTATTTGGCTTATCTCCAATTGATTTCTCCGATCTCCCGCTTCTTGGTGGATAAGAGAAGACATTTGTTATGCAAAATAATTGAAACACTAAAGAAAAGTTTTAAGGAAAAATAGATTTTTTTTTTTTTTTTTTTTTTAAAAAAGTAATATTTGGAAAAGGTCACTGCCAAGTGTCGTGTCACACCAAGCTTGGTGAACGTCTTCGAAGTTGATGCCTCGAGATCTATCAGATTACTTGCTGGGAAGTATTCAAAGTCATTCTAAAATACCGATAAGCCTCATTGAAATTTTGAGGATGACCTCAAAATTTCTGTCCCAGTAGCAAACTTAAAAGTAACTTTAGTTTTGACTTCATTGGGAAGATCTCCTTCTTGAGAATTTTTGAGTCCTTTTCAAAAATTCTGTCCCAGTTTCTATTGTAGAGAGAAATAGAAATCTTACGGGAAATATGACCGAGCCTCGCGGGCGCCTACGTATCCCGTTGAGGCAGGAATCAGGTCAAACGTAGTTCAACCACAAGAAAGAAAAAAAAAACATTAAAAGGGAATAAAGGGGTGACCGAGGCCGACATAGGCCGCCTACGTATCTCATTCTTGAGAATTCAGGTCAGACGTAGTTCATTACAGTGGGATAAAATTCTAAACAAAGTGATTACAAGCAAGTAGAGCGATTACAACGAAATGACAGAAATACAAATTGAAACTTCACACATAATATCTCTTAACAGCATCTGAGTTGATTGGTTTTGGCCATTCAATTCCATCCATCTCTGACAGGATCAAGGCACCTCCGGGTAACACTTTACGAACCAAGTAGGGTCCTTGCCAATTTGGTGAAAATTTCCCTTTATATTCATCTTGGTGAGGGAAAATACGTTTGAGAACCAACTGACCAACCTCAAACGTTCTGGCTCTTACTTTCTTATGGAAAGCACGAATCATCCTTTGTCGGTATAGTTGACCATGACAAACAGCAACCATTCTCTTCTCATCAATCAAGGTTAATTGGTCGATCCGCTTGCAAATCCAATCGGCATCATCCAATTCAGCCTCTTGGATAATTCTCAATGAAGGCATTTCAACTTCTGCAGGTATAACTGCTTCCGTTCCATATACTAGCAAATATGGAGTAGCTCCAATTGATGTTCTGACAGTCGTTCTGTAACCCAACAAAGCATATGGTAGCATCTCATGCCAACCTCTGCGATTATCAATCATTTTCCTCAGAATCTTTTTTATATTTTTGTTGGCGGCTTCTACAGCTCCATTCATTTGGGGACGATAGGGTTGAGTTCCGTGAGTAATCTTGAATTGTTCACATATTTCTCTCATCAAGTGACTATTAAGATTCGCTCCATTATCAGTAATGATGGATTCTGGCACTCCAAACCTACATATCAAGTTGTTACGAACAAAATCCGCTACAACTTTCTTAGTCACCGACTTATACGAAGCTGCTTCCACCCATTTGGTGAAGTAGTCAATGGCAACCAAAATAAATCTGCGGTCCGAGGCGGCCGCTCTATCGACCAATGACATCCATGCCCCAAGCTACAAACGCCAAGGTGAACTCATAAGATTGAGTTCGCGAGGTGGAACTCGAATCAAATCACCATGCACTTGACATTTATGACATTTCGCATCGAACTTGCAATAATCGTGCTCCATAGTCATCCGTAAATAGCTCGCCGAGGATCTTTCTTGCTAAAGTGAGTCCATTCATGTGAGTACCACAAACTCCCGCATGTATCTGTTCCAGAAGCTTCGCAACTTCATTAGCATCAACACATCTGAGAAGACCTAACCGAGTCCTCCTATAAAGGATTTCCCACTTGCAAAGAAATCGAGGCCATACGCGATCGACTTCTTCTCCGTTTAAAGTTGCATTCTCGTGATAGTCCCTGCCTCCAAATACTTGATGTCAAAATACCAAGGCAAACCATCCGTTCTCGCTCGATACGTGAACAATGAATGTGCCGCTTCTTTACCTCGATATCCAAAGGATCAATATAACTTGTATCCGATGTTTAATCATTGAGGCAATAGTGGCAAGAGCATCACCAATTCATTCTCAGATCCCGAGTGTGTCCAACTCACTCGCGAACCTCTTGCACAACTTCAGATATACCGCACGTATGGTGTGATTTTCGTTTTTCACACCATTCTCTCAACTCGTGAATCAACAGATCTCGAATCTCCATAACCAATAACTCGCTTAACGCTCATATCAATTGCCATCTTCGCATCAAGGATGCAAGCTTCATACTCCGCCATGTTATTCGTGGGCAACAAATCGAGTTTAGCCGCCATAGATAGTGCCGACTGTTTCGATACTAAGACCGCCTCCAATACCTTTCCTTGATGATTTGCCGCCCATCAAAGAATACTTCCACCTGTGGTATGCTTCGTAAATATCTTCACCCACGAACGCAACCTCCTCATCGGAAAATAAGTCTTGAGTGGTTCATATTCTTCATCGATCGATTCTCCGCAAGATGATCACCAAAGCTTGTGCTTTATCGCCTTCTGAGTCACATACACGATGTCAAATTCACTCAAAAGCATTTGCCATTTAGCCAATTTCCCGATCGGCATTGCTTTCTGGAAAATATACTTCAACGGATCCATCCTGGAAATAAGGTACGTAGTATAAGAAGACAAATAATGTCGCAACTTCTGAGCAATCCAAGTCAAAGCACAACATGTTCTCTCCAAAAGAGTGTAACGAGCTTCATATGGAGTGAATTTCTTGCTCAAATAATAAATGGCTCGTTCCTTCTTCCCGCCACATGTTGGCCAAGGACGATCCAAATGCACTATCCGAGACAAATAAATATAACAACAGTGGACTCCCTTCTCGTGGAGGAACTAACACCGGTGGATTGGACAAATAATTCTTAATAGCATCAAAAGCAGTCTGACATTCTCCGGTCCACTTGGTCAAAGCGTCTTTTTTCAACAATTTGAAGATTGGCTCACACACCACGGTGGATTGAGCTATAAATCGACTGATGTAGTTTAGCCTTCCCAGAAAACTCATCACCTCTTTCTTAGTCTTCGGAGGAGGTAATTCTCGATTGCTTTAATCTTGGCGCGATCAAGCTCAATACCCTCCTACTAACTATAAATCCCAACAAATTACTTACTGCAACTCAAAGCACATTTGGTGATTTAACTTCAAATCAGACCGACGTAGGCGATCGAAGAACTTTCTCAAGTGAGCCAAGTGATCCGAACTCTCGCGGGACTTGATTATGACATCATCTACATACACCTCAATCTCCTTATGAATCATATCATGGAAGATAGTTGTCATAGCCCTCATATAAGTAGCACTCGCTTCGAGACCAAAAGGCATTACCCGATAATGATACACACCCCGTGTGATGAAAGTTCTTTTTTCAGATCTTCTTCATCCATCAGATCCGTGATAGCCCGCATAACAATCCACAAATGATCAGATCTCATGCTTGCACAATTATCGATGAGAATGTGAATGTTTGGTAATGGAAAATTATCTTTTGGGCTAGCTTTGTTAAGATCTCTCAGAGTCAACACAAATTCGATCTTTCCATCTTTTTAGCAACCGAACAACATTGGCTAACCAAGTTGGATATTGCGTCACTTCCACTACTGAGACTCGACCGCTTGGTAATCTCCTCTTTGATTTTCAAACTCAATTCCGGCTTGAACTTCCGAGTCTTTTGCTTTATCGACTAAAACTGGATTAATCGCAACTCATGAGACACCATATTCGTACTCAACCCCGCATATCTTTATAAGACCAAGCGAATACATCAATGTACTCTCGAGCAAACGAACTGTGTCCCTTCTTCGAGTTTCGATCAAATAGACATCGATCCCGACTTCCTTGACACATTCCTCGCCTCCGAGATTCACAATCTCGCTTCTTCAAGATTTGGCTTGTGTTGATTCTCAAATTGTCGAAATTCTTCACTATACGCTCGTAACTCATTTTCTTCTTCGTGTTCTTCGTGATTCATCATCAATCGCTTCATTTTGTTCATTCTACCATGACATGACATATTATCGTGTTTTAAATTAATATTATCAAATCATAAACAAACAAAATTAGAAAAAAAGTATAAGCCGATAAGTAAATAATTTTTGACAAAAGAGGCTTTCATTTAAATTGAAAGACAAACACACTGACTACAACAGAGGCCATTAAGCCTTTTAAAGCATCACAAGAAAATTTAAAACTCCAAATAAGTAAAATCGCATAAAGGGTGGTTTCGGCCTCTTCCGACTACCACCGATTTAAAGAAACAAACAAAAGCACATGTCCTTTCTACCCGTAAGAGCGGAAATCGTGATCAAAGCGAGGTCCACTTTGCAATTGTCCGCAGTTCTGATCACGGATGCCCGATGTCCCACCTCTTCTTCGACGCATCGCATCAATCTCTTCAAAAGGCCATAGATTCCTTCCCGAGACCATCATCATCGCATATATCGCACCGAAATGACCGCATACAGATGAGGGATTGGCCCGCCAATGCTTGATCATCGCCTTATTCTTCATCTCTGCTTTCATCATCCGCAAGCATACCCCAAACCAAATTTTGCTTTTGGCGGAATTTTGATAGGCTCGACAATTCCTTGAAAGTGTTTCCCCAATCCGAAACCTGGTTCGAAACCACTCCGGAGCATCACAGCAGCAATCATCTTGTACACAGAAGGCATAGGGGGTTGTGAAGCCAAATCATCACCGGTGGCATTTACTAGCTCCACCGTGTAAAAGTCACAACCTCGAGAGACATTATCAACGATCGGCGATACCCGCTGAATGGCTCCTTCACCATGACCAATTCCTGGTCCTTCCAAACAAATTTCATTAGTTGGTGAAGGGTAGACGGCACAGCTCCAGCCATGTGAATAAATGGCCTTCCCAAAAGCAAGTTGTAACTGGTGTTGATATCCAACACTTGAAACTCTACCTTAAATTCCGCAGGACCTATCTGAACATCCAAATTTACCGCACCCAATGTATCTCTTTGCACTCCATCAAAAGCCCTCACATTAACTCGTTCTAAGCTTTCCCAAGTCAAATTTCAACTGCCTCAGAGTTGATAGTGGGCAAATATTGAGACCAGATCCATCATCGATCAAGACGCGATTTATTATCTTGTCTCGACACATCACAGTGACATGCAGAGCTTTGTTGTGCATCCTGCCTTCAAAGGGTAGCTCTTCGTCACAGAAACTGATTCGATGTCCTCGCACAACTTGGTTTATCATTGCCGCCAGATTATCACTATTAGTACCCACGGGTACGTAAGTGTCATCCAAAGCTTTCATCAAAGCTTGCCTATGCATTTGCGAACTCATCAACAAAGCCCATACAGAGATCTGAGCCGGTGTCTTCTCCAGATGCTTCACAATTGAGTAGTCTTTCGGCTGCATTTTTCTCCAAAACTCTTCTGGCCTTCACCGATGGCCTTTTAGATCGCTTCTTTCTTCCGCACTTCGATAGTTCTTCCGTGTGTAGCACGCCGATCTAGTCATACCGGGTAATGTACCGCTTCAATTACGAACTTTGGTCGGGCAAGAGTTTCCCGTGGCACCGAGGCAACAACCTTCTTAGGGGTCAGAATCACGAACTCTTTCTTCTCTTTGATACTCAATGAAGCCACAGCTCTTTCTAGGCTATCAGGAGCGATCGGAACTATTGCCTTTGCCACGAACCCATCATCATCCGCCTCTATCATGTTCATAGTGACGCCTCCATGATTTGGCAAAGGATTCCTATTCACATTAGGCTCCACTGTCTGGAGAGAGACCACTTTCTGGTCAATCAGATCTTGGATTTTGTGCTTCAAATTGATACAGTCCTCAGTATCATGTCCAACATCGTTGAGTGATACGCACACCTCCGATCAGTGTAGAACTTCGAGTTGGTGTCAACCGTTTGGGCCCCACCGATGAATATAGCTCGCCGCTTAATCGCCGAATGCCTTTGTTCGGCTTTCAACGAAGGAGTAAAAATTCTAGCGGCTTCTTCTCGACCCAGACGGGGATCGTAATTGCCTTGTCGGAGGAGGAGGCATTTGACGATAATTTGGAGCGTTTAGGCGAGGTGCTTGATATCTAGGATATGAGTGGATTTGATAATTTGCCGTGGAGCTTGGTAGTTCGGATGGTATTCTCGCAAGTGGAGCCGCGTTTGATATGTGGGAATGAGCTTGGTAATTTGCCCAACATCGCACAAATGGGGTGACATTTCTGTAGTGATAAGATGGAGTCCGTAAATCGAGGAGTTTGGTAGATAGGAGGAGTACTTTGATAATTGGAAGAGGTATAAACCGCATGAACTCTGTGAAGGTCTAGAACGACCTTGGTATGAAAAGAATTTTCTTGGGGTCTTCTTCCCCTCAAAAGATACAGCAGACACCTCTTCTCTCTTCTTCTTCAACAAACCCGAAGATCCGGGCGATGCAGCAACACGGGCAATTTTCCCGGTTTTTAATCCATCTTCGATAGTCTCACCTACCTTGACTATCTCAGCGAACTTTGCTCCAATGAGCAATATAATTCTGTCATAATACTCGGGCTCTTGAACCCGCACAAATACTTCAACAATTTCTTTCTCCGACATAGGAGGCCGAACTCTAGCTGCCTCCTTTCTCCATCTATACGCAAATTCTCTATAGCTTTCGTTTGACTTTTGCTTCATTTTCTCCAAAGAATAACGATCAGGAACAATCTCCACATTGTAAGCGAATCGTTCAATAAAGTCTTTGGCCAAAGCATTCCAGCTAGGCCACTGTCTTGTCTCATGCGAGGTGAACCATTCCAGAGCCTCTCCGCTCAGACTTCGGCTAAAAAGACGCATCAATAAAGCTTCATCCCTTCCAACTCCCACGAGCTGATCACAGTAGGCCCTCAAATGTGCCAGAGGGTTCCCTGTTCCTCCGAAGACGTCAAACCTCGGCACCTTGAATCCTTCCGGAAGGTCCAAGTTCGGATGAATGCATAAGTCTTCATAATTCAAACCGGCGACTTCAGGAATACACTGTAACTCCTTCATGGCTTTCCGAATTTCTTCCTTCATGTCTAGCTTAGCGGCCTCTTCCTTCGACCTCCACTCTCTCTCCCGTTCTTCATAATGGTCGAGCTCAGATCCATTAGCTTCATGCTCATTGGGTACCGGAATTTGGAAAATGGCTTTATGAGGTAGGGTGGAGCAATGGAAGGACTTTGGGCATTTGGAGTGGCTTGATAGTTTTGGGGGAAATTTTGGGGGTTGGTGTGTTGGTTTTGGCGACGGAAGGAAGTTTGAGGGTTGTTAATGTGTTGGCTTTGTGGGGGTGGGCCAGTTTGAAGGTTAGCATTTTGGGTAGGAAGTGGCATTTGGAGGTTGGTATTATGGGCGGGTGGTGTCCGATAGAGGCAGAGGCATACCGGGGTTTTGAGGTTAGGTCAACGATACGGGTTATGAGCAGGATCAAAGTGGGTTTTGAGTCCGTCCCGATTTGCGAGGAAAGTGAAGCGAGGCCTTCCATCCACGGAATAAAAGCAGGATTTGGCGAATATTTCCTACTTTGTATTTAAACCCGCATCTCGATTCGTTGCATCAATCGCATAATCAATTCTCGACAATGACGACGGCCGAGCCACGACAACATCCGTTAAGTTAGTATCTTCAACGTTATCACCCATTATAGATTTGCCCTTCTGAGAATTTTGATCAGGGAAGGAATCTGCAGGCCCTTTCGATCTTGTAAAGTAAGGATGTTCTGCCAGCTTATCAACACAGATCAGTTCTAACTACCTGTAGAGAAAACAACTCAAAGACAAATGTGTTAGTTTTGATTCATGATAAATAATACAAAATATCACACAGAGGGCACATAAACACATAAGAGTCGCTTTTCGAGAACATGTTAACCCATGATTATCGAGACTTATTTTTGAACAAGCAGAATTCGCTCGCTTTTCGAGGCTAATAGACTCGGAAAGGTTAAATCGCATTGAGCTAAGGTCTTCACGCATCTTTCGATCTATTGATCCGACTCGACATTTTCTCAGAATGAAGAGGAAAAGAAAATTTTTCAAAAGATAGGGCCGCCTTAAAAGGTCGCCACGTATCTCGCAAAGAGAATTCAGGCCCTACGTAGTTCGAATACGAAAAAAAATTTTCATTTTCAGTCATTCATTTCTTACGATTACAAGGAAAGTGAAAGACAGATAACGAATCTCCTAAAAGATAAAATGTGCCTTCATCAAAGCCATTTCGATTGTTGCATTAATCACGGGGGGTAACCTCATATGCTTCAAGGACAATTCTCATTCTCTTCTTTCCACCATCCCTTGAAAGGAGGCTTATAGACAATTTCCTCCCCAGTTTCTTCTTCAAGAACTCGGCGAGTGTCTTGGCCACTATCGCTTCGATCAAGAAAGAACATTTTTGTGTATCTTTTGAGCCTCCCGTTATATCTTTGTCAAGACATCATGTTTCTTCCGCATAGTGGCCGCCTCTTCATTTATGATAGCATATCTCGCCATCTTAGCCGCTAACTCGCCTAGTGCCGCATTTGTCGCCAGCGATCGCATGGCGATCTCCACTTCAATTCTCCTTTCTCCGGTTTTTCGACCTCTTGTTTGAGCCGTTGCAACTTCATCCTCAAATCTTCCTCGGTTAACTCTATGTTGATATTTTTTCCTTTTTCCATCTTAGCGATTTTACCTTTCCGATATAATAGTGTAATGTCTTAGTTTTTGGTATTTGGTTTTTTATTTCTGACTGATAAAATTAAGACTCATGGTATTTTGGTCGGACATTTTGGGGTAGTGACTTGTAACTCTTTTTTTTTTTTTTTTTTTTTTTGAAAAGGAGTGGGTTTAAAATGTTCTCATTCAAAGCAACGCACCACATAAACAGTTAAAGCACATAAGTAAATAGACAAATATCAAGGCCCTAATATGCATGTGACCCTTTGTGCCAAGTGGTAGGCCTAACGATTTTAAAGGATGTATTACACTGCTTGAAGCAAATTATTGCACCCCCAAAATAAGATTCATAAACAATGAGAATTCATTACAAAATTAAGCAAAGGGATACATCTTTTAGGGAAGGGATAAACTGCAAATACAATAACATCAATCCCACGCAGGGGAATAATATAACTAAAAGGCAGAAGGTCCCGATTCTCCTCTCGTTTTTTCCACTTCTTCACGAACGAGGAACTTGCTAGTCATTACACGTGGCTCGCGAACACAAACCGAAGACATCGATACGCCCCGGAGAGTGTTGTCGGGTCATCCAAGTTTGAATCCAAACGCATCAAAGTGTGCTCGCGTTGGCTAACTCTCGCGTGGCAAAGGTTAAGGCCCGCTGGCTTTCATATTCTCGATGCCGAACTCTTTTCTCTATGCAAGTATTCCCGCCTCCCTACGCTGAAACTCTTGCTCTCTTAGGTCCCATTCCCCTGAAAATGGCAGCTTGGATTTGAAGCCTTACTGACATCTTCAACTGGCTCACCGAGCGAGTCGGGTCGGCGTACCACATAGATCATCTTGCAACCATTTTTTGTATTCGCCAACATATCCACTTCATATCTGCTGCCATGCTTTCTTTTAGGTTGACCCGTCCGCCCATTCTCGAGAATATCTTTGGCGTAAGGTATCTTATCACACCCATCGTAGTCAAAGATGTAGCTGCTAGCCTCCTTTGAAAGGTAAAATTTGTCTTCTACCGAATTGTCGCATCACCCCGCTAGTGGTTGTGCGTCGCACTTCTAATGCCGCGGGATTAGGAAAGGACATTTAGCCCTCGAACAACTATTTTTTCCGACATGAAATTCAAACATCCATCAGACGCTTTCATCTTTTATGTCGTGAAAACCTTAGCCCATGCTTCCTCAGGCCGTGGATCTTGAACCCGCTGATGCTCAAATGAAACTCGTAGAGGGTCGAGGTGGCTTTCCTTCTTCGGCTCGCCAATTTTTGCTTCGAGTCTCGCATGTTTTCACTAAATGCTTAGACATCCACCATTGCAATAAAATATTACACCCTTTGAAAAACGAGAACCCATTTTTGCATTTACCCAAAGCTCGATAGATGTCGCTAAAATGATCGGCGCCAAAGTTGAAATATTTCGACTTGTCCTTTACCAACACCCTCAAAGATAGCGCGAGTCACCATGATAATCCGAGTATCAATTTCATTTCCTCCGCCCGAGGAAATACCATCGCCCCTAATAGGCATATGGCAAATGCCGAGTTCGAGTCCGCCTCCAACTACCATAATCGAAAAATTCATTCGAAAATTCTTATAATAATTCTCGTGTCCCCATCGCTCATGTAACTTCACAAACGAAACGCCAGGTATCTAGCCACCAGATTTACTAGTAACAATATATTTTTCACTCCCGCTGGTCGGCTTATCCAGAGCAAAATGTGATGATCCGATGATTTCTCCTTTTTGGCACGCTCCGACGCTGTCTAGACAATCTTTGATTTCCTCAACAGTTGGTGTCATTTCAACATCTCCAAAACGAAACACCATCCTCTCATCATCCCAAAATCGAGTAATCACCTCAATGAATTTAGGCCAAACTTTGAGATTCATTATCGATGGGAGGTTACCCAAATGAATAGAGAGTTCTCTTTTCTGACATGCACTGAGATTGTTCCACCATACGCGGAGGAGATTCGCTGCCTCTGACCATTTTGAAACTTAAGTGTTGTTTGGCCATCTACAAAACATGCAAAGCATTAGATACCCCCAAACCTGTGACACAATAATTGGCCAAATAGCGCATACATCCTTTAAACACATAAGTATTAACGTCCGTCAGCCACGGGCCCTTTGACTCAAGGTGGTCTTTTCTAATGGACCCAATACACCTGGTATCGGGTCATCTTAGGCCAATGCACTAAATTTTGGGATTTGGTTTCGCTCATCCTAGTCCGACTAAGAGTGGTTTTCTTTATAGTGATCGGTGACCTGCCGACTACTGGTCGATGCTTAACGATCGCTGACTATCCAAAGAGCCAACTACATTCGCTGGTGCCCCGAGAACAATTTGGTTAACGAACGATCGCGCTCGCATAATCGCCCTTAAGTGGAAAAATAAATGTCGCTTGACGAGTATGTTATGCCACGAGACGCAATAGCTTTATATCAAATTAAACACATTAAGCACAAATAAGCAGTTCAACAATTAATTACAATTAATCAAATAGTCAAATCTTATGGTTAGAACTTAATTAGGTCCCCAGCGGAGTCGCCATTTCTGTTGCGCCGTAATTTTCCTATCTGTAGAAAAAATTACTTTTTGAAATGTTCTAAGTATAAAACAATTTAAGAAAAATACTTAGAAAAGAGTCGCCACTTAATTTTTTAAAGAAATTAAGAAAACTTATAATTTTCAAAGATTTAAACAGAAAAAATCATTTGAAAATACCAAAGAGGGTTCGGGGTTCAATTTACACTTCGAGAAGGGTTTAGGCATTCGAAGTGCCCGCTAACACGCGGTTGACCTGCGACTTGACTAAAAATATTTTGACTAATTGTTAGATTTGACATAAAATAACAATTCACAATAGTTGATTAAGTTTAAGAAAATAGAATAAATAAAAAAATGACACACTTTTATTTTATTTATTAAAAGGGACTAAACATGGAACAATTAAAATGCACGTGACTAAAAGTTTAATAAAACTAGATTAATTAGAATTCATATAATTCATTTTTGAAACAATATATGAAACCAATTTGATAAATTAAACATGGAAATTAATTTTAGTTAATCAACTAACTTTTTTGCAAAAAGGATCAAGTAGGAATGTATGTATGTATGTATATATATATATATATATATTTTTTTTTAAAGTTTATTTGAGAAAAAATATATTTTTTACTTGAACAATTTTAAAGTGAATAAAAAGTGATTAAGTAACAAGATTAGCAATATTATTTTTTAGAACCAAAGATTTAAATTAATTAAAATGTGTAATTTGACCGGCATATTTGACTAAATAAAAAAAATCAACCAACGCAAAGAAAATAGCTCGTCTTTTAGGGGATCTAATTAAGCTAATTTAAGTTCTTAAAGTTAGAGTTAAACTACACACCATAAATAATCTTAATTCAATAATCAAAGAATAGGAAGAAATTGAATTTGGGCCTCATTTTGGGCCAAATTGCTGGAAATTGGATTTTAAACCAAATCCTGTTTTTGGTATACACTGGCTGTATATCAGTGTATACGGACACGTATATCAGCTCTTTTACGTATTTCTTGCTCCCGAACACCTGTACACTGCCCAGCCCTGTATTTTTCACGTTTTTGGCCACATATTTGTTGCCTTGACCCTGTATATTGACGTATAATGCTGTATACAGTGTGTATACAGCCCATTTCCAGCTTTCCGAGACCTGTAATTTGCTTCCACTACGCTCTCGGACACCTATGGCTGACTCGATACTCGAAATTGGAAAGAGGAGAGTCCAAAGTAGACTCGGATGGAGTGAGTTCATGCAATAAAAAAAATGATAAAGATTAGGATAAGGAAGAAAGTCACAACGACTCAAATTTTGAAAGTGCAAACATATGAGGGCAGAAGAATGAATTCCTGATTATGTATATGCTTTGGCTAAGATGACAACCTTTTGTTGCGAACTTGGTACCAAAATTCTGATGATAATTAAATAAAATTTTAAATGAAATACCAACAAAGACGCACCAATATCGTAATGAAGGGATATCCATCATAACAAGACTTACTTAAAATCTACTGGTGCAAATTATTTTCTGGAAAAGGCAACAACTCAAATGAAGAGTTCAATCATGTGTCCATAAAAAATCTTAACTCTTTCCTAACCCAAACTATCACGACAGAATCCTAAGTATCAAAACATGTTACTACATATCTTTGCTAATTAAAATGAACTCAACAAGACATTCTTTACAACATCTTTCACCCAAAATCTTCAATTAACGAAATTAAGGCGAACCGAAAAAAATGAAATAAACAAATCTCATACCTAAGACTAACAGAGGTTTAATAAGTGCACATTGTAAACTTACATTACTACAACGAAAATATACTCTTGAAAACTAAAGCATTCACCATGAGAAATTTACTAGTATATGCAAAGAGATGCTGATATGAGATGCTTAGAAGGTTGAGCCAGGTCATTACGGATTCGTAATCTAAAACCAAAAACGAAAGTAACACTACAGAATCCTAAACACATTCAAAGAATTTAGGCGTGGGGTTCGAGTAAACTTCACTAAATACCAAGAAATTATATGTCATTGAGGTCTTAATCAAACACACTTCATGAAGAAAGCAATCAGATTGGAAACAAAAATGCTCATCAAACTTAGGCCAAATGTACCTTACTTGGAACCGAACATGTAGGAACTCAAACGAGACTAAAATTGTAAGCAATTTAACACGAAAATTAGGATAAGATTTAGACATAGAAAATAATTTGAATATAGCTTTAGGAACACACTAATTAATCGTGTAAGCTCATTCAAAATACCACAATGACAATTAAATACAATAACCATGAAGATACCTTATACAACAACTAGAATGGATTACTACCCAAAAAAAAAAAAAAATTTATAAGGCGAGCATATTACCTCTTGTAGAGCAGCGAATTCGAGACGACGAGCAAGAGAATCGGAAACTTCCACTTCTCCGACGGATCTACAAGGGATTCCGGCAAAACTTCCAAAAGTGGATCTAAAAATAAATCGAATGGTTCACTACTATGCTATCCTTGCCTTTATTATTATTTTATTTTTCTTTATTTTTTTTTTTTTCGTTTTCGTCCCCCTTGGAATGGACTAGAAGAGATGCATATATAGGGGAAACCCGGAAAGGCCAAGGGTAGAATTGGGGTTTAAATTTTTCAATTTGAAAATCTTACCAAGGGATGGAAAAGGCTGTCTATTGCTCCAAATTTCAACCAATATCCTCAAAATCCGGATGAAAGATCGAAGGGACTGAAGGGGCTGCTGGAACGGTCTTTTTCTCGCGATTTCCGCCGAGGAGGACTGCACGTGAAGAGGAAGAGGGGCTGGTATGGGCAGTGGGGTCACGTTTGGTGCTGCTCTGCGCTGAAGTTGCGTGATTTTCGGGTGTTGCAGGGTGTGGGTCGTCTGGTTTCTGCTGGAGAAGGTGAAGTTGGGCGGTGGGTTTTTGGAGTTGATGTTGTATGTATTGTATTTGGAATTGTTGTTGTTTTGAAGAAAAGTATGGGTTGGGTCGGGTATGTTTGGGAGTTGTATTGGATTGTGGGAATTGAAATGTGGGGCGGTGGGGATGGGCCTGGGAATTGAGGGTGGGCCATTTCTGGCTGCATGCTGTATGTTGCATTAAATTGGGCCATTTGGAAAATGGCCCAAATAGGAAAGGGTTAAGTTCTTTATTTATTTTATTTTTTAAATATTGGATTTAATTTAGGTGAATTAACATTAATTAATTATCGAGTTTCTTAATCTTAATAAAATAAAAATAATTAAGTCGGTCATAAAATAATTAGTTTAATTACAAACTAATGAACTCGAAATAAAATTAACAAATATCTAACTAAAAATGTAAAATCTTTTTGTGATAATTTTCAAATATTTATAAAATACGTGATTGTAAAAAATACACACATTCATTATTAAATTTATTAAATTATTGAATTTATAAAAATACTCTAAAATAACTTGGAAGTATTTTGGATTTTATAAAATTCATTAATTCAAAATTACAACCCTTACTACTAATGAAGTATTTAAAATATAAAATCTTTTCGAGATGAATTTTGAATATTCATAAAATGCATTAATTACGTACATAACTAAATAAAACATACATGTTATTTAAAGTGATAAAATTATTCAAAATAACTTGTAAACTATGTTTACTTTATTTTATGGAAATTTTATAAAATAATTCTTTTAAATTGTTCGAAATTGAAGAAACTCGATGATTAATTTATGTTGTGGAGGGTCAAAATTGGGTGTCAACAGTGGCATGAGTGGGATGGCAAGGGGGGAGGGGAGGGATGATGGGTGACGTAAAAATGAAGTTTTAAAAAAATTTGAAATAGTTTTCAAAAATAATTTTTTTGAAAAACAAATTTTGATGAGGGTGGTTGTGGGGGTTTTGGGGGGGCGGGGGAGGGGAGGCGTGGGTCAGGGTATTGAATGGGGTAAAAAAATGAAAATTTTAAAATGTGAAATTTTTCTAAAACAATTTTTATATTTTTTTTGGGGGGGAAGGAGGGTAGGGTGTTGGATGAAGTAAAAAAAATCTTATAATTTGAAAATATTTTTTTAACTTTTTTTTTTTTTTTTTTGGGAGGGGGGGGGGGGGGGAAGCTGGTTTAGGGGTAAGAATAAACAAATATTAGAAATTTTAAAAATACGAAAATTTAATATTATTTTTTGGATGGGAATGGTTGGGTATGGGGTAACAAAAATATATTATAATTTAAGGATGAAATAGAATTTTAAAAAATGTTTTCTTTAATTTTTGAGGAGAAACCGTACCAAGGTATACTGTTCGTGCGAGAAGCAAACTAATAAGCCTTTGTTAAAACAAAAGAGGCTTAACAGTAAAGGTCGATGCCAACATAAACACTCAAAAAAATTAAATTAGTCACCTCATTAACCCATTTTGCCTCAGATTTAGCTAATAAGATTCAACACAGATTCTGAAAACATAAACAACCAACAAACTGATTCAAACATTTAATTTAAGCATCATGTAATTATATATGCTCATATTTAATGTGAACTTGAGATTGCTGTAAAAATATCAAATCCTTATAATACTGTTTGTGGATAGAAGCTAAATTTAATGAAGAAAAGTTCGCAACATTAGGAAACAGAGAAGTGATTTATTCATCTCAGGGTGACCAGAAACATAATATCATGATAACTTTCGAACGATCATAGGAGCACCATATTGTGGTTGTAGAACAAGAGCTGGCATGGTTGGTCCATGAGCATAGGAGGGGGAAAGCTCAAAGGAGTAGTTCTGTAAGATTTTAGCCAAAACAAGCTTCCCTTGAATCATGGAAACATTCATTCCAAGGCATATCCGAGAACCCCAACCAAAAGGAAAGTACATCAGGTCCTTGGATGCTTTAGATACCCCTTCTGCAAACCTTTCTGGATTGAAAATTAGAGCATCTTCTCCCCATGCCTCTGTATCGCGATGGATTGTTTGTAGAGGCACTAAAAGTTGCGCACCTGCTGGGATTGTATACTCTCCAAGCTTTGTCTTTTTGTTTGTTTCTCTAACAAGAGAACCTGATGGATATAACCTCAGAACCTCGTGCAAGATCATTGTTACCTACATAGCAGAATCGCATATTAATTTTAGCTTCCTTATATCAAACTAATTAATAGATGAATCCAGAATTCAAATAACAAATGAGTTCAATCAGAGCTTCACTAGTACTCCCTTTTGTGTTTGACTAAGCCATAACAACTAGTAGTCTTAAACATACTCTATTTCTATGCAGATGTGGATCTAGAATTTGAAGTTTATGGGGTCGTGATTCTACTTCTTATAATTAAACACAAATACATGGTTTTGACCAAAGCTACACGATACTCAAATGTGTTTCTATGGCTATCAATACTGGTAATATTAGATATGTAAAGTAATAAAAATTCCAAAGTATGATGGGACATGAAAACATAGTATCTTACAATCTTTAGATGGTTGAGTTGATCAAACTTAGGTTCATCTTTTCCAATGACTTCAAGAACTTCTTTCCTGGCTTTCTCTTGCCAATCTGGATGCATAGTCAAGACAATTGCAGTCCATGTTAACAAAGTTGCAGTAGTCTCTTGACCAGCAAAATAGAAAGAGTTGCACTCTTCTATCATATCCTCTGTACTCATTCCTTTGTTCGAGTTCTTATTCCCTTGCTGTTCTTCCTGATTAGATTTCATTAGCAAACCCAATAGATCTTCATTGTGTGATTTTCCAGACTGTACCTCTTTCTCTCGTTTCTCGATTATTGCTTTTAGCGAACTACGAACTGTGTTATAGATGTACAATCTTCTCCTATTAGTTTTCGTTGGCACAAACCTATTACATACATCATCAATTGTTAAGATCCATGGTGGAGTGCAAGGAAAACGAAGGCATTAGTTAATTACAAGTACCTTAACCATGGGAAGACATTAATAGCAAGCTTTGCAGTGAAAATTAGTTCACATTGCTCTCTCAGAAGTGAAAATACCAACTTCCCTTCTTCAAAATTGCTACCGAAGGCTGCTTTCGATAGCATATCTCCAGTTAAATTATGAAATTCTTGAGAAATATCCAATTCACAAGAACCCGTTGAACCAGTTAGCTTGTCCCATCTGCTTATCATGTCATCGGTACAGTGAACAAATAATCCCAACATCACCTGTGCAAACACCAACAATGACAATTATAATAAATACACTTCATTATAAGGAAATTGTGTAAAATATACCTGAAAACTAATAAATACGGAGTGAGTACCTTCAATTTTTCCATGTGGAAAGCCGGATTAAGAATTTTTCTGTGTTTGGCCCATTTTTCACCATCGTAAGTCCCTAGCCCCGTTACAAATAGCTTCAGGAAAGCACTGATTTTTGGTTTTCTGAACTCACCCGATTTGTTTGACAGTACTTCCTTTATTAACTTGGGATCCAAAATGGTTAATCGAGGTATCGGTCCTAGCCAAAACAAGTAAAGTTTCTCTGCAATAATAACCACAATCAGTGTTCAAATTAAAAATGTTACAGTAACAAGGATGGAAATTAGTAAGAATAATTACTGTAAGTTGTGGCGAGTTCATAGAACAATGGATTAAGTCGAGGTGTGAAATCGTGGTGCAATGGCATGGGTTTAGACTTGGCTATTTTATTCATCTCTATCATCTCCTTTAGATTTCCAAATAGAAATCTATAGGGACGCCCATATATTCCTTGCTGCCGCAGTTCATTTTCTACTGTTTTGGGACGCCACCATACAAAGTACAGCAATTTTAGGCACCAAAAAGTGAAAGGCAAACATACGGCCAAAGCAATGAAAACTGCAATAGCCATGTTTGGTTGCTGCCTCTCAAGTTTCTGTCCCTTTGCTTCTTGTGTTCATTATAAAGGGGTAGGATATCTCTAACGAATCTCAATACTTAACTTGAAAATTATACACTTCCGCTTGTTTGGAGGGATTTTACCTACTGTAAATATTCCATTACTTCTGTTCCTTTAAAATATAATACTTATTTAAAATTTATTATTTAATGAAAAAAAAGGCTTATTTTGTGTAATATCGTATCGGTGTGGTCGGCATTGTTATTTTTTTTTTTATTTTATCTTTATTTATTCCATTCATTTGAAAAAGAATGACATGTTTTCTTTTTAGTCTATTAAAAAAAGAATGACTTTTTACCTTTTCTGATAATATTTTAATTTCAACTTTCTAACTGACATGTTTTAAAGTCACAAGATTAAATGATGTTTTGACACATTTTGATATTAATTTATTTTGAGACCATTAGATTGTTAAGTCTTTTTTATTTTCTTAAATTTTGATTCAAGTCAAACTAAATCATTCATTTTAAACAAAGAAAGTATTATCTAATAATCATATTTTATTTTTTTACCCTACTTTTTACAAGATCTTTACCTCATTCCCTTCTTTTCTCAAAGGTTTATCTTTAACAAAAATTATGTGTAATATTACGTCACAAAATTGTATTTATTAAAATAATTAAATACATTATAATATAACATAATATAATAGATATATTATCAAACAATATGTATCAGTCATCCAAACTGACTGGCAGCCTGATTAAGGGATTTCCTCATTTTAAGTTTAAACTCGTCAAAGCTATCACAATTTGCTTCCTTTCGTCTCAAATGCTCCCTTGCACATTGCAATTCACAATTAAGCTCAAATGACCATTTTTCAACCGATAAAATACTTAGAAAGCTCTAAAACACGCACAATTGATCTTTTGTATATGTATACCGAAACAGAAACAGATTATATACAACTGTTTTCTTTTGTATATGTATAGCGAAATATACATATTTATGTTTGCTATGGAGTGTAATTATGCAAACTATAGCTATAAAATACAAATATGATTTTTGTGTTTGCTATATGTGAAAGTTGTTTATGAAGAATATCTTTGCATAGGGTCATGCTAATTTTTTCATTCTATATCATTCCCATTTTATCGACTGTAGATAGGCAATACCATATGCTTGTTCATATTGTGACTATCCACTGATGAAAACATCTCAAATAAATATCGAGCATGACTTTTCTACTGCTTTAATATCGAATATATGGCTTACTTAGATCAAACATATATTCGGTAAAAACTTATTATCCGGTGCAATTTTTACATTGAAAAGATATTTAATTTGAAAATACAAGCGTTGAATACTAGGTTGGTACTTCATGTGCCAAATAGGTCTGCAAATCTATATGAATCCTTCCTAAGAGTAACACAATAGTTGTAGTGTTAGCTCCATTACATCTTCAAAGCCATCTCCGACAACTTCTCCATTTTGCATGCCGAATTTTCTCCTACGGTCTACCGGTCTACTATATTGGCTTAGCCACCTCTAACCGTTAACCTAGTCTCCACTCCATTATTCGGAAAATGAAAATCCCATCCTGGATAATATTCACGCTAAATAGTAATAATAAGAGAGTAAGAACATTATAACGGGGTATATATAATATCTGAAGCATTGATTACAATATGATAGTGACAAAAGACAGCTATTCTTTTAAAAAGAACAACACTTTTTATTTCATACAACTCATGTTAAACTCCATAGTTGGAGCTATTGGAAGCTTCGAGACGAGTGAGTCTTAGCTCGAGAGGAAGAAGACAATGAACAGAACAACACAATTCTGATTCTTTTTCATATCACTGACTTTTATAACAAGTATAATACATGGGGTATTTATAAGATTGATCATCTTCACATACATGCCTAACATACTAACAACCTAACTCACTTATAACCACTTTCTAACTACTTTTCCTGTAGTTAACTAACTCTGGTTACATCAGCTTGTGTTTTCAGCTCAACACTCCTCCTCAAGCTGATGGCTTGAACAAGTCTCTTAACCCCAACTTTCCCATTAAGTATTCATGTTGAGCTCTTCCAAGTCCTTTCATGACTATATCAGCTAGTTGTTCAGTAGTAAACACATGGCCAGTTCTGATCATTCCTTGGTTGATTCTTTCTCTTACAAAATGGCAGTCAATGTCAATATGTTTTGTTCTTTCATGAAATATAGGATTTACAACAATTTGGATTGCATCTTTCCTGTCACACATTAGGTTTATGGGTTGTTGAACATATACTCCTAGTTCTTGGAATAATCCTATCAGCCATGTAAGTTCAGCAGTGCAGGTAGCCATGCTTCTGAACTCAGCCTCTGCTGAGCTTCGAGATATAGTTTCTTGTTTCTTTGCCTTCCAAGAAATCAAATCTCCTCCAAATCTTACAGGGTACACAAATCTTTTGGTTTCCAAGCATGCACCCTACTAAGTAGGAGTTAGTTGATTAGTGCTCTCAGCAGGCATGAGTAGTCCCAAACCAGGTGTACCTTTGATATATCTTACCACTCTTAGGGCAGCTTCCATGTGTGATTTCTTTGGGCAATGCATATATTGACTTAGCACTTGAACTACAAATGCTATATTAGGCCTGGTCATTGTGAGGTATAGTAACCTTCCCACTAATCTCTGATATGCAGCAGGACCCCTCAGTACACTATCATCATTTGTTCCTCCATTTGATATTATTCTATCATATTCTGTAGATGTTAATTTCTGATTCAATTTAAGTGGAGTGTTGGCTGGTTTTGCTCCACTCAGCCTAACTTCTGACACTAACTCCATAGCATACTTTCTTTAACACATTACTATTCCTTCATGTGACCTGGACATTTCAATTCTCAGAAAAACTTAAGTTCCCCAAGGTCTTTCATCTTGAACTGATGTTGCAAATATTGTCTTGCCTGATTGATTCGAGTCTGATTTTTTCCAGTGACCAAGAGTTCATCTACATAGACTAGAATGATCACCAAGTTCCCTTCTTCCTTCTTGGTGAAGAGTGAGTAGTCATAATGACTTTGAGTGAAACCCGTTTGAATTAGAGCATCAGTCAACTTTTTGTTCCACTGTCTTGGGGCTTGCTTTAACTCATATGTAAAGTTTGCAGACCTTCTTAGGCTCCCCTTGTCTAGTAAACCCTTCAGGAACTTGCATGTACACTTCCTCCAAAAGGTCACCATTGAGAAAGGCATTGTGAACATACATTTAATAAATGAACCACTTCTTAAAGGCTGCAAGAGCAACAAGTAACCTGAAGTGACCATTTTAGCAACATGGGAAAAAGTTTCAGAGTAGTCCAACCCAGGATTTTGACTAAACCCCTTGGATACCAGTCGAGTTTTATACCTTTCCACCTCACATGATGTTTTGTACTTCACTTTATATATCCGTTTACAACCAATAGGTGACTTACCAGTAGGAAGGTCCACAATAGACCATGTGTTGTTGTCCTCAAGAGCAGTTATTTATAGCTTCATGGCTTGGATCCAAGATGGGTCTTTGGAAGCTTGTTGAAAAAGGAGAGGTTTCTAAGACAGATGAATATGGCGTCAAGGCAAGTTGATAGGGTGGAGAGAAGTTGGAGTAAGATATATAAGATAATAGAGGATAAGAATAAGTGTTGGAGATGGGTGTTTTTTGGAGTATAAAGTCATTCATCCAAGCTGTAGAGTGTTTGAGTCTGGTGGACTTTCTCGACTCAATTACAGGAGGTGGCACAAGATGGGATGCAATGAACTAGGGTTCTGAGGGAGCATTTGGAGAATGATCCTTCTGAATGGAGGTACTGGAGGATGGAGGCTGAGATAAAGAAAGTAAAACATAGAGATCTAGGACAGGAAATAAAGGAGTACCAAAGGACTTTGCATGGAGGAAATGGAATATAGACTCTTGAAAGACAACATTTCTACTAATGAAGAAGGATCTCGTGTGGATGTCACAGAGTTTATACCCCTTTTGAGTTGAGGAGTAACCCATGAAAACACCAGGAATGGCTCTAACAGCAAACTTATCGGATAATTTTAGGTTGGAAGCATAACCTAGGCACCCAAAGACTTTGAGATGAGTCAGATCAGGTGGTTGTTTATACAACAGTTCATAAGGGGATAGAAAGTTGAGAAGCTTAGATGGAGTTCTATTTAAAATGTGCATAGCAATGGTGACACACTCACCCCAAAATTTTAAAGGAATAACAGCCTGGAATCTGAGTGATCTAGCTATCCCTAAGATGGTTTTATGTTTCCTCTTTACTACTCCATTCTGTTGTGTAGTGTAGACATATGAACTCTGATGGGATATACCAAGAGTAGACATGAGAGTTTGAAATGCAGTATTGAAAAATTCATAACTATTGTTAGTTCTCAGCATTTTGACAGAAGTGGAAAAAAGATTTTTTATTCTAGTAAGAAACCTTCTTAGTACAACAATGACTTCAGACTTGGACTGTATCAGAAACAACCAAGTGAACTAGAAAACTCATCCACAATTGTGACAAAGAACCTCTTGCTATTGTGAGTAGGAACTCTATATGGACCTCAAATGTCACAATGCACTAATTCAAAATAGACTTAGACTTGGACAAGCTAATAGGAAAAGGTAGTTTGGTGTGTTTTTCCAAAGGGCATACATGGCACATTTGACCTTCACATTTGAGATGACTCAGACTCTCATGTCTTATAGTGACTTCAAGAGGGGCATGACCCAATCTTCTGTGCCACAGTATACTGGAATCAGACAGTTGAGCTGTGTTGACACACTAATTCAGTGAACAAGAAGACAAAGTTGGTTCTACAGTATTGCTCTTGAGAATGTGTAGTCCTTGATCTTCTCTACCAATCCCCTTCACCATGCCAGTAGAGATATCCCGAAAGATGCAAAAGTTAGGGGGAAATGCCACAGAGCATTGCAATTCATTAGTTAGTTTGGAGACAGATAATAGATTAATATTAATGTCAGGTAGGACTAAAAAATTTGAGATATAGTGATTAGTTAATATTGAAACAGGTACAACACTCCATTTAGGTAGGTGAACTTGATTCATCTCAGATCCTAACACCTCTTGACAGTTATGCAACAACTTAAGATTAGATGTCATGTAATTGGATGCTCCTGAATCCACTGTCCAGCTAGCACCTACAATATCAGTAGTTACGTTTTGCATTATACCTGCATTGGTAGCTTGAGTGGGAGCTTTATCCTCATGATCTTTGTTCAACATTAAGAGGATCTGCTGATACTGCTTCTGAGTGAAATAATGAGGTGGTTGCTGAGAATGAGAGGAGCTTCCCTGACTGTAGGCACTAGGCTTGTCAAAATCCATATCATAGCCTTGTTCTGCATAGCTTCTTACTTGGTTAGGAAAATGAGGTCCCCCTTTCTTCTTTGGTTTAGGCCAATCTGGAGGATATCCAATTAGTTTGTAGCAGTTCTCCTTAGTATGACCATTATAGCTGCAGAAGTCACAGACTAGTGAACTCTTCTTTGGTGGTCTGAAGTTGTTAAGCTAGAGCTATCATTATGACTTCAACTACTACCACCTGAGAAGTTGTTTCCAGAGCTCATACCACTACTACCATATCCACTACTTGAGCCTATTATCACTCTTTTTCCAGTGTTACTCCTAACCCCAGAGTTAGGTCCACGTTTGTGACTGAAGAAAGAAGCTGCTTCTAAAGATTCAGAGACTAGATTAACTTGAGATGAATTGGCTAACGACCTTTGACTTTCATGATGTATGATCATGAAGTGTGCTCTATTAAGAGTTGGAACTGGATTCATCATGAGGATTTGATCTCTCCATTGAGCATATGTCTCATTTAGTCCCATTAGAAACAACAAAAATCTTTGGTAATCATGATAGTGAGAGTAATTGCGTGACTCAGGGCAATTACAACCTGGACATGGCATGAGTGCATCAAACTCATCCCATAGGTTCCTCATTCTAGAAAAATACTCAGAAACAGATAGAGTTCCTTGTGTAAAAGTAACTATTTCTCTGTGTAGATAGAACACTCGTTATCTATTTATAGTGTCGAATCTTTCCTTTAAGTCAAGCCATACTTTGTGTGCATTCGATGCATAGATTATGCTACTTAAGAGGTCCTTCCTAACATTATTCATAATCTATGACTGAACCACAACATTCACTTTTTCCCACTATTTATGTAGAGATGCATTGAATTTATCCTTAGTATGCCTACCATCTACAAATCCTAGCTTGCTTTTTTGTAGCAGACCTAGTGCCATAGATCTACTCTATAATGCATAGTTTTCAGATCCAGTTAGTTGAAGCAAAATGATAGAACTACCTGGAGTGTCGTTTGGATGAAGAAGTAATTGATGATTGTGATCTATTTCAATCTTGCCGTTGTTGTGGGCTGTAAGAGCACCAGATCCATCTTCTATTGCCATTGTTGAATCACCTTAGATCTAATTCTTCCCATCACACTGATTTTTGTTGAATCAAGGCTCTGTTAACTTACACTATTTTCTCACAGACTACTAAATAACTTTTGGATTACTCACCGCTCTCTATTGCTCTCTCTACTTTTGAGTGTTTGAATTGAAGCGAATGACTAAAAAACATGTAATGACCTTTGTTAATTTACTGTCACAACTTGTTTATGGCAACATGTCGTGGAACTTGTTTCCATTTTTCTTTTTCTTTTATTCATTTTTTTTCAATTCCACAAATCTTTTTCTTAATTTGATTTTGTTCTTTTTCATTTCAAGAATTTATCTCAATCTATGTATGTCTTTCAAACTTGAGAGACTTTGTAAAGATATTTATAACTTGATCGTGAGATTTCACATTTTTGAGTTCTTTCTTTTTCTTGACAATGTATTCTCTGATAAAGTGATAACATGTGTCTATATCCTTACTTCAATAATGATACATTGAATTATTGGCAAGTGTTTGCGTAGATTTATTGTCAACACAGATCATTGAAGCTTCAATTTGTGGAGAATTGCGTTCCTTCAATAATTAATCTCGTCAATCAAATAGTATGCCATGAACATGATGTTATTGCCACATATTCAGCTTTACCGCTATAGGGAGTAATAACTAATTGTTTCTTTGAACTTCAAGAAATAACACAATCACCCAAGTAAAAAAACACAAAACAAGACGTGTTTTTTCTATCATCAACATCTCCTGCATAATCACTATCTCAATATCCTAAAGGTTAAATCATTAGAAAAAAAATAAAATAGCCAAGGTCGATCGTACCTTTTAAATAACAAAAAATTCTTCTAGCGACTTCAAGCGTGTGAAGGTAGGAGCTTCCATGAAGCGACTTACTATTCCAACTACAAAGAGTAAACTTGATTTCGTACATGTCAAGTACTCAAACTTTCCATGAGACTTTTGAAAAAAGTAGAGTCTACCTCTTTACCATCATAAAACTTTCACAATTTTATTTCACTTTCTTTTGGGGTGTTCACTATGTTTCAATCAAACATGTTAAACTTCTTCAAAATCTTCTTTGTATGACTTTCTTGAGATATGAAGATGCATTCCTCCATTTGCTTGACTTCTGGGCCAACGTAATATGGCATGAGTCCTATGTTCATTATCTGAACTCAAGGAATATAACTTTTTTGAAAGCTTCATACAAAATTGAATTGTTATCTGTCAGAATAAGATCATCAACATAAAGGTAAACAAATAGAATATCTTTGTTAGTATGAACTTTAATATAAACAACATATTCACGAAGACAATGAGTAAAACCATTTTTTTAAAAATACTTATTGATGTGACTATTTGACGCTCGTGGATCTTGCTTCAATTTATATAAAATTTTCTTCATCAGTACTTTATCTTTGTGATTCTTGATGACCAAGATCAATAAGTGCTCAACATAGACTTTATCATTAAAATATCTATTCAAGAATACAAATTTCTTACTTTATTTACACCGTCAAAGAGATCATTAGATGGAACGTCTCCATGAAGACAATCGATGCATAAAATTTTCATAATTGATGACATGCCTTTGCATATAGCCTTTAGCTACAAGTCTTGCCTTGTATCTCTCCACCTCTCACTGAGTATTTTTCTTGCCTCGTATACCCATTTGACTACAATTCGATGATCCTTTGGAAGAGTTGTTAACTCCATGGTGTTATTTTTCTATTTTTCCTAATTTTTCTCCTATATAGTTGATCTTCACCTTTTATTTGTAACTACTTCATCAAAACTCATTAGTTCACTATCAACAAATAAACAACACAAAAAATCAAAATTAGTAACTTCGTTTGTGTCATTATACAGTTCTTGGATGCTCCTCATCCTACGAAACTGTAACACCCCGAAATTTTTTAAGTTAATATTCGAGTCATTCTTTATTTGGAAATAAGATTGTACTGAGTGAGTTTAAATTTTCTTAGATGTTAAGGTCACTAGAATCCCCAAGCATAAAGTTGAGATGAAAACTTTCTTTCCAATTGAGTTTCACTATGAGATTTTCTTAGGTCAACTTCTTTTAGCACATAAAAAATTGAGTGGCCCATGACCTATCAAATCAAAGGTCTTTGAGTCCTCTTTTCAACGCCACCAAGATTTCTAAATTTCAAGCTCCAAGTAAAGAGTTATGTCCGTTTGAGTGAAGCCTCTCCAGTTAAGGCTTTCCATTCGTTTTAGGAATGGGTATTTTGGTCTTTTCCTTTTTCCCACTTGTCTTAACACGTTTTTCTGACCCAATTAAGGGTATAATCAAATTCTAAATTCCCATTCACGTTCAAACCACTTGGGGTTTTTAGAGCGAAGTTTCAAGAAGAGGAAAAGAAGGTTTACAAGCGTTCTTTTAAGAGTTGTGGAAATTCGCCAAGAACAATTGTTCTTTCCAGGTATGTGAGGTTTTCCATAGTGATGGACTTGTACGTCATCACTCCAATCATGTAGTTCTTCTATTAATTTATTCATGTAATTGTTTATGTAAAGATTCTTGAGTAGTTCTTGAGTTTTAGCCCTATTTTTTTTATCAATGGAGGTTTTGAATTCTTGAGGTGAGGGTCTCACGAATGAGTGGTGTTTCTTGAAAGATTTTTAGTGTTATATTGATAATTTTGTGTTCGGTTTGTGAATCAAAAGGAGTTTGGAGGAAACCAATCGATTCTAGATAAGTTAGGATTCGAAAAATTGAAGAAAAATTCATCAAAATCTGGGGTCCCGGGTGGGGCAGTACACCCTTAAGGTGCCAGGGCCTGGGCGCTGAAGTTTTGGGGCTAGCGCCCTACGCCTGCAGTGCGCCCCAAAACAGCCCCAGGGCATTAGGGGCTAGCGTGCCCCTACTACACCAGAGTCGTCCGACCTTTTTCTTCTCCGTTCTTCGTTCCGTATGTGTTCCTTTGAATCAATTCTTTGTTCTCTTCTTGATATTAACTCTTAAAGTCTGTATTAATCCTTGAGAGATCCTACATATTCTAATCGTATATCTTAAGTTACACTTCAAATTAAAGTAAAGTTAAAAGAAAAGTTCAAGAAGTCCTTTTAAAGTCATTTTGACAAGTCTTTTGCAATTAACTGTATACTTGATCTAAGTTTTGAGTAAATGAGTATGAGAATGAGAAGAGTTGTATTCATGAGTGCATGTTGTTATTAATATCCTTGAGTTGAGTCGTTCATGTCCATAATTTTGCATGAACCCTCTGAAGCGAGTACTCTTGAGATGAGTAGTATCGTTGAGTTCTGAGTACTGAGTTTCATAATGTTATTAAGATACTTGAGTCGAGTCATTTATGTCCATAATTTCGCATGAACCCTATGAATTGAGTTATAAAACTTGAGAAGCTTTTTAAATCCAACATTCGAGTTTTTAAACTAAGTTTTTTGAGGAAGTAAAGATGAGTTTTGAGAAAGAGTTTTCAAATATGAATTAAGTAAGAGTATAAGGGAAATAAGTATTCCTAAAGGTATCAGGTTTTTTTCATTGAGAAAAGAGAAACTTTCATTTTTAAAAAGAGTTTATAAGTTCAAAAATATTTCGGAGAAGTTACCTCTTTTAAAAGGATAGTTTGAGAAATTATCTCAAACCAGAGGAAGAGTATGTTTTTAAACATTGAGCATGAGTATATATTATTGGGAGTAGTATTGAGCACCGATATGGGGATGAGTTCAGACAACTCACATTCCTCATAAACCATGTATGCCAACATGGATACATGATCATAGTTTTTAGATTATTCCTAAGTGACTTCTGGCAGAGCTTAGTGGATCCATTTAGTTGAGATGTCCTATACCTCCATTAAGGTATAGGACAGTTCCGGTAGCATAGGCGAGACGTTGTATCATCACGTATCTCATAGTGATGGTTGTCGGTTAGAGAATGTTTGAAATAAAAGTAAAAATATGTTATTGTATTTTTATGGGTTGGTATCTACTGTTTTGAGTTTATTCTATTTTTATATACATCCTTCAGTCAGTATCTGTTTATTATGAAGCTTTAAACATTTTATATTTTGTTATTGCTTTTATGTTGGAGTTGAGTTGAGGTGAGTATTGTCTTTTCATGTTATCAGTTCAGTTAGCCATATTTGACTTTGCCCGTACATGCTCATACATTCAATGTACTGATGTCATTCGACTTGCATCATTTTATGAAGCAGATACAAGTGCTTAGGATCATCAACAAACGTTTCGTTCAGATCATTTGATCTTCCAGTCAGCTTAGTGAGCCTTCTTATATTCTGGAGGACTTCACCTTTACCTTACAGTTAGTAGTTTTTGAGATGTCATGGGTCTTGTCCCGATATCTTTCTGTAATAGTAGAGGCTTCATAGATAGATATAGTTGATGAATTTTTCAGTATTTACTCTCTTTTGAGTTATTTTATAAACTATAAATATTGTTAATGAGAAATTTCCAGACTTTATGAGTTGAGTATTAAGTTTAACGAATTTAATTCAGTTTTAAGCATATTATTGCTCAAATTAGTTTTTCGCTTGTAGTTAGCAAGGATCAAAGTTCACTTAGGGACCAACTATGATTCTCGAGTGTCGGCCATGTCCAATGTGTAGGCTTGGGTCGTGATAGAAACCTGTCACTTGAACTTTCTTAGTAGATGAAGATGCAACAGTTGTTGATGAAGGAGGTGGAGTTGCATCCAGTGTAATTGTCATGGTCTCATGTTCTTCTTCATCTCCACAAAATAGAAGAAAATCATATGTTCTTTCTTCTTGAGCATTTCAATACTACAGATTTTTTAAATCAAATTCAATACCATGACCCATCACTACCTTGTTATTGTTTGAGTTTTATGTCATGACTCGAAAATTGAGGTCATGATGACACACACCCCAAAATCAACTCAGTGTGTAAGTCGAAGAATCTAACTCAAACATATTTATCTCAAATGTGTCGAAAAAGAAGGTAAATACACATATAAGACATCTAGAATGAAGTTAGGCCATAAAGGAAGAAAAATCGGGATACAACAAAGAATGTCCAAAATTCGGTATTATAAACATTAAAGAACATTCTAACACAATATCTGAATTTAGAATTCAGCACTTGTATTCAAAATATAAATAAAGACAAAAATCAAAGATGAAGCTTGAATGATGAACTGAACAAGGATCTCACTATAACTTCGAAGCTCAAACATTGCACGATCAATTCGGTTGTCTCAATTACCACTCATACTAAAGGCTGCAACAAAATGTTACAGATTTAGGAGCGAGTACAATCCACATGTACTAAGTAGGTTTGGCTGATTAAGTATAAATTAATTAATCAAACTTATGAAATAACTATGAAACGCTTCCACCTGCATACAGAAAAGTCTCATTCCGACATCGGTGCCACTAGTTTATATAAGAACGACGTGAGTAAATTAAACACATAAGGTTGCAAATAATTTCTCATATCAGCATACAAATTACATAACAAATAAAGTTGGCCAATGCAATGCAATGCAATGATGAAATGATGTGGTGGATCCAAGGTTGTCTCAAAATATGTCGTGTACACCTTGTCGAGCTTTAGCTTCTAGACAAGGATACATGAGGGACTCACAAGTCCATATACCAATCTCATAATCTCAATTTCTCCTCAACTTGCCATCTATCTCGTGGTCAAGGATAAAAGTAAGGTGTCTCATTTTCTTTCTCAAAATAGTACTTCTCTAGTTTCTCGTATTCCCATGATAAATGGTATGATGAATGAGGATGAATGCATCACAACACATACAACACAAAACATAATCAATTCAACATAGGTCTAAAAGAGTTCAAAGTCCCTAAACTCTATAAATCATGATATAAACCCTCACATGAAAGAATTCATTTGAAATAAGCCTTTATAGATGCTATTTATACTTATGCTATCAGGTTTTGAGAATTTCTTTTTTGTTTTCTTATAGGTGTGAACTGACTTCCCTTTAGAAGTCTCGTATGTGTTATTTTTTTTGCTTACACATCATTTAGGGTTCTCGGGGTGTGTGTCATCATAAACTCAACTTTTGGATTGTGACAAATTGGTATCAGAATCAGGTTCACTGGTTTCATAAGTTAAAGAGCTTGGTGTCTAGTAGAGTCTTGTGGTTCGGTACGTAGACGTCTGTACCTCTCTTCGAGAAGCTGTGAGATGCTAAGTAAGGAAATTTCTTCCATTGATTCCTTATCGTGCGACTTAGTGTAGTAAACCTCTAATATGTTATTTTCGCGTTAGAGGGGAGCTCCTGCTCGAGGACAATTTAGTGAGGCCCCATCCAAGCCTGATTATGAGTATGAGGATGTGGAGCATCAGACGGAAGATGTGGGGAATTGGTTGATTAGACTTCGTGTGTTAGATTTTAGATTTTTGATATATATTCAGCCCCGCTTGTCATTTCTCCTAGATTTATGGCTCCACCTATTTCTGCTATTGTTGCTATGTCTGCTTTGGAGCAAAAGATTTTTGAGCGGTCAAAAGAATGACCTAGTTTAACTTGTCACGAAGTTTAAAAAAATAAAGAAGATTTTTCAATCTTGTGATCCTAAATTAAAGTTATGTGAAATGTACCAAAATATTATCTAATATTGTGACCTTAAACATGCCATATGAAAAGTTGAAATTTAAATATTTCCAAAAAAGTAAATTATTCTTTTCACAACAAACTAAAAAGAAAAGAATGTCATTCTTTTTTAAATAGTGGAAGTAACTGATTACTAGAAAGAAAGAAAAAAAAAAAGTAGAGGAAGAAAGACATTGACATATGGGTGAATGATTAATAAAACACCAATGAATTTCACATCTGTAGCACCTCACAAGAAGAAGTTGGTCATGGATGATCAATGATTAATCTATAGAACCTCACAAAAATAAAATACTGATGAAGTAGATTACTGGTTAATATTTGATCTTTCGACATTTTGAAGTATGTTACATTGAAAATTTTCAAAAATATTTAGTAGTATAATTTTTTTTATATATATAATTAAATTAAGTGTGTCTATTACCATTTAAAAATTTGACGAATTTGTTAAAAATCTAAATATTAAATCCGTTTAATTTATATTTTAAATATATCTTTTCGTAATAGTACGTCAATTATCTAAAACTTCTAGATAGACCTCTGAATAAAGACAAAGTACAATTACAAATCAAATCAAACTAAAAATAAAAAATAGAATTACAAGATGTTGAAGACAAAAGTAGGGTTACAAATCAAACCAAACTAAAATAAAATTAAAAAGAAATTAGGATTACAAGATCTTGATTTTATTTCGTTTGTCATCATTTTGAATATACAATAAGTGACTGACATTGATAAGAGAGTTATTTACTCTTTAAATGTCATAATAATTAGTAATGCACACATCAATATGGACTAAAGGGAGTATCCATTTTTCAACATTTCAATGTCTTATTGGTAATATACATCTCAACATATAATAGAATAGAGGTGATCACACTTGTTTATTTATTTTTAGAAACTACAAATACTTATTTGAGGATTTATTTTAGACAATGTTACTCTACGGAAAAAAGTGCTTCTCATACCATCAAAATTGTGAACAAGTTCTTGACTATTGAATTGATCAAATCTTATGGTTATCGTTTCTCGTTACAAATCATTGTAAGCATATTTTCTTACCTTTTATTATTATTTATGATTATTTATGGATAAATAACTTCATATCTTGGGTCGTGGAACCCTTAAAGAGAGTAATAATGATAGGGTTGTCTTTATAGGATTTCTAGGCAGTGTTTATCAGTGTATGATTAGTTCTTTCAATTTGTATGAATTCAAATGTAATGCCTACCTTAGAATTTGTCAATATTCTAAACTTGCTTGGTAAAAAAGGTAAAGATTAGAAGAAGCAAAACTATGCACAAAAATTCGAAATGTGATAATTAATTTCCATCTAAGGACTTGAAACCTAACGAAGATATATAGTCTATCTGATGAGACCTATTGCGATAAATACTCAGTACACACCTCAAGTGTTGCAAGGACTTAAGGTGACATCCTATGGACCGGAAAGACTCTAGAGGTATCTTAGAATTAATCAACATTCCTCCTAAGACCACTTGACTGGATTTTCGTAAAGACAACTAAATCAAAGCTTCAACCTATAAGGAAAAACCACAACCTTAGTTTCTGACTCTTGTTGATAAAATACATTCAAAACACTTTGTTGCACATGCTAAATGAAAGTTTTAAAATTTTACTTTATGCAACCTTTTTGTAGAAATAGAGACTATTTGTTTTGATTATGTCAAAGAGTAATATTTTAAGTGAGATTTGATCCCAATCTTGTTGGAGTTTAATATGTATCAGTATGCATTAAAAAAATAGAATACAAATATAAACCCCAAAAATTACTCAATATCAAACTTATACAAGTAAGATAATATATAATATTTCTACTAGTCCAATATAAATGAATTATTGATATCTTTTTATAGTTTAAATAAATAAATTGTTTAAAGTTTAAAAATATATTCAATAATTTGTTTTAGAATGAATTTTTCAACTACTTTTACAAATAGTGACTTGTCGCTATTTTTAAAAGAGAAAAGTAGGGAGGGCAATGGGCGGTGTGGTGTGGGAGGTGTGGGTTGAGCTTAACCCGCTAAATTTTTAATCTGCCCCGTCCCGCTCCGCATAACAAAATTTTTCATTTTTAACCCGCCTCATCCCGCCCCGCATAGATCCGCTCCCGCATAATTTTTTTAATATTTTCAATTCATAAAAATAAATTCAGTTTTTCATTAAGTTGTATTAATTTAATAGGACAATGATTTAAAGATTTATTTTTTAGAGGTCAATTGAAAAACATGTAAGAAATTGTATTATTTTTTATTGAACCATTTCATTTACTATCTTGAATATTTTAGTGGCTTTAAAGAAATTATCTCAATAAATAATGTTATATCCCTCTTATAACATGTAAAAAGTAAAAAATAAGTTTGAACCCACATAAAATCACATAAATCCGCATCCCGCCCCGCCTGCCCCGCATTAGTTTTAAAAAACCCCACTTCAATCCGTTCCGCATCCCACCCGCCCCACCCTACATTGCCTTAAGCCCACCCCACCCTGCATCTGCCTCGCCGCATTGCCATTCCCACCGATCAAGAAAAAATCACACAACATATCCATTTTGCACATAAAAAAGCAAGTAAATCCAACAAAAGGAAAGTAAATGTGAACTCACATGAAAAAACCACAAAACACATCCATTTTTTTTCAAACCCTATTAACACACAACACATCCATTATGAACATGAAAAAATGAACTCACATGAAAAGGTAAGTAAATGTCTTGGATATGGGAGAAAATATGTAGATATTTATGGATCTGGCTCCTCTTCATTTCTCCTCTCTTTTAGCTTGGATTGGAGACACATGTCATAGTTAAGAATTAATGGTTGAGATCTAATTAATTAAAACAAAGTCCTAACCATAATTATTTACTTTCATATATTTCCTTCTTAAATATTTTTGCAATCCAACAATTCTATATTTACATTATATTATTCCTAAATATATTTAAAAGAATTTCTTTTCTTAATTACTTGAGTAATTTTTTACTGATTTTTTACTTTTTTCCCTAACGTTTTCCATTTCTCAAATAATATTTACCAAATAAAAATTAAAAATTGTGACCTGACATTTTTTTTTAAAATTTTAAGAGTAAATTTTGTCACTCAATTTTAAATTCTTTCTTACTCCCTAAATGGAGTCAATATTGCTCTAAGACATTGTAGCTCTTAATACTCTATTAGAATAATAAAAAAGTTTAACTGTATTAGAATTTTTTTTTCAAAAAAAGTAAAACTATTTAATAAAAAATTTAAATATGTATACAGGGCAGTAAAGAAAAGTTTTAAATATATTTAGGGAAAATATAATGGATTGCAAAAATATTTAAGAAGCAAAGATATGGAATTAAATAACTATGGTTAGGACTTTGCTTTAATTAATTAGATTTCAACCATTAATTTTAAACTATGAAATGTGTCTCCAATCCAAGCTAGAATTTGGGGAAAATGGAGAGAAGAAAAATGGAGAGGAGCCGGATCCGATATTTATATATATACACTTTAAATATATTTGAAAATCATGAATCTAAATATTTAGTTATCAAAGGATTTTATTCAATTTAGATTAAATCATTACTTTCAATTACATATGCATGTTAACATGATATCCGGGCTAATAAATTTAAAGAAAACGACATCGTTTTCTTAAATGAGGGGTCTGCTATTTGATGTGGGTGTAGTAAATCGTTACTTCCAATAACGTATTTATACTCCCTCTGTCCCAAATTATTTGTCCACTTTTTCTTTTATTGTTATTCCTAATTACTTGTCCATTTTGACAAATTAAGAAAGTACAAAATAATTTTTCTATTATACCCTCAATTAATTACTTTGAAAAAGGTACAATTTCTTGAAAATCTTAAATTTTTAATTCATTCACTTCATAATTAATAGAGATAAAATGGTAAACTCACTATGTTAATAGTTGTTTTCTTAATAGGTGTGTCAATTCAAAAATAGATAAGTAATTAGGGACAGAGAGTACTCAACACAATTAACTGTTAATCTTTTTGTCCATTGAATTTTTTTTTCAATTAAATAATAATTAATGTGTTACTGTCAAACAATTTATTCTAAATTTGTAAATTTTCAATAAAAACATAATATTTGTTGAAATAATTACTTACTTGCTTACTTCAACTTACGCATAAAATGTTACTCCCAATAACGTAATTATACTCAACGCTCGTTAACCTTAAGCCTTTTTGTCCATTGAATTTATTATTTTTAATAAAATAATGACTAATAAATATTGAAGATAGTGAAGATAATGGTGTAACTTGACCTCACTAGTTTGTTATTGTTAGCAGTAGATTTGTTACTGGTTTATTAGCAGTAGCAGTGAATTATAACTGCATTCTGTTGTTAATGACAGGCGTAAGATTGTGATAGACTATTAGTTTAGTTGTAGTATTAGTATATATGTAAGTACATAGTGCATTGTACAACGAATTTTTCACTAATCAATAAGATCAGAGTACAACTCTCATCTTTCTCTCTCAAATTAGATCTTCAATTATAGTTATAGATTTCACATTTTGTCAATAAATTACTGTCAAATATGTTGATTCTAATTTTGTAAATTTTCAATAAAAAAACATAGTAGTATTTTGTTGAAATATTGACTTTACTTTGATCAAGAATTTGATAAAAATTAATTATCGGGATGCATGCAATTTTTACATTGAAAAGATAAATAATTAGAAAATGTGGGCGTTGAATATTAGGTCGGTACTTTATGTGTTCAAATATCTATAAATATATACATGCAAATAGCCATACGTGTGCAAATCTCTATAAATCCTTCCTAAGAGTAACACTCTCTATATAAAAAATTCCCCAAGACTTAAAGAAATAAAATAATAGCTAGACTCCACAACATCTTCACACATGGATAACAAAGATGATGTAGCTATAGTGATAGCTCCATTACATCTTCAAAGCCATCTCCGACAACTTCTCCATTTTGCATGCCGAATTTCCTCTTATGGTCTACCGGTCTACTATCTTGGCTTAGCCACCTCTAACCGTCAAGTTAGACAACACTCCACCACCTTAAATCCTTCTGACATAGCCAAAATCCACTTCCATAACCTCGAAATCCCTACTCAAGATCCTCCTTCAAATATCCCCATGCATATTTGGTATGCTTCTATGCGAACACGTGAACCCATTGCTTTTTTCCTTGGAGATATCTCCTCTAAGGCAAGACGAATTGTCGTTATTCATGATCTTTTAATGTCCTTTAATGTTCAGGATATTTCTTCATATCCCAATGGAGAATCCTATGTAGTTCATTGCCTTCCTATTTTTGATATGTATTGTAGTCACTATGCCACATATGCAGGGTTGCCTATTCCACTTGAAGAAGAACTTCTTAAAAAGTTATCCTCTAATGATGGATGTTACAACCCTGAGGATGTCGAGCACCATGCAAAGTATCTATCACAATGCATGGGCACGAACGCTGGTGATATCTTTAATACAAGTCAAGTAATTGATGGTACTGCTTTTGTTGATTCCATGGCACATCTTGCATGCATGCAAAACAAAAAGTTATGGGCACTTGGACCGATTCTCCTTCCACAAGAAGATGATCATAAGATCCAAAACAAACACCTATGTTTGGATTGGCTAAACAAACAACCTCCGAAATCAGTTCTATATGTATCTTTTGGAACATCTACTTCATTTTCAACTGATCAAATCAAGGAGCTTGCAATTGGTTTAGAGATAAGCAAACAAAAGTTCATATGGGTATTTAGAAATGCTGATGAAGGAGATCCCGTTACCAATAAATGTGAAAATAATAGATCTGGACCACTTGAGTTGCCTGAAGGATTTCAAGAGAGGGTAAAAGGTGTTGGTTTAGTGGTGAGAGAATGGGCACCCCAACAAGAAATTTTGGTTCATCCGGATTCATGAGTCATTGTGGATGGACTTCATGCTTAGAAAGCATTATTGAAGGTGTGCCAATAGCGGCTTGGCCTATCCAATTTGACCAACCAAAAAATGGTTTTTTAGTTGCAGAAGTATTAAAAATAGTGCTCCATGTTAGGGAGTGGGAGCAACGGAATGAGTTAGTGACTGCTTCCACCATTCAGAATATAGTTAGCAAATTAATGGCATCGGAAGAAGGTGATTTGATTAGGAACAGATCGCAAGAACTAAGCAGGCCGTAAGGCGGTCCACGGAGGAAGGTGGTGTTTCTCGAATGGAGTTGGAGTCTTTCATGGCGCATATCACAAGATAGAATGTTACTTGTTATTAAGTATTTTGGTTGTATTGTTGGTAGTTTCCTTAAGGTTGCTTGTCTTTTTTTAATACTACTTTGTAGTGTCTCTTGACATTTTGTTAGATTCTACATATATTTAGTTTTAAATTATTTTCTTTTCAAATACTTACTTAGTATATAAAGTATACTAAGTTCTAATGGAAGGAACATATAACAAAAGCAAACTTCAATAAAATCATAGCAGCCTTTAATTATTTAAAAGATAATATGACCATGGGTCAGTTTTTTATTTATAAAAGAGAAAAGACATAAATTTATCATTTAAGTTGTCTCGAATTTTCTAAAAGACACATTAACTTTGTGGGTATTTTATAACCTCACAAAAGTATTGAATATCTTTGTAAAAGGACCATTTTGACTCATTTTCTCACCTGGTTTGTGAACACGCACAACACGCGCGTGAAAGTTTATTTTTTGTGCTAAAGACCAATTAAAAGGTGCCACATTTCAATTCTTTTCTTTATTAATTATTTACTTTATTTAAATTCAACATCTTCCCCAAAACAAGCTCTAAAGAGCAATTGGACCTCTCCCTGATGAATTCATCATCTTCCCCAAAAACTATTTGTATTTAATTTCCAGTCGAAAAACTTAATTAGGAATTGTTCAAGGTTTAATTTCTTCTCAATTTCATTTAGTTTTGAGAAATCAAGATATTTTTGTGATAAGTTTTAATTTCTTCTTAAAGATATGATCTTTTTCAAATAATGTAAGAAAACCCTAACTTGTTAACCTTCAAGTCCTTGTTTACTCAACTATTCCTCCAAGAATTTGGACCAAAAATCGTAAAAAATGAAGTAGGTGATCTCCACTCCACTATCACTTGACTAAGAAATCAAAGAGATATGAAAAGCTGAGAAATGAAAAAGAAAAGAAAGATATTCAATACCAGGTGATACTCACGCGTCACAAACCAAGTGAGAAAATGGGTCAAATGGATCATTTTACAAAGATATTCAATACTTTTGTGGGGTAATAAAACTCCCGTAAAATTAAGGTGTCTTTTTGAAAATTGAGGACAACTTGAGGACTTTTTGTCATTAGAGAAGTTCACTTACAAAGGCAATCTTAGCAGGCTCAACATCTTTTCTTTGAACAAATCGAAAGCAAAAGAGAAAAGAATTCATTAATTTTCTAAATAAGTAAAAACAAACCAAGATCATGCTCTTACTTGAATGAGCTCTTAGCCATTTTCCTAAACTAAATAGTCAAAAAATAAGAATTATTGTGTTCATTAACATATTATCCACAACCCAAATATATATCCAATTATTTTATAAACAATCAGCTATTTCTTCCAACATAACAATTCAACATATGTTATAACGCAACAATCCTTCCTGTCATTATGGGGAGCTAATTGTAAAAGATTTCTGGCAAGAAACTTCCGGAGTAGTGAGTTGAAAATTTCAGGCTAGGCCAGGCTTGGACGAAATTTGAGCAAGATGGGGTCTAGGGAAATCCGGGAAAAGGATTGGGTGAAACGTCTAAGTAGAGTTTGTTTTTCCTTTTAATAAGATGCTAAGGAGTCCATAAGAGTTTTCGGATGAATAAAACTCCCGATATCGAACTTGGCGTGAAGGGGTTGGTCTGGAACGACAAGGTTTGAAGGTGCATTGTGAAGTGGACAATTTTTTAAGGATTTCAGAGGTTCTGTCCCATGCTAGCCGCTATAGTGGGTGATACACCACTACAACGGTTGAATTAATTCCCGCTATAGAGGGCACTTTCTCTACGTTAGTGCCGCTATGGCGGGGTAAGTATCTACTAATGGAAAAAATCCTCAAAATCACTCATTCTAACTTAAGACTGTTCTGGGAAAGTGCAGAGGCGACCTAGGACAATTTTCATCAATTTTACTTCAGAATCCTTCATAAATTTAAGAAAATTGCTCCCCCTAACTTGGTATTTCAATTCTTAGGCCTAAGAATCGGTAGTAGTGAATCAAGGGAGTGTTTGACTAGATTTAGAGTGGAAAAAATGATATATTAAAGATGGTGGAATGTAGAAACCCTGAAAATTGGTTATAAAATGTTTTCATGATTATATAACTATAATTCGCTAATGTAAACATAGATTGATAGTTGTAGTTGAATTAATGGTGGAAAATCCGTTGGTGGGATGGAATGGCCATAAGACTGGCCTAGGGTTTGGGATTAGGGTATAATCTAGAAATATTTAGGCCATTTAGGTTGATTTTGTGTTGCATTATTATTTTTAGACCAAGAACAAGCTAAGCTCCATAACAAGGGGAAGACTCAGGTTCGGTACAGCATTCGGGCTTAATTCTAGGTAGGTGATGGTTGAATTAATTTTTTTTGTTTTATGTTATGTGTGCATGTTAACTATTTCATTAGTATTACTTGTACAATACGTGGCTTGGGAGTTAAAAAGGGATGAAAGTGAAGTGATATCTTGTTGTGAATCTCATGCAATGAACTTGTCATATTTGCTTGTGGTTTTAATAGTGTGATTGTGATTGTGTGATGTTGTGATTCTTAGTAGGCTCAAGTACCACATCTGGAACATATTCTCGGTTGGCTCGAATACCACGTCAGATACATATTATCGGTTGGCTCGATACCATGCCTAGTACATATTTATCACGATCCATGCCGTCGTAAATGGCACTCATACTAACCTTCCGGTGGGAGAACTTACTACTAACTCATCAACCATTTATAAAGGACGAGTCCTAAAATTTATTACTAAGGAAATAGATCAAAACAACTAAAGAATTGATTTCTCATAAACTCAAATCGATAGTCTCAATAATTGCAAAAATAAAGCCCCTAGAAATTGAACGTCATCATACCAAAACTCTAAATAGTAAAGATTGGATATGCAACCCCAAAACTAAGACATAACCTAATAGCCTAGAGGGCTTGTGTCTGAAAGATGGACAAGAAAGGATAGATGAATCCACGATAGATTAGGAGTGTAGCTCACCCTTGGATTCAAAATCTAATGTCCCTTAACTAAGGTCATGAATCAGCCACTTGTATCTAAAGAACATCTGCAATATCAGATAAAACTATGGTGTATTGGTAGGATCACGCAGTCAGTCCAAAATATGAATGTAAACACAACCAACACATATAATCAACAATTACCCGAACTCCAGTCCTCATCTCAAATAAGCATACACAGGAAGCATATCCTACATAATCACATATAAGTTATACTTGAGTCCAACTCACCTTTATGCAAGTCGAACCACTCAAGGATCCAACATACTACATCATATTGTAAAATTGTAAACCCGATTAACTCATAGAACCACAGTTACACATACCCAGTTCTCTTAAGGAATCCATACATAAATTATTAGTGTATTGGCACGGTATCCGCGTCAATCAGTGTTAGTATTTATATCAAGCATGGTATCCGAGTCAACTATTAGTATTCTTGTACCAGCGTGGTATTCAAGTTAACCAGTAATCACAAACAATTATGCACAATCACAATGAACAATAACACTTGAACCAAAAGTAAAACAAACACGTTCATTACATTAGATTACCAACATGATGTTATTTCATATGTTTTCCCTAACATGTGTTGCACAAGTGATACTATTAACAGTAAATATGCATACAACATGAATTGAAAAACATACAAATGTGTCACCTACCAAGAATAAAGTCTCTTGGAAACTCTATAGAATCCAAGCTTTCCCTTTTTTCCGTGTCTTGCCTTTTTCTTGGTCTAAAAAATAATAAAATACAATAATCATTTAAAATTGACCTAATTATTTTTGGATTATACTCAAATCCTAACCTCAGGCCAATTCATGTTCAATCTACCCAAATCAGGGCTTTTCATACCATCAAATCAAGTCAAAACCCTCCCCAAGAGTAATATCCTAAATTCTAAGGCTGAAAAATCAAATTACAAGATAGGGGAGTACTGAACTTACCTTTACTGATGATATTGATGGAAAATTACGTAGGAACTGCTTTAGTCACCCCTCCCAAACTCAATATCTATGCAACAAATAGGACGTTTTAGGACATTTTATGCATAAAATCCCGACTTACCTAGCTGTAGCGATCTGACCTGCTATGGAAGCCTCGTTATTATGGCATTAACTCTGTTATCGCACATTCCTGCTATAGTAGACACTTCTTGATGTAGTAGATTTCACAAACTTCAGAGATGAAAAATTCTTTTTTCTCACAATATACCGTCTTCCTTCGACGTCCTGAACTATCCATTTTACGTCTAGATCTATTTTGAGAGTTTTATTGACCCAAATTCAATTTTGTAAGGCCTTATGGTTCCCTTAATTTCTTGGCTACTAGAAAATATAAATCAAGCCTATTCATTTCACCTCACTCATTTCTGGATGGCCCTAGACCCCACCTTGCTCAGATTCCATCGGAGACTAGCCTAGCCTAGAATTTTTAAGTCTCTACCCGTAGAATTTTTTGACCTGGTTTCTTTCATCATTGGCCTAGTCAAAACATAGAGACATATCACAGAACATTGTATGGATTATGAGAATACATTAGAGGAAATTCATGAAGAAAGTTATAACTGCACAGTATGGGGGCATATATTTACCACGTGTGGATAGTAAGAAATTGAAAGATATTTCGACAAATCAATATACAAAAAGAAAGCATAGTAACATAGATCAAAATGGAGATAAGACGCAGAGTGGAGTTTCTTAAACAATCCAAGAAAGCAAGGAAATGCACTAGATTAGTAGATGGTATTTGTAAGTAGATTTGAATGGATATAGAAGATTATATGTTGTTTGTTTACTGAGGCAAATTCCTGCTAACCTAGTGGGTTGGCTGGGATGTCGTGCTCTTTATTTGTACAAAATTGTTTTGATGTTGGTATGAAAATATTCACATGAGTATACTTTTAAAAAAAAGTAGAAGCATACAATTATTTTTTTAAAACTAAAATACTCTTGCCATATATATACATATTTATCAATATATCACTTTTATTTGTTTGTTTTTATGGTGAATTTTTGTATGTAGAGATTTAATTTATGAAATAAATTTTAAATTTATATTTCTTGATATTTTAATTATATTTAATGATGTTAATATTATATCAATATTTAATTTATTTTTTATTTATCTATGTATAATATTGATTGAAAATTTAAATATGTACATATTAATTTAATAAAAATAAAAATTAATTTAAAAATTATAATAGATGCTTAAAATAATTTATCTCTATAAAATAATTTTAATATTAAAAGTACATTGATACTTGTCTTTTTTTCTAATTTGATGTCACGACCCAAAAGCTGAGATGGCACTGTAACACCCCAAAAATTGTTAAGCTAAGACCCGAATCATTATATAACACCTCACAACTCTACTCTTAAAATTTGAATTGTTCGTGTAACACCTTGAATATTGAGAATGGCTAAAAAGGTTTAACGGACAAGTCCACGAACCCAAAATAGACCATGGACCCGTCATAGAATCTTAAACAGTCCGTTTAGGGGTCCACGACCCATTTAGGGCAAGGTGCCCAACCGTCCAGGGCTTCCAAGTGGTGAGTCACCTCGACGGGACCATGGACGGTCTGTGACGGCTTGTTCGGTCCGTTTAGGGCTCCATATAGGTCACCCATCAGCTTATAAGTTTAAGGTCAACTTCAAACGATCATATCTTTCGGAACATAATGAATTATGTGGCCATAACCTATCAAATTAAAGGTCTTTGAGTCTTTTTTCCAACTCCACCAAGTTTGCATCATTTCAAGTTTGGAGTAAAAAGTTATGCATGTTGAAGTAAGTCCCTGTCAGATAGTCAAAGTTTCACGGATAGCTATATGGCCAGTGAATTTTTCACAGACCGTGGAGCCCTAAACGGTCTGTGAAGCCTCCCTTTTAAGGCATCTTGTCAGTTTTTAAGTTGGGTTCATTTTAGTCTTTTTCCTATGTGTTTGTACTTGAACTACATTGCTTTAATCTTTATTTTAAGTCTAAACCAAGACGTTTTACACCTATTTAAGGACTTAGAAAGTGTTAATCAATTCTTTTACATTCATTAACACTTAAAGTAATTAGAGTAAGGTTCCAAGAAAAGAAATCTATGGCTTTGAGCGTCATTCGAGTTTCGGCGATTTCGATAAGAACTTTGTTCTTTCAGGTATGTAAGGCTATCGTTATCACGACCCTGACCATCGTGATTGGCACTTACACTAACACTCCGGTGGGAGAACCACTACTACAATCCAAACCAAGCGACTAATCTAAAAACTAAGGCATTTAAGTATATGAAAGCAGAAGTAATAGCTAAAAACTGAAGTTCCCATAAATTTCAACAAAAGATCTAACTACTAATAATGCGGAAGAAATAACCTAGAACCTGAAACTCAATGTATCAAAACATCTAAAGTTCAACAAGTCTAAACAAGAAGGGATACAACCCCAGCTAATGAACTAAGCAACTAACTAGAACAAATGTCTAAGTCCAGAAATGGTGGACATAGACGAAAGAGAACCTATGGCAGCCCAGAAGAACTGGTTCACCCTTGAATTTGAACAACGATCATTGATCTCCTAAGCAAGGTCTGTCAATAGCCACTTGAAGATGCCCATTACTCAACAAAAATAAGAGCAAGTGCAGTATCAGTACACAACCACAGTGTACTGGTAGAATCACGCTGCTATCCCACTAAGTGCAACATAAACAAGTCAAGACAACAATATAATCACATGCATATATATCGAACATATATAATATTATCAGCATACGAACAACTTCACATTTCGCAAGATACACAATTAAGTCAAGTCATTGGTCCTCTCATGAAACCCAAACCCAAACAGTTAGCATATCAGAATGCGGTACCCGATCCAATAATTATGTCGAAACATGGCAACCGATCCCATAGTTAGGCTGGAATGTGGCAATCGATCCAAGTTAATTATGTCGAAACATGGCAACCGATCCATTCAACACACCACAATCACAAACACAAGTATATCTTCAAGATCATACATTTAAGTCATGATTTCATGGCAATCATCATTCATCTATCTCATTTACAACAAGTGTGATCAACATTGCAACATTCATACATATACAAGTATCATAATGAAGCAAGAACAATCATACATCACATAATCATAGAATCACAACCATCACCTAACTCGAAACAAGCTTGAAACCCTAAGAAACTTGATCCTTCCTTTTCTGGATTCATTCCATTTGTTCTTGGTCTACAAACAATCATAATAACACGAGAATCAACAAACAATCACTAATTATCGGAATTGCTAACAATTCTATGAACCCTAGTTCATACCCATGATCCCAAGTACCCAAATTAGGGTTGTTTCCACCATAGAATCCATAACAAAACCCTCCCCCATCATTGATTACCAGTTTTATTACGTTTTACGGATCGAAAAATGGATTCGAAGAGTGAAAAGCTTACATTTAGCCTCAAGAATGGTGAAAAACGAGTAGGAGTTGCCTAGGGTTCATTCCTTAGCTCTAAAAGTCAAAAAGTGCATAATAAGGTCATTTAGGGGTTTATTAACGACCTTAAGTCACGTTAAGCCCGCCACAACGGTCCTCACCCCGCTGTAGTGGCCTTGCCAGAGCGACCAAAATCCCTCAAGGGCGGCTTGCACGGAACCAGTAAGCTATTTTGAGAATTCCAAAATCCCCATTTCACAACACACCTCTAACCCACAACGCTCAGAAAATACCCTTTACGCTAAGATCGATTTCGGGAGTTCTACTCACCCAAATTCAATTCCGTACTACAATTTCGTCCAAATCTGGACTAGGTTGGGAAAATCTAAATACTACGAAAAAGCTTTCCGGCTCTAAATTTCCCTCGTTGGCTTTTCTATAACGATGGGAGCAGGTCATTACAATAGATATCAATTTACCCATTACTCGTCCTCGAGTGACAAAACTTAGGAAAAATAGGCTAAGGAAATAATGAAGTAGTACCTGAATCGACGAACAATTGGGGATTCTTGTCTCACATGTCCCTCTCGATTTCCCAAGTAGCTTCCTCAACTGGACGATGCTTCCATTGAACTTTCATGGACTTAATCTCCTTGGTCCTCAACTTATGCACATCACAATCAAGAATTGCAATTGGTTCCTTCTCATATTGGAGGTCTTGTCTAGTACAACTGAGTCCCACTTAATGATATAATCCCCGTCACCATGATATCTCTTCAACATAGACATATGAAATATCGGATGAACACCCGGTAGATTAGGAGGTAAAGCCAATCTATACGTTATCGGACCTACACATTCAAGAACCGCAAAGGGACCAATGTATTGCGGACTTAGCTTACCCTTCTTGCCAAATCTCATCACCTTTTTCATGGGTGATACCTTAAGAAGAACATTCTCACCGGTTTGAAACGCCATGTCTTTTACCTTATGATCCATATACTTCTTTTGTCTACTCTAGGTTGCTAAAAGCTTAGCTTGAATGCTCCTCACCTTATCTTGAGCATCCTTCACTAAATCTACTCCCAAAGATTTCATATCTCCAGCCTTAAACTATCCTATGAGTGATCTACATCCCCTCCCATATAATGGCTCAAAGTGTGGCATATCAATGTTAGAGTGATAACTATTATTATAAGAGAACTCACCCAAAAGTAAGAACTAATCCCAATGCCCTCCAAAGTCAATCACGCATGCCCTCAACATGTATTCTAACACTTGAATAGTCCTCTCTGACTGCCCATCTGTCTGTGGATGGAAAGTTGTACTAAAAGTGAGTTGTGTGCCCAATTCATCTTGCAATTTCCTCAAAAACTTGGATGTGAATTGGGTACCACAGTCTGAGATGATAGAGAGGGGAACCCCATGCAACCTCACTATCTTTTTCACATAAACTTTATCCAATTGTTCAGCATTATAATCTATTCTTACTTGAATAAAATGGGCTGACTTGGTCAATCTATCAACCACTACCCAAATAGAATCAAACTTCCCCAAAGTTTTGGGAAGACCAACCACAAAATCCACGGCTATTCTTTCCCACTTCCATTCCGAAATTGGCATTGTTTGAAGCAAACATGCAGGCCTTTGATGTTCATACTTCACTTGTTGACAATTTTGACACTTCGCCACAAACTCCGCTATGTCTTTCTTCATTCTCGGCCACCAATAAATTCGCTTCAGATCTCTGTACATATTGGTCACACCCGGATGAACAGAATATCATGAACCATGAGATTCTGCCAATAATTTCTCAATCAAGTCATCTACTTTAGGAACACATATTCTCCCTTTTAAAAATGAGCACACCATCAGCATCAAAAGTGGTTCTTGTGTCTTATCAATCGCAGTCTTCTTTCTAAGCTCCTCCAAATTTTCATCTTCAAATTGTTTGGCCTTAAACTCCTCAATGAAAGTGACCCTTACTTCAATACTAGATAACACCCCACCTGTTTCTGAGATGCCCAACTGTATGAACTTAGACCCCAAGGTCTGAATTTCTTTAACCAAAGGTCACTTGGATACACTCAAGCAAGCTAAACTACCCATACTCATCGCTTTTCGACTCAAAGCATCTGCCACCACATTAGCCTTGCCTGGATGGTACTGAATGGTGACATCATAATATTTAAGTAACACTATCCAAATTCGTTGTCTTAAATTCAGATCCTTTTGAGTGAACACATGCTGCAAACTACGATGATCAGTAAACACTTTACACTTAACACCATAGAGGTAATGTCGCCAGATCTTAAGAGCAAACACTATCGTTGCCGACTCTAAATCATGCATTGGATAGTTTCTCTCGTATACCTTCAATTGATGTGAGGCATAAGCTATAACATTCTTATTCTGCATCAACACAACACCCAAACCAGAATGTGAAGCATCACAATAAATAATAGAATCCTTACCTTCAACTGGTAATGCTAGAATAGGTGCGATGGTCAAGAGAGTCTTGAGTTTTTAAAAGCTCTCCTCACATTTTTCAGTCCATTCAAATGGTATCTCCTTTTTGGTCAAATTAGTTAAGTGAGTGGCAATAGAAGCAAAGTTCTTTACAAATCGACGATAGTAGCTAGCGAGCCCCACAAAACTCCTAACTTCCGTCACAGAGCTAAGTCGAACCCAATTCTTAACTGCCTCAATTTTTTGAGGATCTACCATTACCCCTTCTTTTGAAACTACATGCCTAAAAAATGCAACTGATTTCAACCAAAATTCCCACTTAGAAAATTTTGCATACAACCTTTGTTGCCCAAGAACAACCAACATAATACGAAGATGGTCAGCATGCTCTTCCTCACTTTTTGAATAAACCAAAATATCATCAATAAAGACTATAACGAAATAACCAAGAAATGGTTTGAACACCCCATTCATCAAACTCTTGAAATCTGCAAGCGCATTGGTCAAACGAAAAACTCATAGTGCCCATAGCGAGTTCTAAACGTCGTCTTGGGCACATCCTCAGGCCTAATTTTCAATTGATGGTATCCAGACCTTAGATCAATCTTAGAGAAAACTTACTCCCCTTGCAATTGGCCAAAAAGATCATTTATTCGAGGCAAAGGATACTTGTTTTAGATAGTGACTTTATTTAATTGGTGGTAATCTATACACATTTTCATACTACCATCCTGTTTCTTAACAAACAAAACTAGAGCACCCCATGGGGAAGCACTAGGACGAATAAATCTCTTATCAAGAAGCTCTTGGATTTGAGCCTTAAGCTCTCTTAACTCTGTCGGAGCCATGCGATATGGAGGGATAGAGATGGGACAAGTAAATGCTCTAAATCTATGCAAAAATCTATATCTCTATCCGGAAGCATACCAGGCAAGTCATTAGAAAACATTTCTCTAAATTTCGACACCACAAGAATAGACTCAATGGATGGAGCCTCATTTTCAACATCCATATTATGGGCCAAATAAGCCAAACAACCCTATTCTACCAATTTACTAGCTCGAATGGAGGATATAATCTTGGCTTACTTAGGCTTGTACACCCCTACCTCTGTTACCATTTCCTCTACCTTCACGGCCTCATTGATTACCTCCTCAACCACCTTGTGGATGTCCTTAACCATTATTACCATTCCCTGCGGGTACCACCACTTTAGACCGCTGTTGCTTGGAATCTAACACACGTGGGTGGGGAAAATATCTCCTCATATGCCCAGGTTCACCACAGTTGTAGCAAGTGCGATCAAAAGATGGTCTGCCGCCTGTCGAAGGCACGACTCCCTAGCAATCCTGAAAATTATGAGATAGAGTTTCTGAGTAATTACATATAGAGGCGGGCGTGGTGGACTAATAAATAACTGGATTCTCTCTTCCTCAGTAGTCACCAATTGAGTAGTGTATCTAGACAAAGCATGGAACTTGGCCTCATAAGTAGCCACAGCCATACCACCTTGCTCTAAAGCCATAAACTCATCCTTCTTGCGATCCCTCAAGGTCCTAGGCACATACTTCTCTAGAAACAAAGCATGAAACTGGGTCCAAGTGAGTGGAGGTAAAGTTGAAGATCTGCATTCCATGTAAACTCTCCACCACTACTTAGCCTCACCTTGAAGTTGAAAGGACACAAACTCAACCCCATGTTGATAGATAATTCCCAACTTATGAAGCCTCTCATAGCAATCTAAGATGAACTCATAAGCATCCTCACTCTCAGAACCAAGAAACACATGAGGCTTTAGCTTCAAAAACTTAGTCAACATTTCATACTCATTACCAGTCATAACAGAACCCAACAAAGGACAGAAGAAAACATTATTACCTCTAGTCCAACCCATCTTAGGCGCAGTGCTAGCAACATGAGGGTTAGTAGGAGCTTGAGTTACTTTAGCAAAAAGAAGCACTCCAGGACCAACCAACCCTTTCAAGAATGACATGATCTGCCGAGCTAACACTAGGTCTCTGGGGGAACATCGATAATCTCAGCTTGTACCTCTTCCTCTTGTCCCACATCCTCAACATTCTCAACATCAACATTCTCATCTATCTCTTCATGATGTACATGAGGGTTCTCATTCACAAGAGCATTCTCAACAAAAGCTCCATTCCCAGCCAGCGCTACTCTTCCACGGCCTCTACCCCTAGCTCTTCCTCTACCCCTGCCTCGACCGCGACCTCTCACTGCAAATTCCTAAGATGGAGCATTGACAGGAGCTACGGGCCTGACGCCTTTTTATCTAGTATTAACCATCTGTGGACAGAAGAGTGAAGGAGGTTAGATACTAATTTGAATCGCCAGATATCAATTGGAATCAAGTCATAGCACGAAATGAGACAAGAGAAAATAGAGAGATTTCTCAAAGTCCTATAGTCTCTCGAAGAAAAGTAAAGACGTCCCCATACTGTTCCACAAGACTCTACTAGACTCGTTTTGGTACTACGAGATCAACAAACCTAGTCTCTGATACCAACTTTGTCACGACCCAGATCGTCGTTATTGGCACCCACACTAACACTCCAGTGAGAGAACCACTACTACAACCCAAACCAAGCAACTAATCTAAAATCAAAGGAATTTAAGTATATGAAAGCAGAAATAATAGTTAAAAACTGAAGTTCCCATAAATTTCAACAAAAGATCTAACAACTAACAATGCGGAAGAAATAACCTAGAACCTGAAACTCAATGTACCAAAACATCTAAAGTTCAACAAGTCTAAACAAGAAGGGATACAACCCCAACTAATGAACTAAGCAACTAACTAGAACAAATGGCTAAGTCCGAAAATGGTGGACATAGACAAAAGAGAATTCATGGCAGCCTGAAAGAATTGGCTCACCCTTGAATTCGAACAACGATCACTGATCTCCTAAGCAAGGTCCGTCAGTAGCCGCTTAAAGATGTCTTGTACTCAATAAAAATAAGAGCAAGTGCAGTATCAGTACACAACCACAGTGTACTGGTAGGATCACGCGGTTATCCCACTAAGTGCAACATAAACAAGTCAAGACAACAATATAAGCACATGCATATATATCGAACATATACAATATTATCAACATATGAACAACTTCACATTTCGCAAGATACACAATTAAGTCACGCCATTGGTCTTCTCATGGAATCCAAACCCAAATAGTTAGCATACCGAAACACGGTACCCAATCCAATAGTTATGTTGGAACATGGAAATCGATCCCATAGTTATGCCGGAACGTGGCAACCGATCCAAGTTAGTTATGCCAGAACGTGGCAACCGATCCAAGTTAGTTATGCCGGAACGTGGCAACCGATCCATTCAACACACCACAATCACAAACACAAGTATATCTTCAAGATCATACATTTAAGTCATGATTTCATGGAAATCATCATTCATATATCTCATTTACAACAAGTGTGATCAACATTGCAATATTCATACATATACAAGTATCATAATGAAGCAAGAATAAGCATACATCACACAATCATAGAATCAAAACCATTACCTACCTCGAAACAAGCTTGAAACCCTAAGAAACTTGATCCTTCCCTTTCTGAATTCGTTCCGCTTGTTCTTGGTTTACAAATAATCATAATAACACGAAAATCAACAAACATTCACTAATTACCTGAATTGCTAACAATTCTATGAACCCTAGTTCATACCTATGATCCCAAGTATCCAAATTAGGGTTGTTTCCACCATAGAATCCATAACAAAATCCTCCCCCATCATTAATTACCCATTTTATTACGTTCGACAGATTGAAAAATGAATTTGGGGAGTGAAAAGCTTGCCTTTAGCCTCAAGAATGGTGAAAAACTAGTAAGAGTCATCTGGTGTTCGTTCCTTAGCTCTAAAAGTCAAAAAGTGCATAATAAGGTCGTTTAGGGGTTTATTAACGACCTTAAGTCGCATTGAGCCTGCGACAGCGGCCCTCACCCCGCTATAGCGGCCTCGCCAGAGCGACCGAAATCCCGCCAGGGCGGTTTACACGAAACCAGTGATCTATTTTGAGAATTTCAAAATTCCCATTTCACAAAATACCTCTAACCCACGAGGCTAAGAAGATACCCTTTACGCTAAGATCGATTTCGGGAGTTCTACTCACCAAAATTCAATTTCATAAAGTCCTACAGATTCCTTAATGAGTTATCTAACTACTCATGTAATCAAAATTAAAATTAACTCACCTGATTGTTACTAGATTTCCCTGCACCTTAAAGACTACAATTTCATCCAAATCTGGACTAGGTTGAAAAAATTCAAATACTACGAAAAAGTTCTCCGACCCCAAATTTTCCCCCGTTGGCTTTTCTATAAAGACGGGAGTAGGTTGTAACAATCATAGTGTTAGACTAATTCATCCTCACACCCTACATGTACTTTCAAATCAGTTAAAGAGTAATCTAGGGTTTTATCCTTAGATATGAGTTATGTTATTGATTATGAGTTCCAAATCTTTGATCATAAGTTGTTATATATATTATTACACATTGAGATTCTTGAGTTGATTCACTCATGTCTATATTTCAACATGAACCCAATTTTGAGTCATAATTTTTTAGAATCATTTAAAGCAAACATTTTTTATCTTAAACTGATTTCCAAAGAAAACAAAGATGAGCTTTGAGAAAGAGATTTAACCAAGATTTGAGCAAGAGTATATAAAGTATCTTTGGAGAAGAGCCAAAGGGAACATAAATGGTTAAAAAAAGCAATATTTTTATATTGAGAAGAGAACTATGATTCATGATTAGTATGATAGTTGAGTATACCATCAGTGTGTAAGCAGTATGATATCTAGAGATGACATCAATGATTATGGAGTATGACCTCTCGAGTCATCAATAATCAGATCACAATAAACATTTGTTTTAAACTATTTTTTCTAAAAAAGTAAAGCTGAGTTTGAGTAAAGTTTAAAGAGAATTTTTTAGTAAAGTTTAAGGGAATTGAGTAGTCCCAAATGTATCATTTTATAACATTGAGAAAAGAGAAACTTTGATTTCTAAATATATTTCAGAGCAGTTACCTCTTTTAAGAGGATAGTTTGAGCAATTATCTCAAACCAGAGAAAGAGTATGTTTCATAATGAGTATATATTTTATTAGGAGTAGTATTGAGCACCGATATTGAAATGAGTCCAGAAAATTCAAAATCCTCACAAACCATGTCTTGCCAACATGGGTACATGATCATACTTTTTAGATGTATTCTTATTGCTTAGTGGATCCACTTAGTTGAGAGGTTCTACATCCTGGAATGATATAGGACAATTCTAGCAGTGTTGACAAGGCGTTATATCATCATGTAGCTCATAGTGATGGTTGTCGGTTAGAGAATCTCTTAATAAAGTTAAAGCGTATTTTAATATATCACTTATTATGTTGAGTTTAGAGATGAGTAAGTATTTTTTAAAGCTTTAAATGATTTAACTCCTTTATTTCTTTAAGTTCATCTTGAGTATAGTTTTATCTATTGCAATCCTTTCATTCAGTTATTTCGCTTTGGCTATATTACATACTCGTACATTCAAATGTACTGATGTCATTCATCCTGCATCTTTTTATGATGCAAATACATATGTTCAGGATCATCAACAGACATTTCGTTGAGATCACTCTACACTCTAGCTAGCTTTTGGTGAGCCTCATTGTATTTCAGAGGACTTCACATTTACTTTTTAGTTAGTAGTTTTGAGATTTCGTGGGTCTTGTCCCGTCATCCTTCGTTAATAGTAAAAACTTTATAGATAGAAAGAGTCGAGGAGTCTATCAATACTTTCTTTCTTTTAAAGGTGTTTTGCAAACTATTATAATAATTGCAGTGATTACTTTCAGACATTCGAGTTGATTCTTATTTTGAGATCAAATTTATGTTTAAAGCCTATTATTGTTTGACTGAATCTTCCGCTAAGTAGTCAGTCAGGCCAAACGTTCGCTTGGAGATCAGAAATGGTTCTCGAGTGCTGGCCATGTCTAGGGTGTGGGCTCGGGACGTGATAGGCACACACCCAAGAACCCCAAGAATGATGTGTAAGTAAAAAAAAATACACATATGAGACTCCTGAAGGGGATTTAGGCCACAAACAATAGAAGTAACAATAAATATCCCCAAAGTCTGGTAGCATAAGCATAAAGAACATCTAATATTATCTCGAATCTAAAATACATCTCTAGTTTTTGAAAAGTAAGTTAAAGACTTCGAACAAAGAGGGAGATTGGTGATCCGGATAGCAGGGCCTCACCACAACTCTGAAAGAAGGAACTCCGCTGGAATCCAATCAGCCACTACGAGGCTCACCCTGACTAAGATTTGCATCAAAGGGATAACATTAGTAGGGGTAAGTATAAACTAAAGTACTTAGTAGGTTAGAATCGAGTATAAGAAATTAAACAAACTTAAGAAATGAATAAGTAAGCTTCCACCTGCATGCAGAAAAGTCCCATTCCGATATCAGTGCCACCAACTTATATAAAACAGTGCGAATAAAGTAAGCACATAAGGAGGTAGGTATTAATAAATCAGTACACAAACAAGTCACGCAACACAAAAAAACTAACCAATGATGCAATGAGATGATGAAATGATGGAATGATGTGGCAATACCAAGGTTGTCGCACAACCTTTCATATACACCTTGTCGAACCTCTAGGTTCCAAAAAAGGACCCTTGGGGGTCTCGCGATCCATATACCGATCTCAATATCTCATTAACTTGTCACCTCAACATAGTTAAGGATATAAGTAAGGTATCACATGTTCTTTCTAAAAGAATAGTATTTCTCCACTTTCTCATATTTTCATGAATCATGATATAATGCATGAGGATGAATATTTCACAATACATACAACACAAGATATAATCAGTTCAATAAGAGTTGCAAATAGCATCAAGTTCCCAATTCAACAAGTCATGAAATGTACTCTCAGTGATAGGAATAGTGGAGGAAATTCATTTGAAATCAATCTTCACCACTAGACAACATAGCTTTCATTTTAAGATGTTCATAAGTCAATTCACGCTCCTAACTCTGGCAATTTCTCAAGTATCACATACTTCCCACAACAAGTAATAGTATCACATAAGCCTCCACACTGGCTAAACATCATAAGAATCATCAAACGAATTAGAATAGGGACTTCATAACTTACCAACTTCTAAGGCATATACAACTACTTGTTTCATAGTTAACTCCCTAAGAACGGGTTAATTCCTAATCTCACTCTAAAAGAGGAATAGCTAAACCTAGCTTAAGGCAGAAACTTCACTCGAACAATTCACCGGAGCAAATCTCCAACCACGCACTACTCAAAATGATCCCCCAACTGTCAAAATTGGAAAGAGTTCATCAAAAGCAGCCCAATGATACCTATATTGATAGGTCTTGAAATTAGGGGAAAATAGTCCAAAAATTGGTTCGAAATTCAGAAGGTTGAAACCTGATTTTTAATTGAAATTCATGTTCTACAAGTCATGAAGGAATCAAGGCTGAAAAACCCAATAAAAACAAGCGAGAAACAAGCCCCAAATCAAGGTTTTACTAAATTCTCAACCTTTAAAAAAAAAAAAACCCAAAAACCCATTGAAATCATGATTTAAAATAGCTTTGGGAAGATAAAAACTTGGAGGGTTTGATAAAGGTTAACTAAAAGAAGCTTACCCATGCTAGAATTTGCCAAGAGGAAATTAAAAATCGCTTCCCAAAGCTCCAAAGGTTTGGAAATGGTAATGAGATTTTTGAGGGAAATTCTGAATTTGAGTTCTGTCTAGGTGGATTTTTTTCATCGCAATTTCGAGCCACTAACTCTCGTGATTGCAAAAGACACATCGTTACCATGAAGGCTTAGAAAAAGGGAATTCTTCGTGAACGCGAGCCTATGGACCACGATTATAAAGGCCATGAGAAAAGACACATCGCGATCGCGAGACAGAGAGTCGCGATTGCGAAGATAAAAAATGACCTGCACCAGAAACTGTAAACCAGCAACTCAAACTCAAATAAAAGCCTCTGGATAGACCCTCGAAAATCGTTCGGGGTCCGATAAAAATAAAGTGGACATGCTGCCACATTAAAATTGACATTCTGGACTCAATGAAATCGTCAAATTTTTGAAAAGAAGTCAAATGACGAAATTACCCTATCGGACCACTCTTAAGGCTAAAACTCAACTTTTCACCCAAACACCTCAAAACTCAACCCAAGGCCTCGAAAACTTTACCAACCTTTAACTTGCTCAAATTCAACGTGCCGGACGCGGTGAAATTGACGAAAATCCCATCCGACACTCCGAAGTCGAAATATTGACCGAAGTCAACTCTATGTAGAATTCACTACACAAGAGGGGTCAAATCACCAAAAACACACTCCATCGCATCGGGGACCACATCAACCATCTCCGAAACGCAAACTAAGCATGAAAGCGCTAAGGAGAAGGGTAATATGGTCAAGTCACATCTAAAGTAATTTCACAAGAAATGGGACATTACATTTGACTCTCAAAAGTACTTTTTAAAACTGATAAGTTAAACACAATCTACTTATCAAAAATACTTTTAAAAGAATTTGTCTAACATAACTTTTTCTTAAAAAACACTTCTCTAAACAACAATTTTTTTAAAATTTTTTTTTTTTATAATAAGTTATTTTTAACTGTAATATTATATCTGTAATTTATTTATTGTAATTTTTCTGATACACTATGTTTCCAAAATTCCTATTCATATGACAATAAATATTACAATTACCTCATCACCAATTATGCTTCTTACTAGAGGGTCACATCATTCAGCCGGGAGCATTGCTTGCAAATTGTGACTGTGACCACGCTTTCAATAATGTGCATCAACTGTGGCCACACTAACCAAAGCCTGGCCACAATTTTTATGGCAAACAAGAGAGTGAAAATTGTGAAACCTTGGATATATTGCCCAAGAAATTATTAGTTTATGTTTTTTTTCATTGAATGAGGCTATATATTTATGTTTTTCTTCTATTTTGAATTATATTTATTTAAGGTATGTGGTAATTTATTTTATACGACATATGTTATGTCGACATTTGATATAAAAGTATTACGTTTAATTTTTTTAGTAGTTTTAACTTGTTATTTTCACATATCATGTCATTCGTTTCTTCAGTTAAAATTGATAGATTATATAGTTTTCAAACATGAATTTCATGTTGTTCTTAAAATAATATATACTTTTAGTTTTAATGATTAATTAAATTAAATATTATTAATTTAAAGTTTATATAAATTATATTAATATTTTTAGTTGAAAAAATATTTTTATCAATTAATAGATTTTTAAGAGAAACTATGTATCTTAAAACCTAATTTAATACTCATCATTTATAAAAGTGTATACTTATCAAATATTATTTTTTTAATTTTTAATAATTAAGTATTTACTGTAAAACCTCACTAAATTAATATATGTGGAACCATGAACTATTATTATTTTGTAGATGTATTTTTTAATCGGTAAATTAATATTATTAATTTAAAAAGTGTTTTGAGATTCAATAAAGATCAATCTTGATTACATCAAAATCATGATAACTTACTAATTTATGTATCATACTTATTGAATTCACATAAAAAATAAATATACATAAAGTACAATGAATACATCAAAATTTGTATCTTACTAAATTATGTATCATATTTATTGAATTCATATAATTTCTTTTACATAAAGTACAATGTATGTGTATGATTCATTGTAATATATTTTTTACCTTTGGAATCAATTACGTGTCATCACTTATCGCATCTAGAACTTAGAATTGTATGGTACAGTTCGAAAAGACAACACCGGGACTTTTGGAGGCAATAAGAAAAGTTAGAGATGAGTTTCAATTAGATTTAAATTTTAACAAAAACTAAAACACAATAGAATCATATTTTACTAAATTGTCTTAGATATATTTGTATCTTTAAAAAATTATTAATTTATAATACTAATAGGACCATATATTTATAAAAGAGTCTTCTGAAAATATATTATCTTATCATCTTATAAAAATGAGTATTTTTTTGTATTATCTCAAGTCAGGAGCGGATGAAAATATTATCTAACAGTATGCTGGCAATTACGTGTAATTGCATCATCATGATAAACAAACATATTATCATAATTACTACTCCCCTAATAATTACAAAAATTTCAATTAACATATCACTTTCCAGACATACTCTTTCTTCAATTAACTCCCAATTGGTGAACTTATTTGCGCTTTACGTGATCGGGAAAAATAATAAAAAATTATTATTATTATTGTTTCATATCTATAACAATAAATTCAATCTTTACAATATTATAACCAAAAAAAAATTAGGAATCACTTAGTGTAACAAGCAAATTACTTCTTATCTCTATTTTTTTTTTAATTCACAAAAATCTTCTAAAATTATTGTCATCCGAATACATCTCATTCTTCCGGATACATCACATTTAATACATCATACAACTAGTTTATTGAGACTTAAAAAAAATTAAATATAAAATTAATTGTCAATTTCCCAAATCATGCAAATTAATGATGGCAATCTCTCCTAAATAATAGCTCCAAACATTTCAAATTCTTCTTCTCTCAAATCTCTTTCAAATATAGTAAAATGGGATAAGGGTCTGAAAAATACTCCAACTTTGGCCGAAATTGCTGTTACGATACCAAACTTTGAAAAGGACCTTTTAACCCCATGTACTATTTAATAGTACATTTTACCTCTTGTATTATTTAATAGTGTATTTTAAAGATATATATGTGTCTACGTGGACATCATAAATATTGCATCATTTTAAATAATAATGTGTCAATGTGGGCACATATATACCTTTAAAATACACTATTAAATAGTGCAGGGGCAAAAGGTCCTCGTTTGGTATCGTAACAGCAATTTCGGCCAAAGTTGGAGTATTTTTCAAACCCTTATCCCTAATAAAATCTATGCAAACACATCTATTAAATGCTTAAGATAAAATAATACAGCAACAAGGTTTTACATTCTTAACTTCTTGGTAAAGAATTGAAGTGTTTTTCCAAGAAAGTATTTGCGAAAGAAATATTTTAATAATAATATATTTTGCGGTGATATTTTAAAAGTAAAAAAAAAAAATTAATTGAATCATACCGATACGGAAGAAAAACTTATATGATTCGAGGACGGTTTTTTTTAAAATTTTTGCTTATACATTATAAAATACCCAAAAAATTAAAATGATATAAATTTTTAAAAATAACCGGCCAAATCATCCATTTACCCCTACCCTTGAGTAAGAGTGGATTTGGCAAAAATTTAAAAAAAAAAAAAAAAAAAAAAAAAAAGAGATCGAAAGAGGAGCTTGTAAGTAAAGTGGGATCCGTCTCCCTTTGCGTAGATAATCCCTCCATTTAAATTGTTATACATAGAATCGTTTGCGATTGGGATAAAAATAATGAAAATTGATTTGGATAAAATTCGATTTGTCCTTTTAATAAATAAATGGTGCAGATTTAACAAATCTTTCAAGAACTGCAACAAAAAATGGTTAAGATGAAAATTTAAATTGATTGATAAGATTTAATTAGTTGTTGAAGTTCCTTCCATGGAGGGCCTATCAGTAAGGTATGGAAGAATTTAAGTCGTCATCGTCAATGGCAGCCTCAAAGAAACTCTTTACTAACAAAGCTAAAAAGAAAAAAAAACATTACTTCACTACAAATCGATTTAGTGACTTAAGGTTTTCTAATTCAAAACTAGTTATGAGTTTGAGATATAACATTTTTTCTGTCTCTTTTTTTTTTTTTTTTCGTTTCAATCTGCATAATTTCTGATTCAAAATGCAATGGAAATGTTTATGAGAAGAAATTAAAGATATTCATGTAGATCCAAACCAGAAGAGAATAGGAAAGAAAGATTCTTATTCATGAAATAGGTAACAAAGGCAGGATACAAACTAGAAAGACATTGTAAATTAGAGCTCTTATTTTAGTGGAAATTAAAAGTAGCAGCATAGACTTGATCCTTCTGGCACACAAATGCTTAAGCGTCGATTTTGAAGGGCTCCAATGATGCGTGGTAAACTGATTTCTTGCTGAGGTAATGTGGCATAAAATCAATGCCCCAATTAAAGGATTTGAACTGTGGAGGATTCTCTGGACCAACAAGTGCTTTTGCAGGTTCAACAATCTCATGTGGGCAAATAAAAGTACCAATGGAGGTTCGTGATTGAGTTGTGTTTGTCACCACACGATGTGCAACACTAGCTAGCTTTCCATTGCTAATTACCTGTATTTATACAAAAACAGAGCAGTAAGAGAATCGCACGGCGGCATGTTGTAGACCATGAAAATTAAGAAAGTGTTACACCTACCGTAATTGGTAAGCCAGAATTGACCACAAATGCATTGCGGATAGGTTGCACACCAATCCATTTGTCATCCTTCAATATTTGAAGACCATACACTTCTTGTTGGATAATGGTTATGAGATTAGGATCACAATGGCCACCAACTCCCAAGGTTAAACTTGGATCTGGGCATGCTGGATAGTGATTCACAAGCATTCTCTGCCCAAGTTCATTGTCAAAGAACCCTGCCTCCAAACCTAGCCCTTCAGCTACCATACCCAAGATAACTTTGCTCACCCTTCTCAATTCATCTCCATATGCACCAATAACCTCCCTGAAGGACAAGCAAATACTAGATAAGAAGCAAAAAAAAAAAATGACGGGGAAATTGCTCAAATAGTAAGCATAGTTTAGGTAGGTACCTATATCTTGGAGGGTTACTAGGCCAAGTTATTTTGTCTTTCCCATCAAGATTGCAGCTATGTTCCAAGACATCTCTCCAGTAACGATGCTCCTCTGAATCATAATGCTTAGCACTGCTACTGTACAGTGTAGCTGCACCCCTATTTGTATTATTAGCTGCATCCTTTGCATATTCTGCTTTCTCTTCTGCTGGCAGACTGAAAAATTCTTTGTACACTTTCATTGCTTCATCCATTAGATCTACGGGTACTCCGTGATTGATTATCTGTTTCATCATTTCAATTTCAGATCATCTTTAAATACATTAAGAGAAAAAAAAAACAGAGTTGTACTATTGTATAAATAATAAACCTGAAAAAACCCATATTCTTCAAAAGCTTTCAAAAGTTCTTTAACAACAACACTTCGTTCTTCACCATTAGCTTTTCCCAAATCAATGACTGGAATATTGTCCACAATTTCAACTGGATCCGATGGCCTTTCATGCACTGGGATGCAATGACTTGGAGGAACTGCTTCTAATGTGCTTGACCAGTTTGAGAGGAGGTCTGCCATTGTCAATGAATCTAACCAAAACAAAAAGGATAAAAATCTGAACAAATGAACAAAGAAAGAGAAAGAAGAAAAGGGGGGAAAACAATCACAAAGGAGGATTTATTTACCTGGGAAAGAAAGAAATCTTCTAAATGTTAATAGTACTTCTTTAAATTGTTTGATATCACATTTGAGATATGGAGGCCATTTATAGGGAAGAAAATTGCATAACAAAGTCCTCCAAGGGTATAGAAATTCTACTAAAAATCCAAAATTGATGCTCAGATTTTTTTAGAGCTTGTTAGGCAATTGTCCCTAAAAAAATTACTTATTTTTAGAAACACATTTTAAAATAACTTTTTAGAAAAATGCTTTTGAAAAAATAAAACAATCCACATTTGGGTAATTTATTTGAAAAGTGTTTTTGTTAAGCAGATTGTGTTTGATCAATTTTTTTAAAAAAATGTTTTTTAGAGTCAAATTACGAAAAATGATAAATATCATTGTATTGTAAATATTAAGATTATTTTACAGAGAGAAACTATCTTAAATATCTAATATAAAAATTTTTAATAAAATTTTAATGTTTGTTAAATTAAAATATACATATTCAAATTTTCAATCAATATTTTACATAGATAAATAAGAAATATATTAAATGTTAATATAATCTTACACATATATTGTTGTAACCTTTTTTTATAATCCTATAAAATAATATGTAAAATATATAGGGGTGTCAAATGGGTGAGTTGAGTTGAAATTGAAGATATTCAAATGGGTAAGGGTGTTCATGGTAAGGATAAAAACCGATCCAAATCGAAAAATCGAACAAAACCGATTAAATAAACCGATTTTATTTGGGTTAGGTATGGTTTGGTTGTAGATTTTTAAAAACTGGTAGTATTTAGGTTGGTTATGGTTTGTTCGGAAAAAGATCGAAGAAATAACCGAATCGAACCGAACTGACAAATTATAAAAATATATTTTATTATTACACATACATACTATATTATTTTTATAAACAATTTTAAAAATCTTATATGTGTGTTCATAAAATTTATTTATAATTTACTTTTGAAAGCAAAAATGCCAAAGGTGAGAATATTTATCTTATTAATTTCATGTATATGAGTATCTATGACAATTCTTTATGAGATTTAAAATGTCAATGTCTCTTCCTTCTAGGCCAAAACAATTAATTTTGAGTCTTTATTCATAGTAAATTCAATAATTGAAAGTTATGTAATGTCAGTCATTCTAACTATTTTCATTTCGAATCGATTATTCTCACTTTTTTCACATTTTGAATGAATAGTTTCTTTTATTTTTGTCTATGGTTAATAACCGAACCAAACTGAACTGAAACCGATAACAACCAAACCGATAAATATATATTATACTTGATTTGGTTTGGTTTTGATAATTTTAAAACTGATTAAGTTGGTTTGATTTTGGTTTTGACCAATAACCGATCCAAACCGACCCATGAACACCCCTAAAAATGGGTTAAAATATAAATTGGGCTGGGTCCTGACCGCCCAAGTTTACTTTGGGTTTAAATGAGTTGGGCTCAAATGGGCTAAAGATGGGTTGGGTTTTGACCCGCCTAATTTGATCCGCTTAATCTCAATAATTTTAATATATAGTTATTTAAGTTTTATAACCACAATTTCAACTGGATTTTTTTTAAAAAAAAAAAAAAAAGCTATAAATGAATAGATAAATCCTAGAAGATATAAAATAAATAGTAATTCATACCTTCAATATTGGAACATACATTATATTAATGCAAATAAAGAGTCTTAAAACGGGTTGAAATTTGAGATAAAATTGGGCTCAATTGAAGAATTTTTTAAAAATGGGTTAAGGTTTGAATGAGTTGAGATTGAACCAAATTCAAATAATCTTGAACCAAACCCATAAAATTCTAGATAGATTGGGTTTGTTACCTATATTTGAGCTCATTTTGACACCCCTAAAAATATAAAATAACAATATGTAAACGTAAAATATATTTTAAAAACATTATATAAAAATTAAAAATAGAATTCTTGAATAAAATTATAACCAAACTTATGTGATGGAATTATGTTGTCGATGCGTACGGGAAAAACCTATGATGAAATCCATGTTAAATCCTCCTACTTCCATGTAAGAACATTGATACCCTGAGTCATACCTCCTGGTCTTTGGTGTTCAACATTAATTTGTTCGTTATCACTCCACAATTAGATTTCCTGATGTCCGTAGGTCACGGTACATTTTAGTGGCTCCTGAGTAAATATATTATCGAGAACTATGAGCTTTCGATAGAATCAGTTGGCTTAAACCATCAACTGGTAGAACACACTAACGATTTTGATAACGAAGCACACATTCCCTCTCTTTGGAGAAACATCTATAGTCATCTTAAGGACTACTTCCTTTAATTCAACAAAGGTTGGATCATCATCTTGTTTGCCTTAACATCAATCACAAGAGATGATTTTAAATTATTCTGAACAATAATTCCACCATCTATTGAACCCACCAGAAAACTCCCAAATGAGCACGTCTATGAACATCATAAACTAATTTTTTTTCTTCTCCTCCTCCATGTAAGCAACATTGTTCATAGATAACCTGCTGAGAGCATCTTACAATACATTGGCCTTACCCAAATGATATGTGACACTAATCTCATAGTCTTTTAAAAACTCAAGTCATCTCTTTTGACAAAGATTTAAGTCCTTATTGAACATATATTAAAGGCTTTTATGGTATGTAAACACGTACACATGAACAACATAAAGATAATATGTAATGAGCTATTTTCGTCGCTATGGAAAGGCCAATGAGGAAGGACTTTGGGCTAGAAAACTTCTCAGTAGTAACATAGAAATTTCTAGCCTAGGCTAGACTTGGATGAATCTGAGTCAGGTGAGGCCTAGGGCAATCATATAATGGATGGGAAATTTAATTATGAATTTGATCATGTGAGTGGATAGCCAAGACATTAAGGAGCCTGTACGGCTTTACGGAATCAAATTCGGGAGAGTAGAAACTCATCTTGGAGTGAAAGGGTAGTTTTCGAACGTCAAGGTTTGAAGGGGTGTTGCGAAATGGGAGCTTGGAGCTCAAATTCTAAGTTTCTGTCTCTGTGCAAGCCACCGGGGCGGGGTTAATTCTGCCAGGGTGGGCCCGCTGTGGTGGGACAGTCGCGACTTAAATCGGGGAATAACCCCAAAAATATTATTTTCTGTAAAACTTCGTTCTTAAGAGCTAAGGGACGACCTAGGGAAGTTTCTCATCAAATTCCCACGAATTCTAACGCCAAAGGTAAGCTAATTACTCCCTTAATCCATATTTCAATTCTTAGAACTTAGAATCCTTGTTAATTATCATTAGGGGAGGGGTTTGGCCTGAAGTTAATAGTAGGAAAATCCCTAGTTGAGCATTAGGATCATGGGTTTGGCCTTGGGTTGATATTTTTGTATGATCCGGGTAAATAAGGCATTGTTTATTGATCCTTGCATTAATTAATTATTTTAGACCAAGAATAAACTGAAAGACTCTGGAAAGGGAAGGCTCGAGTGTCTTAGGAGTGTTCAGGCATAGCTTCGAGGTAGGTGATGGTTCGACTTCCTGTTGTGTGATATATGTCTGTTAATTTCTCCATTGTATGTACGCATGTATGTGAATAGGGAAACATCAATCGAATCTAATGAAATGATTATCTGTGAATAATTACATGCCATGAACCTGTTACTTGACTGTGTGATTGTGTGCATTGTTCATTATAGGTGTGATTGTGACTGTGGTTGTGCTGACTGGACCAGGTGTCACGTTTCGACACATATATTGGATTGGGTGTCACGTTTTGACACATATATTGGACTGGGTGTCACATTCTGACACACATATATTAGATCGGGTGTCACGTTCCGACACACTAACAGTTTGGGTGTGGGCTCCATGAGATGACCATTTGTGATTATTACATTTATATTTACCTGTCTTTGATATCGGGAAATTGAATATTTCTCCTAAAATGATAATGAATTATTCATATTGTATATGTGTTTACTATGTTGTAATTACTTGCGTATATTTTGCTTATCTGAGTAGCCGCGTAATCTTACTAGTACATCGTGGTTTCGTGTATTAATACTGCACTTGCTCTTTCTTTGTTGAGTACAGGGTATCTTCAAGCAGCTACTGACAGACCTTAGTTAGAAGATCATTGACCAAGACCGAATTCGAGGATGAACCAGTTCTTTCAGGATGCCATGGATCCACATTAGTTTTAGTCCATTCTTTTCGACATTCACTTGGAGCCGGGCACTCGCCCCATCTCCATTCCTCCTTATCGCATGGCTCCGGCAAAATTGAGAGAGCTTAAAGCTCAATTCCAGTATCTTCTTGATAAAGTTTCATCTGTGCTAGTGCTTTCCGTGGGGTGATCCTATCTTGTTTGTTAAGAAGAATGATGGTAGTATGAGGATGTGCATAAACTATCGACAGTTGAATAGGGTCACCACTTGAAATAAATATCTGTTTCCTCAGATAGATGATCTCTTTGACTAGTTATAGGGTGCATCAGTTTTCTCTAAAATTGACCTAAGGTCTGGTTACCATCAGTTAAATATTAGGCCCAAGGATGTATCCAAAACGGCATTCAAGACTCGCTATGGGCACTATGATTTCTTAGTGATGTCGTTTGCATTGACCAATGCGCCTGCATCCTTCATGAGTTTGACAAATGGTGTGTTCAAACTATTCCTGGATTCTTTGTTATCGTCTTTATTGGTGACATTTTGGTTTATTTGAAGAGTAAGGAAGAGCACGTCGGTCATCTTCGTATTGTTTTAGGTGTCCTTGGAAAACAGAAGTTGTTTGCAAAATTTTCCAAGTGTGAGTTCTGGTTGACTTCAGTTGCCTTTTTGGGGCATGAGGTTTCGAAGGAAAGGGTAATAGTATATCCTCAAAAGATCGAAGCAGTCAAGAACTGGGTTCGACCTAGCTCTATGACTGAAGTTAGGAGTTTCGTAGGGCTCGCCATCAACTACCGATGGTTTGTGGAAAATTTTGTTTCTATTGCCACGTATTTTACAAGGCTGGCCCAAAAGGAGGTGCCTTTCAAGTGGACTGACAAGTGTAAAGAGAGCTTCCAAAAGCCCAAGACTCTTATGACCACATCACCTATTCTAGCACTATCAGTGGAATGTATAGATTTTATTGTTTATTGTGATGCTTCACATTCGATTTTGGGTGTTGTGTTGATGCAAGATAAAAATGTCATAGCTTATGCATCGCGTCAGCTAAAGGTGCATGAGAGAAACTACCCGACGCATGATTTGGAGTTGGCAGCGGTAGTGTTTGCTCTCAAGATCTGGTGGCATTACCTATATAGTGTTAATTGTGAGGTGTTTACTGACCATCGTAGTCTACAACATGTATTCACTCAGAAGGAACTGAATATGAGACAGTGAAGGTGGATGGAGTTACTTAAGGATTATGATGTTACCATCCAATATCATCCGGGTAAGGCTAACGTGGTGGCAGATGCATTAAGCCGAAAGACGGTGAGTATAGGTAGTCTAGCTTTCTTGGGTGTGTCCAAGTGACCTTTGGCCAAGGAGATTCAAACCTTAGAGTCTAAGTTCATGCAGTTGGGCATCTTTGAGAAATGTGGGGTGTTAGCCAGCATTGAGGTTAAGCCCACATTCATTGAGGAGATCAAGGACAAGTAATTTGAGGATGAGAGTTTGAATGAGCTCAAAAAGTAGATAGTGTCTGGCAAGGAACAAGAGGTGGCTCTTGATGTAGGTGGTGTTCTCAGTTTTAAGGGAAGAATTTGTGTTCCTCTAGTGGATGACTTAATTCAGAAGATGTTGACAGAATCTCATAGTTCACGGTATTTCATTCAGTCGGGTGTGACTAAGATGTACCGACATTTGAAATGTCTTTATTGGTGGTCTGTCATGAAGAAAGACATAGTTGAGTTTGTGGCTAAGTGCCAAAATTGTCAACAGGTAAAGTATGAGCACCAAAGGCGTGCAGGTTTTCTTCAGTGAATGTAAATTCCTGAATGGAAGTGGGAAAAGATAGCTATGAATTTTGTGGTTGGTCTTCCTAAGACCTTGGGGAAGTATGAATTCATTTGGGTGGTGGTTGATAGACTGACTAAGTCAACCCACTTCATTCCAGTCAGACTATAATGCTCAGCAATTAGCTAAGGTTTATGTGAAGGAGATAGTGAGGTTGCATGGGTTGCCCATTTCTATCATCTCAGACCGTGGTACGCAATTCACATCCAATTTTTTTGGGAAATTGTATAAGGGGTTGGGCACTCAACTCACTTTTAGCACAACCTTCCATCCATAGATGAACGGGCAGTCAGTGAGAACTATTCAAGTGTTAGAGGACATGTTGAGGGCATATGTGATTGACCTTGGAGGGCATTGGGATAAGTTCTTACCTTTGTGTGAGCTTTCCTATAATAATAGTTACCACTCCAGCATTTACATGGCACCATTCGAGGCACTTTATGGGAGGGGCTGTAGATCACCCATGGGTTGGTTTGAGGCTGGAGATGTGAAATCTTTTGGGGGTTGATTTGGTGAAAGATGCTCATGATAAGGTGAGAAGCATCCAAGCTAAGGTTCTAGTAGCCTAGAGTCGACAGAAAAAGTATGTAGATCGTAAGGTATGGGACATGACATTTCAGGCTGGTGAGCAAGTTCTTCTAAAAGTGTCACCCATAAAGGGAGTGATAAGATTTTGCTATAATGGCAAGCTTAGTCGTCAATACATTTTAGATTCTTGACTATGTAGGGCCAGTGGCTTATAGGTTGGATTTACCGCCTAGCCTATCTAAAGTCCACCCAGTGTTCCATGTGTCCACGTTAAAGAAGTATCATGGGGACGGAGATTACATCATAAAGTGAGACTCAGTTTTGTTAGACAAAAACCTTCAGTATGAGGAGCAAACAGTTACAATTCTTGATCGCGATGTCTAAAAGCTGAGTACCAATGAGATAAAGTCCGTGAAAGTTCAATAGAAGCATCTTCCGATTGTGAAAGCTACTTGAGAAACTGAGAAGGACATGCGAGACAAGTATCCCCAATTATTGACGATTCAGGTACTACTCTACTCTTGCCTTAGCCAGTTCTCCTAGTTTATCACTTGGGGACAAATGATGGGTAAATTGGTATTTATTGTAACGACTTTTTCCCGTCGTTATGGAAAAGCCAATGGGAAAGGAATTTGGGCCAGAAAACTTCTTAGTAGTAACTTGGGAATTTCTAGCCTAGGCTAGACTTGGACGAAATTTGAGTCAGGTCAAGTTTAGGGCAATCCGGTAATGGATGGGGAATTTAATTATGAGTTTGATTATGTGAGTGGATAGCCAAGACGTTAAGGGGCCTGTACGAATTTATGAAATCAAATTTGGGCGAGTAGAACTCTCAAAACTGATCTCGGCATAAAAGGGTAGTTTTAGGACGTCAAGGTTTGAAGGGGTGTTGCGAAATGGGAGCTTGGAACTCAAATTCTAAGTTTCTCTCTCCGTGCAAGCTGCCGGGGCGGGGTTAATTCCGCCAGGGCGGGGCCCCTGTAGTGGGATCAAGCGCACTGTAGCGGGATCAAACCCGTTGTGGCGGGATAGTCGCGACTTAAATCGGGGAAAAACCCCAAACACATTATTTTCTGTAAAACTTCGTTCTTAAGAGCTAAGGGATGACCTTGGGCAGTTTCTCATCAAATTCCCACGAATTCTCGCGCCAAAGGTAAGCTAATTACTCCCCTAATCCATACTTCGATTCTTAGAACTTAGAATCCTTGTTAATTATCGCTTGGGGGGGTGGGGGGTTGGCCTGAAGTTAATGGTGGGAAAAGCCCTAGTTGAGAATTAGGATCATGGGTTTGGCCTTGGGTTGATATTTTGTTATGATCCGGGTAAATTAGGCCTTCTTTATTGATCCTTGCATTAATTAATTATTTTAGACCAATAACAAGTTGAAAGACTCCGGAAAGGGAAGGCTCAAGTGTCTTAGGAGTGTTCAAGCTTGGTTTCAAGGTAGGTGATGGTTCGACTTCCTGTTGTGTGATATATGCCTATTAATTAATTCATTGTATGCATGCATATATGTGAATAGGAAAACATGAATCGAATCTAATGAAATGATTATATGTGAACAACTACATGTCATGAACCTGTTACTTGACTGTGTGTGACTATGTGCACTGTTCATTATGGGTGTGATTATGATTGTGGTTGTGCTGACTAGACCGGGTATCACGTTATCGATACATATGTTGGAGCGGGTGTCACTTTTCAATACATATGTTGAATCGAGTGTCACGTTCCGACTTATAAATTAGATCGGATATCACATTCCAACACACATATATTGGAACGGGTATCACGTTCCGACACAGTAACAGTTTGGGTGTGGATTCCATGAGAGGATCATTTGTGATTGTTCCATTCATATTTACCTGTCATTGATATCGGGGAATTGAATATTGCTCCTAAAATGATAATTGAATTATGCATCATGTATATGTGTGTTTACTGTATTGTAATTAATTGCGTATATTTCGCTTACCGGAGTAGCCGCGTGATCCCACCAGTACACCATGGATTCGTGTACTGATACTGCACTTGCTTTTTCTTTGTTGAGTACAGGGCATCTTTAGGCGACTACTAATAGACCTCAGTTAGGTGATCATCGACCGAGACTAGATTCAGGGTGAGCCAGTTCTTTCAGGCTATTATGGATCCATCATTAGTTTTAGTCCATTCTTTTCGGACTCAGACTAGATGTTCAAACATTTTACTTATGTTTAGTTTCTGGGGTTGCACCCCATTTTTCTTAGACTTGTTGATTAGTAGAGTTTTGGTACAATGACTTTCAGGTATAGGGGTTGAATTTTCTCTAGGGTTATGCTTGGTTGTTTTAGTTAATCTTTTTGAGTTTATGGAAACTCAATACTTAATTTATCATTTAAACCTGTTTATGTATCTTTAAATGGTTTAGTTTCTTTAAGTTGCTTAGTCGGGTTGTAGTAGTGGTTCTAAACTTTCTTTCTTAAAATATACATCTTATGCAAAAATATATTTCCTTGAAATTCTTCTAAAGCAATGCACTTGAACTAAAGATACTTTCATAAAAATTTTCTTGAAGACTTCATTAAAACTAGAGATATATTTTACTCAGAGGGGGGGGGGGGGAGGGGTGGAGGGTCATGTGTAGAATAGCATGAGCCCTAAATTAATCATAAACCACCAACGATATAGAGTAAAATAATTTTTAATAGCAGAATCAAACATAAGCACACTCAAAGTAGAGAAGTTCAAGATCATAGATATATGGGTAATAATCCCAACTTTGATGTTATTAACTGAAATTGTATAAGTAAGGCGTGTGGAGGGACTTAGGGGTCGTTTGGTAGGCCGCATTAAAATAAAATAGTCCATGTATTATGTATCGTATTATTTAGTACTATGTTTGGTATGAATTTGGGCCTATGTATAACTAATTCATGGATTAGGTATACCTCCTACATGGTATTATAGGATGTAGTACTAATACCTTCCATTTGGAGGTATTAGTAATACATAGGATATAACACCGTGGGATAAGTCTATGTAAAGACAAAAATATCCCTCAAATCATATTAATTATTTTGTTTATTTTCTTGAATATATGTTTTATATTTGTACTAGTAAATTTATTTAAATAAATTAGCTTACAAATTATTTAGAGAGAATTATTTGTTACTAGATAAATCCAATACAAATTAATACAATATTTGAAATGTGAGTTGTTTAAAATTAACTACTAATTAAAAAGACAAATATATCACCACATGACGTTTGTGATCTATTGAATATATTTGTGTGGTTTTCTAATTATTTGTATTTTGAACAATTTATAAAATTGCATACATATTGAAACTACAACTTACAATTTTTATGTGTAAATGTAGATAGTTTATTCAATGTTACTATTGTTTACCATCTTTTCAACTTTAAAAGTTGATAGTTTATCTTTTTTAAAAAAAAATTGAAAATTGACATTTCGTAAGTGATCAATTTACTAAGATGACAATTATTTATCCTCAAATAATTTAAGTGGAAAAAAAGGCAAACATGACAACAAAATTGTTCTTCTCATAGCTAGTTAGAAGGCCATAAAAAATAATATTGTCCGACAATTATTTACCTTAACCCAATTATATAATAATTCAAGGGTATAATTGGAAAGAAGTTTTTCATAAAGTTTTAATTCAAACACAAGATGAGGTGGGAAATAATAAACCAAATACTTGGTAAAAATAAATCCTTGTCACGACCCAGACCGTCGTGATTGGCACCCACACTAACCCTCCGGTGGGAGAACCACTACTACAACCCAAACCAAGCAACTAAACCAAAAACTAAAGCATATAAGTTACGAAAGCAAGTTAAATAGCTAAATACTGAAGTTTCCATAAACTTCCAAAAGATCTAACAACTAAACAATGCGGAATAATATATCTAGAACCTGAAAGTCAATGTGCCAAAACATCTAAAGTTCAACCATAAGTCAAAACAAGAAGAGGTACAACCCCATACTAAACATGAGAAATCCTAATGCAATAGTCTAAGTCCGAAATGGTAGACATAGGCGAAAGAGAACTCATGGAAGCCCGAAAGAACTGGCTCACCCTTGAATTCGAACGATCACTAATCTTCTAAGCGAGGTCTGTCAATAGCCACTTGAAGATGCCTTGTACTCAACAAAGAAAGAGCAAGTGTAGTATCAGTACACAACCACAGTGTACTGGTAGGATCACATAGCTATCCCACTAAGTGCAACATAAGCAAGTCAATATAACATTATAATCACATGCATATATCGAACATATATAATATTATCAACATTTACGAATAACAAACAACTTCACATTTCTCAAGATACACAATTACAAGTCATTGGTCCCCTCATGGAACCCAAACCCAAACAATTAGCATACCGAAACGTGGTACCCGATCCAATGATTATGCCTGAACGTGGCAACCGATCCCATAATTATGCCGGAACGTGGCAACCGATCCAAGTTAGTATGTCGGAACGCAACACCCGATCCATTCAACAAGCCACAATCACAATCACAAAGTACATTCTCATAATCATACAACCAAGTGATGATTCATGGCATTCATCATTCATATATCCTTATTTACAATTAATGTGATCAATAATGCAACATTCACATACAAACATGTATTATAATGAAGCAAGAACAAACATACATCACTCAATCATAGAATCACAACCATCACATACCTCGAAACAAACTTGAAACCCTAAGAAACTTGATTCTTCCCTTTTCGAATTCGTTCCGCTTGTTCTTGGTCTACAAACAATCAATATAATATGGGAATCAATAAACAATCACTAATTACCCGAATTACTAACAATTCTATGAACCCTAGAACAAACCCATGATCTCAATCTCCCAATTTAGGATTGTTTCCACCATAGATTCTATATGAAAACCCTCCCCATTGATAATTACTCATTAGATTACGTTCTACGGATCGAAAAACGGATTCGGGGAGTTAAAATCTTACCTTTAGCCTCAAGAATGGTGGAAAACTGTCAAGAAAAAACTTGGGTTCGTGCGTCTGGCCCGCCACAACGGTCCTCACCCCGCTACAGCGGCCCCGCCCTGGCGACCAAAATCACCGCCAAAGCAGCTTGAACGAAACAGTAAGCTATTTTAATAATTCCAAGACCCCATTTCACAACACACCTTCAATCAACAACACTCAGACACTACCCGTTCACGCCAAGATCGATTTCAAGAGTTCTACTCGCCTGAATTCAATTCCATAAAGTCGTAAGAGTTTCTTAATGACTTATCTATCTACTCATGTGATCAAAATCATAATTAAATCACCCAATTCCTACCAGATTTCCATACACCTTAATGACTCTGATTTCGTCCAAATATGGATTACGTTGGGAAATTTCAAGTTACTATGAAAAAGTTTTCTGACCCAAAAATTTTTCCCGTTGCCTTTTCTATAACGATGAAATCCGGTTGTTACAATCCTGCATTACTAATCACAGCATTACTAATCCCTACATTATTAATCTTTGTACCAAATGGCCCCTAAGTTCCTTACTAGGATAGTCTTATCTATCACAACCGCTCTACAAATATTGATGAAGAGACTTAACTTGATGAAGAATGATCAATTTGGAAGTAATACAATTTTTTGTAATAATTAACATGAAATATACATATTACGTATGCATTTAAATGCTCATATAAAAATGAACGACTTTTTTATCTTTCAATTAAATGTTTTTCTATGATTTTGTTCAAAGAAATAAGTATTAGAACAAACTGAAAAAAAGAACTATTGAATTTGGTTAAACTTATAAACATGATCATTTATCAATTTATAATTTATAATTTATAATTTTCTTTCTAAATTCTTATTGTTATACAAATACAGTTTTTAAATATTATTTATGCTATTTATAAAAGTATATATAGATATATTTTTATCAACATGAGGACACGTGGGAGACGAGCACACCAACACTAGTAGTAATAATAGAACTTGTCAAGCATTAAAAACAAAAATGGGTGTGGTGGGAGAATTAAAAAGAACACAACAATATCAGAAATTCAGAATTGCGCAGTTGAGAGTTATAACCGTATTAAACGCAAGTTCTAAATAGTATTATCTCCGTCCGAAATTATTCTGAGTATGTTATATTTGATTAGAGAATATCTTTAAATCTTTAATAGAATAGATTTATCATAGTGAAAATATTAATTTTTTGAGAATAATATAAAAGAAAAAGAGATAAGTGTCAAAAACAACCTAAACTTTCTTTTTTTTTAGTTTCATACTTAAACTATTGAGAGTGTGAATTTCATACATAAATTATCACTTATTAGTTTGAGAAACACACATTTATCTTTTATAACAATCATGGTGTGTGTAATACTTTATTTAAAGAAATTGTCACATCAAATTTCACATGAACAAAACATTCTACCTTGACCAAAATTAAATAAATTATTAGTATTTGTTAAAATTAAAGATTAAAAAATTATTATCCCAAAAAATAGATATTTTCTATTTTTTCAAAAAACATAATTCTACCCACTCCACCTGACCCTCCGCTCCCAAATTTTTTTCTCGTTTTGTGTTTGATATATACATATCAAAAATATTATTTACTTGTCGCTGCAAGATTTTTTTAAAATAAATTTTTTATTTATGTTATATTCGCTACACAAGCAGAAAAAAATTCTTAAAAAATATATTTACATATCTAACACAAAACGAAAAAAAACAAAAAATTAGGTGTTGAGGTTTAAACAAGGTGGGATAGAATTTTTATTTTTTTTAAATAAAATAATATCAGTTTTTTTTGGGGAATGAATAGGTGGCTTTTTTTGCGCGGGGGGGGGGGGGGTTATGAATTTTTTTTAAAAAATTTATAAAAAAAATTAAAAATAAAATAAAAGGGCGGGGGATTGTACTGGGGAGGGGGGAGGAGGTGATGAAGTGGGATAAGAAAAATAATTTATATTTCATTTTTGAAAAATCATTTTTTTGGGATAGTAATACTTTAATCTTTACTTTATTATTTAATTTTTGTCAAGATGTAATATTTTATCCATGCGGAATGTCATGTATCAATTTTTTTTTTCAAATAAAAGAGAGAGTGCATTGCACATACCATTGAAGTGTGTTTCTCAAACTTATAAGTGATAGTTTAGGTATGAAATTCACACTCTCAAATCTCAAAATTTATAATATAAAACTCAAAAAAAAAAAAAAATTTAGACATACTTTTAACACTTATCTCAAAAAGAAAAATAAAACAAAATTTAAGAAACGGTGTGAATGGCTGACCGTATGACAATCAAATATAAACTTCAAAAAGATGTCTCTAAACAAAACAAAACAAAATATAATCATACAAGCTAAATTAGTTCTATGTAATTATTACAATTAATGAATGGTAGGTGGGTATTGAAGCAGTGTCAATGTATTAGCCAACAACAAATTATTTTTAGGGTAAAAAATGTTATTAAATTATATGAAATTCGATAAAAATGTTCTTCATTAACGGTATAGATATTTTTGGATCAAAATATTAACGGTATAAAAAAAATTTAGACAAAAGTTTTGACGTTAGAGACATTTTTTATCAAACTATTAAGGAATGATAATTTTGTTTAGTTTCACATAATTTAAACCGTCTTTGTGCTTGTTCGATATTATTTTCTCCCTCTCGCCAATTGTGAGCTTTACCCTCTTCATTTCTGTCATAACCCAGACCGTCGTGAGTGACACCCACACTAACTTTCTGGTGGGAGAACCAAAACTACAGCCCAACTAATCAACTTAACCAAAGTAATAGACATTTAAAGCTACGAAAGCAGGTTTGAATGATAATACGAAAGCACGTTTGAATGACAATAAAAATGGAGTCCCTATAAACTCCAAGGTTTTAACAAACAACTAGCCAAACTAATGCGGAAGAACAACCCCTAGAACCTGAAAGTCATTGTACCAAAACTCTACTAATGACAAGTCTAAGAACAGGGCTACAACCCTGAAACTAAACAACACCTTAGCAATAGTCTGAGTTCGAAAAGAGTGGACTTAAACAAGAAAGAATCCTGGTTGCCTAAAAGAATTGGCTCACCCTTGAATCCGATCACACTCAATAGTCACCTAGCTGAGGTCTATCAATAGCCGTCTCAAGATGCCCTGTACTCAACAAAGAACAAGCAAGTGCAGTATCAGTACACAACCACTGTGTACTGATAGGATCACACGGCTATCCCAAAAGGTGAAACATATATAAGTCATTACAACAATAATAAACATGCATATACCGAACATATACAATATTAGTCATCACTTACGAACAACGTACAATTTCACAATTCTCAAGATATACGGTTATGTCAAATCAATGGTCTATTCATGAAACCCAAATCCAAACTGTTAGCATATCGGAACGTGGTACCCAATCTAATGTTTATGCCAAAACGTGGCAACCGATCCCATTGTTATGCCGAAACGTGGCAATCGATCTCAGTTAGTGTGTCAAAACGTAACACCCAGCCTATTCAAAAAGCCACAATCATAATCACAATGTACATTCTCACAATCATACCATCAATTCATGATTACATAGCATACAATTATTCAATCAACAATATTTACGAGTAGTGTGATCAATAACGCAACATTCGTATACATACATGCATCATAATGTAGTAATTGCAAACATATATCACACCAACATGAAATCACAACCATCACCTACCTCGAATCCAATTTTGAATCCCCTAAGGCATTCGAATCTTTCCTTTTCAGATTCTTTCCGCTTATTATAGTTCTACAAATAATTAATATACGCAAGGATCAACAATCAAAGGTCTAATTATCTGAATTATAACGGACTCAATAACCCTAGACCAAACCCATGATCTCCATACCCAGACTAGGGCTTTTTCCACCATTAGTTTCAGATCAATACCCTTCCCTAATAATAATTACCCACGAATTTATATTGTATAGATCGATAAATGGATTCAGAGAGTGAAAATCTTACCTTTAGCCTCAAGAATGGTGGAAAACTGTCAAGAAAACCTTGGGGTCGTTCCTTAGCTCTTAAAGTCGAAAAGTGTAGAATAAAATATTTTTGGGATTTTATTTCTGACTTAAGTCGCGTCTGTCCCGCTACGGCAGCATGCACGGAGACAGAATGCTGGAATTTCAATTCCAAGCCCCCATTTCATAACACACCTCCATCCCATGACACTCAAAAGATATTCGTTCACGCAAAGATTAGTTTCGAGAGTTTTACTCACCCGAATTTAATTTCGTAAAGTCGTACGGGTTTCTTAACGTCTTAGTTATCTACTTATGTAATCAAATTTATAATTAGATCTGTCATTCGATATCATATTTCCCTAGACCTCGCTGACTCTGATTTCATCCAAATCTGGACTAGGTTGAGAATTTTCAAGTACTGCGAAAAAGTTTTTTGGCCCAAAAATTTTCCCCGTTGGCTTTTCTATAACGATGAAAATGGGTCGTTACAATAGATACTAATTTACCCATCACTCGTCCCCAAGTGATCAACTAGTAGAAAAGGGCTAAAGTAAGAGTAGAGTAGTATCTGAATCATCGAATAACTTGGGATACTTGTCCCGCATACTTTTTCTGTTGACTCTGGGTTGTTAGAAGCTTAGCTTGGATGCTTCTCACCTTATCTTGAGCATCTTTCACCAAATCAACTCCCTAAGAATTTCACATCTTCAACCTCAAACCAACCAATTGAATACTTACACATCCTTTCATACAATGCCTAAATGAAGTCATCACAATACTCAAGTGATAATTATTATTGTATGTACACTTAACTAACAACAAAGTTACTCCCAATAACCACCCACGTTGGTCGTACAGATGTCTGCAACATGTTATGAAGGACATTGATACAAACATCAAGACTAATTCTTTCTCACCTAACCATGATAAAATCCTAGATCAAAATTCACCACAATTAGAGGTGAACCTAAACCAACCAACAAACAATCATTACATGACCTCGATGACTAGATGAATATTGAGATTGTCAGACAACCATAAATTCGCATGGTAGCTCTTCTATAAATTCTCATAAGCAAGTGGTCTATGTAAAACCACTGAAATACTTAACAACTCCAAGGCGACATCAAATATGTCCTCTACAATATACAAATCTTCCCAATCATCCCACTCAACCAAGAGGACATTGCAGGATTAGTACACTTGATCTACTTCTAGGGATCCATGCACAAATGTGAAAGCACACATGAGCATAGCTAGTGAATCATACTCACAACCATCATGAACACTTCGACCATTTACCTTACTCTAAACCAACACTTTTAAATGAAACCCTTTCTTAGATACTTTAACAATCAAAAGTAATAAATTTCATGACTCAAGCCAAGTGTAAATCCCTTCAAAAGTTCAATACCTGATACAATTGGTTATTTCTCACCTTACAAATTCATACCTTGACAAAATATATCACCATAAATGTAGACTTACAATGAAAAATCTGAATTGTAAATTCAACCGTATAACACAGTCCACTTATCTACCAACATTAGCTTGTACCTTGAAGAGTTTTATGAATTCATGGATCTTCGCTTATCATTGATCGCATCTCCATCGATCTTACAATATCTTTAGCTAACAATTCAATCATACTCATTACTAAACTCAAAACAAAAACAACGCCATTATCCTCACACTTGAGCTAATGTCTGTACACTCCTTTCTGAAGTCTTTTCCAATAGTTTTTAACTAATCTGACGGACTTGTGACAGTATTACCATAGCCACAGTAAAACGAATGAAATCACGTGTCTCTGAACCCAATTATCTACCCCTCTGAAGATATCTCTTTATCATTTACAATCAAATAGAATATTCTTGCTCTCGCCTCTCTCTAAAGGTTGTACTACATTCCACTATATTTTCCTTCATTATAACTCTAGCTTTTTAAAATTCTATTCGAATGGTGTCCCACCATCTCGTAAAACTTTCCATACAGCCACGTTACTCACCAAATATTAGAAAACCACAATCTTAGATACCCGCAAGTTGTAATTACTATACAAAATTTACTTAACCAACAATCTTATTATATAGTTGCATCTCATTAGAATCCATCACGAAATCTTACAATACGACGCCTCAAACTCAGGTAAATTCATCAAATTCAAAGGACTAATCCAATTTTATATGCATTTTCTTACTAAAATACTTTTATTTCCTTCACCCAAGTATACTCAATGGAACTTTCCTTATCTATAAGCTTGTCATTTCGATATCAATCCACCCATTTATGGCTTAAGATAGAATCATCAGTCCTCATACTACCATTATTCTTCTAAACAAACAAAACAAGAGCACCCCACCTGGAAGCACTAGGATAGATGAAACCTTTATCAAGAAGCCCTTGGATTTGAGATTTAAGCTCTCTCAATTCTGACACCATAGGAATAGCCTCAATAGAGGGGAATTTGACCTCAACATCCCGAATATAAGCCAATTACGCCAAACAATCCTGCCCCACCAGTTTCCTACCCCGCACGAAGATATGGCCTTATATAACTTAGGTTTGTACCCCCTTCCCACTCTAACCTTTCCCCACCCGGGATCTCTAGAGCTACCGACTTAGCATTACCATTAAGCACATCATAATAGAGGGACAATCAAGTCATGCTTAAGATTATATCAAGTTAGTCATATCCAACATAACCAAATCAATCCAAATCTGAAAATCCATAAACACAACAGGACAACACGATATACCTGGGTGACTATGACTAACTCTTCAACTAGGGTAGAACATGGATTGGGGCATCAAGTATATCACAAATCATATCAAATTCTGAGGCAAATCACACAGACACATAAGAATAAGTAGAACCTGGATCAAACAACACATTAGCCATCCGGTTAATTAATAATAGTACTTCTGATCACTGCATCAGACCCTCAGCCTCGGTCTTGCTCGAAAAGGCATAAAACTGAGCCATGCCATCTTGACAGGCAATCTTTTTGCCTGATTGCACTGCTCCTTTACCCGCATTACCATTTCAGCGGCTTCCACGGCCTCACTGATTTCCTTCTCATATACTTAGGTTCTCCACAATTGTAACACATTTAATAATTTAACCAAGTAAACATCGTTGTTATTGGAGCAGTCGTATCCTGACCTCTTCTTTGATATACAAACAATCCATGAAATCGTAGTATAACTTCTAACCTCAATTAGCATAATTTAATTTCATCATTCGCTAAACAACTCATACATGTTATGACAATAATTACTAAATGCATTTTTTAAAGTAATGGTGTTCATTATCTAATTGTCCCTTACCAAAACTTCTTGAATGTTGTCACCTATAAACTTGAATCTTTAAATGTGACCTTAATCCCTTCACAAGTGACGATAGTAGCTAGCGAGCCCCACAAAACTCTTAATTTCAGTCACAGAACTAAGTTGAACCTAATTCCTAACTGCTTCAATCTTATGGGGATTTACCATTACCCCTTTCCTTGAAACTACATGCCCCAAAAGGCAACCGAAGTCAACCAAAATTCACTTTTAGAAAATTTCGCACACCCTTTTTGTTTTTGTAAGCACATGGATGCTAGTTTTTCTGCTGTTTTTGACATCATTCAATTTATTACAAGGTTTTATTGTCTATCTTCGATTGCTTAACACTGATTGGATTGCAGAGGTTAGTTTGAATTCAATTCAGGTTCTATAAGGAGACCTAGGAAAAACAAAGGAGACAGGGTTGAGGTTCTGTCTCACCTCGTCCCAGTCTGGCGGGGAATTTTCGCTCTGGCAGCCTCACACTGGCAGAAAATTCTACTCTAGCGGTTAAGACGAAAAAAGTACCCAGGCAATAAATTTTTCTAGGGCTTTTCTCTTTTCTAAATCTCCCAAAGATTTTTAGCTTTACTGAGCAATTTAGGATAATCCTCTGAACTAGGATAATCATTGTCTACCCCGAGTCAATCCAACGAAACACAATCCAACTCATTCTCATTAATTCAACACCATAACCACACATCCCCAGGATATATCCAGACACTCACGCGGTTATTACTCAAGCGCAAGACACATCCAGATCTTTCTTACGAATCACCTCATACATTATCTAGATCCTTGCATCGAACTTAGTCGTGACCTTCTTTTCACAACGAGTTTCACGATACTAATCAATTACAACTTGCATAGTTTCAATCAATTCAACCAGCATATTGCACATATCAAACCCACATTTATTGTGCACATGATCATATCATCTCATCCAAGAAAATACAACTTCTACATTCAAAGTTAATTCGGGTAACAAGGAACATGCATTCATAGTTTTCAAGTTACAACTCACAGACAAGCCCGATTTCTTAATTAATTTGTTTCATAGATGACCATTACCGGTCTCCCAGAACAAGAGAAAAATGTAAACTGACGCACCCTGCAACTGGTCAAAAGATCATTTATCCGAGGTAGTGGATACTTGTTCCGAATGGTGACCCTATTTAATTGTCGGTAGTCTATACACTGTGATGGTGTTACCACTTTTGTTGCTCTAGTTCGGATCATAGAATGAAAGAGGAAATACCAATTTGTATCATCCAATTACCAATTGGATTCAAGTCATAGCACAAGGAGTAGAAAGAAGTGAGTTTTTCCTAAAGGCATGTAGCCACTCGAAGAAAAGTATGGACGTCTTCGTACCGTTCCACAAGACTCTACTAGACTCGTTTTGGTACAATGAGATCAACAAACCTAGGGCTCTGATACCAACTTTGTCATGACCCAAACCATCGTGAATGACACCCACAATAACCCTCCGGTGGGAGAACCAAAACTACAACCCAATTAATCAACTGAACCAAAGTAATACACATTTAAAGCTATGAAAGCAAGTTTGAATGATAATAAAAATGGAGTCCCCATAAACTCCAAGGTTTTAACAAACAACTAGCCAAACTAATGTGGAAGAACAACCCCTAGAACCTGAAAGTCATTGTACCAAAACTCTACTAACGGCAAGTCTAAGAACAAGGGGTACAACCTCGAAACTAAACAACACCTTAACAATAGTATAAGTCCGAAAAGAGTGGACTTAAACAAGAAAGATCCCTGACAGCATGAAAGAACTGGCTCTCCTTTGAATCCAGTCATGCTCAATAGTCACCTAGCGGAGGTATATCAATAGCTGCCTGAAGATGCCTTGTACTCAACAAAGAACAAGCAAGTGCAGTATCAGTACACAACCATCGTGTATTGGTAGGATCACGCGGATATCCCAAAAGGTGAAACATATATAAGTCATTACAATAATAATAAACATGCATATACCAAAAATATACAATATTAGTCATCCTTACGAACAACGCACAATTTCACAATTCTCAAGATATAAGATTATGTCAAATCAATGGTCCTCTCATAGAACCCAATTCAATGGTCCTCTCATGGAACCCCAACCCAAACTGTTAGCATATCGAAATGTGGTACCCGACCCAATGTTTATGCCGGAACGTAGCAACCGATCCCATTGTTATGTCGGAACGTGGCAACCGATTCCAGTTAGTGTGTCGGAACGTAACACCCAGCCCATTCAACAAGTTATAATCATAATCATAGTGTACATTCTCACAATCATACAATCAATTCATGATTTCATGGCATACAATTATTCAATCAATATTATTTACGAGTAGTGTGATCAGTAACGCAACATTCGCATACATACATGCATCATAATGTAGTAATTGCAAAAATATATCACACCAACATGAAATCACAACCATCACCTACCTTGAATCCAAGCTTGAATCCCCTAAGACATTTGAATCTTTCATTTTCGGATTCTTTCTACTTGTTCTAGGTCTACAAACAATTAATATACGCAAGGATCAACAATCAAAGGTCTAATTATCCAAATTATAATGAACTCAATAACCCTAGACCAAACCCATGATCCCTATACCCAGACTAGGGCTTTTTTCACCATTAGTTTCAAATCAAAACCCTTCCCCAACAATAATTACCCATGAATTTACATTCTACTGATCGAAAAATGGATTTGGAGAGTGAAAACCTTACCTTTAGCCTCAAGAATTGTGGAAAACTGTCAAGAAAACTCGTTCCTTAGCTCTCAAAGTCGAAAAGTGCAGAATAAAATATTTTTGGAGTTTGTTTTTCGACTTAAGTCACATCTGTCCCGCTACGGCGGGACACATCCCTCTACAGCGGCAGCCATCTCGTTACAGCGGCATGCACGGAGACAGAATGCTGGAATTTGAATTCCAAACCCCCATTCACAACATACCTCCATCACATGACAGTTAGAAAATACCCGTTCACGCTAAGATCAGTTTCAGGATTTCTACTCACCCAAATTCAATTTCGTAAAGTCGTACGGGTTCCTTAACGTCTTAGTTATCTACTCATGTAATCAAATTCATAATTAGATCTCTCATTCGTTACCAGATTTCCCTAGACCTCACTGACTCCGATTTCGTTCAAATCTGGACTAGGTTGGGAATTTTCAAGTTACTACGAAAAAGTTTTCTAGCCCAAAATTTTTTCCCGTTGGCTTTTCTATAACGACGGAAATGGGTCATTACAATTTCAAAATAAATAAATATTTTGGAGTCTGACAAATCCTTTAAAAATTAATTAAAATATTAAAAGAATAATTTATCAATATTACCTTTTTACTTCTTTAAAAAATTTAAAGCTAGAGATAGTTATTAAAGATATGGGTAATTTTTTAAAAAAATATTTATTTTAACTTTGAAAAAATCATTTATTTTTTATTATTAAAAAAACTAGAAATTCATTTATGATAAAATAAGTGAGTACAATTGATTATACTAATAATAGATTACTATATTTACTAATGCAATTTTAAAAATTAAAAATTTATTTATTTATTTTATTTTTATAATTAAATATTATTTATTTCTTAATATTTAAATAACTTGTAAAATAATTAGAGGTGATAAAGTAAAATTAAAATCAAATATGACATGCTAACTAAATTTAGTCATACAAACTAAATTTAGGAGTTCTCCCTATTATGCCATGGACAAGCAAACATGATCGAGACAATAGTATCTTCGATTTATTTTGTGTCTTAACTTAGAGCCAGTTTGCATTATGAGTTTGACTGCAACGTGAAATTATGATTTAAAATTTTGATACAAAGTTAAAATTTTATTTGGAATTATAATTTAGATTTTTTAAATTGTACATGAATATGAAAATACGTAACTCGGGAAAATCATAAAAAAAATATCAATTCTTATACAATAATTTTTTTTAATTCTTATACAAATTTATCATATAAGCAAATTATAATTTATAAACAACGTATTGAAATATCTTTAAGGTTGCATTAGTAAATCTCATATTTCCATATACCTTTTATAATTACACGTAATCATATAAAGATCCATACATCATTGATAGTAGTAATTAATTATTTTTATATAAGAGGAGCGGATTTTAAGAAGAGCTATGATGTGTTACGTGACATTGCTTACTAAATATGTCGAATAAAAAAAGAAAAGCAGATAAAAAAAGGTATATATTGCAAAGTAACATTACTTATGTATTACTGCTATGTAGCTCAGTTGATAAGGCTTTAAATTTTTAAAGTTGAGATCACCGGCTCAAACCTAGTACTTATTATTTTATGTTTTTTCTCCTTCTTTCTCTCACTTTAGTGCTACTTATTATAATTTGAATACATGCAATCTTTTCACACTGAACATGATGATAAATCTACACAAATATCTATTAACAATACTTATTTTAAATCACAATTTTAGAAATAATAATTTTTAAAGTTCATATCAAGTTAAAAAACAAACACACAAATTGTCATGAATGCAGTATATACTTTCAAAATGCATGTATTGAAAAATGAACTTTGTAATTTCAAATTAAAAGAGTATATCAAAAATATTCTTTAAAGGCATCAAAAACATAGGAAAAAGGGTTAAAAATGCCCTTAAACTATGTGAAAGCAAAAATATCCTCCGTTTATTCTTTGGCTCAAAAATGTCCTTATCGTTAATACTTTGGTTCAAAAATGTCCTTGCAGTCAATATTTTGGTCCAAAAATGCCCCTAAGTTACTAAGATCGTCTCCAACCCATCTCTATTTTACTCTCTATTTCACTCTCTATTCTTTAATTATAGAGAGGTGAATAGTAGTTCTCCAAATTTGGAGTACTACTATTCACCTCTCTATTTTACTTTTTGATTATTATAATATTATTTCTATTATATTACTAATTGAGCATTTATCATTTGTAATTATTTTCTAATGTAATATAACATTTAAAAATATATTATTAACAAATTACTACTTCCGCCCAAATTAATAATTTTCTATTTTATTTTTTAAAAGAAATGGTCACTTTAAATATATAATTTAAATTTATTTGAATATTAATTATATTATATAAGATTATTAATAAGTCTATATTATTTGTAACTATTTTCTAAGTAACATAACATCTAAAACATATTATTGATATGTATACTACTTCCATTTCGAATTAACATTTTTTCTAATTTAATTTATTAAAATTTTTTGTCATTTTAAATATGTAATTTAGATTATAATTATTTTTCTTTATGAAGTATGCACAAAATTTACATGATGATTCAAACAATCTACTTTTATGTCATAGTGATAAATTATTATACTACACTTTTTAAATAATATGAAAATATTTAATGCAGTAGTTCAAAATGGAATAGGGGAAGTAAATTAGTACACGAAATAATTGGATACAAGATAAAATTGTTAGTTTAAACAATTTTTAGTTACACATAAAAAATAAGGACAAAAAATGCTCATTTTGAATTCCATAATACATTAATAGAACATTTATGAGAGTAACGTAATAATCTTGAAAGTTGAGTATTTATGTAAAATTTAAAATAAATTTTACGATAATACAATATTTATGATGCAGTTATATTTCATCAATGATTTCACTTTTATTTGAATTGTTCGTTAATATGTATTATATATAATATTTATTGCAATTTATGTTATTTAGAAATTTAGAATAAAATACAATTTTATATTAAATGAAGAATTTGAAAGAAATAATAATTTTGTATTACATAAAGATTATAGAGTGATTATTTGTAAAAGAAGAAATGATTCATATTATGAAATAAGAAAATAAGAATGAAATAGAAATAATAATATAATATTGAGGAGAGAAAAAAATATTTCTTTTTTTTAGAGAGTAAATTGAATTGTAGTTGGTTGTCTGAAAAAAATAAAAAAACTCTATATTTGGAGAGTAAAATAGATGATAGGGTTGGAGATGCCCTAAATGGGTCAAAAATGCCCTTTTCTGAATAAATATATTATTTTTTTTCCTTTTTAAACACATCTTCTTCCTAATTAAAATATTATTAAAGAATCATGTTCTTGTTTTTTATCTTTTAAAATCACTTTAACAAATAAAAATGTAGGAAATATTTTTTTTCTTCTTAATCTCATTTTATCAATTAAAATAGAAAAATTTCATGTACCCTTTCGACATATAATATATGCCATATATAAAATATCATAATATATCCAAATATTTTCATTTTTTATTTTTTTTCCCGAATTGAAGTAAAATAAACATTTTCTAATTTAAAAAAAATATTATTAGAAAAAAAGAATGTGTTAAAAAAAATATATTTATTTGGAAAATAAATATTTTTGAGCTATTAAATAACAATAAGAGCATTTTTAACCAAAATATTAACGACAAAAGTATTTTTGAACCAAACTATAAAAACAAAAGACATTTTTATTCCTTTAGCATAATTTAGAAACATTTTTAACCTTTTTCCCAAAAACTTATAATAAAAATTCTAAACTCATCAAATATACAAGTAAAACACCTACCTACCAGCATTAACTGCTGATTCTATTGAAAAGGAGTTTAATATTTGCAAACGTCCAAACTCTTGAAAAATCAAATATGGGTCAACTATCATAAACTCCTGTCAGCCTATTTTAATTATTCGTACCAAACGTCCAAATTTATTTCTGGTCCATTCCTCGAAGAATTAAATATGAGGATCTGCATCCTCCGAATTATACTTTCTTTCATCATTTTTAATTATCATGTCACACTTTTTAAAAATTAATTTGATTAATTTTTAAAATTAAATTAAATTATATTAATTTGATATTTTAAACAAAAAATTTAGATATTCAAAAACTATACAAAAAGTACTATAAATTTCATTTTTTTACGTATCAATATGATAAAAAAATTTATCGTAAAATATAAGCCAAAGTTATTATCGTTTCACTCTAAAAAAGAAAATTATGACAATTAAAAGTGGACGGAGGTAGTACTATTCTTATATACTTCCTCTGTTCAATAATACTTGTATGCGGTTGACTTTGCATGAAATTATAAATAGAAGAGTAATTTTACTATATCATCCTTTGAATATAATAAATATAATGTCTTAAAAAATATAATAGAGAAATGACTATAATTAATGATAAGGGTAAATTAGAAACTAAATATAAAATTATCTATTGATTTCATAAAGTGGACAAATATTGTTGATATTCCAAAATAATATAGTGGACAACTATTATTAGACGGAGAAAGTATTTATTTTTAATTTAGTGTTACTTTTAGTACTAGAATAATTTAAAAAGGAAAAGAGTATGATATACTCCTTTACTTTGTCATTTGGAGTTGATATGCCCTTCATTTGAAAGTGGCTCATATATACCCTTACAGTTATACAAACGGCTCACATATACCTTTTATTTAACGGAAGTGAAAAAATTAGTTTTAAATTTATATTTTTGACTTTTATTTTTTATTTTTAAAAAGCATATAGGGGTATATATGATCCTTCTAGCAAAGTTCAAGGTATATTTTAATCTTTTTCATACATAAATTATTATTTTTTACTTCTTTGATTATCATTATTTGAGTTTCTTATTTTACTTTTTTCTTTCATCCCTTAGTGTAAAGAAAAATATTTAAAAATGTTTTTTTTGTGTGGCTATATTATAATTTAAAACTATTTTTTCGATTATATTGTAATTTAGTTTTTGTATTTAAAAAAAAATTGGGCCATCTACAATAAATTTTACAAGAATATTAGTGAAACATAAATAAATTTGACCATCAAAATAATAAATCTAAATTAGTCATTGAAACAAAAAAAAATAATATATGTTTGAGGAGGATTAAATATACTCATATGGGATTATATTTTTTAAAAAATTAAACTAAAATTTATTTTTTCACTTCCGTTAGAGGAAATGGTATGTGAGTCATTTGTATAACAAATAGGGTTATATATGAGTTACTTTCATAATGAGGATCGAGGATATCTCAGCTTTAAATGATAAAGTTGAAGGGTATATCAGACCCTTTTCCTTTTAAAAATTTAATAATAATGGTTAGAGGGTTAAGTGAATTTTGAAATTAGAGTTTACTAATGTGTGCAATAATTATAGATACACACGAGGCACAACTCAAGGGAATCCTTCATTTGCATGCAACTTCTTAATAGCAGTCCTTTTTTCTTTTTCTTTTAAGAATCTAATGAAATTTGGATCTTTATTTCAGGAATCTTTTATTGCTCATATTGTCTGTTAGTCAGTGTGAAGAATTATAATAATTTATTTATAAGAAAATAAAAATGATAAAATTTAGATTTTGCTTACGAAAAACAATCTCCTTCATATCAATTCAAGAGTTTTTCTTAAAGAAATAATTATACTCATTCTCAATGTTTCATATTAGTTCATCACTTTTCATTTTATACGATGTTTAAGAAATAATAAATAAAAAGATAATTTTACTAATTTACCCCTAAAAAAACTTTTTGGATATTTCACAAAACAAATATGAATACTTTCAAAAAAATTAATTACAATGATAGTGTAGAAAAAATTTAATTAATATTTTCTTAATTTAATAAAATAACTATTTTTAATATAGTAATAATTAACTAATATGGACGGAGAAAATATCAACTTAAATTGAAGCAAAAATATTACTGACATATTTGTATTGATTTGAGGGGTATCTCTATTATTATATTATATAGTTCTCTGGCCATTCATTTTATTTGTCTTACTCTAAACTTTGAAAAACGAGGAAATAATATTTTTGTAGCACGTGGTTTGTCCAATGTGGAGTATACTAAAATAGTTAAATTTTTCGTAACAGACATCCAAATTTTATATTATTTCTGGTCCACTCATTGAAATTAGAGCTTAGTGTAAATTGTGCAATAATTGTAGATACAAACGAAGCATAACTCAAGGGAATTTTTCAATACTTCAATCTGCACCAGATCTTCTCCATCTGCATGCAACTTCTTCATGGCTTTATTTTTCACTTGACACCTAAATTAAGAAAGAAAAACTTGAATTAAAATTACTTTATAAAGACTAAAATAATAAATTTAAAATTAAATTATTGCAAATATTGAAAGTATGAAATTCAACAGCATAATGCCGTTCATTTATGAGTTATCCCTTTAAAATAAAATTCAGGCTTTTTAAAAAAATTACTCCCTCAGTTTCATATTAATGGATCATTATACTAAAAATAATTATCCATTTTACTAAATTAAGAAATCATTAATTAATTTTCCAATTACTCCATTCGTTTGAAAATGTTCACATTTATTTGTAAAATTTCTTTAAAAAAGTTTAAGGGGTGAATTAGTAAAATCATCTTTTTATTTTATGATTTCTTAATCACCGTGCAAAATAAAAAGTGATCAACTAATATGAGACGAAAAAAATATATTATTTTGTTAGGTATAAAGTGAAGTTTTAATATCATCATGTCTTCTTTACCTGAACAAAATATTATTAGAAGTATCACCCTTATATAGACCCTACAGTGCATCATATGGATTACAAACACCATTGAAAATAAAAAATACTGTCTCTTGTCATTGCTATGGGCGTTAGACATAAAGTGCCTCAGAACGTCGAAGTTTAATTAATTAATTAATTACCATAAAGAAAGAAACAAAAATGTCGAGGAAGAAAGAAAATGATTGTACACATCTATAGCACCTCACAAGTCACAATAACAATGTTTAGTTATGGTCAATGATTAATAAAAGACAATTTGGATTATTGTACACATCTATAGCACCTCACAATTAAACACGTTTTCATTTATGTTGGACGGCTATATTTTTTAAAATAAAGTTCCGTTGATTTTTTCTATTTTTCGGAGCACCCAAAAAGATTGATAGTACATTAATTTTAAAGTATAGAAGAAAAGATATCGATTCGAAACGTCCTTTTGGCCGCAATGATTTTAGCCATAATTGTTCAAATATCCCTTTATTTATAAATATGATACTATTTCTTAATTTTATAATTTAGAACGAATATATTTTTTATTTTTTAAAAAATAGTCTACAATTTGGATTTAAGATAAAATTGTTAATTGACATTCTTTATTTTCTAGAATTGAATATTACAACTCTGTGCTACTAAGAAATTAAAATATTTTCAGTTCTAATATTATCAAATAAAAATTAATGATAAATCACAATGAATATTTATACTTTCATTCAGATTGAGTATATAAAAAAAACTACTTTAGCAATCAAAAAAATATTTGGAAAAGAATATTGTGACCAATACATAATTTGTATCTAAACATAGAAATATGAAGGAAAATTTGCATGGTGTACTAAGGGAAGGAATTGACATCCATAAGCCCTATTTTGAAAAGTTGGCACAAAATGGTCATTTATTACTTTTTAAGCTAATAAAAGTAGCAAATAATGACTCAAAAATTATTTTGTATATTCAATTTATTTTTTTTTGGAAAAATTACATGAATAAACATGTTATTGTAGCATAATTTCTAAAATTTCCTACCATTTACAAAAATTCCTCTCGGATACATTCATATCATCTCTCGATACATCTCATCACCTCTCATATACATTCATATCTCCTCTCAGATGCATCTCTCCCCTCCCGGATACATCTTTATCCCCTCTTGGATATATCGCTCCCATTAAGTAATGTATCATTTGCAATCCGTGAGCTATGTATCAGCAGATTTCTAATGTATTCGAGATCCTATAAATTTAAGGGATTTCTGTAATTTGAGAAAGAATAAAAATATGATGTAATTAGCTCTTAACACTATGAGATTCATGTAATTTTTACTTTTTTCCTCCTAAAATCTCGCTTCATTCAGGTTTATCTCTCTGTCCTCATAAAATCTTTCCTTTTTTATCCATAAATCTCTCTTATTGATTCACAATAATCTCTCCAATATTTATATTTATCATATAATATTTTACAAAAAAATAATATTATATTCTACAATTTCTCCATAAATTAAAAATAGACATACTATATCAATGTGTCATTTAACTTGGCTTCATCTATTGTCTATGCCTGCAATTTTGGATGTGCACAAGTAGAAATTTAAACTTGTATAAAGTTGAACAAGTAGACACATGCATTCTACTTGGCGTCCTACATAACAAATCGTATCCTACGCGGCATCCTACGTGGTGTCCTATGTGTATTATGCCACGTAGAATGTGTGTTTACTTGCTTAACTTTATACAAATTTAAGTGTCTACTTGTATACATCCAAAATTAGTGTGCATAGAGCTCAAACCAAGTTAAATGATATATTCATGTACCTATTCAAACTATGAAGTGAGCTTCCAAAATTTAGTTAAACTCTGGTCAATTGTACTTATGTTGAACACCTTTCAATTTGGATTTTAAGTTCAGAAATCGAGGCTTCGGCAATGATTTATGAGCAAAAAGACAATTTAATCATGAGTGGTCACATACTGAACTAAAAGGAAATTGTCCAAACTTTATTAGGAATACTCAATAATTAATCATACACAAGGATGAATTTGAATGTATATATGTTTACAGATAATAGTCATTGTTTACTAGTTAATATTGTATATACTAAGTTATAATTTTATATATACAATACATGATTATTAATTTTCATATATAGAAATACATAATGTCTCTTAAAAGGACATATCGAATGCAATTTGACTTGATACACCTGATATATACATATACTGATTTATTGAGTTTTACTGCAATCTGAATTTGTATACATATTTTATATACACCTACAAGTTTGTTGCATGCATACAATTTGCTTTAAGTTTTGTTGTTGTTTGATTTGCATACACATTGTATAGACCTTTTGGTTTGGATATATATGAGATAATGTACATAACAATTTGTTCAATCTGAAAATAATAGAACAAGTTGATTTGGTATACATGATATATACATCAGACTCAAATGGCAGAAAAAAAATTGTATATTAATCTGAAATTAATTATGTATATAACCTAAAAATAATCTTGTACACCAATCTAAAATTAATTACGTATACAATTTTAAAATTAATCAACATATATATACATTATATAATGCAAAAGTCAAACAGTTATATACATTATAATAGCTATACATTCAATTATATGTATTATGTATAACTAGACAAACTTTTTGAGATATAAATATTGTGAAAAAAACCTATGTCGATACAATCATCTTCATTTATGTATATAAATTATAAGAATGTATACATATAGAATATACATTGAGTAAGTCGATTTGAAATACACATATATATTATAAAACTATATGTATACATTCAATTTAATATGGATAGTTTTGTGATATACATGTTGTTTATTTTTTGACCAGTAAATAATATTTCCCCCGTTCATTTTTAATTGTCATAGTTTTCTTTTTTAGAGTTAAACTATAAGAACTTTGACTAACATTTGATGATGTATTTTTACATCATATTGATATGTAAAAAAATGCAATTTATTGTACTTTTTGTATAGTTTTTAATGTCTGTCAAAGTCATATTTTCAAGGCTAATAACTCTCAAAGATAAAATAGGAAAAATAATGTTATTTATGTACGTGTTGGTTTTGTGAAATGACAAGTACTATTAAAGATTATATATTTTTAATAAGGATAACATACAAAAGGAACGTAGGAAGTATTTAAAGCCAGACATATAGTTTGATTAAGAAAATTTATCTTTCTTGAATTTATCATAGAAAAATGTAAATGAGAGCAAAAATGAAAAAATTTCAAACATTTACCATAATACTCTTATATCAAATTCAACATAACAGACATAAATATATATTTTTTAAAAAAAGGAAAAGGTAAGTTCATAACTTTATTTAACAATGAATTCTACTTTAATTTTAAAATTAGAATACTAACAAAATTATACAAATGATTTTTTTTTAGATTTGTAACGACCTGATTCCATCGTTAGGGAAAAGCCAATGGGGAAAGAATTGGAGCCAGAAAACTTTTGGGTAGTAACTTGGAGATTTCTAGCCTAGTCCAGATTTGGATGAAATTTGAGTTAGTGGGGTCTAGGGAAATTTGGTAATGAATGAAATATCTAATTATGACTTTTATCACATAAGTGGATAGCTAAGACGTTAAGGAACCCATACGACTTTGCGAAATCGAATTCGGGATAGTGGAACTCCCAAAACTGATCTTAGCGTGAACAAGTTATTTTTGAATGTCATGGGTTGAAGGTGTGTTGTGAAATGGGGGCCGCTGTAGCGAGATGGGTCTCGCTGTACCGGGACAGTTGAGACTTAAATAGGGTAAAACCCCCAAAAACATTATTTTCTGCATAAGTTCATTCTTGAGAGCTAAGAAATGACCCAGGGCTATTTCTTAAAGGTTTTCCACCTCTTCCAGCACTAAATGTAAGGATTTTACTCCCCTAATCCGTTTTTCGATCCGTAGAACTTAGATTTTTGGGTAATTATTATTGGGGGAAGGTTTTGATCTGAAGTTAATGGTGGAAAAATCCCTAAGTTGGGTATTGGGATCATGGGTTTGGCCTAGGGTTGATAATTTCGATTGTAATCCGGGTAATTAAGCCTCATTAATTGATTCGTGCATTAATTATTTGTTTTTAGACCACGAACAAGCAGAAAGAATCCGAAAAGGGAAGATTCAAGTGCCTTAGAGGAATTCAAGCTTGGTTTCGAGGTAGGTGATGGTTTGATTTCATGTTTTACATGATGTGTGTTAGTAATTGCTTCATTGTAGTGCATATATGTGAATAAAGCCTGTTGATCAAACCTAATGTAAATGAGTATGAATGAACGATTGTATGCCATGAATCAACTCTTGATTGTATGATTATGAGAATGTACATTGTGATTGTGATTGTGGTATGATGATTAGATCGGGTGTCACGTTCCGACACACTAACTAGGATCAGATGTCCCGTACCGACATGCATATTGGATCAGGTGTCACGTTCCAACACACTAACTTGGATCGGGTGTCACGATCCGATACACTAACAGTTTGGGTATGGGTTCCATGAGAGGACCATTGATTTGTCATATATGCGTATTGTTGAGAATGTGGAATTGTACATTGCTCCTGAAATGATAATTGATATTGTATATGTTTGGTATATGCGTGTTTGCTATGTTGTGACTGTTTTTATATATGTTTCACTTACTGAAATAGCCGCATGATCCTATCAGTACACTGTGGTTGTGTACTGATATTATACTTGTTCTTTCCTTGTTGAGTACAGGGCATCTTCAGTCGGCTATTGACAGACCTCAGCTAGATGACTATTGAGTGTGACCGGATTCAAGGGTGAGCCAGTTCTTTCAGGCTGCCATGGATCTCTCTTGTTTAAGTTCACTCTTTTTGGACTCAAACTATTTGTTTAGGGTGTTTTGTTTAGTTTTCGGGGTTGCGCCCCCTTTTCTTAGACTTGTTAGTTAATCAGAGTTTTAGTACGATGACTTTCAGGTTCTAGGGGTTATTTCCGCATTAGTTGAACTTCCGAAGTTTATGGGTCTCCGTATTAGTTATATAGTTATTTAAACCTACTTTCGTAGCTTTAAATACATAGTACTTTGGTTAAGTTGATTAGTTGGGCAGTAATTTTGGTTCTCCAATCGGAGGGTTAGTGTGGGTACCATCACGACGGTCTGGGTCGTGACAAAGTTGGTATCAGAGCCCTAGGTTCGTTGATCTCATTGTACAAAAACGAGTCTAGTAAAGTCTTGCGGGACGGTACAAAGACGTCTATACTTTTCTTCGAGAGGCTATATGACTTTAGGAAAAACTCATTTCTTTCTACTCCTTTCGTGCTATGACTTGAATCCAATTGGTATCTAGGTGTACACATTGGTATCTGAATTTCTTCACTCTATTTCACATCTGGTTAGTAATTGAGTTGTAAAAGTGGAAACACCAACACTAGCAAAGGAGGATGTCTCTTTAAAAATAAGCATGTCAATGTGGACATGTAATGACTAATAACCAACATGATTTTTTTGTTGATTGTCATGAGCTGCTTCATAAGAGGGATAAGGTAGAGTGATTTGGTGTTGAGGTTATGATTTACCAGTTCAATGGAGAAGCTAGAATGTTGTGGTGGTCTCATGTTGAGTGCCGACTAGTAAATGCAATACCCATGACTTGGACAACATTTGGTAGCCTTTTTTATGGAGAAGTACATGCCATGAACTTTGAGGAATAGGAGGAGAGATGAGTTCCTGAATATAAAGAAACACAATGTATTTGATTGCAGCCTTTAAGACAAAAGTTTGTGTTTTATCCAAATATGGTACTCCACTTTACTTCAGTCAAAAAGAGCAAATTCGTTGCTTTGTGAAGGGATTAAGGTCAGATTTACAGATTCAAGCTTATAGGTGACAACATTCAAGAAGTTTTGTAAAGGACGGCTAGATAGTGAACACCATTACTTTGGAAAAGGCAATTAGTATTGTTGTCATAACATGTATAGGTTGCTTAGTAAATGATGAAATTTTGTTGCGACAACGAAGGTTAGGATCTCTACTGCGATTTCCTAGATTGAGTGTTTATTAAAGAGAGTCATGATACGACTACTACAATAGCAGTGATACTTACTTGGTTAAGTTATTAAGTGAGTTACAATTGTGGAGAACTTAGGCATATGAGGAGGAAATTAACGAGGCTGTGGAGACCAGGGAAATGGTAATGCAGGTAAGGGAGCAGTGCAGCCAGGCAAGGAGGTTGCCCGTCAAGATGACAGGGCTCAGTTTTATGCCTTACAGGGCAAGACCAAGGCTGAGGTGACTAATGCAGTGCTCACATATGCTATTCTTGTCTGTGACTGAATTACTACTGTTTTGTTTGATCTAGGTTCTACTTATTCATATGGGTCAGTTTAGTTTGTCTTGGGATTTGATGTGATTTGTGATGTACTTGATGCTCCCATCCATGTTTCTACCGCAGTTGGAGAGTCTGTCATGGTCACCCATGTCTATCGTGCTTGTTCTATCTGATTTATGGATTTTCAGACTTGGGCTAATTTGGTTATTTTAGATATGACTGACTTTGATATAATCTTAGGCATGACTTGGTTGTTTCTCTATTATGTTGTGCTTAATTGTAATACTAATTATGTGACTATAGAGATCCCGGGTAGGGAAAAATTAGAGTTGGAAGGGGTGTACAAGCCTAAGCTAGCTAAGGGTTGTTCGGCTTATTTGGCTTATATTCAGGATGTTGAGGTTGAGTATCCCTCTATTGAGTCTATTCATGTGGTGTCAGAATTTAGAGAAGTGTTTCCTACTGATTTGCCTGGTATGCCTCTGGATAGAGATATAGATTTCTGTATTGACTTGGAACCTAGTACTCGCCATTTTCATCCCTCCGTATCGCATGGCTCCGGCCGAATTAAGAGAGCTTAAAGCTCAAATCCAAGAGCTTCTTGATAAAGGTTTCATCCATCCTAGTGTTTCCTCGTAGGGTGCTCTTGTCTTGTTTGTTAAGAAGAAGGATGGTGCTATGAGGACTAGTAATTTTATCTTAAGTCATAAAGAAGTGGATTGATACCGGAATGACAAGCTTATGGATAAAGAAGGTCCTAATGAGTATATACTTGGGTGAAGACAATTGAAGATTTTTAGTAAGAAAGTGCGTATAAAATTGGGTTAGTCCTTTGAATTTGATGGGTATACCTGAGTTTGAGGGGTTATGTCAATGAAAAGGTTGAATTCGTAATGATAGACAGGGCTAACTAAGCATAATGGTAATAAGAGTTCGTGATGGATTGTGATGGGATGCAACTATATAATAAGATTGTTGGTTAAGAGAATTTTGTGTAGTAATTACGACTTGCGAATATCTAAGTTGTGGTTTTCTAATATTTGATGAGTAATGTGGTCATATAGAAAGTTTTAAGAGATGGTGGGACACCACTCGAATAGAATTTAAAAGAGCTAGAGTCATAATGAAGAAAAAATAGTGGGATGTAGTACAACCTTTAAAAAGAGGCGAGAGCAAGAATATGAAGTTTGATTGCAAATGCTAAAGAGGTATATTTAGAGGGGTAGATAATCGAGTTCAGAGACATGTGATTTGATTCGTTTTGCTGTGGCTATGGTAATAGTGTCATGGGTCCATCAGATTGGTTAAAAACTAATGAAAGAGACTTGAGAAAGGAGTCTACAAACATTAGCTCGAGGGTGATGATAAGTGCTTTGTCTTTGTTTTTGTTTTTGAGTTTAGTAATGAGTACGATTGAATTTTAAGCGAAAGATATTGTAAGATCGATGGAGATGCGATCAATGATAAGCGAAGATTCATGAATTCATAAAAATCTTCAAGGTATAAGCTAATGTTGATAGATAAGGGGATTGTGTTTTACGATTGAGTTTACAATTCAAATTTTTCATTGTACGTCTACATTCGTGGTGATATATTTTGTCAAGGTATGAATATGTAAGGTGAGAAATGATCAATTGTATCAGGTATTGAGCCTTTGAAAGGACTTACACCTGGTTTGAGACGTAAAGTTTATTACTTTTGATTGTTAAAGTACCTAAGAAAGGTTTTCATTTAAAAGTGTTGGTTTAGAGTAAGGTAAATGATCAGAATGTTCATGATGTTTGTTAGTATTGAGAGTGTGGACTTCAGTGGAATGATGTGAAGAGTATGTGGAGTCAACTGAATGGAAAAGACTAGTATCGACTCTTCGAAGGAAAACCTTTAGTGTTTTCAAAATTTATTCCGTAAATTCTTATTTGACCATCTATTTCATTTTGTACATGGTTATGAGTATGATTCACTAGCTATGATCACGTGTATTTTCACTTTTGTAGGAGGATCCCTAGGATCAGGTGTACCGATCCTGCGATGTCTCTTGGTTGAGTGGGATGATTAGGATGATTTGGTTATTTCAGATGACATATTTGGTGTTGTCTTGGAGTGGTTAAAGTATTTCAGTGGTTCTACATGTACCACCTAGCTTATGAGAATTCATAGAAGAGCTACCATGCGTAATTATGGTTGTCCGACAATCTTAATATTCATCTAGTCGTCGAGGTCATGTATCGATTATGTGTGGTTGTGAATGAGAAGAAATATGAAATATAAATAATGTAAAATAAATAAATTATATTTTTAAAAAATATTAGAATAATATAAATAAAATAAAAAATACATTAAAACGAAAAAAATAAAATGAAGAAATTAAAAAGTAATAAGTTTGTAATTACACCATGTAATTATCAACAATTCACAGCCCCCTGTGAATTGAAAAGTGTAATTACACTTGCCAATTACACCCAATCCAATTACATGACCAACCAAACAATACTTACAGTATAATTACATCTCATTATGGCATCTCCAACCTTATCATCTCCAGTCTACCTCTATTTTACTCTCCATTCTCTATATATGGAGAGTAAAATAAAGAATGGACACTCCAACCCACCTCCAAATCACTATCTATTCTTCAAATTTAGAGAGTTGAATAGTAATTCTCCAAATTTGGAGAACTACTATTCACACTCTTTATTTCACTTTTTCATTATTTTATTATTATTTCTATTACTTTCTAATTAACATATTATTTTACATATAATTTCATTAATTAAATATCTAATATTCATAATTCTTTTTAAATGTAATATAATATTTTAAAAAAATATTATTTAATATATACTACTTTTAATTTCAAATTAATAGTATTTTAAATTTTTTTTCTAATTTTTGTCAATAATAAAATTTTATTTTATTATTAATTTTCATCATAAAGAATACACAAAGTTAAAATGGTAAGATGAAAATTTTAATTTAAAAATACAATACATGAAATGATAATTTAAATACAAGATAACAATACAATACATAACATAATAATTTAAATACAAGATAAAATACAATACAATACATAACATAATAATTAATTTATCACAACAATAATTTAGTAATCCGGTAGGTCGTTTTCAGATTTAGCACTATTCAGAAAAAAATTAGGTAGACATAAAATCTCTGGTTTGAACAATTTTTAGCTATACATAAAAAAATTAAGGACAAAAATGCTCATTTTGAACTCCGTAATGCATTAATAGAGCATTTATGTGAGCAACGTAATAATTTTGAAAATTGAGTGTTTATATAATTGCATGTCACTTTTATTTGAATTTGTCCATTAATTTATGTATTATATTATATTTTCTTGCAATTTATGTTATTTAAAAATTTAGAATAAAATGCAATTTTATATCACATAAAAAATTATATAAAGTAATTATTTGTGAAAAAAGAAATAAAGGATTTATATTATGAAATAAGAAAATAAGAATGAAATAGAAATAATAATATAATATTGAAGAGAAAGAAAAAGTTTTTTTAGAAAGTAAAATAGAGAATTGGTTTGAAGTTGGTTGGCTGAAAAAAATAGAAAACTCTATATTTGGAGAGTAAAATAGATGATAGGGTTGGAGATGCCCTTACCCTCTATTTTACTCTCAAAATATAGAGTTCTCTATTTTTTTCAGACAACCAATTCCAACACAATTCTCTATTTTACTCTCTAAATATTATATTATTATTTCTATTTCATTCTTATTTTCTTATTTCATAATATAAATCATTTCTTCTTTTTACAAATAATCACCCTATAATCTATATAATCTTCATGTGACATAAAATTTTAATTTTTTTTTCAAAATTTTCATCTAATATAAAATTAGATTTTATTTTAAATTTCTAAATAACATAAATTGCAAAAAATATTATATATAATACATATTAACGAACAATTCAAATAAAACTGAAATCATTGATGAAGTACTATTACATAATAAATATTGTATCATCATTTATTTTAAAACATAAATCTCAATTTTCAAGACTATTGCGTTGCTTTCTTAAATGCTCTATTATTAGCATTAGAGAGTTCACAATGAGTAATTTTTTGTCCTTATTATTTTTATTTACGTGTAGCTGAAAATTGTTTAAATTAACAATTTCATCTTGTATCCAATTATCTCGCGTTGTAATTTACTTTCCCTATTCCATTTTGAACTATGTAATAAGTATTTTCATACTCATTAAAAAGTGCAGTTTAATAATTTATCACTATAACATAAAAGTAGATTGTTTGAATTATCATGTAAATTTTGTGCATTCTTCATAGTGAAAAGTAATTATAATTTTAAATTACACAATTAAAATGACAAAAAAATTAAATTAATTTTTTTAATTCGGGATGGAAGTAATCGACTTATCAATAATATGATTTTAGATGTTATATTACTTAGAAAATAATTACAAATATTAAAAACTTAATTAATAGTTTCATATAATATAAATAATATTAAATGACATATTTAAAGTGACAATATAAAAATAAAAAAAATTATTAATTTGAGTGAAAATAGTAATTTGTCAATAATATATTTTTAGATATTATATTATATGAGAAAATAATTGCACATAATAAAAATTTAATTAATGATACAATAAAAATAATATTAAATTAATTTAAAAATAAAATAGAGAGGCGAATAATAATTCAATTATCAGACTTTCTAAACATGCCCTAAATAAAGTCCCAAAAATTCAGTGTTGTAGCACGTGGTTTGTCAGGCCACTGAAAACAGAGTTTAATTAGCAAACGTCCAAATTTCATTTCTGGTCCACTCTTTGAAGCTAGAGTTTTCTTGAAGTCTGCAAAAAAAATTTACTATAGTCTGCAACAATATTAAGGATGAGTGCCTTTATTTTATTTTATGTCAAGATATTTGACAAAATATATTCACTTTTATTTGTCACAATTTAATTTGATATATTTATTAAAAAAAAAGTTAATTATATACATATTTTAATATTTTACTAAACTATTCCCTACTAAATGATATTTTAAAATATAATTTAAAAAATAAGTATTTAATGTTGAGGATAAAACATGAAAAAAATTTATTACTCTTTTCTTGATACTTTATCAAAAGCAATAAGTAAAAATGAACGAAAATCTATATAGTAAAAAGAATTTTAAAATTAAACTATTATATTAAATATTTAAAGTACAAAACTTCATAATAAAATATTGTACACGTCTATATTCTATAGCACCTCACAAGGTCGAAGATTAATTAATTGCAAGAAAAAAAAAGGAAACAAAAAATGGATTATTGTACACATCTATAGCACCTCACAACAATTTCAATCATTCAAAAAACACGTTTTATTTTTGTTTTATAGGTATACCTTTTTTAAAATAAAGCTTCATTATCTTTTTCTAGGATCCAAAAAGATTGATAGTACATTGACGCAGAGAAGAAAAGATTGACAGTAAGTACTCTGTTTGAAAAAAAAAAAATCAAGAAAATTTTGTCATAGAATTCAAAAAAAAAAAAAAAGAAAAAACTCAAGAAAATTTTATAATTTTGTAGTCCTAAATTAAAGTTATGTCAAATATATCAAAATGACATCTAACTTTGTGGCCTTAAATCTGTCATGTGGAAAACAAAAATTTAAAATATTATCAAAAAAGATAAGAAATCATTATTTTTAAACAAATTAAAAGGAAAAATAGGTCATTTATTTTTAAAAGAATGGTATTTTTGAGGACCCACAAAGATTGATACTCCCTTTGTTTTAAAAAGAATGATCTCTTTTCCTTTTAGTGCGTTTCAAAAAGAATGATCTCTTTCTTTTTTTGGTAATATTTTAATTTCAACTTTTCACGTGACATGTTTAAGGCCACAAGATTAAAGGGCAATTTTCTACATTTCACATAACTTTAATCTAAGACCACAAGATTTAAAAATCTTTTTTATTTTCTTGAACTCTGTGCCAAGTCAAATTAGACCATTCTTTTTTAAACGGAGGTAGTAACTTAAAGCAGAGAAGAAAAGATTGATACTACATTACTATTATTTCTGACTCAAAAAGATATGAATAGTTTTCTTTAAAAAATATTAATGCATTTTATATGCCCTTATTCATTTTGAATAATTAAAAAGTATTAGAATTTCATTTGGTATGACCTTAAGAAATAATGGTTGATATGAGTATTTTATTATTTTATTTATATAAATTAATTTTGAAGTTAATTTTTAAGTATTTAATAGCTGCATGTTTATAAATATAATCTTGTTTAACCAAAAAAAATAAAATATTATGACCAAGACATGATTTAGAATTTTTTCAAAAAAAAAATATATTTGAATTTGAGGCTCTTTTATTGACTTAAAAATTCTGTACAAAGTTGGCCCAACGAGCCCAAAAAAGAAACAAAAAAATATCTGGCCCAGTCCAAAATTGAACAGACCAGCTTGTCTTAAAATATCACCTAGCAGCTAGGGTTTTATTGATCTATCACCAACTCCATCTTCTTCCTTCTCATGCTATGGATGATCAATATCTTCCTCTTCGTTATACCACCATTAATTTAGAATCTAAACATAGAGACATGAAGAAAAATTGACATGGTGTACTAACTAGTGTTTTAAAAGATGGGCGTTAGGCAAGACGTTTTATAAAGCATGGGGCAAAACATAAGCCCTGAAACACGGGGGCGTACATCTCATGTATATTCAATTTTATAATTTTATTACTAATAAAATTAGCAAAAGTAAAACTTTCAATGATTTTACAAATAAATTTTAATAAATAACTAATATTATAATTACTATTTGAGAAAGGTATTAATAATTAATACTATGGAAAAAAGTATTATAATTACTATCCTATCAATTTAAGATATCATTATCTAAAAAAAATTTATCTATAACAATATTGTTTTCTATGAGGGTTTATTTATACATTTTATAAAAAATCACTACAAACTGAAAAAATATATGTTAATATAAAATATAAATATCATTACACCAATAATAATAAAAATGATTTAATTTAAAACAATAAACTCCCGAAGCGTATATTTTTACACCCAGAACTTACGTTTTTACATTTAAAACTTACATCACGAATTTTAAAATTTACGCCCTATAAATCAATGCCTTCAATTTGCGCTCCGAAGCGTTTTTTAGTACTTGAATATACTGATACTAACTAAGGAAAATAGTTGATATTTATTTGCCCAATTTTGAAAAGCTCACAAAATGAGCATTTATTACTTTTTCAACTACTAAGAAGTGAGCTTCCAAAATTTAAACTCTAGTCATTTGTACTTATGTTGAACCACTCTCAACATGGATTTTAAGTTAAGGAATTGAGACTTCGTCAATAATTTGATGAGCAAGTACAATTTAATCATGAGTGGTGACATACCGAAATAAAAGGGATTGTCCAGACTTTATCAGAAATACTCAATAATTTATTATAAACGAGGATAAATTTGAATAAATACATGTTTTCAACTATTAGTGATTGTGTTACTAGTTAATATTGTGTATGCTAAGTTAAGCCTTTAAATATACAATATTGAAATACATAACATCCGTTAAAAATTCATTATGTGCTTCTAATGTATATCAAAACGCAATTTGAATTGATACTCCTAATCTATACACATACTAATTTGTTGAGTTTTACTGCAATCTAAATTTGTATACACCTACAGGTTTGCTGTATGCAAACAATTTGCTTCAAGTTTTATTGTTGTTTGATTTGCATACACATATAACATATTGTATAGACCTTTTGGATTTGATATATACATGATGTATACATCATATTCAAATGATATAAAAAAATTCTGGAATTAATTATGTATACAGCCTAAAAAATCTTGTATACCAATCTAAAAATAATTACGTATACAATTCTAAAATCAATAAGCATATGTATATAAAATGTGTATGCAACATTCAAACAGTTGTATATATTATAATAGCTATACATTCAGTTGTATGTATTATGTATAATAACTAGATAAACTTCTGAGATATAAATATTGTGAAAAATCGATGCCAATACAATTATCTTCGTTTATGTATACAAATGGCATAAGCATTGAGTAACTCAACTTCAGATATACATACATATTATAAAAATATATGTATAATACAATTTAATGTAGATAATTATGTACATTCATGTAGTTCGTTTTTGTCCAGTAAATATACACTATATTGATGTATGCATTAAGTATATGTATACGTTTAATTTAATGTAGGTAAATTTGTGATATACATGTGGTTCATTGTATATATAAATGTAATGAAATTTGTCAATCTAATACTTAAGTTTGTTATATTCCCTTTGTTCATATTTATATGAATCATTTTTTTAGTCAGTTTAAAAAAGAATGACACATTTTTCTATATTTAGTAACAATTTAACTTTAAAATGTTCATTTTATCCTTAATGAAATGAATATACATGTCCCAACCAAAAACTGACGTGATGATACTTGTCTTATCCCAGCAAGACAAGTCAGTGTAAAACCCAACTAATACGATAAATGCGGAAGTAAAATGAGAAATAGACTAACACCATTAGATAATGCGGAAATCATGATCAACTAAACATATTTTCCCAAAACCTAATTGTCACGTGCACAAGTCTCTAATGTATTACAATAGATTTGAAAGAAATAAACAAGTCTCTAATGATGTTGTCTCTAAAATAGAACAAGATCATAAATAGGAGTGAAAATGTCTGCTGAGATGACAACCAGCTTCCTCACAAATCTTCATAGGAAGCCTCAGACAAAAAGACAAGAAAGTATCATGAAGATCTGGGCTCATAACCTACACAAATATAGAAGCAAGGGGTGAGTACTAAACCACACGGTGCTCATCAAGCGAACTCCTAAACACAAGTTAAGAATATAGAATACGGGTACTCCTACAACCCAAACCGAACCTCCACAACTACAACCTGCACAAAACCAGCCTAACCTAACAGTTCACAATTTCATAGCACATAACTCAATTACTGTCTCGACCTAGACTGTCGTCATTGGCACTCACACTAACCCTCTAGTGGGAGAACCATTAATACTAATTAGCTAACCAAGAACTACATAACTTAATAAAAAACTAAGGCATTTAAAGTTACGAAAGCATGTTTAAATGCTAAAGGAAAATAGAGTTCCCATAAACTCCAAAGTCTAATCAAATAACTGCGGAAATAATGCCTAGAACCTGAAAGTCAATGTACCAAAACTCTAACAAGAACCATATGTCTAAACAAGAATGGGTACACCCCAAACTAACACAAGGAATCTAAAGCACTAGTCTAAGTTTGAAAATGTGGACGTAAACAGAAAGAGAACTCATGAAAGCTCGAAAGAACTGACTCATCCTTGAATTCGATTGATCACTGATCTTCTAAGCGAGGTCTGTCAATAGCCGCCTGAAGATGCCCTGTACTCAACAAAGAAATAGCAAGTGCAGTATCAGTACACAACCACAGTGTACTGGTAGGATCACGCAGCTATCGCAATAGATGAAACATATATAAGTCATTACAACATAATAAGCATGCATACATCGAACATATACAATATCAATTATCACTTATGAACAACGTACAATTTCATAGTTCTCAAGATATACAGTTATGCCAATTCAATGGTCCTCTCATGAAACCCACACCCAAACTGTTAGTGTATCGGTACGTGGTACCTGATCCAAGTTAGTGTGTCGGATCATGACACTTGTTCCAATGTTTATCCCGGTACGTGGCAACTAATCCTAGTTAGTGTGTCGGAACGTAACACCCGATCAATTCAACAAGCCACAATCACAATCACAATGTACATTTTCATAATCATACAATCAAGTCATGATTCATGGCATATAATTATTCGATCATCCTCATTTATGATTAGTGTGGTCAATAATGCAACATTTCCATACATACATGCATCATAATAAAGTAATTACCAATACATATCACACCAACATGAAATCACAACCATCATCTACCTCAAACAAATCTCGAATCCCCTAAGAAACTTGATTCTTCCCTTTCCGAATTCTTTCCGCTTGTTTTTGGTCTACAAACAATCAATATAACACTAGAATCAATAAACGATGACTAATTACCTGAATTAAAATCAACACTATCAACCCTAGATCAAACCCATGATCTCAATATCCAAATTAGGGCTTTTCCCACCATCCAAACAGTTCCAAAACCCTTCCTCAACAATAATCACCCAAGAAACTAAGTTCAACGGATCGAAAAATGGATTCGGGGAGTAAAGACCTTACCTTTATCCTCAACAATGGTGGAAAACTGTTAAGAAAACACCTAAGGTCGTTCCTTAGCTCTCAAAGTCGAAAAGTGTAGAATAAAACATTTTTGGGGTTTATTTTTGACTTAAGTCGCGTCTGTCCCGCCACAACAGTCCTTACCCTGCTACATCAGCCCTTGCCCTGGTAAGAAAATCCAGCCTTAGCAGTTTGCACGAAAACAATGAGCAAATTTAAGAATTCCCAAACCCCCATTTCACAACACACCTTTATCCCATGACACTCAAAAACTATCCTCTCACGCTAAGATCAATTTCGGGAGTTCTACTTCCCCGAATTCAATTTCGTAAAGTCGTACAATTTTCTTAACGTCTTAGCTATGTACTCATGTAATCAAATTCATAATTAGATCATTCATTTGTTACCAGATTTCCCTAGACCTCACCGACTCTAATTTCGTCCAAATCTAGACTAGGTTGAGAAATTCCAAGTTACTACCAAAAAGATTTTTCGGCCCAAAATTTTTCCCTGTTGGCTTTTCTATAATGACGGGAATCGGTTGTTACAATAGATACCAATTTACCCATCACTCGTCCCCGAGTGACAAACTAGGAAAAAGGGGCTAAAGCAAGAGTGAAGTAGTACCTGAATCGACGAATAACTAAGGATACTTGTCTCTCATGTCTTTCTAGGTTTCCCAAGTATCTTCCTCAATTGGACGATGCTTCCATTGAACATTCACGTACTTAATCTCTTTGGTCCTCAATTTTTGAACATCGCGATCGAGAATTGCAACCGATTTCTTCTCATACTGAAGGTCTTTGTCTAGCACCACTGAGTCCCATTTTATAATGTAATCCCCGTCACCATGATATCTCTTCAACATGGACAGATGAAATACCGGATGAACTCCCAATAGGTTAGGAGGTAAAGCCAACCTATACGCTACTTGCCCTACCCGGTCAAGAACCTCAAATGGCCCAATGTATTGGGGGCTAAGCTTGACCTTCTTGCCGAATCTCATCACCCCTTTCATAGGTGATACCTTAAGAAACACTTTCTTCCCAATCTGAAATGCCATGTCTCTTACCTTATGGTCTATATACTTCTTCTGTCTACTTTGGGCTGCTAAAAGCTTAGCTTGAATACTCTTCACTTTATCTTGAGCATCCTTCACTAAATCAACCCCCAAAGGTTTCACATCTCCAGCCTCAAACCATCCTATGGGTGATCTACATCCCTTCCCATAGAGTGCCTCAAACGGTGCCATATCTATACTGGAGTGATAACTATTATTATAGGAGAACTCACACAACGGTAGGAACTTATCCCAATGCCCTTCAAAATCAATCACACATGTCCTCTAACACTTGAATAGTCCTCTCTGATTGTCCTTCCATCTGTGGATGGAAAGTCGTACTAAAAGTGAGTTGTGTGCCCAATTTCTCATGTAACTTTCTCCAAAACTTGGAGGTAAATTGCATAACACGGTCTGAGATGATAGAAAGGGGCACCCTGTGCAACCTTACTATCTCTTTCACATAAACCTTAGCCAATTGTCGAGCATTATAGTCTGTTCAATGGGCTGACTTAGTCAATCGGTCAACCACTACCCAAATAGAATCGAACTTTCCCAAAGTCTTAGGAAGACCAACCACAAAATCTATGACTATCCTTTTCCACTTCCACTCCAGAATTGACATTCTCTGAAGCAAACTTGTAGGCTTTTGATGCTTATATTTTACTTGTTGGCAATTTTTACACTTAGCCACAAACTTCGCTATATCTTTCTTCATGTTAGGCCACCAATAAAGTTGCTTCAAATCTCGGTACGTCTTGGTCACACCCGGATGAATGGAATATCACGAACCATGAGATTTTGTCAACAATTTCTGAATTAAGTCATCACCTCGAGGAACACAAATCCTTCCTTTAAAACTAAGCATACCTTCCGCATCAAGAGTGGTCTCTTGTTCCTTATCAATCACAGTCTTTTTTCTAAGCTCATTCAAATTTTCATCCTCAAACTGTTTGGCCTTAATATCCTCAATGAACGTGGCCCTTACTTCAATGATAGCTAACACCCCACCTTTTTCTTAAATGCCCAACTGCATGAACTTAGACTCCAATGTCTGGATTTCCTTAGCCAAAGGTCACTTAATTATACTCAAGCAAGCCAAACTACACATACTCACCGCCTTTCGACTTAGTGCGTCTGCTACTACATTAGCCTTATCTAGATGGTATTGGATGGTCATATTATAATTCTTGTGTAACTCCATCCACCTTCGCTGTCTCAAATTCAAATTCTTTTGAGTGAATACATGTTGTAGACTGCGATGATTAGTAAACACCTCACACTTAACGCCATAAAGATAATGCCGCTAGATCTTAAGAGCAAACATTATCGCTGTCAACTCTAAATCATGTGTTGGATAATTCCTCTCATGCACCTTCAATTGTCGCAATGCATAAGGTATAACATTATTACCTTTCATTAACACAACACCCAAATTCGAATGTGAAGCATCACAATAAAATATAAAATCTTTACCTTCCACTGGTAGTGCTAGAATAGGTGTTGTGGTCAAAAGAGTCTTGATATTTTGAAAGCTCTCCTTGCATTTTTCAGTCCATTCAAAAGGTATCTCCTTTTTGGTCAAATTTGTCAGATGTGTGGCAATAGAATCAACATTTTTTACAAACTGACAATAGTAGCTAGCGAGCCCCACAAAACTTCTAACTTCAGTCACAAAGCTAGGCCAAACCAAATTCTTAACCGCTTCAATCTTTTGAGGATCTACCATTACCCCTTCTTTTGAAACTACATGCCCCAAAAAGGCAACTGAAGTCAACCAAAATTCACACTTAGAAAATTTTGCATACAACCTTTGTTTCCCAAGAACACCCAGAACAATACGAAGATGGCCGGCATGCTCTTCCTCACTTTTTGAATACACCAAAATATCATCAATAGAGACTATAACAAATAAGTCAATAAATGGTTTGAACACACCGTTCATCAAACTCATGAAAGCTGCAGGCGCATTTGTCAACCCAAACAACATAACTAGAAACATATACTACCCATAGCGGGTTCTAAACGCCGTCTTAGGCACATCCTCAAGCTAATAGTTAACTGATGGTAACCAGACCTTAGATCAATCTTAGAGAAAATTGATGCACCTTGCAATTGGTCAAAAAAATCATCTATCTTAGGCAATGGGTACTGGTTTTGAATGGTGGCCCTATTCAATTGCTAGCAATCTATACACATCCTGATACTACCATCCGTTTTCTTAACAAACAATATAGGAGCACCCCACGGGGAAGCACTAGGATGAATGGATCCTTTATCAAGAAGTTCTTGGATTTGAGCCTTAAGCTCTCTTAATTCTGCTGGAGCTATGCGATATGGAGGGATAGAAATGGGGCGGGTACCAGGCTCTAAATCAATGCAGAAATCTATATCTCTGTCTAGAGGCATACCAAGCAAATCAATAGGAAACACTTATCTAAATTCTGACACCACAGAGATAGACTCAATAGAGAGAGACTCAACCTCAACATTCCGAATATGAGCCAAATAAGCCAAACAAACCTGCCCTACTAGTTTCATAGCCTGAATGGAGGATATGATCTTAGCTTGCGTAGGCTTGTACACCCCTTCCTACTCTAACTTTTCCCTTCCCAAAATTTCTAGGGTCACAGACTTAGTATTACAATTAAGCACAACATAATAGGGGGACAACCAAGTCATGCCTAAGATTATATCAAAGTAAGTCATATCCAAAATCACTAAATCATCCCAAGTCTGAAGACCCATAAATAAAATAGGACAAGCACGATAGACATGAGTGACTATGACAGACTCTCCAACTGGGGTAGAAGCATGGATGAGGGCATAAAGTATATCACAAATCATAGCAAATTCTGAGGCAAATAGCATAGAAACATAAGAATAAGTAGAACTCGGATCAAATAACACATTAGCCATTCGGTCACAGACAAGAATGGTACCTGTGATCAATGCGTCAGATGCCTCTACCTCGGTCTTACCCGAAAGGTATAACACTGTGCCCTGTCATCATGATGGGCGACTTCCCTACCTGGCTGGACTGCACCTCTGCCTGTGTTACCATTTCCTTTACCTCTGCGGCCTCGCTGATTCCTTTCTCACCCACCTTGTGGATGCATTGCGTCGACCATTATTACCATTTACTGCAGGTACCACTGCTCTAGTCTGCTGCTGCATGGAATTCATCATGCGCGGGTGGGGACAATCTCTCCTCATATGCCAGGTTCTCTACACTTATAGCAAGTACGATCAAAAGATGACTTGCTGCCCGCTGAAGGTGCAGCTCCTTGGCTATCTTAAATCAAATTCTAAGGTGGAGTTCCTGAGTAATTACCTATAGAAGCGGGCATGGCCGACTGAATTGGTCGGGCTGCAAGAGTCGGCCTTCCTGAACCTCTGGAGTAAGAACCCTGAAAGCTACCTGAATTCTTGGATTTCTTAGCCAATGCCTTAGCCTGACCGTCTCGCTTCACCCTATTTACTTTCTTCACAAAATCCGTTACCTCATTAAAGCTTTTCCTGCGGAGGTCATATGAACAGACAATACTTGAAATTTAGAATTTAGTCCCTTAACAAATAGGCTGATCCTCTCTTCCTCAGTCACAAATTGCGTAGTATATCTAGATAAAGCATGGAACTTGGCCTCATAAGCAGCCACAATCATACCACCTTCCTCCAAAGCCATGAACTCATCCTTCTTGCGATCTCTCAAGGTCTGGGGCACATACTTCTCCAAGAACAGAGCATGAAAGTGGGTCCAAATAAGTGGGGGTAAAGTTGAAGATATGCACTCCACATAAGCTCTCCACCACTGCTTAGCCTCGCCTTGAAATTGAAAGGTCACAAACTCTACTCCATGCTGGTGGATAATTCCCAACTTATGAAGCTGCTTCTAACAATCTATGATGAACTCATAGGCGTCCTCACTCTCAGAACCGTGGAACACAGGCGGTTTAAACTTCAAGAACTTAGTCAACATCTCATGCTCATTACCAGTCATAACAAGACCCAATAATGGATGAAAGAAAGCATCAGTACCTACAGTTCCACCCACCTTGGGGACAGTGATAGTAATAGGGGGATTGGCGGGAGCTTGAGTTGCTCGAACAGAGGGAAGCACTCCAGGACCAACCAATCCTTTCAAGAATGAGATAATCTGTTGAGCTAACACTGGGTCTAGGGGGAATACATGTTGCCTCAGCCTGCACCTTTTGCTGTTGATTCCTTAGCTAGCGCGTTGACTAGAGCTACAGGCCTGACACCATTAAACCTAGTTTTAACCATCTGTGGATAGAAGAGTGAAGGAGATTAGATATTAATTTTGATCACCAGATACCAATTGGAACCAAGTTATAGCATGAAAGGGACAAAAGAAAACAGAGAGATTTCCTAAAGTCCTACAGACTCTTGAAGAAAAGTACAAATGTCTCCATACCATTTTGCAAGACTCTACTAGACTCATTTTGGTACATCGAGATAACCGAACTTAAGGCTCTGATACCAATTTTGTCATGACCCAGACCGTTGTGATTGGCACCCACACTAACCCTCCTGTGGGAGAACCATCAATACTAATTAGCTACCAGGAACTACAAATTAATAAAAAACTAAGGCATTTAAAGTTACGGAAGCAAGTTTAAATGCTAAAGGAAAATAGAGTTCCCATAAACTCCAAAGTCTAATCAAACAACTGTGGAAATAATGCCTAGAACCTTAAAGTCAATGTACCAAAAATCTAACAAGAACCATAAGTCTAAACAAGAAGGGGTACAACCCCAAACTACTACAAGGAATCTAAAGCACTAGTCTAAGTCCGAAAATGTGGATATAAACAAAAAGAGAACTCATGGCAGCCTGGAAGAACTGGCTCACCCTTGAATTCGATTGATTACTCATCTTCTAAGCGAGGTCTATCAATAGCCGCCTGAAAATGCCCTTTACTCAACAAAGAAGGAGCAAGTGCAATATCAATACACAACCACAGTGTACTGGTAGGATCACGTGGCTATCCCAATAGGCGAAACATATATAAGTCATTACAACATAATAAGCATGCATTCACCGAACATATACAATATCAATGATCACAAATGAACAACATAAAATTTAATAGTTCTCAAGATATACAGTTATGTCAAGTCAATGGTCCTCTCATGAAACCTACACCCAAACTGTTAGTATACTGGTACGTGGTACCCGATCCAAGATAGTGTGTCGGATCGTGACACTCATTCCAATGTTTATGCAGGTACGTGGCAATCGATCCCTGTTAGTGTGTCGAAACGTAGCACCCCGATCAATTCAACAAGCCACAACCACAATAACAATGTACATTTTCATAATCATGCAATCAAGTCATGATTTATGGCATACAATTATTCGATAATCTTTATTTATGATTGGTGTGATCAATAATGTAATATTCACATAAATACATGCATCATAATGAAGTAATTACAAATACATATCACACCAACATGAAATCACAACCATCACCTACCTCAAACAAAGCTCAAATCCCATTAGAAACTTGACTCTTCCCTTTCTGGATTCTTTCCGCTTGTTCTTGGTCTACAAATAATTAATATAACACGGGAGTCAATAAACGATGTCTAATTACCCAAATTAAAATCAACACTATCAACCTTAGATCAAAACTATGATCCCAATATCCAAATTAGGGCTTTTCCCACCATCCAAATAGTACCAAAACCCTTCCCCAACAATAATCACCCAAGAAACAAACGGATCGAAAAATGGATTTGGGGAGTGAAAATCTTACCTTTAGCTTCAAGAATGATGGGAAACTGTCAAGAAAACACTTGGGGTCATTCCTTAGCTCTCAAAGTCGAAAAGTGTAGAATAAAATATTTTTGGAATTTATTTTCGACTTAAGTCTCGCCTGTCACGCCATAACGGTCCTGACCCCGTTACAACGGCCCAGCCCTGGCGGAAAAATCCCGCCTTAGGGGGTTGCACGAAAACAGTGAGTAAATTTAAGAGTTCCCAAACCCCCATTTCACAACACACCTTCATCCCATGACACTCAGAAACTATCCTCTCACGCTAAGATCGATTTCGAGAGTTCTACTAGCCTGAATTCAATTTCGTAAAGTCGTACAATTTCCTTAACGTCTTAGCTATGTACTCATGTAATCAAATTCATAATTAGATCTCCCATTTGTTACCAAATTTCCCTAGATCTCACTGACTCCGATTCGTCCAATATGGACTAGGTTGGGAAATTTCAAGTTACTATCAAAAAGTTTTTCGGCCCAAAATTTTTCTCCGTTGGTTTTTCTATACGATGGAAATTGGTCGTTACAATTACAACATTCTAACAATTACAGATCAACAACACACACAATATCAAATTCATCAATCACAAGTTCTACTAAAAGGGACTCACAAGTTCACAAATGATTAAGATATGCAATGCAATGAAATGCAATGCCAAATATGGAGATGCATGTCGGACCTAGTGATACACATCCGATGTTTATTAATCCAGAATTCATTGGGGACATATCTGTCCATGCATCCATCACAGCATGTGACACAAATCTATTACGGCATGCTACACGTCCCTCGATAATAGAATTCACTGCAGCGTGTGACATTTCCCTCAAATCATAATATCTGTCGCAGCGCATGGCACATCTCTTGAATCATAATATCCGTTGCAACGTGTGACATGTCGCTCAAAATGGACATCCTCTTTAAATTCTTATTCTTCCTCAATTCACATAACACTTGTCATAATGATGTCTAGAACCAATGCAAATGACATGTTCACAAATAATGATGAGATAACCATTTTCATAATAATGCATAATTCACAACAACACAATCATGATACAAAATCAACAATGAATCAATCAGCCTTTCAAACCATTCTCAACACATCACACACCAATAATTAATCATGTTGCCTTATATTATCCTTTTTCATCATTAGGATCATTCTATAGAAACAATTAAACCCATCACTAAGTATCATTAGTCCCCAACACATACCTACAAGGAAATACACGATTCTATACACTTAATAATGGTCGAGAAATTCACTTTGCCTCAATTAATCAATAATTCACTCCGGGATTTGAGCCTTTCCATTTCGTTGGGCTTCCGAATCAATGCAATCTATTCAATAAGTAATCACAATAAGATTTTGAAACTAACAACACCCATATTACTATATGTCTATCCTAGACCCAAAAACTCACCCAAACCTATAATCAAGTTCCTAAATCTTGATGCCAATTAACATGTCAACTCTTTCAATTTTCTCCAAATTTCAAGTCTAGGGTTAAGTTTCAATTCCTCCTAATATCATAAATCTAATAGAATTCATATAATATAGTACACCTAATATTTAGTTACTTATCTCAATATATCAAAACATGAATTGTAGTGTGATATCATATGAAAAATTCTAACATAGAATCTAGTTTCTATCTATTATATTGAAGAGTGAGGTGGTAGGACGACTAAGGGTAAAAATGTAGTTTTATTCTAACAAAAATCTGTTAAAAAAGATAACAAGAAAAATAAATAATTCTAGAAATATCTAATGATATATGAAGTGAATGATGATCAAAGGTAAAAATGTAATTTCACGCTAACAAAAATCTACCAAGATAACAAGAAAATTAAATAGTTCTAGAAACATCTTTAGTTATTGTTATTACTATTAACTCATTTTGTTATTACTTCACTTTCTTTTATGAGTTATTGTGATATCTATCCATTACTCTATTTTACTATTACTTTAATTAATTCATAATATTTTTTCTATTCATTATTCTTACTAAAATGTCTACTTTAACATACAAATTCATTACTTAAAAATATAATTAATTATTTCACCTTTATTTTGGCTCTAATTAATATACCTGAAAAGAAATAATTGTGATAAAATTAATAATATATTAGATTGAAATCAAAGAATAAATAAAATGAATTTCAATATCTAAAAAAATAATATTTTAAAAGATGTTAAAAAGTAACTTTACAAATAAAATAAATAGGATGGTATAATTACATTTAAAGTAAACTATAAATGTTTACTAGATATTAAAAGAGTAGTTCTGTCACGACCCAGACCGTCGTGATTGGCACACACACTAACCCTCTGGTGGGACAACCGATACTACAACCCAACTAAGCAACCTTAACCAAGATACTACGCATTTAAAGATATGGAAACAGGTTTAAATCCAGAAATTATATAGAGTTCCCATTAACTCCAAATGTTTAAATAAACTAGCCAAACTAATGCGAAAGAACAACCCCTAGAACCTGAAAGTCATTGTACCAAAACATCTAAATTGCAACAAGTCTAAGAAAGTGGGTACAACCCAAACTAAACAAGATAATTATCTAAAGAACTAGTCTAAGTCTGAAGAAATGGACTAAACAAAGGAGAACCCAAGGCTGCCTGGAAAAAGTGGTTCACCCTTGAATTCGATGACGATCACTAATCTTCTAAACCAGGTCTGTCAATAGCTACTTGAGGATGCCTTGTACTCAACAAAGAAAGATCAAGTGCAGCATCAGTACACAACCACAGTGTACTAATAGGATCACACGGCTATCCCACTAAGTGCAATATAAGCAAGTCATTACAACATCATAAACATGCATACATCACACATATACAATATCAATATCATTTCAGGTACAATATAAATTCCACATTCTCAACAATAAGTGTATGCATAACAAGTCATTGGCCCTCTCACGGAACCCATACCCAAGCAGTTAGTGTACCGGATTATGGCACTCGTTCCAAGTTAGTATGTCGGATCATGACACCCGTTCTAATATTTTTGTCGGTACATGACATCTGATCCATGTTAGTGTGTCTGAACGTGACACACACTCCATTCAACATACCACAATCACAATCACAATGTACATTCTCACAATCATACAATCAAGAGGTGATTCATGTGAAGGTATTGTTTAACAAAGCTGAGTCTCACTTTATGATATAATCTCCGTCCCTAAACCAATAAATTGAATACCTACACATCCTTCCATACGATGCCTCAATGAAGTCATCACAATATTCAAGTGATAATTATTGTTTTATGTACATAGAACTAACAATAAAGTTATTCCCAATAACCATCAAAGTTGATCGTACACATGTCTGCAACATGTTATCAAGGGATTTGACACAACCATCATGACGAATCCTTTCTCACATAACTATGATAAAATTCTAAATCAATACTCGCTACAAATAGAGGTGGACCAGAACCAACCAACATACACTATCATAGTTCTTTTCAACATCTCTTTCTCACAACATAAATTTCCATTAGCTTAGGTTATAAAAATTTCATCTTTAGACATCATATACTCATCGAGGGATATGTCCAAGCATACAAACCCTCCAACAACACTATCGAAATGTTAGATTTAGTAATTGTAGACTACCTCTTAAGAATAGTAGAATTGGACCCAATGATCTCCACATTCAACCACACATGATCGATACATGAGCTCGACGACTAGATGAATATTAAGATTGTCGGACATCCTGCAATACGCATGGTCGCTCTTTTATAAACTCTCATAAGCAAGGTGGTACATCTAAAACCACTAAAATACTGTAACAACTCCAAGACAACACCACATAAGTCATCTGAAATAACCACGTCTTCCTAAATCATCCCACTTAACCAAGAGAACATCACAGAATCGGTACACCTGATCCACCACTAGAGATCTACCCACAAAATCAAAATACATGTGAGCATAGCTAGTGCATCACACTCACAACCATGTACAAGATGAAATAGATGGTCACATAAGAATTTATCGAATAACACGAAAGGTTTTCCTCTGAAGAATTCATATCGGCCATTTCCATTCACTTGACTCCACATGCTCTTCACATCCTTCCACTAAAGTGCACACTCTCAATACTAACAACCATCATAACCATTCTGACCATTTACCTTACTCTAAACCAACACTTTTTAATTGAAAACCTTTCTTAGGTATTTTAACAATCAACATTAATCAACTTTACAACTCAATCAGGGGTAAGTCCTTTCAAATGCTCAATACCCGCTACAATTGATCATTCCTCACCTTGCAAACTCATACCTTGACAAAATATATCACCACGAATGTAGACTGACAATGAGAAATCTGAATTGTAAATTCAACCGTATAACACTATCTATCAAAATTAGCTTGTACATTGATGATTTTTAGGAATTCATGGATCTTTGCTTATCATTGATCGTATCTCCATCGATCTTACAATATCCTTTGCTAACAATTCAATCGTACTCATTACTAAACTCAAAAACAAAATAAAGGACTTATCATCACACTCGAGCTGATGTATGTACACTGCTTTCTCAAGTCTTTTTCAATAGGTTTTAACCAATCTAATAGACCCATGACACTATTACCATAGCCACAGCAAAACGAATTAAATCTCGCATCTCTGAACCCAATTATCTACCCCTCTGATGATATCTCTTTAGCCTTTGCAATCAAATAAAATATTCTTACTCTCGCCCCTCTCTGAGGCTGTACTACATCCCACTATTTTTCTTCATCATGACTCTAACTCTTTTAAATTCTATTTGACTCGTGTCCCACTATCTCTTAAAACTTTCCATACAACCACGCTACTCACCAAATATTAGAAAACCACAACCTTAGATATTCACAAGTCGTGCTTATTATACAAAATTTGCTTAACCACAATTTTATTATACAATGGCATCCCACACAATCCATCACGAACCCTTACTACCATCACGCTTGGTTCGCTCTGGCTATCACTATGAAGTCCACTTTTTCATCCACATGACACCTCAAACTCAGGTATACTCAATAAATTCAAAGGGCTAACCTAATTTTATACGCACTTTTTTACTAAAATACTTCAATTTTATACGCACTTTCTTTATTAATAAGCTTGTCATACCGGTATCGATTCACTCATTCTTAACAAATAAGAAAGGAGCACCCCATGGGGAAGCACTAGGATGGATGAAACCTTTATCAAGAAGCTCCTGGATTTGAGCCTTAAGCTCTCTCAATTTTACCGGAGCCATGCGATAAGGAAGGATGGAAATAGGGCGAGTGCCAGTTCCAAGTCAATGCAGAATCTATATCTCTTTTTGAAGGCATACCAAGCAAATAGGGCGAGTGCTAGTTCCAAGTCAATGCAAATCTGACCTTAATCCCTTCACAAGTGACGATAATAGCTAGCTAGCCCTACAAAACTCTTAATTTCAGTCACAGAACTAGGTTGGACAATTCCTGACTGCTTCAATCTTTTGGGGATCTACCATTACCCCTTCCCTTAAAACTACATGCCCCAAAAAGGCAACCGAAGTCAACAAAAATTCACACTTAGAAAAATTTGCATACAACTTTTGTTTCCCAAGAACACCCAGAATAATATAAAGATGATCGGCATGCTCTTACTCACTTTTCGAATAAACCAAATTGTCATCAGTAAATACTATAACAAACGAATCAATAAAAGGGTTTGAACACACCATTCATCAAACTCACGAAAGCTACCGACGTATTTGTCAAGCCAAACGATATAACTAGAAACTCATAGTGCCCATAGCAGATCCTAAATGCCGTTTTTGGTATATCCTCAGGCCTAATCTTTAACTGATGATAGCCAGACCTTACATAAATCTTAGAGAAAATTGACGCACCTAACAACTGGTCGAAAGATCATCTATCCGAGGTAGCGGATACCTGTTCCGAATGGTGACCCTATTCAACTATCGAAAGTCTATACACATCCTCTCTTAGTAGTGATGGCTTTACCACTTTTATTGCTCTAGATCGGACCATAGAGTAAAGAAGGAAAGATACAAATTTGTTTCACCCATATACCAATTGGATTCAAGTCATAACACAAAAGAGTAGAAAAAAGTGAGTTTTTCCTAAAATCCTATAGCCTCTCAAAGAAAAGTACAAACATCTTCATACCGTTCCACAAGACTCTACTAGACTTATTTTGGTACAATGAGATCAACGAACCTAGGACTCTGATACCAACTTTGTCACGACCCAGACCGTCGTGATTGACACCCACACTAACCCTCTAGTGGAGAACCGATAATACAACCCAACTAAGCAGCCTTAACCAAGATACTGCGCATTTAAAGATACAGAAGCAGGTTTAAATGTAGAAATTATATAGAGTTCCCATAAACTCCAAAGGTTTAAATAAACTAGCAAAACTAATGCCGAAAAACAACCCCTATAACCTGAAAGTCATTGTACCAAAACATCTAAAGTGTAACAAGTCTAAGAAAGTGGGTACAACCCAAACTAAACAAGATAATTATATAAACAACTAGTCTAAGTCCGAAGAAATAGACTAAACAAAGAAGAACCCAAGGCTACCCGGAAGAACTGACTCACCCTTGAATTCAATGACGATCACTAATCTTCTAAACGAGGTCTGTCAATAGCTGCTTGAAGATGCTTTGTACTCAACAAATAAAGAGCAAGTGCAGTATCAGTACATAACCATAGTGTACTGGTAGGATCACGTGGCTATCCCACTAAGTACAATAAAAGCAAGTCATTACAACATCAGAAATATGCATACATCGAACATATACAATATCAATATCATTTCAAGTTTAATGTACAATTTCACATTCTCAACAATAAGTGTATACATAACAAGTCATTGGTCCTCTCACGGAACCCATACCCAAACAGTTAGTGTATCGAATTATGAAACCCGTTCCAAGTTAGTGTGTCGGATCGTCACACTTGTTCCAATATTTATGTCGGTACGTGACATCCGATCCCAATTAGTTTGTCGGAACGTGACACACACTCTATTCAACATACCACAATCACAATCACAATGTACATTCTCATAATAATACAATTAAGAGGTGATTCATGGCATATAGTTATTCGTTCATACTCATTTACGATTAGTGTGATCAATAATGCAAAATTCGCATACATACACGTAATATAATGAAGCAAGTACAAACATATATCACACAACATGAAATCAGAACCATCACCTACCTTGAACAAAGCTTGAATCTCCTAAGAAACTTGATTTTTTTCTTTCCGGATTCTTTCCGCTTGTTCTTGGTCTACAAGCAATCATAATAATGCGAGGATTAATAAACAAGTCCTAAATACACAGATTATAATCAAAATCATCTACCCTAGGTCAAACCCTTGATCCCCCTACCCAAATTAGGGCTTTTTCCACCATAAATCCCAGATCAAAATCCTCCCCCATCGATAATTACCCAAGAAACTGAGTTCTACGGATCGAAAAATGGATTTGGGGTGTGAAAATCTTACCTTTAGCCTCATGAATGGTGGAAAACTGTTAAGAAAATACCTGGGGTCGTTCCTTAGCTCTCAAAGTCAAAAAGTACAGAATAATGATTTTTTGGGGTTTATTTTTGACTTAAGTCGCGTCTGTCCCGCCACAGCAGTCCTCACCCTGCTACAGCGGCCCCGCCCTAGTGGGACAAATCCCGCCATAGTGGCTTGCACGGAAACAGAGAGATAATTTAAGAGTTTCAAACCCTCATTTCACAACACAACTTCATCCCATGACACTCAGAAAATACCCATTCATGCTAAGAGCAGTTTCGAGTGTTTTACTCACCCAAATTCGATTTCGTAAAGTCGTACGGGTTCCTTAACATCTTAGCTATCTACTCATATGATCAAATTTATAATTAGATCTCTCATTCGTTACCAGATTTTCCTAGACCTCACTGACTCCAATTTCGTCCAAAACTGGATTAGGTTAGAAAATTTCAAGTTACTACCAAATATTTTCTGACCCCAATTCTTTCCCCATTGACTTTTCCCTAATGATAGAATTTGGCCGTTACAAGTTCTTTATTAAAATATATAATCAAGTTTGTACGTTTACCTAACATATTAATCTAGATATGTGAACTGATGTAAGTTTGATTTAAATTTGAAGTTGCTGGACCAAAATTTAGTATTTTTCTATTATATAGAAATGTGAAGTTGAGGACGATCGACGTTAATATGATCATTTCATATATATTTCATTTTAAAATTCTATAAACTGTATTTTTAAATTTGTCAAAATATTTTTTCAAGTGGCTAAACTTCCTTCACAAGTTTCATGACTTATCTAGAAACTATAAATTATAAGATTTTTCTTGAACTAAGTCTATGACACAAATTAATAGACATTAACCCATTCTTCATTTCATTCACTCCTCAATTCTCTCCCCTCTCATGTCTTATACCAATAAATTTCTCGCCCTTTATTTCTAACTTGCGTCCTAAATATTATATACTCCGGTATAGATCTCTTATTAGGAAGACCAATAATGCAGTTTTTTTTTTTTTCAATTAAGAACTTCATTTTTGATCAATTCTCGATATAACGACCCCATTTTTGTAAAATAATTGTAAGACAAAAGTAAAATTCACTATTTCTTAGTGGACACATCACTTTTGGGACTTGCCCATATAACAAATTGTAAAGATAATTTTGAAGTATCTAATTTACTTGATTTCTCTTTTTATGTATAATCTCAAAACTTCACGTAACATATATGTCATTATATAATTTATTGAGAAACATATATTTACTTATTACTATTATTTCATCATTAGTTAAAATTATTTTAAGCAAGTTATATAAATTATTAACTACCTCATGTTAAATTACTGCAGTATATATATTATATTAACTTTTGTTAATATTTTTAAATTCTCTTTATTTGAGGTAAAACATTTACTCATCATGTTTATTAATTACTTTAGAAAAAATTCTTTCTTTACTATACCAAATTGTTCTTCTAATTTTAATAATGAGCTAAGGAGGGGTAGAAAGAATGAATTTTAATTAATTGGAAAAGTTTCTGCATATAATTTCCTTTTTCGTTCCTTTTTATTTTATTTTTGTTGGTTCTGCGTAATTGCTGCTACCATAGGCACATTATGGTATTGTTTGGTTAGAAAACAATAGACATGGTAGGTTCTCAAAATCCTATGTAGACAAGTTGTTGTGGGTAATGATTGGCAATCATAAGAGTGATGAATCATGTATAGTATATCATTATAAATAGTTTAGGTTCTGCATACTTTTTTCGTAATTAACTGATTTCGATTTTAATTAGGTGAATAGTATTCTATAATACTATTAGATTGATATAATTGAAGGAATTGAGAGTAACCCTAGGCTTGAAATTTAGAGAATATGAGACTTAACAAGTTAGTTGGTATCAAGATTAAGAGATTGGTTATAGAATTGAGTCTGTTTACTTACAAATTGTCCATACTTGATAGATTGAGAATGATCTGAGGCATTGAAGAAAGGAAAAGAATTGGCGAAATAGCTTGCGTGACTTCGGTTCTTCGGTGGAGGTAGGTTATGGTTTAATTGTAATGACATGTTTTCGTCGTTATAGAAAAGCCAATGGGGAAAGAATTTGGGCCAGAAAACTTTTGAGTAGTGACTTGGAAAATTGTAGCCTAGTCCAGATTTAGACGAAATCTGAGTCAAGTGAGGTCTAGGGAAATATGGTAATAAATGGGGGATTTAACTATGATTTTGATCACATGAGTGGATAACTAAGACATTAAGGAGCCCGTACGACTTTACGAAATGGAATTCGGGCGAGTTGAACTCCCGAAACTGATATTGGCGTGAAATAGTAGTTTTAGAGCATCTCGGGTTGAAGGTGTGTTGTGACATGGGAGCTTGAAACTCAAATTCTGATATTCTGTCTCTATGCAAGCTGCCGGGGCGAGATGGGGTCCGCCATAGCGGGCCAGTCACGACTTAAGTTGGGAAAAAACCCCAAAATCATTATTTTCTGCAAACCTTCGTTCTTGAGAGCTAAGAGACGATACATAGCTATTTCTTGAAAGATTCCCATGAATTCTAGCGCAAAAGGTAAGATTATTACTCCCCTAATCTGTCACGACCCAGGGGTACCCCCTAGACGTAAAACAACATACTTGACCCTGAAGGGGTCTCATACAAGCCCTTAACATATCATAACATAAGATAATAGAAAATACGGGAAAATTTAAAACTTCTTTAAAACCATACAATCAAAAACATTTTCATAAAGCAAGCGGAAGTCTTTACTATCTCTTTGTCTCAAACCATCTATTAAATTCTTAAATAAAAGTCTTGGGATGCAACCCATACAAAGTCTAAAACATAAGGAAAAAACATAAAGGAAATATGGGTTTGTCCTTGAAGATATGAGGACTCACCAATTCTTCAACTCTTCTTGCTTCTTAGGAACCTAGCCTCCAAAGTAACTCATTCTCCGAAATCCTACATTTGATTAGAATGTAGGCAATATGCATTAGTACAAAATGTACCAAGTATGAAAGCTAGCACAACATCATAAAAGCATCTCAAAATGGTTAGTCAACATAAGACATAAGCATAAGAGATAATAACATAATCATAGCATAATCTCCAACATAAGCATCATATCATCACAAGTCAACATAGGACATAGTTAATGAGCATAAGAGATAAATCATAATCATAATAAGCCAAGTCTTCAACATAAGCATCATATAAGCATAATTGGCTTTTAGTCATCTCTACCATAATAGAACCATTCTCAAGTAACCTCAAAGCCATACAAGTGCAAAGCAAGAATAGCATCCCATAATACTATTGAGGTACTTCATTAAGTAAGTCTTAGTTAAATTATGCTTTAGAAAACTATGAGATACTTCTTTGAGCATGTCTTAGTTAATTGGATATGGAGATTGCTACTAGGAACCTTTACTCAACTCATGTGAAGGCTCCCATCTCATGAGACCTAACTTTGGGAAAACCCACACTCTACTACGTAAGAGTTCCCCCTTTAACTTGGATAGTCCTCACATCAATTAAGTGTGGTTCTCCTTTCTACTTGAAGTTCGGACCCTATCTCATGTGACGCTCCATCTCATCTTCAATATCCACTCGAGGCCAAGCATACACCCCAAGATTTACTTGTTAGGCCTTGCTTAACACTCATCTCTCATGGAAGGATGTCCTTGACAATCAATCCATGTTCAGATGATTCTATCACTTTCTACTTTCAAGCATTCATAAGGTAGGTTAGGTGAGTATAGGGCTTTCACCACAATTCTACCTATTAGACTTCTATTCTCTTTTAGATTTTACTCTCAAAGCCTTAGCATCAATAGGTAATCATATTAGCTTCACTCTAAAGCCCTAACTATTATGATCTCAAGCCTTACTCTCAAGGTTTCTTTCTTAATCTCTTCTTTATACCTAGGTTCTCAAGGTATTTTGATCACATCTTTCATTACTAGGTGATTCTAGTCACAATTGATCATAAAGGTTCAAATTCAACTTAACATGTCAAGATTCATCATATACAATAGAGTCTAGTTCAATTCATGATTATATGTTCCTAACTTTGAACAATTACTACACATGACATTGATTTAGGAAGATCACTCATGAACCTTCAATTCCATCTCTAATGGCATAACCCACAAATATCACATTCATCAACTTAGATTAGGGTTTACCATAGAAATCACATAAATTCATCATAATATCACTAAACAAAGCTTAATCAATCATAATTGGGTATTATCCTCTAGATTGGAATCATACCTAAGCCCTACCCACAATGCAAGCACAACCCTAGCTAGAATTGGGTTTTTGACTTCACAATTGGGGGAAAACCTAGGGGACTCTATGTGGGAAGAACCCATAGATGAATAAGCTAAAAATACCTTAACACAAAGCCCTAAAGAAAGCTTGCTTCAATGGTGAATTCGACCTAGGTTGCTGCCCCTCTTCTCCTTCTTCTTCTTTGCTTCTAGAGAGAGAAATATTTGAGAGGAAGTGGGTTGTTTAGATGAATGAATTAATGACTTAGTTTTAGGGTCTTATTATGTATTTATAGGTGGTTATTTAACTAATTAACTAACCTCCCTAAGCCCTAACTAATTACTTAATTAATTCCCTAAACCCCTAACTAAAACTAAAATCTGAAAAACTGCCATTACTAAAAAACTGCCAAAAAACGACGGACAGAAAAGCGAAGGATTGCGTCGCTCCAAAAAGCGACGCCATTTGCCACACTGTCCGTCGCTTTTTAATAAAAATAATTATTTTTAAAATTATTTTACAAAAAGCAACGGATAGTGTCTCTTAGTCCGTCACTTTTTAGTCAAAATTTTGGTCAAATATTTTTAAAAAAGCGACGGACAAAGAGACGATGTCCGTCATTTTTTTAAAATTATGTTGAACCAAAAAGCGGGTTTTCCCCCCATTTTCCCATCTCTCTTTCTCTCTTCTCTCCCTTCTCTCTAAAACTAAATTGTTGCGCCACCGCCGTTGCTGCCCCACGCCGCCTTCGCCCCTCTCTCCTGGAGCATTAGTCTCGTCACTGCCTTGCCCCGTCTATGCCACCACCTGTCGTCCCCACTGCCTCTTTTCCTTAGCTTGTTAAGGTTAGAGTTTAATTTTTTTTTTTTTTCAATTCTAGTAATATTTGATTTGTTATAAATTAGTATATTGTTTTAGTTTGATGAATTGTGTTATTCAATTGTTAATTTGTATATTTGACTATTGTTAGTTAGGTAGAGAATTAGAAATTTTTGATTTTAGGGTTTTCTTCTAAATTGGAGATTTTTTTTAAATATGATTGTGAATTGAGTATTAGTAGATAGAACTAACAAATAATTAGAAGTTAGAAGTTATAAAGTTAGAAGTTAGATTAGTTGCATTTTCCAACTTTGAAATTCTTGAATTTAGTATGTTTGACGGTTGAAGTTAGAAAAACATTTAATTGTATATGAAATTTAGATTACTTTGAAGTTAGAAAAATATTGGATAGTATATGAAAGTTGAAATTAGATTAGTTGAATTTTCCAACTTAGAAGTTCTTGAATTTAGTAAGTTTGAAGGTTGAAGTTAGAAAAATTGGTGATTTTTAAATATGATTGTAAATTAAGTATTAGAAGTTAGAACTAACAAATAATTAGAAGCTAGCTAGAAGTTAGAGATTAGTTGAATTTTTCAATTTGCCATTGTATTTGTGCTTATATGTATTATATTGTTGTTGAAAATTGGGTTACTTGAATTATATTCTTGAACTTGGAAATTCTTTAACTTAGAAATTCTAGAATTTAGATATGAACTTGAATTTTTGTAGGATTTTAGAACTTTAATTAGGTTGTGAAGTTTAGAAATCTGGAATTATTGTAGGATTTTAGAACTTTAGGTTGTAAACTTTAGAAATCTTGAATTATTGTGGGATTTTAGAACTTTAAGTTGTGAACTTTAGAAGTCTTGAATTATTGTAGGATTTTAAACTTTAGGTTGTGAACTTTAGAAATCTTGAATTATTGTAGGATTTTAGAAATTTTACTAGTGAACTTTAGAAATCTTGAATTATTGTGGGATTTTAGAACTTTAAGTTGTGAACTTTAGAAATCTTGAATTATTGTAGGATTTTAAACTTTAGGTTGTGAACTTTAGAAATCTTGAATTATTGTATTTAGAACTTTATAAGATTGTAAACTTAACAATCTTGAATTATAGTAGAATTTTAGAACTTTAGGTTGTGAACTTTAGAAATCTTGAATTATTGTAGGATTTTAGAACTTAAAGTTGTGAACTTTAGAGAACTTGAATTTTTGTAGGATTTTAGAACTCTATAAGATTGTGAACGTTAGAAATCTTGAATTATTGTAGGATTTTATAACTTTAAGTTGTGAACTTTAGAGAACTTGAATTTTTGTAGTATTTTAGAACATTAGGTTGTGAAATGTTAGAAATCTTGAATTATTGTTGAATTTTAGAACTCTAAGTTATAAATTTTAGAAAACTTGAATTTTTGTAGGATTTTAGAACTTTAAGTTGTGAACTTTAGAGAACTTGAATTATTGTGGGATTTTAGAACTTTAGGTTGTGAACTTTAGAAATTTTGAATTATTTTAGAATTTTAAAACTTCAGATTGTGAACTTTAGAAATCTTGAATTATTGTGGGAATTTAGAACTTTAAGTTGTAAACTTTAGAAATCTTGAATTATTGTAGGATTTTAAACTTTAGGTTGTGAACTTTAGAAATCTTGATTTATAGAATTTATGAACTAATTATCAAGTTGAACTTTAGAAATCTTGATAAAATAGTCTTTATGAACTATTTGTAATTTTGAAACGAATTTCGAAAGACTTTATAAGTCTTTAAATCACAATTTTTGTATGTTAATTAAGTTTGTTGTTTTATATTTTGTGTAGCTTCTCTATAATGTTTTGTGTTTGATTGAAATTTGGTAGATTGAATTGCTTTTGCGGTGGGCGTGAATCGCTAGTTTCTGTCAAAAATTGCGTAAAGCGACGAACATGGTGGTTTTGTCCATTGCTTTTCTGGATTTTATTTTTTTAAAAACCCAGAAAAGCGACGGACAGGGTCCTTTAGTCCGTCTCTTTTCTGGATTTTTCAAATTTTTATTTCCAAAAAAGCGACGGACGGCGTCTCATTATCTGTCGCTTTTCAAGATTCTAAAAAAATTAAAAATTAATTAAAGTGACGGACTTCGTCTCGTTTTTAAAATTTAAAGAAAAATAAAAATAAAAAAAGCGACGGATGGCATCGCATTCTTAAAAAAAAAAATTGTTTTTTGAAAAAAACACAAAAGCGACGCAGTCCATCGCTTTTGGAAAAGCGTCGAGCAAAAAAGCGACGAGATTGACTGGGTCACTTTTCCGTCGCTTTTGGCCAAAAAAGCGATGCAGTCTGTCGCTTTTTTCCGTCTCTTTTTGGCAGTTTTTTAGTAGTGTGCTCTCACTCACGAACCACTCACACATGGACCGTGGGTGGTTCCACGCTCTATATTGCACCCTTCGTGGATGTGGTCAGTAGCCTAAAGTTGCATCCTTGTGCAGGCCTTGACCCACGACCCCTACCTACGGGGCGTGGGTCCACCTACGGCCAGTAGGTGGCAACCGTAGGTCACTAAAAATTACAGATTTGGGGACTTTTTTTGGGGTCTCCCTCAAGGACCCCATGGGTGGTCCTTGTCGTACCTTGACGTATAGCCCCTAAAACCTCCATTCTAAGTATGGAAATCATTTCTCGTGATTTTAATCCTCATACCGCACTCCAAAACTCTTACAAAAAGCTCTAGAACCCTCTAGTTCAACTTACTAATTTTCGAGGCGTTACATAATTCATTTTTTTGATCCGTAGAGCTTAGATTCTTGGGTAATTCTCATTGAGGGAGGGTTTTAGCCTAAAGTTGATGGTGGGAAAAGCCCTAAACTGAACATTAGGATCTGGGTTTGGTCTTGGGTTAGTAATTGTGTTATTTTTCGAGTAATTTAGACCTTGTTTATTGATCCTTGCATAAATTACTCGTTTATAGACCAAGATCAAGCGAAAAGAATCCAAAAAGAGGAGACTCAAATGCCTTAGGAGGATTCAAGCTTGGTGATGGTTTGATTTCCTATTTGTGTGATATATGCCGGTTAATTACTTCATTGTATGCATGCATGTATGAGAATAAGGAACGTAAATCGAATCTAATGTAAATGAATATATGTATATGAATGATTATATGCCATGAACCCATTACTTGATGGTATGACTATGAGCATTGTTCATTATGGGTGTGATTGTAATTGTGGTTGTGCTGACTAGATCATGTGTCACATTTCGACACATATACTGGATCGGGTTTCACGTTCCGACACATATATTGAATCGGGTGTCACGTTTCAACACATGTATATTGGATAGGGTGTCACATTTCGACACATGTATATTGGATCGGGTGTCACATTCCGACACACTAACAGTTTGGGTGTGGGTTCCATGAGAAGACCACTGTGATTATACATTCATGTCTAATTATCGTTGATATTGGGAACTATATGTTGCTCTTGAAACTATAATTGATCTATGTATTCTGTATATGTGTGTACATTGTGTTGTAATTGCTTGCCTATGTTTCACTTATTGGAGTAGCCGCGTGATCCTACCAGTACACTGTTGTTGTGTACTGATACTGCACTTGCTCATTCTTTGTTGAGTACAGGGCATTTTCATACGGTTACTGATCGATCTCAGCTAGGAGATAATTGATTGAGGCCAGATTCAAGGGTGAGCCAGTTCTTCTAGGCTGCCATGAGTTCTCTTTTGTTTAGTCCATTCTCTTCAGACTCAGACTAGTGCTTTAGGTATTTTTTTATTCTTGGTTGGGGTTGTAATCCCTTTTTTTAGACTTGTTGAAATTAAAGTTTTGGTACAATGATTTTCAGGTTCTAGGAGTTGTTTTCCACAAATGTTTTGGTAGTTGTTTTGTTAAAATTTTGGAGTTTATGGGAATTTCATATTTCTTTAGACATTTAAACCTTCTTCCGTATCTTTAAATGCCTAGTTTTTCGTTAAGTTCTTTAGTCGGGTTGTAGTGATGGTTCTCCCACCAGAGGGTTAGTTTGGGTGCCAATCACAACGGTCTAGGTCGTGACATTATTCTATGTGATATATATACTCTTAATAGTGATTGATAGTCATTGAGTGATATTGTGAATTTCTCTATGTACTTGGTTGTGTGGTTTGAATAATCTATGTGTTGTTTGTGATTGGTCTGAAATCCTGAGACCGTGAAATTCATAATCTTGAACCGTCTCTATCGAAGTGATGCATTGAATAAAGAAGGCTTGACGAAATATTATTAATGAAGTGAAAAGTGGTGATAATAAATGATAAATTAACGATATATTTGGATCGGGTGCCACGAGCCGACACGGTATTATTGGACCGGGTGTCACGTTCCATCACGATATTATTGGATAGAGTGTCACATCCCGACACGATATATTAGATCGGGAGTCACGTTCCGACACAATAACATTAATGGAAAATATATTGAAATAACAGAATGTACTCAATCTCAAAGAACTCATTTCCAGAATGAGCGTGGTGTTGAGGCATGAGTCCTCATATGTGTGTTTGATATTGTGATTGGTTACGTACTTGCTTCCGTTGTCACTTGTTCATGTTGTTTGTTGTTAATCACCTGCTAAGTGTTATAGTTGATTTTATACTATTACTTTATGCATATTAGTTACTATTTTGAGTCGGCTAATGATACCTACTCAGTACATGCTGCCTTGTATTGAGCCCTACTTGTGTGTTTCTTTGTTTTCCTTTTGTGCAGTGAGTGTACCAACGACTTTAACTTGTCCTCAGCTCTAGTCAGACTCCAGCACCTCAGGTTCCAGGGTGAGCTATTCATTCTAGTTCGTGTTGGATTCTCTCGGTCATAGCATGATGTCCTAAGTTTTCTGACACAAACTACTTTATTCTTTTATTTTGGTATATTTGATACTCTTAGACTTAGTATTTGGAGATTAGATGTCCTTGATGTGATGTTTTTTAGGTTTTGGGAATGATGTATAGTTGACTTTAGTTGATTTGTGTTTCTTACCTTAATAAGATTGAGCTTCCGCATATGGTTTGTATTTCATAAGTTTAACAATTAATATATGTTGGGGTTTGGATTCCTTGGTTCGCCCACCTAGGAGGTTGAGTGTGGGTGTCACTCGTAACTCGTTTTGGGTCGTGACATATAGGGTGTTAAATAAATTAGTCTATAAGTAACAAATTAAATTGATTATCGGAAAATAATCCGTCAATTAATTAACTAAAGTTAAACAAATAGTTCAAAATTCTCAAACCAACTTCACCAACTGATCAGAAATGACTTGACAGAACTATCGGGAGAACTGAAACGGTAGTTTTATAAAATATTCTAAAAATGACCTTCGAATCATTACAATACAAACATCTATGACTTATTTTAGACCATAAATTTCAAAAATCTCTTTTTCTTTCTTAAACTTCACATCGATTTAAAATACATCTAAAAATTGAAACGAACTGAGCACACATTCAGTTCTAGCATACATTTATAATGAATTTAATATAGTATAGACAGAATATGTTGTAAGCATTTGATTCTTCTATATACTGATAGTACTTTGGAATACATTTGTTTCTATTTAGATTCACAGAAAAAGAACTAAACGAAAAAGAAGAGAGAGAAAGAAATGTGATTTATCACTTAAATTTAGGGAGAAAAGAAAAAGAAAAGGGGTTTGGAAGAGTTAATATCTCATATGGTCATTCGATTTTGATTAGATCCCTTAAAAAGTCACTCAACTTTGAGTTGTTTACTTAGAAAGTCATTCAACTTTGTTTTATAACTCAAAAATCACTCAATTATTGGTGTTTCACTTAGAAAATCACCCAACTATTTATATTTCATTTAGAAAGTTACTCAATCAATTTAAATAATTTTTTCATTAAATTTTATTTTAAACAATTTTTAAATAAATAATAAGATATATATTCTAATTATCTTATTGATCTGCTCCAATTATTTAATTATGATTTTTCTGAAAAAACGTACAGTAGCAATTGACCCCCCAAAAAAACTTTTCCGTTATAGTAATTGTAAAACTAGAATTAAATTGTTAAATAATTGTTTTAAAAAAAGGTTGCAATTTATAAGAAGTAATTAAAAAAACGGACAGTAACAATCTTCTACTATTTTTTTTTTAAAGAAAAGGTAAAAACAAAAACTATATTCCAACAAAATTCAATAAAAATAAACATTTTATTTTATTTTTTTTAAAAATAGTTTAATTATTTTTTGTATTTTTACAAGATTTAATGAAAAATTATTTAAATTGATTGAGTGACTTTCTATGTGAAATATAAATAGTTGGGTGATTTTCTAAGTGAAATACCAATAGTAGAGTGACTTTGGAGTTATAAAACAAAGTTGAATGACTTTCTAAGTGAACAATTGAAAGTTGAGTAACCTTTTAAGTGAACTATTTAAAGTTGAGTGACCATCTGAGATATTAACTCGGGTTTGGAATATCCTGAACTTTGCGATTTAACTTTGCGATTTAGTGTTAAGACATTCATTGTTACAAAAATAGCTCCCACATCTATCGTTTTTCCAATGGTTCATATATACCCATTTGTCTAATGAAAGTGAAAAAATATATAATTTTAATTTTATGTTTAATTAAAAAATAATCTATGTAGGGATATAAGTTTGATCTTTCTAGCAAATTCAAAGGTATATTTGTCTCTCCTCAAACGTGAACTTTTTTTTTTTTTTTTTTTTTTAACAATTCGACTTTATTATTTTAATGATCTATTTTCTTTTAACACATTTTTTTTTTAATCATATATGCATTTTTGGAAATATTAAAAAAAAAAATTCTCTTATTATATAAGAGAATTCGTGCTGAAGCAGGCTCGTCTTCATCGACGTGTCTGCTTCAGCGTGTTTTGGAAAAAAAATTAAAAATTTATTCCTTTTGTTCTACTTTAATTTAATTAGTGTATACTTTTTTCGAAATTATGGAATCAGTTTTAGTTGTGACCTTTAGTTTTAAATTCAAGACTTGACGCTGAAGTAGGCACGTCTCCGTCAACGTGTTTATTACTTCTTTTGTTCTACTTTAATTTAATTGGTGCATAATTTTTTCGAAATTATTTAATCCGTTTTCGCTATGACTTTTAATTTTTAATTTATATTCTTTAGTTATAGCTTTATTATTTTGAATGTTAGTAATATTGTTTATATCTTGTAACTACTTTGAGTAAAAAATAAACGATTGATGACGAAAATTACTTTAATTATGGACATCTTAATGGACCTCTTTACATTAAATTTGTGCAAACAAAAAGTAATTAACAACTTAAATATCTAAAAATCATATTAAAATTTAATCAACTTTCTAGATACTATCTATATCACATAAATTAAAATAAAAAAAATACTAAGATATTGGCCCTTGCTAGTATGGGCACCTGTGTCTAGTTATAATACAACAACAAGAAATTTATTTTAATTTTTTTCTTACTTTTTTTCATTTTCTGTTCACACTTTTTTTTTTTTTTTTTAAATCTCTCATATTTTCATACTAAAGAAGAAGAAGAAGATGATGAAATAGAAATAAAAAACTAAAAAATGATAAGCAAATATTTCAATAAAATGAAGATACTTAAAGCAAATAGATCTACATGCTTTAATTGACACAAAAATTCATATCTAGAATCATAAGGGCATATTTAGAAAGCCACACATGAGAACTAGATTTGAATATAATTGTGTATAATTATATAATTTGGCCAAGTAATTAAGTGTAATTACAATAATTTGCCCGTAACTATTTTGATTGGTAGGGCTTGGGTGTATTTAGAGGAGGTAATTACGCTTTTTAATTCTAAAGGGGAGAAGTAAAAATTACTAAACAGTTACATGGTATAATTTCAAAGTTTGATTTTTAATTTTTTTTTAATTATTATTATTATTATTATTATTATTTTATTGTATTATTTATTATAACTTTTTAAAATATATTTTCATTATTTATCTTTCATTTCTTCTCATTTCCCATTCTTTACTTCTTGTGGTTTCATTTAATTGCTAGTACCTTTTGTTTCTACTTATTTTTTCTTTACATTCTTTGATTGATCAAAACATTTTTTAAATATTAAATCATCTTTATTATATTTTATATTAATCTTATAATATAAATCAGTAGGTCATTTTGATAAAAATAATATAAGCAAAATTTTAAGGAAATCTACTCCTCTATGAAGTTTTTTTTTTTTTTTTTTTACTTTTTTGGGGTCTAAAGTTGGCTGTTAGTTAAACTTTTTTGTGAGCTGTTTTCTTTAGCGTATTTTTTTTATGGACTACTTCTACTCCTCTTTAACCAAATAAATTATGATATGATTACTAACTAAAATAATAAACAATCAAAGAGCATATATTAAAGTAAAATAAAGTATGTGTAACGACCCGTTAGGGTGTTTTGAGGACTAGAAGTATTTTGATTCTTTCGGTAAATTTTAAATAGAAATTTGATTTTTTTTTTGATTAACTATGATTATTTAGTTGATATATAATTATTAAACAACTAATATAGTTCATGGTTAATGAGCCAAGTCTATAATTGAAACTTATATAAATATGCTATATTAAAAATATATTTACCATTTATAGCAATAACATTTTTTTTTTCAGTTGATCACTTTTAATACATTTATAATACAATTTTAATACATATTACAGAGAAAAGTTTATACAACACATATAATACATTTTTTTATTAATGGATAATACATTTATCATACATTTTAATACACTTATAATATAATGTGTCAGTTTCTTACCAAACAAACATAATATATTTTTAAAAAATAGTTATAATACATACATCTTGCATACATTATTCACTTTTAATACATATTGCAGATTTATCATAGTATTGCTATAAATAGTAGTAAATAAAAAGTGTCGTTTAAATCAATAATTATTTATTGAAAGGTACTCATCCAACTAATTTTTCCTTGATTTAATATCCTATTTCACTTAGCCCATATGTAAAATAAAATATTAAAATTGAGCTCGTTAGGTCCATAATTATTTTTAACGAAAAAAGAAAAAGAAAAAAGAGAAGAGAATAGATGAGAAACTACCTGCAACATCGATACTGGAGCAGCAACATATTCAGGTGAGGGCTTCCAAAAACTCTATTTTATTGAGTACATGTGAATATAATTGTGCATTATTCTCGTAGAAAAGTGGGTGTTATATTGGGTGTGGAATGGAATTGAACCTTTTCAATTGATAGTGATGCACGCGTGACTATTTTTGATTTGGTAGGTCATTTATCTAACGACATGTTTCTGTCGTTATAGAAAAGTCACTGGAGAAAATTTTTGGGCCGGAAAATTTTTTGATAGTAACTTGAAAATTTCTAGCTTAGTCTAGATTTGGACGAAATCAAAGTCAGTGAGGTCTAGGAAGATCTGGTAGCTAATGGGAGACTTAATTATGAATTTGATCACATGAGAAGATAGCTAAGACATTAAGGAACCCGTACGACTTTACGAAATCGAATTCGGACAAGTTGAACTCCTGCAACTGACCTTAGTGTTAACATGTATTTTCTGAGTGTCATGGGATGAAAGGGTGTTGTGAAATGGGGGTTTGAAACTCTTAATTTGACTCACTGGTTCCACGCAAGCCGCAAGGGTGGGATTATTCTAACCAGGGTGGGGCCGATGTGGCGGGATGGGGCCCGCCGTAGCGGCTCAATCGCGACTTAAGTCGGAAATAAACTGCAAAAACGTTATTTTTCTGCAACCTTCGATCTTGAGAGCTAAGGAACGACCCAGAGATATTTCTTGAAGGTTTTCCATCTCTTCTAGCACCAAAGGTAAGGTTTTTACTCCCCAAATCCATTTTTCGATCCGTAGAATTTAGTTACTTGGGTAATTATTGATGGGGGGAGGGTTTTGATCTGGGAATTATGGTGGAAAAAACCCTAATCTAGGTATGGGGATCAAGGGTTCGACCTAGGGTTGATATTATTGATAATAATTCGGGTAATTAAGTCTTGTTTATTGATCCTCGCGTTATATTGATTGTTTGTAGACTAAGAACAAGCGGAAAGAATCTGGAAAGGGAAGAATCAAGTTTCTTAGAGGATTCAAGCTTTGTTCGAGGTAGGTGGTGGCTGTAATTTCATATTCGTGTGATATATGTTAGTAATTACTTCATTTTAATGTATGTACATATGCGAATGTTGCATTATTGATCACACTATTCGTAAATGAGTATGAATGAATAATTGTATGCCATAAATCAACACTTGATTGTATGATTATGAGAATGTACTTTGTGATTGTGATTGTGGTTTGTTGAATGGATCAGGTGTTACGTTCCAACACACTAACTTGGATCAGGTTCCGGCATATATATGGGATCGGGTGTCACGTCCAACACACTAACTTGGATCGGGTACCACGTATCGGTACATTAACAGTTTGAGTGTGGGTTCTATGAGAGGACCATTGACTTGTCATATCGATGTATTTCGAGAATGTGGAATTGTTCGTTGATCCTGATAAGATGACTGATATTGTATATGTTCGGTATATGCCTGTTTTATTATGTTGTGATTATTTGCATATGCTTCACTTATTGGGATAGTCGTGTGATCCTACCAATACACTGTGGTTGTGTACTGATATTGCACTTGATCTTTCTTTGTTGAGTACAGGGCATCTTCAGGTGGCAATTGACAAACCTCGTCTAGAAGATTAGTGATCAATCGAATTCAAGGGTGAGCCAGTTCTTCCAAGCTGCCATGAGTTCTCGTTATGTTAGTCCATTTCTATTCGGACTTAGACTAGTACTTTAGATTTTCTTATGTTTAATTGGGTTGTACTCATTTACTTTAGACTTATGGTTCTTGTTAGGGTTTTGGTACATTGACTTTCAGGTTCTAGGCATTATTTTTGCATTTTTTTTGTTAGACTTCGGAGTTTGTGGGAACTCCCTAATTACCTTTAGAAATTTAAACCTGCTTCCGTATCTCACGGGAGGGTTAATGTGGGTGTTAATTATGATAGTCTGGGTCGTGACAAAGTTGGTATCGGAACCTAGGTTTGTTGATCTCGATGTACCAAAACGAGTCTAGTAGAGTCTTGCGGAACGGTACGGAGATGTCTGTACTTTTCTTCGAGAGGCTACAGGACTTTAGGAAATCTCTCTATTTTCTTTGGTCTCCTTCATGCTATAACTTGGTTCCAATTGCTATATGGTGATCCAAATTGGTATTTAATCTCTTTCACTCTTCTAACCGTAGATGGTTAATACTAGGTTCAACGGCGTTAGACCCGTAGGTCCCATCAATGCGCCAGCTATGGAATCCGCAACATGAGGTCGCGGTTGAGGCAAGGGTAGAGGAAGAGCAAGGGGTAGAGGCTGATGAAGGGTAGCACCTACTAGGGATGGAGCTCCGATTAAGAATGTTTCTAGAAATGAGATCCCTTCTGCGCATCATGAAGAGATAGAGGAGAATGTAGAGGTTGAGGATGATAAGAATATTGGACAAGCGGAAGAGGTGCAGGTTGAGACTACAGGTATTCCCCCCTTAGACCTAGTGTTCGCTCAACAGAGTATGTCGTTCCTGAAAGGATTGGTTGGTCCTGGAGTGCTTCCCTCTATTCAAACCACTCAAGCTTCCGCCAATCCCCCTATTGCTATCACTGTCCCCAAGGTGGGTGAAACTGTAGGTAATGATGCTTTCTTCCGTCATTTGTTGGATCCTGTTATGACTGGTAATGAACACGAGATATTAACTAAGTTCTTAAAATTGAAACCACCTGTGTTCCGTGGTTCCGAGAGTGAGGACACCTATGAATTCATTCTAGATTGTTATGAGAGGCTTTATAAGTTGGGAATTGTCCATCACCATGGAGTAGAGTTTGTAACTTTTCAACTTCAAGGTGAGGCTAAGCAGTGGTGGAGAGCTTATGTGGAGTGTAGATCTTCAGTGTTACCCCCACTCACTTGGACCCAGTTTCATGCTCTGTTCTTGGAGAAATATGTGCCCTGGACTTTGAGAGATCATAAGAAGGATGAGTTTATGGATTTGGAGCACGGTGGTATGTCTGTGGCTGCTTATGAGGCTAAGTTCCATGATTTGTCGAGATATGCTACGCAATTGATGACTATTGAGAAAGAGAGGATCCGCCTATTTGTTAAGGGACTAAATTCTGAGTTGTAGGTATTGTATGTTCATATGACCTTTGCAGGAAAAAACTTCAATGAGGTAACAGATTTTGTGAAGAAAGTGGAGGGGGTGAGGCGGGACGGTCAGGCTAAGGCATTGGCTAAGAAAGCTTAGAATACAGGTAACTTTCAAGGTTCTTACTCTAGAGGTTCAGGGAGGCCGACACTTGCAACCCAGCCAATTCAGTCCTCTATGCCTGCTTCTACAGGTAAATACTCGGGAATTCCACCTCAGAATTTGATTCAAGATAGCCAGGGAGCCGTACCTTCGGCGGGCAACAGGCCATCTTTCAATCGCACTTGTTATAACTGTGGAGAACCTAGTCATATGAGGAGATATTGTCCCCACCCGTGCATGTTAGATTTCGCGCAACAACAGACTAGAGCAGTGGTACCCGCAGTCAATGGTAATAATGGTCGAGGACGTCTACAAGGTGGGCGAGAAAGAAATTAGCGAGGCCATGGAGGTCGGGGAAATGGTAACGCAAGCAGAGGTACGCCGCATCCAGGCAGGGAAGTAACGTGTCAAGTTGACAAGGCTTAATGTTATGCCTTTTCGGGCAAGATCGAGGTGGAGGCGTCTGACGCAGTGATCACAAATACTATTTTTGTCTGTGATCGGATGGCTAATGTGTTATTTGATCCGGGTTCTACTTATTCTTATGTGTCCGTGGGATTTGCTAGAGTTTGATATGATTTGTAATGTACTTGATGCCCCCATGCATGTTTATACCCCAGTTGGAGAGTCTGTCATAGTCACCTATGCCTATCGTGCTTGTCCGATTTTGTTTATGGTTTTCAGACTTGGATTGATTTGATGATTTTGGATATGATTAACTTTGATATAATCTTAGGCATGACTTCGTTGTCCCTTTATTATGCTGTGTTAAATTGTAATACGAAATTTATGACCCTAGAGATCCCCGGTAGGGAAAAATTAGACTGGGAAGGGGTGTACAAGCCTAAGCTAGCTACGATCATATCCTTCATTCGAGCTAGAAAACTGGTACGATAGGGTTGTTTGGCTTATTTGGCTCATATTCGGGATGTTGAGGTTGAGTCTCCCTCTATTGAGTCTATCCCTGTGGTGTCGGAATTTAGAGAAGTGTTTCCTATTGATTTGCCTAGTATGCCTCCGGGTAGAGATATAGATTTCTGCATTGATTTGGAACCTGGTATCCACCCAATTTCCATCCCTCCGTATTGTATGGTTCCGACAGAATTAAGAGAGCTTAAGCCTCAAATCCAAGAGCTCCTTGATAAATGATTCATTCATCCTAGTGCTTCACCATAGGGTGCTCCTGTCTTGTTTGTTAAGAAATGGGATGGTAGTAAGAGAATGTTCATAGAATATCGCCAATTGAATAGGGTCACTATCCGAAATAAGTATCCATTACCTCGGATTGATGATCTTTTCTACCAATTGCAGGGTGCATTAGTTTTTTCTAAGATTGATTTAAGGTCTGATTACCATCAATTAAAGATTAGGCCTGAGGATATACCAAAATCGGCATTTAGGACCCGCAATGGGCACTATGAGTTTCTAGTTATGTCGTTTAGGTTGACAAATGCGCATGTAACTTTCATGAGTTTGATGAATGGGGTGTTCAAACACTTTCTTGATTCATTTGTGATAGTGTTTATTGATGACATTTTGGTCCATTCGAAAAGTGAGAAAGAGCATGCCAACCATCTTCGTATTGTTTTGTCTTGGAAAACAAAAGTTGTATGCAAAATTTTCAAAGTGTAAATTTTGGTTAAATTCGGTTGCCTTTTTGAGTCATGTAGTTTCAAAAGAAGGGGTAATGGTAGATCCCCAAAAGATTGAAGCAGTTAAGAATTGGGTTTGGCCAAACTCTGTGACTGAAGTTAGGAGTTTTGTGGGGCTCGCTAGCTACTATCGTCGGTTTGTGAAATACTTTGCTTCTATTGCCACACATTTAACAAATTTGACAAAAAATGAGGTACCATTTGAATGGACTGAAAAATGTGAGGAGAGCTTTCAAAAGCTTAAGACTCTTTTGACCACCGCACCTATTCTAGCACTACCGATTGAAAGTAAGGATTTATAGTTTATTATGACGCTTCACATTCGGGTTTGGGTGTTGTGTTGATGTAGGATAAGAATGTCATAGCTTATGCATCGCGGTAGTTGAAGATGCATGAGAGAAATGATCCAACACATGATTTAGAGTTGGCAGCGGTAGTGTTTGCTCTTAAGATCTGGTGACATTATCTTTATGGTGTCAAGTGTGAGGTGTTAACTAATCATCGTAGCTTGCAACATGTGTTTACTCAAAAGGATCTGAACTTGAGACAACAAGGTGGATGGAGTTACTCAAGGATTATGATGTGACCATCCAGTATCATTTGAGTAAGGCTAATGTAATGGCGGACGCACTAAGCTGAAAAGCAGTGAGTATGGGTAGTTTAGCTTGCTTGAGTGTATCCAAACGACGTTTGGCTAAGGAAATCCAAACCTTGGAATCTAAGTTCATGCAGTTGGACATCTCAAAGAAAGGTAGGGTGTTAGCTAGCATTGAGGTAGGGGCCAAGTTCATTGAGGAGATCAAGGCTTTGAGGATGACAGTTTGAAAGATCTCAAAAATAAAATAGTGTTGGGAAAGGCTCAAGAGACCACTCTTAATGCGGGAAGAGTGCTCAGTTTTAAAGGAAGGATTTGTGTTTCTCGAGTAGATGACTTGATCCAAAAATTAGTGACAGAATCTCATAGTTCGCAATATTCTATCCATCTGGGTGTGATCAAGATGTATTGAGATTTGATGTGAATATATTGGTGGCCGAGCATGAAGAAGGATATAGCGGAGTTTGTGGATAAGTGTCAAAATTTCCAACAAGTAAAATATAAGCATCAAAGGCCACCAGGGTTGCTTTAGAGAATGTCAATTCCAAAATAGAAGTGGGATAGAATAACTATGGATTTTGTGGTTGGTCTCCCAAGACTTTGGAGAAGTTTGATTCTATTTGGGTAGTGGTTGACAAATTAACTAAGTTAGCCCATTTTATTTCGATCAGAATAGATTATAATGCTCAGCAGTTGGCTAAGTTTTATATAAAATAGTTAATGAGATTGTACGGGGTGCCCCTTTATATCATCTCAGACCGTGGTACACAATTCACCTCCAAATTTTGGAGTAAATTACATGATGAATTGGGTACACAACTCACTTTTTGTACAACTTTTTATCCGCAGACGGACAGGCAGTCGGAAAGGACTATCCAAGTGTTAGAGGACATGTTGAGGGCATGTGTGATTGACTTTGGAGGGCATTGGGATAAATTCCTACCATTGGGTGAGTTCTCCTATAATAATAATTATCACTGCAGCATTGATATGACACCATTTGAGGCATTTTATGAGAGGGGGTGTAGATCACCCATATGATGGTTTGAGGTTGGAGATATGAAATCTTTGGGGGTCAATTTAGTGAAGGATGCTCAAGATAAAGTGATGAGTATTCAAGCTAAGCTTTTAGCAACCCAAACTAGACAGAAAAAGTATGCAGACCATATATCGAGGTAGGTGATGGTTTTAATTTTATGTTGGTGTGATGTATGTTAGTAATTACTTCATTTTAATGTATGTATGTATGCGAATGTTACATTTTTTTTTATCACACTAATAGTAAATGAGCATGAATGAATAATTGTATGTCATGAATCAACACTTGATTATATGATTATGAGAATGTACATTGTGATTGTGATTGTGGTTTGTTGAATGGATTAGGTGTTATGTTCCAACAAACTAACTTGGATCGGGTGCCACGTTCATGTGCATATATGGGATCGGGTGTCACGTCCGACACACTAACTTGGATCGGGTACCACTTATTGGTACACTAACAGTTTGGGTATGGGTTCCATGAAAGGACCATTGACTTGTCATATTGATGTATTTTGAAAATGTGAAATCGTTTGTTGATCCTGATAAGATGACTAATATTGTATATGTTCGGTATATGCCTGTTTTATTATGTTGTGATTATTTGTATATGCTTTACTTATTGGGATAGCCGTGTGATCCTACAAGTAGACTGTGGTTGTGTACTGATACTGCACTTGATCTTTCTTTGTTGAGTACAGGGCATCTTCAGGCGGCTACTGACATACCTCATCTAGAAGATCAATGATCAATCGAATTCAAGGGTGAGCCAGTTCTTCCAGGCTGCCATGAGTTCTTGTTACGTTTAGTCCATTTCTATTTGGACATAGACTAGTACTTTAGACTTATGGTTCTTGTTAGAGTTTTGGTACATTGACTTTCAGATTCTAGGCATTATTTTTGCATTAGTTTTGTTAGACTTCGGAGTTTATGAGAACTCCTTATTTTTCCTTTAGACATTTAAATTTGCTTCCGTATCTTTAAATGTTTTAGTTTTCGTTAATTTGGTAGTTGGGTTATAGTAACGGTTCTCCCACCCTTTGGTCGTGACAATTTAGGTCTATGATTAAGCATCATAGAACTATGGTTAAAGAATATAAAATAAAACAAAATAAAACAAAGGGAATTCAATTTGAAACTCTTGTTGATGCAACGTGGTAAATTTAGGGGATACATTAATGGTTATTCATGGGTCAATCTTTGGATAATCATGATAAACTATGTAGGAGTCAGATGTAATTAGAAGGTTTGTAAATTAGTAGCCATTCCATTTAAATCTTTTAAAAATAAATTATGCATCTATTTGGAGGAAATTTATGTGGTGTACTGTTGTGTGTGGTTAAGTTATGGATAGTGTAATTGGTTATGATTTAGGATTTCTTTTTCATGATTATTATATTAGACTCAACTATTGAAGTTTTAGGATAAAAGTATAGCAATATGAGTGTTCACGGATTCATTACTTATAAATAATGCATACTTGATAGATTGGGAACGTTTTGAAGCTTTGCGAACGGAAAAAAGGCAAAATCTTGAGGATTTGTGACACGTGTTCGGCATTCAAGGTATGTTAAGACTTTCAGACTTCATTGAAGGGCGTTTTTATTATTAACGATTAAATATGAAATAGACAATGGGTAAGGGCAAAAGATGTAGGTCTCGTACCAATGGTGTGACGGGCATTGGTACGAGTACCGATGTTATTAAAGGGAAAGTTTATTACTACAATATGATAGATTGTGATTCGAGAATGCCAAAGCATATGGACATTAGCTAATGTATTTAGTGACTTGATTTCTTTCGTGTGGTTGTGTTTCTTTAGTGAACTCGTATATTTGTGATAATTGAGGTGATTATATGTCATAGCGACATTTGATTTATTGAGATGCTTCATCATCCCCTTTTATCTACATCTTATTGTACATATGCATTAACATGAGATTGAGTATGAGTAAATGTCTAACACGTGGAGATCGGCCGTGTTGAAATCGAGTTATGATTATAATTTTGGCACGTGGAAATCGTCCTTGCGAGGGATTGGTTATGATTATAAGTTGGGCACGTGGAGATCGTCCATGCTGGAGATTGTTTGATTTTATGATAGTGTGTTGAGATTGTCTGCACAGACACATGGAGATCATCTGTGTTGGTATATGGACCTCGTGAGTCACCCATGGGTCATGAACTCTTGATGTATTTTCGAGGAGTATCATGTATATACGGTTGAGAAAGTACTGGCATTTGAGGCATATCATTGCATGGTGTCACATTGCATTGCATTGCATCCCATTACATCCTTTATTGTTATTTGATTGTATGCTTCATTGATATTTGGACATTACGTGACATTTGATTATCTCTATTTGATGAAAATTTGGTTGATATGTATAATATGGACATGTAAAATTAAAGAATTATTTTCTTATATACTTTTGTCACTACTTTTTCGTTGTCGGTATATGGGATATACTGGGTACACATGGTTTCGTACACATACTACACTTGCTGCACTTTTTTGTGGTGCAAATTGTATTTCGAATTTGAGCGCATCTCTTGGAGGTTGAGTTTGAGTTCGATTATCTTAGAGTTATGGTGAGCTTCTTGGATATTCTGCGGCCCATACCTTCATCTATCATTATTATTTAGGTTGTGTTGGTTTTCTAATAGGATATTTCTTATGTTTAAACTTGTTAAATAATTAGAGACTTGTATTGACTTTAGAAGCTCTTGTACTTATTGTTATCTCCTATATTCAGATTAGCAAAATAGAAATAATAAAAGATGAAAAGAAAAAGAAAAGAACTATCTGAGTCCACAGAACTCACTGTATGTCCTTAAGAAATTTAATTCACTCAAGTACCCGATGCTGCAGATTAATTCCTCCCAAGATAAAACGGATTAACCATTAAAGAAGTAGTAGTACCTCAAACTTCAATAATTTCAACGAACTCAAAATGACAGCAATGAATCACACATAAAGACATGACGATCAATTTTGTTTTGTAATAAATGTATGCAAAAGAAGAAAAAAATTCAGTGCAGAAAAATGAGAGAAAACCTCTCTATTTATAGCCAACAAAGGATACATGTCACAACTCTTTGGAAAGAAGACAACCTTTCAGAAAGGTCAGAATGCTTTGGAAAAGGCACAACCTTCCAAACGGTCACAACCCTTTAGAAAGGACGTAATCATTCATCAAGGTCACAACCCTTCGGCATAGTCACAACCCTTCATTTCCTGTTCACACCTTTAAAACCCAATAATACCCCATATGAATAGGGAATGACTATTGTTAAAACATATGCATGAAAAACGGTGTGATTCGTAAGTAAGGATTGATTGCATCTGGATAAGCGGGTTTCCCTTTGAACTTTTCATAGTGAACATATATCATGTATACTCGGTCAATCGGTATATTTGATATCTTTGAACCATCGAGTTTTGGTGTATACCTAGAAAACATAAGTAACACAATCAACCCTTGAACCTTCTCAACGTTTTATTCGTTTAATCCATGAACACGTCTTGATTTATAAGTGCGTAGAGAACTGGCCTTACTGAATTCTCCTTGAAGCGGCTTACACTTCACACTTACATAGGTGGTTTCTAAATGTGTTATCCTGTAGATACACTATTTGATATACCCTGTACCAAACTTAAAAAACCATTAAAAGTCCTAATACCTTTATCTTTGTTACTAAACATTGTCTTATCATGAGAATGGACTATAAAAAAATATTTTGACAATGTTGAACCGTCATCAATGACTTTGTTTGATCTCCTTGAACCTAGATCTTGGGATCTCCAGTCTTTTAGATAGAGTTACCGCCACAATGACTTGTCATCGGCCATAGTCCCATTCCCTTTGATAATGTATTAACTCCCTCTCTAGTTAGGCCTTTTGTATGTGGATCCGACACATTATCCTTTGACTTTACATAGTCAATTATGATAATTTCACTAGAGAGTAGTTCTTTAACGATATTATATCTACGTCATATATGACGAGACTTTCCGTTATACATCATGCTCCATGCCCTACCTATTGCAAATTAACTATTACAGTGTATGCATTATGGAGCTGAAGGTTTGGGCCAAAAAAATTTCAAGAAATTTCGAAATCATTCAACTTCTTCACCTGCCTTATCTAGAGTGATAAGCTCAGATTTCATAGTAGAGCGAGCGATACATTTATGTTTGGATGATTTCCAAGAGATTGCTCCTCCACAAAGACTAAATACATATCCACTTATGGATTTTACTTCATTTGACCTGGTGATTCAATTTGCATCACTATATTCTTCCAATACTGTTGAATATTAGTTATAATGCAAAACAATAGTTTTAAGTATGTTTTAAATACTCCAAAACTCTTTTCATTGTCCTCCAATAAGTTTGATTGAGATTACTTGTGAACCGACTCAGTTTACTAATAGCACATGCTATATCTGATCGTGTACACTTCATGATATATATCATACTTCTCAATACTCTAGCATAATCCAATTGTGAGTCACTTTTGCCTTCATTCTTTTGAAGTACAAAACTCACATTTATTGGAGTCTTGACAATATTGAAATTCAAATACTTGAACTTGTCAAGTACCTTTTCAATCACATCAGTAACTTCAATGTCTTTCATATCGAAGTTACTTTCTAGCATATGCTTAGTGGCATTTATGTCAGAAATATCTCTTTTGATGATCAACATGCCATCAACATAAAAACAAACAATGACCTTGTGATTTGGAGTGTATTTAATGTAAAAACATTTATCCCATTTATTAATCTTGAATTCATTTGCCAACATAGTTTGATTAAATTTGGCATGTCATTATTTGGACACTTGTTTTTAGTCCATAAAGTGACTTAACAAGTTTACAGATTTTATTTTCTTTACCAGGAACCACAAAGCCCTTGGGTTGTTCCATGTAATTTTTTTCCTCCAATTATCCATTAAAAAAAAATGTTTTCACATTCATTTTGACAAATTTGAAGGTCATATACCGCAACTAGCGCAATTAACATTTGAATTGATGTAATCCTAGTTAGTGGCTATTATGTGTCAAAATAATCAAGGCTTTCTTATTGTCTAAAGCCTATGACAACAAGTCTTGCTTTATATTTGTCAACAGTTTCATCAACTTTCTTTTTCTTTTGTAGATTCACTTTGAACCCAAAGGTTTATTTCCTAGAGGAAGATCAACCAACTCTCTAGTACGGTTGCTCAAGATTGAATCTATCTTACTATTGACAACCTCTTTCCAAAAAAAAAAGAGTCCACAGAGGGCATAATTTCTTCGAATTTATGAGACTCATTTTCAAGAAGAAATGTTACAAAATCAAACTCAAAGGAAGTAATTTGTCTATTGACATTTACTACGCCTCTGAATCCCTTTATTAAGTACATTCTCCTTTTGTTTGTTCCAAGGTCGTTTAGACCCTTCACTTAACTATTCGACGGTTCGGACATCTGAACCGTAAATTGACATGCTTTACTATTTGTAGCATATCCAATGAGCATACAATCCACAGTCTTACGTCCTATTTTGACCCGTTTGAGAATAGTTCCCTCATTTCCATTTCTCATATGGAATAGACTATATTTAAAATTGTTAGATCACTATCTTTCAAGAGTTATTGCTTGTATATACTTTAAGGGGCGACAAGTAGTTCTCTATCAATATACAACAAAGTCTGAACAAACAAAACTTTTTGTTGCACCCTTTCTTAAAAAACAAAAGTTTTTTTTTTAATTTGTTGTTCCCTTTACTAACAAATAAAACTTTTGTTCCTCTCTTTCTGAACAAACAAATTTTTTGTTGTTCTCTTTTGCTATAATGATAACAACCCCACAAATTTTGTGGTAAACCTGAACTTATAAGTATGACATTCAACATTTCCTTCAAAGTTTGGTTTTTTCCTGTCAACAATTTCATTAGATTGAGGTGAGTATGTTCAGTAATTTGATGGATGATTCCATTTTCCAAATATATTTCTGCAAAAGAAGATTCATATTCTCCACATCTACCACTTCTAATAATGACAATCTTTTTATCCAACTGATTTTCAACTTCAGTTTGATATTGCTTATATGTTTCTATTGTTTCATCCTTACCATTCAGCAAATAGACATACCACTATCTAGTGCAATTGTCAATAAAATTTATGAAACACTTTTTTCCACCAAGAGATAATGTTGATATCATATCACAAATGTCAGTGTAAATCAATTCTAAAGGATTAAAATTTCTTTCAACAAATTTATAAGTATGCTTAACATACTTAGATTCAACACATACTTGACATTTTGATTTATTGCTCTAGAAGTTAGGCAAAATTTCTAAGTTGATCATTTTTTGCAAGGTTTTGTAATTGACATGTCCTAAGCATTCATGTCACAAACAAATTGATTCAACTAAGTAAGAACAAACAGAAATAATGGGTTTGAAAAGACCTTCCATAAGCTAACACTTTCCTACAAATATTTTGTTCTTTACTTTTTAGAACTTTTTCAAATACAGGCATTGTTTTAGAGTCAGCACCTTGCCAGATGTCCTTTGCAGAAGGACATTTCCATAACATTCACTTTGTTATAGAATTATCCATGACCATAGTCTCTTCGGTCCAATAAGGGCAACATGACCCAAATGTTTGTTTTACAACACTAACATAACAAATCACTTTTCACCAATGTTCATGTCTATACAAATAGACATATCTTTTCATGAAAAATCACAATATTTTAAGTGACACTTTTTCATCAAAGAATACAATTCTTTTGAACGAGTAATATAATTTTGTGGTTTTATACTAGTCATAACATACACTAGTAAAGAGAGACTCAAAGACCACAATATCAAATATACTCCAAGAATTTTGTGGGTCTAACATAATACAAGAATGTCATTAAATTTATATCTTGTACTTTCAAATTTAAATTATATAGTAAGACTAATTTTGTCTTTATCACAGGTAAAGAACCACCCACATTTTAAATATGTTCTCAAAAATATTTTTCAAGTATTTAAAATTATTTTCCACATTTTTTTTCCTATGATTTCAAATTGTATACCATCAAAATACACATTAGCAACATAAAGCCTTGTTTTGGAGATTTAATCCATAGAAACGCCCATTGCAGGCACAAAAATTACTAATTTTATGTCACTAGTGTTTTTTTCCTTATTGTCACGATTAGACAATCCAGTTAGTATTTAGAATACTAACAATAAAGATTCAATCTTTATACAGCTTGTTTCTAGTTTAACGATGAAGTTTATATATTCTTCTAGTGGTTAACTGGATAAACCTTGAATTCTGATGAAGTTTATATATTCTTTGAATCAGTTTCACATTCAGACAGAGTAGTAAACCAAAAAAGGTTTTAATCTGCAGAAACCTCAAATACAACACTGTTTCTAGCTAATGATGAAGATTTTATCTTTTTCAAATCATTTTGCCTTAATATTCCTGACGAAGATTCTGTACTCTTCAAGTTAGAATATTCATTCAAATAGAGTATTTAACAAATTGGTGAAGTTTCTATAATCTTCAAACCAATGCACAATCTGATTTGTTCGTGAAGTTCTTATATTCTTCAAACCAAAGGAGCAAAAAAATCAGAAGATTTTAGTCTCCAAAAGTCAAACACAATCAAATTTCACGTGAAGTTATAAACTACAAAAGTTTTTTTTTCCTTCTCTAAACAGAAAACCTATTAGTAATAATAAAGACATATTTTGAGATCATCACGTAATGACCATCTATCCTAACATTTATGAAATAAATCTCATAACTTATAAAGAATAGAAAAAGAGAATAATAATCAAGGAAAATAAAGATAGAACCCGATTTTTACTCTCATTGAATCATATTCTATCTGTCAGCAATGATTTCATGCAAGTCACTTTTCTTGCTATTTTGTTTTCTTTTCTCAGTTTCGATCATATTCTTATTTTTCTCAAGAAGACATTTAATTTTAACAATAAACTAAACTCATGTTCAAATATTGTTAGGAGAAAACATTTGTTCATTTACTTCTTCTCATAGTTATATAAAACCAAGAATATAGGGAAAAAAAATTAAAGTGCATATCTTAACCTTTATGCACAAATAACTTTTTTTTATTGAAAAGAAAACTGAAGGGGTGGAATGCTGCAATGCACTTGGAAAGAAAATGCTCGAACATATTAAAGTAGTACTAATTCATCCCAAATTTCTTTTATCATATGATAAAATAATTCTGTTTTTGTTTTTTTTTTCAACAAAAAGAACACAGAAAATAAATGTAATTTCCTTACCACAGAAAATACCATCAATATTAAATTTTTTAAGCTTGTTATCTCCTGTATTTAGATTAGCAAATCAGAAATAATAAAATATGAAAAGAACTATCCGAGTCCACAGAACCCACTGTGTGTCCTTAAAAAATTTAATCCCCTCAAGTACCCAAGGTTGCAGATTAATTAATTCCTCCCAAGATAAAATAGATTAACCATTAAAGAAGTAGCGACACCTCAAACTTCAATAATTTCAACGAACTCAAAATGATAGCAACGAATCACATATACAGACACGATCAATTTTGTTTTGTAATAAATCAATGCAAAAAAATGAGTGAAAAGCCTCTCTATTTATAGCCAATAAAGGGTAAATGTCACAACTCTTTGGAAAGAATACAATCTTTCAGAAAGGTCACAACGCTTTGGAAAAGACACAACCTTTCAAACGGTCACAATCCTTTAGAAGGGACACAACCTTTCATCAAGGTCACAACCCTTCGGCATAGTCACAACCCTTCATTTCCTGAATCTTGCGGTAGTATTTCAGTTTTTCCGCATTTTATTATAAAAGACTTAGTGTTCGGGATATTACTTGCTACTTACCTTTAATTTCCACAGTTTAAGTTGAATTAACTTATTGGGTTGGCTTACCTATCGATTGGGAACATAGGTGTCATCACGATTTAAAATTTTGGATCGTGACAGTATATAACTAAATAATCAAACAAAATGTACTAAAGTAAAAAAAAAAAAAAATTTACCCTCTCAAACCAAATTCGTGACTAACTAATTTAATATCCATCAAGAGCTAAATAATTGTTTTATATAAATAACTTGGTATGGAATAAAATTATATTTTAAAACGAGTCAACAAATATTTTAAAATTATAATGGGAATCGTACTTCTAATGTCTGCAATAACTCTCCATGAGGTCCTAGTGACATTTTTTTGGCATAATATATTATCTATAAACAGAAAAGGCAAATTTTAGAAGAAATATGCATGGCTGATTATGACAAAATCAAAAAGATCTCTTAAAACAAAACAAATATAATCGTAGAATATTAGTTCTACCTAACAGACAAAAATACTGATCGGGTAGGTGGGTATTTAAGCAGTATCAATAAATATTACTCCTCCATTAAAAAGTTGTCATGTTACGTTTTTTTTTAAAGTTAATTTGATTAATTTTTAAAGTTAAATTAGATTACATTAATTTGATATTTTAAACTAAAAATTTAGATTTTCAAAAATCATACAAAAAAACTATAAATTATAATTTTTTTCGTGTCAATATGATGAAAAAATACATCATTAAATGTTAGTCAAACTCTTATTGTTTGACTCTAAAAAATAGAAGTCATGACTGACAACTAAAAGGGGGCGGAGGGAATACTCCTTTGTCCCAATTTAAGTGATACTTTTCGTTTTTCGAAAGTCAAACAATTTAAGTTTGATCAGGAATTTGCTTATGGAATCTTCATTTTTTTATAAATGAAATTTATACATTTGTAAACTACATAAAAAGTACTATAGATCACAATAATTGAAAAATCAAAATATTTAAAAGATATATATAAAATTTGCGGTTAAAAATAAACTTGTTTGAATCTCAAAATAAAAAAAAATCACATAAATTGAAACGGATAAAGTGTTTTCTTTACCATTATTGAATGGTAATATATACGACTCATTCATAAAAAAAATTACATATTAAATGAACGGTTAGGACATAACACTCTTAACAAAATATAAAATAGTTAATAAAAATTTCTAACAATTTTCTTAAATTTTGAATAACAAAATTACATATTAAATGAACGGTTAGGACATAACACTCTTAACAAAATATAAAATAGTTAAGAATTTTATTAAATGAAAGATAAACATAAAAATTTCTAACAATTTTCTTAAATTTTGAATAACTTACTTATTTAAGACCATAAAATAGTTTTAACAATTTATTTAATATGAAAGAGGAAGTATGATCTAATTTTTAATTTTTTTCTTAAAATTAGAGATTGCCACTAAAGATACGTATATAATTATATAAAGATTAATTATTATTTTTTGATTTATTCATTTGAATCATTAAAAAAATAATTAAAAATTCATTTTATAAGCACATTATTTTATACTGCTGTACCGTGTTGTTGCATGTGGTTTGTCAGCTACTGAAAAAAGAATTTAATTAGCGAACGTACAAAATTTGTTTCTGGTCCGCTCCTTCAAATTAGAGTTTTCTTAAAGTGTGCATACTCCAAATTTGATTTTGAAAAAATGAAATTACTATACTCTGCAACAATATTTGTAGATACAAACGAAGCACAACTTAAGAGAATCATTCAATACTTTAATTTGCAATGATATTTACGTGAAGATATTTGACAAAGTATATAAAATTTTGAAAAAAACTTAACTAAAATTATCTTATATAGAATAAAATAAAAATTTTAAAATGAAATTATTCTTAAATATTTAAACTACGAAACTTCTTATAATTAAATATTGTACAACACCTCACAACGTCAAAGTTTAATTAATTGCCAACAAAAAAAGAAACAAAAATGGATTATTAATCTATAGCACCTCACGACAGTTTCAAACATAAAGCTCCACTATTTTATTTAGGACCTAAAAAGATTGATGGTACATTAAAGCAGAAAAGAAAAGATTTTTAGTAAGTACGTATTTTATTTTTTTGAGGATCCAAAAAGATTGATATTACATTATAGCAGAGAAGAAAAGAATGATAGTATTTTTATGTGAATTGATTTGACTGACTACAAAATTTTAAAATAGAAAGAAAAAGTTTGAAAATCGTGGTCTTTGTATTTGTAGCAATAAAATAATGACATTAAAAAAGAAAATGAAAATTTTAAATTATTTTTCAAATATAAAATAGTATATTACTATTATTTTAAATAAATATCATATAATCTCTTATCAGGCCCATGAAAAGCTCATGGAAAAGTATAAGATTTCCCCGAGGACCCAACAAGATTGGTAGTACATTTATCAATATTTTTTTTTTTTAATGTTTTTTTTCAAATTCTTTATTAAAGTCTAAAGATATGGGTAATTTTAAAAAATAATTAATACATTTTGTATGTCGTCCCTAAGGAACTTTATTCATTTTGAATCATTAAAAAAGTGCTAGAATTTATTTGGTAGGCCTCTTCAGAAACTGAAAAATAAATATATTTTTTTATTATATTTATATCAATTAGTATTAAAATTAAAATTCAGAAAATAAGTAATTACTACTAGTGATAAAATATATAAAATAAGAATTATTTTTCTTAATGAATAAGAAAAAATAAACAAAAATATTACTTAATAGATTGTTCATACTTCCTCTATTCTATATTAGGTGAATTTGTGAAACAATGCACATCTATTTAGAAAAACATTCAAAGACATAATTTAAATTATATTTTCACCATTATCCTTTTATGGAATCCTAAATGTAACCTTGTAAATAATGTAATTTATCTCCTAAAAAAAATAAAACTTCATTAAAAAATATATAAATATAAAATAAGTTTAAATATTTATCTTAAAAACTTTAAAAATTTTAATTATTTTGCATTATAAAAATATCTTAAAAACTTAGTTAATATGAAACAAAGGAATAATTCTCTTTTGGTCCATTTTTGTTTATTCAGATAAAAAAAAATATATATATATAGATGTACATAGAGTATTTGCAGTTTGCAAAACTACGCGGTTTGCAATCAGAGTTCATTAAAGTTTGCAATAACTGTTGTCTGTAGATACAAACGAGGCACAACTCAACAAAATCTTCAATCTGATACAGATTGCGTGAAAGTTGTTTGACTAGAAAAATAAATTAAGAGAATTTTTTTTTTTTAAATTGAAATCATCTCGTAAATATTAAAATAAAAAGAAATTATTATTGTTATATATTTAAAATACGAAGCTTCATAGCAAAATGTTATTCATCTTTTTGTACCTAGATGAGCCTCTTTTAAATGGAAATGATATAGATGAGTCAAATATTTAACGGATGACATGGATGAACCCTTTTTCAAAGTTTGATAACATGTTTGAGCCTTTTCCCTTTAATCAATCAGTGTGTTCAGATCTAGTACAACATCTTAATCATTCAGATTTCGGCGACTAAATGTTAATGAAAACAAATGAGACCTTAGTAGTTTTTCACAAGCTACTCATTACTAACACAAGGGTCTGTTTGAATTGACTTTTGACTTATAATTATTGTGTTGAGCATGCCTTTGAGCTGGAGAAAGTAGTTCCTCCTAGAACATGAGAAATGTTGAGAGTTCATGAATAATGGGTTGTTAGATGTAGTTCCTGCTTCCTTGTGATGCATAGAATGTGTTTAGTTTGGAGTTGATGTTTCCTCCTTTGCCTTGTGCATCGTTATGATGTTGCATGCATGATGAGCTGCTAGTCTTGAGTCCTTTCTTTCGTAAGGCGTCTAGAACGTCATTCAAGGACGAATGTTCCTAAGGGGGAGATAATGTAACACACCGGAATCTAGTAGGCTAAGCTAGGGCTAAGTGTATGGGGGTAACAAGCCATGGAAGAGGGCAAGGGCCTATGGTACCTTGGAAAGTGTTTAAGGAAAGCATTTCCTTCCCAAGCCAACTCGATGAGGGGTAGTGTGGTCACCCAAGTCATTTGGCGATCTGCCAAGAGCAATCCCATCACCTAGTGGATTGCCTAGGAAGCCCAAGACACTGGAAAATTGGGCGAGCCAAGTCGGGGCTCGCTGTTCAGGTTGGCGTATCGCCAAGAGGGTTTCCCTCATCGCCAAAGTGGCCTGCTCCATGGGGTGAGCTATTGGAAATTTAGGCGATCCAAGGACACACCAAGTGCCCTTGGCGAGCTTTAGCGTGAAAATCAGCAGGGGTTTTAAGTTGGGGTCTCAAAAGTCATTTCATAGTTTTCTTAATGCAATACTAAGTCGTTTAGCTCTTAACCTAAAAAAGTATATAAGTTTTTTATTCCAAATTCCCCCCAACCTATGTCATTCTCTCAAGAACCAAAAAGAAAACCCAAGATCTTCCTCTCAAATATTTTTCTCTCTAGAACATGAAGAAGAAGAAAGAGTTCAAGCTAGGGCCAATGTCAATTCTCCAACCCTCAAGCATTTGTGGGCTTTGTAATCAAGGTATGATGGATTTTCGTCCATGGAGTTCCTTAGTTTTCCCCAATTGTGAAGATATTTGAGTTAGGGTTTCTTCCAATGTTGTGGGTATTGATGAACGTTGATCTAATTGAGTGGATAATGGTTAATTATGATTGAATTGGTAGTAAATCATGTTTATAGGATGAAATTACATGTACCCATGCATATTCCATGTTTCTAACCTAGAATTGATGAAATTGGGTTTTATGCCTTGAAGGAAAAATTTATGGGTTTAGATATCTCCTTATAGAATTGATGAACTATGACTAGAATTGCTTGAAATTAAAGCATAGATGATGATCATGAGATTTGATGCTTTGAGAGTAAAGCCTAGACTACGAAATATTGATTATTAATGTTGTAGTATGGAAGGGATACTTCCTACAATGAATTTCTAAGCATGATTGTATGAATATGAAAGGTTACTCACATGAATGATTCTAGGTTGAAAGGATTGCTCACCTAAAATGAATCTAGACTAAAATGCTAAATGAACGATGAGTCTAGAGGCGACTACCATTGACCTCCATATGTTAAGGATATGAGGAGATTTCCCATATTCCTTAGAATCGAACAAGAGGTGATTCCCCACGTTCTTATTATGATGAATGGACATGGAGGCGAGTACCCATGATCCTTATGAAATGATGTGGAGGCAAGTACCCGTGTCATATGATGTGATTGTGGAGGCGAGTACCCATGATCTTAGAGTAAGTAAGGCAAGAGGAGAATACCCATTAGCTTGTAGAAGCTAGGCATAGAGGCAAATCCCCATGTCTTTAAAAGTAAGTATGGATAATGTGATTATGTTATGAAGATGATTAGCTTGGAATGTTGCTAGATATGCCTTCCATGTTGTAAGCTTGACTAGAGGCGAATGACCTAAGTCTAGGCAAAGATTAAGTGAGGTTACTTAAAGAAGTATTCCTCTCTCATTATGATGTTATTATGTTGGATTATGCTTATGCCTTATGTCTTATTTTGACTAATGCTTATGTTTATGTTGTTTATGCAAGCTATCATATTTAGTACATCCGTGTACTAACGCATACTCTTGCCTACATTTCTTATAAAAAATGTAGGGTCCGGCGATCTCGATTCACACACTCGTGGCTAGGTTCATAGTTGATCAAGGAGTGAAGATTTGGCGAGTCCTCATAGCATTCGAGGATTTGATCACCCTTTTTTTCCTTTATGTCTTTCTTTTCATATTGGATTGTTGTATGGGCTGCGTCCCAAAACTTTATATCTTATGTTAGATTGTTTGAGACAATGATGTTAGAATTACGCTCGTTTTATGAAAGACTTTGATAATTGAGAATGTTTTAAATTTCTGCACCTTTTCTATTACTTTATGTTATGACATGCTAAGTGGTTTGTATGTGGCCTCTCGAGGTCTTATACGCCTTGTTATATCTAGGGGTTACCCCTGGGTCGTGACAAACTTGGTAATCAGAGCACACAGTTTAGAATGGTTCTAGGATGCCTCAAACCACATCTAGTGGAGTCTTGTTCATAAGTGTGAAGCACACCATATTTATAAATGAGAGGCTATTAGATGTTTAGAAAACTTCACTTCTTCATTTCTCTAAGTCGTGCCATGGAGTTTAACTCTATAAGGTTTTTCTCTAAATCCTTACCCGATGGTTTTATAAATACTAGAAGGGCTAATACTAGAAGGAATGAGGGAGACAATGTGAATAAAGAAGCTCCTCCTCAAGCTCCGATTAATCCTTTAGCTGACAATGTGACAAATGCTGAGTTTAGGTCGTCTTTCCAAGTGTTGGCTCAAGCCGTGATGGCTCAAGCCAATAGAGAGGTATTAGCCCCCGTGAACCCAAATGTGGGTACAACAGCGGCAAGAGTGAGGGATTTTACAAGGATGAACCCTCCCGAATTTTATGGCTCCAAAGTTGAGAAAGATAGTTTATCGATGAGGTCTACAAGATACTTGCTATTATGGGACTAACTCCAGTAGAGAAGGCGAAGTTGGCCGTTTATCAACTCAAAGGGGTTGCTCAGATTTGGTTCAATCAATGGAAAGAGGCAAGGCCGTAAGAAGTGGGTCCGATAGAATGGAAAGGTTCAAAAGTGATTTTCTTGATAGATTTTTCCCTCTTGAGATGAGAGAAGCCAAGGTACTAGAGTTCATTAAGCTTAGGCAAGGAAATATAAGTGTAAGGGAATACGCTTTAAAGTTCACTGAATTATCCTAGTATGCTCCTTCTATTGTGGCAAATCGTAGGGCCAAGATGAGTAAGTTTGTATCGGGTGTGTCCGACATGGTAGTCAAAGAGTGTCGCACCGCTATGCTTGTCCATGATATGGACCTTTCTCTCCTTATGGTACATGCCCAACAAATTGAGGAAGAAAAGCTCAAGGAAAGATATAGAGAGACAAAGAGAGCAAGAATGGATGATGGTAACCATTCACATTCTAGGTCCGGTGGACAGGGTCATTCGAGGTTCCGGCAAAAGTTCTCCTGGCAAGGTTCTACAAATGCTCCCCCGAGACCAAGTAATGAGAGGGTGTCTAACCCTAAATCTCAAGGAGAAGGTAGTAGGCCTCTGATGCCTATTTGTGCTAAATGTGGGAGAAATCACGAAGAAAAGTGTCTAGAGGGCTCTAATGCTTTCTTTGGGTGTAGTAAAACAGATCATAAGATAAGGAACTGCCCTTCGGTTGCTAGAAGTGAGGGAGACACTCGTCATAGGGCTTAACCCTACCATTCATCCGGTCCAAGTGGCTCGAGTGGAAATGTTCCTAAGCAAAACCGTTTCTATGCACTCCAAACTAAAGGTGATCAAGAGAGTTCCTCAGATGTGGTGAACGGTATGTTAAAAGTCTTTCAATTTGATGTGTATGCTTTGCTTGATCCCGGTGCTACTTTGTCCTTTGTGATTCCTTTAGTGTCTATGAGATTTGATATGCTTCCCGATGTGTTGTTAGAACTATTTTTTGTTTCTACCCGTATTGGTGATTCCGTGGTGGCTAAAAAAGTCTATAGGAGATGTCCCATTCTTTATCCCATAAAGTCACTCTAATAGATTTGGTAGAACTTGATATGATAGACTTCAATGTTATTTTGGGCATGGATTGGTTGCATTCTTGTTGCGCCTCTATTGATCGTAGGATTGGAGTAGCCAAATTTTAGTTTCCAAATGAGTCTATCCTTGAGTGGAAGGGGGGAAATTCTATGCCTAGAAGTCAATTTGTTTCTTATCTTAAAGATAGGTAAATGATTTCTAAGGGTTGTATCTATAATATAGTTAGGGTGAGGTATATGGATTCCGAGACCCTATTCTTGAGTTAGTTCCCGTTGTGAATGAGTTTCTGGAGGTGTTCCCAGAGGATCTACTCGGTATTCCTCCTGAAAGGGAAATAGACTTTAGGATTGACCTTCTTCCGGATACACAACATATCTCTATTCCTCCTTATAGAATGGCTTCGATGGAACTTAAGGAGTTAACAGAACAATTAAAGGATTCATTAGACAAAGGTTTATCCGATCAAGAATCTCTCCATGGGGTGCTCCAATTTTATTTTTTAGAAAGAAAGATGGGTCCCTTCGTATGTGTATTGGTTATCGACAATTGAATAAGGTGACTATCAAGAACAAATACCCTCTCCCAAGGATTGGCGATTTGTTTGACCAACTTCAAGGGGCAAGTTATTTCTCAAAGATTGATCTTCGTTCGGGTTATCACCAATTGAGGGTGAAAGAAGAGTATATTCCGAAAATGACTTTTAGAACCCGATATGGTCATTATGAGTTTTTGGTTATGTCCTTTGGTTTGACTAATTGCCCAACAACTTTTATAGATTTGATGAATAGGGTGTTTAGACAATACATTGACATGTTCGTAATTGTGTTCATAGACGATATTTTGATTTATTCAAGGAGCGAGAATAAGCATATTGATCATTTGAGGATCATATTACAAAACCTCAAGGACCAACAACTTTATGCAAAGTTTAGTAAATGTGAATTTTGGTTAAGGTCTGTGGCCTTCTTAGGCTATATTGTTTAAAGCAAGGGTATTAAGGTGGATCTGATTAAGATGGATACAATCAAGAGTTGGCCTAGATCTCTATCACCGATCGATATTAGAAGTTTCTTGGGTTTGTCCGGTTATTATAGAAGGTTTGTTGAGGGATTTTCCTCCATTGCTTCTCCATTGACGGCTTTTAATCAAAAGAAGGCTAAGTTTATATGGTTTGATGCTTGTGAGAAAAGTTTCCAAGAGTTGAAAGATAGACTTGCCTCCTCTCCGGTATTGACCTTATCGGAGGGTACGGATGGCTTTGTGGTATATTTAGACTCCTCTAGAGTGGGGTTAAGATGTGTGCTTATGCAAAATGGTAAGGTGATTGCCTATGCTTCAAGGCAACTAAAGGTTCATGAGAAGAACTATCCTACCCACGACCTTGAATTAGCGGCGGTAGTATTTACCTTAAAGATTTGGAGGCATTATTTATATTGGGTCCATGTTGATGTTTTTACCGATCATAAGAGTTTACAATATGTGCTTACCCAAAAGGACTTGAATCTTCACCAAAGGAGGTGGCTCAAATTGTTAAAGGACTATGATATGAGTGTCCTATATCACCCCGGTAAGGTGAACATAGTAGTGGATGCTCTTAGTCGACTATCGATGGGTAGTGTTGCACATGTTGATGATGATAGAAAAGAGTTAGCAAGAGATGTCCAGAGATTGGCCCGGTTGGGTGTCCGATTGGTAGACTCCGCCAAGGGTGGTGTCATGGTTCATAAAGGGTCGAAATCATCTTTTTTGGCGGATGTTAAGGCAGAGCAGTGTCTTGATCCGACTTTGGTAGAATTGAAAGAAGCGGTACTTAGAAAATCCATTGAGGCTTTCTCCCATAGGGGAGATGGTGTCCTTAGATAGTAAGGTCGGTTATGTGTTTTGAATGTTGATTACTTAAGGGAACAAATTTTATCTGAAGCCCATAGTTCTCGGTATTCTATTCACCCAGGAGCCACCAAGATGTACCATGACTTGAGGGAGGTCTATTGGTGGAATGGAATAAAGAAGGATATTGCGGGATTTGTGGCTAAGTGTCCAAATTGCCAACAAGTGAAGGTTAAGCATCAGAAATCGAAAGGTTTATCCCAAGACATTAGCATTCCTAGTTGGAAGTGTGAAGACTTGAATATGGACTTCATAGTAAGGATGTCACGAATTCGGAGACAATATGATTCCATTTGGGTTATAGTAGACCGAATGACGAAGTCAGCCCATTTCATTCCTGTAAAGGTTTCTTATTCGACGGAAGACTATGCTAAGTTGTACTTGAGGGAGATGGTAATGTTGCATGGAGTGCCTTTATTCATTATCTCTGATAGAGGTACCCACTTTACTTCTCAGTTTTGGAATTCTTTCCAAAAGGGTCTTGGCACTAAAGTTAAGAATTGTACAACATTTCATCCACAAACCGATGGGCAAGCAGAGCGAACAATCCAAACATTGGAAGACATGTTATGGGCTTATGTAATTGATTTCAAAGGAAATTAGGATGACCATTTGCCTTTGATTAAATTCACTTATAATAATAGCTATCATTCTAATAATAGTATGGCTCCATTTGAGGCTTTTTATGGTAGGAGGTGTAGATCTCCTATAGTTTGGTTTGAGGTGGGTGAGATTGCCTTGTTAGGGCCTGAGTTCGTTCATGAGGCTATAGAGAAGATTTGATTCATTAGAGAGAGGTTGAGAACCGCCCAAAGTCGACAAAAGTCTTATGCCGATGTTAGAAGGAGAGACCTTGAATTTAATGTGCTTGATTGGATTTACTTGAAAATCTCACCCATGAAGGGCGTAATGAAGTTTGGTAAGAAGGTGAAACTTAGTCCCCATTTTGTAGGCCCATATAAAATTGTGAGACGTCTTGGTAAGGTTGCATATGAACTTGATTTTCCAAAGGAGTTAGCATCAGTGCATCCGATTTTCCATGTCTCCATGTAGAAAAAGTTTGTTGGAGATCCGACATCCATAGTGCCCCTAGAAAGGCTAAAAGTGAAAGAGAATTTTTCCTATAAAGAAACTTCGGTAGATATTCTAGACCGGCAAGTTAAGAAATTGAGGAAAAAAGAGGTTGCTTCCATGAAAGTGTTATGAAGAAACCATCTTATTGAGGGTGCTACTTGGGAGACCGAAGCCGATATGATGTCCTGGTATCCTTACCTATTTCCTCCTATTCTAGTTAGAGGTAATGAGTTCCTCTAGTATTGCTCTTGTTGAAGTCATGTGAGTTGTATGTGTTTCCATGATTTCCTTGTTTGATGCATGTTCATGAAAAAGTTTAGGTTTTGAAAGAAAAAGAGTTTTTATAATTTATTGTCTCATGTTGTTGTACAATTAGTGTGAATTGCCTATCGACTTCATGAGGTGAATTATTGAACATGCTTTAGTTATGCTTTTTGAGAGCAAATTGCATATTAGCTCCATGAAATTGTGTTAAGCATGCTTTTAAGCTTGGAGAAGGTAGTTCCTCCTAGAACATGAGATATATTGAGAGTTCATGCATAATGGGTTGTTAGATGTAGTTCCTACTTCCTTGCGATGCATAAAATGTGTTTAGTTTGGAGTTGATGTTTCCTCCTTTGCCTTGTGCATCGTTATGATGTTGCATGCTTAATGGGCAGCTAGTCTTGAGTCCTTTCTTCCATAAGGCATCTAGAACGTCATTCGAGGATAAATGTTCTCAAGGGGGAGATAATGTAACACCCTGGAATCTAGTAGGCCAAGCTAGGACTAAGTGTATGGGGGTAACAAGCTATGGAAGAGGGCAAGGACCTATGGTACCTTGGAAAGTGTTTGAGGAAAACATTTCCTTCCCAAGCTAACTCGGTGAGGGGCAGTGTGGTCGCCCAAGTCATTTGGCGATCCACCAAGAGCAACCCTATAACGACTCAAAAAATTAGTAAGTGAAACTAGAGACTAACGAGTTTGTTTTTAAGTTTGTTTTTAAGTTTGTTTTGGGGTTATGTGTTGTAAAAGTCTTCCCGAGCTTAGGTTGAAGGGTTTAGGGGTTAACATCAAGGTACGACTCCCCAAGGACCAACAAAGGGGTCCTTGAGAAGGACCCTAAAGCCAAACCCCAAGAAACCAAAAAGTTGTCAAAATTGGTATGACCTACGGATGGCCATCTACGGCCAGTAGATGGACCCACGCCTCGTAGGTGGAGTCATGGGTCAGGCCCCAAATTTTTAAGTTGCAGCCACCACCTACGGACTTGCAGGATAGGGTGTCAATGCACCCACGGTCCGTAGGTCCATGGGGAGTGGATTGCACCTGCAATCTGTCAAAGCTCGGTCAATGTGAGGGGCAACTTAGTAAATTGCTAATTAATTAGTTAGGGGTTGGGGATGGTTATTAATGAATAAGGTATTTTAAGGCATTTAAAGGTATTAAACTCCTTCTCTCAATTCATTATTTCAAAACTCTCAAATTAGAAACCCACCTCTCCAAATATTCTCTCTCTAGAAACTCCATTGAAGAGCAAGATCAAGGTCAAGTCTAGGGGTCAAGGAGCAGCCTTTCTTTTTCAATTTTTGTGGAGTTCTTCCCTAAAGGTATGGTAGTTTTCATCCTTGATTAAGTTTCATTCAAGGAGCCCCTTCAAGATGATTTCAAGTTTCCAAAATCCCCTCAAAACCTAGGGTTTTCAATCTATGCATGGGTTTTTCAAAGGTTTATATATGATGAATTAAAATGGAATTGATGAATTAATGATGAATTAAGATGGAATTCCTCTATGAATCCATGTTTCCCACAAAATCCTAAGTTGTGAATTGTGATTGGAAATTGATTGATCATGAATGTATGTTGAATTGTTTATGCTTATATTGAATTAGCATTTGAATCATGTTAATTCCCTTATCTAATGTAGTATTCTAGATGTTTGGATTGGGGTTGACTCATAGCCTTAGAAGGCAATTTCATGAAGGATTATGTATTATTATGATGTGAAGTATATGTGTGTGATCTCTATGAAAGTGTTATGATCATATTTAGAATGCAATTGTGTTATTATTGAAAGGCTATTTCTCAATTAACACTTATGAATGATGATGATATATGTGAAAGGTTATTCTCACATATACACTCTCATGAATGAAGAATGAATTAAGTTTCTAAGATTATGCTAATGATGATGTGTTGATTGAAAGGCAATTCTCAATTGTACGCTAATGAATGATAATGACATGTTGTGAAAGGACTTTCTCACAATATGGGGTTTCTTAGCTGAAAGGTTATTCTCATATTTGAATCTATGAGGTATCCAATGAATGAATATTGGGTTTGAGACGGGGTATCTAGTAACAATCTCTTATCCCATAATAATGAACTAAAGTAATAAATGTTAGGTACTATGTGGGGTATAATGCTAAGCACCGAGTGGATATGGATTGAGGTAGATGCTCAACCGTGAGTTGAGGCAGGGTATTTACCAACAATCTCTTGAGATGGATGCTCAACCATGAGTTGAGGTGGGGTATCTAGTAGCAATCTCCCTATCCCATAACTATGTGCCAACATAGGTTTATAGCTAGTAGATCCACGTAAGCTAAATGATAACGGTCCTACCTTAGGCAAGTAGGAATCCCTTATCCGGTGAGGGTGACACCGGGATTCCATGAATTGCTCACATGGTCTATGTCGGTTAAGGCTTACCCCCACAAAGAATGTTAATGAACTATGGCTTCTTAAGAATGTACTACTTAGTGTGGGTGGTAGTATAGGATGCCGTCCATGCATTGCACAAGTAGGCATTGAGAGTAGTCATGGTGTGTTCCTTTATGTTATAATGTTAAATGAAATCAATGGGCTATGATGATGCTAATGAAAATGTTGATTTAATGTCTAATGAAATGAATGTGTTTATAATGATGCTAGTAAGAATGTTGACTTATATGTTTAATGTGATGATGCATTGTAACGACCCTATCCAATTACCATATGCAAATAAATCACGAGATATTTTTATGCATATATTGTCCTCATGCACGTAAATAATGATAATAAAAAAATATTATCAACCCATGGACATGATCCGATTAGCACTCAAAATTTCATGCAAATATACACCACATAGATTGTGTATAAGTACCAAAATTTATACAAAATATATATGCCTATATGCAAATGTGATCTTCTTAAAAGTTCTCAAAATTTCCATCTCCCATGGCCATCTTCATGCCTCCTCTCGATCAGCCCCTACGATAGAAACAACTATCGCTAAGCATATAGCTTAGTGGTGTAAAAACTATAGGGTCGGAGTCCTCAAAATTTCACCAAGCTACCATTTTCAAGTCAATGAGCAGATACTTAAAACATAAAAAATAAATCAAGTAACAAGATATAACAAGTATCATGTTTGATATTCAAAGATACAAATGTCAAAAAACTCATAGCACCATTTTCCAAGAGATTCAATAACAAGAATCGCCCATATATACCTCATGTCGTCACACCCGGCACAAGCAAGTATCAAGAAGGGCCAACGCCCTGTATCAAGAAGGGTCACAAACCAATAATCAAGAGAACCAAGAACCATATTAAAAATGGCTTTCTAGTTCGTACTTAAAATGGACAACTTCCATTCTTAAGACGAACCAAAAATCCAGAGTCAAGATGGCAAATGATCCGAATCAAGAGGCATGCCAATAGTGACAAAGTCACAGCCACATGAAGGACAAGGTCCCAACAAGAGTGCCAAGTGATCAAACAATCCGTACAAGTAGGCGAGTTACAAAAGCGTCATACCAACACGACAATGCAAAGTGACAAGAGTTAACCAAGGTACCAAGATAAACTTTCAGATATACCAGTAGGTAAAAATAGTACAAGACAAGTTTATACACAAACCTTAATACTTTAGCGTAGCAACAGTCCAACAAACTTCGCAAGCTCAAACCGGAGATCAACCAACGTATCAAGGTCCTCAACTTGTTCACAAGTATATATATAACCTTAAAAATACAATTAAATAACTTCTTTAATTCATAATATCTCACTAATGCCAAAATAAAATAGAATTATCATCACAAATAAGCTCAGCCCGCACATATACAACTTTGTTCCCAAAACAGTGATTCTGGCCAGTTTAGTACCCCATGTTGTAACTTATATTTGAATAGGAAAACGGCAAAACTAGACTTTATAACCTTCATGAAAGATGTAGATACATCTCTTAATATTGCAACGCAACAAGAATCACTGAAAAATACATTTTGTACAAAAAGATATCATGAATACACTTACAGTGGTTCATACAGGATTTTTAAATCCGAAATCTGGACAGACTGGTCCTGTGTTGCGTCCCATATTTCGAATCCATAACAGCTAAATTAGACTTTCACATAAACATAAAAGTTGTAGGTACATGAATCATCTTTCCAAATCATATTTATTCACCCAAAACGGAGTTCTAGAAAATGAGATATTCTAAACGTAATACACATTACTCAGCTACAAAAATAGATTTTGACTCCTTACCAAAAACAACGTGTGTCTCGAATTCCCGCCAAAAGACCAAGTTTTTCTCCTTTCATTTTGAAGAACAATTGGTAAGCTAGGGTTCTAAGGTTCTAAGTCTTCAAGGAACTGAAATTATCTCAAATAGGAGTGAAAATATATAGTCAAACAAGTGATATTTATCACTTGGACAGCTGGCACATAATTCTAATTGTACTATTACACAAATATCCCAATACAATACCATAAATTACGATATAATTTATGTTAAGCAAACTAGAAATTATCACAAAATTTCAAGTTTCCAAAATGTGAATAAAATATATTGTAGTAATTACGCAACGGTAAATAGACATGCGACTCTCGTTTAGTATTTTAGATGTGTTACAACTCTCTCCCCCTTAAAGAAATTTCGTCTCGAAATTTACCTTAGACTACTCCCAAAACAAGTGCAGATATTAAGTCCTCATGTCTTCTTCTCTCTCCCAGATAGCTTCTTTTCCCGAATGGTTCCTCCAAAGTACCTTTACTAAGTGGTTTTCCTTGTTTCTAAGTTGCTTCACTGCCCGAGCTTGAATTAAAATATGTTCTTCATTATACATCAAGTCAGGATTAACCTCAATATATTCAACTGGAAGAACATGAGATGGATCATAACGGTATCTTCTGAGCATGGAAACATGGAAGACATTATGGATCTTGTCTAACTCAGGTGGCAAAGGCAATCTATATGCAACCAGTCCAACCCTTTCAAGTATCTCATAAGGTCCAATAAATCGGGGACTAAGTTTTCCCTTTTTGCCAAATCTCATAATTTTTTTCCATGGAGACACCTTTAAAAATACTTTATCCCCCACTTGATATTCAATGTCACGCCTTTAAGATCAGCGTACGACTTTTGTCTATCCGAAGAAATCTTTAGATGGTCCTTGATAATTTTTACCTTGTCCTCTGTTTGTTGCACAATTTCAGGACCAATGAGTTTCCTATCACCAACTTCACTCCAACAAAGAGGGGTCCGACATTTCCTTCCGTACAAAGCTTCATAGGGAGGCATTCCAATACTCGATTGGTAACTGCTAGTATAAGCAAATTCTATCAAAGCCAAGTGTTTGTTCCAACTACCCTCAAATTCCATAATGCAAGCTCGAAGCATATCCTCTAAAACTTGTATCACTCTTTCCGACTGGCCATCTGTCTAAGGATGGAACGAAGTGCTAAATTTCAGTTTAGTACCCAAAGTTTCCTACAAGCTACTCCAAAATTTAGATGTAAACCTTGGGTCTTAGTCAGATACAATAGACATAGGGATCCCATGTAGCCTTACGATCTTATTAATGTACAATTCGGCTAATCGCTCAAGTGAGTAATCTATTCTGATTGCTAAGAAGTGAGCACTCTTGGTTAGCCTATCCACAATCACCCATATTGCAACATGATTTCTTTGAGTGCGAGGAAGTCCAGAGACAAAGTCCATAGTTATTCTCTCCCATTTCTATTCCGGCATCGACAAGGGTTGTAGCAAACCAACTGGGACTTGATGTTCTGCCTTTACTTGTTGACAAACTAAGCATTTTGAAATGAACTCCGCAATGTCCTTCTTCATACCATTCCACCAATAATTTTTCTTTGATGGTCTGGTACATCTTTGTACCCCCATGATGCATTGCATATTGTGAGGTATGTGCTTCACTCAGTATATCTCTCCTCAATTTGTCATCATTAGGGACACATAGTCTATCTTAATAAAATAAAACATCATCCTCTGTCAAAGTAAAATCAAGTTTTTTCCCATTTTGAACCTCTCTGGTCAATTTTATAAGTTTCTCGTCCAACTTTTGTGCTTCTTTCACCTGTTCAAGTAATATTGGCTTTACTTGCAAATTAGCAATAACTGCACCATCTGAATCAAGTGTGAAACAAACATTCATGGCTTTTAACTCGAGAAGAAAGGGTAAAGGACTCAAAGAAATGCTTGCAAAGGATTTCCAACTTAAAGCATCTGCAACCACATTAGCTTTACCTAGATGATAATCAATCGTGCAGTCATAATCCTTGATGAGTTCAAGTCATCTACGCTGTCGGAGGTTTAGTTCCTTCTGAGTACCCAAGTACTTTAAACTCTGGTGATCAGTGAATATATGACATTTCTCTCCATACATATAATGTCACCATACTTTTAAAACAAACACTACCGCAACAAGTTCAAGATCATGGGTAGGATAATTCAATTCATGCGGTTTTAATTTCTGAGAGGCATAAGAAATAACCTTCCTTTCTTGCATCAAAACGTATCTGAGACCATTGTGAGAGGCATCGCTATATACTACATACTCATTCCCTTCAATTGGTAAAGTAAATATAGGCGCTTGAGTCAACAAGGATTTGAGAGTTTCAAAGCTTTCTTGGCATTTGTAATTCCAATTAAACTTCACTTCCTTCTGCAATAGTTTAGTCAATGGAGAGGCGATAATAGAAAAGTCTTTCACAAATCTTCTGTAATATCCTGCTCAACGACTGCTTGTATCTTACTAGGATCCACCTTCACGCCTTCGGCCGATACAACATGTCCCAAAAACTTCACTTCATCAAGCCAAAATTCACACTTGAAAAGTTTTGCATAAAGTTCCCTCTCTTTCAAAATTTACAAAATAATCCGAAGGTGTTTATCATGATCTTCACTACTTCTGAAAAATATTAAAATATCATCAATAAAAATAATCACAAACTGATCAAGATAAGGCTTGAATACTCGATTCATTAGATCCATGAATACCGAAGGAGAATTTCTCAACCCGAATGGCATCACCAAAAATTCATAATGACCATACTGAGTTCTAAAAGCAGTTTTGGGAATATCATTTTCTCTAACACACAGTTGGTGATATCCAGACCTTAAATCAATCTTCGAGAATACATTAGCACCCTTCAGTTGGTCAAATAAATCATCGATACTTGGTAGTGGATATCTATTCTTGATTGTGATTCTGTTCAATTGTCTATAGTCAATACAAAGCCTGAGAGTGCCATCTTTCTTCTTTACAAATAAAATCGGGGCTTCCCAAGGAGAAACACTAGGTCGAACAAAACCCTTCTCAAGAACTTCTTGCAATTGAGATTTCAATTCTTTTAATTCTGCCGGAGCCATTCGATAAGGAGTGACAGAAATAAGGGTAGATCCAGGAATAAACTCAATAGGAAATTCAACCTCTCTTTCTGGGTGTTGACACCCAATTTTGACCCTCCACAATATAGATTAATTATCAAGCTTCTTCAATTTAGAACGATTTAAAATTATTAATTTTGTAAATAATAATAATAATAATAATAAATATGTTTTATAGTTATATATATATATAATTAGTATATTTTATAAAATATTTTAAAAATCATCACAAAAGTTTTTACATTTTTGTCAAATATTTTGTTAATTTGCTTTAGCTTAAGTTATGGTTATAGTTTCGAGTTAATTAGTTTGTAATTATATTAATTATTTTATTTCATTAAGATTAAGAAGCTCATTAATTAATTCATATTAATTTGTCTTATTTGACCTTAGTTGAATTCCTCAAGTAATTCAAATCGTTATGTCCTTAACTTCACTCGGCCGAATTTGTAATCTATGTGGTTATTTTCCAAAATGGAATTGCAACCAATATTTGCTCCATTTATTGGATCAATTTAAGGCCAAAGTTGGGCCAATTTTTCATCCCAACTTCCATTTAAATCAACAACCCATTTTTCAATTCCAAACCCAATTCAATATAACCCATTTCTCCAACAACCTTGCAATCTTGTTCTCTTCTCCAACAAATAGCAGCAACCAGAAACGACCCGCCCCACCTGCGCTCTCCTTCTTCTTCACCAACATTGAACTCTGCAGACCCAAAAAATCAGAGCAGCACCAAACTCGACCCCACTGCCCATACCGGTCCCTCTTCTCCTTCATGCAAACTTTTTCTCAGCGAGAATTGCGAAAATTCAGCAGCTGCAACAGCTGCCCTTACCAACCGTTCCAGTAGCTCCCACAATCCACCCCGGTCTCCTCACCTGGATTTTTGGGGATTTTCGTTGAAATCTTGTGAAAACGGACAGCTTTCCCATCCTTGGAAGAAAAATTTTCAAATTCGGGGATGAATTCAAATTCCTGTTCTACCCTTTTCCCCAATTCTGAACCCCAATTCCCCTTCTATAAATAGTTCCTAGTTAGTCACCAAGGAGAGGAGTTGGATTTTTTGAGCAAAAATACCTGGAATAACTCAAGCAAAAATATCCAAAATACATACGAAATACATTTCAAGAAAAGAGAACTAGTTTCAGTATTTTGGGTTCGACATTCTGTCCAGGTTTCTTAATCGCTGCTTGTGGTCAAGTTTACATAGTGGTGAAGTCGTCCCCTGTTCATCTTTCCCTACTTCGCTGCTCCAAAAAAGGTAACCTCGCCTCCTCTAACATTCTATTTTCGATATGGTGTGTTGTGTGTTCGATACTTGGTATGAAGTTTGTTATTAAGAATGTTTGGTTCCTTTGCTTTTAGGCTTTTGCTTTAGTACTGATTTCCTGTGCGTTTTTTTTTTTAGCAGTAGGTATGATTCAAGCATCAATGAAGTCACTTTAGTATTATATGCTGGTCGTTATATTCATTAGCCTGATTTTTATCTATGAAGCTAGCTAATTTGCTACTTGGTGTTGCTCGTGTGTTTTAGCACTGATTTTCCTTGCTTTGTTCTCATTAGTAAACCCCTTGTTTGTCTTGTTGTTCAAGCTCATAAAAATGATTAGGAAGTCATGGGATTTGCTTCAACAATTACCAAAGTAGTATCATTATTGTTGCTAGTTCTGCATATGTTTTCCAGTGAGCTTAGGACTATGTATCTGTTTCACGTGATTGCTTTTCTTTTCTTCACTTGTCCAACTTAAGTGAATTTGTTTTCTTCTCTGTTTTGAACATGTCCAACTGCATCTCTATGTTGTTCATAATTTGTTATCTTTTCTCTTTATTTTACACTAGTTAAGTCCTTATGCTACTACCTATTCGGATTTAAGATAGATTATGTAGCCATCCTTTGGTATACGTGTCTGTCTTCTAATATATTTACTTGCAATTTGAGCTTACTGTTGCCTACAATATTATTAAAAAGAGTACTAATTAAAATCATTATGTCCATTTGCTCCATTACCTTGTGAAATCTTATCTTCTCCATACTAATTCTTATCATATGTTGTGCATGAATGAACCTCCTCGCATGAGTCCATTGGGACTCCGTCTCCTATTGCATTTCTCCTTAGTTGGGCCAAGCAAAAAAAAAAAACTCTTGAGTCTTCCTCGTGATGAAAGCTGAAGTGCAGGGCTGGAGACAGATATATGGCTGCCCGAAAGTCCGAAAACAGGCTGTATGCTTCCTATATACGGTAGTATACACTGGTATACACCACGTATGCACTGATATACAGGCTCAAAACGTAAAAATACAGGGCTGAGATGGAACACAGGTGTTTGGAAGCAAGAAATACGTGAAAAGAGCCGATATATACGCTGATATACACTGATATACAGCCGAAATATACAAAAATGGGATTGGGTAAAAACCCAAAAATTAGAGCGAAATTGGCCCAAAAGGAGGCCCAAATTCAATTTCTCCCTTACTCCTTAATTATTTAATTGTAATTATTCATTGTTGGTTGTTTAACTTTAACTTTATAATTGTTAATTAACTTAGTTGAATTCCCCAAAAGACGAACTATTTCTCTATGTTGTTTTGTTTTTAACATGCAAATCTCATTTTATCAACCCTTGTAGTTTCATTTATAGTCTTTAGTCAAAACTTTTTTATTAGTTTAAAATAGTTTTCATATTTTGATTAACCAAAAAAAAATTCAAATAAAAACCGCTAGTTTTGTTAATATTCTAATTACTTGTCTCTAATTCAAATGGTTCAATTAAGTCCCATTTTCTAAAAAATAAAAATAATATAAAATGTGTCATTTATTTAATTATTTTTTCAAAGTTAATCAAATATAGTAAATTATTATTCTTATGTTAAATCACCTTTTTCTAAAAATAGTCAAATTATTTTAGTCAAGTCGCAGGTCAACCGCGTGTTAGCGGGCACTTCGAATGCCTAAACCCTTCTCGAAGTGTAAATTGAACCCCGAACCCTCTTTGGTATTTTCAAATGATTTTTTCTGTTTAAATATTTGAAAATTATAAGTTTTCTTAATTTCTTTAAAAAATTAAGTGGCGACTTTTTTCTAAGTATTTTTCTCAAAGTGTTTTATACTTAGAACATTTCAAAAAGTGATTTTTTCTATAGATAGGAAAATTACAGCACAACACCAGGGGCAATCCCGAAAGGTTTTCTGGGAAGACTTCTGGGAAATCACGCACAGTAGGTATGTCCTTGATACCAGGACTCTCCAACCGTGTATCAACTATGTGAGCAAGGTATGCCCCACAACCTTGACGCGTCAACTTTCTTGCCAAGGCCGCTGAAATAATACTAGCTGTCAATGATCTTTCACCTTGTACAATGATGTGTGAAAATGTAGGATCTTTAAAAGTCACATGCTTAGACCTACAATCTACCACTACATGATATTTATAAAGGCAATCCATCCCGATGATAACATCAAAATCCTTGAAGGGCATTTCAATCAAATCAGCAGGGAAGACTAGATTTTGAATCATGAAGGGACAATCTTGACAAACTCGATTACACATAACTTGATAACCCAAAGGACTTTCAACCAGCACATCAAAATCAAGTCTCACAGATTTCACGTTTTCAGGAAGATCAAGTGATGAACAAAGATAGGAATGTGTAGAACCAAGATCAAACAATGTAAATACACATAAGCCAAATAAGTGAAATTTACTGATGACCACGTCTTTTCCATCTTGATCCTCTCTCTGCTTCATAGAATAAGCGCGTCCAGTAGCCCTTGGTCCACTAGCTTTATTCACTCCACTTGCACCTGCTGCTTGTATATTTTTAGGTCTTGCACATTCATTAGTTCCAGGAGTATTAATAGAAGGCTTATGAACTGAGCCTTCAGTTCTCAAGAAAAGAGCATTATTAGGATTAGGACAATCCTTCACTTTATGATCAAAGCTCCCACAATTGAAACATGCACCAGAAGCTCTCCTGCAAGTACCATAATGATTTTTCCCACATTGTGGACAAGTGGGAACACGAGACCTGCGTTGGCCATAATTTGGAGTGCTAGCTGTAGAAAATTCTGATCTGCTTTGCTTTTGCTGAGGTGGCCTGTTAATACTACCAGCTTTAGAATCATCAAACCTTCCCCTTTTAGATGGACCTCCAAAATCTGATCTAGGCTTTCGGAATTTGTTTTCATTTCTACTAGTTTCTTCTTTATCAAGTCGTTCCTGAGTAAAAGCAGCAGACACTAACTTACAAAAGTTCTCATGTTGCAGGATCACCACATTTTTCCTAATGGAATCATTTAAACCATCTTCAAATTTTCTACACTTGTCTTTTTCCTCTTTAATAATACCTCCAACATAACGAGAGAGCCTTAGAAACTTCTGTTGATACTCAGCAATAGACATGCCTCGTTGCCTTAAATTCAAAAACTCCTTTCTCTTTGCGTCACAATAAGTAGGTGGGACATACTTCATACGAAATTCCCTAAGAAAATCATCCCAAGCAAGAATGTGAGGTTTTACCTTGGCATTCGGAACACTTACCCATTAATCATAAGCATCCTTTTGTAGGAGTGAAATAGCATACTTAAATTTGGCAACATCTGAACACTCTAACTGCTCAAATACCCTCTCCATGCACTCCAGCCATTGTTCAGCATCCGTGGGATCAACGGTGCCTTCAAACTCCACTCAACCCATTTTCCTCATTTTCTTAAAGTTAATCACGTTGGTCATGCATCACTTCAGCCATGTGGTGGAAGAATTCAATCATTTATTGAAAAGAAGGATTCATAGCTTGAGTACCACGACTCATGTGAGGATGTGAACCAGCTCTGGCATCCTGCTGGTTTCCCACTTCAGACCCACTAGTGTGGGGAACATAATGATTCAAGAAAGATTCTCCAACCTCTTCTAGTGCATAAGGTTGGGAAACAGAGGCACCCGAACCTTCACGAGCAGCTTTCATAGGTCAGTCAGCAGAAGAGGCCATAACCTAATTCCTTCAAATGGGAAGATCACATTGCATTATGGACATGTACATGATGCATGTGCACTCTACATGCGATAAAATTTTATTATAAACCGGGTAAGTGAACAAATGATCCAAATAGAACTTTTTTCGAAAACGAACAAGTATACAAGTAATTCACAGCAAAAGTCCTAGAACCACAAACCTGGGCTCTGATACCAAACTTGTAACGACCCTATCCAATTACCATATGCAAATAAATCACGAGATATTTTTATGCATATACTGTCCTCATGCATGTAAATAATGATAATAAAAAAAATATTATCAACCCATGGACATGATCCGATTAGCCCTCAAAATTTCATGCAAATATACACCACATATATCGTGTATAAGTACCAAAATTTATACAAAATATATATGCCTATATGCAAATGTGATCTTCTTAACAGTTCTCAAAATTTCCATCTCCCATGGCCATCTTCATGCCTCATCTCAATCAGCCCCTACGATAGAAACAACTATCGCTAAGCATATAGTTTAGTGGTGTAAAAACTATAGGGTCGGAGTCCTCAAAATTTCACCAAGATAACTTTTTCAAGTCAATGAGTAGCATACTTGAAACATAATAAATAAATCAAGTAACAAGATATAACAAGTATCATGTTTGATATTCAAAGATACAAATGTCAAAAAACTCATAGCATCATTTTCCAAGAGATTCAATAACAAGAATCGCCCATATATACCTCATGTCGTCACACCCGGCACAAGCAAGTATCAAGAAGGGCCAACGCCCTGTATCAAGAAGGATCACAAACCAATAATCAAGAGAACCAAGAACCATATTAAAAATGGCTTTCTAGTTCGTACTTAAAATGGACAACTTTCATTCTTAAGACGAACCAAAAATCCAGAGTCAAGATGGCAAATGATCCGAATCAAGAGGCATGTCAATAGTGACAAAGTCACATCCACAAGAAGGACAAGGTCCCAACAAGAGTGCCAAGTGATTAAACAATCCGTACAAGTAGGCGAGTTACAAAGCATCATACCAACACGACAATACAAAGTGACAAGAATTAACCAAGGTACCAAGAAAAACTTTCAGATATACTAGCAGGTAAAAATAGTACAAGTACAAGTTTATACACAAACCTTAATACTTTAGTATAGCAACAGTCCAACAAACTTCGCAAGCTCAAACCGGAGACCAACCAACGTATCAAGGTCCTCAACTTGTTCACAAGTATATATATAACCTTAAAAAATACAATTAAATAACTTCTTTAATTCCTAATATCTCACTAATGCTGAAATAAAATAGAATTATCATCACAAATAAGCTTAGCCCGCACAGATACATCTTTGTTCCCAAAACAGTGATTCTGGTCAATTTAGTACCCCATGTGGTAACTAATATTTGAACAGGAAAACGGCAAAACTAGACTTTATAACCTGCATGAAAAATGTAGATACATCTCTTAATATTGCAATACAACAAGAATCACTGAAAAATACATTTTGTACAAAAAGATATCATGAATACACTAACAGTGGTTCATGCAGGATTTCTAAATCTGAAATCTGGACAGACTGGTCCTGTGTTGCGTCCCATATTTCGAATCCATAACAGCTAAATTAGACTTTCACATAAACATAAAAGTTGTAGGTACATGAATCATCTTTCCAAATCATATTTATTCACCCAAAACGAAGTTCTAGAAAATGAGATATTCTAAACGTAATACATATTACTCAGCTACAAAAACAAATTTTGACTCCTTACCAAAAACAACGTGTGTCTCGAATTCCCGCCAAAAGACCAAGTTTTTCTCCTTTCATTTTGAAGAACAATTGGTAAGCTAGGGTTCTAAGGTTCTAAGTCTTCAAGGAACTAAAATTATCTAAAATAAGAGTGAAAATATATAGTCAAACAAGTGATATTTATCACTTGGACAGCTGGCACATAATTCTAATTGTACTATTACACAAATACCCCAATACAATACCATAAATTACGATATAATTTATGCTAAGCAGACTAGCAATTATCACAAAATTTCAAGTTTTCAAAATGTGAATAAAATATATTGTAGTAATTAAGCAACGGTAAATAGACAGGCGACTCTCGTTTAGTATTTTAGATGTGTTACATGCATGCTTTACTTGGATGGTATTATGAGTTACTTTCCTTGTCATGACTTATGAAATGTTTATGTTTCTTATGTATGTGTATTGTCTAAAGGTGAAAAGGATAAATGGTAAGTTCACTTTTGGTGGCTTTAATGTGGTACTTAGTGTGGATAGTGGTATGGGACGATATTCATACATTGCACAAAGTATAGATTGGGGTTGCTTAAGGAGAAGGCTCTAAGATGATGATATGGCTTTTATGTTGATTATGTTCTAATGTGATGAAATGTCTTATAGATTGTACTTGTATCTTATGCCTCTTATACTTATGTTCATGAAGTTTTCTCAAAATTGGCATATGCATGGTTTTCAACCAAAATGTCCGTCTTAAGCATGGTTTTTGCATGGCTATCATACTTAGTACATTAATTGTGCTAACCCATATTTCTTCATTTTCAACAAAAGTGTAGGGTTTGGAGATTTGATGTCATATACTTGGAAGATAGTTTTCTAAGGAGTATGGAGTTGAAGAATCGGTGAGTCCTCATAGTTTCGAGGACAAACCCACTATTTCCCTTTAAGTCTTTTACTTTATGTTTAGAGACTTTTGTATGGGCTAAGTCCCAAAGTTTTATTCAAAAGTATTGTAGATGGTTTGAGACAAAGTATAGACAGTCTTCCGCTTGCTTTTATGAAAAAATGACTTCGATTTTAAAGAAAAGTTTTAAATTCCGCTCTATTTTTCCTATGCTTCTATATTTATGAATGATATGAGGCTTGTATAAGACTTTTCGGAGTCTTGTACACCGTGTCACTTCTGGGGTGTAGGCTCAAGTTGTGACAAACATGGTATCAGAGCACAAGGTTTTGGGATGATTTTAGGATGTTTCAAACCACGTCTAGTAGAGTCTTGTTCATAGTGTGAAGCGCGCCACATTTCTGAATAGGAGGCTATTGGATGTTAGGAAATTCTCACTTCTTCATTCTGCAAGTCGTTCCATAGAGTTTAACTCTACAAGGTCTCTCTCATATTCCTTATCCGATGGTCTTTAGGATATGACCACTTGAAAGGCTTATGCTAGAAGGAGTGAGGGAGAAAGGTTGGTTGAGATGCCAATTATTGTTATGTGACTTTTTAGATTTGAGGTGATAGATTGAGATGTTGTCTTTAGTATGAATGAGTTGCATTATAGTTATGTTTAGTTGAGGGTAGAACCCGACCTAGTCATGATGAGTTTTGAGGTATGTTGATAGACTTGATAAAAAGGGTGTTATAGTAATGCCTAGATGTATGGAGTAAGTAGACTACTCTAAGAAGGGTAGAAGTGTAATTTATCATGGTTTAGAATCATCTTGTGTGATGAGTGTGAAGGTTTAGTAATATCTTGCTCCAACCTTAAGAAGTGATGTTTAAAGGAGTTTGTGTAGGCTTACTCCCAAGGGGGAGATAATGTGCTTAGATAGCAAGGTCATTAAGTATCCTTGATGTTCATGATTTAGGTTGACTTGAATTTTCATCTTGAGTGATGTTGGTAAGGTTATTTATGAGTAAGAGTTGCTTAATGAGGACCTTCCTAGTTTAGAGGTATCAATTGGGATCTTAGACCAGCAAGTTAAGAAACAGAAGTTCCTTCCATGAGAATGTTGATAAGTTCCTTATAGTTATGAATGTTGTATTGAGGTTCCTATGTTATTTTCATGTTAGCCCTAGTATGGGTTTACTCCTAAGGGGGAGATAGAATGTTGAATAGTAAGGTTGTTGAGAGTTCTGATATCCTTATCTTTCTTTCTATTCCTATTCAAGCCTAAGACAAAGAGTTCCTTTTTGGCTTGTTTCATGTTGTGGAGTCATGTGTGATTATGTGTTTCCATGGTCTCCTTATGATATGCATGTTCTTGATTAATTTATGTTTAATGAGAAAATGAGTTTTATGAATTATGTTCCTCATGTTAATATGCATTTAGTATAAGTTGCCTATATGCTTCATGAGGTGAATTGTTGAACATGCCTAAATGCACTTTTAAGAGAAATTGCATAATGTGCTTAATGATGTTATGATGAGCATGATTTGAGTTGGAGAAGGTAATTCCTCCAATTAAATGAGAAATGTTGAAGTTTTCATGCATAATGAGTTTGTAGATGTAGTTCCTACTTTCTTGTGTTGTATTGAGTATGTTTGAGATGGAGTTGATGTTTCCTTCTAGTTTTATACATTGTTTATGATGTTGAATGCATGATGGGCTGCTAGTCTTGAGTCGTTATCCCTTAAAGTGTTTAAAGTATCATTTGAGGACGAATGTTCCTAAAGGGAGATAATGTAATGACCCGGAAAATTAGTAGGTGAAACTAGAGCCTAACGAGTTTGTTTTTCAGTTTGTTATGGGGTTATGTGTCGTAAAAGTATTCCCGAGCTTAGGTTGAGGGGTTTAGGGGTTAAACGTCAAGGTACGACCCCCCAAGGACCAAGCAAGGGGTCCTTGAGGAGGACCCTAAAGCCTAATCCATAAGACCCCAAGAAACCAAAAAGCTGTCAAAATTGGTGTGACCTATGGATGGCCATCTACGGCCATTAGATGGACCCACACCCCGTAGGTGGGGGTCATATGACAGGCCCAAAATAGTCAAGTTGCAGCCACCACCTACGGACCTGCAGGACGGGGCGTCAATGCACCCACGGTCCATAGGTCCATAGGGCATGGGTTGCACCTGCAATCTGTCCAAGCTTGGCCAATGTGAGGGGCAACTTAGTAAATTGCTAATTAATTAGTTAGGGGTTGGGATGATTATTATTGAATTAATAAGGTATTTTAAGGCATTTAAAGGTATTAAACTCCTTTTCTCAATTCATTATTTCAAAACTCTCAAATTAGAAACCCATCTCTCCAAATATTCTCTCTCTAGAAACTCCATTGAAGAGCAAGATAAAGGTCAAGTCTAAGGGTCAAGGAGTAGCCTTTCATCTTCAATTTTCGTGGAGTTATTCCCTAAAGGTATGGTAGTCTTCATCCTTGATTAAGTTTCATTCAAGGTAGTCTTCATCCTTGATTAAGTTTCATTCAAGGTAGTCTTCATCCTTGATTAAGTTTCATTCAAGGAGCCCCTTCACAGATGATTTCAAGTTTCCAAAATCCCCAAAAACCTAGGGTTTTCAGTCTATGCATGGGTTCAATTCCAAAACGTTTTCAAAGGTTTATATATGATGAATTAATATGGAATTGATGAATTAATGATGAATTAAGATTGAATTCCTCTATGAACCCATGTTTCCCCCAAAATCCTAAGTTGTGAATTGTGATTGGAAATTGATTGATCATGAATATATGTTGAATTGTTTATGTTTATATTGAATTAGTATTTGAATCATGTTAATTCCCTTATCTAATGTAGTATTCTAGATGTTTGGGTTGGGATTGGTTCATAGCCTTGGAGGGAAATTTCATGAAAGATTATGTATGATTATGATGTGAAGTATATGTGTGTGATCTCTATGTAAGTGTTATGATCATATTTAGAATGCAATTATGTTATTATTGAAAGGCTATTTCTCAATTAACACTTATGAATGATGATGATATATGTGAAAGGTTATTCTCACATACACACACTCTCATGAATGAAGAATGAATTAAGTTTCTAAGATTATGTTAATGATGATGTGTTGATTGAAAGGCTATTCTCAATTGTACGCTAATGAATGATAATGACATGTTGTGAAAGGACTTTCTCACAATATGGGGATTCTTAGTTGAAAGGTTATTCTCATCTTTGAATCTATGAGCTATCCAATGAATGAATGTTGGGTTTGAGATGGATACTCAATCGTGAGTTGAGGCGGGGTATCTAATGACAATCTCTTATTCCATAATAATGAACTAAAAGTATTCCTCTCTCATTATGATGTTATTATATTAGATTATGCTTATGCCTTATGTCTTATTTTGACTAATGTTTATGTTTATGTTGTTTATGCAAGCTATCATATTTAGTACATTCGTGTACTAACGCATACTCTTGCCTACATTTCTTATAAAATTGTAGGGTCCGGCGATCTTGATTCACACACTCGTGGCTAGGTTCATAGTTGATCAAGGAATGAAGATTTGGTGAGTCCTCATAGCATTTGAGGATTTGATAACCACTTTCTCCTTTATGTCTTTCTTTTCATGTTGGACTATTGTATGGGCTGCGTCCCAAGACTTTATCTCTTATATTTGATGGTTTGAGACAATTATGTTAGACTTCCGCTCGTTTTATGAAAGACTTTGATAATTGAGAATGTTTTTAATTTCCGCACCTTTTCTATTACTTTATGTTATGACATGCTAAGTGGCTTGCATGTGGCCTCTCGGGGTCTTATATGCCTTGTTACATCTAGGGGGTACCCGTGGGTCGTGACAATAGGTAGCACCCCTCAACTTTGTAATTAAGAGCTGATACACCCTTCGTGCAAAAGTGACTCATATATACTGCTATCATAATAAAAGTGGTTTACATATTCTGCTACTGTAACAAAAGTGGTTCACATGGACTCTTTTCATCTAGCAATAGTAAAAAAAAAAATTAGTTTTGTATTATTTTTTTTTAATTTAAAAAAAAAAAATCTAGTAGGGCATATATGATCCTTCTAACAAAGCTCAGGGGTATATTTGATCATTTTCACATATAGTTATTTTTTGATTTATTTGATTATGATTACTTAATTTCTTATTCTTTTTTTTTTTTTTTTAGTGTAAAAATAACAAAACTAAAAGTAAAGTGTGTGAATGGAAAAAGAGAAAAAAAGTAAGAAAAAAATTAAAATAATTTTTTTGTGGCTATATTGTAATTTGATTTTTGTATATGCAGAAAAAAAATTGGTGCATTCATAATAAATTCAACAAGAAAATTAGTGAAAAATATAAATTTGACCTAACAAAATAATAAATTTGAATTAGCCATTTAATCAAAAAGGTAAAAAAAAGTGTGAGACAGATCAAATATAACCCTTCATGGATTATGTTTTTACAAAAAATAAAATTATTTTGACAAATAATTTAAAATTTATTGTTTTCACTTTCATTAGAGTAAAAAGGGTATATATCTTAATGTGCTATCTCATGTATTAATTATCTTTTTCAATTGAGTCATTTGTGTAATATTAGGTGTATATATGAGACACATTTATAACAAAAAGTATAACAACTCTAAATTTTATAATTAAGGGATAAATCAGACTGTTTTTCCTTCAAAGTAAAATAATAAATATAAACAATTAATTTTCTCAAATTTATTACTTAGAAAATGTAAATAAAAACAAAAATAAAAGATATAAAAATAAAAAAAAATATCAAAAAAAGAAGGGAACGTTGATTTTGCGTTACATATTGAATTTTCTTAAACAATTTCTTGTAAAAATTGTAGCATTATCCCAGAACATCGAAGGAAAGAAAAATCGTTCTTTGCTTTGATTTTGATTAAAAAAAATCAGTTAAATTATTCAATAGTGAAATTGTCGAACTCTTTCAACTTGTCCAGTTTTTAATAAGTATAGCGATTGAGTCAATTTACAAGATGAAAATCGAAAAATTGAAATAAAAACTGTCAGGTAATTTTTGAATGTTTTTTCAATAACTCTCTTAAACCGATAATTAACTTATTTTAAATATTAAAATAAAGCTCAAAAATTGAATTAGTACTCTCTTTGTCTTAATTTATGTGGCACTTTTTATTTTTTTAAAGTTAAATAATTTAAGTTTGATAAAAAATTTGTGTGTGAAATCTTTAATCTTTTTAAAATAAAATTTATATATTTATAAATTGCGTAAAAAAGATACTTAATTAGAAACATTTCGCTTCTGGAGCCTTTCTGAAACATTTTGCAAGACAGCTTTTAAGCTTTAATAGAATGAGTAGCTTTAATTAGAAACGTGCAGAGTGCAGACAATAGGTTTCTTTCCACGTTTCCTTTGCATGCATGTCCAGACTATAAATTTAATTGATCTGATATTTATATTATAATCACTAAAAACTGTTAAAATTATAGGACCAAAATTAATTCTGATTTATTCAGATAGTATATATATTTCGTATCGAAGGTATTGAGATCGATTGAACCCATTGATTATATGTTATATCATTCAATACTATTAGTTTTAATATACACATTTGATTTAATTATAAAAAAAAAAATTCCAACGTGACAAATTCGAAAATATCGAAAGATTAAAGCTAAAGTGCTTTTAATAACCACTTAGAGAAGTATTATCCAATTTTAGAAAGGAAAACAAAAGAAAATAAATATAAGATTCAAATTTCTAATCTCACAAAGAGATGTGCACTCACATTGAATTGTATGATACCTCAAGTGTGAATTCACAGATTTATATTTAAATATATCTTAAAAGTATAACACTACTATATATAAAAAAAAAAATTAAATTATAAATTCACGTAGTAACCCCGCATACGCCCCTGCATATGTGCGTTTCAAATTTTAGCTAACTGTCCAATATCTTAAAAAGATTGGTAGAGTTTCTCTGGTAAAAAACTATAAAAAAATTTCAATCTATCCGACATGGGCAATAACACTAATAAAATCCAATAACTAGTAGTAGTACATAACATACACTCTAACAAAAAGTAATTTTTAGTAGCAATAATATACTTATTAATAAAGTGTTAAAGTTTTAATCAGCATTAATCAAGTGCCATTAGATTTAATATCGCTAAAGGCTTTAGGATAATAGGGGTGTGCATCGGTCGGTTTAGATCAATTTTATGTATTATCGGTTCGGTTTATCGATTTTCGATTTTAAATATGCTAAATCAATAGCCAAATCAATAAGATACTTTTTATCAATTTTTGATTTATCAAATTCGATCTTTAATAGTTCGGATTTCGATTTTACCCAATAAAAAATGCTTATAAAACAAGATATGACCTCTCTAATAAATTTGATGCGACAAGACAATAATTTAACTTGATAAATGCTCATAAAATAGAAATAATAATAACAAACATGAAAAGAAATATATAAGTGTAACACAAAGAAAAATTAAGAGGAATATGTTTCTTACTTTAGGTTTTGACGTTTCATATAATGTGAAGTTGTGAACTCGAAGTCACTATAAAGTGTGAATTGAAGGCTAACGGACAAATACAATAACTAGTAAGGTATTGAGATAAATATTTAATACTTATGTACTGGTAAAAAATAGTAAATTACTTCCGTCTTAATGAATTATCAATTTATCCAATAACTCAATATACTAATTATTTCTTTTATGATCTTAGTGAGTGCAATCATATTTTTGTTTGAATTCTATTTTTGTTTGGATGTTATTTTTTCTTAAAATATGTTTGGAATCATATTTGAAGAGTTGATTTTCAGAAGGTATGAATGATGAAGTTAAGAGTAGTATTTTTTTCAAAGACGTTCCTTATAAGGTTTAGATGATTTTTTAAGGATAAAGTTAGTTTTTTAAAAAAATTTAAATTTTAAATTTTAAATTAATTATTTAGGTAGTTGATCATGGCTAATTATTTGCATTTTTCAAGGACGTGGGTTTTCTCTTCTCTTTTGTTTTGGATTGATAGTTTTTTTTTCTTTCTATTTTTAAATAATGCGTATTATCTGGAGATTTTTTTATTAATAAGTATATACTATTATATATAGGTTATCTTTAAGTTTATTGTGTATTTTTTGGTTATTTTTCATTTGAATTTATTTACTCTTAAATGTTTTGGTTTTTAATGAGAAAGTAGTACGTAGTGGAGTCATATTATTGTGTAGTTTTTGTTCCGTGTGCATTTTTCATTTGTTTTTCATTTTCTTCTTTATTATTTTTAAAATAATTAAATAGATGTCAATCAATAAAGATAAGTATTCTAATTATGATAAAAATAGAAGTCCAAAATAACATAAACTGTAGCCACATGTACAATCAGTTATCTTTTAAAAATAAAACAATAAAAAGATTATATTAACTGTCATAACTATCTTTAAAAGGATATATTAAATAAAATACATAGTTTTTTTTTTAACTTTTTAAAATTTAAGTGATTTGTAATTTAATTTTTTAATTTTTAATTTTTTTTAAATCTGATTTTTTAAAATTAAATAATTGAAAATTTTTGTGGCACTGACATGTATCACTTTTTATTTCTCCTATTATATATAGATAGATTAAATGTGATTATCTAGCTCTTATCCACTTTGCACCAAATTATTTGAAAGAAATTATACTGATGCATACATAGTTACAAAACTTATCCATCATGGACATTCTAAAAGTTTGTCTTCCTACATATATCGGACATGTCTAATATCAAATCTTCCTTATGATCAATTTACTTATTCTAATATAAAATTAATTAATTATCGCACATTCATTACTACAAAAATGTATTCACATAAATTACAAACATAACATTTATATTTAAATTAAAACAAATAAATGGCCATATGAGATATCACATTTGCCACATCTAATGCCAATTTATTTATCTTAAAATATATATGGCTTTATCAATATACAAATTTAAATTCTCAAAAAGAGTTACAAGAATTTTCAAATCAAAATTAAATACTTATGGCCTGAAGACGAATTCCTAAACCGTAAGCATGAACGTTCACTTAAAATGGTCTGCCAGTATAGTATATACGTTTTAAGAATTTTTTTTATTGTTGATTTTTTTTTAAAAAAAAAAAATCCATCCAAATTCCAAATAAATAGATAAATAAGTGGTCACTTCAATACTCATTATATATAGCAATTAGATGATAGGGAACAAACCTCCAATTTGTGAAATTTACATGCCGCAAGTAAAAGGATGAGCATTATATATTGGGTAGATATGGAATTAAAAAATTTGATATGATGGTTTTAGTATGGTATGATATGATACGCAATTTAATTAATGATGATAGCTTGACATACTTTTGTAGTAGGGAGAAACAATATTCGAGAATCGTACTTCTGATTTGAAGGATGAATAACTTTATCCAAAAATTTCAAAGTGTGAGTTATGTATTATTTCTATAACATTTTTGGGGCACACAGTTTCTAAAGATGTTATTATGGTTTTGTATTATTTCTATAACTTTAGAGCTTGTCTGACATTATTGTTGAGAGGCCAAAAGTATTTTTTTTTTTTAAATACTTTTTCTTTTTGAAAAATCAAGTATTTGACAAATCCATAAAACTACTTTTAAATGGAAGCAGAAGCAGTTTTTCTGCCGTTGGAAAGAAGCTGAAAATTTCTGCTTCTTAAAAAAAAGCAGAAGTAGAAAATTATGTTTTTATTTATCAATATATTCATTATTACCAATTAATTAGCATATCTCATAAGTTTGGTTAAATTTCATTCAAGAATTTTATTTTTTAATTTTTACTTTTATATAATAAATTTTTCATTTTATTTTATGTTTATATATTATTATTTTATATATAAACAAAGGTAACAACAACATTTGCTTATTTATTTTTGTGTTTTTTTTTTTTTAATTTTTTTGTGGTTTATTAGGTAGTGATTTAATTTGTGGAATGATTTTTAAATTTATTTTGCTTGATATTTTTAATTATATTTAAATCATCATGTTAACATTGTATTAATATTTATTTATTTATTTATTTGTGTATGTATAATATTGATTGGAAATAAGAATATGCACATTTTAGTAATTAAAATTTTTGTAATAAATATTTAAAATAGTTTCTTTCTATAAAATAATCTTAATATTAAAAGTACATTGATACTTACCCTTTTTCGTAATTTGACTTTCAAAAACATTTTTTTAAAAAAGGTTAACCAAACACAATTTGCTTATCAAAATCACTTTTCAAATAAATTAGCCAAACACAAATTTTTTTTTTCAAAAGCACTTTTCTAAAAAGTCAATTTAAAAAAGTACATATAAAAATAAGCAGTTTTTAGCAGCAATGCCAAACAAACTCTTCGTGTGTTTGATGCATTAGGGTAATGTTATATAAAAAATTCAAACCAAAATAATTCTACCAAATAATCAATAAAAAAAATTGACATTTATAGGACAAACCTCCAAAAGATTTGTATTTTAAAAAATAAAAATCTTTTTTACAAAAATTAATGGCAAAACTTGTTGTAGACTATTCTCAAATTATGTCACGACCCAAAACGAGTTATAAGTGGCACCCACGCTTAATCTCCTAGGTCGGCAAACCAACGAATTTAACCCCAACTTATATTTATTGTTCAATTTACGAAATACTAACCATAATGCGGAAGATCAAATCTTATTAATGTAAGGAACACAAATCCACTAAAGTTTATTAAATATCATTTCCCAAAACTTGAAAGTCATCACATCAAGGACATCTAATTCTCAAATACTATGTCTAAGAGTTTCAAAGACACCAAAAAAATAAATAAAGTCGTTTGTGTCCAAAAACTAAGGACATTATGTCATGACCGAGAGAATCCAACACAAGCTAGAATGAATAGCTCACCCTAAAACCTGATGTGCTGGAGACTGGCTAGAGCCGATCGAGGGAGAGTCGAAGTCGTTGGTACACTCGCTGCACTCCACAAAAGGAAAACAAAGAAAAACACAAGTAGGGCTCAATACAGGGCAACATGTACTGAGTAGATATCATCGGCCGACTCAAAATAGAAACTAATATGCATAAAGTAATAACATGAAATCAACTATGACACTTAGTATATGGCAAGCAACAAACAACATGAACAAGTGACAATAGCACCGAAACAAGTACGTAATTAGTCACAATATCAAACACACACACACGAGGCCTCATGCCTCCACACCACGCTCATATGGGAAATGAGTTCTTTGAGATTGAGTACATTAAAGTTAATTCAATATGTTTTCCTTTAATGTTATCATATCGGAACGTGACACCCGATCCAATAATATTGTGTCCAAACGTGACACACGATCCAATAATATTGTGCCGGCTCGTGGCACCCAACCCAATAATACCGTGTCAGAATGTGACACCCGATTCAATAATACCGTGTCGAAACGTGACACCCAATCCAAATATATATTTAATTCATTAGTCATTCTTTATCATCTCTTTCCACTTCATTACCAATATTTCATTAAGCCTTCTTTATTTAAGGCATCGCTTTAATAGAACAAGTTCAGGATTATGGATTTTGCGGTCTCGGGGTTATAGACCAATCATAACAACACATATATTATCCAAACCACAACAACCAAGTACATAGAAATATTCACAATATCACTCAATGACTACCAATCACTATTAAGAATCACTATTAAGAGTCTATCTATCACACAGAATAAACCATAACCTACCTCAGCCGAAAAACTGAAGTCAAGCAAGCTACTTTCCCGATGCTTTTCCTTTCCTCAATGCTCCAGAATATTTATAATCTATAAAGTATGCATAATTCATAAGCAAACGAGTTTGTAGACACCCATATTACTATAATCACTTTCATAAATTTTGATGTCAACTAATATCAACTCTTGTATTTGTCAAATTGCAACCATAGGTCTAAGTCTTAATTCCTCCAATTATCATAACTTTAACACTCTGTTTGGATCATTGTTACCCATTGTATTGTATTGTATCGTTACTATACCTACCATGTTTGTTTTGATTGTTACTTAAAATGTATTGTATTGTATTGTTAAATTCCGTTGTTACGTAACAATGAAAACCCCCATTTTATGGAACAACCAATTTGGTGTGTTTCCATTGTTACTTAATTTCTTTTTCCAATTATATCTTTACATAATATTTCATAATACTATTTTACCCTTTACCTTATATTATTTAATTCTAGTCAAACCTCCTATCCTAGAATAATTACGGATATTTTAGTAAATTTATAAATTATAATACAATACAGTCAAACAAAACAATAAAAAAAATGTTGTTAAACAACAACAAACAATACAGTCTAGTCAAACATTGTATCTACCATACAATAGAGTACAATACAATACAACACATTATGAAACAATGAGTAACAATGATCCAAACAGAGTGTAAAGGTATTCATATCATACAATACACCTAATATTTAATTACCTATCTCAATATATCAAAACTTGATTTATAAAATGATAATAAAAATTATACTCCCTCTGTCCCTAATTACTTGTCCACATTTCCTTTTTTAGTTGTCCCTAATTACTTGTCCATTTTGACAAATCAAGAAAGGACAAATTTTTGTATTTATTATACCCTCAATTAATTATTTTGAAAATGGTAGAACTAATTTTTAATTCATTCACTTCATAATTAATAGGGGTAAAATGATAAACTCACTATATTAATTATTATTTTCTTAATATGTGTATCAATTTAAAAGTGGACAAGTAATTAGGTATCGTGAGAGTAATATCTAAAGCTAAAGCCACTGGTGCGGAAACCAGTGGCGGTCAACACTTTAAACCAACCGCCTTCTTATAGTATCCTCATCACTTGTTAAATTCATGCTGCACTAAACTTATTAATTGCACTATTTAATTGCTTAAGTAATCATTAGGAAATCAATAAGTAATTATTAACGAAAAAACTTGTCCCCCAATCTCAAACCTAAATGCTAACATTATTCCCACCTGTAACGCATGCACCCTTCTAATCATAATGTTATAATAATATAAATCCCCTCCCCCAACCATTAATATGTATAAAATAATATTGGAACTTGATGAATTATTACCTGAGGACACCACCGTGTTGTGACGCCGCATGTAGGGTTTATGTTATTCTTTGTTCCTCTCATTTTTTTTTTCTAAATAAAATAATTATATGCTAAAACTGCTAAATTTTATTATTTTGTTTCTACATATAGGCCGAGTGACATAAGATATTGAATATAAATTTCAGACTTGGCCCATTAATTAGTAACAAAATATTAATTATTTATCAATTACCCACCAACTAAATGTTTGTAATGAAATAACTAGTTTAAATCACCATTTAAAATTTATGGGAAGAATCTAAATAGTTCTAGTACTCATAATAACCTAACGGGTCGTTACAAATTATCATTAATGCATGCATAAATATTAATATCAAAATTAGTTAATAGATCTTATCTAACTAATGTATTCTGGAAAAGGAATTTAAAAAACATATATAAATTCTAATTTTACTTACAAGTTTTATTCAATTGCTTTAAAAAATACTTTTCTTCTTGTTTAATATTTTTTTTATTATTATTTTGTTATGTCAAAAAAACATATATGGCAAACATATTAGTTCACCATAAAAAGATCTAACAAAGTGTGTGAGCGCATGTAAGGCAAATATATGAAATTTAAAGGAAAAAAAATCTTAAACAGATAATAAGTATTTCATTATTTCAACTTTTTGAGCCAGATTTCAAGGAAAACGTCATTTTCAAACTGCTAAGATTTATGAATTAAGAATTTATGTATATCTTAAATATATATTTAAAATAATTTTTTACTAGGTGTGTATATCTTAAATATATATTTAAAATGAAATTCAACAGCATAATGCCGTTCATTTATGAGTTATCCCTTTAAAATAAAATTCAGGCTTTTTTAAAAAATTACTCCCTCAGTTTCATATTAATGGATCATTATACTAAAAATAATTGTCCATTTTACTAAATTAAGAAATCATTAATTAATTTTTCAATTACTTCATTCTTTTGAAAATATTCACATTTGTTTGTAAAATTCCTTAAAAAAAATTAAGGGGTGAATTAGTAAAATCATCTTCTTATTTTATGATTTCTTAATCACCGTGCAAAATAAAAAGTGATCAATTAATATGAGATGGAAGAAATATGTTGTTTTCTTAGGTATAAAGTGAAGTTTTAATATCATCATGTCTTCTTTACGTGAACAAAATATTGTTAGGAGTATCACCCTTATATGGACCCTAGAGTGCGCCATACGGATTTCGAACACCGTTGAAAATAAAAATATTGTCTCTTGTCATTGCTATGGGCGTTGGACATAAAGTACCTCAGAACGTCGAAGTTTAATTAATTAATTAATTACCGTAAAGAAAGAAACAAAAATGTCGAGGAAGAAAGAAAATGATTATAGCACCTCACAAGTCACAATAATAATGTTTGGTTATGGGTCAATGATTAATAAAAGACAATATGGATTATTGTACACATCTGTAGCACGTCACAATAATATTAACAATTGATTAGTATATCTCGCGCATCAGATTAGTGTATCATGTATAAATGTACATCAGATTAGTGTATCATGTATAAAATGTAATGTATCTTACTTAACGATTAATGTATCTCGCGCATCAGATTAATGTATCAGCGCTTGTATTATTGTATCTATTCGTAATTATAAACTTTTAAGGGATAAATTGTAATTTTACCTTAAAAGTATGTGATTTCTGTAATTTTGCCATATATATATATAAGAGTCAATTGAAGTGAAGGAATAACTTGTTAATTTTATATTAAATCAAGTGAAAATGGCGATGGAACAGAATGAACAAACTGCAATGCTGCATGTTGTGTTCATACCATACGCCATGACGAGTCATATAACTCCATTAGTACATATTGCTAGACTCTTCGCCCTCCATGGCCTCAAAGTTACTATCATTGCCCCTCAACATAATGCTCTTCTTTTTCAGTCCTCTGTCGATAGAGACCGTCTCTTTTCGGGCAGCAATATTAGTGTTCGGACAATTCAATTTCCGTCTGAGGAAGTTGGATTACCTGAAGGAATTGAAAACTTCATCGGAAGCCCTTCTATGGAAATAGTGGGCAAAGTTCACTATGGGTTTATTCTACTCCAAAAGATTATGGAGCAACTAATTCGGGAGATCAATCCAAACTGCATTGTTTCCGATATGTTCTTCCCTTGGACTGTTGATTTAGCTGAGGAGCTGCAAATTCCGAGATTCTCTTTTCAACCAGCCACTTTCATACATCAATGTGCTAGGGTTTTCATCAGGGAATTTACACCTTACAAGAATGTGGCGTCGGATTCTGAAAGGTTTTTGATTCCTGGTTTGCCTCTCGACATCAAAATGAAAATCTCAGAGATTGAAGATTTTCATAAAGAGGAAACTGAGTACACGAAGACAGTTGATGACGTTTCACAAGCTGAGGTTCGTAGCCATGGTATTATTCATAACACTTGCTCTGACCTGGAACCTGGCTTTGCCCAACTCTACGAAAAAGCTAGAGGAGTAAAAGGGTGGCATATAGGTCCACTTGCTCTGTTTATCGACAAATATGAAGCGGAAATTAGTTCTAAACAAATTTCCAATTCGAATAATTCATGTTCTGACCCTTGGAAAGGGTACGGTGATTGTTTCAATTGGCTTGAAGATCAACAACCTAACTCCGTTCTCTTTGTTTGCTTTGGTAGCATGATAAGATTTTCCGATGATCAGCTTAAGGAAATGGCTGTCGGATTGAAGGCTGCCAACTGTCCAACTATTTGGGTTTTTAGGGAGCAGCACAAAAATGAAGTAGACGAGAAAGATCGTTGTGACTGGAGCCGTAATGGTTCCAAAGAAATGATTGGGGAAAAGATGTTTATCATCCAAGGCTGGGCACCACAACTATTAATCCTGAAACATCGAGCAATTGGTGGATTCTTAACTCATTGTGGTTGGAACTCTATACTTGAGTCTCTAGCCGTTGGTGTTCCATTGATCACATGGCCACTTTTCTCAGACAACTTCTATACCGACAAGCTTTTGGAGACACTTGGCCTTGCTATTGGAATTGGAGGAGATGTGTGGAATCCGGGGTTTATATTATCGTCTCCACCCCTTTCAGGAGAGAAGATAGAGTTGGCCGTCAAGCGTTTGATGAATAATTCAGAGGAAAGTAGAAAAATTAGAGAAAATGCAAAGTTGATGGCAAAGAAGCTCAAAAGTGCCACTGAAGAAGGTGGTTCCTCTCATTCACAGCTCATCGGGTTGATTGAGGAGATCAAGTGTTGTGCTTTCAAGAAATCCTCTTGAAATTTTATGTTTTACTTATCACTGCGAAATAAATTTGGTAAATGGAGTTTGGCCAACATGAATGTATGTATTATGTTAACAAAAATGTATCTGTTCTTAATTTTCGTTTAAATGCATTCTTTGCAGTTTCATTTGTCATTAGTGAAACATGAAAGCTTCAAATAACTTCTAGAATTTCTAATCCTTCGTTTTAGCCTCAATTTACACTTGCTAGTCATCAATCTCTTGAACTCTTGATATTTTAGCACTCCTAAATAACACAAAAAGTTGGTAAATTAGGGTTTCTCAAAATATTTTGAGCAAAATGGATTTAATCTTTTCGCTATCACATGCGTACTTGCACATTTATTATAGACAATCGTACCAGCTTAAATAATCAAGCACTACAAGTACAACCAACCAAGACTCTCGAGAAAATTTGGTGTTGTGCCCATCAATATAACTTAATTTAGTCTATAACCATCCCATTTTTATTTATTTATTTTGTAGGTTTACTTTAAGAAAAAGTCAAAAAGTGGGGTAGACTTGTGGGGTCAGGGGGCCTTTTAACACTTTAAAAACTTTGGGGATAAAATACAAGTTTTGAAAAATCATTTTCTTCCCAACACTTCAAATATTAAATAAATTAAACCCCTCCAAAAATAAAGTACAATCCCAATATAATTTTTTTTAATATTATGGGTTATCAAAAAACGCCTTTTTCCGATGAAACCTCAGAACTTTGTTTTCCAATGTGGCTTTTGATCTTTCATATACCAGCTTTATCGATTTCGTAAACTTCCATAAAACACCTTTCTCCAGTAACAAACCTTTCCAATCTTCTATTCTTGAAACCATAAACAAACGTAAGATCCCATAATAGTTCCTGAAGATTTCAAACAAAGTGAATCAGGTCTATTTTGTTCAATCTTCTTCCCCAAGTTCAGTTGAATCTTGTTCAATAGTCTTCTTCTCCGGTAAGTTTCATCATCGTATTTTCAATAACTTTTAGTCCTATTTGATTTATTTTTTAATTGTGGTAGTGTAGTGAAGTTTAGATTTTTGCTTAAACGTTTGAAAATTTGACCCTTTTTAGTTTATGTTTCTGATTTGGCATCGTTAATGACGTTTCGATTTGGATAATGCATAGAAATTTTTTAAAAGTTTTATGTTAGTGATTTGAAAAATTTTACTGTATTTTGATCGAGTTTTATGTTTACGATTTTACTGTCGATTTGTGTTTGAACTGCTACTTCTTTTGCATGTGTTTTTAATGTAAGCTTTGATTGTGCTAATAGACTAGTGGTCTATATTTTGATATGACAAATTTATTTTTGCTTATATATAGTACAATATGGCTAAAACTAGATGCGGCATCATTAAACGATCTGGTCCTAATGCTTCTAAAATAAGAAAAGGAAGGCTGAAGAAGTTTTCAAAGCCTCAAAAAAGAAAAAAATTATTGTGGAAGAACATGAGTCAAACTTTGATTCTGATACAATGGTCAAGATTGACAATTACTAGGACAGTAGTGCACAGTCTAGTGATGATGTTCAATCTAGTAATGATAAAAGTGACAGTGAAGATGAGAGTAGTAGAGATACCCAAACTGGTGATGAGGATGAAGATTCTCTGTCTTTGCCAATTTGTGAGAAAGACATTTCGGATAAGTCGTATGATTTGAAGACATGGATAGATGAAATAGGATCATTTCTAGCAAAAATTTCTGTTAGAGAAAGAATGGTTGTTTATCGTGATTTAATAAATCTTCTAGTTCAAGTAAAATTTATGATGATTTTAAAGGTACTTGTTTTGGACACTTGAGGCATATTCCAGAACATTTCAAGTTCAATGGACAGATGGTCCATTATATGTTGTTGTGATGTGTGAAAAGTGACAAAAAATTACATGTAATTTGGTTTTTTGTGAATGATAAGTCTTCTTGTTTTGGCTCAAAATAATTTGCATTGATTATGGGGCTGAATTGCTCAGCATACCCCGTGATGCAAAATTGAAAAGTGTTCTTGAAAAGGGAGAGAAATTTTACTACAGGGTGATAAAGAGTAAGTCTATTACTGCTACAAAGTTGATGCATTTGATCAAGGGTTCCAAGTTGAATAAGGAGCAAAAGTTGAAGTGCTCGTTGGTTTTGTTCGTCCACACGATGTTGCTTGCCCATGATCGATCTAAAATTGTGGATTCAAGCCACATTAAGATGGTGGATGATTTAGATTTCTTCAATAGTTATCCGTGGGGGAAATAGAGTTTTAATTTAACATTGACATCTGAAGAATAAAATAAATTTGAAGAAGTAGAGTGAAGTGTTTAATGAAAGAGGAAATGCATCGTATGCACTATATGGCTTTTCCTGGGCATTTCTGGTACTTCTTATAAATTATATAGGTGATTTATGATAAATTCTTATATATTTGTGTAGTAAATAGTCTCTGTTTATTTATTTGTTCTTCTATTGATTTCAGGTTTGGATATATAAGGCTTTTCCTCATCTTGGAAAGTATGCTAAGAAGTCCTTTACCTATTTTTTGTTTACTTAGATGGCACACCGTAAAAAACGATAATATTATCGAAGGTGATCCATTTAAGTACAAAGGAAAAAGTACAAAGGTACAAAGTTTATTTATCATTATTTAGCAATATTTATAAATTGGTGAATGTCATGTAATATTTGTATACATTTTTTTCGTAGGTTGTGCACCCATACTTCACACCTACTATCCGTGAGACAAAAAAGAATTACTTGGCAACATTAAAGCCATATGTCATATGTGAACGAAGTGAAGGATACAGTCCTCGATGCCTTAAAGGCAAATTTGAAAGGTGTGACTGTCCTTACTTCATCAATAGAGAATGTGGAGGATGAGTATTTAAGTGATCACAATCCTAATCAACCTTGTGAGAATTCTGTACCAAGTACTTCTAGAGATGAAAGTCTGTGTGAGCGTGTTGCATCCCTCGAGCAATCAATTGTGGAAATTGTTGCTTATGTACGTGAGGAGAAATTGAGAAGAAATGAAAACAACAAAAAAAAAATAAAGGTATATAAATTTATATATCATCTCTGTAAAATAATTTATTTGTATTAATGTTTAGCCACTGATCTTGCTGTAGATGATGACAACTTTTCAGCACCAATAGTTGATGACGAGATCCTTCCATTAGCTCTAGTCGATGATGATCTTGTTGCAGTTGATGCGTACTTTGCCGAAGAAGTTGATGAAGAGATGAAAGAAGAAAAGAAACAACAAGATGAGGAGAAGGTGACAGAAAAAGAAGAAGAGAAGATGGAAGAGAACGTTGAAGAAAAAGAAGAGGAGAAACTAGAAGAAAAAAAAAGAAGAAGAAAGTGATAAGGAGAATCTGGGAAGAAAAATGAAGAAAATGAAACAAGTGGAGAAGAAGAGAAAGAACAACATGAAGAAGAGGAAAAGTTGGAAGAAGAAGGCCTGGCCACTGATGTGGTAGATGTGGAAAAAGAAATAGATGTGATAGGTATTGTGATGGAGCTTAATGGTGAGGTTGGTGGTGATGAGTAAGGGCTTTTGTGGTTTTTTTGGTGTTTTAAGATAATTTTTGAAATAGTTGGTTTTTTATGACAATTGGTTTTTGTGATAGTTGAGTTTTCCCTGGTTTGAAGACAATTGGTTTTTTGAGATGCTTTTTTAAGACAATTAGTTTTTGAAATAGTTGGTTTTTAAGAACATGGTTAAAGTGGTTTGTTGTTTTGTTGTTTTTGACGACAAAAATGTACATCTGACAGTTTAACATATTTTATTATGAAGGATTTTTAGATTTCTTATTAATCTTTGCCTTAATAGTATGTGATTTTTGCTATCACTATTAATCTATTTAGTAGTCAATTATCGACAATAAACTTGTATGTCTACTACTATAGATTGTTATCACTGTTGATCTAAAATAAAAGATATAAGAGTGCAATAAATAGAGAGAAATACTTTATTTATTCAGCACTACATTCATGTTACACATTTCCAAAAAGCAAACACCAAAAATAAACCACACAATATAGCTTTTAGGCATTTTTCTTATTCTTCTGTCAAAATCAACCTTTCTTTTAGTTGATCTCTATCTATTTCAGCATCTTTTAGCAACACTTTCAAGTGATTCCTCTGCTCTTTGGGTTCTTTTAAGAAAGTCAGTGCAGATTCCTATTTTCTTCGGATTCCCGTAGCTTTTTAAATATTTCAAATTTGGCAACGCCTTGAAAATTCGATGGGCTACTCGTTGATGATTCATTTTCAAAAGGAGCATATGCCAACTACACAATTAAAGAATTGTCGACCTAGATTTGTATTGGTGTGTGACGTCCTCAATGTAGCTGGATTACCACAATGACAATTGTAAGACTTTTTCGCATTGAATGTTTGAGATGCTTGAGATATTGTAAAAATGAAGGTGTTTGAGTTGTTTATGAGGGTTTGAGTTGTTTATGAGGGATTGCCTTCCTTTTATACAAAAAAAAATAATCAAATGTTACCGTTGAAAAGTAGAATTTGAACTTTTGTCATCGTTGTGAAATTTGTATATCAAAAAATGTATTGGTTGTCAAATTATATAGACCCCTTAAACAATCGATGCATTCTATGTGTGTGGTGTGTGTATGACCAATTAGATTTACCCTATGACATTAGTAAGGTACATTCGGGCTTATATCTATGTTAAAGCATTGTTGATACTGCACCTACGAGAATATGACACTTATATATAGACCAAAGCTAGTAGAATTTAAAAAAGATATCAATTAACTAATAATAAATTATGTTTTTGAAATATATTCAATTAAATAAGTTTAAACAAGTCATATGATCATGTAAGAGTCCACATAAATTGGGTGTGGTGATTAGAGATGTATGAGGAAGACTTGTGATTATACAATCAACATCCTTAACAATGTTTGAGAAAGCATAACTATGTTGTAAGGATGTCACTTGTTATGTGTGGTTATACAATCAACATCCTTAGAATAAGCATGTGATCATGTATGAGTCTACATAAATTAGGGGTGGCAATCAACAATGTATGGTTGAACAAAATGTGATCATCCTCACAACATACTTACGCTTTCTCAAACATTGTTCTAAGAATATTGATTGTTCTAATGTTAAATGACCAGAAAATTTAGCCAGAATTTGGTCAGAAATTTAAAAAAGTCTATAATATTATTTTTATTTTAAAATAAACTGATCTTTTTCTATTTTTTAATTAAAAGGTATTAAAGTTCAAAGGGTAAAAATGTTCAAAAAGGTAAAATAACATGGTGTGAAATATGTTATTTTACAATTCTTGCCAAATTCTGGCCAAATTTTCTAGCCAAAAGGATTATATATATATAAAAAGAAATATAGAGAAGGTGATGTGTCACCTCTCTATGGCTTGATTCCTATTTATCTTTTTTCTCTTTTTTTTTTATACCTTTTTTTCTTCATTTTCTCAATAAATAATATATTTATTAATTGAAAATTTTAATCATATTTACTATTCTAATTATGTCTAATAAGTTACAAAAAAAAAAAAAAAAACTCTATCTATTTATCTTCTCTACTTAAATAACATGACATGACTCTTCAACTTCTTTCTAACTATTGTTATGATTTACCCAATCTATAAATAACAATCATCTATGTAGATGTTCAATGTTCATTTTCACTTTTTCATTCTTTTTTTTTTTTTTCAAAAAATAGTATAGTTTCTTCCTCCTTTTTTTTTTTTTTTGCTTTCGTCATGGTCTTCACTTTGAGAAAAATCATAGATATATTCTTCAAAGATTCACCATAGAGATGTTCACATTAGTTTGGTACAAGTTCATCAAAATGAATAATGAAGCTTAATATCTTGGAAGATTCATCAAAAGAGATGATCATCTATATATATAATAAAAGAGAAACATGGACAAGATGATGTAACACCTGTCTATGATATTCATTTGCATTTATGTTTTTTCTCCTTTTTTGGCATTATTTTTTATTTAAATTAATTATTGTATTATAAAAGTAAATTACTTAATTTGTTATAAATAAATATTTTATTAATGGAGGAACATTTACAATAAAACCTCTTCACATTTGTTTTATTACTCATGACTTATACCTCTTTAATTTTTAATTTTAATATATTCATGAGTCTCATAATTTTCATGTACATAACCCCTAAACTTTAATTTGTAAGTTTATGATGTCTTATGGTATTTATTTATTTTGCCAATATAAATTCTTTCATGACGAATCACATTCAAGATTATCTTTTCTCTTCTTCATCATATTGTTTTGTGAATTAACTAATGTGTAATCAAAAAAAATACATGAAGGTAAGAAATATTTATTCTCAAGTCTTTCTTTTTCATTTCCTCTATTTTACCTATATAAATTTATGGTAACTCCTGTATTCAGATTAACATACCAGAAATAATAAAATATGAAAAGAAAAATAAAAGAACTATCCGAGTTCAAAGAACTCATTGTGTGCCCTTAAGAAATTTAATCCCCTCAAGTACCCGAGGTTGTAGATTAATTCCTCCTAAGATAAAACGGATGAACCATTAAAGAAGTAGCGATACCTCAAACTTCAATAATTTCAACGAACTAAAATGACAGCAACGAATCTCACACACAGACATAATCAATCGATTATATTTTGTAAGAAATGTATGCAAAAGAAGGGAATAATTCATTGCAGAAAAATGAGAGAAACTCTTTATTTATAGCCAACAAAGGGTAAATGTCACAACTCTTTGAAAAAAGACAACCTTTCATAAAGGTCATATCCCTTCGGCAAAGTCACAACCCTTCAGGAGAGTCACAACCCTTCATTTCCTGTTCACACCTTTAAAACCCAACAATCCCCCACATGAATAGGGAATGACTATTGTTAAAACATATGCATGAAAAATTGTGTGATTCATAAGTAAAGATTGATTGCATCTTGATAAGTGAGTTTCCCTTTGAACTTTCCATAGTGAACATATATCAGATGTACTCGGTCAATCGGTAGATTAGATATCTTTGAATCGTCGAGCTTTGGTGTATACCTAGACAACATAACTCACACAATTAACCCTTGAATTGTTTTTGGTTCTCATTGTTTTGTTCATTTCAGCCATGAACACGTCTTGGTTTATAAGTGTGTAGAGAACTAGCCTTACCAGATTCTCTTTGAAGCGGCTTACACTTCACACTTACATAGGTGATTTCTAAATGTGTTATTCCGTAGATACACCATTTGATATACCCTGTATCAAACTTAAAAACCATTAAAAAGTCTTAATGCCTTTATCATTGTTACTGAACATTGTCTTATCATGAGAATGAACCATAAAAAATATTTTGACAATGTTGAACCGTCATCAAAGACTTTGTTTGATCTCCTTGAACCTAGATCTTGAGATCTCCAGTCTTCTAGGTAGATTTACCGCCACAATGACTTGTCCTCGGCCATAGTCTCATTCCCTTTGATAATCTATCAACGCCCTCTCTAGTTAGGCCTTTTATAAGTGGATCCAACACATTATCCTTTGACTTTACATAGTCAATTATGATAATTCCACTAGAGAGTAGTTCTCTAACGATATTATGTCTACGTCATATGTGACAAGACTTTTTGTTATACACCATGCTCCATGTCCTACCTATTCCAAATTAACACTCTCAATGTATGCATACTGAAGCTAAAGGTTTGGGCCAAAAATCTTTCAAGAAATTTCGAAGTCATTCAACTTCTTCACCGGCCTTATCTAGAGTGATAAACTCAGATTTCATAGTAGAGTGAGCGATACATTTTTGTTTGGAAGATTTCAAGAAACTGCTCCTCCACCAAGAGTAAATACATATCCACTCGTGAGTTTTACTTCATTTGACCTGGTGATTCAATTTGCATCACTATATTCTTTCAATACTGTTGAATATTAGTTATAATGCAAAAAAATAGTTTGTAAGTATGTTTTAAATACTCCAAAACTGTTTTTATTGTCATCCAATGAGTTTGATTAAGATTACTCGTGAGCCGACTCAGTTTACTAATAGCACATGCTATATCTGATCGCATTCACTTTATGATATATATCATACTTCTCAATACTCTAGCATAATTCAATTGTGAGTCGCTTTTGCCTTCATTCTTTTGAAGTACCAAACTCACATTTATTGGAGTCTTGACAATATTGAAATTCAAATACTTGAACTTTTCAAGTACTTTTTCAATGACATCAGTAACTTCGATGTCTTTCCTATCGAAGTTACATTGTAGCATATGCTTAGTAGCATTTATGTCAGAAATGTCTATTTTGATGATCAACATGTCATCAACATAAAAACAAACAATGACCTTGTGATTTGGAGTATCTTTAATGTAAAAACATTTATCACATTCATTAATCTTGAATTCATTTGCAACATAGTTTGGTTAAACTTTGCATGTCATTATTTAGGCGCTTGTTTTTAGTCCACAAAGTGACTTAACAAGTTTAAAGACTTTATTTTCTTTACCAGGAACCACAAAGCCCTCGGGTTGTTTCATGTAAATTTCTTTCTCCAATTCTCCATTTTTTTAAAAAAAATGTTTTCACATCCATTTTGACGAATTTGAAGGCCATATACCGCAAATAGCGGAATTAACATCTGAATTGTTGTAATCCTAGTTAGTGGCTATTATGTGTCAAAATAATCAAGACTTTCTTATTGTATAAAGCCTATGACAACAAGTCTTGCTTTGTATTTGTCAATAGTTTCATCAACTTTCTTTTGCTTTTGTAGATCCACTTTGAACCCAAAGGTTTATTTCCTAGAGGAAGATCAACCAACTCTCAAGTATGGTTGCTCAAGATTGAATCTATCTTACTATTGACAGCCTCTTTCCAAAAAGAATAAGTTCATAGAGGACATAACTTCTTTGAATTTATGAAACTCATTTTCAAGAAGAAATGTTACAAAATCAAACTCAAAGGAAGTAATTTGTCCATTGACATTTAGTACACCTTTGAATCTCTTTATTAAATACATCCTCCTTTGGTTTTTTCCAAGGTCATTTAGACCCTTTACTTGACTATCCAATGGTTCAGACTTATGAACCATAAATCGGCCTATTTTACTATTTGTAGCATATTCAATGAACATACATTCCATAGTCTTAGGTCCTACCCGTTTGTGAATAGTTCCCTCATTTCCATTTCTCATATGAATAGACTGTATTGGAAATTGTTAGATTACTATCTTTCAAGAGTTATTGGTTGTTATACTTTAAGGGCAACAAGCATTTCTCTATCAAGATACAACAAATCCTAAACAAATAAAACTTTTTGTTGCTCCCTTTCTTAAATAAACAAAAAACAAATTTATTTGTTGCTCCCTTTACTAACAAACAAAATTTTTTTTGTTTATCTCTTTCTGAACAGACAAATTTTTTGTTGTTCTCTTTTGCTATAATGGTAGCACCCCCACAAATTTTGTGGTAAACTTGAACTTATAAGTAGAACATTCAACATTTTCTTCAAAGTCAGTTTTTTCCTATCAACAATTTCATTAGATTGAGGTGAGTATGTGCAATAATTGGATGGATGATTTCATTTTTCAAATATAGTTCTGCAAAAGAAGATTCATATTTTCCACATCTACCACTTCTAATCATGACAATTTTTTGTCCAACTGATTTTCAACTTTAGTTTTATATGGCCTATATGTTTCTATTGCTTCATCCTCACAATTCAGCAAATAGACATAACAGTATCTCGTACAATTGTCAATAAAATTTATGAAACACTTTTTCCCACCACGAGATGGTGTTGACTTCATATCACAAATGTCAGTGTAACTCAATTCTAAGGGATTATAATTTCTTTCAACAACACATACTTGACATTTTGATTTATTGCACTAGAAGTTAGGTAAAACTTCTAAGTTGATCAGTTTTTGCAAGGTTTTGTAATTGACATGTCCCAAGCGTTCATGTCACAAACAATTTGATTCAATCAAGTAAGAACGAACGTAAATACTTGGTTTGAAAAGACCTTCCGTGAGGTAACCTTTTCCTACAAATATTTTGTTCTTTACTTTTTATAACTTTGTCAAATGCAAACACAGATTTAGAGTCAGAACCTTGCCAAATGTCCTTTTCAGAAGGACCTTTCCATAACATTCAATTTGTTATAAAATTACACATGACCATAGTCTCATCGGTCCAATAAGGACAATATGACCCAAATGTTTGTTTTACAACACAAACATAACATATCACTTTTCACCAATGTTCATGTCTATACAAATAAATTTATTTTAATAGGCATATCTTCTCATTAAAAATCACAATATTTTATGTGACACTTTTTCATAAAAGAGTACAATTTTTTTTAATGAGTAATATAATTTTGTGGTTTTATACTAGTCATATCATATACTAGTAAAGAGAGTCTCAACGGTCACAATATCAAATATACTCCAAGAATTTTGTGGGTCTAACATAAGTGTGGCAATGGGACCGGAACTGGCACTACTGGACCGGGACCGGAATGGAATCAGGCACCACGTGCCGGAACCGGTAATTCTGAAAAAAATATGTATACCCGTCATGGACTGGAAACGGACTGGGACCGGACCGAAAACCGGGTCCCAACGGCTATATTTAAAAAAAAAAAATTAGGAACATTACTCAAATAAATACAAACTTTCAAACTTTAAAAGTATAAAAGTTTAATTTTCACACTTTAAAAGTTTGAAAATTTAAATTCAAACTTCAAAACTATAAAAGTTTAAATTTCACCTTTTAAAAGTTTGAAAATTTAAATTCAAACTTTAAAACTATAAAAGTTTAAATTTCACCCTTTAAAAGTTTGAAAATTTAAATTCAAACTTTAAAACTATAAAAGTTTAAATTTCACACTTTAAAAGTTTGAAAATTTTAAATTCAAACTTTAAAACTATAAAAAGTTTAAATTTCACACTTTAAAAGTTTGAAAATATAAATTCAAACTTTAAAACTATAAAACTATAAAAGTTTAAATTTCACACTTTAAAAGTTTGAAAATTTAAATTCAAGAGTCAAGACAATAATAAAAAAAAATTAAGGCAAATAGCCTATACTTTTATTAATATTAATTAAATAGTACAAGTTGAGTTACAAAATATTAGTAGAGTATTAAAAAATCTAATCTACACAACCACCTTCTAGGAAGGGTTCTGTTTGAATTAGTCCTCGAATTATTATACTCATACTAATAGACATTTAAATTTAATAGTTCATACTACCAAGAAAATCTTTTTTTAAATCATTTAACATTTCTCTAGTAACATGCTCTGGAATTGGTTGATTAATTAGTTCCTTCATTGCATCAATGCCGTCATCACAAAAATCTTGCATTATTTCATCAACGTCATTTTCAAATTTGATCGGTAAAGGTGGACGACCATAACTCCTTCTCTCGCCGTTAATCCAATCTCTAAATAGTACCGATATCTCCAAGTTATCTGTTGCTAATGAAAATCTATGCTCTCCAATTTGAAATCTTGATGCACTAGAAGCGCCTTCCGAAGCTACTGAAGATGCTTGAATAGCTAACACATCTCGAGCAACGGGTTGAAGTTTTGGAAATCCCTGGTCACGATTGCTCCACCATTCTAGAAGATCAATAGTAGTAGGTTCTGTATTTTGACTAATATATGCATCAAAATCATTTATATCATTATGAGAAAGTTCACGATAACAATCTATCATATCATCAATATCATCTTCATTATTATATCTACTCCTAGAACTTTGAGGCTCTTCATTACGTACTGCATTCATTATATTAGAATTATACAAGTCATACAATTTTCTAGCTTCAATTTTTATACTATCTTTAATATCTTGACAACTAGGTGTTTCATCATCTTCACTATCAATACCCAAATTAAAATATATTTTATCAACCATTCGTGATGCACCCTCATCTTTGTAATGTGAGTTTAACAAACAAGCAGTTAAATAAATTTGAGGAATAGGAATAAAATATTTTTAAAATTTTTCAATCATTTTCTCAACAGATTCTTCAAATCTTGGTTTATTTTAAAATTTATAAAATTTACTAGAAATGACATAAATATTAGGTAAAACAGAGAAAATAGTTGGATAATAAAGTGCAGATATTTTTTTTTAGTTAAATAAAAAACTTTTAAGAATTCTATAAGTTCTTTTATGTCATTCCAATCATTATCATCAAGTCTATATGTCATAATTGAATTATGAGCATTCCAAACTATTTGTAATGGTTTCCTATATCCATAAGCGACTTCAAGCATTTCATATAAAGAATTTCATCTACTACACACTGATTTTGGAATTTTTCTAAGTGGAAGATTAAATTCACGACAATAATTTTCAAAATCTCTGTGTCTAGACTTAACTTGAGGTTTAAAAATAAAATGACATGCTGTTTCAACTTTTATGCAACCATCATTATATATTGATATATTATATCTAACAATCAAATTATATATGTGTGCAACACACTTAATATGGAAACCATCAATATAAATAGGGCAAAGAGACGGTTTTAGTATTTCAACATCAGTTCTATTAGAAGTATTATCTAAGGTGACACTACTTATTTTATCACAAATTCCATAGTTTTGTAAAACATCTATAATTGTTTGAGCTATATAACTACCGATTTTATGCATTTCACAACATTTATAACCTAAAATTCTTTTTTGCAATGTTCAATTTTCATCAATCCAATGTGCAGCAATAGTGAAATAATCATTACCATTTACACTACGGCCCGTATCAGAAGTAATAGCAATTTTACAATTACTATAATAAAATAAACAGCGAAGATATTGAAAATGTTGACCTTGATAATCAAAGATAGCCTTTTTAATTGTATTTCTAGTAAGACCTTTAAAATGTGGATTATACACAATTTGAATATAATGAATAAAACCGGCATTTTCAGCAAAACTAAATGGCAAACCCATAACAACAATCATTTTAGCTAATTCTTCAAGATCTTTTTCTCTACTATATGACCGTTGTATACTAGAGTTAGAAACATTAGAAGGATTTAATTGTGTTTGGACCATATTAGAGCCCTCTACTCCTACATTTTCAGGAAGGGTAGTACCATTCTTTTTAGCTTCGGCTATAGTTTTAGCATGCAAAAATTCATTTTTAAAACATGACATTAAATGATTACTCAAATGTCCCGTCCCACCTTGTTTCCCTATAGTTTTATGATTCATTCTATGTTTACATTTATTACAAATAGCTTGTGTTTTATCTTCATTCTGAGTCATAAATTGTCTTCTACCTTAGTCCTAGGATGCACGGGGGAACGGGAGCAGGACAACGAAAGGGAGCGGGAGGGGAAGAGGGATTGGGAGTGGGAGTAGCCGTAGCTTGCTGAGTTTCATCATCATCATATTCACCAACATTATTATCAAAACTATCAATATAATCATCAATCAACATCATCATGTTCATCATCTTCAGGTAATTCCTCATCAAAATTACCAAACCTTCTTTGTAAATGTTCATGATAAGGATCTAATCCACTATTTCAATCAATATTAAAAACAGTTTCATCAACATGCGTGTAATCATCCGTATTTATTCTTAATTGAGAAGTTTTTTTAGTTTTAGATTTAGAAGTACTACCAGTATTATTATTTTTCTTGGATTTTGAGCTCCATAAATTAGTGATCGAATCAACTATGGTTGTTTTACCCCTGTCAACATTGTTTTTACCGAAATCCATATTCAAATATAAAAAGTAGTAAATTATATATAATACGAAAATGTAATGCAAAGCTTTAAACAAATAAATAACTAAATAAGTAGAGACTAGAGACTAATTACTCACAAAATAAATAATTAAATGCAAACAATAAATAACTAAATGAAAAATGAGTTGGAACGAATGTACCAAAAGTCTACTTAAAAAAGTAGACGTGTATGACCGAAAGCCGAAAATTGAAAGTTGAATTTTGAAGCTCCAATTTCCAAAGACCAAATTCGTAATTTTAACGAGAATAAGAGATTAGAGAGTAGAGAGAGTAGAAGATAATATTTTTGTGAGTGAAAAGAATGAAATATTAGGGGTATTTATAGTTAAAAATGGATGAAAATGTAGTTTTTAGAAGGTTAGGGTATTAAACAAAGTTTGGGGGGTAGGGAGGTGTAAAGGGGAGTTATGGGGGTGAAAGAGCCATTGGTGGGGCCCAAAACCCATTGCCCAACGGCTACATTAAATTAAGATTTAAAAAAATAACCAAACCGGACCGGGACCGAAACTGGGAGTAACCGGTAAATCCCGGGTTTCATCCCGTTACCCCTCCCCGACCTGCTACTAACCGGACCTAACCAGCACAAGCCAGAACCGAGATGGAACCGATAATGAACCAGAATGGACTGAAACCTGAATCGGAACCTGCACCTCCCGGTTCCATTGCCAGACTTAGTCTAACATAATACAAGAATGTCATTAAATTTCATATCTTGTACTTTCAAACTAAATTATATAGTAAGTCTAATTTTATCTTTATCACAAGTAAAGAGCCCCCCACATTTTAAATGTGTTCTCACAAATATTTTTCAAGTATTTGAAATTATATTCCACATATTTTTTCCCATGCGTTCAAATTGTATACCATCAAAATACACATTGGCAACACGAAACCTTCTTTTGGAGATTTAATCCATAGAAACATCTATTGCAGGCACAAAAATCACTAATTTTATGTTACTAGTGTTTTTTTTCCTTTCTGTCACAATTAGATAGATCACTTAGTATTTAGAATACTAACAATAAAGATCTATTCTTTATACAACTTGTTTCTAGTTTAACGATGAAGTTTTATATTCTTCTAATCGTTAACTGAATGAACCTTGAATTCTGATAAAGGTTTTATATTCTTCGAATCAATTTCACATTCAGTTTACAGAAAGGTTTTAATTTCCAAAAACCTCAAATACAACACTATTTCTAGCTAACGATGAAGATTTTATCTTTTTTCAAATCATTTAGCCTTAATATTTCTGACGATGATTTTATACTCTTCAAATCAGAATATTCATTTAAACAGAGTATTTAATAAATTGGTGAAGTTTCTATATTCTTCAAACCAATGCACAATCTTATTTGTTCATGAAGCTATTATATTTTTCAAACCAAAGGAGTAAAAAATCAGAAGATTTTAGTCTCCAAAAGTTAGACACAATCAAATTTCACATGGAGTAGAAAACTACAAAAGTTTTTTTTTCTCCTCTAAGTAGAATACATATTAATAATAATAAATATATATTCTGAGATCATCACATAATGACCATCTATCCTAACATTTATAAAATAAATCTCATAACTTATAAAGGATAGAAAGAAAAAAATAATCAAGGGAAATAAAGATACAACCTAATTTTTACTCTCATTTAATCATATTCTATCTGTCAACAATGACTCCATGCAAGTCACTTTTCTTGCTAACTTTTTTCTTTCTTTCCCAGTTTCCATCATATTCCAATTTTCCTTAGAAGACATTGAATTTCAACGAGAAACAAAACTCATGTTCAAATATTGTTAGGAGACAACATTTGTTCATTCACTTCTTCTCATAGTTACATAACAAGAACATAGGGAAAAAGAAATTTAAGTGCATATCTTAACCATTATAGTAAAAATAACTTTTCTTAGTGAATAGAAAACTGAAGGTGCAATGCTTCAATGCACTTGAGAAGAAAAAATAAAAATAATCTTACCCATCCAAGGGAAACTTAGTACAGAAAATATACTCGAACATATTAAAGTAGTACTAATTCATCACAAATCTCTTTTATCATATGATAAAATAATTCTCTTTTTTTTTCCAACAAAAAGAACACAGAAAATAAAAGTAATTTTCTTACCACAGAAAATACCATCAATAATAAATTTCTTAAGCTTGTTAACACCAGTATTCAAATTAGCAAACCATAAATAGTAAAAGATGAAAAGAAAAATAAAATAACTATCCGAGTCCACAGAATCCACTGTGTTTCTGTAAGAAATTTAATCCCCTCAAGTACCCGAGGTTGTGATTAATTCCTCCCAAGATAAAATGGATTAACTATTAAAGAAGTGGCGGTACCTCAAACTTCAATAATTTCAACGAACTCAAAATAACAGCAATGAATCACACACACAGACATGATCGATCGATTTTTATTTTGTAAGAAATGTATGCAAAAGAAAGGAAGAATTCACTGTAGAAAAATGAGAGAAGCCTCTCTATTTATAGCCAACAAAGGGTAAAGGTAACAACTCTTTGAAAAAAGACAACATTTCATAAAGGTCACATCCCTTCGGCAAAGTCACAACCCTTCAGGAGAGTCACAACCCTTCATTTCCTGTTCACACCTTTAAAACCCAACAATTTCTAGTTAATTTCATGGAGATTCACATTCAAGAATACATTTAAGAAATACTTTATTCTCAATTCTTTCTTTTTATTTTTATGTACTTGGACATGTTTTCTTAATATTTTACTTATGTATGTATTATCATTTTCCAAGCAAGTATGATAAAAAATATTTTTATAATAAGGAATAGTATGTTGTTAGTATGTGGTCGTTCTCTCTAATAGTTAGCTTGTGGGGATATAATGTAGGTTGATTAAAATATTTGCTAAATTTCAAGAGATGGTTATTATTTATTGTTAGCACAATTGAAAAAACAATTTATATAAATATTACATATAGTTTAGATTTCTTTCTTTATTTCGATATAATTATTTTTTAATTGGTATGATATTTTATTTATTCTTAATTATGTTTTTTTCATTCAATTAGTTATCATATGATAAAGAGTTTGACATATAGAGCAGAATATGACAGCGAATCTATTTGCAACGGAAGATAGTAGAAGAATTTTTTTCATAAAGCATAGTTAGAGATTATTTTTACTGGATTTTTTTTTTACTTGGAGTTGTATTAGTTACTTAGCTACTTTTGTTAGAATTTTTCTACTTAATTTGTATAATAACTTAGCTACACGTATTGACAATGCTATTCATTTCATTCTTTACTATTCTACTAATTTTTTGGTTATGAAGAAAAGTTAATATAATTATCTCATTTCAACAAAAATAAATTATGATGATCAGGAGCTTCATTTTTATTAAGCTTGCAAAAAATAAAATAATTAAAATTCTATGATGTCATTTTCGTTGGTATGTAACAATCTGTTATTGTCACTATTCATTTTTGTTTGAAGTGTATTTGTAATTTTTATGTAGTCACCAATTATTTTATTTTTGGTTCATTTTTGTACTTTAACTCTTGATTTTCACATTCATTTATTTATTTTTACAAATAAAATCAATGCATAATTATTTTATTTTTAGTGTCTAACAAAAATCATAATTTAGTGTCTAACAAAGATATATATATATATATATATATATAAAATGTTAAAAAATTATAATAGACACAAAAAAGAACTTCAATAATTTTTTTTACGAAGTCAAAATTTGTTTAGAAAATCAGTACTTCTATAAAAGATAGAGGAAATGAAAACATAAAAAATATTTTCAACGTAATACAATATATTTTTATTTCAAAATATGACCTTTTATTCAATTTACTTTACCACGATAAATGTTTTATTCTATTATATACATATGAACAATTTTCATTTTAAAAAATTTAATTTTTTTTATATTTTATATGTTTAAATAGAGATGAGAAAATCTATAATGTTACACATGAAGAGAAATATCAACATTGTCTATATATCTAAAAATAACCTGAATATAAATATTGTATACTATTGTCTTATAAATAATTTTTATAACCGCACGAAGTGCAGACAATTTCACTAGTATTAGTATAAAACTTCAAATGGCTTCCAAATATTTTGAAGATTCATTAATGTATTGTTTTGATTTCAATTAATATTATTCTATTGTTTTTTATTTTATTTTGAATAGATATATAAATTTTCTTTTATTGAACAAAAAATAAATTATGAAACTCTACTAACAACCTATTAGAATGTTCAATTAGCATTTTTTGTTAATTAACTTTGTTCTTCTTCTTATTATTGTTTTGCGAAAGAAGGAAGATGAAAAATGTCATTTTTTTTGTGTGTGTATCTATTTGTCAATTTCTAATTAATATTCTAGATTGTTGTCATTGTTGAAATGTATAATATTACTTATGGTACATTTCTCATAGCTATTAAATAGTGTTGCCCCTAAAATATATGAATGGTCTATCATATTAGAATTAATCACAAAATAAATAAATAAACCATCTTTTTAGTATTTTTAAAATTTTTAACTAATAAATAAATTATTTATTGAAAAGAATGAAAGAAAAAAAATTTCTCACTTATGTGCATAAATATAATAAAAAGTTACTCCTATTTTATAGTTATGCTATTATAAATGTGCATTTGTGACTAATAATATTTAACTTGTAATTATCTAAAGCAAACGTTATCTATCATAATTTTCTACATTAAAGAAGAAATTATCTTTTGAATAGTTTAATATCATATATTACTTTTTTTAGCGATGAACTATGAACATCTACTAACCAACATATTAGAATGTTCAATTAGCATTTTTTTGTTAATTAACTTTGTTCTTCTTCTTATTATTGTTATACGAATGAATGAAGATGAAACGTATCACTTGTTTTTTTGTGTGTGTATCTATTTGCAATTTCTAACTAATATTTTAAATTTCGGTCATTGTTGAAAGGTATAATATTACCTATGATACATTTCTTATAGCTATTAGATATTTTTTTCCCCTAAAAATATATATGATATGGTCTATCATATTAGAAATCAATCACAAAATAAATAAATAAACTATCTTTTTAGTATTTTTAAAACTTTTAATTAATAAATAAATTACTTAATGAAAAGAATGAAAGAAAAAAATTCTCATTTATGTGCACATATATGATAAAAAGTTACTCCTATTTATAGCTATGCTATGATAAGTGTGCATTTGTGATTAATGGTATTTAACTTGTAATTATTTAAAGTAAAAATTATCTATCTTAATTTTCTACATTAAAGAAGAAGTTATCTTTTGAATAGTTATTATCGTATATTACTTTTTTCTAGTGATGACTACAATAATAATTAGATTAATATTATAAACTCTTCCATGTGTTAGAGACAAACACTGATCCAATTTTTGGTATATCTTTCTACAACTTGACACTTCATGTATTCTCAAAATTTTTATATTTTGTCACTCTATGATAATCTTTATATAATCGAGTAGATAAGTAACACATAAAATTACTAATGACATCATAACTTCTTATAAATAGACATTTTATTTTATATTATGTGTTTCAATTCTTCTATTGTTTATTGCAAAGTATAATCTCCGATGTAATGTCATATAATCAACTTAATTTTTTTCTTATGATACTTTTTATGTTTTCTTCTTTTTATCGACAATATTAAGAGGAAATTAAAGTTTGAAAATATCTTTCTAGCAATTTTCTGAATATACAATATCATGACCATTACTTGATTTGTATTATTTTTTTATACACTTTAACGACATCAATTATTTAAAATATATATTTAATTCAGCGCGAAGTGCTGCTAAGTACACTAGTGGAGTAAATAAAAAAGAACTATATATTTTTTAAGATATATAAAAATACATTTTATTTTGAAAAAACTATATAAATGGGTCATAAAACCCAAAATAATTACAAGTTCATATTTAAACCCAAAGTAATTCCTCAAATTCCTATTGTATCATAAATACTTACAGCACATATACCCCATTATTTAATTATTTATGAGAGAATGAGTATTTCAGAAATTAATTTGGATTTGGGTATGAACTTGTAATTATTTTGAATTTTATAACACATTTATGTAGTTTTTCCATAATTTTAATCTCTAACGATAATGTCAAAATGTCACGCTCCGAGACTACACCTGGACGTGGCCGACACTCGAGAACAATACTCAGTGCAAGACTTACTCAACAACAAAATTACTTTAAAAGTAAACTTTTAACTCAAATATCTCAAATGAACAACTCAGAATATAATAGAATATTCAACTAGTCAGAAATATCAACTCATGTCTTTAAAACATTCAATAAAGAAATGAAAAGACTCTTCAACTGCTACTATCTATCTATCTATGAAGCCTCTAACAACTATGATGGAAGTCGGGACAAAACCCACGACATCCTAACTAAACTGAAAAGTAAATGAGAATCCTTCGAAAGCAAGGAGGCTCACTAAGCGAATCTGGGACTCGACTAGATCAACGAAGCGCTGGTTGATGATCCTGATTACTTGTATCTGCATCATGAAATAATGCAGGTCAAATGACATCAGTACATTGAATATACGAGCATGTAAGGGGAACACTGAACATAACCTGCAAGCTTGAATTGATAAAAAGGAAACCAAACTCACCTCAACTCAACTCAACTCAACTCAAGGATACTCAAACTCAAGAATACTCAACTCATTTCAGTATAAAAGCAACAGTTGAGATGCATTATAAATAAAGCTTTCAAAAAAGTAGATAAAAACTCAATGTATTTAAAAATACAATAATAAATCAGGTTGTATGTAAAGATACAAAAATTATGACCCTTTCTACCCACGTTGGCTACATGGTTTATGAGCACTTTGAGTTGTATGAACTCATCCCCATATCGGTGTTCAATACTACTCTCAAAAATATACTCAGCTCATATATTTAAAAACATTTCCTCAGATTATTACTCAAATGGATCTCTTAAAAGAAATTATACTCAAACATGAACTAATTTGGAAATTGATATTTCCTCTCTTTTTAAATGTGAAAACATTTACTCTTGGGAGTACTTAGTTCGAATACATTCATTTTGAAAAATGAAACTCAACTCTCCTCATCCTCAAACTCAAGTACTCAAGTCTTAAAACAGGTTTTAAAAGATTGTAAAAGACTTCTCAAAATGACTCGGAAGAACTTTCAAGACTTTACTCTTAACTCTACCTTGAATTTGAATTATGAATTCAAGGGTTATGATTCATGTTATGAATGATCTCTCGATACTTAAATTTGTAGTTTAGAGTAGTTAGAATCAATAGAGAGTGAAGGTAGACTTTAAAAGGACTCAAACTGAGCAAATGACGAAAAAAAGGTGGGGGTAGGCGACCCTGGCGCACTACTGGCGCTGGGCGCTAGCCCCTAAACCTTAGAGGGCTCTTTCTGGCGCACTGCAGGTGCGGCGTGCCAGCCTTCCTGGCATATCAGTGACACGTTGCACCAGCTCTCCTTCAGAACGACTTGACAAATTTTTCTTCTCATTTTCTGACCCTAATGTCACGACCCTGATCATCGTGATTAGCACCCACACTAACCCTCCAATGAGAGAACCATTAATACTAATTAGCTAACCAAAGAACTACACAACTAAATCAAAGCTAAGACATTTAAAGTTACAAAAGGAGGTTTAAAATGCTAAGGAAAGAAATAGAGTTTCCATAAACTCCAAAAGTCTAACAAAACAATGTGGAAATAACGCCTAGAACCTGAAAGTCAATATACCAAAACTCTAACAAGATCCATAGTCTAAACAAGAAGGGTTACCACCCCAAACTAATGTACTAACAACTAACTAGAAACTCTAAGTCCGAAATATGGACATAAACAGAAAGAGAACTCATGGTATCCCGAAAAAACTGGCTCACCCTTGAATTCGAAATGATCACTGATCTTCTAAGCGAGGTCTGTCAATAGCCGCCTGAAGATGCCCTGTACTCAACAAAGACAGAGCAAGTGCAGTATCAGTACACAACCACAGTGTATAGGTGGGATCACGCAGCTATCCCACTAAGTGCAACATACATAAGTCAATACAACATAATAATAACATGCATACAATGAACATATACATTATCAATATCATTTACGAATAACGATCAAGTTCACGATTCTTAACTAAACAGTTATGTCAAGTCAACGATCCTCTTATGGAATCCAAACCCAAACTGTTAACATATCGGAATGTGGTACTCGATCCAATGATTATGTCGGAATGTGGCAAACGATCCCATATTTATGTCGAAACGTGGCAAACGATCCAAGTTAGTGTGTCAAAACACAACACCCGATCCATTCAACAAGCCACAATCACAATCACAAAGTATATTCTCATAATCATACAATCAAGTCATGATTCATGACATTCATCATTCATCTATCATCATGTACAATTAGTGTGATCAATAGTGCAACATTCGCATATATGCACGTATTATAATGAAGCAAAAACAAACATATATCACACAATCATGAAATCACAACCATCGCCTACCTCGAAACAATCTTGAAATCCCTTAAGAAACTTGATTCTTTCCTTTTCGGATTTTTTCCGTTTGTTCTTGTTCTACAAACAATCAATACAATGCTAGGATCAATAAACACCTAATTACCCGGATTATATCAATAATATCAATCCTAGGTCAAACCCATGATCTCCATACCCAGATTAGGGCTTTTTCCACCATAATTCCCAGATCAAAACCCTCCCCCATCGATAATTACCCATTAGATTATGTTCTACGGATCAAAAAATAGATTGGGGGAGTTAACCTTACCTTTAGCCTTAAGAATGGTGAAAAACCATCAATAAAGCACCTGGGGTCGTTCCTTAGCTCTCAAATTTGAATTGCAGAATAAAACATTTTTGGGGTTTCTTTCTGATTTTAAGTCACATCTGTTGCGCCATGGCGGCACTCACCCCACTACAGTAGCCCAGCCCTGGCGAGAAGAATTCCGCCCTAGCGGCTTGAACGGAACCAGTGAGCAAAACTAATAATTCCAAGACCCCATTTCACAATACACCTTCAACTAATGACACTTAGAAAATACCCATTCACGATAAGATCAATTTCGAGAGTTCTACTTCAATTTCATAAAGTCGTACGGGTTCCTTAACATCTTAGGTATCTACTCATGTGATCAAATTCATAATTAGATCACCCAATTGTTACCAGATTTACCTAGACTTTTATGACTCCGAATCTGGACTAAGTTGGAAAATTTCAAGTTACTACGAAAAAGTTAATTTTTCCCTGTTGATTTTCTATAACGACGGAAACAGGTCGTTACGCCTAACTCGCCTAGAATCAATCGTTTTCCTCAAATTTTCTTTAGATTCAATTACACATTACAAGTACATGAGAATCTACTCACTTTTTCTTAAGAACAACTCTCAACAATCGAAATCCTCACCTCAAGAATTCATCAACTCCATAAACAAAGCATAAAGAACAAAACCTCAAGAATAACCATCAAGAATTCAAATCATTCAACCTCAAGAATGAAACTACGGATGTAATTTAGTGAACGAACCCAACACTATGAAAACTTACATACCTTAATTTGGCGAAATTCCTTGACAAATCTCATGAATCTTGACGAACGCCTTGAACTTTTCCTTCTTTCCCCTTTTGAACTCTTCTTAAAACCCTAAGCGTAATATAAAATTATAAAACTGACCCAAATCAGATTTGACCCCAAAATATTACTAAAAATGTTTTAAGCTGATGGGGTAAGGAAAAGACCAAAATACCCCTTATTAATTCGGATAACATTCCTTAACTAGACATGTTGACCTTAAACAAGCCTATCTCCCTCATCTGAACTCGACATTTATCAAACTTGGTGGCGTTGGAAAGAGGATTCAAAGACCTTTCATTTGATATCTTATGGGCCACCTAACTCATCATGTACTGAAAGTTATGGTCGTTTGAAGTTGATCCAAAACTCACAACTTAAGCTTAACTTAAACAAATCTCAAATTGGCTCTTTCCAAATTAGTTCTTTCTATTTTTAGCTCTTTCTAAAGTGGGATATTACACAAAAGCTCTAAATCTTAAAGAAAGATAAAATCAATTTTAAAATAAATAATATTTTTAATGTGGTTAAATATCATGAAATAAAGGTAAAGTACTACTTATTATTTTGGAACGTCGGACTTGGGAGTAGAGATTACTCCGTATAGCTTACAATAACTGATTTTATAATCTGTAAAATTTAGTATAAAGTACTCTTTCGTCTCAATATGTGTAATTTTTTCTTTTCCCAAAAGTTAATTTGATTTTATAAAGTTAAATTGGATCATATAAATTTAATATTAAAATTTAAATTTAGATAATCAAATATATTTAAAATATTATAAGTTCAAGTTTGTTTCATATCTCTCTCTATATATATATACATACATACATAAAACAATGGAAAGGTCGGTGTAAATACCCCATTACAATTGAAAATAAATAATAAAAATGAATTAAAAAATATATTTAGGCTGAGGCGCGGATATTTCACTCTCGTTAAGAAGATTTAACCCCACATGTATCGCTTAACTTTTCTTCTCCCACTTGTATACAACAACCCAACAATGTCGTACAACTCAAACAACTCCTAATTAGTTGAAGAGTCTTAAGTTCTACCAAAAGAACACCTTCCTTCAAAAATATAATTACTTTCATATAGTAAATTAGTCGAAGACTAAGATTATTATCTTTGTCTCAACTCTTTCTTTCACTACAGTTCCTCAATATAAGTACTCCTAATCCTTTTCACTTTATATTTTCTTATATACAAATTAATGAAAATCCATCGCTATTTATAGGTGAGGAATCCTTCCTTGCAATGAATAAGAAGAATATCAATAGTAAATTGGGTATATGAATGGTCCAAATAACGTTACATAGATTATAAAAATAATTAGGTAGAATAATGAGTGAATAATAAGTTAGAGGTTACAAAAGTTACTCCCTCTTTCCAACAATAGTTGTCAATTATTGACTTGACACATCACTTAAGAAACAATAAATAATAGGAGTAATATTATTATTTTATCCTTTGACTTTATTAAACTTAAGGCGGAATGACCTAAGAGACTCCTATACTTGGATCCTTTTGTCACACAGACCCATCTACTCTCGACTTTGCCAAGCGAACACTTAAAGTTATTAAAAGTGTTATTTTAAACCCCCTCTAACTATGAGTGTCTCTCAATCGCATTAATGTGGATGGCATATCACTATCCACCTCAAATAAAAATTGTCACATCATTTTTATCATTACAAATATTATATTTTTTAAAAAAAGAAAATCTCAATTCCATTCTCCAAAATCAGTCCTTTGAAATTGATTCGCCGGAAAATAATCTCTCTAGCCACTGTTGGGTTTAAACAAGGTGTGAATGAGAGATGAGAATGAATGAAAAATTGGGAAATGTGGTGAACCCATTTGGAGGAAAAATGAAAAGTCATTTCTCCCATATTGGTAGAAGAAAGAAAAGTATTTTTCCTTAAATTAGGAAATATTTCCTAAAGCTCTTAAAGGGTTAAGTAGAAGGTTCTCCCTCGCGCCATCGTCGCTCGTTCGGCTTTAATTTTGGCTTTGGCAAATGATGTGATTGATTGATATTTTTTGAGGAAAAATTTAATTAATCAATCTCATTAATTAGTTTCTTTTTTTCTTAAAATTAATTCGGAACGTTAATTAACTAATTAACAGAATTAATTTTGCGTGACATAATTGTTTGAAAATTTGTGTAACGGTAAAGTCGCTCAGAAGAGATGGACGATCCAAAGAAGAGATGGACGATCTCTGTGCAATGCTTTCAAAATGAAATTTGGTTGAAAATCCAAGAGAATGGTGGATAGATTCTGGTGCCTTATGTCATGTGTGTGCCAACAAAGAATTATTTGCATCATATGTTCTAGCCCCAGCTGACGAGAAGTTGTTCATGGCTAACTCGGTTGTTGCAAAGGTTGAAGGTAATGGCAAGATTTACTTAAAGATGACCTTAGGCAAGGTGGTGATTTTATATAGAGTCTTGTATGTTCTGGAATTGTGAAAGAACATACTAGTTCTGACCAAGAACGGATTTATGTGTGTAGTTGTTTTTGATAAAGTTGTAATAAGTAAGAATGAAATGTCTATAGGAAAAAGTTATCTCATTGAGGGACTCTTCAAACTCAATGTAATTGCAGTTTATATGAATAAAAATCCTGCTTCTTCTTACATGCTTGAGTCAAAAAATTTATGGCATGAAAGTCTGAGACATGTCAATTACAAAACCTTATGAAAACTGATAAACTTAAATGTTTTACCTAACTTTGAGTGCAATAAATCAAAATGTCAAGTATGTGTTGAATCTAAATATGCTAAGCATCATCATAAATCTTTTGAAAAGAATTCATACCCCTTAGAATTGATTCACACTGTCATTTGTGACATGAAGTTAACACCATCTCGTGGTTGGAAAAAGTATTTCATAACTTTTATTGTCGATTGCACTAGATATTGTTATGTCTATATGCTAAATGATAAAAATGAAGCAATAGATGCATTTAGGCAATATAAAACTGAAGTTGAAAATCAATTGGATAAAAAGATAAAAAATGATCAGAAGTGATAGAGGTGGAGAATATGAATCTCCATGTGTAGAAATATGTTTGGAAAATGGAATCGTCCATCAAACTAATGCTCCTTACTCTCCTCAATCGAATGGGATTGTGGAAAGGAAAAACTGAACTTTAAAGTAAATGATGAATGTGTTACTTATAAGTTCAGTTTTACCACAAAACTTGTGGGGGGGGGGGGGGGGGAAGCTATCCTTACAACAAACCAAATACTCAATAGAGTGCCTCAAAGCAAGGCATATGTTATTCCATATGAGAAATAGAAAGGTAGAAAACCCAACTTGAAATATTTCAAAGTGTGAGGGTGTCTAGCCAAAGTTCAAGTTCTTAAACCTAAGAGGATCAAAATAAACCTCAGACTGTGGACAGAACCTTCCCTAAGAGCGGTTTTTGAGAAAAAAAATTGGTCATTCTGCAAATTTGAGATAGAACTCCGATCCTGCAACTCTGTGCATTTATCGGATATGCAGAAAATAGTAAGGCATGTCGATTTTGTTCGAACATCCAGATATTCATGACAATACGATAATGAAATCAGATAATGCTGAATTCTTTGAACATATCTATATGTATAAAATAAGACTCTAGTTATCTAGTGAAGGGTCTAAATGACCTTGAGAAAGAACCAACAAAGAATGTACCTAATGAAGAAAGTCCAAGGCATAATAAATGTCAAAGGACATCTACTTCATTTGAGTTTGATTTTGTAACATTCCATATTGAAAATGGGCCTCAAACATTCAAGAAAGCTATGTTGTCACGAACTCAACCTTTTGGAAAGAGGCTGTCAATAGTGAGATTGATTCAATCTCAAGCAACCATACTTGAGAGTTGGTTGATCTTCCTCCAGGAAACAAACCTTTTGGTTCAAAATTAATTTCCAAAAGGAAAATGAAAGCTAGTGGAATTATTGACAAATACAAAGCAAGACTTGTCTTCAAAGACTTTAGACAGAAAGAAGGTCTTGATTATTTTGATAGATACTTGCCAGTGACTAAGATTACATCAATTCGGGTGCTAATTTCCCTAGCTGCAGTATACAATCTTGAAATCTATCAAATGGATATGAAAGCTGATTTCTTGAATGGAGAGTTGGAGGAAAATTTTTACATGAAACAACCTGAGTGCTTTGTAGTTCCTAGTAAAGAAAAAAAAAAGTGCAAACTTGTTAAGTCAATCTGCGGACTAAAACAAGCACCGAAACAATGACATGCAAATTTTGATCAAATCATGTTTACAGATGGATTTAAGATCAATGAATGTGATAAATCTGTTTACATTACGGACATTCCAAATCAAGAGGTCATTGTATGCCTATATGTAGATGACATGTTGATAATGAACAACAACATTGCTAGTGTAAAAGCTACTAAGCGTATGCTTGCTGGTAAGTTTGATATGAAAGATTTAGGTGTTGTCGATTTGATATTAAGAATTAAGATTCATAAAATTCCTCACGGTCTAGCATTGTCTCAATCTTATTATATTCAAAAGGCACTCGAAAAGTTCAAGTACATGAATTTTAAAATGACAAAGACACCAATTGATGTGAACCTTGATCTTGCTAAGAATAAAGGTGAAAGTCAGTCTAAATTAAATTATGCCAGAGTATTGGTTTGATGCACGTCATGAACTGTACATAACTATATATAGCCTATGTTATACATAAACAGAGTCAATACATGAGTAATCCCAATCAAAATCATTGGATGACAATGACAAGAGTTTTGGAATACTTAGATGATACTCAAAACTATGTTTTGCAGTACATAAATATCCAGCGGTTGTTGAAGGATATAGTGATACAAATTGGATTACTGTTCAACTGAAACTAAATCCATGTTTGGATATGTTCTCACTATTGGTGGAGGATCAATATCTTGAAAATCATCCAAACAAACATGTATAGCTCACTCTACAGTGGAGTTTGAATTAATAACCTTAGACAAGGTAGGAGAAGAAGCTGAATGGCTCCGAAATTTCTTAGAGGATATTCCATTTTGGCCTAAATAAATAGCCCATATATGCATACAATGCGATAGTCAAGATCCAATAGGAAGGGCGGGAAGCATTATGTATAACGGCAAGTCCCGTCACATACAACTGTCACGACCCAAACCATCATGACTGACACCCACACAAACTCTCCGATGGGAGAACCGTTACTATAACCCAACTAACCAAACTAACAAAATTAGAGCATTTAAAGATACGAAAGTATGTTTAAATGTCTAAAGGAAAAATAGAGAGTTCCCTTAAACTCCGAAGTCTAACAAAACAATTGCGGAAATAATGTCTAGAACCTAAAAGTCAATGTACCAAAACATCTACGAACGACAAGTCTAAGAAAATGGGTGCAACCCATCTAACAAGAGAATAACTAAAGTACTAGTCTAAGTCCGAATAATATGGACTGAGCAAAAAGAGAACTCATAACAGTCTGGAAAAATTGGCTCACCCTTGAATTCGATTGATCATGGATCTCCTAGATGAGGTCTGTCAGTAGCCGCTTGAATTTGCCCTGTACTCAACAAGAAAAGAGCAAGTGCAGTATCAGTACATAACCATAGTGTACTGGTAGGGTAACGCGGCTATTCCAATAAGTGCAACATATACGTAACCACAACATTATAAAACAGGCACATACCGAACATATACAATATTAGTCATCATTTCAGAATTAATGTACAATTCCACATTCTCAATAATACACATATATGCCAAGTCAATGGTCCTCTAACGAAACCCATACCCAAACTGTTAATGTGCCAGATCATGGCAACTATTTTAAGTTAGTGTGTCGGATTGTGACACCCGTTCAAATATGTATATCGATATGTGACATCTGATCTCAGTTAGTGTGTCGTAACGTGACATCCGTTCCATTCAACATGCCACAATCAAAATCACAATGTACATTCTCACAATCATATAATTAAGTGTTGATTCATGGCATACAATACTTCATTCATGTTCATTTACGATTAGTGTGATCAATAGTGCAACATTCGCATACATATATGTATTATAATGAACCAATTACAAACATACATCACACAAACATTAAATCACAATCATCACCTACCTCGAGCAAATCATAAATCCCCTAAGAAACTTGATTCTTCCCTTTTCGGATTCTTTCCTCTTGTTCTTGGTCTACAAACAATCAATATAACGCGAGGATTAATAAACAAGACCTAATTACTTGGATTATAATCAATAATATCAACCCTAGGTCAAGCCTTGATCCCCATACCCAGTTTAGGGCTTCGTCCACCATAAATCCCAGATCAAAACCCTCCTCCATCGATAATTACCCAAGAAACTAAGTTCTACGAATCAAAAAATGGATTCGGAGAGTAAAAAACTTACCTTTGGTGCTAAAAGAGGTGGAAAACCTTCAAGAAATATCCCTGGGTCATTCCTTAACTCTCAAGATCGAATGTTGCAGAATAATAATGTTTTTGGGGTTTATTTCCGACTTAAGTCACGACTATCCCGCTATAGCGGTCCACACCTCGCCATAGCGGCCTCACCCTAGCGACAATAATCCCGCCTTAGTGGCTTGCACGGAAACAAAGAGTTAAATTAAGAGTTTCAAACCCCTATTTCACAATACACCTTTAACCCATGACACTCAAAAAATACACGTTCACACTAAGATCAGTTTCGGGAGTTCTACTCGCCTGAATTCGATTTCGGAAAGCCATACGCTTTCCTTAACGTCTTAGCTATCTACTGAGGTGGTCAAATTCATAATTAGATCTCCCATTTGTTACCAAATTTCTCTAGACTTCAGTTACTCCAATTTTGTCTAAATCTGCATTGGGTTGGGAAATTCCACGTTACCACCAAAAAGTTTTTCGGCCCAAAATTTTTCCCTGTTGGTTTTTCTATAACAACGGGAACATGTGTACAATGACGAAGATACAACTCTGTTAGACAACTACTCTCTAGTAGAATTATTAAAATTGACTATGTAAAGTTACATACTCTCCATAAACGGTACTAAGACCTCTTTCTAAGGTATTTCTCTTAACATCTTCTGATTACATACCCTCTCGGTACACCTCTTAATGCTCTTGTTACTCTTGTAACTTAGCCACACTTCACTGCCCTTTTCTAAAGGTTAGGGTCTCTCACTTGTACTACTCATATCTATTCCAGCTAACATCTCAATTCCTCAAGTCTTCTAGATCAAATCTCAAGACTAACATCATCACCCTCATATTGTCATTCTTTTTATCATGACACTTATCTCAAATTCAAGCTTAATATTTATTACTAAACCTGAATATCAATACGATTGCTCACCTACTATACTATACTTCATTACTTGATCAGTTCTATAACATTTTGAACATCCTGATCCTCTCAAACAAATCATAAGCCTAGCTTAGATCTATCACTTCATAAATACCCTACTCTCTTATTCAACACATCAATTTAGTCTCCTCTAATATGATGGCACATCGACACCAACTCTATTCTAGTTAACAAATATATACTCTATCTCATCTTGACTAGAAACTCTTACTCTACCTATAAGGGAAAACTCCTCATCAATAACTTACTGGGTGCATGACTATAATAAGATAGCTTGTCGAAACACCATCTCCCTTACTTAGATTACTAAATCTCTGCATACTATTCTCTAACTCTGGGCTCTTTCTCTACTACTTCTTATGATCTCATAACTCATGATACCTTTTCGGGTGGAAATATTACCCAAGCTCTAAACATGTTTCCTCATAAGGATCTTAGCTTAAATAAGGCTTAGGGAAAAGAGTACAACTCACTTTTAGCTCAAATGCACGATTCATATAATTATGGGTGCATTCCTTTGAAACTGAATACTTAACTTACTCATGGGCTTCTCAAGCCCCTCTAGAGTCTCATGACTTTCTCAAGACTCTTGCTAAGAACAACTCATCCATAAGGATCTTTACACTTTACTTTTCAATCACCTCTAGTATGATGGGTAGTCGAATGAATCTGAGAAACGCACGAGTATGAATAAATCTCTATGATTTAGCCTATTGCACGATTAAGAGTATGAAAGAAGGGAAAGTTATCATAAATGTTTGTAGTCACTTATTTATAGAAGTGGGGCCCTCACAATCATAAACAAGATCCTTCCGACATAGCTTCATAGACGCCCTAGGATACTTAAACTCTGTGCTCTAATACCAAGTTTGTCACGACCCGAGTCTACACCCTGGACGTGGCCGGCACTCAAGAACCATTGCTGGTCCCCAAGCGAACCCTCATCCTAGTTGACTACAAGAGAGAAACTAACTTAAGCATGCAAAAGCTTAAAAACTGAATAAAATTCATGAAAAACTTAAATACAAGCTTTAACTCAAAAGAAAACTCTGAATAATATAATATATACAATTCGCCTCAAAATGGGCAACTTAAGTCTTTAAAACATTTAATAAAATAAATGAACACACTTTTGAAACTCTACTGTCTATCTATGAAGCCTTTAAATGACAAAGATGGAAGTCGGGACAAATCCCACGACATCCTGACAAAACTGAAAAGTAAATGAAATCCTCCGGAAGCAAGGAAGCACCGTAGCTAAATCGAACTCCTTATGGTATCAACGAAACTCCTATTGATGGTCCCGAATACTTGAATCTGCATCATGAAAGGATGCAGGCCAAATGACTCAGTACATGGAATATACGAGCATGTAAAGGGAATTCTAAAGCATAACATAAGCTTGAACTTGATAAAAAGAAAACATACTTACCTCTTCTCAACTCACTCAACTAACTCAACTCAGGAATAAGATACTCAACTCAAAGATAAGATATTCAACTCAGTGAAATAAGGTTCAACTCAATAGTGAGATATTCAACTTAGTGAAATAAGGTTCAACTTAATAATAAGACACTTGACTCTTGGTACTCAAACTCTGGATACTCAACTATAGATAGTCAACTTAATATAAATCAAAAATAAGTTATGCAGTATATGGAAAGCTTTTAAAACACTAGAAAGCAACTCAATGTATTTAAGAATACAATATACTCAGTTTGTATGCAAGGATACAATATAAACTATGTTTGTATCTGAAAATACAAGTAAACTCTATGTATATAAAAATAAAAATAAGCTCTGTGTATATAAAAATACAAATATCTCTGTGGAAGTTTCTCTAACCGACAACCATCACTTAAGAGCTATTGTGATGATACAGCATTTTGCCTCACGCTGCCAGGGCCGTCCTATACCTTGCTGAGGGTATAGAACCTGACTACTAAGTGGATCCACTAGTCTATGCTAAAAGGCACTAAGGAATCATCTAAAAGTGCGACCTTTTTCTACCCATGGTGGCTACATGGTTTATGGAGACGTGAGTTATTTGAACTCAAACTCGTCCCCATATCGGTGCTCAATACTACTCCCAAAATACTCGGCTCATATGTTTAAAAAACATAACTTTTTCTTTGATTTGAGATAATTACTCAAAAATCTTTCTCTTAAAAGAGATGGTATTCAAACTGCTCAGAACTCTTTGGAAATCTCAGTTTCCTCTCATCTTAAATGTGAAAACATTTACTCTTTGAAATACTTAGTTCCCATATATCATTTTAAAGAAAATGAACTTTACTCTTACTCTTTACTCAACTCAAAGCATAAGTCTTAAAACAAAGTTAAAATATTTTTAAAAGACTTCTTAAAATATGGTTCATGCTGAATTATGGATGTGAACGACTCAATGCAAGGTTTTCAATAATCATAGATAAAACTTAATACTTGGAACTCAAGAACTTCAATGATACTACTCATTTCAAGAATGCTCAACTCATAGGGTTCATGCGGAATTATGAGCATGAACTACTCAACTCAAGGACTTAAGATACCTCTCATCTCAAAACTGTTCGACATATAGGGTTCAAGCGAAATTATGGGCATGAACAATTCAACTCAAGGAGTTCATGGGTAACATGCAATAGTCCCATGATTAGAAATATAATCTCAAAGGGGATAGAAACTCAATACGCAAGACTTAGATCTTGAAGATACTACTCCTCTGAATGATGCTTAATTTATGTAGTCCATGTGAAATTTATGGGCATGAACGACTCGACTCAAAGGTCTACATAACTACATGGAACTCATGTATACGACTCTTCCCATTCTCTTACTTACTTATTCAAAACTTAGTTCAAATCAATAGTTGATCTCAAAGGATTCATAATTGAACTCAAAGACTTTCTTGAACTCTACTCTTAACTCTCTCTTGAATGTGAATTATGAATTCAAGAGTTATGGTTCACGATATGAAGGATCTCGTGATGACAAAGTAGACTCATGAATACATTCTCATCATTCTCATACTCACTTGCTCGAGTCTTGAAACAAGTTACTAGAAGTTGTAAAAGACTTCACAAAAGGACTCAAAGGGACTTTCTTAGAATGTTCGAAAGAATTCTCAAAAACTTAACTCTTAAATCTACCTTGAATTTGAATTATGAATTCAAGGTTATGATCATGTTATGAATGATTTCTAGGTGTTTAGAGGTATTTTAGAGTGATTAGAATCAAAGGGAGTGAAGGTACACTTAAAATGGACTCAAACGGGACAATCGACGAAAAAAGAGTCGGGGCAGGCGACCCTGACGCGTTACGGGCGTGGGGCGCCAGCCCCTAACTTCAGAGGTTGCATATGGGTGCACTGTAGGGGCACCGCCCCAGCCCATTTGGCGCATATAGGGCGTGCCGGCCCAGCCTCTCCCCAGGTCAAGTTCGACGAGTTTCGCCTCTCGTTTTCTGATCCTAAATCGCTTTTAATCGATTTCTTTTCTTATGTTTTCCTTAGATTCAATTACCCAACCTAAGTGCACACTAATCCACTCAAACAATCACTTTCATCTCAAGAAATCATCAAAACCCCAACAAAACAAGATTTAGAATAAACTTCAAGAATACCTATCAAGAACTTAAATCCTTCAACTTTTGAGGGTGAAATTGCGCTGAAAATAACATGATTGGCATGTGGATGAACAAACCCAATACTATGAAAGCTTACATACCTCTTAGGGATCAAACCCATGGAGAAAATCCGTGACAAAACTCAAGAACCTCGACGAACGCCTTGATCCTTTCCTCTTTTCTCCAATTTTCTCTTCTTGAACTCTCAACTAAAACCCTAGGCGTATATTAGGATTATAAAATTGAACCTAATAGGATTATACCCTTAAAATCCTACTAAAAATGAATTAAATCTGATTTGATAAGGAAAAGCCCAAAATACCCCTCTAAAATCTGGTTTTGACTTTCCTTATCTAGACAGCCCAACTTTGAATGGTCATATCTCCCTCATACGAACTTGAAACTAATAAAACTCAGTGCAGTTGGAAAGATAATTCAAATCTCTTTCTTACGGTATCTGGTAGCACAACTAACTCATCCTTATCTAGGAGTTATGATCGTTTAAAGTTGACCCAAAACTCATACTTAGCTTAACTTGCAAAATTTCAGATTTTACTATTTCCAATTTAGTTCTTTTTGGAACTCAAGGTGCTACATCTAGTAACCTTAAAACTTAAGAAATTTTAAATCCTTGGTAAAATCTCACTCACTATGAAGAACGGTCTGAGTCTTGGTTTGAAAATTTTTCTAGGGTGTTACATGCAGTCTCAGCCTACACCTCTATCTCTTGTCCAACATCCTCATCATTCTCAACCTCTACATTCTCCTCTATATCTTTACGATGCGCAGGAGGATTCTCATTTATGGGAGCATTCTCAACTGGAGCTCCACCCCTAACGGGTGCTACCCTTCTTCGGCCTCTACCGCTTGCTCTTCCTCTACCCCTACCTCGACAACGACCACTTTCTGCGGACTCCTCAGCAGGCTCATTAATGGGAGCTACGGGCCAGACACCATTGAAGCGAGTATTAACCATCTGTGGACAGAAGAGTGAAGGAAACTAGATACCAATTTGGATCACCAAATACCGATTGGAATCAAGTTATAGCACGAAAGGAGACAAGAGAAAACAAAGAGATTTCCTAAAGTCCTATAGCCTCTCAAAGAAAAGTACAGACGTCTCTGTACCGTTCTGCAAGACTCTACTAGACTCAGTTTGGTACATTGAGATCAATGAACCTAGGGCTCTAACACTAATTTTGTCACGACCCAGACCATCTTGATTGGCACCCATACTAACCCTCCGATGGGAAAACCGTTACTACAACCCAACTAACCAAACTAACAAAACTAGAGCATTTAAAGATACGAAAGCAGATTTAAATGTCTAAAGGAAAAATAGAGAGTTCTCATAAACTCCGAAGTCTAACAAAACAATTGTGGAAATAATGCCTAGAACCTGAAAGTCAATGTACCAAAATATCTACAAACGACAAGTCTAATAAAATGGGTGCAGCTCATCTAATAAGAGAATAACTAAAGTACTAGTCTAAGTCCGTATAAGATGGATTGAGCAAAAAGAGAACTCATGGCAACGTGGAAGAATTGACTCACCCTTGAATTCGATTGATCACGGATCTCCTAGATGAGGTCTGTCAGTTGCCGCCTAAAGATGTCATGTAGTCAACAAAGAAAGAGCAAGTGTAGTATCAGTACATAACCACGGTGTATTGGTAGGATACGTGGCTATTCCAATAAGTGAAACATATACAAGTAACTACAACATTATAAAACAGGCACATACTGATCATATACAATATCAGTCATCATTTCAGGATCAATGTACAATTCCACATTCTCAATAATACACATATATGTCAAGTCAATGGTCCTCTCATGGAACTCATACCCAAATTGTTAGTGTGCTGATCGTGGTACCCATTCCAAGTTAGTGTGTCGGATCGTGACACCCATTCCAATGTGTATGTCGGTACGTGACATTCGATCCCAGTTAGTATCGACATGCCACAATCAAAATCACAATGTACATTCTCACAATCATATAATTAAGTGCTGATTCATAGCATACAATTCTTCATTCATATTCATTTACAATTAGTGTGATCAATAGTGCAACATTCGCATACATATATGTATTATAATGAAGCAATTACTAGCATACATCACACAAACATGAAATCACAACCATCACCTACCTCAAATAAAGCTTAAATCCCCTAAAAAACTTGATTCTTCCCTTTCCAAATTCTTTCCGCTTGTTCTTGGTCTACAAACAATCAATATAACGCGAGGATCAATAAACAGGACCTAATTATCCAGATTATAATCAATAATATCAATCCTACGTCAAAGCCTTGATCCCTATACCTAGTTTAGGGCTTCTTCAACCATAAATCCCAGATCAAAACCCTCCCCCATCGATAATTACCCAAGAAACTAAGTTCTATGGATCAAAAAATAGATTCGGGGAGTAAAAATCTTACCTTTGGTGATAGAAGAGGTGGAAAATCAAGAAATACCCTTAGGTCGTTCCTTAACACTCAAGATCGAATATTGCAAAATAATCACATTTTTGGGGTTTATTTTCAACTTAAGTAATGATTGTCCCGCTATGGCGGTCCACACTCCGCCAAAGCGGTCCCGCCCTAGCGATAATAATCCCGTCTTAGCGGCTTGCACTGAAACAAAGAGTTAAATTAAGAGTTTCAAACCCCCATTCCACAACACACCTTCAACCTATGACACTAAAAAAATATCCGTTCATGCTAAGATCAGTTTCGAGAGTTCTACTCGCCCGAATTTGATTTCGTAAAGTCATACGCTTTTCTTAACGTCTTAGCTATCTACTCAGGTGGTCAAATTCATAATTAGATCTCCCATTTATCATCAGATTTCTGTAGACCTCACTGACTTCAATTTCATCCAAATCTGGACTGGGTTAGGAAATTCCAAGTTACCACCAAAAAATTTTCCGACACAATTTTTTTCCCTTTTGGTTTTTATATAATGACGGGAGCATGTCGTTACAACGACAAAGACACAACTCTGTTAGAAAACTACTCTCTAATAGAATTATCAAAATTGACTATGTAAAGTTAAAGGATAATGTGTCAGATCCACTAACAAAAGGCCTAACTAGAGAGGGAGTTGAGAGATCATCGACGAGAATGAGACTATGATGGAGGACAAGTCATCGTGGCAGTAACTCTACCTAGAAGACTGGAGATCCCAAGATCTATGTTCAAGGAAATCAAGCAAAGTCATAGATGACGGTTCAACACTGTCAAAAATTACTTTATGCTCCATTCTTATGATGAGACAGTGTTCAGTAAGTAGGATAAAGGCATTAGGACTTTTTAATGGTTTCTAAGTTTGATAGGGATATCAAATATGGTATCTACAGGATAACATATTTAGAAATCACCTATGTAAGTATGAAGTGTAAGCCTCTTCAAGGAGAATCTAGTAAGGCTAGTTCTCTAAGCACTATGTGACTTATTTTGTCTAAGTATACACCAAAGCTCGACGGTTCAAAGATATCAAATTTACTGATTGACCGAATATGTCTGATATATGTTCACTATGGAAAGTTCAATGAAAAACCTACTTATCTAGATGCAATTAATCCTTACTTATGAGACACACAAGTTTCATATATATGTTTTAACAATAGTCATTCCACATTCATGTGGGGGATTGTTGGGTTTAAGCAGGGTATGAATGAGAAATAAGAATGAATGAGAAATGTGGAGGAACCAATTTGGAGGGAAAATGAAAAGTCATTTATCCCATATTGATAGAAGAAAGGAAAGTCATTTCTCACATGTCTTGAACTTGTGTGTTCACACTTGTTGGAGTTGGCTATAAATTTAGAAACTTCTCTCATTTTTCAAACACTGAAAATTTTCTCTCCTCTGCATAAACTTGTTACAAATAAACTTGTTGATCGATTGAGTCTCTGTGTGTGCTCTCGTTGCTAATTTTTGAGCTCGCTGAAATTATTGGAATTTGAGGTACCGCTAGTTCTTTAATAGTTAATCCGTTTTATCTTGGAATGAATTAATCTACAACCTCGGATACTTGAGGGGATTAAATTTCTTAAGGATACACAATGAGTTATGTGGACTCAAATTGTTTATTTTCTGTCTTTCAATTTCATCTTTTTTCTGTTTTTGTTTCTGTTTCACTAACCTGAATACAAGAAATAACATCCACAATTCAAAAATAGCCATTGTTGAGGCAGTCAATACCATAAAATCGGCGTCGAGGAGTAGTTTGACCGGAAGACTCGTTGAAACTATAACTAGAGTAAAAATTTATATACCTTTAAGTCTAAATATTTTTCAGACTTCCATTTTTTTCTCTCTTCTAAACCTGTTCAGGTATTTGCTCTTTAAATCTTGTTTTCTCTTTCTTTCTTTCTTTTTCTCTTGTAAATCTTTTGTGTTAGAAGAGAAAAATAAGGAAACAAGTAAATGATCAAAAGATGATGGAGAAAGATTAAAAAAAAGATGATGGAGAAAGATTACAATAAATCTTTTAATTATTGTATTTTCTTTTTAATTTTAATACTTTTTTAATAAAAATTTTGTCTTCATTTGCTTTTAAATGCGTGTAACGACGCATGTCATCCGATTCGGTGAGCATATGATGATACGTAATAGGACACATATGATACATTTTTATTAATATTAAAATGTTACACTAAAAGTAACCTAAGGAACAAATAGTTAATTTTGGAGCTCCATGTATATATCGAATGGAGTGATGATGGCAATGGAAGTGAAGGAACAAAGTGCAATGCCGCATGTTGTGTTCATCCCCTATACAATGACGAGCCATATAATCCCCCTATATCACCGTTCGGACTAGGGGTGTCAAATGGCCGGGTTAGGTTGAAATTGAAGATATTAAAATGGATTGAAATAGAAATTGGGTTGGGTCCTGACCCGCCCAAGTTTATTTTGGGCTCAAATGAGTTGGCTCCAATAGGCGAAAAAACGGGTTGGGTCTTGATCTGCCCAAATTGACCCACTTAATCAATAATTTTAATGTATTGTTATTTAAGTTTTATAACCATAATTTAAATTTCAACTAAAGAAAATTTAGAAAAAGAAATTGCAAATAGATAGATAAATCCTAAAAAATATAAAATATATAGTAATTCATACCTTTAATATATGGTCATACATTACATCAATGCAAATAATGAGTCTTAAAATGAATTGAAATTGGAGATTAAATTGGGCTCAATTGAGGTTAGGACTTGAATGGATTGAGATTGAACCCAATTTAAATTATTTTAAACTCAACCCATAAAATTATGGGGGATTGGACGGGTTGCCTACAATTGGGTTCAATTTTGACACCCTTTGTTCGGACTCTTCAATTTCCATCAAATGAAGTGGGCTTACCAGTGGGAATTGAAAACACCACCGCAAGCCCTTCTTGCCAGAATTCACTATGGGCTCATTCTATTTTGGGAAAAATTACTGAAATGCACGTCTTATGTTTCCCTTATTTCTAATATTTCCTTCTATTTCTAAAAACCTCTAAATTCTCTTATTGCTCTCCTAATTTTAAATTATTTTATAATGTATCCGAGCTAGTTTTTTTGTATCCAGTTTATTTTATAATGTATCCAAGCTAGTTTTTAATGTATCCGAGCTACATATTATATATCCATTTTGTTTTACTTTTTCAAGGATTAATGTAATTACAAACTAAATATGAATAGATTGTAATTTCATATTAAAACTATGTAATTTCTAAAATTTATACATATTTTGCTCCAAAACTCCTTGGAGCAACTAATCCAAACTGCATTGTTTCCGACATGTTCTTCCCTTGAACTGTCGATTGAAAGCTGCCAACTGCCCAACCATTTGGATGGTTGGGGAGCAGGGCAATGGGGCACAATTGTTTCAAAGAAATGATTGGGGAAAAGAATAAAAAGATCTTTATCATCCAAGGTTGCGCGCCACAACTATTAAACTTGAAACATCGAGCAATTGGTGGATTTTTAACTCATTCTGGTTGGAACTCTGTACTTGAATCTCTAGCAGTAAGTGTTACATTGATCACATGGCCCCTGTTTTCAGAAAAATTTTCCACCGACAAACTTTTGGAGAAACTTAACCTTGCTGTTGGAATTGGAGCAGATGTATGGAACTCAGAGTTTATAGTATCGAGTCCAGTGATTCCGGGAGAGAAGATAGAGTTGGCCGTCAAGCGTCCAATGCATAATACAGAGGAATGTAGGAAAATTCGAGAAAATGTTAAATTGATGACAAAGAAGTTCAAGAGTGCCACTGAAGAAGGAGGTTCCCCTCATTCACACGAGATCTAGCAATGTGCTTTCAAGAAATCCTCTTGAAATTTATGATTTATTATCACTTGAAATAAATTTGGCCAACATGAATGCAGAACAATATCAATGTGTATGTTTTAAATTTTCTGCTCTGCAGTCTCATTTGTCATTAGAATTTCTGGTCCTTCGTTTGAGCCTCTATGCAATCCATTTTGTGGTATAAACACCAACAAACGCAAAAGGAGGTGAATTGTGTTATGTCAGATTTTCACTTAAGTGATGAATCAAATTTTGACAACTTTGCACTAAACAATCAAAAGTGGAGGCATGTTGAAGGACAAAATTAAAAAAGAGACAATTTTCTTTCATTGAATAATTCGATGGAAGGCCTTATTATTGAAGAGTGATAAACATAGTAGGTCTGTCTAAATACTAGAGAATTACATAATGTTTAAGAAACCTTTAAGAAAGAAATGACATCAATGACAACAGTGACCACGACAAAGACGAAGAAGGATGACACGAGGAGTTGGCCAAGCACTCCTGCGTAGTTCATAGTAATAAACACATGATTAACTCCAACAATGAAGCCTACCAGGTTCAACACTGAAAATGCTATCAATGGTACAGCAAGTATCCCTATTCCTTGGAAATCAAATTTCCCCTTCTCGTATTTCTTGAGCTTTTCCTTGTCAATTGCCTTGTCCGACAAATACAATTTCTCTCCTTGTGTTCCGATTATCTTGTCTAATATAGCTTTCAATCCTCCTAACCATATTGCACTAACTCCCATCATCATCAGTGCCCTGTATTCCATCCACCACGATTTAACTGATCCCCCTTCTGGAATAGACTCCGACATATTCTCCAAAATTGTCGATATGAAAGCAATCACGTACACTGCAAACCATGGATCATGTACCTCGGGATAGACTTGGAAGCCAAACAAAAGGCCAATAGAAGGAACACTAGCATATAGAACCATTCCCCAAGAATAAAGAGTGAAATACATCAAATAGGCATAGCACATGCATTGGAGAGTTTTCATCCTGCTACTCAAGCCATAAGTGATGGGATTGAGATGTGATAGACCAGCTTGTGTAAGTGCAGCAACCCATTTTATGAGCTGTGAGGAGAAACCTTGCATATCAACTGGGGCACAACCCAAGAAAGATGGCCTGTCTGGATACAAATAAGTCGATGTCCACCCTTTACAATGTAATAGATAACCAGTAAAAGTGCTCTCCAAATGACAATCGTATGAATAACCGATCTGCGTAATGCATTCACATCACAGTAACAAATATTAAGTCAATCCAAACAGACTCTTAAACAACAAATATATATGAAAAGTCTTTCCTTTTTCTAACAATAAATAAATGTATGACTTGCCTCTTGACCCCAATGTGTGCCATCCTCATATGCACAAGTAGCTAAGGTCTTAGCTTCCTCTACGATATCTTCTGATATGACTTTCTCTGCCTTAACATAACCATTTTTCTCCTCTAGTGAAGCAAGGAACTTTTTACTCCTTCCAAAATGCTTTTCCGGTGAAGTAAGATACTCCTCTGTCACCACCACCCAACAAAACCATAAACATTTTGACAATTTTTTTAAAAATTTACAAATAACTAACCAAATATTTCTTTTGTTTTACTAAATTAATCTGTTTTGAAAATCTTAATTTGATTATTGATAGTTAATGTAGTTATTTAATCATAAGGGTAATTTTGGAAGAAAAATATAGTTTCCTCTAGATTTTTAAAAATGGACTAGTAAAAAAGTTAGATCTATTTTTACAAAAAAAAAAAAAAAAAAATCAAATAAAAATGAAAAGGACGGAAACAAACTCTACTTTTACTTGTCAATGTACTACATATAGATATCCCATTTTTTCTTTGTTCAATCTACTTCCTCTGTTGAAACAATATTTATCCAAAATTAAATTTACGCACTTTTTAAGAAATTATAAATAAAAAAATAATTTTATTATAAAAACCCTTATAATATATATAATATCTTGAAAAATAGAAATAATTAAAATTAATGATAAAAATAAATTAAGAACTAACTATAAAATTATTCATTGATTTTAGACAAATATTATTGGATATCCAAAATAATATTATGAACAACTATTATTAGTAAATTTCTAACATACCCTTTACTCCTGGACTCGTGTATAACGCCTTCCTCTTCAGAAAATAACCAGTTCCTGATAACACTGGGCCTTGGATACCATCCATTCCATGCCATATTGTCTAAAAAAATAATAAGTAAATTAGCATAATCAACCTTAATTTAAAATTATTTCACTACTAAGTAAGAAATAAAATTTTCAAAAACCTTGTAAGCCTGTCTAATTTTGACATCATAAATATCGGACTTGCTGACATTGTAAAAGACTTGAGGGAACTGAACATAAGCTAAATCAGATGATAGCTTCGGATCAAGATGAAAACACATTGCCTTCCTAGCTGATATTGGATCATGACAGAAGAAATCACAATCTAACACCAGTATATAGGGAGCATTACTCATTATTCCAGAAACTCGAAGCTGCAATCACAAAATTAATTAAATATAATGTTAGAAAATTGTGTTATACAGCTAGGAGACACACGAATTTAAATATTTAATTAATTCATACTAGAGCATTTGCAGATCCACCCTTAAAGTGATGAAGACGGTTGAATCTTCTTTCACGGGATACATAAACTAGCAAGGGCATTTTCGTTAAATCATCGGCACTCTTTTCGCTCTCCGTTTTTCTGTCGTTTATTACCTGCTCGGACACCGGCCAAAATCTTTCATCAGAATGAAGACCAAAATAAAAAATAGTCGGGAGATAGTAGATTATACGCAGATCTTATCTTAAAAAAATGCATTTTCATTTATGGTTCAGAATATACCTTAATAAACGAGGCTCTATCAGGCACTACGTTACCATTGATTTTTCCAGATTCACCGGCACGCTCCACATTCTGCTGGAACTCTTCATATTTCAACTGCAATTTTTATTTTTTTACAGTTAATTCATCAGCTAAAAAAATGTATCCATGGCTTAATGAATAAGACACTTGATTTTTAATACAAAACAAAAAAATGCATACTTTAATTTCTTTCATTTCAGCATCAAAATCATCATTCTTAAGAACACGGTCATCATCTCCTAACGGAGAAAAAAACGCTTTAGGGCATCTGGTTTTAATTCCATACTTCCTACAGAAAGGTAGCCACAGCTTTGCAAACACACATGCTTCTTCCATGGCGTACAACGACAAAGGACATCCTCCATCATCAGCCAGATACACAGCCAATTTATCGGTGGGATAATCAAGAGCCATTGCGGATATCACAGTGTTCATGACATCCACAATTGGCTCTTTCTTAGGATTGGCAGTGAATACCATTACGTCAATTGGTGGTAGATCGGAATCTTTGTAAGTTATGTTTTCAGGGAAAACATCTCTTTCAACAGGGCGCCAACGAGTTCCTTGTCCGAAGAACCACTTGAGAATGAAACTAAATTCACCAAAAGTGATGAGTACCCAAGCAAGTGCTTGTAAACTCAGAATATTTTCGAATTTAAACAAAATAGATACACGGTAGTATACTAATGCAACCATGATTATAGAGTGGATAAACATGTGGAGTCGGTATATCGTGGTGATAGGTTGTGGAACAGTGCTTTTGTTGAGCTCCATGGTTTTTTTCATGGTGGTTTCTCTTCAGTACTCCCTCTCCACTCTTTTACTCTTTCAACACACCTATATATTGCTTCAATAGTTTTGGTTGTTAAGAGAAAATGACCAAAATAATCCTTAATATATTGAATAATGCTTTATTTTGGTTTTTAATATGTTTCAATTGATTGGAAGGATCTTTAATGTATAACAAAAGACCATTACTATTCACAATGACTTATGTTTTCGCCAAGTAAATACTTTTTTTTTGTTTTCCATCCGATGTCCGGAAATTACTAGTCTTTCACAAAATTCGGATCGCACATCGCAGGCCCATTCGGAGTGTCCCAATGCGATTTTCTCCATACCCAATGCTTGAACCAGAGACCTCTGGTTAAGGGTGAAGCACTCCCACCGGCGCACCACAACCTATGTTGGTTCACCAAGTAAATACTTATTTATCTTTTATATGGTATTGTCTGATTTGACATGATATTTAACTAAATAAATAAAATTTATGATTTAAAGTAATTTTTAGATTTTTGCGTGGTAGTAAATTATTTAATTAAGAGTAAAAAAAAAAGAATCTTAATGTTAAATTGCATGTTTCTAATTATAGTAATAATCATATTCTTTTTGGGACGAATTATAAAAAAAAAAGGTGTCATGTAAAATGGAACAAAGGGAGTATGAGTTTAGGGGTTGTTTGGTAGTTGGATAAAAATTATGTTATTCATGTATTAATTTTTTTTTACAATGTTTGGTAGGTAAAGAGGAAATGAGTTATGCATATATAAAATTAACATGACATTTGATTGACAATTTAAAAATCCGCATAATTAATACATATATAAGTTATGAGAAATATATGTATTATTTTATACATGATACAAGATGAAATAATTAATACATGTATAACCACATGAATAATTAATCTCTACATAACAAATATCTGCCTAAAATAATATATAGATTCACTAATAACTAATCCTTACATTACTTGCATAATTCTAGCCAGCTACCAAATGATCCCTAAGTCTATTAATCCATGTATCTCAATTTAAATGCTATTTTTTGGATTTCTAGATTTAATTTTTAATTTTTTTAATCTTTGATTGTAATTTCTTCATACTTCTTTAAAATATTTTGAATATATAAATTTTAATTTAAAAAACTTAAATATTTCATGTCCAAACTTGAATTTTTAAAAATTTTCAAACATTTGAACTTGGCCCAAATATTAATTTTTTCTAATATTTGAAAATTTGGAATACTTGATAAATATATTTGTCAAGTTATATGACCTAACACCACTTTTTAAGTTTTTCCCAAATTTTTTTGGGACTAAACAGACCTTAAACTGTTTGATATTCAAATTTTGCACTAGGTCCTACTATGCCACACTGAGACTTGAGAATATATTTGAAGGATAAAATGACATGGTGTGACTGCTAAAAAATAAATATGACCAACATTTGGCCATAATCTTTATAAATCTCCGATTTAAACCCTGAAGTATAAATTAATGTCATATTCTAACCCATAGGACAAAATATCTTAACCCTTTTCACTGCAAATGTCAGATAATTTTTAAATGCAATTGCAAGGCTCATCTGAGTGCACATGTTCTAAATTATTTTGTTTTGATGTTGAATGTCTTGTCTCTATTACTCGTCCATTTTTATTTAATTATTACCATTTTAATTTTACGTTTTTTAAGAAGTTAGATAAATTTATCATTATATTTTTATTTAATATTTTATAAAAGTCAAGTTTTCAATCAATGAACATTAACAAATTTATTTTAATTAATTAATTTGACCAATGAACATGAATTATTTACTTAATTTTTCTATAAAATATAATGTTATTTATGTATTTTTTATTTTATGAAATAACAAGTATTAAGAAACAACTATTTTAATAAGGAATACACGTAAATAGAAAAGAACGGAGGGAGTACTCATCTTTATTGGAACCATTCTCTTCTCAGAAGGCCATAATTTCAAAAAAAAAAATAAAAAAAATTGTCCATTTAAAAAAATGTTATATTATTATAATTAAAAATAATTCTTTTAAAAATCCACCACCACCACCACCTTCCACCAACCTACCCCTATATGTATATATATATGTTTTCCCACCCCCACCCCTACCCTACCTCCGCCTCCACCCATCCACCCCAAATTTTTGTATGTTTTTCTGAAAAGAAAAATCCCCCACGCCCCCTCAGCCCCACCCACCCTTCAATTTTTTTGAAAAATAAGTTAATATTTTTGAAAATTAAAAATTAATATTAATTTTTTTATTTTTTTTAGCACAATTAAGAATTTTGAGTAGAAGTGAATGATCTATTATGGATCTATATGGATACCCATATTTTACCAATTTTGATCATATTTATAGGGGCTCTTAAAATAACTTGAACTCATATTTACCCAATTAAAATATGAGTGATCCAAGTCATTAAATATAAGTTAAATAGACTCATTTTATTAATATGGATTGAAATTGTCGTCCCTAATTGAGGTACACTACTATTTACTTTCCGATAGAATTTGTCTTCCTCTTCCTCTTCTTTTTCTTTTTCTTCTATTCTAAAAGATCTTTTTTCTATTTATTGAAGAACTTCTGAAGTGATTTTAATAGTGGATTGAGGTTCTAACATGGTAGTTGCATGTAAACTGATTTTAATATAGAAATTGTATTCACAATACTATAATGGGAAAATTGCGTAATTAGATAAATATGTGATATGTATTTACAATACACCATTTTAGTTGGAGAGTATTATAATTTGTAGCTATTTTCTCTCTCCTCTCTTCCTCTCTCCCTCCCTTCATCGTATCTCTCCTACTCTCTACACTATATCTTGCCTCTCTCCTCTCTGTATCTCTCCCCCGCCTCTCTCCTCTCCTTGCCTCTTCTCTTTCTCTCGCCTCTTTATGCCTCCTCTTTCTTAGTACAAATACAAAGGATAATAACAAATTATACAAATACAAATGTTAACAGACAACTATATAAATATAAATGATAAAAATAATTATAAAAATGATAAACGTCAACTATAAAGATCTTTTTTAGTGATACACAGTACAAATACAAATGTATTCGCTGATATAACATTGATACAAATGATAACAATCAATTAGACAAATACAAAATGTTGAACTTGATACAACATTGATACAATTGTATTCTTTGATGCAACATTGATATAATTATATTCAATGATACAACATTATACAATTATATTCGCCGATACAATTTATTCATTAATACAAATTGTATTCGGATACACATATATACATACGAGTTACGTATAAACACTTATCCGGCAAATATACAAATACAATTCGTTCTCTCTATGCCCTCTATCTCGCTCACCACTTTCATCTCTCTCCCAATCTCGCTCGACTCTTTCTCCTTCTAATATGTAGCTATGAATCGTAGTCAAGCAAACTATAACTATTTTGCCTGATTATATTTCTAGTCTTGGCTATTTTTGCAATTTCCTCTAGTTTAATTTTGAATAAAGATTGTAAAACAATGTACAAAAATGTTTTTAGGGACCGTTTGACCATGTGAGATGAAATTATGTTTTGAAATCATGAAAGGAAATCATATAAGATGAAGTTGAAGTTTTGTTTTGGAATGTAATTTGACTTTTAAGTTATATTTTTTGCTCATAAAAAGAATCATAAGTCGTGAAAACTATCAAAATGCTTCAATTATTTATGCAATATTATTGAATAAGCAAAAGTATAATATACTTTCACAAAGGAATTCTTAAAAAAAATACAACGTTTATTGATCGAACTTTAGTTTAATTAAAAGGTAAAATCTAACATGAGTTATAGTGTATTTCTCTTTAATATAATTCTCCCCTGTAGTTCTTAATTGTATGAAGTTAAATATCCTTTCATGTTCTGAATACCAGCATCAACAACATATATAGTGTTTATCTACCAACAAAAATAACATTTTTTTAAATAATTACTCAAGAAACATGTGAAGTAAATGAGATAGTTTTATGTAAAAAAAAAAAAATAACATTTATTTTAAGCAATGTCTTTTTCCAACTGATTGAAATTAGTAGAGGTATAATTTAAAGTTACCAAGCAGCGGAAATGAAAATTGGTAAGAGTAATAATATAAACTATAAATTTTTCTTACATATGAAATAAATGATTGTAATTATGAAATGGTGTTTCTTTTACAAAATATAAACATGTGGGTCGATTTTTATATTTACAAAAAATGTAAAATCATGATACCAAATTTCCAAATTAAGTTTTTTGAAGAATTTGAGATTTCATCTCATGATTTGAAATCTTAAGATGAAATCACATATCCAAACACCGATATCATCTCATAATTCAAATTACAAGATGAAATCACATGTCCAAAAAACTACTTAATTTGACAGTGAATAGCGATTTGGGGTTGAACGTTTTAATGGTGACTAGAAGGTGCTTGCATTATAACTGTATATTGAATTTGTATATACATTGTTAATAGTCGTAAGGTGTATATATTTACTGTTATACATTATATATATGCATACAAAATATACACTTCATTATACAATTTTGATTGTGGGGATAAATAGATTGCATCAAGTATAATTATTGTGAAAACAAAGTTATGATTTATGTATATTTAATGAGTTTACACTCAGAATACACTTATTATTATTGTTATAAAGTATGATTATTGTATAAAAATATACTTTATGTGTACTTAGTTTATCATTTTAAAAAGTGTATATTTAATAAGTTCACACTAAGTATTTACTTAATATACCTTGTACTAAATTAATATACTTTGATTGTAAAATTTCAGCATCCATTTGAATTGTTGTTGTGAATGTAGAGAATAAGATAAGAAAAGTATAATCGGGTAGACCTTATGCTAACCTACCTAAAGAAACGGAAGCTAGAAAGGAAGAGTAAAGAAAATTTCGGAAGGTGTAATGACCCGGTCGGTCATTTTTAAATTTTCCATAAAAATTATCATTTTGCCCTCTCGATATTGACCCCGAGTCTTCTATGATTGAGTTATGAAAAGTTGGTTTTGAAATTTTGAGTTAAAAGTTGAGAACTCGGTAAATTGTGAGTTTGAAGGCTAAGTTGTTAAGAAAGTGATTTTCGATGTCTTTTGGAGTTTCGAATGTCAAAATGAAATCCCATCGATTCCATCAGTCCCGGAATGTGGAAGATGATCTAAGAGAGTTGTCGGTTTCCGATTTCGAGTCTTTTTGAGGATTTTGTGAAATTGTCGAATTTGTATTTGGGTAGATTTTGGTCAACATTCGGGGTTTGGATGGTTGGATCGAAATTTAGAGAGTTCCGTTGGATTCGGGGGATGACATTAGGCCTAGGTGAAGTCTTGGTTGATTTTTGAGAGGTCCCGAGCTTGTTTTAATCTTTTTAGGTGTTTAGTTAGTTTCTTGTGATTTTCATGGATGCAGGATCAAGGAAACCTCATATTTGTGTTTTGACGATTTCATTGAGTCTGGAATGTTGAGTATAATTGATTTGCATATGTGGTTTGTGTGCACGGGGTTCCAAACTAATTTCGAGAGTCCTTTCGAGGTTTAGAGTGTTGGCTGATTTTCTGATGTTTGAATTTTGGTACGCTCTGCTTTTGTGAGAGATGGCTCACTTTTGCAAGGCTAGCTTCAATGAGGTTTGGGTCGCTTTTGTGAAGGGTCAACCCCTGTTGAGTCTCGCATTTGCGAAGAAACCATCATTTAAGTGACCTTCGCTTAAGCGAAGGTTTGGTTTTTAGTAGGGTTCACTTTTGCGACATCAGAGAGGGTTTTTGGCCTATCATTTTGGGTTTTAAGTCTCATTTCACTATTTTTGAGTTTTGGGAGTTTTGGAGTGGCGATTTGAACCAGATTTTTAAGGGATTTCTTTTGGGTAACAATTCTTAACTCTAAATTTTCAATTACCCATTGTTATTTATGGATTTATGTGTTCAAATCAAACTTTTGCAATGAGAAATTTGAGGTTATCTTCAAGAACCCAAGATATTAATAAAATGGTGATTTTAAAGTGGTTTTGATCCATTTTTTGAAATAATTTTCGCTAATGAGTCATAAAGCCTAGAGTAATATTTTCAAGTATTTTTTCAGAATTCAAACCTCCATTTTAAAATTGGGTTTTGAATTGTTTGACCCATTTCTCTACATAATTGATGTGGGAATTGTTGTTTCCAATAAGTAATTGTAATTAGTTGATTATCATAGATTGTGTGGCTTTGGAAGTGATTCGGGAGGGGAAGACTCAACTTTTGGAGTGATTGTTGATTGATTTAAGGAAAGTGGCTTCCTAAACCTCGTATTCTAGTAGAATTTGTGTACTTCCTTCAGTGATTGCGTGTTGGGAGTGGGGATAAGGTGAAGCACTTAAATTGTCCACTTGTTATATCTAAATGAATAAAAAGGGTGGTTGAAATTAAAAAGGCTATGTGATGAACATGATGATGTGAATTGTCTTATTGTGATCCTTATTGATTGATTGATGAAATGCTCAAAAGCATGAATGTGGACTTGAATTGTGTAAATTGTTGTCTATTCCATGTGGTGTGATATTGCTTGTATGCATTGATTGTCAACACGGTGATGCAACATGTGATGATTTATGATGTCGAGGTCTTTGCTGACTAGTGTTATGATGTCGAGATTGATTATAGTGACTTGATGCATTTGATGCTTACACATGACTTGATTTTATTTTTTTCGGCAACCAGTGTGAATATAACTATTAATAGAAAAGCCACTTACAAGCTAAAGAGAACCATTCCTCAATACCCTGCTAAGGGACAAATGAGTAAGGGTCTCAAACTAAAACAAAATGCGTGACTTGATTGCTAATTGTGATTTATGTACTTGTTGCGTGTGACTGAGCTACTTGACTTTGAGGATGACTGACTTGATTATGGAAAAAGCCTTCTTGAGTTGGATTGATTTTGGATTGATTATAAATGACTAAGTCCATCCTTATTTATATTTGTGTAAGGATGGCTTTGGATGTTATTCTAGATACATACAAGGACAAGCTTGTTAATTTTATTTTCTAACTATCTAAAAAGAATCTAGAACCTCTAGACGTATCTTATGATAAACCTCTAAGATACTACAATATGCCATTTTAGAAGCTTTCCTAAAAAAATTTAGGATTTTCTTAAGTTCCAAAAAAAATAATCAACTTTACTATTTCACATTGCCCCTTAAAGTTTTTTTTTTTTTTTTTTGAAAATTGCCCCAAGCTTTTAGAGATTAAAATTCATTGTTCTTAGTTTTTAGGATTGAATTAGTTTAAAATAGATTATTGTGGAATGAAAAAGATTCTTCTGCAAATACTGGATTAATTAAAGGTGTTGTTGTAACACCTTGAACTTTGGTTAGTTTTAAGTTTTTGGTCAACTTCAAACGACCATAACTTTCAGCACGGGATGATTTAGGTTGCCCATGAGATATCAAATCAAAGGTCGTTCAGTCCTCTTAAAAACGCTGCTGAGTTTCCTGAATTTTGAGTTTGGATGAGTGCGATTTGCATGTTTCAGTGCAGCCTATCTAATTAAAAAAATTCATCCATTTTAAGGAGGGGTATTATGGTCTTTTCCTTACCCCCACTAGGCCTACACATTTTTTTCACTCTTTTAGGGGTCTAAACTGATTCAAATCAGTTTTATTCATTCCAAAAGAACGTAGGGTTTCTTAAAGAAGTTCAAGAGGAGAGAAAGAAGAACGTTTCAAGAAGTTCTTCCAAGTTGTGAGGATTGTCGCCAAGAACTTAGTTCTTACAAGGTATGTAAGCTTTCATAATGATAGGTTTGTTCACCCTCACGCCAATCATGAGTTTCCATAATGAATTCTTCTAGGAGATTGTGTATATTGAGATTCTTGATGAAGTTCTTGAGGTTTTGTGCTTCATTATTTTAAAATGGAGTTTTGTTTAGTTCTTGAGATGAGAGTCTTCCGAATAAGTGTTGTTTTTCGTGGGTTTTGTCTGAATTTTGTTGTAATTGTGTTGGGTTTATGATTCCAAAAGAGTTTGAGGGAAATCATTCGATTCTAGATTAGTTAGGCTTTAAATTAGAGCAAGAAAATTCGTCAAATTTCTTGGCGAAGGCATGGGGCAATGCGCCACCACTGCGCCAGGACTACTACCCAGTAGTTTGGGGCCTGGCGCGGCGCTAGCAGTGCGCCCTAAACACTAGTCAGTAGTTTTGGGGTTGGCGCCTCGCGCCACTCAGTGCGCCAGGGTCGTCAAGTCCCCTACCCTTCCGTCCTTCTTTTCATATGTGTTCCCTCGAATCGTACCTATGTTCTCTTTTTGATATCTTAATCCTTGAGAGATCATGCATATCCTAGTCACATCTCTTAATTCACATTTTTAAATTAAAGTAACGGTAAGAGGAAAGTTCAAGGAGTTCTTTTGCTTTATTTTGAGAAGTCTTTTATAACCTTTTAAAACTTGATTTAAGACTTGAGTACTTGAGTATGAAAATGAGGGGAGTTGAGTTTCATATTTCAAAATGAATATAAGGGAACTAAATATTCCTAAGTGTAAATACTTTTACATTGAAAACGAGATGAGAACCTTGATTTCTAAATGAGTTCATGAAGAGTGTTTGAGCTTTATCTCTTTTAAGAGAACCTTTTGAGTAATAATCTCAAGTTAAGGATGAGTTATGTTTTTATACATATGAGCATGAGTTATATATATTATTGAGAGTAGTATTAAGCACCGATATGAGGATGAGTTCAGACAACTCAAAATCCTCATAAATTATGTATGTCAACATGGGTAAAAGGGTTATACTTTTTATACGATTCCTTATCGCTTTTAAGCATAGCTTAGTTTATCCACTTAGTTGAGGATGTTCTATACTACGGTATGGTAAAGGACAGTTCTAGCAACGTGGGCGAGACATTGCATCATCACATAGCTCATAGCGATTATTCTCGGTTAGACAATCTCCCAAATAAGAGTAAAGAGTTTATTATTGTATTTTTATATACATTGAGTTATTATTTACTATTTTAAAAGATTTATACATCTTGCATCTTTTATTGTTGCATTCATATTGAGTTGAGTTGAGATGTATGTCCTTTCTTTATCAGTTCATCTATGTATTTCCATGTTTAATGTTCCCCTTACATGCTCGTACAATCAATGTACTGACGCCATTTCATCTGTATCATTTCATGATGCAAATACAGGTATTCAAGATCATCAACTGGTGTTTCGTTGATCCAATCGCATTTCAGCTAGTTTTGGTGAGCCTTCTTGCTTTCCGGAGGGCTCCATATTATGGATTTTGTTTTGTTAGGATGTCGTGGATATTGTCCCGACTTCCATCATCGTACTTAGGCTTCATAGACAGTAGTAGTTGAGGAGTCTTTTTTCCCATTTCCCTTGTGATATTTTATAGACATTGAGTTGATTACTAATGTTTATTTGCGTATTTCAGGTTAGCTTTGAGTTAAACTATTTTCATTAATGATGTCTTTATGAGTTGAGTTTACAATTGAGGTTTCTATATTATTTAGTAAGTCTTCTGGTTAGTAATGAGCTAGGCCAAGAGTTCTCTTAGGGGCCAGCAATGGTACTCGAATGCCGGCCACGTCCAGGGTATAGGCTCGGGGCGTGACAAACTTGGTATCAGAGCATAGAGTTCAACAATCCTAGGGTGTCTATGAAGTTGTTTCTATAGAGTCTTGATTATCGGTGTGAAGCGCACCACATCTATAATTAGCATGCTACAACTTTTAGGACACATTTCACTTCCACCTTACTCTTTTCATGCGATAGAGTTTAATTATATAACAATTTCCAATTCGTACTTGCGCGTATATTTTAAGATCATTCCTCCATGAAGAGTTGTTTGAGGTCGTCCTGCTATGAAAAATATTGATACCCAAAATCAAGGGGTACCCAATGCACTAGAAATGTAAACCCCTCAAGAAGAGGTCACAAATGCTGAGTTATGGGATGCAATCCAAATGTTGAGTCAAGTTGTGTCCAACCAAGATGGTCAACAAAGAGTGGTTCGTCAGGATGTGGCTGATACATCCAGGATCCGTGAGTTCTTGAGAAAGAATCCTTCAGAATTCACAGGGTCAAATGTCACTGAGGATCCGGAGAACTTTGTGGAAGAGCTACAAAAGGTTTTTGACGTTATGCATGTTGTTGATGTTGAGCGAGCGGAGTTAGTTGCATACCAGCTCAAGGGTATGGCTAGGATTTGGTATGACCAATGAAAGAAGAGCAGGACCCAAAGGGCTCCAATTTGAGCTGGACTGTGTTTGAAAGTGCCTTCATGGGGTGTTTCTTTCCACGTGAGCTGAGAGAGGCAAAGGTAAGAACATTTCTCACTCTTAAGCAGGAGTCCATGAGTGTGCATGAGTACAGCCTCAAGTTCACTCAACTATCCCATTATGCTCCGGAGATGGTGGCAGATATGAGAAGTAGGATGAGTCTATTTGTATCTGGGTTGTCTCGCTTATCAAGTAAAGAGATCAAGGCTGCTATGTTGATAGGGGATATGGACATAGCAAGGGTCATGATCCATATGCAGCAGGTTAATGAAGACAAGCTGAAAGATAGGGAAGAGTTCCGTAACAAGAAGGCCAAGACAGCAGGTAATGAGTCCGGATAGTTGAAGACTAGATATGTGAACCGGTCATCTCTTCACCAAAGGCCAATTGGACCTGCACCGTCATCAGTTAATGCACCTGCACCAAAGAATAGAGATGATTTCAGGAATCAAAATTCATCGAACTTTAGCGCTCGACCTACTCAGTCTGAGGGTAGTATGGCACAAAGGGACAATCGGACTCCTACATGTGCTAAGTGTTGTAGAAACCACCCAGGATGCTCAATACTATTTCCAATAATATATACTCTTGCTCAAATCTATTAAAACACACTCTTTCTCTAGTTTGAGATAATAGCTCAAATTACCCTCTCAAAGAAGTAATTGCTTTGAAATATCTCTGAAACTCATTGCTCATTTAGAAAATAAGGTTTCTCTTTATTTAATGTAAAACTACATTCAGGGTTGAGATAATTACTCAAAAAGGGTATTTTTATGAGGTAACTGCTCTGTACTCAATCTTTCTGGAAAAAAAAGTATACTTTTTTTCTTCATGTAAAAATGAAACATTTGAGAAATACTTAGTTCCTTTATACTCTTTCTCAAACTCCTCTTTACTTCCTTAAAAATTCCATTTAAATGATTATGTTTTGTTAAAAAAATTATGAATAAGAATTCAATGAATACTCAAGAATAGGGTTCATGCTGAAAATAGACATGAACAATCAACTCAATAATCAGAATACACAATTTATGATAATTCAATAATTAGAAATAGGGATTCAATAATAAGCAACTCAAGAACTCAGAACACAATATCAACTCATCTCAAGGATACTCAAATCTAAGGATAGAGCTCTATATTACTCTTTTACTGATTTGTAAGTAGATATAGGACATGAGGATGAACTAGTCTCACACTATGATAGTGTTAAATACCTGGAAGACAAAGTTTATAGTAAAATTGATGAAACTCGAAGAACGCTCGAACCCTAGATTTTCTCCTCTTGGAATCTTGATCTAATGACTTGAAGTGTTAATAAACGTAAAAGAACCGATTAACACTTTCTAAGCCCTTAATTAGGTGTAAAACATCCTAGTTTAGGCTTAGAATAGGGGTTAGAATGATGTAGTTTAAGTATCAAATGCATATGGGAAAGACCAAAATGACCCCAGCTTAAAAGCCTGACGAGGTGACTTAAAAGGGAGGTTTTACAGATTAAGGCTCCACAGTCCGGGAAAAACTTCACTAGTCGTACAGCCGTCCGTAAAACTTTGTCTATCTGACAGGACTTCACTAAAACGGGTATAACTTTGTACTCCAAACTCAAAATGAGGCAAACTTAATGGCGTTAGAAAAAAAAACCCAAATACCTTTAATTTGATAGGTTATGGAATATATAATTTGTTATGTTTTGAGAGATATGATCGTTTGAAGTTGACCCAAAACTTAAAATCTGATGAAGTCCCTTCACGGACGACTTCACGGTCCGTACAAAGCTTCACAGACCTTTCAAGTGTCTGTGAACCTTCCTGAGTTTTGGGTTCAATTTCACGAGTTGGGTGACGGGTCGTGGACCTCTTCACGACCTGTGAAACCCTTCGTAAAAAGACCTTCAAGTGTAACTTTCACCACGGTTGGTTGTACGGTCCAAGACACCATGTACAAACTGTACCGCCTTCCGTAGACATGCATCTGTACTCAACTAAAGCTTTTTCTCTTTTCCATTTCAAGTTCCAATTTTTGAGCTATTACATTTCCAAAATTGATCGATCGGGTCATTTCATTATCCACCACTAAAAACCATGTTCATCCTCGAACATAAAGCAAAAGAAATTACTTAGAGCTTTAAAAGGCTGAGGATATCTGGCACGCATATCCGACTTTGTCTTCAAGTTGCCTCACCAACTGAACGATGCTTCCACTGCACTTTCACTAAAGCAGTCTCTTTGGTCCTAAGCTTTTGGACCTGCCTATCCAAAATGGCTATAGGCTCCTCTTCAAAATATAAGTCTGGACCCAACTCAATTGAATCAAAGAAAAGTACATATGACTCATTTGGCACGTACTTCTAAAGCATGAAAACATGAAACACGGGATACACAACTGACAAACTAGGTGGAAAGGCTAACTTCTAGGTCACCTCTCCCATAGGACTAAAAATCTCAAAGGGTCCAAATAATCTAGGGCTAAGATTTCCCTTCTTTCTGAACCTCAAACACGATTACTCTCCATGAATACTAGGGCTCAAACTCTCTGATCTGCATAACACTTATGTCAACTCTAGGTTGTCAATAATCTACCTTAGATCATAAGAAATTGCTCCATAGCATTTCTAAGCAAGTCTGTATCTAATGAATCCATCTCAGCTGAATCAAACTATCTGATTGGAGATCTACATTGTCTACCATACAATGCCTCAAAAGGGGTAATCTGAATATTGGAATCATAATTATTATTGTAGGCAAACTCTGCTAAAGGAAAATGTTGATCCTATCTAGCACCAAAATCAATTACACAAGCTTAGATCTTGTCCACCAACATATGAATCGTCCGCTCAGACTGAGGATGGATAGTTGTACTCATATCTAACTGAGTACCCAAACTATGCTGCAAAGTGTTCCAAAAATGGAAAGTGAACAATGAACCTCGATCAGAGACTATAAAAATCAGGACTCCATGCAATCGCACAATTTGACTATATAAAGCTCGGCTAACTTATCCTCCGTATACTTCACCTGAGTCGGGATGAAATGGGCAGACTTGGTCAATGTATCAACAACCACCCAAATGGAGTCATAACCATCCATGGTGGTAGGTAGTCCCACAACAAACTACATACTGATTCACTCCCACTTTTAAGTAGGAATAGACATCCTCTAAGATATACCTCCAGGTTGCTGGTGCTCACACTTAACATGTTGACAAATCAAACACCTTGAAACAAAGTCTACAATATCCCTCTTCATACCACACCACCAATAATGCTGGCTCACGTCATGATATATTTTCATCACACCTTGATGGATGGAATATAAAGAACAATGGGCCTCCTTAAGAATTAGTCCAATCCACTCGCCCACCTTGGGCACACAAATCCTACCTCCAATACACAAAACAACATTACACCTTGTCTCGAATGAGACATAACTTCTCTTCATAGAACTGGTGCTCACGAATCTACTCAACTAAGGAAGAAATAACCTTAATAAAAATAATCAAGCCACATATCTCCTCAGGAATCCGTAATCGGACAAGACTGTTGGCTAATCTCTGAACATTTCTAGCCAATGGTCTCTACTCCACACTAATAGCGGCAAGACTTCCCATGCTAGAAGTCTTCCTACTCAAAGCAGTGGCCACCACATTGGCCTTCCCTGATGATACAAGATGGTGATGTTATAGTCCTTCAGTAGTTCAAGCCATCTCCGTTGCCTCAAGTTCAAATCTCTCTAACTAAAAATGTGTTGAAGACTCTGATGGTCTGTGAAGACCTCACAATGAACCCTATACAGATAATGTCGTCATAGCTTAAGCATAAACACTACGACTACCAACTCCAAATCATGGGTAGGGTAATTTCTCACATGGGTATTGAACTGTCTAGAGGCATAGGCAATCACGTTGCCTTTCTACATAAGAACACCACCTAATCCGTTCCAGAAGAATCACAATACACGGTGAAGTCTACACCCTCCTCAAGTAAGGTCAAAACAGGATCTGACGTCAACAAAGTCTTGAGCTTTTGAATGTTCTCCTCACACCCATAAAACCACTGAAAACTCATACTCTGCGTCAAACTAGTCAAAATAGATGCAATAGAGAGAAGCTCTGAACAAATCATCGGTAATAGCATGCAAGTCAGATCTCAGTAGTTGATGTAGGTCTGGTCCAACCTTTCACTACCTCGATCTTGGCTAGATCTACCCGAATACCCTTCTTGGATACCACGTGTCCCAAAAATATCATAGAATCATCCCAAAACTCATATTTTGAGAAGTTGGCATAAAGCTTCTCTTCTCTCGATCTCTGAAGTCAATCCTCAAATGTCAATCGTGATCTTCCTTGGTCATAGAGTACATCAAGATATCATCAATGAACACTATCATAAAAGATCAAGATAAGGTCAAAACACCTCATTCATCAACTCCATGAACACTGCAGTGGCATTAGTCAAATCGAAAGACATCACAAGAAACTCATAGTGCCCATAACGGGTCCTGAACACTGTCTTAGGGATATATGGTGCCCTAATCTTCAGCTGGTGATAACCGGACCTCAAGTCAATCTTAGAAAACAGATATGCACCCTGAAATTGACCAAAAAAATCATCAATACGAAGAAGAGGATACTTGTTATTTACTGTCACTCTATTCAACTATCAATAATAAATACACATCCTCATGGATCCATCCTTCTTCCTCACAAACAATACGGGGGAACCCCATAGAGAAACACAAGGGCGAATAAACCCCTTACTAATTAAATTTTGTAACTGATCCTTAAACTTACCTGGAGCCATACGATAAGGAGGAATAGAGACAGGATTGGTGCCCGGGTTCAAGTCAATAGCAAAATCAATATCCCTATCCGAATGAACACCTAGAAGATCAGTAGGAAACACATCTACAAACTCTCGAACCACGGTCACAGAATCCATGGGAGATGACTCAACACTAGTATCCTGAATAAATGCCAAGTAGGACAAACACCCTCTATCAACCAATCTCCAAGCTCTATATAAGGAGATAACTTTGATAGGATAAGAACCACTAACACCCATCCACTCAATGCTCGGGACACCTGTATTGCTAAGGTCACAGTCTTAGTATAACAATTAAGAATAACATGATGCGAAGAAATCAAATTCACAGCCAAGATAATATGAAAGTCTACCATTTCACAAAATGATCAAATCAACCCAAGTATCATATCAGTCCAAAGAAACAAGATTGGATCGATACACTCGATCCACCACTTAGGATTCACCCATTGGTGTAGAAACATAAATAGGCACATGCATGCAATCAGACAACATATCAAACCCAACAGCAAAATAGGTAGACACATATGAGAAAGTAGATCCCGGATCAAACAATACAGATGGATGTTCATAGGAAACTAAGATGATAAATGTAATCACATCATCAAAAATCACAACCTCATTCCTCCCTGGAAAAGCATAATACTGGCCTACATGGCTGCCTGCATTCTAAGTAGAACCTCTACCTCCACCCTGCGGAGCTGGACTACCCCTACTAGAGTCCTGCCATATTTATCGGTCTGACAACTACCTCGAACCCTAGCCGGAGGCACTGAATCCCTTGCTGGAGAAGATAAATAAGAGCGCTGAGATCCTGAATGAGTCTGTAGAGGACATTGTCACATCATATGAAATGGATTTCCACAATAATAACAAGATCTCAACATAGATAACTATTGTTGTGAACCAGACGTACTACCCTGGCCACCTCGGTCAGAGCTATAAGATCCTCGAGCTGACTGCCCACTCTAAATTATTGTCATAAAATCATGAATCGATCCACGACGCTGAAAAGAACTACTACCTTTATGCAAACCTCTTCCTCCAGATGAGGCACTAGAAAAGGGATCCCCCAAGCTCCTCTAAAATCATCAACTTCACCTTTTTGGTGGTGCTTAAAATGGACTGGAATGAATCCCTCTCTCTGAATGCCCTGAACACATAGGATCTGATGGAGAAAGTCAACCCTCTCATAAACCTGCAAACTCTCTCTGCCTCATCCGGAACAATAGTTATAGCATGCCTTGAAAGTTCACAGAAACAGGCCTCATACTCGGTGATAGACAAATTACCCCGAACCAAGCTCTCAAACCTCAGGTGAATCTCCTATCTCACGCTCCAAGGAATGAAGCGGTCCTGGAAAGCACTAGGAAACACATCTCACTCTGTCAGAGGAGATTCAACTAGTCTAAACCTCATAAAAGTCTTCCATCGCTCTATGGCGCAACCACAAAGCTAGAGTGCAACAAACCGAACACCACGAGCATCCACCATACCCACTGCCTTAAGCATCTAATAGCACAAAGTCAAGAACTCATGAGCATCATTGCTCGTACCACCTTGAAACTGGGTGGTTTCATCTTCTTAAACCTCTCATAACATTGTTGATCAGCCATTGTCAGAATAACCTCGGGAGCAATCTGTGCACCAACAGCTGATGCAGGAACCACTATTGGCTGGCCCACCTGAACATGAATACGCAGGTTAATGGTTGCCCTGAACCAGGGGCGATTCTATGTACTAATTTTGGGTCACTCGAACCCGTACTTATCCGACTAAACTCGATATATTACTTCTATAATTATTAAAGAATATATTAAATTAAAATTTATTGAACCCGTTCTCAAGATGGCTTATCTTTAAAGCAATGGTGCACCCGTTTTCTTAAAATCCTGGATTCGCCTCTGCCCTGAACACATAGAAAGCCACCTAACTATCAAATGTGTACATTAAAATTTAAAACTACTAGTATTATATATTTTGGACCTATATTTTTTAAATTAATGGTTCATATTAAGAACCTAAAAGTGAAACCAACCAAATTTATATTTAAGATGCATTTTTCGTAATCGTGCACCTATCTTGTCGAAATCCTGGATACGCATCTGTCTGCGCCCTTACCCTCGTCTGAGCACCCTATGGCGTACCTATCACACTACTTTGAGAAAGGTTCTCTAACACGCCTTGCATCCTCAATAAAGTCTTTTGAAACAAAAGAGCTCCAAACTCAGGAGGAACTTGGTCATCACCAACAAGCCTTTCTAGCTTTTTCTCTGGCTAGTGCCACTCTACGAGCACGGCCTCTACTTGGTGCTACTCAATGAGCATGACCTCTAGCTTGGGCCCTACCTCTACCCCTAGTTGGGGCCTCAACAACAAGCTCGGGGATTGCCTCTCCTCTACCACTAGAAACAGAAGCTCTGGTCCTCGACATATGCTAGAATAACACACGACAACTCAGCATTAGCGAAGGTAACCACACACGATAAGAAAGGATGAATAAAAGGAAGTTTCCTAACAATCTTTGTAGCCTTTTGAAGATAAGTACAATTCCAAAATTAAGGTTTGAATCCAAAATTTAATACTTGAAAACATTACTCAAGGCTTTAGGAAGTCATAAGGGGGAATCATTTTGAAAAGGACTTAAAACAATTCAAAATCTCCATTTTAGCTAAGAACTTGAGTTCTTGAAAAGCTTCCTCATCCACCAATAAAAATCTCATATTTTGATGTTAAAACACATAAATAATCAAAGGAAAATAACTATTTAGGATCAAGAAAACTTATCCAAATGATTTGGCAAGGAAAATCTTTTTAAAATTTGCCATCAAAGGTTCCCCAAGTTCAAAAATGGTGAAATAGGGCTTAAACCCTGAAATTTGTAGGCCAAAACCCTCTCAGGTGGCGCTTAAGCGTACCCCGCCCAAAAGACCAGTCTTACTTTCGTGAACCTGGTTCCTCTTAAGTTACCATCGCTAAAGCGAACCAGGTTCCGCTTAAGCGAACACTGTAGCACCAGAAACAATATCAGCCAATATAAAAGCATCGAAAGGATTGATTCATTAGGAACCCCATGCACACAAGCCACATATGCATATCAATTATACTCGATATTCTAGACTTAATAGAATCGTCAAAACATGAATTTGAGGTCTCCATGACTCGACATCCGTAAAAACCATACGAAACTAACTTCAGGCCTAAAAAGGCTAAATCAAGCTCAGGACCTCTCAAAAATTCAACCAAAACCTCAACTAGGCCTAAATCATCCCCCAAATCCAAGGAAACTCTTGGAATTCTGATATAATAATCTAAACCATGAAAGTTGACCAAAGTCAATAATTCCACAATTTCCCAATTTAGGACCTCAAATCCTTAAAAAGACTCGGAATCTGAAACCGAACACTCTCACGGATCAGATTTCACATTTCGAGACTGATGGGATTGACAAAATTCCATTCCGACACTCATAACTCCAAAAGACACCAAAAACCATTTTCTTAACAACTTAGCCTTTCAAACTCAAAACTTACCAAATTCTAAACTTTTGACTCAAAGTTCAAGACCAACTTTTCAAAACTCAAACATAGAAGACTCGGGATCAATCATAAGAGGGCAAAAGGGTAAATTCAAGCAACTATCCAAAAATGACTGATCGGGTCATTTCATACCATCACCTCCTTGAGGCTTACGGTTAGACACCCTATCTTTGTTGAACTTGGGAGCCAAATCATTAGAAGAGCCTTGATCGGAAAAAATTTATCAGAATTAAGGACGGTTGTGTTCACCAGACCTAGAATGAGAAAATTCACCATCACCAGTCCTTGCCCTCCTTGACTTGCTAGACTTTTCTTTTAGCTTTTCCTCTTCAATTTGTTGGGCATGTATCACCAAAGGATAGATATTCATATCATTCATCAACATAGCGGTATGACACTCCTTTACCATCAATTCGAACACCCCTGACAAAAAGTTACTCATTTTTAGTCGGCACCATAGTTGAAGCATACCTAGGCAATTGAGTAAACTTTAATGCATATTCGTTCACACTCATATTCCCTCAGTGAACATTAATGAAGTCAAGCACCTTTTCCTCCCTTATCTCAAGAGGAAAGAAACGATCAAGAAAAGTCCCTTTAAATTTTTCTCAATCAAGAGGATCCGCATCAATAGCCTTCTCTTCCTTACATTGGTTGAACCAATCTGAGCAACACCTTTGAGTTGATAAGTAGTCAATTCCGTCTTTTCCATCGTTGACACTCCCTAATTTCCACTATCTTATAAATCTCATCATCAAATTCTTGAGGATCCTCGTCAAATTTCAACCCATGGAACTCCAAAGGATTCAACCTAGTGAAGTAAGTACCTCACTCTTGTTGCCTCCATACCCACAATTGGGTTCATGGGAGAAACAACCTCTATATTAACTTGGGACGTCATAGCTTGAGCTAACACCCATAAAATGGCTCAAAATTTGGCATGAGTCAATTGCTTGGACAATGAATCGACCAACACTTGAGAAACCTTGGGCTCCACATCATTAGACATATTCCTTCTTACTTAGCTCTTCGAAAAGGCATATCCTGAAAAGCATCAAACAAGAGTTATGAGAAAGACCTTTATAGAGATAAACTTTATCGCACGATTTTTGAATAATAAAGAAGTGAAGTTTCCTAAACGCCTTGTAGGTTAATATTCATAAATGCGGTGCGCTTCACACTCATGAACAAAACTTTACTCGAAGTGGCTTGTCTGACATCTTACGACCTTTTTCTAAAACCGGATGCTCTGATATCAATTTTGTCCCAACCCAAATTACACCCCTAGACGTGACATGGTGAATAGAAACTTGAAAATCCCTAAACAATCCACTTGACATAAGAATGATGTAACATAAGTACAACAAGAGAGAAAATAGGCAATTAAGTCTCATATCATAAAAGGAATATAAACATAAGTGCAAAAAACTTAATTGTGTCTGACTTAGTCTCTCTAACATCATAAGAGTGGTTGGGACGTAGCCCATACACCACGTACAAGTTTTAAATTAAAGACAATAAAAAATAGAGCATAATTGGTCTTGTCCTCGAACCATAAGGACTCGCCAGTACACGTGCTAGTAGAGCAATCCAAGCTAACCACAAGGGGAGAAGGAGCGTCGGACCCTATATTTGAGACTATATAGGAATAAGTATGCATTAGTATGGTGAATGTTCAAAGTATGGAGAAATGCATGAAAACTATATCATGATAGCATGATGAATTTAAGCATGATATGCAAGACCAAGTAAAATGTGATAAAAGCTTTTATAAAGAAATCATAAATCATATACTAGGTCAATGCATACTTAAAACCATTTGAGTAGATTTCGTAAAACCATTGAAGAAAACATAGTTCATTTGTTGAATATTTACCATTAACCGATAATACGACCATGTGAGCTATAACATGAAATTTGGTATGACCCTCACATCGAAAAGAAGAATCTACTTTCCAAGGTAGAACCTCATCTCATCATTCTTTGCTAAAGTGGATTCACTAGCTAGGTCATTTAAGACAATCCTACGGATGCACCTAGTCAAGGGGCAAAGAGATTATTTCTAGAGAACCGTATTTTACTAATGGGAGAGCCTTCATCTCAAAGTCCTCTCGGTGCTAAGTAAATTCCAACGGAAAAGACATAATCATAATCATAACAAAATACTTGGAAAGGCACAATCAAGACTACCAATCCAATCATAAGTCATAATAGAATAGATCCTTTCAAAATCATAATTTCATAAACCTGTTCATAAGACACTTTATCTAAATCATGATTTCTTTCATATGTGAGAACCTTTCACCAATCATTGACACTTTATCTTAAAAGCATCCTTTAGTCATAAATCATCTTTTTCATTAAGCATGTATAAATCTTTTATCAAATTCATGATCATAGTTCACAAGTTCATAAGCATGATCATAATTCAAGTTCATAAAATAGGCATAGGCGTAGGTTTATATGAAATCAATTGAAAATCATGTAATTAAATCAAATTATGCATAATAAGATTGAATATAAACAATTGAATCATAATAAATAGGACACGTGAAGAATAGCATGAAACCCTAGATAATTGGGTGGAATTGAATAAGGCTTTGAGTGTTTTTTAGAACCTAATGGATGAAAGGGATACATTGGTGAATTCCCGCATATCTTGGGTATTCAAAGCCCTGGCAATGGAGGAAAGAACCTTGAAGCTTGATGAAACCCTAATTCTTTACTTGAGAGCTCTTGAGAGAAAATTGGAGAAGAAGACTTGGGGGTTTTGGAAGAATTTAGTGAATAAGAGAAATTAGGCTTAGTTGTAAGAGTAAAAATGGTTATATGGGTAGTTATAGGGCCAAAACAACGTAGTTTAGAGGTTAATTGGGTAGGAAAAGATCAAAATACCCTTAATCAAATCTGTTAGACAGGTTTACGGTTTGGGCCTATGGTTCGTAAGAGATCCTACGGACCGTACTGGTCAACCGTAAAACCAATTATTGAAACCCAAAGTCCAGCCAATTTCCACGAATCACTCCTACGGATCGTCGACCATCCTATGATTTTTGGAAGGGGGGCTGTCGCCGCCTGATAGAGGCAGAAGCGGGGGCCACCAAGTAGACATCTTACGTACACCTCAAGTTTAAGCCCAAAAGTTCACCAAGACTGGATTAGTTCTATGGGTACCTCCTACGACCCGTAGAATACTCTACAATCCGTCATGTCCATTCATAGGTCAAGAGACTTGTCAATTCCACAACTCAAACCAAGTCCTACGACTTGTAGGACTTCCTACGGTTCGTAGGTTTGACTCGTAGGGCACAGGCTCAATGCCAAAAATGATTTTTTTTCCTTCCTAATCTCAACTTTCAATTTCCGAGGTGCTACAAGAGAAATCATAAGTTGAGTGATTTTATTGATACAAAACAAAGTTCAATGACTTTTCTAGATAATTTTCCATAATTTAGTGACATTTTCAGTTATTAACTCATGAAACTGGTTGCCTATCGGTATGGATGCTCACCACTTGGGTAATTCAAATTGAAAAATAAAACTAAATCGATTAAATCATTTGATTTTTAATTAATTTTCTTTTACATCTTTAAAAATCAATAATAGTTGATTCGGTTCTGGTTTTATTTAAAAGTTGAAGAAATAATTGAACCAATTAAATAAATTATATAGATAATTTTTTATTATATATACTTAATATATTATGTTTAAGAACAATTTTTATGCAAAAAATGCAAAAGTCTAATGAAAGACAATAAGGTAAGATTCATTTTTTATTTGTTCAACAACATCGATAAGTTTATATATTATTCAGTAAGTTTAGGTTGTCTATTACATTATACTCCCTCCGTCCCATTTTATATGTCACATTTTTACTTTGCACTTACATTAAGAAATAATGTAATTTTACCCTTCTACCCTTGTTTAATTTTTTTTGAACTCAAGTTTTCAATCAATGAATATAAATTAATTTATTTTGATTAATTAATTTAACCAATGAACATGAATCATTTACTTAGCTTTTCTAAGTTGGTCAAATGTATATTTTCAAGGCTAATAACTCACAAGGGTAAAAGGGGAACAATATGGTAATTTATGCATTGATTTTATGAAATGACAAGTATTATGGACCAACTATTTATAGAAAGGGATGACATATAAAATGGGACAGATGGAGTATTAACTAACAATATTAGAAAGAAGTTAAACATAGTTAGAATTTTGGTATCAGAACTATGGAAAAAGGTCAACATTGCCCCTGAACTATGCGAAATAGACCATTTATACCCTTAGTTACATTTTGGGATAAAAAATTCCCCCGTCGTTATCCTAAGAGACCACAAATACCCTCAAGAGTTAACACCCCAAATTTTGAGTGACATGGCAAGCCATGTGGGACTAATCCTTCCACCTAAGTGTTGCCAACTAGGATTCACTACAAAGGAACTAGACCTTTAGCGGCGACAATAGTCGCCACAAAAGCCCAGAAAATTGTCACTAAAGGTTTTTAACATTAAATTCTGATTTTGTGTTTTTTTTTTTCATTGTTTTTAAAAAGCCAAAAATGATATCGATTAAGGAGGAGTTTGAAGACACTATATGTTTTATTTTTATATCATATGTAAATGTATAAAATGTACAATGATGCATTATGTAGTAGGTGATTTGAATCAAGAAGTAATTTTGATGATTTTCGTAATTGGATGTTTTTAATGTTAATAGTCCAAGTTATTTATTTTAGAAAATTAGGCTGCAACCGAAAATTAATTATCATATTATTTTTTTGAAAAAATAGGTTTTACTAGCAAATGGTTGTTGTAGCCTTAGTCGCACTAAAAATCACTCATAACTTTTAGTAGCAATATTTTTGGGCTTTTGTGGCGGCTGTTGTCGCTGCTAAAGCTTTAGTTCTTTTGTAGTGAATCCTAGTTGGCAATGCTTACGTGGAAGGATTAATCTCACGTGGCTTGCCATGTCACTAAAATTTTGGAGTGTTAACTCTTGAGGGTATTTGTGGTCTCTTAGAATAACAGCAATGACATTTTTTATCCAAAAATATAACGAAGGGTATAAGTGATCTATTTCTCATAGTTCAGGGGCAAAATGATACAAAGAAAATTTATTTCCTTTTAAATAAATTGTTCTCTTTTTTTTTTTCTTTTGAATGAATCATTTTTTTTATTTTATATGATAAATAATTTAACAATTAAACCAAATTGAACCAAAATCAATAATAGTCAAATCGATAAATAAATATTATATTTAGTTTGATTTAATTTTAATAATTTAAAATTGATTAAATTAATTTAATTTTAATCAATAATCGATTAAACCCTCCTACCTAACACCATTTAACTCCCTTACTTACCACTGTACTTGCGTTAACACCTTGTCGTCAGACTAGTGTTTCACGAGTATCTATTGATTTGATATGTTTTAAAGAAAATTTTAGATATATATTTTAAATTAATTTTATAAACGTTTTAAAATAGATAAATAAAATAAAATATTTATTTTTATAATTATGATCAAATAGAATTGTTGTCATATCAATAGATCAAAGAAATTAAAACGGAAGAAGTAATTCAATTTTAACTCTATACGAGTATATTTTTAGTTATACATTATAATAATAATAAAAATAGATATGCATATGTATAATAAAATAATTTAAAGTAAGTTCTCTTTCCCGTGAACGGGGAAATAGTATTGTTGGAGAACATGCAGGGGGTGACAATTGGCAGTGTCCGATCAAACTGGGTGGGTGATAATGAGTTAAGATAATAATTGGATTAAGACCTTAATCAAGATTTGCTTAGATCAAAATAGATTAAATAATGGATTCAAGACCCAATTCAATTTAATTTTTATCAAGCTCAATTGTTTTATTTGTTTTTTTAAAATATTTTAGTACCTGATAAAATTATTTTTTTTCTTTATTATGACTGTTTATAACATATCAAATTGAAAAAAAAAATTAAAAAATATTTTGACAAGATTTCTCTCAATCAATTCGAATTACATATCAATTTAATTTTTAATGTATTGAAATAGGCTGAGGTAATGCATGAGCAGATCCCGCTCAAACTAAACGGATTGAATGAATTTGACAGGTTGGATTTGACTTTGCCTCCCCCTAAGCATATTGGTTTGTCCAATACGAGGATTTGGGTCTACTACCATTAACTCAATTTTATTTTATTTTTATTTTTCATCGATGTCTGATATTCATATTAAAGTTTGACTATTTTAGATTCATGCTACATAAAATTCATTTGGAGAAGAGCACTCTCTATCAATAATTTTTCTATACCCAAGATTTGAACTTGTGATTACTAAAGTCTTCAATAACTGTAGATATAAACGAGGCACAATTCAAGGGTAATCTTTAATACTGTAATCTGCACATGATCTTCTCCATTTGCATGGCACTTCTTCCAAACAGTGCCTTTTTTTTTCTTCTTCTTCTACTTTATTATTCCAGGAATCTTTTCTGACTAAATTTTTTTTTTTTATTATGTTAAAAGTTTTATTATAATTTTATCAAATTATAATTATAACTTATCAAATCACAAAATTTTAACTGACAATAATGAAAAAAGTATAATTTCATTTTGCATTACTACATTGAATTACTTCTTCTTCCGTTTTAAATTGTATAGTCAGAACTTTTTTTTTATAGAAACATAACATATTTAAAATCATTGTAATTAATCAAATGTCCTTGTTATTACTCTCTTTTAATTAAACCTACACTATTTCTTTCGTTTTAATTTATGTGAAAATATTTGACGACACATAATTAGGAGATATTTTTTTTTTAACAGATACTATCTCATAAAAAATAAAACAAAAAATAAAAAATTAAGTTATTACTAAATATCTACTATACGAAACATCATAGCAAAATATCATTTACCTTTTTATCTTTAGTTCACGCTTCATAAAATAATCATTTAATTATTTTTTAATATTAAAGATAATATTTTCTATGTATAAAAGTGGAGTAACTTTAATCAAAATTATTTAATATTATTATTCTATCTTTAGCTGTATTTATGTTGTCAGTCTATGACAGTCGTACTTAAAGTTATATAGACAAAGCCTTGGGAGTTCTAAATTATTATTTTTTTCGGGTTTTTATGTTAATATATATATATATATATATATATATATATATATATATAATTAATTAATTTTCTAATGCAATTATAGGATCTATAAAAAATATTAGTGGATTCGTCCGAACCCATGAGCTCCACCTATGGTGATACCTCACAATATCAAAGTTAATTACTCTTACCCTTCCTATTTAGTTATCAAATATTGTATTTATTATATTCAAATGATGATAGAGTAAGATTACCCTTCTATTTATATTGTTAAAAAAGTTTGCAAACTCAATAGTGAGCAAGTACTTTTGAACGGAGGGAGTAAGTTTATCATTGTACGTTTATGTACTGATCTCTTGAAATCAAAATTTCAATAAATTAACATGAATTATTTTATTTGATTAATTAATTTGATTAACAAACATGAATTAGAGTAATTACTTAATTTTCTTATATTGGCTAAATACATAATTTCAAGGCTAATAATTTTTAATTATAAAATAGGAAGAATATTATTATTTATATATTGATTTTATAAAATAATAAATATTAACAATATCTATTTTTAATAAGGAGAACATGTAAATAGAATCGGAGGAAGTAATTACTTACCAAGAAAAAAGAAACAATAATGTTGAAAAAGAAAGAAAGTGACAGATACGTCTTTTTGTGGCTATGGGTCAATGATTAATAAAAAAAAAAATTTGGACTGCTATACACATCTATAGCACCTCACAATATCGAAGTTTCATTAATTGACAAAAAAAAAAACATACAAAAATGGAGTATTGTACACATCTATAGCACCTCACAACAATTTCAACCATTCAAATTTTAAACATGTTTTCTCTTTTTTTTGATGTTCGAGTTCGACAGCTACATTTTTTAAAAATAAAGCTCCATTATTTTATTATTATTTTATTATTATTTTTCTATTCTTGTGTGAACCCATAAAAAATTGATAGTACATTAAAGCATACAAAGGAGTATTTATTTTTTAATGTTCGAGTTCGACAGGTACATTTATTACTCTCGTCTCTCTCTCTATTCCATATCAATGAATTTTAGATGTTTTTAATTGTTCAAAATACTTCATTTGTTTAATCATTGTTGTCCATTATTGAGCTTACACATATTAATAATAAACAACAAGATAATATTATTATATTTTTTTAATATATTAATTATTTTTTTAGAAATGTATTAGATATAAATAATATTTAATAATAAGGATAAAAATACATACAAAATGATAAATTATCTTTTGATTTTTCAAACTGGATAAGTATTGTTGGATAATTATTTTTAGCATAGTGGATAAGTAAAATTGAACGGAGGGAGTAGTTGAATTGTCCAAAGTTTAAGAGGGATGTTTGAATTATTTGTTTCACTTACCCTTTTATTTACTGAAATTTTATATTTTCTAGGAGATAAATTATATACTTACAAAATTATATTTATGATTTCACATAAAATAATAGTGAAAAATATGATTTAAATTATGTTATTAAATATACTGTTTAATATATGTGCATGGCCTAACAAATTGAATTAATATAGAATTATTTTCTGAGAACCCAAAAAGATTGGTGATGCATTAGAATTTAGATGTTTAAAGAAGAGACAAAGAAGGATCACAATAAAGATTTAAGGCCAATCTTTTCTTCTTTTAAAAAAAAATAAAAAATAAAAATATGATTCCATTTGGCTTGTCATATAGAGAGAATCTTTTCTTTTCTTTTCTTTTTTTAATTAAATGGTGATGCGTCATATATAGAGAATCATTTCCCTTTCCAAAGGGAAAAAATAAAAAGGACAGATAATCATTCACTATCTAATTTTGTTCATTTTTACCTCTTCAGTTAGAACACACTCCTTAAAAATATAAGAAAATGCCATAAAGTATTTTATCCGAATATACATAAATTAATGTTTTATTATAAATTTTAAAAAATTATGTGGAGAATAAATAACTAATATTAAAAATAAAATATACGGTTATGTGGCTCAAATATGAGCATAAATATAAAAGGGAAAATTGTGCATTTTAGCAAATTATTAATTCAAAATAAATGTTACAGCTAGAATTTCATTTAATTCTAATTCGTAGTAAACACATTATCATTCTCGTCTCTTTTTCCTAAATCTCGCTCGCCACTCTCAATTCTATCCCTCGCCTCTTTCACTTTTATACAAACACAAATGTATAAATTGTGTTTGTGTTTGTATAAAGCGAGAGAGACTGTATATACAAATATAAATACTATCTCTCTGTCCTATACACTTTATAATTATATTACTACAAATCTTCTTCTGCTCAGTTCTCTTTTGCCCCTCTCTCTCTCGCTTTATACAAACACAAATTATATAAATACAATGTATAATTTGTGTTCGTATAAAGCGAGAGAGAGATTTGATATATAAATACAGATGTTTTAACTCGATTCAATTGTATACAAATTCAAATTTTATGCAAATATACAAATACAATCATTGATACATATACAGAATAGTTACACATATACAATTATCTAACCGATATACATATACAATTCACCTCTCTCCACTCTCTGCCCTCTCTTGCTCGCCTCTCTCCTCTCTCTCCTAATATCACTCGCCACTCTAGCCTAACACAAAGAACATATACATATACAAATGTATTTTTCATAGACACAGACACCCGATTTATACAAATCGCTGCAATTTATACAAATCGAATACTCTATAGCAAATTATGTTTGTTATGAAGCGCAAATAGCAAAATTATAACTACAGAGTGCTAATATGGTTTTTATGTTTGTTATTCTAAAAATTTACTCAATACAAAAAGACCATACAATTTTTACTTGTTCATATTTATATATTTAATTATTTCAAAAATAGATTTTCACTTGTATTTGTCACTTATAACATATCATGAAAAGACAATTATTGTTTTCATGGTTTATCTTTAATATTAGTTACCTATTCCTCAAATAATTTTAAAATACCTAATACTAAACATTAATTAATAAAAATAACATGATAAAATAGTCATATCAATTATTATTTTCTTAATTGATGTGTCAAATCGAATCATGACAAGTTAAAATGAAAAAAAAAAATCCTTCAAAATAAAGTGACTTTTTGCTATTTTCAAAAATCTAGAAGTCTAAGTGCAACTAAATTTTTTTATGTTGAGTAAATTATTTCCTTCATTCACTTTTATTTATTACATCTAGACTTAGCATATTAATTAAGAAAATAATAGTTAACATGATTATTTTATGTACATTATCTCAATTCTCAACCCACAGGGACCCATATGAGGGTACTATGGTCCTAAAGAACCATAACAACGGGGTGAATTGTTGCATCAGATTTCAATTAAATAAATGTTCATCTTCGTAGGTCAAAAGAGAAAGAAGAGAAGGAAAGGATAGATAAAAAGATTATCAAACTCCACGAATAACTGTCACGGCGCAGACCGTCATGATTGGCTCCCACACTAACCCTCCTGTGGGAGAACCATTACTACAACCCGACTAAACAACTTAACGAGAAACTAGGCATTTAAAGATACAAAAGCATGTTTAAATGACGAATAAAAATGGAGTTCCCATAAACTCCAAGGATTTAATTAAACAACTAACAAACTATTGTGGAAAACAATTCCTAGAACCTGAAAGTCATTGTACCAAAACTCTGTAAACCAACAAATCTAAGGAAAAGGGGCGAAACCCCTAAATTAACATAAGCAAAGCCTAACTAAACAGTCTGAGTCCGAAATGAGTGGATTAAACAAGGAAGGATCCATGGCAGCCTGGAAGAATTAGCTCAGCCTTGAATCCGGTCTTCGATCAATGATCCCCTAGCTGAGGTCTATCAGTAACCGACTGAAGATGCTCTGTACTCAACAAAGAACGAGCAAGTGCAGTATCAGTACACAAATCACAGTGTACTGATAGGATCACGCGGCTACTCCAATAGGCACAATATACACAAGCAATTACAACACAGTAGACACACATATACAGAATGCACAAATCAGTTATCATTTCAGGAGCAACATACAATTTTTCAATATCAATGACAATTAGATATGAACGTAATAATCACAAGTAGTCCTCTCTCGGAACCCACACCCAAACTGTTAGTGTGTCGGAACGTGACACCCGATCCAATATATGTGTCGAAACGTGACACCTGATCCAGTATATTTGTCGAAATGTGACATCTGATCCAGTCAGCACAATCATAGTCATAATCACACTCATAATGAACATACTCATAATCATACATTCAAGTATTAGGTTCATGGCATATAATTGTTCATATATATATATATATACTCATTTACATTATATTTGATTTACATTCTTTGTTCTCATATATGCATGCATACAACGAAGCAATTACCAGCATATATCACACAAACAGGAAAACAAACCATCACCTACCTCGAAACCAAACTTGAATCCTCCTAAGACACTTGAGTCTTCCCTTTTCGGATGTTTTCCGCTTGTTCTTGGTCTAAAAACAGTCAATTAACGTAAGGATCAATAAACAAGGCTTAATTTACCCAGATAATAATCAATCTATTTATCCATGGCCATACCCAAGATCTTAGTGTTCAATTAGGGCTTTTACCACCATTAATTCCAACCAAAACCCTTCTCCAATTATAATTACCCATGAATCTAAGTTCTACGGATTGAAAAACGGATTAGGGGAGTAAAACTCTTACCTTTAGTGCTAGAAAATGGGGGAAACCGTCAAGAAATTCCCTAGATCGTCTCTTAGATCTCAAGAACGAAGTTTGCAGAAAAATAACGAAATTGAGGTTTTTCCCCAACTTAAGTCGCGACTGGCCCACCACGGCGGACCCCATCCCGCCACAGCGGCCCAGCCCTAGCGGCTTGCACTGAGGCATAGAGTCGGAATTTGAGTTCCAAACTCCCACTTCATAAAACTTTTTCAACCCTTGACGTTCAAAAACTACCCGTTCACGTTAAGATTAGTTTCAGGAGTTTTACTCGCCCAAATTCAATTCCGTAAAATCGTACGACCTCCCTAACATTTTGGCTATCCACTCATGTAATCAAATTCATAATTAAATCTCTCGTTCAATACCAGATTTCCCTAGACCTCACCTGACTTAGATTTCGTCTAAATCTGGACTAGGCTAGGAATTCCGAAGTCACTACTCAAAAGTTTTCTAGCCCAAGTTCTTTTCCTATTGACTTTTCCATAACGACGGAAACATGTCATTATAATAACTAAGGATATGTGCTACACATGTCTGATTTAGTCTCTCAAGTAGTCTCATCTACAAGACGGTTTTTCCATTGGACCTTTACAAATGGAATAACTCTAGATCTCAACTTGCGGACTTCTCTATCTAAAATAGTTACATATTCCTCCTCATAAGACAAACTCTCATCAAATAACACAGAGTCGAGCTGGATGATATATTTACCATCGACGTGAAACTGTTTTAGCATAGACAACACATGAAATACTGGATGAACACCTACAAACCTGGAGGTAAGATTAACTCATAGGCTATCTCTCATACACTCTAAGAATTTCAAAAAGACTAATGAATCGCGGACTCAACTTATCACTCATTGCAAACATCATCACACCTTAGTGAAACCATAAGCTAAACCTGCTCTCTAACCTTTTAATCTGCATATTCCTTCTATCTAGTCTGAACTACTAGAAACTTGATCTAGATCATCTTGACCTTTCTCCAAAACTTTCTCAGAAGATCAGTACCCAACGATCTCACCTCGATGCATCAAACCAATCAATAGGTATCTACGCCTTCTCCCATGTAATGCCTCCAATGGAGTCATAAATCATGCCCAATACAATAGCAAAGTAAGTCGATACATAAGAAAAATTGAAACCAGGATCAAATAAGGATGTAGCCATTCGATCACAAATTAGAGAGATATTTGTTATTACTACGTCAGACGCCTCTTCTTCAAGTCTACTTGAGAAGTCTGACCACCAAGTCTATTAGGTTGGGTGCTGCCTCTACTAATTGTGTGGCCACCTCTTTCTAGCTTAGGATGATTTTTGCTAAATCATTCCCACATTTTTAAGAATTCATGTCATGTTTATGATATCCTTTTATGTAGCCCTATAAATATAGGTATTGAGAATCATGTATACACTTAATATTTGAAAGAAATAACAAAAGCATTCATTCTCGTCTCTCTTTATTTCTTTATTCATGGTTCCATTTTTTGTTATATATTGTCCTAACTCTTGTAGATTGATTTTACATCAAATTAAACGCTTTATGCAATTTTATACAGGTAATAAAATGGGTAACCTTTAAACGTAAGATGATTAATTACTTTTAAGATTATATTCTAACATTTTGTGAACTCTTTTATCAATCAAACCATGCTTGAAATATAAAAGAGATTTGCTAGTTTACTTTAAATTTTTCTTTTTGTAATTCACATTGTTGTAAACTATCTAGAAGGGGAAAAAAAAACAGATATGTGGGTGAAAAAAGAAATAGAGGAATGAGAAGAAGGGTGAGGAAGAAGAAGGAATGAAAAATGTAGTGGCTTAAAAGAAAAAGAAAGGAGGCCAACTTGTTTATCCTCTTCATTTTTTGTGAGATTTTTTTTTAGGGTAAACAAATAAAAAATCTCACAATTTTAGGAGCTAATTACTCCTTTTCCCACAAATTTGTCATATTACATAAAATCTCATAAATAATGGGATGGAGATAAATAGAAAAACTTTGATATATAACTTGTGTGATACATGAACAACTAATTTTAAAAATTTTAATTAATCAAATTCCTTACAACTTTGTCATATTACATAAAATCTCATAAATAATGAAATGGAGATAAATAGAAAAACTTTGATACATAACTTGTGTGATACATGAACAACTAATTTTAGAAATTTAAATTAATCAAATTCCTTAATATACGGCGAAAATTAAGAAATGTATTTATGTTTGATAAATTTAATTTTTTACACATTAAATACTTAGATACATGTTTGTATAGTTTCACACAAATATACATTCATATGTATCATCCATATTAATCTCTTAGATACATGAAAAAAAATTGATGGACTTTGATCAGATGGGCACAAATACATTTACACATATCATGACCACATACTAAACTCCTAGATACATACATATTTTTGAACTATGAAACATGTGCACACAAATACATTGGTTTGTCTAATGAACAATAGTATTAATTCCATGTAATAGTTATATGTATATATTATCTAGTACTAGTCTCATGTATATGTTTATATATATCTAGCATTAATTTGATGTATCAAGTATTCATTTCATACATTATATCAAAAAAAAATGTATCTAATATTAATTTAATGAATCTAAAATCAATTTTATCTAGTGCACTCACTATTAATTAGATGTATCTAGTATACATTCCATATAGAAAATCCAAAATGTATGTTAATGTATCTGGTATCAAGTCTCCCTGTCGAAATGAAGAAGAAAAAGAAGAAGAATTTAAGTTTATAACTGAATTCTCAAGACAAGTTTGAAGGGTAAAATATGTAAATTACCTTTATTTTGTAGTAATAATGAGAACAATTACCTAGTATTTCATTTTTACCTCATGTTCATTTGCAGGATGTTGGTTCTCTTTGAATGAAATTAGATATTGCCTTTTTTTTAAAATTCTTTCTTTTCCTTTGAAGTAAAACAAAGGGGTCTTCTACTCTTATTGGTATTCATTAAGGTCTTATTCAAGATAGATGGTTTCAGAAATTAGGACATACAGACAGGCTAGGGTCAGATATTTAGGGGTCGTTTAGTAGAGTATATAAAAACAATGCTAAATAGGAGTTATTTAGTAATATATATATATATATATATATATATATATATATATATATATATATATTATTTCTTATGCATTGTTTGAGTTGCAGTATTAAAAATGCATTACATAAAAATATTTATTTACAAAAATATCCTCCACAATTATGATGAAAAATATGTAAAAAGAATTTTGAGGTAATTGAGTCTTTAACCATGCTAAATTGCTAATGCATGTATTAAACTCCCTTGCATTAGTAATACCTAGTTATACATAGCATAAAAAAATGTACCAAAGAAGGTCTATTTTGTTGATACATCTATGATCTACCAAACGACCCCTTAGGGTCTGTTTAACCAATAGATATGAAATCATGATTTTGAATCATAAATATGAAATTATGAGATGGAGTTGAAATTTTGTTTGGACGTGCAATTTGGACTTTTTATGTTGTATGTTTTTCATAAACATAAAAGTTTCATAAGTTGTAAAACTATTAAAATTGTCTCAATTCTTTATACAATTCTACCAAATAAGCAAAAGTTTATAAAATCGCACGATACACTATCACAAAGCTATTCTAAAAAATTGAACATAAGTTGTGGGGTACTAGTTTTTAATATAATCTTCCACATAGTACGAACAATCTCCTCACATTGAACTCGCATTTCTCAATCAGTTAATATTTTTTCAATTAATGTCACACTGGTCAGTCTTGTCTACTTAATATAACGATGAAAAATTCTTATTTATTAAACGTTGATTTACATGAAGTAATAATATTTGATCAAAAATAATAAATTTGGTCAATATAAATGGTAAAGTAGGAATTGATTTAAAGTAATAATAAATTTTATGTTGGTGATAATAATAGTTATACGAGATATAAATGGTTTTTAAAAAGTAATGATATGAATTTTAAATTTTATTTACAAACGACATAAATGGTTAATAAATATAAATGTGGGTTTTTTTTTACAAAATATAAACTTAAATTTGTGGATCAATTTTTGTATTTGAAAATTTTCAAATCGTGATTTGAAATTTCCAAATCATGTTTTTTTTGGAGAATTTGAGATTTCATCTCATGATATCATATCATGAGATGAAATCCGTGTGAAATTGCATGTCCAAACATTGATTTCATTTCATGATTTCATAATGCAATATGAAATCGCAATTTCCAAACGCCTACTTAGACAGAATTTAGGAAAAAAGGATGGGCTTGGACCTGGATTGGGCATAAGTGGATCTGAAATTTTGGGCCTCAAGTGTAGTATTTTGGAAAAATCTTTTTTGCCAGAAAATTTTGCCAGAATTTGGCCAGAATAATAGTTTTTCTATGTTATTTTAACTTTTAAAATATTTTTACCCCTTTAACTTAACTACATTTTAACTAAAAAATGGAAAAAAGATCAGTTTGTTTTAAAATAAAAAAATATTATAGTTTTTTTTAATTTTCTGGCCAAATTTTCTGGCCATTTAGCACCTTTCTAGTATTTTTGTTTTGAAAAAATTGCTTAGGTGAGTACTTTTTAATAAATAATTACTGATTTTAGCAATACATTTTATTTATTACTATCATCTATAGCAATACTATGATAAATCTACCGTATGTATTAAAAGTGAATTATGCATATAATATAAATGTATTATAAGTGTTTTTAAAAATATATTATGCTTGTTTGATAAGAAATTGACATAATAAATTATAAGTGTATTAAAGTGTGTGATAAATGTATCATCTATCAATAATATTATATATGTTTTATAAATTATTTTTTGTACTATATATTAAAATTGTATTATAAGTGTTCAGTAAAAACGAAAACGTTATTGCTATAAATGGTAAATATTTTCTTAATATAGTGTATTTATGTAAGTTTCACTTTTTGTTTTTTTTAAACATATATTCTAAAAGTTCAGTTTAATTGAAGAATGAGATCCTAAAATTGAGAGCCTAAAAGTTTTTTTGAACTATCCAAGTTTTTAGTTTTTCGCTATGTAGATCCACCCCTACTTAGAAAGAAATAAATTTAAAGTATAATATATGTGTGTGAGCATAATGCCAAACTAAACCGATCCTTTCTCTCAAGCAAAAATTAGTTCTAGTTAAGCCAAAATGAGTTCTAGTTACTCAAATTATTAAAGTAAAAAACGAATCTAGGTGTGGAAAATCAGATGTTCAACTAATTTTCTACTTTACAAGCTGATTTGATTTTTGAAATTACCAAGACCAAGACATTTTGTGGTGATCATGGCAAGGCAATATCTCAATTGTATCCCGACTGTATCCGTTCTGCATAATGTATAATCATTGTATATTTAGTGCATAATTAGTATACAAAATATATAATAAACACATGATATATATGCAATGATGATTGATGGTAGAGGGGAGACAAAGTGTATAATTAATGTATATAGTGACTGTAAAATATATCATAACTATGTAATGTATAGTCGGGACATAGTTTGTGCATCCTTGGAGTTTTCAATGGTATTAAGGCTCGTCCATGATTATGAATGTGAGTAGGTGATAGAATAGAAAGTCCATTAGTTTTAGGAAGCCCATTAAAAATTGTAAGTCTAGTCCATGATTATGAATGTGAGTAGGTGATAATAGCAAAAGCCCATTAGTATTGGAAGTCCATTATAAATTTTAAGACTTGTCCATGATTATGAATGTGAGTAGGTGATAATAGCAAAAGCCCATTAATATTGAAAGCCCATTAGAAATTTTAAGACTAGTCCATTATTATGAATGTGAGTAGGTGATAATGTCGAAAGCCCATTAAAATTTTTAAGACTTGTCCATGATTATGAATGTGAGTAGGTGATAATGTCGAAAGCCCATTAGAAATTTTAAGTCTTGTCCATGATTATGAATGTGAGTAGGTGATAATAACAAAAACCCGTTAGTTAGTGAAAGCCCATTAGAAAATTTAAGTCTTGTCAATGATTATGAATGTTAGTAGGTGATAATATCGAAAGCCCATTAGTTATTGGAAGCCCATTAGAAATTTTTTGTCTTGTCCATGATTATGAATGTGAGTAAGTGATAATATCAAAAGCCCGTTAGTTATTGAAAGCCCACTGGACTTTTTAAGACTTGTCCATGATTATGAATGTGAGTAGGTGATAATATCAAAAGTCCATTAGTTATTGGAAGCCCATTAGAAATTTCAAGTCTTGTCCATGATTATGAATGTGAGTAGGTGTTAATATCAAAAGCCCATTAATTATTGGAAGCCCATTAGAAATTGTAAGTCATGTCCATGATTATGAATGTGAGTAAGTGATAATATCAGAAGTTCGTTAGTTATTGGAAGCCCATTAGAAATTTCGAGTCTTGTCCATGATTATGAATGTGAGAAGGTGACAATATCAAAAGCCCATTAGTTATTGGAAACCCATTAGAAATTTTAAGTCTTGTCCATGATTATGAATGTGAGTAAGTGATAATATCAAAAGCCTGTTAGTTATTGAAAATTTTAAGACTTGTCCATGATTATGAATGTGAGTAGGTGATAATATCAAAAGTCCATTAATTATTGGAAGCCCACTAGAAATTTCAAATCTTGTCCATGATTATGAATGTGAGTAGGTGTTAATATCAAAAACCCATTAAAAATTTTAAGTCTTGTCCATGATTATGAATGTGAGTAAGCGATAATATCGAAAGCCCATTAGTTATTGGAATCCCATTAGTTATTGGAAGCCCATTAGAAATTTCAAGTCTTATCCATGATTATGAATGTGAGTATGTGACAATATAAAAAGCCCATTAGTTATTGGAAGCCCATTAGAAATTTTAAGTCTTGTCCATACTCGACCATGATTATGAATGTGAGTAAGTGATAATATCAAAAGCCCGTTAGTTATTGGAAGCCCATTAGAAATTTTAAGTCTTGTCCATGATTATGAATCTGAGTAGGTGATAATATCAAAAGTCCATTAGTTATGGAAGCGCGTTAGAAATTTTAAGTCTTGTCCATGATTATGAATGTGAGTAAGTAATAATATCAAAAGCCCGTTAGTTATTGGAAGCCCATTAGAAATCTTAAGTCTTGACAATGATTATGAATGTCAGTAGGTAGGGGTGTGCAAAATCGAACCGAAAATCGAATCAAATCGCAAATCGAGTCAAATCAAAAAAATCAGACTAGTGGTTTGATTTGGCTTGGTATTGAAAAAAAAACCCCGACTATATTTGGGTTGGTTTGGTTTTAACTAAAAAAAATCAACTCGAGACCAAACCAATCCGACATTATATATATAATTTTAAAATTTTGTTTTATACATAAAAATATTTACTTTGATATAATTTTTAAATATTTCTTATACTTTTTCATAGTTTTTATCTTTTAATATATTATTTCAAGTTTAAAATTTAGAATTCTGAATGGTCCAATAAAGATTATAATCCACAGATGTTGATGATTATAATAAAGCTTAAATCAAAAATCAAATTAATACTAATGCAAAAAGAAAATCAATTCAACACTAAGAATGACAATCATATTGAATATTTGTTCTTTAATTTTACATTGGTTTAGACAATTAAATTACATAATCTAATTTTACTTTCCTTTAATATTTAGTCATGTAACTAATACTTATTAAACTTATTTTAGCATGATTTAGTACTTTTAAATTATGATCATTTTCATTATGACTTGTTAATTTGCAATATTTGTTTTACGCGATTTCATTATTATTATTTTTGTTGGTGGTAGGACTAAAGAAATATTTGAAGTACAAGTAAATTATATGTTTGTATGAATACTTTATCGGAAAAATCCGAAACAACCCAAAAAAACCTGAGGTTGAAAAACCCGAGTTTTATTGGTTTGGTTTGTTTATAAATTTTAAAAATCTGACACAAATGGTTTAATTTGATATTTGAAAAATCCGAACCAACCCGGTCATGTACATTCCTACCAGTAGGTGATAATATCAAAAAACCATTAGTTATTGGAAGCCCATTAGAAATTTTAAGTCTTGTCAAAGATTGTGAATGTCAATAGGTGATAATGTCGAAAGCCCATTAGAAATTTTATGTCTTGTCCATTATTATGAACTAGTGTACTCATCCGCGCTTCGCGCGGAATTAAATATATTTTTTAAATAGTTGATGTTGTTAAGTGACTATTTTTCAATAAGAAGTGTATAAAAAAAAAGCGATAAAAATCAAGTCACGGTCTTGATATTGTCTATTCAAGAAATTGCTAGAAAGATAATTTCAAACTTTAATTTCCACTTAACATGGTCGATAAAAATAAGAAAAACGTAAAAAATATCTCAAGAAAAAAGAAATTAAATTGATTATACAACATTACATCAGACATTATACTTTGCAACAGAAAATAAAAGAATTGAAACACATAATATAAGATAAAATGTATATTTATAAAAAGTCGATGTCATTAGTAATTTGACGTGTTACTTATCTACTCAATTATATAAGGGAAAAGGGTCTGAAAAATACTTCAACTTTGGCCGAAATTGTTGTTACGATACCAAACTTTATGGAGGACCTTTTACCCCCCTGCACAATTTAGTAGTTTATTTTAAAGGTATATATGTGCCCACGTGGACACATTACTATTTAAAATGATGCAATATTTTTTATGTCCACGTAGGCACATATATACCTTTAAAATACACTATTAAAAAGTGCAGGGGTAAAAAGTCCTCCATAAAATTTGATATCGTAACAATAATTTCGGCCAAAGTTGGAGTATTTTTCAGACCCTTATCCCATTATATAAAGATTATCATAGAGTGACAAAATATAATTTCTTATTGTACATGAAGTGTCAAGTTGTAGAAAGGTATACCAAAAGTTGGATCAATGTTTGTCCTTAACACATGTAGAGGAGTGGAGTTTAATAACATTAATCTAATTATTATTGTAGTGATCACTAAAAAAAGTTAATATATGATAATAATTATTCAAAATATAACTCCTTCTTTAATGTGAAAAAGGTCTGAAATATATCTGAACTTTGATCGAAATTGTTGTAACAATACCGAACTTTGGAAATGACCTTTTATCCCCCTGCACTATTTAATAGTGTATTTTAAAGGTATATATGTGCCCACATGGACATCATAAATATTGCATCATTATAAATAGTAATGTGTTCACGTGGACACATATATACCTTTAAAATACACTATTAAATAGTGCAGGGGTAAAGGTCCTCCATAAAATTTGGTATCGTAACAACAATTTCGGCCAAAGTTGAAGTATTTTTCAGACCCTTTTCCCTATAAAAAATATAAACGTAATAGATGAAAAATGAAAAATACAAAATACAAAAATTGACTCAAATAAGTAAAGAAAGATAATAAAAAAAACATTAATCCCTACATTTAGTTTAAAATAATTGTTTCTACCAACAGAATGAAAATTGTATAATATAAATACACAAAAGCAACACTACCATGCTACTAAGCATAAAAATTATTGTTTCACTTAAAAGTAAGAAAGAAATAAGAAGAATAATACATAAGGGTGAATAAAAGTATAACTCATCTTGAATCTCTTCTCGTGGGCATCGATTTGATTTATTATTATTTTTAATGGAAATGAGCCAAATCCATCTCCAAGTATCATATATGCTTTCATATTTTTAATAACAAATGAAAGCAAATTACCAATCAATATAGTTAAGCGTCTAAGTAGTCTTTTTTTTTTTTTTTTTTTTGAGATCAAATTGATTTAACAATTTCTTTTTCAATAAATACAGGCTCACCAAAAGAATCAAATAATCCGGAAATTATCATAATCTCACTGATCAGTAATTTTACAAATTCCTTGAACAATATAACAACTAAACGATGACATATATGCAATAACGCCTCATTTTACCTTTGCAATGGGTCGGAATTCAATCAACTTAGAACTAACACTTTAACGCAAACTTGACATATCCAATATTATCACATACTCAAATTGAGAAGGAAAAACTATTAGCCAAGCTTAAAAGACAAATCAAATTAATGATGAACTTCACCTTTTTCTGAAAATTTTAATAAAAGACAAAGAGACTCGAAAAGCTGATGCATATGTTTCTATGAATGGTTCAATGGGAGCGTCATCGTACACCGAATGGACCCTGCGCGATTTGAATTTAGTCGGAGCTCCAATGTGAACTTCGAACACTGGATGGAAAAACAAAAGAATAAATGGTTCAACAATTACGTACAAGTCAAAGAAATCTAGTAACTAATTATATGGTACTATTACATATTATACAAAATATATGTACTTGAAATTCCAATACAAATAAAGAAAAAAGTTCACCACCACAAACTGATCATTTATATCAAGTGACCATCGATGAAAGCATCTTTGTTCATATACTGAAATCACCCTTTAGTCTTCTTTTCATCTTTCCACCATTCATGAGTATGCTCCTTTTATATAAAATATGAATTGAAATGAGAAGGAAATGATTAGAGGAAGGACGACATAGTTACAAGAAGAAGACAATCAAAAAGAAGGAATAAATAGAAGATGTGAGAGTAACAGAATGAGGGTGAGATAAATATAGCAAAAGCTTTTGGTTTTTGATAATAGAACATGTCTCTAATTCTTCCGTAACAGTTGTAGCTTTTAAATTCTCCGGCAACGTATTTCTCTTGTAATAAATAATTTTGTTCTTTGAAAATATATATCTAAATAATAAACTAATTTAAATAAGAAAAAAAAAGGCCAAAAAAGGAGAAAAAAAATAAATGCAAATGGTGGCCTTAGAGCATGCCACATAAGCAAGTCTAACATTCTCCTTTATATATATATATAGATGTGAGTAGGTGATAAAATCAAAAGTCCATTCGAAATTTCAAGTCTTGTCCATGATTATGAATAGGTGATAATATCAAAAGCCCATTAGTTATTGGAAGCCCATTATGAATGTGAATATCAAAAGCCCACTAGAATTTTAAGGCTCGTCCATGATTATTTTGGCCCACTATATTGAAAGCCTGTTAGTTATTGGAAGATATTGTGTGATGTTTTCAGTTTGGGTTTCATTCTAGACTAAGGGGAAAGGATTCTGTTCGGGAAAATTACATATTTCTTTTATAAAAATAATTACTTTTGCTAGCCAATATATATATATATAGAAAATTCATTGTTCTCAACTCACACAATTTTCCAAATACACACTCATACTTCACTTAAGGTCAGACACTACCGAACTATTTTATAAGGAAATAAATTTCACCCTAAAATGACATAGTCACTTGTGTGTATTGTGGTATAACACACACATGCCATGTCAATGCCACCTAATAAATATAATAAACGAATTATTTTTCCTATATGCCCCATTAGAAACCCTCCATTATCATTAAGAACATCACCATTATCAAACCCACTTTCCATCCATTGACATTCCGGCAAGAGAAAAGACGGTAAATTTTTTTCAGACGAGTAAAAGTTTCTATGACCAATATCTTTATCCTATTTTCCACAATTTCTCTCAAAGTTCATTGCTACACATTTTACACATGTTGGGGGCTTATGAAGGGATATACCAAAAGTAGTATATGGGTATGTCATAAATTTTCAATTCAAACTTTTTCTTTTCTTAATGTTGGTGAAAGTAGCAAACTAAATTAAAACATTGAATTAATCTAACTGAAAAAAATTATGACCCAATTGAATTTTGTATGCCCCATTTTGAAAATACCCCAATTTGTGGTTAAATTCAAGAATGTGAAATTAGAATTAACGTTTGAGAGAAGAGCTTGTGAAGGTGCTGGAAATTGAAAATTTTGTGTTTGTTTGAAATGGGTTCCGGTCAAAAAAATTGAATTTTTAATTTCTTTATTTTATTATTTTGATTTGGAAGTAATAACTAAATTTATTTAAAGGTTCTTTGATTATGGGTAAGAGACAATTAATATGTAGAATTCCTGAAGAAATTCGTAGAGATTTGGGATGAAAAATAAAAATAAAGCAGAAGTGTGAAGAAGAAGTGTAGGATGAATGTGAAGAAGAAGAAGTGTCAGGTGGTTGGGTTGGGGTGGGGTGGGGTTGGGGAGATTATTTTAATTTAATTAGAAAGGGAGAGAAAGAAAATTTTGGGAGATTATTTTAATTTAATTAGAAAGGGAGAGAAAGAAAAATAAAAATACGAAATAAACATAAAAACAACCCTATTTACTCTCTTTTCACTCTCTCAAAGAGAGTGAAATGCACTTTCTCAACCAACTCAACATTAAGGGTTTATTTATTCTATTTTAAAACAATTCACGGGGTGATAGGATTCCCGTGAAGCTTAAGTGCGTAGTTGGAAATTCGGTAATAGGTTGGGAGGGCATTTGACCATTTTCTCTCTCTCTCTCTCTCTCTCTCTCTCTCTCTCTCTCTCTATATATATATATATATATATATATATATATATATATATATATATATATGGAAAAATTGTATATAATACGTAGCAAACACTTTGTCATTCGCTTCTCTCCCCAGATATCTCACTTGCCACTCTCCCTGATCTCGCTCGCCACTCTCCCTCGCCTCTCTCACTTTATACAAACACAAATGTATAAATAGTGTTTGTGTTTGTATAAAGCGAGAGAAAACTATATATACAAATATAAATACATATCTCTTCGTCCTATACACTTATAATTATAGATTACAAATCTTCCCCTGCCCAGTTCTCTTTTGTCTTTCTCTCTTTCTCGCTTTATACAAACACAAATTATATAAAATACAATGTATAATTTGTGTTTGTATAAAGCGACAGAGAGATTTGATACACAAATACAACTGTTTTAACTCAATTCAATTGCATATGAATTCAAATTTAATGTAGATATACAAACACAAAGAACATATACATATACAAACACAATTTTCATAGACACAAACGCCCGATTTATACAAATCACTGCGATTTATACAAATAAGATGCTTGTGATTTTATACAAATCAAAATTGTCTGCAATTTTTTACAAATCTGATGCTCCATAGCAAACATAAAATTTGCTATGAAGCGCAATTATGCAAACTATAGCTATAATATACAAATATGATTTTTATGTTTGCAAAACCTAAAATTTACTTTATATATTACACACTCTCTCTTTTATTTGAAAAAAATCTTAATACATGACATTCCACATGGATAAAATATTCCATCTTGACAAAAATTACATAATAAACTATTAGCATTAAATAAAAATTAAAGATTAAAGTATTACTATCCCAAAAAAAAAAAAAAATCTTTAAAAAATAAAATTTAAATTATTTTTCTTACCCCACTTCACCACCTCCCCCCAAGACAATCCTCTTATTTTTTGAAATTTCTTTTGTAAAATAATTTTTTAAAATTCAATACTTCACCCCCTCCCCCTCCCCTCCCCCACCCACTCATTTCCAAAAAAATAGATATTATTTTTTTATTTTTTCAAAAGAATTCTACCCCACCCTATCTAACCCTCCGCTCCTAATTTATTTATAGTTTATATTTTTGTCGTTTTGTGTTAGATATGTACATATATTTTTAGAAATTTTTTTTCTACTTGTGTACCGAATATTATATAAATAAAAATTTATTTTAAAAAATCTTGCGGCAAGTAAAATACTTTCTTAAAAAGGTATGTATATATCTTATAGAGAAAATGGTCTAAAACCTCCCAACCTATACCCGAAATTCTAACTACACACTCTAAATTTACGAGAGTCCTATCACCCACCTGAATTGTTTAAAACTGTAATAATTACACCCCTAAAAAGCTACAACCAGATCTGTGTTGGCCTGTGAACTTCACGCGTTTTACAGATGAAAATTCAATTAATTAATTTTTTTTTCAATTTTTTTATAATTCCTTTTCACTTTTTCCTATACTCTCCCATTTTCTTCAAATCTCTGAAGTAACTTCTTCCCCCAATTCTTTCAAATTCCTATGGAATTGTGAGGAACAAAGATGAATATTGATCTGTGCATATTCACGCTATGTCGGTTTGCTTGCTTGTTTGGAGCTCATTGGTTGAGCAAAGGTACCGCAAGTTTTTGTTGTTGTTGTTGTTGTTGTTGTAGTTGACCTTGTTGTGAGAATAGAGGTAAGTATTCATGGTGGTTGTCTCAGAACGGGAGAGAGATAAGAGGAGAGGGGAAGAGGAGAACGGGGTTTTGTTGGTGGTTTGGGTTTCGCCGGAGGCAGCGACAGTGGTGGTTGATGGTTAGGAGGCTAGCAATGCCATTAATGGAGGTCAAAATTAACCTTCTAACGCGCCTAGAGGAGGTGAGAACACCTCCATAACAGGTCAACACTTAGGTGTGTATAAAATAGAGAAATATAAAGTTCAGGTGGGTAATAGGACACCCGTAAAGTTGGAGTGTGTAGTTGGAATTTCGGGTATAGGTTGGGGGGGTTTTAGACCATTTACTCTATCTTACACAAAACGAGAAAAAATTTGAAAGAGGAGGGTTCGGTGGAGTGGGGTAAAAAAATTTTCTTTTTTAAAAATAGTATCAAAATTATTATTTGAAGGTGGGAGGGTAGATGAAGTAAGAAAATGTTAAATACTTTTATAAGAAAAAATTAAACAGAAAAACTTTTAAAAAAATGGGGGACGGGAGCGGTGAGAGGAAGTGATGGAGTGGAGTAAGAAAAATATTTTACATTTTATTTTATAAAAAAATATTATTTTTGGGAGATTAATTCTTTAATCTTTAATTTTAACTAATACTAATAATTTATTTAATTTTTGTCAAGGTGAAATGTTTTATCCATGTCGAGTGTGATGTGACAATTTTTTTTAAAATAAAAGAGAGAGTGCAGTACACACATCGTGAAGAAAGTGTAATAAAAGAGAGAGGTGTGTTTCTCAAACTATTAGGGAAAATACATAAGTACCCCCCCCCCCCACCTATGCCCGAACCAGAGACACACTTATACTACGCTAAGGTCCTATTACCCCACAAATTTATTTTATAAATAATTTTCTATCCCTTTTCGGCCTACGTGACACTATCAACCAGATACCTTGAAAAAATTGTCAACACGCGCTAGACCTAGAAGATAGTGCCACATAGGCCGAAAATGGGTAGAAAATTATTTATAAAATAAGTTCGGGGGGGGGGGGGTAATAGAACCTTAGTACAGTATAAGCGTGTCTCTGAGATTTTGGGCATAGGTTGGGGGAGGGGGGTACTTATGCATTTTCCCCAAACTATTAAGTGATAGTTTAGGTATGAAATTCACACTCTCAATAGTTTATGTATGAAACTAAAAAAAAAAAAGGATAGTTTAGGTGTGTTTTTGACATAATTTATAAATATTTTAATACTTTTTCATAGTTTTTGTCTTTTAACATATTTTTTTTAGTTTGAGATTTCGAATTTTGAATGATCCAATAAAGGTTATAGTCCATAAATATAAGTAACTTTAATAAATCTCAAATCAATACTAATGCTAACCAAATAAAATCAATTCAACACTAAGAATGATAGTAATGTTGAATATTTATTCTTTAGTTTTACATTGATTTAGACAATTAAAATACATAACCTAATTTTAGTTTTCCTTTTATGTTTAGTCATGTAATTGGTACGTACTAAACTTATTTTAGCATATGATTTAGTACTTTTAAATTAAGATCATTTTCATTATGACTTATTAATTTACATTATTTGTTTTATGCGATTTCGTTATTATTTTTTGTTGAATATTTCAGTGCTTAAAATAGAATTCTTAATTATCCCCACTTAATTCTCTCCATAATTTATGCATTCAGTCCAAATCAACCACTCCTCCTAAATATTCCCTCCCATGTTTTATTACCACTCTCTCCTCCTTTTTCCTCACACAATCTTCTTCTGTTAAACTCACCTCTATCTGTGCACTTTCGGCATGGAGAAAGAGTTCAATACTACTTTTGTTTTCTCCTTTCACTAATGTGTTTCGATATGATCACGGTTAGCATAAATAATGCTAGACCTATACCCCGAGCTACACAAGCCTTGATGATACAAGGGAGCTTGGAAGGATTTTATTGGGCACCAATAAAAGGAATTTTTCAAGTGGATGATAGCTTGAAAGGCAAAAGTGGATAGATTCAAGATGAGGAGTGATTTAACGTTTCAAGCACACTTATTTCAATTCTAAGTGTCAACTAAATGAGTTGGGGTCGAATCCCATAGGGAGCGGTACGTGTTTTAAATTCAATCAAGAAGTATGAATGCAGTCAAATTAGTCATATGAATAAACATTATCGGAAAAAGACATATCAAATAAAAGGGGTGACACGAATGTCAAATGGGGGGTTTTTGATTTTCAAATTATCAACTACAATCAGTCAAATAGCAATGAGATCACAATAAGGAGAGAGATTCTCGGGATGTGATCAATTATAGGTGAATTTCGATATATGAATAATTGAAACTACTAGGGAAAAACTAAATATCAGTGGGTAGGCTAGACTATAATTGAAATAGCTTTCTCTCGAACAACTATTCCGCTTCAAAATATAGCAATTAAGAAAAACCCAAAACCTTAATGCATCCTCTCTCGAGCAAGATAGGTAGGATTGGGTTTAGGATTCACTCTCTCGAGTTGAACCCATATCAATCCAATACATACAAATCATTAATCAGTAATTTTAGTCCTAAAACCTCTCTCTCGCAAGCCTAGAACACTAACATAGAACTACATTTGCAACTACAATTCATAAATTAAACCACAAATAATGTTTAAACCCACTTCAAAATAGCATTTAGACTAGTAATTAACAATACCCACACACTAATTCAACCTATAATCACATGATCACACCCCAAGAATTGGGGTTTTAGCCGGACATCATAAAAAGATAAAAACCATTACTGAATCGGTTAGCCATCAATTGGGTAAGAGGAATTCAAGCTTTACAATGCTCCAATTCGAAGAAAATTAGAAACCCACTTGTGAAATCTCCAAGTTGAGTCTCAAAACCTTCAAGTCTCCTAAGAAAACTGTTCTAGACTTTGTCAAAGAACAAAATTCTATTCCAAAGTAAAAATTCGATCCAAAAAGTTCCTGAACTAAATGTTCAAAATCTTATTTATAGTTGCCAAAAATAAGCAACGAAGGGCTCTTCGGTGAAGTAAGTCGGGCTCGCCGAACCACTCGGCAAGCTGCCCTTTGATCTCTTCCATCGCCTTTACGCCTTGACATTCAGCATCCTCAAGGTCTGTAACTTTGGGCGATCTAACTTTGCTTCACGAAACTGCTCAGCAATTCGCCGACTGCTCCTTTTCATCGCCAATTTGGTTTCTTCCTTCAAGGCTTGGCACACTGGAACTTTAGGCGGTCTGATAAGCCACTTGGCGACACGCCGAGTGCTCTTGGCGATCCTCAAGCTCACCTTTCTTCATTTCTTCAGCTTGTTTTGCTCCTTTTTGCCTGTTAGTGTCCTTGTTTTGTTCCTTAATCCATATACCTGAAAATAAAGGATTTAACATCAGTTTATGGCACAAATTAAACATTTAAGGACACTAAATATATAAAAACAAAGCCCTAAATGAGTCTAAATCTTGGACTCATCAAGGAGATGGTAGGGGGATTAGTCATTCATGACTACATTTTAAGTTGTCTGAATAAGTCACTTTTGGACTATTTGTGTAAAAAGTCTACTCTTATAAAAGACATCATATAAATAGATTCCTTAGCCATTTTCTTAAGAATTATGTTAGTCTAGCTTAATGTAGCTTAATTTTGATGGATTGATTCCCTTTGTTGATTAAAGACTTGTTTCTCTTAATTTCATATTGAGTCATCTATTTGTGGATTCAAGTAAGTTTCTCTTTTCTATTGAATTCAAGTGTTTCTTCTTCTTTGTCTTATAGTGAATTCAATTGAATGTTTCTTTTTTCACTTCTCATCCCATATTTCTCATCTATCTTACTTTTGTATTGTTGAATTTCCTCATTTGATTTCAACTAGATTCATCCCCAATTAAATTTTAATCAGTTACATAATTCGTTTATATACACATATATATGCATATTGATAGTGTAATTTTGAAGATCCATTCTATCAAATTGGTGAATGCCACAACAACATCAAAAGGCACGATCATTTTAGATCCTTGACGCCTTGGGAGTATTACCCTTAGTTGACCATTTCCAATCCTACTTGGAGACTTATTGTTGCTTGAAAAATGGCATGAAAATTGCATCACATTATTTTCTACAATGGATGGATTGTGATTTTTGATGTCACTAATAACAAAGCGGAGGATATTCTAAAATTTGTAGAAAGGCAAAAAGCTATGGATGTTTTTTCGGTACAAAAACTATTATTTACATACACAATAAGTGAAGAGTTACGCATGTATCTGTCACATTATTAATGTATCTGACACACTATTATTGTATCTGACACACTATTATTGTATCTGACAAATTATTGAGTTGAGATTATATGTATCTAATTTTAATCAGTATTAGTTAAGTGTATATGTATTTGACAAAATGTACGCATGTATATGAATAAGAGTTCACGAGTCTGACAAAGTGTACATATTTCTGAGTTGAGACATAATGTATTTAGTTTTTATCAATGTATTTGACTGAGTGAACATGTATCAAACCAAATATATAAATGTATCTGGATCGAAAAGGGTTAAAAATGTCATTAACGTATCATAAGTAGTTCAACAATGCCTCCTTCCACCTATTGATTCAAAATTGTCCTCCTTCCGTCAATTGATTCAAAATACCCTAAACATTTTTTTAAAGTCTAAAATTGTCCTTTATTAACAACATGACATGGCAATGCTGCCACACATTTTTTTACTCATTCCAAAAGATCCAACCCACATGTTCTAAAAACCCAAAATAATCCGATTGTGACAAAAAAAATCATCTCATATTTTTTTCTCTTTCTCCCAATAGTCTAACCCTCCTCTTCTTTCTTCCTCCATCAATTCATCTTCTTTCTCCATTTCTCTTGTTAATTTTCAGAAGAAAAGAGAAAGAAGAAATAACAAAAATTTTGGACAATTATTTTTTCTCTTGGTCAAGGTTTGTCGCTGCTTGCCAATCATTTCCCAATATGAAATTCAGTAAGTATCGGACGAAGATTCTACAAGTTCCTTGATTCAAATCCAAAAAATAATAATTACAACTCTAACTTTTATCATTTTTTATTACATAATTAGAATTTTACATTTTTTAAATTGAGTTAGTAAGGCACCGAGTTAGTTAAAATGTGTGATGTCGTATTAATTAGTTGCATACATATTCTCATAATAGAATCTCATAATGGGATGCTATTCGGATTTGGTGAAATGTTGTAAAATCTAGGACTGCTAGGGTGAAATGAAGTACACAGATAGGTTAGGTTAATAAGAAAATAGGTTAGTGGGTGGGTTTGGACTTTGTAACATGGAAGGGTCGGATGTTGGCCTAGATTTAAGAATCTTGGTGAACTAATAAATTGAAACCATTTGTCTGATTAAATTACTCATCATTTGCCATGTCATTCTATTGTTAATAAAGGGCAATTTTACATCTTAAAAAATGTTAAGGAAATTTTTGAATCAATAGATGGAAAGAGGGCCAGATGTTGGCCTAGGTTTAAAAATCTTGGTGGACTAATAAGATGAAATCTTTTGTCTAATTAAATGACTCATCATTTGCCATATCATTCTGCTGTTAATAAAGGGCAATTTTAGACCTTAAAAATTTTTAAGGACATTTTTGAATCAATAGGTGGAAGGAGGGCATTTATGAATCATTCATGATACGTTAAGGATAGTTTTAACTCTTTTTTGTTATCTAAATAAGAGTTCTTGTATATGAGAATACATGTTGCTAGCATGTATCTGACACATCATTTAATTTTTATTAGTGTTTTTATTATGTGATAAAGTGTACAGAGTGTACCTGTATCTAAGTTAAGAAGTCTAAATTTTGCTGAATCACCAAAAATGAGACAAGGGTTTTAATTGTTTTGAATTTTCTTAAGAGTTGTGATATGACATGTCCTATAAAATTGTTACAAATGTGATTTTCTCATTAATTAATGGCTTTCAATTATATCCCTTTTTTAATAAGTAAAGATTTTATTTACCAAGTAACACTTACAAATCAGAAAAATAACAAATTTGGATAAACAACCCCAAATTTTGCTTCAACGACTAAAATCTAAAGCCCTATGGAATAAACCTTAACTCAGGAACTGATGTGTCAGCTTAGGATACAAGGAACCTCGTCCATGAATATCTTGAATGATGATCTTAATAATCACTTCAGCATTCTGTGCCTTCCCTTGAAATAGTTGACAATTTCTTCCTGCCACCCATAGTACACAACACCAACTATAGTCATGCTGCGATAGACTTGGACATTGCTATTCTTTCCTTTCATGTGTGTTAGTGCCCTGTTCACCTCATTCTGCCAATTCATACATCCTCGATTAATGTCTTGCCAGGCCAAGAGCTTTGTACAAATAGTAGATACATAAGGGCATACAAAGAATAACTGATCATTGTTCTCCACTTCTTGATTGCATAGTGAACATGTAGTAGATTCAATACATCCCTGATTTGCTAATCTGAACTTGGTAAGTAATCTCATGTGCAATGCCAGAACAAGATAAACTTCCACTTTGGAGCTCCATAATTAGACCATACAGGCCTTCTACATTCAACCTTGTTAGACTCTCCTCGCATTTGTTTATAGACTCTGGTGATTGAATAAAAAAACATGTTTAGGTCTTGTATACCAACCTCTGTGAAGTTCATATATGCCTTTTGGACATTCAAGGAACTTGTTTATAGACAGTACCCGATATGTTGCAGTGTTGACCATAGTATGTATGAGTCCAGATCACCTAGAGTTTGTCTTTTTTCTAGCAGATATTTCACAAGAGTTTGCATAGTGCAACCTTATTCCACGTAAAAATATCTAGTATATTCAAACCTCCTACTGATTTGGGATGCCAAAATGTATCCCAAGCAATCAAAGCTTTTTTAGTTATATCAGTCTATAAAAATCTTCTCCATACTGACTCAATCACCTGAATGATTCAGTTATATTCCTTAACTAGACATACTCCTTAATTAATGTCTTTCGGTTATATTTCTTAATTAGACACACGCATTTGCCTTAGACACACACATATCATCCTATGTAGTCCGTTAGTTTTTAATATTGAAAACGAGTGTGATTCTAAATAATTAGTTTTTAAAGTAGTGATATTTGTGTAAATTACCTTTTTTTTTTTGTATTAGCTAAGAAGTGTCATCCTATGCGGTCCGTCAGTTTTTTGTTAGAAGCTTCCCAAACAATGTTAGTTGGGTTATGAGTTTCATTTTTTGCCTTTAAGTTTTTTTATATACTCTCTCCTTTTATTCACTTTTACTTATGCATTATTTTAAAAATAGATTTTCACTTTTACTTATCACTTTTAACATAGCAAGAAAAAACTATTTTTTTTTCTTCATACTTTACCCTTATCTTTGATTACTTATTTTCTACATCATTTTTCAAGATCTAATACTAAACATCAATTAATATGGATAGTATGATAAATAACTATGTTAATTATTATTATTTTAATTAGTGTATCAAGTCCAAATATGATAAATTAATATGAACAAAATAAGTAACAAAAATGAATTTATTTTGACATAAAGTTTTACAAATTTTAGAAAGAAAGAAAGAATGATTTTAGAATTATTCAATACGTTTATCATATGATTGTCTAAATTATCATTTAGAACTGCTCTGGGACACAAAATATTTTACATTTAAGGACAAAAAATAAAGATGACCTGCACGGTCGAATTAAGGCATTAGATGTCCGACACAGCTCAACAAGAAATTTGATCGTCATACTAATTTCAAACATTTTTATTGAAGTAAAAAGTGATTAAATGTTAAATTATATATGTCTGAGTTTTTCATGTGTGTAAAAATTGACTAAAATTTCAATCATATATGTTTGATTCTTTTTTACCAATTTTGTTTTGTTCTCGGAATTCAACACCCAAATCCACTCCAAATAAGTTCATATATGAAACATTAAAATCCATACATATAAAACAAACTCCAATCATCAAGAACAATAAATCTAACAAACTCATTTTACAATAATGATAATTTGACATTATTTTTCAGATCGATTATTTAAACTTACTTTTTATATTTGAAATTTCTTAAAGCATTATATTTCAATTGCTAGAAATTTATAACATACCATTGTACAACAAATAGAAAGAACAAAATTTAATTTGAAGTCACTAATATTGAGTACCAATTAAATATTTTAAAATGATTTTTCCAATATAAGTGGTGTGATTCTTTTTCCTTTTACATTTTCTCTTGTTAATAAGATCGAAGCCCAAAATGTAAACCCAAGGCCCAAAAGGTCTTAGCAACGCCAATCTCTCTGTCATATATAAACGAAGGAAAACCTAGTTAGGGTTTCATCCATCGTCAGTCGTACCAGCAAAGAGAAGTGCAGAAACATGGTGAAATTCCTTAAGCCAAACAAAGCCGTAGTGGTTCTCCAAGGCAAGTACGCCGGGAGGAAAGCGGTGATTGTTCGAGCGTTCGACGATGGGACACGTGACAGGCCATACGGACATTGTTTGGTCGCCGGCGTAGCTAAGTACCCGAAGAAAGTGATCCGTAAGGACTCTGCGAAAAAGCAGGCGAAGAAATCACGCGTCAAGACTTTCATCAAGCTTGTCAATTACAACCACATCATGCCTACTCGTTACACACTGGATGTTGATTTGAAGGAAGCCGTTACTGTCGATTGCCTTCAGTCACGTGATAAGAAGGTTACTGCTGCTAAGGAGGCCAAAGCTAAGTTTGAAGAGCGATTCAAAACTGGGAAAAATCGCTGGTTCTTCACTAAGCTTAGATTTTGAGTGGTTTGCTCTTAATTTGGTAATTTTCTGTTCTGGATATTCAGAATATTTGCTCTGTTTTGTTTTGATCTTGTTCAAACAACTTTTAATTTGAAATGATAGATCTGGTTTTATCTTTAATCATTATTCGTATTGCTAATGTTTTCTATATCTATACTTCTTACAAGTGAATAATATAATATTGCAGTTGTTATGAGTGAAATGAACATCACTGTGTGTATGTCAATGTATACCTAACATGTTGACAAATCCGAAATTAGTAGTATGATCTTTGATAAGTGCAACTACTTTGTTACCATATTGGTGTATGGTGGTTACAATTTAAGATTGTTGTTGGTCTTTACCAGTGTATAGGTGTATGTTATGGTATTACATGAGGTATGTTGTTGTAGTGAAAGCACATAAGCTGCGACTGTAGAGAATTTGAGTTCGTAATATATATTGCTTTCTGAGGCGTTGCATGCATTGACCTATTAATGTTTGATGGATGTGTCAAGGAAAGCATATAATGATGTCAATCCAAAGTCATTTAGTGAGTTAAGTAAACTGTTTTCTTATCTAGTTTGCTTGATAGTTGGATTGCAACATGATCAGAATTCATCTGTGTCTTGTGTAAATGTTTCCTTAGAAGTGACTTCAGTTTTCGTTCTTAATGATTATGTGTTGCTTCATATGGTGAACTCTCTCTTAAAATTGAAGTGAGGGATGTTCAAGTTTCCGAAGCATAAATGAATAGGCAGTATTAAACATCATGGCGTATTTCAATTGCATCATGCTACCTGTCTCTTGCTACATCCTATTTTGTCATTTCCAAGCTTTAGGAGAAGTCCTTTCTTCTTCCTGAGATTGAAAGAATGCAATTAAGTTGTTCTGATATTTACTTTCAAATTATAGGAAGTGCTGTTTAGAGTATGATCAGTGTTTGACAAATCCCAAATTAGTAGTATGATCTTTGATAAGTGCAACTAGTTTGTTACCTCTATATTGGTGTATGGTGGTTGCAATTTAAGATTGTTGTAGGTCTTTTACCAGTGTATAGGTGTATGTTGTGGTATTACAAGCGGTATGTTGTTGTAGTGAAAATACATAAGCTGAAACTGTAGAAAATTTGAATTCGTAATATATATTGCTTTCTGAGGCGTTGCGTGCATTGACCTAATAATGTCTGATGGACGTGTCAAGGAAAGCATAGAATGATGTCAATCCAAAGTCCTTTAGTGATTTAAGTAAACTGGTTTCTTATCAAGTTTGCTTGATGGTTGGATTGCAACATTGTAATTATCAATATTCCGTTTGCCACTTCTCAGTTTTTTTATTCTTGTTGTTTATGTGTTGCTTCATATGGTGAACTCTCTCTTAAAATTGAAGTGAGGGATGTTCAAGTTTCCGAAGCATAGATGAATAGTCAGTATTAAACAGCATGGTGTAAGTCAATTGCATCTTGCTACCTGTCTCCTGCTACATTCTATTTTGTCATTTCTAAGCTTTAGGAGAAGTCCTTTCTTCTTCTTGAGATTGAATGAATGCAATTTAGTTGTTCGGATATTTACTTTCAAATTGTAGCAAGTGCTGTTTAGAGTACAATCATCATTGTTTGGTTTACGATTTCTCAGTCATACAAGAAAGTACAGTTATTACTCTTATCAAATTTGATATGAGTTACATGTATGATATGGATGACATTAGTAATTTGTGCTAGGGTCAGTGATTGTGTTTCTGTCCTGCTGTTTATTGAGTTCACTTATTTGATTAAGGGATGTCTTCTAATTCACATAACATTACCTTATTTTTGATATATTTGCATCCTCTGGTGCATATTGTTGAAAATGTTTTCTTCATCCAATGAACAGTTTTGTTTGCTATCATGTTGTAAGCATAGTTGCCAAACCAGTTTTATTTCGAAGTTGCAAAGCTCAAGAAAAACTTGGAATAAGAGTGTATTTGTTAGTTACTCAAGAGTTTTAACAATATATCAGTGTTTGCAACCGTTAACCTTTAATAATCTTTAGTCGATGGTATTTTAATCATGATGATTGAATTTGCTCATCACAAAATGGAAAGGGAAACGATTCATTTGTTAATGTTTCTGTAGATACCAACTTCTCTTGATTGGTTGAAACATGTTCAAGGTTGTTTTAATCTAATTTTAAATGAGTTCAATTGTCAAACCTAAGAGATAAGGAGAAAAAAAAAATAACAGCAATAAAGAGTAGTTATGTATATGTAATTTATATTTATAATAATGACGTACAAGTCAGAATCAAGGATGTGTAGTGTATATTATATAGATATTTAAATCGAAAAAGAGAACAGTGAAGAGGGTTTATAATCTATGGTAGCTCTGGGAAGATATTAAAAAAACTACTACTTTATATTGGACTTGTCTTCATAAAACTTTAATGTTATTATTTTGGCTGTTTGTTTTGTATAAAAAAAATTATTGAGCCATGCTCATTGTGAAATGTTTATTTGGAAACTAATTTTTGGGCCGTTTTAAGTACAAAATTTCTGGATTTCATTAGTTTAGTTCTTTTTGACCCGTAATCTTAGAATTTCACTAGGTGGATGTGATTGTTTTTGCAATTTCTTTTGTTAAAAATAACTAATAAATCTATAAAAATGTAATAAAAACTTTTTTTTTTTGACAACTTTTTGTGGAAATGAGTCAATTTGACTCACAATTTGAATATAAGAAATATTACTGAAAGAAATTTTATGAAAAGCAATTATTATTTACTCAAGTGACTACAAGTCAAAAATATTTACACTTCATTTTTGGTTGAGCGGTCACATGTGCCGCCCTCTTAGGTGCTGTATAAATCGAAACTATAAGAATACCTATAAATTATCCGTCCTTCAATTGGTTTGGCATTTTTATGACAATAATATAATATAACTAATACTAACAATGGTTATAGTAAGATTTAAAGTTCGGATAACTACTTTGTGATAAAACAAAACTTTTCTTAATGCTTTTATCTTTCTTGATTGGTTGGATAAGAGATAATATTCTTGATATAAATATAAATTCATTTTATACTAAAATGATGAAATTAACTATAGAAAATGAAATAACCAAATTTGGCTAGACAAACAAGGAAGCAAAAATTTGGCCATTTTCTGGCTAGTCAAACAAGGAAGCAAACAGAAGAGTAATACTATATAATATGCCATTGATTGCGTGAGAAGAAATTTTCCAAATTACAAGCAGAACAGTGGAATATGTAATCGTTCGAGAGACAGGTTATGATATCATAGTTAAAGTATCGTTTCAGCTGTTTGTCAAATCATTACAACTAGTCTTAGTCTAGCTCTTCTCATCATTCTTGTATTTACAATGCATGGATTAATTATGTATTATTTATTCTATATTTTTTAGATTTCTTTATAACTTATATATATATAATATGTTGAACTTATACATAAAATATACATAAATAATTCATTTTTCTAATCGATAAGAAAAAAACATCAATGGACACTCTCTGGATTCTCCAATATTTCCCAAACAAATCCTCGAGAATCCCAAGAAATTGTACTAGATCAAGCTTGCTTTACTTTTCCTCTTGGGTAAAAATAATAGTGACAAAGCAACGTGGGGCATTGAAGCTACTTGGAGTAACATGATAACTACTGTATTATATTTGTTTGCAAAATGGAGTATAGAAACAGACGTGACAAGCTAGTACAAGCATTTCTTTACAAAATTTTCATTTCTAATTTGATGTCATTTTTACTTGTTATTTTTTGACAAATCAAGAAAGTATGATTTTATTTTTTGTCTATTATATTCTCAATTTGTTTACATTAAGTTAATATTTTTAAAAAATATAGTGAGTAAATATATTTAAGATTTTATCGATTAATATAAGTAAAATAAACTCGCTATACCAATTAATATTTTCTTAATATAGTTGTAAAATCAAAATTTAACAAATAAAAAATGACAATGAGATTATTATTCATCATGTGGGGTTCGTCACTTGTCCACATTGTGGCAGAGTTATATGGTCCGAAAGGTCATAATTCAATGGGAAAATGATTTCAAAAATATTTTAATTTTGATCGAAATTGCTGTTACGATATCAAATTTTATGAAGGACCTTTTACTCCGTGCACTATTTAATAGTGTATTTTAAAGATATATATGTGCCCACGTGGACACATTACTATTTAAAATGATACAGTATTTATGACGTCCACGTAGACACATATATACCTTTAAAATAACTATTAAATAATACAGGGGTAAAAGGTCATTTCCAAAGTTTGGTATCGTAACAACAATTTCGACTAAAGTTGAAGTCTTTTTCAGACCCTTTTCCCTAATTCAATTGAATTCCTTTCTAAGAAAAATATATTATAAAATAAACTAAAATTGTTGTTTATATTAAAAATATAAATCCCTTAATATAAAATAAAAAATGAATTTAGAAGTGGCTTAGCACGGTTCAAACTTCAGTTACTCAGTCCATCTCTAATTTATTGTTTATTCGTTCGGTAGCAGATCTTTTATAATTGAGCAATTCAGATTAGCTCTGATTTGTTTAGAAAATGTTATTTAGGGACAATATGTGGAGCAATTTGGTATAAATTGATATCAATAACTCAGAATTTGGTAACCTCACTCATTAACAATTACATATGAATCCTTTTTTGTTTTACACTCATCATCTCAAATTTTAGATTGAACTAATTCATTGTCCCAAATAGTTCATGAAAAATTGATCGTACAACTAGTTTTCGAATACAAGATATGATCCCTCCTTCTGAATTTGGTAAAATTGCTTCACTCGAAATTCTATTATGAATTCTTCTATGTTTTTGAGTAAATATGAACGGATTCACTAACATTTTTTGTTTCTTGAATTTCCTAGATTAAGGTTAAATATTACTCTAAAATTAACCAAAAAAAAAAAGTCAATTTATTTAGAACACCTAATAATCAAGAAAGAGGATATTAAATTCCAAGGAAACTATGTTTTTTCCCTTGGAAGAGATGTGAATATATTTTATTGTATAATTATAGTATTGTGTAATGAATTTGGGATTATGATAATAGTAGTACTATTATTAATAGGAGTATAGTATTTTATGTTTGAGGAAAGATTCAAACACAAAAATACAAAAACCTCACTTCAATGTGTCTTACAAAGATGAATAATTCCAAAAAGTCATCAACCTTTTTTTCACAAATCCCCCTTTTAATTATCCTCACCACTCATTTTTTTTTTCTACTAGCAATTCTTACATTCTTTGCCATGTGATGTGATGAATGATCATGCTTCAATTCTCTTCTGTATCTGCAACTCCAATTAGCCATACATCTTCATTTTCATCTTCCATGTCTTCTAAGCGCTCAATTGCTGAGTTTACTCCGGTCTCAGATGAACCTCAACTTCTTACTAAACGGCCCCGAAATGAAAGGGGAGAGGAGGAGGAAGAAGAAGAAGGTGAGGAGTTAGTTCTCGTTGACGCCGATTCGATCGGTCTTCGCCTTCTCGGTTTGCTCCTCCAATGCGCTGAGTTTGTTGCCATGGAGAATCTCGATGAAGCCGCTAATTTATTACCGGAAATCGCTGAGCTTTCATCGCCGTTTGGCTCATCGGCTGAGCGAGTAGCTGCTTACTTCGCTGAATCTCTATCGGCCAGAATCATCAGTTCTCATCTCCGATTTTACTCTCCGCTTAACCTCAAATCCCTAACTCTCACACATTCCCAAAAACTCTTCACCGCTCTGCAATCTTACAATACAATAAGCCCGCTCATCAAATTCTCTCACTACACAGCAAATCAAGCTATTTACCAAGCATTAGAAGGTGAAGATCACGTCCACGTAATCGATCTCGACATCATGCAAGGTCTTCAATGGCCAGGATTGTTCCAAATCCTCTCCTCTCGATCGAGAAAGCTCCGTTCCATCAAAATCACCGGCGTCGGATCCTCCATGGAATTACTCGAATCCACCGGCCGTAGACTCACCGAATTCGCCAACTCATTCGGACTTCCGTTCGAGTTTCAACCGTTTGAAGGCAAAATCGGACACATCACAGACCTGAATCAACTCGGAGTCAAAATTGGGGAAACTACAGTTGTCAATTGGATGCACCATTGCCTCTACGATATCACAGGGAGTGATTTAGGTACGTTCAGATTGTTAACTTTGTTAAGGCCGAAATTGATCACACTCGTTGAACAAGATCTGAGTCACGGGGGAAACTTTTTGGGCCGATTCGTTGAGGCATTGCATTATTACTCAGCCTTGTTTGATGCATTAGGGGATGGATTGAGTGAAGAGAGCGTAGAGAGGCATACGGTGGAACAGCAGTTGTTTGGTAGCGAAATTAGGAATATTGTAGCAGTAGGTGGGCCCAAGAGGACCGGGGAAATACCCGTAGGGCGATGGGGCGATGAAATGAAACGAATCGGGTTTTTACCCGTTTCGTTATCGGGTACTCCAGCTGCTCAAGCAAGTTTATTGTTAGGGATGTTTCCGAGAGGATATACTATGGTGGAGGAAAATGGGTGTTTGAAATTGGGATGGAAGGATTTATCTTTGTTGACTGCATCTGCATGGCAACCGTGCGATTAAGATTGCCTTTTTTTTTTTGTTGTTGTTTCAATTTGTAAGTGTTTCATAAGAAATTGGACATACTTATAAGTGAAGTGCTCTTGTTCACTTTGGTCCTAATTCTGAGGAGGCCCTTACACATATGTATTTGTGTTTATCATTCTTGAAAATTATTCTTTTAAGAAAAATACTAATTGCATTGTGTTAAAGAAATTTTGTCCTTTTCTTTACCAAATAATTGTGGTGGAAGATTCTGTTTTGTCTGTTACATCCTCCCTAATGTCCCTATTACTTGACGACCTTGCATATCCTTCAAAAATATTTTAATTAGAGATATATTTCATGATGGTTAAAAACTAAAAGTTGACCAACACAATTTAGAGAAAATTGTCAAAAGCCCTCTTAATTTATAGCCGATTTTTCAATTACACATTCATATGTCACGGGGTTTTATTATCCCTTAGACTATTTTAAAATGTCGTTATTTACTTCTTAAACGCTAAGGTGGCAAAAAATGTGTAGTCCACAGACATATATTCCATGTCACCATCTATCTCAATTTATGTGACACTTTTCATTTTTTTTTTGAGAGTCAAACAGTTTAAATTTGATCGGAAATTTGCGCATGAAATCTTCAAATTTTTTGAAATGAAATTTGTAAATTTTTATAAACTACGTAAAAAGTACTTAGATACATGCTATGTTGTAATAGTATAAATCTACTGAATTTTAGTGTGTCTAGATACATGTATCTCAAGATATATGAACTCAAAAATTATGTGTAATTTATTCTATATACACTCTATCCAAGTAGATTCACATGTATCTAGGATGCATTGACAAATCCAACACCCTCGCCTCCCTTCCATCTCGCTTGTCACTCTCTTATCTAGCTCGTGTATCTAGGATGCATTACACGAGATACACGTATCTCGCGTATCTAATATCCTAGAAACATGCTAATCACACTAGATTTTTTGCTAGTATTATTAAAACAACACAATTGTTTGCCATATTTGATTTGAAAATCTTCTCGTTTAATTTTCTTGATATCATAGAATTTTAAATTTGAAAAGAAAAATAGAAGGAGTAGCCCACCCCAGTCCGTGGCTCTTCTAGGGTTGAGCTTTTTCAGGTCCTTCCAAATGAAGGGTCGGGCTGGCCCGCCCTATTCCATCAAATTTCTTGGCCCGCGAGGCTTGAGCCGTGTGGGGCTGGGCTGACCCTTTTTAACAACTCGAATTAATTTTCTTTTTTTTTTTTTTTACTTTCAACGTTCTTTTTCTTCTCTCTCCTTAGCGAAGAAACACCAGCAACAACATAGGCGACAGCCCCGACGATATCTACAATCCACCATGTGAACTTCACTCATCCACCACCAAGTCTCCATCTTCATCGGCTAAGATTTAAGCCCCCTCTTACCTTTAAATCACATATGTCTCATATTAGCTCAACTAACTAAAACTCACCGAAAATAATTATTATTACTTCACCTTGTGAAAACAGACCCATCAACCTCCAAATCGGTTGTGAACTACTACTGCCACTTCCTTTTCTTCCTTTGTAGCTTCAAGATTTTTAAAGTAGGAGATGCAGATTCAAGCCAAAACACAAAACTTAAATAGTTAGGTGTCGCATCTACGTACCATTTTCAGATCTGATAAAGCTTTGACTATTAAATCTATCCTAAACATTGAATAGTACAAAAATCTTACAAAATCTTCATTTTAAAGATTTCTACCCAACTAAACTAAACTAACCGCATCTAAAAATTTAATCCCAAAATTGACAAAAATGACTTTTTGGAGCATTGAATTGTTAATGATTTTGAGTGAAATTTTATCAATCTCGAGAGAAAAAGCAGGAGATTGTGTAGAAATGGAGATTTTGAAGGATAATTAGGCGATTATTGGAAAAAATGGAGATTTTTGAAGGTTTAATTGAGAAAAATTTAGATGAGAATTGATGAAAATTTTTGGCTGATGGGAGAAAATCATAGCTACATTGAACGAGTTTGAGAAAAAATAAGCAACTCCGACAGAGAAGACTCCAGCATGTGGTTGATGCCATGTCTGGAGATAAAAAAAACGAAATAATTGATTCTTATACATTAAAAATATATATATATATACACATGGCGGGCGCGTAAACATCACAACTTAATACGAAACTGGGGTGAATTTCTAAAATGTCAATGGGGTAATAGCATACTATGGAAGTTCATAGACCTTTTTATTGGACTAGTTTTCACACACCTCGATTAATTTTACAAGATACATATCATCTCTCACCAGCAACAGACTTCAAATAAGTCTGTCTAATAAGGTTAGCACAGATGAAAAAAATCCCCTAATTATTTTGTCTCCGCTAACGATCGTTAAAGGTTAAGTCGTCTATAGATATGATATTACTACTCTATATGAATCATTAAAATGGGCATCAACTATTTTTGCCATAGTTCATCTCCTTTATCTTCAAACTTTCTCTCTTCCTTCTAAATTTGTTGAAATCGGTCATGTTTCAAGAGTTTGGATTGGAATGTCAATTTTTTTTATAAAAAAAATAGATATTTGTTTATGCATAGAGTACCATAGGATCAAGAGTCAAGACATCAAGGATCCATGCGAATTCGGATCGTAGATTTTGGGGTTGTAATTTGTAAGGTGTTGTAAGTAAGATTTTGTGTTACCTTTTTGAGCTAGAGCAACAAAAAGCAGATTACGTATTTTATTTTTATTTTTTTAGGCAAATGATGGATGTAATTATTTTCGTTGGAAAGATGATTTTCAAACAAAGAAATAATTCACAATTGACGAAAAATGCAACTACTTCACACAACAATGTGAGGTATGTTATGCAGTCTAATATGAAAGAAGTTGAAGAAAATAAAGATCTACTAAGGTCCTTGCTAAGGAATACTCTACACGAGAGAAATGTTTTAAGAGAAAAACTGAAAGAAAATAAAAAAACAATCGATTGTTTGATAAGGATATTATTGTAAATATAATTTAAAGAGTTATGTACTTGTAATTGCCTTATAAATAGCACACGTTCAGGTCCTTGCTATTCACGCAGGCCTTGATTTATTTTCTCCATTCTCTCTGTAACTTAAACTTCAACTTGGTACCAAGAGCACCATGGTTTCCCCAAACTACTTCCGCTCAAACTTCTTCCCGCAATTCAAGTCATCACCTCTCAATCCTCTTTGGGTCTTCCAAATCCTCCTCCAACTATTTCAAACATTAAAGGTTTTGTACCTATTGAATTGACATATCTTAATTATCTTACTTGGAAAAAGGTTTTTCTTACCGTTCTAAAAAGCCACAATCTTCTTCCCTTGGTTGATGGATCTATTCCATGCCCATCCTCACCTCATGATGAGTATCGTTTGTGGATTCAACGTGACACAATTACTCTAAGTTGGATTAATGTCACTCTCTCCCCTCCGGTTTTTTATTCACTTCTCAACTACGCTTGCGACACTTCCAAGCAGGCATGGGATATTCTTCCTTCCCTTTACCTAGATCAGGTTTCCTCCTCGTCAATTCATCTGAAATCAAAATTTCAAAATTTTAAAAAAGGCTCCCTATCCATGGAGGATTATCTCCAGCAACTGCATTCACTTGTGTGTTCACTTAGAGCAGTTGGAAAACCAGTTACTGATGATGATTTGGTGACCCAACCATTGCAGGGCCTTCCACCTTCTTACCGTGCTTTTGTCTCTGGTTTAAATGTGACAGGAACACTTCCGTCCTTTCTCGCTTTGCGTCCATTGTTACTTACTGAAGAGGCGCATATTAATGCGACAGACAATGAATATTCTACATCTCACACTGCATTAGTGGCTTTGGCTCAAGCACCACCACTTTCTCAATCTCCTTCTTCAAATTCATCTTAGGCTAATCAATACCCAAGAGGATCCCATAATGGTCGTGGTCGTGGTCGATTAGGCCGAGGTAGAGGTCGAAATCAATACTCTTCTTGCTCTAATTTTTATCCTCACTGGGCTGGTTTTCAACCACACTTTTGCCCTTCTTCTTCGGGTGATGGAATTCTTGGGCGACCTCCTTTCACTACAAAGAAATCAGCGTTTAGCGACAGATGAAATTTGTCGCTAATCGATGATATTCCATCGCTATATCGGATTAGAGACGAATTAGCGACGGATTGTCAGTTGTTACTATTTCGCTCGTTAATAATCTCTTAATGTCGAAAAAATGAGTTCCGTCGCAAGTATAGCGACGTCTTAGAGATGAACGATATTTGTCGCCACATTTTAGTGACGGATTAATCCGTTGTTATACTTATATAATTCGTTGCAAATTTCATGATTTATTTCATCACTTTGGATGACTTCGCGACGGAGTGTCACTAATCTATCGCAAAATATTCTGCACATTTTCCACTTAAAAGTTCATCGCTATTCCGTCGCCAATATTTTTTTATAGAAACAACCAAATCGTCATTAAACTTGTTGCTAAAAAATTTCTTTTAAAATAATTTAATTTATTTATTTTAAATCTACACTGCTAAAATAAATTAAATGACAATTATTAAATACCCATAAACCAACATTCACATGAAATAATACTTAGACTGTTCAAAATATGTAGATAGCAAAATTTAAATCACATATTTTTAGTGCAAAACATCAAAAGCAATGTATCAATTATTCTTAAAAGCAGCTACATTCATGAACTATTGTTACTGCACAATTTGTAATTTCCAAAACAACAGGCAATATCAAAAGTTAAAGCTGCAGGGGAGTATGGGATAGCATCGTCGTCACTTGAAACTAAGGGATCAACCTCGTTAGTAGTAGCAGGAAGAGGCACTATGGGGGTCAAAGGTGACGGATTGTCAACGGTAGTAATCACTTCTTGTACCCGCTCCATAATAACAGGAAGAAAATGATTACTAAGTACAGGAAGCATTTCCTTTACAAATTCATCCATATTTGTTGTTGATGCTGATTGAGAAACTGAAGGTCGTACAGATGATGAGGCACAAAGCTTATGCTTGTAGTACGTTTTTGCTTGAGATCCAAGACCATATATTCTTCTCTTCTTTTCTCCGCCTGCAGCTTGGTAATATGCTTCAGATTGATCAATATCAGATTGAGATACCATTTTTTCCCGTAAGATCTCTTCATATGTTTCCTGTAATAAATAGAGGTAAAGAGAGGGCATTAAAGATTAGGAAAAAAATTTTTGGTCAACTATGTAAGTTTCTAAAGAAGAGGAAACCACACACTTTACATTTGTAAGAGGGGCATGTCTAACCCAAGACAACCTATGCAAAAGAACTCACACTGGTGCTATTTGTGTCAGCAAAACTCAGCAAGTATCAACCATGTCCTTCTACACTGCAGTTACTACTGAAGCTTGGAACTTCTTCCTTACAGCTTTTGGATTGAAATGGGTCATGCCTCAGACAGTGAAGCAAGCCTATGAAAGTGGTATTTTTGCAGAGTTGATAAAATCATCAGAAAGATTTGGGGAATGGTCCCAGCAGGCATCTTTTGGTATTTATGGACAGAAAGCAACACCAGATACTTTGCTAGCACAAAAACTCAAACCTCTTATCTGAAGTCTAACAGTTTAGCTAATTTGTTTAGCCGGAATGCCCTACCCCTGTAACTAATGCAGATACTTTTGTGGATTTTATATGCTTCTCATCACTAAGCTAAGATTTTTTTGTAATGAATTAAGCAAAGGTGCAGGTCATCTAGGCTTACCATCTAACACGTACTACTTTACCATCTAAGATTTTTAAAGCAAATAAACAAGGAAAACCATTACTTGGAAATGCAGAAAATACATACCCTTTTAAGCTGATTGCAGTACATTTAACTTGAAGATACTTACAGCTTACAGTCAATGAGTTGATTACTTACAGTTGTGATTTGTTTCATTATCAAAGATGGTGAACTTTAACATCAATACACAAATAGATCCTTAGTCAATCACTTGCCACTTAACCTTCCAGTACACATATAGCATGTTAAATGACCCTCACTCTTTAACCAAGTTGCATATTAAGCTTGATAGTTCTAGAGTTAGGTGAGAACTGAGAACTCTACTCTGTCCAGATAGTCAAGAATACATGCTACAACTATATATTGGTCTCCAACAAACACATAAGGAGACAAGTAACAAAGTAGATATAGACACCAAACAAGGCAACAAGGAAGGGCAACAAACACATAGTTGGGACAGTAGCTTTGATTCCACTTCTTTGGACATCAAAAAAACAAAAAACAGGTATGCCACATCAAGCCAACACATCTTCAAGTACTAGAAATAACATCTGTCTTCTTGTATTTTCAGTCAAGATCCCCTTCTAATGAGAATTGACATGTATATTATTAGATAGGTTTCAAAGTTTTGAACTTACATGGACAATTCGAGAACACTCATCAACAAAAGACTTTCCATCATGACCATGCGTATGTATGTGCAAATGTAAGGTGTTGGATCCCTACCCTTTTAATAGCCTGTACAGAAGATAAATCACTTTTAGATACAATCATATCTATTGTGTTGTGTGAATTTAAAATACAAGTGTTTATATCAGACAACATGATTTACTAATATAATTTGTGAAATATATACTTACAAGTCTCTCGCGATATTCTCCAATTGAATTAGAGCCACCCGTGTGAGTCCCAGCAGCAACTTCATGGCCGCCACGACGATTCTTTGAATTTGTTTCTGACTTCTTAATAGACTCATCAGTTCCCCAAAGTTGCATCCATCTTTCCCACACATGTTCAGTAAAGTATTTTTAGGCCACAAAAAAATATTTAAAAAAAAACAAATGACAACAATCTTCTTCCTAATTACAATCAGTAAAGTAAATACCTTGAGAGAATATCTTTAGCTAAATCAAGGGAAAAAATAAAGAGCAAGGCTTACTTCGAGTGAATGACAACCAGATACTAAGTATAATGTTATAGCAGTAGATACCTGCAATATTTAAACATCAGATGTCTTGGTTATTAACAAGAACATGAAACAAGAACAATAGAACAAATAACAACTAAACACTTAATATGAATCAGTTGTTGTCTTGAGTTGCATATTCAAAGTGCTATTCTACATGATCCTCTCTGCTTGTTCAATTGGTTGATTATATAAATATGTCTAATTTTTTCAAAATCACAGTCATGCTTACTTAAAATTGCTTCTTTGTTTTCATGTCATATGCTTGTATCTTATCCGCCCAAATGCAAGAGACTGTTTTCATAGATTCTCAGCTAAACAACATCAGAAAACCAATTACAAAATAAAAAAGAAGTCATATATCATACAAGTCAAAAGGTCCTTAAATCATAAAACCAAAATCACCGCAGAAGTAGCTTCTAAGCTAGATTCAATATTACAGTAACATTATTTATCAGAAAAATGAACTAAACACAATTCTTGTCAAGTTCCTAACGCTATGGATAGAACTCATTTGCAATCTAATGCAAATGAGCATAGTAGTATTGCTGCAATTCATGTGAAGCAAAGCACACATCAGGAACCCTAAAGGAATAATGAGGAAATTATTCACAATAAACAACAGGAAAGCAATTTCAACAATCCCCTGCACAATGACAGAAATATGTATGCCACTCAATCTTATTTCTCGAAAGTTTCAAATGACTTTAAGAAATGCACCCCCTCATCCAAAAAATAGAAATGTCCTGCAAAATCCCAACCCTCCCAATGACCACAATTCAACCTCCCCAAACCACCAAAACAACTCCCAAAAAGAGCAAATACCAGCTCCTGCGCCCTTTACTGTTATTCAATCTTTTGCAGCAAAATTTCCTTATTGCAAATGGAAAACTACAAGCAACTATTAGGTAGCTGTGGGAGGGGGAGAAAGAGAGATACCTTTAAGCAGAGAGAGTAAAGCGATAGTTAGTAGTCACAAACAATGAAAGATAGCTGCAATAAGAAAACAAAATTAAGCATATCAGTGTGCAATTTACTTTCACAAAAGCAAATAAAAGTAAATCACTGTAATGCTTGAACCCTAATCCCAATTTTTCAGAAAATCTTACTTCGAAAAAAACCCTATTTTCAGAATACCCAAACTACTAAAATAAACTATTTTCAGAACACCTCAAACTTACTTCGAGCTAAAGGAAATGGAAAGAGTTGAAAGTTATAAAACCCTATTTTCAGAATATCGTCACTGATAAAACCTCTATTTTCAACACATCTCAATATTACTTCAAACTAAATGAAATGAAAAGAGTTGAGAGCTAAAAACTCTAATTTTCACAAACCCATCAGCGAAAACTAAGGCGCCAAAATTTCGCGCTCATTTTTAGCGACCAAACAAATATTTCGTCGTCAATCCGTCGCTATATCATAACTCAAAAAATTATTTGCAATTCTTGAGACAAAATGTCTATTCCGTTGCGAATCCATCGTTATATAGTGACGGAATAAAATTCATCGCTAATATCCATCGCTAAACACTGTTTTTTTAGTAGTGTTTCACCTCGACCAAACAACGTCAAATCTGTTTCCACTTTAATCATACTGCTTTGGAGTGTAGGAATCATTTCAATCATTCCTATATTCCCAATTTACTACCAAAATCATTTGCCGCTATGAATTTAAAGAATTCTATAACATGGTCACAAACATTTTTTATTCCTCTATTTCTTATTTTTCAATCCGATGGTGGCAGCGAGTATAACAATTTCTTGTTCGTGACTTGGGTATTTATCTTCCCACTCCTATTCTTGCCAAATGTGATAATATTGGCCATCCATCTTGCACATAGTATGGTTTTTCACTCAAGATCGAAACATGTTGCTTTGGACTATCCTTTTATTCGCGAAAAGATTGTCCAAGGTGACCTTATGGTTTCTCATGTTCCCACCTCACAACAACTTGCAGATGTTTTTATGAAAGGTGTCTCTGTTACAAAATTCAAGGAGTTTCGGGACAATCTTCATGTTCGTTCCTCCACTTCAGATTGAGGGAAGGTGATAAGGATATTATTGTAAATATAATTTAAAGAGTTATGCACTTGTAATTTCCTTATAAATAGCACATGTTCAAGCCTTTGCTATTCACACAGGCCTTGGTTTATTTTCTCCGTTCTCTCTGTAACTTACTTCAACTCCGTTTAAGACTAATTTGTGGTCTCTTGTTGTTATTTATATTTTGCAAATATTGCCTAGTTATTGAGGTTTATTAGATTTTATGTAATTTTTTTTTTTTTTTTTTTTTTTTTTTTTGATCATGTAAAATCTACAATGTCTTGCCAGGATTTGTGTGTTTTCTTCCCTAATTCTATTTACCATCAACTTGCAAGATTCTTGATTAGTTCAAGATATGATTATAGAGAACCTTGTTGGAATTGGAGCTTTAAAATTTTTCAAGTTACGAACAAGATGTTGTGATTTGACATACCAATGCTCACATTCACAATGTAAACCACATTAAAATTTATGTGGATCTAAAATTTTCACCTTACAAAAATTGTCATTATGCTCTATTAGAAGATAAAACTTATATTCATCTAACTCAAATTAATGATATCAAATGAGAGATCACTTGAATAACTAGAATGATTTGAGTTGTCATCATCACTAACATAAGAATCTTTTCAAAAAAAATAAAAAAATACTGACCAACCTATATGACTACTACTCGACATTGAAGTTTTAGTAAATAAGTAAAATCCTATTTTGAGTGACTCTTTCATAAGATGTTCTACTCATTGCTTTGAACATGTCTTTCAGCGTGAACAGAATAATAATATTGCCTTCAACAAATTGTCTTCAATATGATATAGTAACTCAATTTTATTGATTACTAATTTCCCAAATTATATACTACTTGTCAGTATATTTATGAATGACAACACAAGACACACCACAATTTGTACTTTCATCAAATGATATTTTTGAGTGATAACTAAATTTGTTAACTTTATATGGGAAACAGAATACTATTAAAGTACCCACAAAAATCAACAATATGCTTTCTGCATCCTTAATTTGTACTTTTTTCTGATAGTGTTTTTGAATGATTACTTAATTTGTCAACTTTATAGGACACGTTGTATTGTTAAAGTATCCACAAAAATCTACATATAATGCACATATAATGTGCGCTATATGATGGAGAGTTTTTAACATTATAAAAGCGACAACTGCATTCACTGTTGCAACAAAATTTATGCTTTTATTATGTTTAGAATTATTACCTTCAATAGTTGGTTCAAAAATAAATAATAGGCAGCTTTGCTAGCTTATTTTCTTATGTTCAATAGATCGATAAGCAAAAACTATTATCTTAAAACTATTTGTATATAATTTAGACTGATGAGAACTATGGAGGTGAGGTACAGATGATGTGTTTTAGAGGGTGAGAGGATACAAACAATGTGAAATGTCGCAAGTAGAGCTTGTTTTCTCTACTTTCATGAGGTAACTCATTTTTAAAAAGTTTTTTTTCCTAGAGAAAATATTTGATCAATCAAATATGAAAATATTGGAAAGGAAATGTTTCCTTCATACCAAACACACGATATCACCAAAAGCTTCAACTTTCAAGCCTTCATTTAGTAAAACAAAATGACTTCATCAAGAAAAATTTCTGGCAAAAACTGATACTCTGAAATCGTCAACAATCGACGCCTTCTTAAATAAATTCATGAGCAAAACTAAATACAACAGCGATTACTACACTAATCAATAAACTTGAGGGAAATATGAAAAACCAGTTCCCCAACAAACTTAAAGCCCAAACTATCTATTAATATGCCAACAATAATGACCAAGTGCTTTTCAAAAATCACAAAGGGGTAAAAAAGAAAGTAGCCAAAAAAGAACTCCATTCTAAAATCAAGACCAAAACTGGAAAACCTTGAAACTAATATCTTTTACCAAGAATTATTCCCAGGATCACTGAAACTAGAGCAACCCCCAGAATAAATTTCAGGGGCAGGGCAGAAGATCCTTCGATGTGTTGAACTTGTGATTCACTGGAGGATGGTTGAGTTGAAGAGACTTCGGACTTCTTTTTGCTCTTTCGCTTCGTTGGTGTAGAGAGCATTTGTCCAATATCCCTTGATTTCACCTCTACCTCATCCTTTTGATCATTACTACTGCCACCAATATCCTACAAATTTGAATTAAAAGCAATTGAAAATCATTGATCTTTCGAGCTATTTCACGATCATTATGGTCATATTAATTATATAATTTGCATTGCTCTCGTCCTTGATTATTTTACGCAGGCATTCTTCTAAAAGACTAAAAATATAAGAGGATAAGATGTCCTTGTTCATTTAGTTACTTATTAGTTATTACAGTGTTTCAATATCCCCTCTTTCTTCTAATGGTTAAGCATGTGGAAGTATTCTGATGGTAATAGTAGATTTAGCTGAAAAGATAAGGAAGTGATAGAATTAAAAAATGCAGATTCCGTTCATGGCTAGCAAATACGGTTCATGAAAGAAACTTACCTTCTGCTTCAATTTCTCCTCAAGTTCCTTAACTTGGTTTTGTAGTACTACTACTTCCTTGCTTTTGGCTTGCAGCTCCTCTGATGAACTCTTCAAAGTAGCTTCCTGCTCTAATCCCTTATTGGACATAGCTTCTTTCTGTGTTGTTGACATTTCAAATATGAATTAGTAACCAAGCTTGAGAAGTGAATGTTTAGTTTTCATACTATAGTAGAAGAGTAAAAATCAGAAACATTTAAATTACTGGGATGGCAATATAATATTTGAAAAATGCTACTAACACGCAACTGGCTAATAATTTAGGTTTTAGAATGTTAACTTGGTTGTATATTTAACTGTATAGAAATTACATTACCTCTTCTTTTACCTGTGCTTCAGCATTGCCTAAGTGATCTTCAAGCTCCTTGATGCGGCTTTCCAATTGAGACTTCTGATGAATCTCAGCCTGGAAAACTTCTAATTGACTTTTCAGAGAATCTTCACTTGACTTGATTACTTTCAACTGTTCTTCAAGATGTGCTATGACATTTTGATGTTCCTTCTTAGAGGTTTGATGTGTTTCATTGAGCAAGTTGTTTTCCTCCAAAATGGATGATAACTGTAAACAGTGAATATGTTTAGAATAGTGAGTTATCAGATGTAAATACATGCACCTGAAGTAATTGCCTAGTAGTATGAATGATACCATTTCAAAGAGTCGCCAGGCACTAACCTGAAGTTGTAGCTTCTGCCCGTCAGAAGTAAGCTGCTCTTTTAAGTTGTCTATAACCTGGTTTGAAGATTTAAGCTCTTCAACTGCTTCATTCTTCTCGGCAAATGCAGCTGACACTTTGGCTTCTAAATCATTGAGTTTAGAGTCACTTGAGGCCACTTCTCCCTTTAGCTTTGTGTTCTCTTGAGTTAGTCCTTCTTTCACCTTTTCAAGCTCGCTACACTTCCCTTTCAGCTCTTCAACAACGCTTTCAAGATGACTCAAATTCTTATGGCTTTGCTCTAGTTCCATTTTTTGACTTTCAGCCAGAGTAGCTGTTTCATGAGTCTGCTCTTCATATGTTTTCACCAGAGCTTCAAAAGAGTGTAGCTTATCCATTAATTCTTTACCTTCAGACTCTTTCTGGGTGAGATTTTGAATGGCTTCGTGCATCTTTGCCTCCGTTTCTGATATGCGGGCTTCGGTTGCCGATTGAAGTTCAGAGGCTCTGGAATGCTTGTCTGTCAGTTCTGTGATGGTGTTCATATGAGAAACTAGTTGTTGAACACTGTCCTCCTTTTCTGCATGGGCTGAGTTTAACAGTTCTTCAAGATCACTCACCCTGTTCTTAAGAAGCATATTTGTCTCCATTAATTGTTGGTTTTCAGATAAAATGTCTGCAGCTTTATCTTCTGCCTCCAATATTTTCTTTTTCAGGCCCTCATTGTCAGTTTCAGATGAAGCCAGTTTCACCAACACCTGGTCCAGTTCTTCCTTCACAGCTGAAAAGCTTTCGGCAGATTTACCAATCTGCTCCTCATAACTCTTTAGCTGATCTTCAAGAGCCTTCAGTTTCTCGTTCAATGTTTGTGCCTCTGAATCTCTGGTAACAAACTTGCCAGTTGCCTCTTGGAGTTTGAGCTCGGAATCCGTTTTCAGAGTATCATGCAATGACTCAAGCTCTATGCTTCGAGTTGTTGCTTGCTCCAAAACTCTTCCTTGTTGCTCTAACTGCTCTTCTGCTGACTTGAGCTTCGCCATCACCTCACTCTCTCTCAACCCAGTAGCATTAAGATCATTCTCAATACCTTCCAGTCTTTGTTGCGTGGCATTCAATTCATTACGCAGGATCTCAAGCAAGCCTTCCGTTTCAGCTAGTTTTTCAATTGAGTTCCTGTACACATCCTCTAAGTTTTTCTTATCCTCTGTCACACTGTTGAGACATTGACTCAATTCCTTCTCCTTCTCCTTGGTCTCCACCAGAATAACCTCCAGGCTTGATGATTTTGTTTGGAATATCTCTACTTCTGCTTCAAGGTCAGATGCCCTGTCAGAGTGCTTCTTAGATTCTTCTTCTGCAGCCACACATTTCTTCTCCAATATGCTTATTTGTTCTTCAAGCTCCTGAATCCTATATTTCTCCGTTTTGAGCAATAGCTCCAAGTCACTCGCCTTTTTGCCAGCTTCCTCTACTTTAGAGTGTGATACCAGCATCAAGTCCTCTAGTTCACGGCTGCGTTGATCTGTGGTATTGGCCCGACCTTCATGCTCACTGCACTTGTCAGCAACACTTCTAAGCTCTGCTTCAAGTTCTAAATTACGAGCACTTGATTTGACCAACTCAGAATCCAAATGAGCTATCTTCTCCTCGTACTCCTGCAACCTAGTATCCAGCTGTTTCCTTTCTTCCAGTGTCTTCTCAAGGGTGGCCTGTAGTTCAGAAGCTTTCCCGGAGAACTCATCTTGTTCCCTCTTGTAGACATCCTCTAAGTTTCTCTTCTCCTCAATCATATTGTTCAGGGATTGACTCAATTCACTCTCCTTCTCCTTGGTCTCTGCAAGGGAAACCTCAAGGCTTAATAATTTTGCTTGGAATGTCTCTACTTCTGCTTCAAGCTCACATGCCCTGTCAGAATGCTTCTTGGATTCTGCTTCTGCAGTCACACCTTTCTTCTCTAATGTGCTTAGTTGTTCTTCAAGCTCCTGAATCCTGTACTTCTCTGTTTCAAGCAATTGCTCCAAGTCAGTCACCTTTTTGCCGGATTCCTCTACTTTCGAGTGTGATACCAGCATCAAATCCTCTAATTCACGGCTGCGTTGATCAGTGGTGTTGGCCAGACCTTCATGCTCAGCACACTTGTCAGCAACACTTTTAAGCTCAGCTTCAAGTTCTAAATTACGAGCAGTTGATTTGACCAACTCAGAATCCAAATGAGCTATCTTCTCCTCATACTCCTGCAATCTGGTATCCAGCTGTTTCCTTTCTTCCAGGGTCTTCTCAAGGGTGACATTTAGTTCAGAAACTTTCCCAGAGAACTCTTCTAGTTCCCTCTTCGTATCATTGCTTTTCAGCTCTGCCAGATTTATTTGCTGTTCTAGCTCCACATTCCTCTCTTCAGCTGCAGCACAGCGATTCTCCATTTCTTTAAGCTGCGATTTTGCTTCTTCTATAGCAGCATTGGATATTTGTAGCATGTCCTCGAGCTCAACATTTTTCTGGTTGGCAGTAGTTATGGCATTTGACGATTCAAGGTGAAGCTCTTCCAATGATTTCAGCTTCTGTTCCAGCTCCGCACTGTTTGCTAAAGCTTGAGAAAGAAGAGAATCTGCATTGCTGAATTTATCATCTGAAAGCTGCAATTTCGCCTCTAGATCACTACATAATTCCTTCATCTGGACCACACTATTGTTTAGCTCGGCTACAGAAGCTTCAAGAGCTCCTTTCTCTGTAGATAGTTTGGCCAGCTCCTCCTGTGACTCTGAGAGTTGTGTTTCCTGGCTTTTCAGTTTACCCTCAATGTGTTCCTTTAAACCTACTTCCTCCTGAAGTTTCAACTTTATGTCTTCCAACTCAGATACCTTAGCCTGAAGATCTTCTTTAGTGGATGACATTAAAAGCTCAAGAGACGAAATATTCTCCTTCACCTGAGATTCAGAAGCTTTTCTCGTGTAAAGCTCTTGGCTTAATTCATCTATAAGAGCTTCTTTTGATGCAAGTTTACTCTCAATATCTTGCACTTGTGATTTTGAGATCTCTAACTCTCCTTGAACTTTAGAAAGCTCTGAAGCTGTAGTCGTGAGTGCTTCTTCAACCTTCTGGTTTTCAGCAATCTTCTCATTTAGGCTCTTGAGTTCTTCTTGTAAAGAAGCCATCTGGTCTTCAACTTCTTTTGCATTCTGTTTCGACAACTCCAGCAATCTCTCAAAATCCAAGGCCTTCTTTGTCTCTGATTCTGCAAGTGAGCCACTTTGTTTGTGCAACTCCTCAAACTTTTGAGCCTCACCTGCAGAAGCCAGCAGCTCTTGTTCAAGCTCTTCCATCTTCTTCTTTGAGCTTTCAAACTCGAGGCCAAGTCTGTCAAAGGCCTCCTTAACATTAACATGCTCCTTGTTATTCAATTCTTGAGCTTGCAACGCCTCTTGCAAAGCATTAAGCTCAGTGCTATATCTATTTTCTGCTTCTGCAATCTGCTCTTTCAATTTCTTGTGATCAAGTTCAAGGTCTTCAAATTTCCTTGCAGTTTCGTCCAGCTTCTCTTTTGTGAGCGACAATTCATCCTTTAACTTCACATTTTGAGATTCAGTGTCTTTTAATGAACCAGCAACTCTTTCCAATTCAAGCTCAATTTCTTTAGCCTTTTCTTCTGCTTCAAGATATTCTCTGCTAGAAGATGAAATATTTGAGCTGCGGTCCATCACAGACACTTTGCCCTCTGCAGGAGAAGCTTCACCTGCAGCATGTGAACCATCCTTTGATTCCAAAGCTTCCTTCTCTACTTTTATAAACTCTCCATCAAAAGCAGACTCTTCGTGCTCCTTCTGAACTTCTATCTCGCCATTGGACACCTGTAATAAGATGTAATCCAAATAGAAGATGAGGAAGAAGAAAAAGGAATTTCTTAACCAGTATATTCAATTATAGTTTATTGAACTTTAAACCAGGTAAATTACAAAAATGATTTACTCGAAATTAAGCAAATTGTTCGCCATAGTTGATGTATTAAATATGCAGTGAGTAGAAAAAACAAAGATTGTCATACACTATTTATCGCATCATATTTGACAAAAGTGCAGTAAATTCATGTTGTCGTTTCCAGTGCCACCACCCTAATTATATCTAAAACGTTGAATCCATAATCATTTTAAACTGAATTTCCTACCTTAGTTGGATTCTACACAATTGTGTTTTAAATCAAAAAGGCTTTCTTAGGGGAAAGAACTCCAATATATCTATCATTTTCTTATAGAAGAAGTTTTGGACTTCTATAAATATTATAGAAGATCCTTTCTTCCCCTCTAATAGTATCCACAGTGTAGTCATTAAAAAAGTTTTTTTTAGGGAGAGATAATTCTCTCAATAGTTTTTATGTTTTTTATATTAATTTTCATATGTAGGTTAATCGACCAAACTATATCAAAGATTGTAATTTTTTTGTGTCAGCTTTCAAGGTTTGCGATTATTAGTTTCTGCATAACGCCTATGATTTCAATCCCAACATATTACCCTAGCCCCCGCTCTTTCCTTTCCCTCTCTCTATGGCGACTTGAATAGCAGCCATGGCTGCTTCACCCTCTCCCCAGCCTCTGGTTGTGGGAGAGACAAACGTCAACCTTAATACAAAAACACCTATGCAGCGATCCTTAAACCACAACAAATGACCCAAAACCTATTAAAAACCGTACTAAAGCCCATTGAGTTTATTCATGGAGAACCCACTGTGAGATTTACAATGAAAGAAAGAGAGCAGTTTGCTAGGGAAGAAGGTTTACATCAAGCCGTGATTATCAAATTTGCTATGGAAAAACGGTGTTATCCGAGTTGCGAAAGCTTTTGCCAAAGCAATTTGATGTTAAAGGAAATTGTAATATTGGACAACTTGATTTTCGTCACCTTTTGATTAGGTTTGATTTATATGAGGACTTTGTACAGGTTCTATCAAATTCTTATGGATATTTTAAGTTTGATGATGAAGAGTATTTCTTCAGAATTTTTTTGTGGACGCCATCATTCAACCCTAAAGAGGAAACACCTAAAGCCTGGGTATGGATTTCATTGCACGAGTTACCTACAGATCTCTTTGCGAGGAGGTCCTTATTATCGATTGCGAAAGCTGCAGGAAAGCCTATTGCGGTGGATAAAGCAACACAAGATCGAACCAGGCCAAGTACTGCTAGGGTTAAGATAATCCTAGACTTATTATATAAGCATCCAAATCGTATAAGACTACAGTTTTTAGAGAAAGAATCGGGTAAAATTATTGAACATTATCAGAAAATTGTCTATGATAATCTTCCATTGTTTTGCACTCATTGTAAACATCAAGGACATGAAGAAAATAATGTCTCTTGTTGATGAGGAAAACAGTGTCTCAAGATGATCGATTAGGTGATGAAGTTGGGCGAGATTTTGCACTTATGCAGCCTGATTCTGAGGCTAACAATACGGAACAATTAAAGGGAGATGCATGTGATTTTTTGAATGATAAGAGAGCTGGGCAAAAAGATTTTGAAAAACCAGTAGGTGATCAAAATATTGAGCAGCAATTAGCTGAAAAAGTTAATTCGAACAAGGATAATTCTTTGGTTATTTCTGTGGGGGTAACAGGTGGAAATCAAATAGCCAAACCTACTGAAATTAGAACTTTAGAACTAAATGTCTTTGTTGTAGCGACAACAGAGAATCAAATTCTTGTTCCCAGTAGAGAGATGGTACAACACCAAATGGATGTTTTGGGTGGCTGCAATAATCAATAAGGTGTGGCTATTGGTGCTATAGTTGATCATGTTGGAGTTAAAGATCTCAATAGTGAAACAATTGCAAAAGCTTTGGTCCCAGCATCGCAAGGCGATTCTGGGCAGCAACTAAATGGCAATGATGTTGGAAATCAAAGCGTTACTGATGCGAGGCTTAATATTGAAATTACCGCAACTTCAAAACCTATTGACTTGCAAGCTGAAAATCCCAATAAAGAAGAGAATGCATCTGGAAATTGGACTGTCATTGCACACAAAAATTCAGTTGGTAGTCGTATTGGTTCCTCAACAAGTCGAAGTAATCCTTCAAGTCAGGAAAAAGGTGCGACTGAGTGCATTGATCCTAATTTAACTTTACCAACTCAAAATGTGTTTGACCCATTATCGGCTACTAGAAAAATTCAACTAGAGCATTGTATGGAGAAAGGTATGTCATCTCTCTCTCATGCTAAATCGACAAATGATTTGATTATCTCTAAGGAAAAACAAGGAGAGATAAGTGTTTCTAGGTGGGGTGATTTGGTTGATGAAGAAGAACAAGTTTTACCTCCTCCTTTGAATAGCAAATTAAGCCCAGAGGCTCCAATATTTGTGCCTAGAAGTGTGATCGCAAAGAAGAACGAGTCAGGAGCCTTAGCATCAGGAATTAACCAATGTATTGATTTGGGAGAGGAATTCTTTGAAGAGGATGAAGAAGATAATATTTTAGATATATGTTTTGATAAAGTGGCTAGGGATGGGGATCTTTCACCTAGGCAACAAAGAAGTGGAAGCAACAAAAAAAAAAAAAAAAAAAAAAGACACATAGAAGACAACATAGTTGGGATGGTAAGGTGACTGAGGAATTTGTTCCAAAGCACCTACCTATGCGACTGGCAAAACAGAATCATATGACAGTTTCAACAACTTCGACAAGATCCAATAAGTCCAAGAAGAAGTGATGAACTATCAAGTGTTATTGGACGGATACAAAGAAGAAGACGAGGAAAATACTTCAGGTTACTCTAGATGGGCAAACTATCTTTTTTAGTTCATACATATATAAAAAGAAGTTTGAGGTTGATAACTCAACCTTCTTCTTGACGTATATATTTTTGCATTATTTAAGTATCTTCATTTGTCATATTATCATAGAGTGTATGATCATAGAATACTTATTTTTCTCTAGCTCTTATTTTCTTCATGCTTGTTAATTAGTAAAGGTTTGCTACCTCATTAGGATTGGTAAGGTAAGACCTAGCCCTCCTTGCTTGTACTCATTCACATTGAGGATTTTATCTTATTATTAATAATAATAATAATTAAAAAAAACATATTAAACAGGAATGCCAATAGATCAAGCAACTGACTGGATGTGTAGTTTGATTAAGTGTGCAAATTTAGAGAGGTTTCTGCTATTGCGATTCTAGACCTGACTCCTGATTCTCGAAATTAAGCATTGACAGAAAGAAATAACCTACATTTTGTTTTGGGACATTTTAAAAATAAGATTGATCCCACTTATTTCATGGATATAAATATCAAAATATCACCACAACCATTTAATTAAGAAAGTAAAGTAAAAAAGGCAAGTAACGAGCATTACCTTAATAAGATCTTCTTTGCCCTCTATCTTTTCTGAAACCTGTACCACTGGTACATCTGTGGTTGCTGTCTCTGCTTCCATCTCAAAATAATTTCACCTTGTGAAGTTGTTAAAGTCTCTGGATTGATGAAAACAATTAAGTTGGTAAGGTAAAGAACTAAAAAGTCTCCACTTAATTCACATAACATTACTTTACTTCTCTAGTAACTTATTTAGCTGTATGAATATGTTACGTCAGTTACAAACTTTACAACTTAAGGGGAAGGAAAATAAAAAGAAACGTTAGCTGTATAGTTTGGCGTATATAAAAAAAATACTGGTACATAATTTCGTGTCCATGTTATACAAGTATTGCAAGAATTGACTTTTTTAAGTAATATATTTTAAGAAGCAAAGGAAATTAAAGATAGGAAAATAATATTGATTTGGACATAACTTATAATTTATCGAAATCATAAAGTTATTTTCAATGGTTTCGTAAAGCTGTGGCATTAAAATTTTCATATGCAATAGCCGATAGCTCTCACATCACAATGATAATGCGACTTCTTCTCTTACTTTAAAATCTTTGGAATTTTATTTCTTTGCCTATAGATATTCTATAATAAAATCAAAGAGAGGTGATTGGATTTTTTATTATTAGGAAAACAGAAAAGCAAAAAGTAGCAAAGGCAAGGAGGTAACAACCAAAAGGCTACACAAAATAGATTTTCTGTTTCCGATTATCCTTTATCGGACGGGGTAAAGAGGGATTTAGGATGTGTGTGGTACGAAGAAAAATATTTTTTGGAATTTTTCTATTTTCTCATGTTTGGTAGAGTAAAATATTTTTCAAATCAACTCATATTCCTCAAATTCAAGGAAAATGACTTCCCTTCAAAAAAGTGAGGAAAATATTTTCCAAAACTTTCCTCCAACTTCAATACAATCTTTTTGTTGACAAAATAAATTTAAAGTTTTTTTTTAAAATATATTTTTCAACTTTAGTTTTTTTATTTTTTTACCCCACCCTTACCCCAATTCCCCCCCCTCCTCCCGCCAGCCCCCTACCAACCCCCCTCCCCCCCGCCAAAAAAAAAAAAATTAAAGTTTGTTTTAAAAAACTATTTCCAATTTCAAAATTTTATATTCATCCTACCCCACCCCTACCCTCAACCCCGAACCAGCCTCCCACCCACAAAATATTTAAAAGTTTGTTTTTAAAAATTATTTCCAATTTCAAAATTTTATTTTCACCCTACCCTCACTCCTCATACCCACCCACTCCCCCCCCCCCCACCCCAAAAAATAATAAATTTAAAGGTTGTTTTTAAAAAATACTTTCAATTTCAAATTTTTGTTTTTCATCCCCACCCCACCCCTACCCTGACCCCCCCCCCCCGCGGCCATCCCCCACTGCCACCCCCTCCCCGAAAAAAATAAAATAAATTTAAAGTTTATTTTAAAAAACATTTCCAATTTCAAATTTTTATTTTTTTCACCTCATCTCTACCCGCGACCCCACCCCCCTCCCATCAGCCCCCCACCCCTTTCTCCCAAAAAAGAATTAAGTTTGTTTTTAAAAAATATTTTAATTTCAAATTTTTATTTTTTTTTACCCCATCTCACCCCTACCCCCACGCTACTCGCAACCCCCCCCCACCCCACCCCACCCCACCCAAAAAAAAATTAAGTTTTTTTTAAAAATTTTTATTTTTTAACTCCATCTCACCCCACCCCCCCTCCCGCCAGCCCCACCACCCCACACTCCCCAAAAAAGTTTACGTTTATTTTTAAAAAATATTTTCAATTTTAATTTAAAAATTATTTTCTACTCTCTAGTAAAAATAAAAGATATTATTTTTTCAAAAATAATTTTCATTCATAAATCAAACACTAAAAAATCTTTTCTAGTCACCAACCAAACATGAGAAAATAAGTCAAAACTCTACTTGTTTTCCAGGAAAACATTTTCCATGAAAAACATTTTCCTTCATACCAAACACACCCTTAATGGTCATGAATCAAAAAGTGAAAGCAAAAGCAAAAGTGTTACTCGCTCGAGAAATAGCCCAAAAGAGTCTCTCATCTTTGGGTTAAGACTCAAAGTCATTCTTGACTTTTCACATGAAGCACTAATAGTCCCTCATATTTACAATATTGGTGCACTTTTGGTCCTCCTCCAAACTTTTGCCTATTTTTTAACATTAATTTTGTCCGCAATTATATGTAAGGAATGTCCAATAGTTTTTTTTTTTATATGTTTAGTAAAAATAATAACTTTATGTGAGAGAAGGTGAGAAGTAGAACACTTTGTTCTGTTGAGTAGAAATATTACTGCAGCTAAACTAAGAACATCTTTAACATATGACGTTGGAAGAAAAGAAAATTTTGTACTATTGCACATGAAATTGTCTTGATGAACCTCTCGGCTTTACGATTTCTACTAAACAAAATAATGTGTTTTTCTTCTCACATTCTCTCATATGGAGTTATTATTTCCACTAAATATATAAAATGACAATTGAACATTCCATACATAAATTATGGATAAAACCAATGTTAAAAAATAGAAAAAATTTTAGAGGAGGACTAAAAATGCACCAATATTGCAAATATGAAGAACTACTAATGCTTCATGCTAAAACTAAATAATGACTTTGAATTTTAACCCAAAAATAGAAACTACTTTGGACTTTTTCTCACAACTGGCTCTGAGAAAAGAAAAAATATACAGGTGACTAGTGAGGTTGAGACTTGTCATCTTATCTTTTTGAATTATTATTATAGTATAAGCTAAAAGTATTATTTAATTGAACTTTTCTTCAGGGACCCAAACCACATGATGGCATTACTCTATCATGACGTGCACGAATTTTTAAGTGGGACAGCTACAAAAACATCCTAAACATGGCAATTGGCATTTTCTTACTTCTTGTCATCATTTGTTGCTTATAGCGTGGCTTCCCTGTAGGATGACAATTAATAATGGAGGTTATATTCCCAAAATTTTACCCCTTTTTTCCTTAAATTGTCAAATAGGATTACAATATGTAATACTAACAAAAGATTTATCCTTCTACTACGGCCAATTTAGTAAAACGAAAAAGCACTAAAATCAGGTAGGCCAAGTGAGTTTTTTTTTCCTTTAGTTTTCGCCTTTGCGAATACTTTATCATTCGAGCAATTCAAATAATTTATATGCTTATCATTGAAACAACTCATCAACAATTTATATGTTTATCATTGGAGCAACTCGTCGATAATTTATATGCTCATGAGCAACTCATCGACTTATGTGTGATTAAAAATATTCAAAAGTGTGTAACAAAGTAAATAAGTACAGCGAGAACATCACCGTCACAGATCCAACAAATACAATATTCTACCTAATTTAGATGCAAAGTTATAGTCTATTGCTTTAGAGAAAATAATATAGGTATAGCTTTAATATTATTTAATTTCTGATAATATTTTTATTTATAATTAATACATTAATAGTTATACATTTAATTTAATGCTATACCTATAGATAATAAAACATGATATTTAATAATACGGGATACTTATTTACATTCTAATAAAATTTATCGAGTATTATTCTTATTCCAATAAATCATATTTATTTAATACAATAAATCAAATCATTTGAAAGAAAATAGTAATATCAATATAATTAATCTAAATATTAGTACTAAAATATCACATTCAGTATTATACTCCTTTTTACACACCCTACCAAATTTTTACTTCGGATTCCACCTTTATTACTATTATTTTCTTCGAAACTCAACAACCTTTTAGTGAATTTAATAAAATAAATTATAAACTAATCGAGTCTAGAGCGTCACCGAGTCAGAACTTTACAGTCATAATAATGAGTTGAAAAGTAGAAACAGATTCGCTCAAATTACTCCACGACATAGTGAGACGAAGCAATTGAATGCAATTTTTTTAGCCAAGTGAAAACTACTACAGTATCTACTAAAATGAATACACGGGTATTGTCCATCCGTTAGTCTTTTTTTTTTTTTTTCTCGTTATAAAAAGAAATATATTTAATAACTTTTAAATTTTAACTTTTTCATGTTAATGACAAATTCAAAAGTCTTTATTTACTTTCTTAATTTTATGTAACTCAAAATCAGATAGATAAATTGAAATCAATAGATAAGACGGAATCAAATGTAATCTGCGGATGGATATTCTTCACAGTTCAAATCACATTGATTTTCATTTGAATAAAAGATGGTTATTGATGCGACAAAATGCAGGTTATATTCCGATCTCTCTGACGAGAACTACTGTTGAGCTAGCTAGCATGTCCTCCTTCCTGGAGAACCTAATTAGTAATCTAAAGGGAAAAATATTGCAAAAAAACAAAAGGCGTGACTGGAGAGTCAAAAGAGCGCGTAAACAACGCAAAGTAGAGCACAACATAATGATTTTGTCACTATCTTCCAGGTAAGAATCTCAAATTTACCATTTCTACATCACAGAAGGATCCACTACTGATCAATCACTATGAATATGATCAAATCCACCATTGATTTAACCTCTCAACCACAAATTGCCAAAAAGTTAATCTACAGAATTTCCTCTTTGATTAACAAAAGTAAAACATAATCAGAAGATGTATCGCCAAGTAAGACGATCAAATTGTTGATGAAGAAGATGAAGATCAAATCATCACATAACGAACAAAGAGGTGCTTTTAATTAGTTTACTTCCTCGAGATCATCTCAAAAAGCACAGTGCTAATCAGCGATCCAAATCGAAATAAAATTAAAACAAAAAAGACAGAGAACACAAATCGAGATAACTAAAAGGTGAATTCGATGTTCAATCATCACAGAGAGCTAAAATGAGATCTTCGTATAGAAGCTAATTAAATTCATCAATTTCGAAGCACAGAAATAAAAGTATATAACTTCACAGATTCAAACATATAGGCAATAATAACACACAAAAATATATAATAACAGAGAGATCGATCTATGAATGGATAGAATAAAAGAAAAACGGAGTAAATGATGAGTGCTTACCTGAGCGCGAGAGAGGATTTTGATTTGATTTTAGGTGCTTTGCTTTTTGGAGTGAAGCTTTTGTTTTTGTTTTGAACTTGGAAAAAGTGTGAATCAAAGAGAGAGAATGAAGAAAGATTGTGCAGAAATTGTTGGTATTTAGTTGCAGTAGAAAGGAAAGAGGGAGGGAGGAGAGAAGCTTTTCTTTCTTCTTCTTTTTTTTGGCTACTAGAAGAGGAGTGGGCCACTCAAGATATGGCTGTGCCGTGGGGCAGGCCACTCGCAATTGGCGAATTGTTTTGTTCAAATGTTGACCCTTCTCCGCTTTACCCTATATTTAACGTTGTGGCGCATTAGTGGGATTGAAGGTCTCAAATTCAAGTTATAAGTATGGAAAATTTTTTATTAGGAGTGTCACTCCAAATGAATCGATTGAGTGCAATTCAGATTTAGTAAAAAAAAAACATTTTCCACTCATTTCTCCTATTATTACTACTTCATCTATATTTGGGCTTTTTAGTATATAATATTCCCTCTGTCTCATTTTATGTGAGGTAATTTGACTCGATATGGAGTTTAAGAAAAAAAGATTTTTAAAACTTGTGGTCCAAAATGAAGGATAGAAATTTGTGTAACTGTAAATTATTTCATTAAGGGTAAAATAGATATTTTATAGTTAAGTTGTTACTTAATATAAAAATGTGTCATTTTTTTTGGAATTGACTAAAAAGAGAAAATAAGTCACATAAATTGGGACAGATGGAGTAACTTGATTTCTAGCTCTTCAGCTTTAACACCTTCTTTCATCCTAATTTATACAATATTTTCTTTTTTACTGCAACGGTTATAAATTACAGAAATTTTGACTACAAGTTTATTTCTTGTGTTTCTGTAATAGCATTATATATAAGTCAACAAAGTATTTTGAATTTTATTTCTAGTCAAACATTATTGTATAAATTCACAATATTGGTTAATTATTCATTCAACGGACAATGTGAAAATTCAAAAGTTGCATATATGATTGCTAAAATTCATTTCTTGTTTGTTATTTGTTTGTGAAACGCTCACCATTCTATTTAGTAATTAGAAGAAGAAAAATATTACTAATACATCTTTACATTTATACTTAAAAATAAGTAAATACTATCAGAGTTATATTGAATGCGAACACTAAATTCAAAACTAACCAAACACAAGTAATAAAATTCTACATGGAAACATTATGTTTTGAAATTATTATTTTTTGCACTCTTCATGCCTTTTCTTTTCGTCATTCAAAGAATCATCCCTCCTTAGAAACGTTAAAAAGAATGAGGTTAAGAAGTCGTTTTTTCATTATTAAAATGGGAGTATTTTTTTTTAAAAAAATAAAATAATAAGGTTAGTGTTGTCATTACATAAAGATTAAACAAAGTTGTGTTTGTGGAGCTGATGTGGTGACGGTCCACTTGATGACCGACCAAACCGGCCTTGCTAGCTAGTCTTCTGTCCCAACGATGAAGACATTTCCCTTTTCCTTTTTGGTTTATCAATTCCTTTCACCACCTACATTTCCTTTTTTAAACTCGGAAATAATCGGTTCGTCCTTCTCCTTCTCCACTTGAAATATCAAGTTTATTATGTAGGATTCAAACATGTGACATGAACTACGAGTTCCCTTGATTTTGCCACTTGAACAAAGTTTTGGGGGTGTTATGACATTCGATTGAAAGAAAGAGATGCGTTGGCGATAAAATAGTCTTTTTATTAGTATTATTTTTTTACGCAATTTAATGATTAAGGAATCAATCACTTCTTCACTTTAGACTGGTGAATATTAATAAATAAATGTTTTTCCTCCGCCTATTCAAGGCATATTTGTACTTTCACTTCCATTTTAGCATCTACCAAGCATATTTAAGCGAAAAATAGAAAAACAAAATGTCCGGATTTTAATTGGATATCCTTTTTCTCTGTTTCAAGTACAAGTTAAGTTAAATTTACAAACAAAAAAAAATCGTTCTTAAAAGTATTCAAATGCATAAATTCACTACGAAACAAGATCACTTTTGAAATTGAATACCTATTCATAATATTAGAAAAAATATGTCTAATAGATTTTCATAATTTCTACCTTAAAATAATTAAATTTGTCTCTCTATCTTTAGAATAATCTTTCTACATTACGTTGGCAATAGAACACTAACGAATATATAACGTAATAAAATCTAAAGTCAAATATTACATAGCAATACCTTGAAATTTCGAAATATCCAACATATGAATTCATAATACACATTCAGATTTGATATCGAATTTATGTAGTGATTTATCAATTACACTGGTTAGTAACACTCTAACAGAGAAGAGAGTATATAATGCAAATGCAATTAGTTAGATTTTACATAAAGAGTAAACATAAATGCATTGACCAATCATGTTGATAGCATGCACGTTATATATTATATTTATTGCTCACATTGTAACGCCTAGTCTAAATGCTAGCCAACCTAAGTCTCTTTTAATTATTATTATTATATTGGTCATAAATTATTTTCACGATAGTAGAAAATTTGTACCGAGAAAGGATCACATCTCCTCAATAATAACACAAAGTACCAGCCAAAAATCGTATTTGCTAGTTTCGTTCATTTTTATTTGTTCAATATTACAAAAATATATTGTCACAACTGATAAATTTTTTTTCAGTATTTGCCCTCCACATATCCAAAACATTTTTAAGACCCAAGATGTCAAGACTATACATCAATTAATATTATGAATGTAAAAATAATGAAGCTAAACTGGAGAATCCATGGAGGATTTCATGATCTGCAACAGTGTGATAGAGAGTGAGAATTGGGAAAATTTACTGTTTCATTGAAGAGAATGAATTATCTTACAGAATGTTCTAGCTACTCTGTATTTATACAATTACATATATAATTGAATAGAAAATATCTAGTAACTACCTAACATACAGCTCACACACACATGCTAATCTACACAGCTCAACTTGCAAGTTGGTATTCTAACAAACTGTTAATATTCTAACTAACTGTTGATATTAGCTCAAGTTATGCCAATCTTAACAAATATATGTGAGGTAGAACATCTGGTCAAATTAAAGGTCCAGTGTAGTAGATAGTAGGCGTGTTCGTTTAAATTTGACATATTAGTTATGATTTTTTAAAAATGTGTAAAATTTAAAATGGACAAGTAAAAGTAATCTGAGTTACTATCCTTTTTGTTTTTCCCTTTTTGATGTCATTAGTATGTTGTGGCCATGTTAGTTGGATTGTCATCTTGGACTCACCATGTTAGACATGTGAAATTAACCCCCTAGCTTTGTCCTCAACAAGCTATAAGGCAAACTCATATGTCACTTGGTAGTGGGTGTTAAAACAATTCTAAAAAAATATCGAATCTAGCCGAATGATTATTATATTTTTTTTCATGTAAAAATCATTATATGTTTCAATGTATATTTATAATATCGTACCAAAAATTAGGATAGATTTTTTCTTTATTTAATACCTTATCAAACTTAATAAATTTATATGCATTTTATATGTCAAGTTTAAAAATAGAAAACAGTATAAAATCTTGACGTTGAATTTCATTCATATGGAAATAATAACTACAAAATTTCCAAACATGTTATATCACTATTGAGCCTTTAGAATAACGTTTTTAAGGATGAATGGATGATATATGCAAAGAATTTTTTTAAAAAAATAATCGACTAAATCGTATCATTGCCTCCCATATTATATGTAATTTGGTTAATTTTGATTTAGTTTTCGATGAAGTTTTCTGAAAGTTATGTTGAAAAAAGAAATTACATTCAAAATTAAGTTTTGAGAATATTTGTACTAATACACTCTTGTGGAAATTATCAATGAATGTTTTGGTCAATAATAATAAGAATAAATCATTAGATGGTTGACTTGTATAAAATGGGTAAACAAATATGGTGTGACTAAACCATGGCCGGCTAAGCTGAACTTAGACCAGTATATAGTTCAACATTTGAGTTGAAAGTTAAATTATTCAAATAAATATAATTGGCCAATTCATCCCCCAATGACCGCCAACTTTAGGCTGCCAATTAAATTCAATTTTGGCATTTTATTTATTTTATATACCTAAGACCAAGGTCAAAGAAAACGGGCAATTTACCTAGTTTATTTTATATACCTAAGACCAAGGTCAAAGAAAATTAGCTTAAGAACTTATTTAATCATCTTTTGAAACTTGGTCTACTTTTGAAAGTAAAATTATCAGAAAATAAATCTTGCTTAAGAACCTATTTAATCATCAGATGCTAATCAGCTTATGGAAGAAAATATGAATTAAGAAATATATATATATATATATATATATATATATATATATGTCTTTGTCTAGAATATTAGGTCGGTTACGGAACGTGGCCAAGTTGTTTGAAGTTGAAATCACAAATCTAACAAGGAAATATTATTAGTGCACTTTAAGGGTTGTTTGGTTGTTGGTTTAGACGTGAGTTACGTCGGAATTAAAATTTGTATAAGGAATATGATGTTTGTTAGTTAATTAGGAGGTAAATTATTCCTATTTAAAATTTATATGATAATTACTTTGCAATTTAGAAATTCGTATAACTAATTCATATATAATTTATGAAGGAATTTATGGTATTATTTTATGCATGTGGAATAACTTATCTCTGCCTAGCTAAAATTTGGACAAATTAGTACATAGATTCACTTGTAACTAATCAATACATAACTAATATATACATAACTCTAACTAGATATCAAACGATACTAGCTAATATGGTTTCTAATAGAACTAAAAATTGATACGTCCAAGAGAAACATCCTTTTTGGTTAAGAGGAATGTTCAAACTGAAAAGTTTTCTTTTTTTTATTTTTTTTTAAAGAGACTTTAGATCTCAAATTTGAGTTTCTCTACAAGAGTTATGTATTCGTAATTTGCAAGATTATAAAACCAAAAGTGCAAATGATATAAAGATTATTCTGAATTAGGGGAATATGATCAATGTCGTATTAGTTTAGGATTCATACTGTTTTTGCACTAATAAGAACGGATTTATAAGAAGGAAAAATTATCCGAACCAGCAATCTCGACCCACATATTATTCTTTATAGTGGTATTTCTTAAAAAATTTGTAGATTCACCGTATGTGTGTTGCACGTGTATGCGTAGTCTTAAGATTCATATAACCATGAAATAGTATCCAAACATCTTCTCCAAAGTTTTATATTAGTGCCACCAAGTAGAATTCCTGTGAGAAGCGTCAAAAGTTAGAATTCCTGAAAACTTAATGATAGGCGCACAATATACGGGGATAGAATAAGCTGGAAATGGTAGGGTACTTCCTGAACTCCTTGCACAAATAGCAGATCAACGTGTACAACAGAGTTAGAGTGAAGGAACGTTTATTCCTAGCTTGCTTCGAAAATTTAGCAAAAACTTGCTTTATCAATGCTTCTATATGAATGTGATGCAAGTCGTTTCTTGTGATAGTTGATCTGCATATTAATAAGAGTAGTCCCAGCTGTAAGAACATTTAAGAGCAGTGTAGTTATTCCTACCACAAATTTGACATGACTTAGTACTGTTCCTCTGCTTATTTCAATGTGGAAAACTTTGATTGTTCAGAGAACTTAGTCCATATTGTCTATTCTCAGAACCTGTTTCCTGTCCACAGACTTGAAGCTTCTCTCTCTCGAGTTGAAGTTGTTGTTTCCTCTTCTCCTGCCCCTTTGGGCAGAGAATGTCATGTTATGGTTTTGTTGTGGCACATTTTCTTCATCTTTCCTTATATCAAAACTCCTAAGAGTATTAACAAATTGATTAAGGGTGGGATATGATGTCTTACCTAACATGACAGTCCTGAAGGTCTTATATTGAGACTTAATCCTCTAGCAAAATTAATTATTTTGCTATCTTCATCCACAAGTTTGTGAATGGTGCAAGACCATCACATATGCCTTTGAATTTCTTGATGTATTCATTAATCTTTTTGGTTCCTAGCCTAACACTTTGTAGTTGTTGTAGAAGCTGAAACTCCTTATCTTTTGTTGCTTGAAGATAACTTTATTCCAAGCATTCTCACATCTCCTTGGTAGTTGAGCAACCCACTATCATGTACATGATTTCTTCTATTGAAGTGCCTGAGATCCAAGTCCTTAGCAACACATTTTCTCCTCATAGTCGTCAATGATGCCACTATCTTTTGCATCCTTCTCAACCACTACAACTTTTCCAGTGAAATAATTACTTTTAGTTGGTTCATTCTTTGTGATGAGATAGGTTAGTTTCATCATTTGAACCAATTGGGATATTTGTGTCCTCCATATGAGGTAGTTTATTGGCATAAGTTTGATGGAGTAAGCAACAATGAGTTGGTGAAGTGAGGTGGTCGACATAGTGTTGGTAGATGGGGTAATTGCAGTTGAACATGTATTTTTTTTATCATTACTCAGAGAGCGGAAGAATTTTTAAGCTTTGAAACCATGTAGAAATTTCACACCTTAGTATTAGAGAAATCAAGGATTGTATTGATGATTAAAATTGTTGAGTCATACTCCTTATACAGGGAGAGAATTGTAAAGACCTAAGTTAGCTATCCTTAGAGTTAAGGCTGTTCAAAACCGAATCGAAACCGATAATCCGAATTGATAATTTGGTTATTGGGTCAATGGTTCGGGTTAATTGTTTAACAGTTCGGATCTCAGATTGACCATATTTCTAATCGAGTGCCCCGATAACCCGATAAGAAGTTTAATTAATTACATTTATATCATTTAAGGCCTTAGACACTTTTAGCCTTTAGGATTTACACTTCAGTCTTCAGACTCTAGTTGACACTCAAATTTCACAATAATATTCCAAAGGTGCGACATCACTCATTGATTCACTATCACTACTCCCACGCCGACGAGTTATATTGAATATCATTCTCTAACTGTCTAAATTGAGGTTCAAATGGTTGGTTCTCTTACTTTAAGTATTTGTTTTTATCTTCTCATTACAGTTTAGTGAGATATGCCTGCAATATTGCAATACTATAATGTGCAATGAAAAAGTTTTTATTAGTAGTAGTCTCATGATCATTAATGATTTTCGTTAGTAGTGCTGTAATGGTTTCTCTTTATAGTTCATATCGAAATAATTGGCTTGGTTGTTATGAGGAATCCTTTTGAGTTTGCCAGTTTGGGCAATATTGACATAGCTGTAAAGGTTAATATGGAGTTTTATTAAGTGTTTTATGTAGTAATGGACTAACAGGGAAAAGTTCATCAGTGACTACTGGCTACTGCGTACTGTTAATTAGTGACTAGTCCATTAGTAATTCTCAATGAAAATTGTGTGAACTGTTAACGGTTAACCCGATAACCGAACCGATAACGATTACTAACCGATAAATCAATACCTATAAACTGATATCATAACAGTTCCATAACGATTTAGCATGATTACAAACCGATAACCGATAAGTAAAACCGAAAAATTCCAAAACCGAACCGACCGATACGCAGCCCTACTTAGAGTCCTACTACAATATCTATTACTACTACAATTGTAGAGTCCTAAGTTAGCTATACTTAGAGCCCTACTACAATGACTATTACTACTATAATTTTAATCGACTTCAAGTAGTACAAGAAGTAGCAACCTAGTTAATACAAGCGACCTAATCCTAGAGTGACTCTAACTCCGTTGTACACGTTGATTGGATCAGATTGTTCAACCTATTTCATATCTTCAGTTTCCTTTATTTTCAAAACGTATATTTGTTGATTCAAGGAGAATAAACTAATTTAAGGAGTGCCCTGTACATGTTTTTTTTTTTTGTACCAGTTTCAAATGGGATTTGTTCCATAATAATCATGGTAACCATTTAGGTCAGTTTTTCTTCTTCTGAAAAGTGAATAATTTTAATGGACGATACAACAATATTAATGCCACAATGTCAAAGTTGGAAATAGATAAAGTAAAATAGAGATGAAGTGTGGTGAATTTTGAAGTGCAAGATTCCCATTAGTTTGATTGATAAATTATAGATTTCCATCATATGTTTAGAGGGAGGACGTACAATGGGGATTTATATTCGGCTCCTCTCCATTTCTTTTCTCTCCATTTTCCTCAAGTTCTAGCTTGAATTGAAGACACATGTCATAGTTTAGAATTAATGATTGAGACCTAATTGATTAAAGCAAAGTCCTAATCATAGTTATTTACTTTCATATACTTGCTTCTTAAATATTTTTGCAATCCATTAAATTTTCCCTAAATATATTAAAAAATTTTCTTTACGGCATATAGAGCAGTCAAAAAGGGTCAGTCCAGCCCCACCGGGCCCAAGCCTCGAGGGCCAAGGAATTTGAAGGGCTAGGGCGGGCCGGCCCTTCATTTGGTAGGACCTGAAAATACTCAACCCAACCTAACCTTAGAAGGGCCGAGGGCTGGGGCGGGCTTGCCCTTCTGATTTTCTTTTTAATTTTTTTTTCTTTTCAAACTTATAATTCTATAACATCAAAAAAATGAGAAGATTTTCAAATCAAATATGATAAACAATGATGTTGTTTCAATAACACTAACAAAAATCTAGTGTAATTAGCATGTATCTTGCATACTGGATATGCGAGTGAGATAAGAGAGTGACAAGCAAGATAGGAGGGAGGCGAGGGCGCGAGATTTGTATATGTATCCTAGATACATGCGAATCTACTTGGATAAAGTGTATTTAGAACAAATTAACCCAATTTTGAATCCATATATTTCGAGATACTATCTGGGTATGAAGATTTATAATATTACAATAGCATGTATTCAAATAATTAGATTATATACTAGTGAGATTATTGTAAATTACTCTTAAATAAAAAGTTTTGGCCCATGGGCCGACCCCGGCCCAGCCCCGATCAAGCCTCAAGGGCCAAGGGCTTATATGGGCCGGGCTTATAAGCCCTAGTTTTAAATGGGCTTGAAAAATTATATTCCAACCCTACCCCAATAACGGGTAGGGTTGGGCCGGCCCCATGGGCTAAACCTATTTTGACGGCTCTAACTGCATACATATTTAAAAAATTTACTTAATACTTTTACTTTTTTGAAAAAAATTTATAATACAGTTAAACGTTTTTATTATTCTAATAGAGTATTAAGAACTACAATGTTTATAGAGCAATATGAACTCCATTTAGGGAGTAAGAAAGAATTTAAAGTTGAGTGACAATTTATTTTACTCCTAAAATTTTTTTAAAAAAAGACGTCAGGTCACAATTTTTAATTTTTTATTTGGCAAATATTATTTGAGAAATGGCAAATGTTAGGGAAAAAAGTAAAAAATCAGCAAAAAATTACTCAAGTAATTAAAAAAAGAAATTCTTTTAAATATATTTAGGAAAAATATAATGTAAATCTAGAATTGTTGGATTGCAAAAATATTGAAGAAGCAAATATATGAAAGTAAATAACTATGATTAGGACTTTGTTTTAATTAATTAAATTTTAATCATTAATTCTAAATTATGACATGTGTTTCCAATTAAAGCAAGGACTTGGGAAAAATGAAAAGGAGCCGGATCCATACAATGGTGGCCAGAAATTTCTGCTCATAAAGAGAGTTTGAATGACAGTGTAGAAGAAGGCTTGTATACGTAACAGGGCATAGTGCTAGCGCGGCGAAGAAGTTTGTAGCGCAAGTTTATGCTTCTAAGATATCATAGATAGATATAACTAGAGTTGTTAATATAGGCTGGCCCATTCCATTCGTTTTAATCTATACAGGCTTTGTAATTTGACGGGCCAGGCTAGGCTAGCCCATTTTTATGTGGGTCAAAAAATGGTCAGTCCAGCCCACAAGTGTGTGGGCTATGGGTTTTGCCGGACCTGCCCTCTTTTCTTAAAAATATATTTTTTAGAAATTTTTAAATTAAATTATAATTTAAAAATATGATCATAAATATCGACTAGTGTTACTATTTGTTAATCAAATACATAAATAAAATTATCTATATAATATTTATTAAGTTTGATTTCAAGTAAAAACATAAATAGCTAAATAGAAATATTAACCTAATTGTTTTTCAATGATCATAATAAAACACAAAAACTATGATAATATTCCATAGGTTATGGCTTATGTAGTGATTCCCTAGAAACTTTAGGAACTTTATTTTATGTAGTACATATTTTATAAACATAATTTGTATTTAAATTGTAATATTTCAAACTTTAAACAGATTTTGAGTGTAGACTTCTGTTATTTTTAATACTTTGTTTATTTTTATTTTTTAATTAATTTTTATTTGGCCCACGGGCCGGCCCTATTCATATTTCTCAAGCCCACAAATCGACAGGCTTATTCAGGCCGAACTAAAAAGCTTTTTTCTTAAATAGGCTCCAAAAATCTTAGCACAGCCCTATCAAATCACGGATTAAGCCAAGCCGGCCCAACGAGTCTAGCCCATATTAACGGCTCTAGATATAACATAGCAAAATTATGAAATTTTGTAACATAAATACAAATTCCTAAAGCAAGAAATTGTAGATCACAATAAACTACTTCTATATATTCACTCTTATCAACATGAAAATCGCAGAAATTACTTGATGGTTCACAATTTGGATGTGTTTGGCGAGCTTTCATTTTTATTTGAATCCAAAATACAACATGATTAAACCTGTAACTTTTAAGAAAATTATTTGACAAAAAACTCAAGGAGAAATGTGCATTAACGTACAAACTTGAACATATAAAAACCCAATTAATTACAAGAATATAGATTAATAATTCGATTTTTTTGTAAAATGCATTAATCTTGGGTGACAACTGCTTAAGGGGATAAGACATCTTCATCAATAAGTCAACTGCTGGAACTATACTGCATGTAAAATGAAAGAGAAGAGGAGCAACTTGGACTAAAAATTAGTATTACTTTTTTACTTCATTCTGGACATTTACAGAATATCCAACACATTTCATTTTATTTTATTGTACTTGAATTTGTTTTTTTTTTCGCCATCGTCAAGCTTGTGATGTCAACTAATATTACTTCTGAGACTTGAGTTCTTCTACTCTCTTTTCAGTTTCCCTCAATGCTTTCCCATAGATGCTAATCAACTGAAGAAAAGGAAAATATTTTCACAAAACTTGGTTATCGAACTTATAGAACATGAATTCAAAAGCCTCCGATATAAAAGTGAGGCCTCAAAGCAATTTCTGGGAAAAGCAAACACACACACATTTATATATATATATATATATATATATATATATAAATGCAAGCTATAAACATACCTCGTCAAGTTCTTCTGGAGTAACTACAAATGGAGGAGACATCATGATGGTATCACCAGCAACACGTACCAACATGCCATTCTTCTGACATTGCGCTCCAAAATATGCACCAACACCTGAGGCAGCAATGAGACGATTGAATGAGATAAGAGTTTAATGTGACCGTCAATTGAAAAGCAAATGAGGAAGATTACGTACCCCATTCAGGAGGGAAAGGATCATTAGGAGATTTGTTATTCGCAAACTCTGTGGCAAGGATCAAACCAATTCCCCTAATCTACAGGAAAATAAGAGTGAAGAAAATGAATACCAAAACCTTTTACGAAGTTTTGATCACTTTTATACAAGTGATAAGAGTTCTACCTCTCCGATAATGGGACTGTCAGAAAACGCCTTCAGACCTTCTTGAAACTTTGGGGATATTCTATTTACTCTCTCAACCATATTTCGCTCCCTGAAATAATTTGAACATTTTCCAATCTTCAGCACTAGCTAAGTACAATAGCTATCAAGCCCATACACTAAAATGCAGAGTTATCAGAAATCATAATACTAAAATAACCATATGCAAGTTGCAATGAGGGTAGAGAATGAAAAGCACATGATCATAAAAGGAAGGACGTCAAAGGCAATTCAAGCATACATACTTGTAGATTTTAATAGCTTCCAATGCCACCGCGCATGCAACAGGATGACCAGAATATGTGAATCCATGGGAAAAGGAACCTAGTTCCAGAAAAAATATTCAGCGTTTCAGCTAACAGACAAAGGAAATGATTTTTAATGCTATGAAACAAATAGAATGCTCACCAAGTTTATTGCTTTGAGAATGAATTACATCAGAAACTTCGGGGCTTACAAGGACAGCTCCAATTGGCATATATGCAGAAGAAAGAGCCTAAAAAACAATTCAGGAAGGGAAATTTATACATCCAGACGTGAGTTGGTATTAGCTGAGATAGGATGTTGTTTAACGCACCTTTGCTAAGGAGACAAGGTCAGGTTTGATGTTATACTTGTCAGAGCCAAACATTGTTCCAAGCCTCCCAAAGGCACAGATAACCTCATCCACAATGAAAAGAATATCGTATTTCTTCACTACAGCTTGGATCTATAAATGAGAAGGAGAAATTGTTGTTTCAGCTATGTATATAAGCATAATCCGAAGGAACTAAAGATAGAACTGCAAAAACTGCCAGAAATAAAAGAAAAGGACTTGTTGCTGCAAGATGTCTTGTGGCTGATGATCCTCATTCTACCCACAAATTTCTCTATGGCTGATGATCCTCATTCTACCTCATGGCAAAACCAAATGCAAATATGCTTGGGTTTTACAGACAGAAAGAGGTTGCCAGTTACACCCTTCTTTGACAATGACAGTAACCACAATCTTCAGAGTTTCTTAGATAAATACTAGCTGATTGCCTTCATTATGTGGCACCAAAACTATAGAACGAACTCTTACATTCCTAGATTGAGCATTGCATGCAGCATTCTAAGTAGTAATGCAAAAGCGATATAGCTTCCTCCTTCTAGAATGAAAAGAACAGGCAAAAGGCAAAAGGCAAAGAAAACTACCTTATCAAAATAGGTAGCCGGAGGAGGTATGACACCTCCTGCCCCCATGACTGGTTCAGCAATAAAAGCAGCTATCTGAGGTGAAAAAGCAAATTAATCAGCAAGAAATCACCCTCAATACACAAACTGAGTAGCAAGAGTAAAAGTTGCCGGAAGTTACTGTTTCAGGCCCCTCTTTGAGGATAAGATCTTCTAAATTTTTAGCCAACCTGGTAGAGAACTCCTCCTCTGTCTCACCTGACATATACATTTCAACAGAAAATGGTTTATTACACCATAAGAAGAGGAGAAAAGTAAGAGTCAGTAAGAATAAGTACCTGGCAGATGATAACGCCAATAATGAGGACAGTCGGTGTGAAGAACAAATGGAGCAGGAAGATCAAATTTTTGATGTAATGCAGGAAGACTACAAAAGAAAGTATTAGCAAACTGATACTTGAAGCATAATAATGAATCTCAGTGATTTTGATTTCAAATGTTGTTTATTATATTACCCAGTGAGACTGGCAGAAATAAGAGTTGAACCATGATATCTGTTGCAATGAAATGAACAAAAACATTAGTAAGCCTAAGGAAAAAAGCAACCAAAAGAAAATAATAGATAGAGATTCAAAAATTACGCTTTTGCTCGAGCTATAAATTTCTTTTTGTTTGGCCTTCCAAGAGCATTGTTGTAATACCAAACCAGCTTCACCTACATTCGAAGTATAAGGGAAAAAATTACAAATTATACTTGTATATTTCTTCACATAATATCCTGCTATTTTTATCAAACTTCTACACAAAAAAGAAAAAAAAAGAAAATTTCAAGCATCTACTGTATTCATTTCATTTGATGCTAACAGAACTGGAACGTGCAGTTTTAAAAAAATTAAAATGTCCCACTTTTTCACTGTCGCCAAAAATGATGTTCTTCTGATTATTATCAAGCGTTTTAAGAAAAGAACTGAGATCTAGATTATATAATCAAGTGTTAGAAGGCAATAAGCAAAACCTGGGTATCATTGGCTTCTGATCCACTATTGGTGAAAAAAGCTTTTGCCATTTTCTTTGCAGTAAACATATCCAGAAGCTCCTTCGCAAGATCCTGTATATTTCAAAATGCAATCAGGACTTAGTTTTCCTTTTTCATGTAAGGACACTACAAAGTTTTTGTCATACCAAAGAAGGTTTTGTTGTACGGTTCCAAAATGAATGATAAAACGGCAATGTGTTTAATTGCTTAGTGGCAGCATCAACCAGGCGAGGCTCGTTGCCCCCTACAAGAATATTTAAGTTGGTTAAGCACTGACATGTTCTCTGAATACACCATAAATAAAAACTCATTGCAAAGTTTCATAGCTGTCAGGAATTAGCAATTGTCTAGGTTTTAAATTGTTCTGTTCTGTATAGTTGAGCAATCACCTAAAAAATCAAAAGACCGTTCTAAGGCCTGTCTCCAGTTTATTGACCATGCACTAGACTATCACAGTTCAACATGGAGACAGTCAGCAGTAGATCAAAACAGTTCTACAAGTTCTTGTAGATGGTAATCTTGCAATATATGGTTCAAGTTGTTGGTCTCCAACACATTTCAAATGCAACACATCAGGATAACATAGCAGACATTGATTATTAATAAAATGAAGATACACAACATTTTCATTAATGGAGTGAACTTCCATTTTTAATGTAAATTGTTTGGATGTTATAATCATGACGCAAATACTTATTGTCATTACCGAAAATAATTATGCAGTTAAATTGTGAAAGAAAAACATCTGACATGGCAGAACACTCAAGTGTGTTAATGTGTGACTGAAGATGTTAACCAAAAAGAAAAAACATACATGAAAGACAAGCATGTTAATATATTTGGAGCTAGGATTTGAAAGTACCTAGTGCTGTGCACCACAAACCAGCTAGAGTATCAAGATACCTCCTCCCTTGCATGTCATAGACATGGGATCCCTATGTCAAAATGTAAAAGTTGATCACGAAAGATATATAAAGTTCTCCTAAGTTAGACATCAAAAGTAGATATAAATCTAATTCTAACCTCAGACTTCTCTATAATCAAAGGATCCACATCAGTACTTTGCCACCCAGCAGTGAAGGGTGCCAACATATCATGACCCTTGAACCTGCAAAAGTGGAGATACATTGTTTAGTAAAATTCTTTTTACACTTGTAGGTGCAGCTTTTATGTCAAATGAGTAAAATATATTCCACATATGACTAAATATGGAGTAGTACTCATGAAGAAATGCCATGTCATTTAGTAATGACCGTCCATAAACAAGGCAAAAAAAGAGATCCAGCAGTAGGAAAGTGAAACAGAAATTACCCTTTATTATCAGTTCCAGAAATGTCATCTTCCAAACATGCCTGTGTACTACTATATCTTGCCGGCGTTGATTTAACTATATGCTCCTGTAAACTGCTAACTGCTGGAATACGTTTTGCATGGAAACCAGCCTACAAAACCACATTAATTAGAACATAAACGACTTAATGGCAGATCGCTAAACAAAAACAATGCTGTTTCATGGAAATAAATTTGCTTAGTCTTCACAATCTTACATCTAAGAACAAGTCGTTTGGATTGGCTTTCTTTAAGTAGCTTATAAGCTAGTAAAAGTTAAAAATCATAAGTCGGGCATACCCAACTTTTTGCTTTTAGCTTAGTTTTATACTTTTTGACCTAATAATAAGTGTTTAAAAACACTTTTTTTGCCTTTCCCAAACACCTCAAAAAATAAAATAAAAAAGCTTTAAAAGTTAAGAACTAGTTAAAATAAGACAATCCAAACACCCTCAAACAGCTGGTGCATAGTTCTAAATATATTTAGGTCCAATTTACCGTGTCAGCTCTTACCAGGAATTTCCCCTATATGTCGATAAAATCTTACCTTAACGAAAAACAAGTAACTATGATAGCACAAAATGAACTTAAAAACACTAGAAAAGTGCCTCAAGAAACTTCACTTCCCCAATTACACAATGTAACATTATGAAATAAGAGTCTCTCCAGAGTGCAGACTGTAAATTCTTATAAAAATGATTGAATGAAATACTCCATGGTCAGCTTTTGAATGTTTTATTACCAAAATACAGATTGTTCAAAAGACAGTAAATCAAACACCATGAAAGAGTTAATGATGTTTGCGGTTGTGAGGAAAATCCCTTTTAATGCTGTGTAGATTGATCAAGATAGTTTTGTGTGTCAAAATCAATTAGTTTCACTATTCCTCTGTAGAAAGCTGATCAAGACAAGGCTGGAAAATATCTAAAACAATTCCAACAAACAACAATATATCCAGTAGACATAGTGTGGAGAGGTTAGAACATACGCAGACCCTCGGCTCAAATGTGACGAAAACATAACTAAAAGAAAGAACAAGAACAATAACAAAATAGTGTTGTAGCCCCACAACTTAAGATTTCCTAAATATGAACAAGATAAAAGACCAAAAGCCCAAGTAGAAAACAAAACACAAAAAAACATTTTGACTTGAAGACAGCTCCTAAAAAAACATAAAATCTGCAAAATTATATGTATTCGCTAATCAATCTTCTATTTTAAGTGATTTAAGTTAATAATTTTTATAATCCCTTAAATAGACAAAAATAAGTCAAAAACAATAAGTACTCAATTCAAAAAAGGTAACTTTTTATTATAGAAAAGTTTGAGAAGGGCCACACTTCAATTATACCCTAACGTAACAGCTAGACTGCCTGCAACAAGGACCAGAGAGGGAAAACTATACCCTACAGAGCCGAACTCAATACTTTAGTTCTCAAACTCTATATTTATTTTAAAAACTCAATTGAATATATATAAATTATCAACTTAAAACTCAAAAAGAATAAAATCCAAAAGTCTCAAATCATAACCCAACCCCTCTTTGCTCCTCTTTCAAGAAGAGAGTCAACCTGAGTTTAGTATTCAATAAAGGGTCTTTCGGTAGAATCATGCGAATATTAATTTTATATATATAAAAAAATAATTTAACTCTTCCACAACTATGCAGAATTTAATATCTGAACAACTGACACCTACTAAACAACCCCTAGAAAACGAAAAAGCAAAAAAAGAAAAAAGGTAGCGCCACCTTCAACACCAACAAAAAGAACCCATAGAAACAAAAACAAAAAGAAGGAAAAAAGCGAGATTCATCTAAACCTGGGCGGTGATAGCTGCTTTGACGGTGGATCCAAGAAGACGACAAATCTTAGCCATTTGATATGATCCTTCGAATCAATTCGTTGCTAAATTCTAAATCAAATATCGTAAAAATAAAACATGCAGAGAAAAAAAGATGAAGGTGCAATATATATAGAGAAAAATAAAAGACGCCAGGCAAGAGAGAGAAAAAAATAATAATTAGAGCGACTCCAACTCAGTGATGACGCCACATCTTATCAGTTTTAATAATCACGAATAAGTCATACAAAACTTCCTCCGTACCCATTCAAGTGTCATAATTTGATTTGGATTCCTCTTCCAATTCAAATTTAATTAGGTATAAAATAAAATAAAATTTTTGAGTTTTTTTATTTTTAAATTAATAACATATTTACGTATAAATATATAAGTTAAAAAAAATACTAAATATTACAAAGTTAAAAAAAAACGTAAAACACTTAATTTGAACGCACGTAAGGTTGTGCTAATTTTGGGAGAAAGTTATGGTGCATTGAATTTGGGGTTACCAATTTAAATACGTAGATTTTATCGTCATGAATAGGCTCTGATTACCCCACCAGAAAAAAGAGAGAAAAAAGTTACCCTTATAAAGATTTTGATTTGATTTGATTTTTCATTAAAAAATTAAATCATTTAAAAATCAATTCAAATTATGTAAAGTTTGGGTTTTTCGATTTCGGCTTCAATCATTCTTTTGATTTTTTTTATTTATTTTTTTCAATTATAAGGTGATTGAAATAGAGATGAAATATATTTTCACTTACATGTGATAAGTTATATTTTAAAATCATTAAATGAATAAAAGTCTTTGAAAAGACGGTAAAATTTACATGAGTACAAAATACTTTCATTCAAATATCAACGTTTATTGTGTTAAATTTTATAAGATTAAATACTACGATCAAACTAAATATTGACAAAGTATATTGTTAACTTCGAATTTGAAAAACTATGACAAAAATTTATAAGCCCAAATTTAAGTAATATATCTAAACATTGAAAACTATAAACTACTTAAAAATATATTACAAAGTAGTTAAAAACCAATGCAGGAGTGATATTCACTACTAAAAAACTGCTAAAAAACGATGGAAGTAAAAGTGACGGACGGCGTCGCTCCCAAAAGCGACGGACTAAGCGATGCCGTCCGTCGCTTTTTAATTAAAATTTCTTTTTTTATTTTTTTTAAAAAGCGACAGACGGCATCGCAGAGTCCATTGGTTTTTAACTTTTTTTTTTAATTTTTAATTTTTTATTTATTTTTTTTAAAAGCGACTGACTGCATCGCCGAGTCCGTCGCTTTTTTTTTATTTATTTTTTAAAGCGACGGACGGCATCGCAGAGTCCGTCGCTTTTTAATTTTTTTTATTTTTAATTTTTAATTTTTTTTATTTTTAATTTTTAATTTTTTAATTTTTTTATTTTTTTAAAAGCAACGGACTGCATCGCCAAGTCTGTCGCTTTTTATTTTTTTTAAAAGCGACGGACGGCATCGCAGAGTCCGTCGCTTTTTAATTTTTTTAAAAAGTGATGGACTGCATCGCCGAGTCCGTCGCTTTTTAATTTTTTTTTATGGTTTTGTGTAAAATAAAAAACAAAAAAATTATAATACCGACTTTCGGATGTCGGTCAAATTAAATAGCATGTAATAAATTAATATTTTCAATTAACTTTAAATAAATCGTCCTCCGAATGACGGTTTTATATAAGTTAAAAAATAATTTAATATAAAATACCGACCTCCCGATGTCAATATTATTTAATTAACATGATTGCTTTTTATTTATCTTAAAATTTAATGTGATACCAACCTCATGAGGTCGGTATTTTTTATTAAATCTAATTACTTTTAATAAAAGTGACATCCGGAGGTTGGTTTGTTTAAAATATTCCTATTAATCATAATTTTGCTATTGTGCATAATACTAAAATTTCATTAACACCTACAATTAATTGTTCAAAAAGTGTAACAATTTTGTATACTTTTATAAATAAAAAGTTAGAATTCGTGGAATAAATAAAAAAATATCTATAATCCATATTTAGAGTATGAAACTACGTTGATATGAATTAGGAGAAAATTATATATATTTATATTTCTAGAGTAATGTACAAATTTTATCAGTCCGTCGTCTAATCATGAACTTAATATTTCATCTCATGATGTAGAGGTGAAGAGCTAACATATAATCCATTCAAGTATGAAATGCAAGATATTATTATTATATACGTTCAATCTTGAATGGATGTCAAGTGTAGTGATCACTTCCTAATTATGATGACATGTAAAGGATACTTCATCGGAGCATGAAATACGTTGATTAATTATATACTCCTCGAATAGTTTAACAAATCAAGTCTTATAAACTAGTGGTTCAGATATGAAATACATTATCAATTAAAGAAATATGTATGATCAATTCAAGGAGATTTATATATTAAATTTGATATTGATAAATTTTTGTTGATCAATAAAATTAAATTTATATAATTAGAAGGTGTGTGTGTGTGTGTGTGTATATATATATATATATATATATAAACCTCGATAAATTAAATTGATTAAATTAAACTTCTGTTGATGTGTAGTTAAATTACACACACACACACACACACATATATATATATATATGTAATTTTAATTAATAAACTCAACCACGATAAATTAAATTTATTAAATATCTCCATGGTCATGTACAGCCTTCTATGTTAATAAACATGCTGAACAGAGGCGCACCCAAGTTGGTTATTAATTATAAACCTCTTAATAAGACTTTGAGATGGATAAGGTATCTTATTCCTAATAAAAAGGATTTATTAGATAGGGTTTATGATGCGATTATATTTTTTAAATTTGATTTAAAATCAGGTTATTGACAGATTCAATATATATATATATATATATATTGTTGACACCCAATTTTGACCGACCTCTAACTTTTTTCGAGAATGCTATTCGATTAAATATGTATTCTTTTTAAAATATATTTCAAGTTAAAATTTTAATCAATTTTGTCTTAAAATTATATATTTCAAAAATTATTTTTATCAAATTATTTGTACCGATAGTTGAATTCGAAATAATTATTTTACTTAAATATTTTAAAATCCTAGATGTGTTTAATTATATGAAAATATTTTAATATGTGTAGTATTTTATTAAATTGAATAGCATTTCCTTGATTTTCCTCCAAATCATTTAAATTGTAGCCGATTTTATTCTATTTTCTTTCAATTCTAGCCCATTCGACTCCAAATTTTATTTTAATTATAGCCACTTTTTATTTCAATTCTAGCCAATTTTTATTTCAATTTTGGTCATTCCAATTCAATCTCAAGACCCATTCATTCTAATTTCGTCCGTCCATCTTTAAATTAAATCCTAGATCAAATCCTAGCCGCTCATCTAATTCTAATCCAACGGTCAAGATCGAATCAACATTTTCTCTCTTTTCTAAGCTACCAAAAGACTAAAACCCTAAAACTATTCATTCTCTCCCTTCCTCTAAAAGATCCGCCTCCCCCTTGTTCTCTCTTCTCTTCCACCCGCCTCCTCCGACGAAAACCGGCAGGTACCCGGCGAGATCCCAGGCAGCAGCTCCGGCGAGCCCTGCTCCCTTATTTTCTCCTATCTCCGGGCGGCACAACAATAGCAGCAGCAAGAGGCGGCAGCTCCATCCTCCCCTCTCCTTCCTCTTCTCCTTCTCCCCTCGACAGCAGTGACTGCTGCTCTTTCTCCTTCTCCTCGTGAACCGGCGAGGACACCAACGACTCCGACGAGAAGCACAGTGGCAACCACCGACAACCCACGACACAACGTCAATGACTCCGGCAAAACCAGCAGCTCAGTGAGGTCACCACGAAAACAACAACATTAGCTCCAGACCAGCGAGGCAACAAGCTCCGGCGAGGCTCAAAGTTTTGGAATTTTGCACTACTAGATCTGTCCAGGTTTGTCTTTGTTTAATTATCATCCATCTTCTTACAATTAGCGTAAATTCAAGCATGATTTTCAGTTATATGTTATGAATATATACTCGAAATCGATAATAGTTGTCAATCTTGTCTTAAGCATGATGTTTGAATTTCTTGATTATTGAGTTGATTCAAATATTAGTTTGAATTAGGGTATCTTAGGATTTGTTTGAAATTTGGCATTTCTTGAGTTAATTAGTTTGATTTTGGAATTGTAAGATTAGATTGAATTAGGGTATTTAAGGAGTTGTTTGAATTTGGGTGTTATTTGAGTTAGTTTGAATTATTATTGAGATTTTAGGACTAATAGTTTGAATTTGGGATTAGGAATAGCTAGCTAGTTTGAATTTAGGATTTTAGCACTAGTTAGATTTTGGAATTTTAGGACTAGTTTGAATTTGTGATTTTAAGACTAGTTTGAATTTTGAATTTAGGACTAGTTTGAATTATTATTGAGATTTTAGGACTACTAATAGTTTGAATTTGGGATTTTAGCACTATAGTTTGGTTTTTGAATTCTAGGAGTACTTCCAATTTGTGATTTTAAGACTAGTTTGAATTTGGAATTTAGGACTAATAGTTTGAATTATATTTGGGGAGTTGTTTGAATTTGGGTATTATTTGAGTTAGTTTGAATTATCATTGAGATTTTAGGACTAATAGTTTGAATTTGGGATTAGGAATAGCTAGCTAGTTTGAATTTAGGATTTTAGCACTAGTTAGATTTTGGGATTTTAGGACTAGTTTGAATTTGTGATTTTAAGACTAGTTTGAATTTTGAATTTAGGACTAGTTTGAATTATTATTGAGATTTTAGGACTACTAATAGTTTGAATTTGGGTATTATTTGAGTTAGTTTGAATTATTATTGAGATTTTAGAACTAATAGTTTGAATTTGGGATTTTAGCACTATAGTTTGATTTTTGAATTCTAGGAGTACTTCCAATTTGTGATTTTAAGACTAGTTTGAATTTTGAATTTAGGACTAATAGTTTGAATTATATTTGATATTTTAGGCTAATTAATAGTTTGAATTTGGGACACTAGCTAGCTAGTTTGAATTTGAAATTTTAGGGATCAACTTAATTAGAGCTCATAATTAATTATAACTTGAATTTACTATAAAATTGAACTTAATTAGGAATATGAACTTGAAATTAGAACTTGAAGTTGGAACTAATTAGCTTAAATATATAACTAATTAAGTTTAGAAATTAGATATGAACTTGAATTGAAACTTGAATATAAATATATATATATATATATATATATATATATATATATATATATATATATATATATATATATATATATATATATATATATATATATATATTTGAAGTTTATATTTAACTAATTTAAGAACTTTTCATGCTAAGAATCAGGAAGTTTCAACATCTAAAAAAGTTGATACAAGACTATATTGCTTCTTTCATCAAAGTTGGAGATAAGGTTGGTGCTTCTAAATTTCTTAAGTTGAAGTACAATTATTTTAAATAATGTGTTTGTGTCCATCTAGTATTAATACTTAGCTTTAAATTTACGAATAATATATTTGTTAAGCATAAGTACCAACACTAGTTGATCCTATTGATGACAAAATTGATTTTCTTGCAAGATCGATTTGTATCCATCTAGTGTTGATATTAAACTTTAATTTAGGAATAATGTGTTTGTTAAGCATAAGTACCAACACTAGTTGATCCTATTGATGACAAAATTGATTTTCTTGCAAGATCGATTTGTGTTCATCTAGTGTTGACACTTAGCTTTAATTTAGGAATAATGTGTTTGTTAAACATAAGTACCAAAACTAGTTGATCCTATTGATGACAAAATTGATTTTCTTGCAAGATCGATTTGTGTCCATCTAGTGTTGATATTAAGCTTTAATTTAGGAATAATGTGTTGTTAAGCATAAGTACAAACACTAGTTGATCCTATTGATGACAAAATTAATTTTCTTGTAAGATCGATTTGTGTCCATCTAGTGTTGATATTAAGCTTTAATTTAGGAATAATGTGTTTGTTAAGCATAAGTACCAACACTAGTTGATCCTATTGATGACAAAATTGATTTTCTTGCAAGATCGATTTGTGTCCATCTAGTGTTGACACTTAGCTTTAAATTTAGGAATAATATATTTGTTAAGCATAAGTACCAACACTAAACTAGTTCAAGTTAAAAAGTTTTTAAGTTATTTAAATAAGTTAAAATAAATAATATGGTTTTGTTGATGGATTTAGTCATTGGAATTAAGTCAAAACTAACCTAGTTCAAGTTAAAAAGTTGTTAAGTTGTTTAAATAAGTTAAAATAAATAATGTGGTTTAGTTGGTGGATTTAGTTGTTGTATTAAGTCAAAACTAAAGTAGTTAAAGTTGTTAAGTTGTTTAAATAAGTTAAAATAAATAATATGGTTTTGTTGATGGATTTAGTCATTGGAATTAAGTCAAAACTAACCTAGTTCAAGTTAAAAAGTTGTTAAGTTGTTTAAATAAGTTAAAATAAATAATGTGGTTTAGTTGGTGGATTTAGTTGTTGTATTAAGTCAAAACTAAACTAGTTAAAGTTGTTAAGATGTTTAAATAAGTTAAAATATATAATGTGGTTTTGTTGATGGATTTAGTTGTTGGAATTAAGTCAAAACTAAATTAGTTCAAGTTAAAAAGTTATTAAGTTGTTTAAATAAGTTAAAATAAATAATGTGGTTTTGTTTATGAATTTAGTCGCTGGAATTAAGTCAAAAACTAAACTAGTTCAAGTTAAAAAGTTATTAAGTTGTTTAAATAAGTTGAAATAAATAATGTGGTTTAGTTGGTGGATTTAATTGTTTTATTAAGTCAAAACTAAACTAGTTAAAGCTGTTAAGTTGTTTAAATAAGTTAAAATAAATAATGTGGTTTAGTTGGTGGATTTAGTTGTTGTATTAAGTCAAAACTAAACTAGTTAAAGTTATTAAGTTGTTTAAATAAGTTAAAATAAATAATGTGGTTTTGTTGATGGATTTAGTTGTTGGAATTAAGTCAAAACTAAACTAGTTCAAGTTAAAAAGTTGTTAAGTTGTTTAAATAAGTTAAAATAAATAATGTGGTTTAGTTGGTGGATTTAATTGTTGTGTTAAGTCAAAACTAAACTAGTTAAAGTTGTTATATTGTTTAAATAAGTTAAAATAAATAATTATTTATAATATAATTGAATATCTATATTTTTGTAGATGGATCATCGTTTGTGGATGTATAATATGCATTATGAAACTAGTGCTGGTTTGAAACCTGAGTTTATTGACGGTGTTAGAAATTTTATTGAAATGATGTTAGACGACTCCAGTCAGGCTTAGAAGGTATTGGATCGTCACGTCAAACCGAGGCACTTGACGGTGTTCAAATTGCTACTATGTCGGATCAAATAGCTAAACTTATAGCGGCACTAACAGAGTCGGAGAGGAGAAGAGTAGCTGAACAAGAAAGCATGAATGAGACCGTTCAGCAAATCAAAGAACAAGTAATGAACCTCGCTAATTGACCTACTACTTCGGCTCCCGATGACACCGACGATGAGAGTGATGAGGATGATTATGTAGATCTCACTCCCTAGTTTAGATCTCTGGACATTTATGAACTTTTTGAAACGAATTTTGAAAGACTTTATAATTCTTTAATTTATGATTTAGATACTTTTGAATATTATTTTATGTTTTGTTTAGATTGTTTATAATTGTGTGTTTGATTGGGCTGAATAGTGTAGAATTGAATTGAATTGAATTGTATTTGCAAGTGTGCAACAAAAATTGTCGATTTAATGGCAAAAATATTGCGACGACAAGTGTGATTTTTTCCGTCGCTTTTCTGGATTTTATTTTTTTTTAAAATCTCAAAAAAGCGACGGATAGCCTGGTTCTATCCGTCGCTTTTCTGGGATTTTCAAAAATAAAATTTCCAAAAAAGCAACGGACAGCGTCGCATTTTAGAAATTAAAAAAATGAAAATTATAATAAAGAGATAGAGTCCGTCGCTTTTATGAAAAAAATTCAAAAAAAAAAGGCAAAATAAGACGCAGTCCGTCGCTTTTTTAAAAGTGTCGAGCTAAAAAGCGACGGAAGTGACTGCGTCACTTTTCCGTTGATTTTGACCCAAAAAGCAACGCAGTCCGTCGCTTTTTGCCGTCTTTTTTTGACACTTTTTTAGTAATGATTATTCTTTTTGTTTTACTTTTGAGAGTTATTAGTCTTGAAAGTATGTTTTTGACCGTCATAGAAAAACTAAGTAATAATTCATATTCATTGGTCAAATTAATAACCAAAATAAATTTATTCATGTTCATTGATTGAAAACTTAATTTTTAAGAGAATATTTAATAAGGGTATAATGATAAACTTACCTAATTTCTTAAGAGACATGAAATCTAAAATGGTGACAGCTAAATAGAAACATAGAGAGTACTTGTTTACTATTTTAAAAATAATTTTTACTTCTAATTTGTTATTTTTAACATATTAAAAAATCACATTTTATTTTTAATACTAATTATTTATTTTTCAGATCTAATATTTATTATGAGTATTATGATAAAATATTCATATCAATTATTATTTTTCAATAAGCATACAAAGTTCACGGTAGATAAATAAAAGTGAACGACGGAAGTATGAAAACTCTTACCTTTCAAAAATAAATAGCATTCACGTTGTTCATTTTATGTGATCTTGTTTTCTTAATCGTTTTAAATAAGCTAGCACATCTCTAATTTAAATTTGAGATTATTTAAAAACACATATTAAGTGCGAAGATTATAGATTAAATTTTTGATACTAGATTCATAATCAATAAAAGTGTCTTGTAATTTTTGAAGAAATAAATAAAAAGTATTATCAAATTAAAGACAGTTATTATATATGGTCAAATCAATATTAAATATAGAGGCGCATAATAAATCGATATGAACATGATGACTTGATGAGTATTCTATAATAAAATTAATTGTTGTTGATATCTTTCTCTGTTTTTTTTTATTTTTTTCTCCCATAACTTTTTATTTTACTTTTGATGAAAATGTTTCATAATCAAACATATGTTATGATAGGCTTAAGCTTATAATTTTTTTAAAAATATAACCACGTATCACATATTTAAGTTTGCATATTTTAATAATATTCATTTCTTACTCAAACGTAGTGCTAAATAAAATTACAACATACAATTGAAATAAGTTTTTTGGTCAATAAAAATGGAATATTATCAAGGTAATACAAGTGTATTTTCTCCTTTCAGATATGGAAAAGGAATTACTAGGTGTATAATGTGGTTGAAGAAAAATATTATTTTCGTTTCAAAATAAATGTCATCTTATTAAAATTATTTTTATTAAGAAATTAATAAATAAAATACGTAATTTATTAGATTATTTCTATATAATAAATGTCTCTTAAAACATAAGCATTATTAAGAAGATGGAGTATAAAAATATTACTTACCGGATAAACTTGTTAATTTCTTAACTTCTTAAGATAGTAAGATACCCTTATTTTGGATTTTAAAAAAATTATTAATAGGAAACACTAAGGAACGGAGGGAATATTTAATAGGTTAATTATTTGACAATGATATTAGATACATTTGATTTGCCCAAAATTATGGAAATAAAAGACTATCATCAACTCATGTCATTTCTTGGGTAGGATTATATGCCGACAGGTAGGAAAATTATTATGGAAAATAAATAGTGGAAACTTTTTCTGTTTGGCTATAAATATTAAAGTTAAAATTAAAAATTTGAGTTTTAAAATTGTATTTAAATATATAATTTTATTTTTAATATTTAAATTTTCTAAATGAAAGTGTAATTTTTCTTATAAATTAATTAAATTTTATCGTCAAACAGATATTTTAAGCAACGCCATCTTAATTTGACAAACCAGACGATTGAAAATGAAAACAAAATAAGGAAATAATTTCTTATTGGCCCACCAAAGTCTTTTGTTTTCTCTGTTTATCCTTTTTTGTAATTTAATTCGACTGAGAATATATGATTTGTTTTATTTTGACTTTTCCACCCGTTCTCAAACAAGAATTAAATTTGTGAACAATAATTAGAGTCAACGACAAACTCAAATTTGAAAACTCTCATGGATCATACATACTCCAGCAAAATTGTACAAAAATACATGATCCATAATTCTAAACTTGTGAATTTTCAATAACATAAATTAATATGGATAATAATCAAACTTATTGCAAACCAGCCTTTGGGTGTAACACGGATAGCAAATAAGCGGATTGGATCAAATTTAAATGAGTTGAAAAATAAATTAATATAAAGTGTGTAATAATTCAATTCGTTCATGTTTTTTCGTATGAATAAAAATGAACTTAGAAACAAATGGATTGTATAAATACATATTAATTTATATTTATCTATATTTTTATGAGTAAATAGAACTTTACACTAGAGTTCACGGAAAAAATATTTTAGTCTCTTTTGGATGAAAAATGTTGAAAATATTTTATTTAGTTTTATTGAACCATAAATCCATATCTGACACGGGATCTTGCTTTGAGTTCCGACTTTCGATTTGGGACCTAACCCCGACATTCGAATCAAAATTCGACCCCGACACTCGAATTGGGATATGATTGGGGAGTCGGCTATCAAATCAAAATCAAACATCGAAATTTGATCTCAATGATCAATTCGAGACCATAACACGACACTTGATGTAGGACCCGACCTCGATTCTTGATAAAAAATTTGACTCCCGATTCAGAACCCGACATTTAAACTGGAACCAATCCTAACCTTGACATCAATATCTCACCCCAATGATTGATACATGAATTTATACCGACACTACACTCGAGACACAACTTCGATCCTCATCCGAGATCTGGATCGATATTCGAATTGAGGCTCGATTTTTGAATCAGGATCCAACCTCGACATCCGACATGGGACCCAACTTCGAATTCGGGACTTAACCCTAGCACTCATTTTTGGATTCGACTCAGGACCCGACTTTCAATGTGGGACCCGATATAGACTCAACTCTCGATCCGAGATCTGACTTCTGAATCAAGATTTGACCTTGACACATGATTCGAGATCTGACTTCCAAACCGAATTCGAGATCTGACTTCCTAATCGAATTTGACCTTGACACACGACCACAACAACAAATTTAGGATCGATACTTGACTCTGACATATCCAATTTGAAACCCACCCCGACACTTGGCTCTGGACCTGATTCCAATAGCTGACTCGGGATTCGACCTTCAATCTTGACCCAAAATTTGATATTCTAATTGGGATTTGATCCTGATCCAGCCTGAAATTCGAAAGTTGGATCTCAAATCAAAGTCGGAAGTCGGGTTTCGAATCGAGAATTCAGAGTCAAATTTTGAACTAGTTTTGAGAATCGATACTTGAGACTTGAGTTAGGATGGAAAGTTGAGGTGCTAGGTTGAAAAGAGCTTTGAAAATTATTTTCCATACTTTTTGGAGATAGGTCATTTTTCTTAAATTTGAAGAAAATAAATTGATCTAGAAAACATTTTTATCCATATTTCTATGGATTGAATATGAATTTAAATTTTTATTTACCCCATGTAAAAAGACACTCATACAACTCATTAAAATATGAACTGATTGAACGAATTACCAAAATATGGATCATTTTGCCGATTAGGTGTGACTAATACCAAATGAGTTTTTGGCTAAAAACATTTCTTTAGTATGACCAAAACCTGAGATACATCTTTGTGTTATCCTAATGAATTAAAAAACAGCTCATACTATTTAAAAAATAGCAAAATTCTTTCTTCTATTTTAGAAATTGACGGCACCAACACAGGACCAAGCACGTAGCTATTCCTCTAAAATTTTCAAGTACGTCCTTTCTGATTGTCTTTCACCTTCAGCAACACAAAAAAACTTCAAATTATAAGTTTTCTTTAACTAAATCAGCCTAAACATTTTGAAAATAGAAATCATATATAACTCAAACTCTTCTACGCAGGGCAGATCTATAGCCATCCCAGGGTGTCCAACTGAACACCTTTGTCGAAAAATTATGTTATATATATATATATGTCAAATTCAGCATTTAATGGATATAATTTAAAATTGGTCATCTTTGATAAAATCTATACTTTTGGTGCGGTGCTAACAGATGTCCATTCAAATGGAGAAGTTCTGGGGTCCATAAGATGTTCTACTATATCTTATATTCAAACCAAACGACTCCATAGTGATTTAATTAGTTAAGGTATTTGACTTATGTTTTCATCATCTTCACCATTTTTCCAAAATTATTATTTGCTAAGAACTATTAAAAGTAGCCAAATTTTGCAAAGTTAGTGTTAAAATGTCCCTTACATGTTTGGTAAAATGTCTCACAGATTTGCCAATTTTGTTTTGTTCTCTCATTTTGCAATACATAAAAAATTATCTGAACACTATTTCGAAGATGTTATTTAACAACTGATAATAATTGTGTCTCATCCATCAACCCTAATTATATAGCCTTTTATTGGAGTACACACAAATAATTTAGGAAAAAGTTCGAAATATATTCGAACTTTGACCGAAATTGATGTAACAATACCGAACTTTGAAAATGACCTTTTATCCCCCGCACTATTTAATAGTGTATTTTAAAAGTATATATGTGCCCACGTGGACATCATAAATATTCAATCATTATAAATAATAATGTGTCCATGTGGGCATATATATACCTTTAAAATACACTATTAAATAGTGCAGAGGTAAAAGGTCCTCCATATAGTTTGATATCATAACGGCAATTTCGGCCAAAGTTGAAATATTTTTCAGACTTTTTTCCCAATAATTTACCATGATTTATAATTGATATACTTTAATTGTGGAAAGTGGGGCTTCAAAATAGTATCTGCATAACATCACAAATATAAAACTATTGTTTAATATATAAATATAAATAGCTAAAAAGATAAACTACACGTCTAATAAATAATAAAATAGCAACCTTTCTACTATACTATAAGAGCTGAGATAAATAACTCATGCAGGCAAGAGATCAACATGCCTTCTTGTCTTTTATGGAATAAATTTTGATATTTTATATATTTGTTGCTGTTAGTGGTATTGTGCTTTAAGGTTCCATAATTATATTATACTACTATTTTTAACTTTGGATAAAATTATCTGGGCAATTTGTAATTTAAAGAAAATGTGGGATCCATTAACTGTTAATTGCAACCTAATTATTTGTTAAGAGAAATGATGTATTGAGATTGACAGCTTGAAAATAGCATGAAGTGATGGTATATTCTTGGCCCATAAAATTGTGACTACATACGAGGATGCATGTTATGAAGAGAAGATATTATTCTTTCTTCGACTAATGAGGGGTCGTGGTGGAGTGATTATTATTTCTTTATTTTTAATTATAAGTTTTGAATTTGGGTTATTTTGGATACATAATCGTCTTTGCTAGGGATTGATCTAACCCTAATGTGGGACCTTCCAACACAATTTTGAAGTTAATGGAACTTAAATATAGATAAGAATTTAAAATTAAATGAATTCTAATATAAATTTCGAACACTGAGTAAAAAATAAAAATAAAATATTATTATAAATGTGCATGCAACAGATAAGAATTCATGTTGCATCAGGAAAGGTTTCTTCTACCTCGATAACTCATACTATCTATAAGCTATTAGGGAAATTTAAAGTGGTATAATACAGTCATGGTTGAAATAAAAAGAGGGTAATTAATTTTATGCAACATTGTTTGTTACTCTCTCTTCACTTTTATTTGTTGATTATTTTAAAAATAAATTTTAGTTTTTATCTCTTATTTTTAATATATTAAAAAACAATTATTTTTTTCATATTTTACTTTTATCATTAGTTACTTATTTTATTTTTTTAAAAAAAATTATTGGTGTAATATATCACGAATATAATAAATTATCGTTGAAAATAAAATAACAAAAATGAATACTAAACATTAATTAATAAAGATAGTGTAGTAAAATAGTTATGTCAATCATTGTTTCTTAATGTATGTGTCAAATCCAAATGTGACGAGTTAAAGTGAACGATAAACATTATTTTTCTTATTCCTGAATGTGCAAACCAATAAAAATATTGGGGAGAGAAATATTAGAGCGTTTGATAAAAAATTTCCAAATATTGTCAGCAAATCAATTTTTGGTGAAGTCTTGAGTGAAATTTTACCATGCGTTTCGCCATAGATATTTTGAAAGAAATCGGTGACTTCTAAAAAAAATGATTTATACCCATAAATTCTAATAACTATTAAAACTATTCATAAGTTTGTATTATCATTTTATAACGAACATGTTTATAGAAAAGTCATAACAATTGACAACGAACACAATTAATATGAATCTTAAAAAAGAGGAAGAAGAAAAAAAAATAGCATTGATTTGTATTCGAAAAACTACTATTGAAAATGACTTTAGAGCAAGCTCGTATAAAAATTATATAAAATAAATATATAACTGTATAAATTTTAAATAACAAACTATGATGGGAATTAGCCTAATATAAATGATCGGTTATTTTATAAACAGAGAAAGGCCTGAAATATCCCTCAAGTATGTGAATTGATACAAAATTACCCTCCATCCACCTTTCAGTCCTAGAAAACCCCTTATGTTCACCTTTTGGCTCAAAAATACCCTCGATGTAGGGGTGGGCATAAATACCGAAAAACAAAAAAATCGAACTGAACAGAACTAATTTGATTCTTCAATTTTTCGGTTCGGTGTCGGTGCTATTTTTTCGGAAGTTCGGTTCTTCGGCTCGGTGTTCGGTGTAAGGGTCTCAAAACTTCAGTGTACCGAAGAACCGAACTTTTATTTTTAAAAAATTAAAAATTAATTATTTTATATATATATATATATATATGGGCATTTTCTTAACTAAAAATTAAAAATTCAACTAACAATATAATCATTCATGAACAAATCAATGTAACAACAAATGTACAATTCAATAGTTAACTTCAAATTTTAATTCTCAAGAGAAACTCAAACATATTTCTACCAATGTACATTATGTAAAGGAACCGTCTTCGTACTTGTTTTTCTCGAAAAATAGTTGGAGGCAAAATGTTCTTGATAAAGACAAATATAGTCTTTTAGTTGGCACAATAAGTGTTCCATGGTAATACGCATCATTCCTTAACATAGTTTTAAATTTCTAAGTATCGTATACTTTATCCTTATTTTATTTTTCATTCACACCGAAAAATCAATTTAAAAACACTGAATTAAACCGAACCGAACCAAATTAGTTTGGTTTAATATACGGTGCACACTTTTCTAAAACCGAAAATCGAAGAACCGAACCGAAGAACCGAACGTTCATCCCTACCTCGATGTTAATCCTTTGACTCATATTTGCCCTTATTTTTAATAATTCCCTCAAAGTAAGATTATTAAATATTTATTTATTGGTTGCCGAATGTGATTGGTCCAAATTTAAACCTCTCTCAAATAAATAATAAAAATCATATTTTTAAGAATTTATTTTTTATAAAACCACATATGATTCATATTTTGATGTGATATACTTGAAAATAATATTGAAAAAATAATCAATTTCATGATATCTTCCTATTGACCTATTTTATATCAACCCCCAATTTATTATAACCCAACTCATAAAAGGGGATCCAACTAAAATCCATACTCACCCCAACTGATTGTCCATCTAAAAAAAAATATTATTTATTAATATAAAATTTTCTATCAACTATCCAAATGTCTTGTTCATTTTGTCTTTTTATTCCTTTTTTAGTGTCTTATTCTTAATCAGGATTGTTGACACCCAATTTTCGCCTAACATTTTCAAAATTCATAACTTTTAAGTTTTATTTATCTAATAGTTCAAGATAAATTTTTTATAATTTTAAATAAGTTTATCGATAACTATCCTTATTTATCAAAATTTAGGATTTTTTATCAGTTAATTTTTAAATTGCATTTTTTACATGTCATTAGTTACGTTCATTATATTTTTTTATTATATTATATTCATTTTATTTGTTACATTTGTTAATATTCATTTTGATATTTATCACAGTCTAGAAATTCATTCAAATATGAATAAATTTTGCATACACAGATTAACCGATGATTTTGGGCCACAATCCCAAGCTCACGATTTGAGCCAATTGTATAACAATTTCCTATTTAAGTTTTACTATGTCAAAAAATAAGTGGGAGAAAAAGTAGGAAAAAGTGGAAAGAAAAGGGTAAAAATGGGAAAAGGTGGGAAGAAAATATTGGGGAAAAAGTTTTAAAAAAAAGCGATGGAATTGTTTTAAAGAGAATAATTTTCAGATTTTTAAGGAGTGGGGGGTGGAATAAAATTTAGGGGGTAATTTTCAGTTTTTTTTTTAGTCTTAAGAAATTCTCTAGTGTTCATGATTTTCTGGTGACAAGCTCACCGGAGTTCCGCCGAAATCCGGCGAGTCCACCACCCCTTGGCCGGAAAAATCTCCAAAAATTTTACCATTTCTTCCTTTCACCCTCCTCTACACAAATCTGCTAACCATTCATCCTTATCCAAAGCCAAACTTGGTAGATCTAAGAAAAACCAAACATAAATCTTCACCTTTTTCTTTAGATTTACGAAGTTCCGGTCATCCCCATCCTAAACCCTTTACATAAATGTGCAGAGCTCTTCAAGGGCTATCCTTTGACATAAAATTTATGTCCAAAATCTGTCAAAAACATTTTCCGGCAAGCACCCACGAGCAGGCTGTGAGATCGAACAATAACTCAAAACCACATCGAAATCTGGACAAACCAAGCGAGCTCCGAGCTCTATTCCGACAATCAAGTCTTTTTATTAGTTTAATTTTGTTTTAACTATTGATTAATATATGTGTTTGTACCATTCTTAGTCTTAACCTTTTTATTATTTTGTGCTTTAGTTGCTGAAAATCTATTAAGTATATTGTTTAGGTTGATTTGGTTAGGTATTGATTTTTTTTTATGTAAGTGTTACGCATATCTTTAATTGTTGTTATGCTTTATTATTTCATTGTTATTTATATTTATGTTATTATTATTATATTGCTTTGTGATAAATGATTCAGGCATTTTTATGATTTGTTTTAGTCACTTACAATTTTGATTTGAGTTAATCAACCGTTACTCTATTTTTAACTATTCTTTTGACTTATTAATACTTGCTAATGTTGACTTGTGCAACTTTTGTTATTTTTATATGCTTGGATTGATTTATACATTTCTTAATAATTTTTCCAATAAGTTTAGTTATGATTTGATTACTGCTTGTTAGTTGCTGGAAGTTGTTTACTTCATTTTTTTTATTTAGTTTTCATATTAGTTTGGTATTTTAGAAATATTGATAGAAATGACGATTCTGCTGGGGAATTAGTAGGTTCTAACCATAACAGACTTAGGTTAATTATTAAGGTTTTTAGCATATGCTTACTTGCTAGCTTTATTTTACATGCCTAATGCTTATTTTTCATGCTTATGTGATATAAACTGCTTATTTGTTATTGTTTATCTAAAATGTTTAATTGTTACTACTTTATATAAATTGTATATATTTGTTACTGCTTTATAAACTGTCATTCCGTTCATACTTCCTCCAATTCTGAAAAATTCGCACAATCACACGTACACCCGAGGTGTGTTTTGCGCATCCATAAATTTCTTTCAAAATCTCCAAAGTTAGGAGAGTTGACATATGCGTGGGGTGTCCGGATCTTTTTCTGTGTGACCGCGTAGCCTTGTCACTCGAGTTGTCCACTCAGGAACCTTGTGTCTAGTAAGCCAAATCATAGAAAACATAAGATAGAGCTAAGTCACCCCTCAATTTAAGTCATGCATGCATATACATTAGATGGATCGATCCCGGGTATCGATTCCACATTTAAGATACCCACCTTGTGTCTGTTTGGCCAGTAGTCAATAAAAAGACAATTATACTTATGTGTACCCTTGGCACAAAAGGGTCACATATTTGTATAGGACGCGTAATAATTGTTTGTATGTTATGTGATATAATTGAGTTTATTTTCAATCAAAACAGTGCTTTATGTGTTTAATTAATTTTTCGTGTGATATTTTGCATTATCCATTATAAACACGAACTAATACTTTTACCTTTTGATTTTTTCTTCTTTTTAAACGAGAGCTTGATTTATAACAAAATCTGAAAGTAATTGTTCGTCCGAAGTTGCAAGGGACGAGAGGACTCGTGAAATTTGAGTCTTTATATTTCACAAGACATTAATATTCAGTCAAAAAGGAAAATCAGGGGAGTCTTTGACCATGAGGTCACATTAATTTATTTTTGCTATTTTTTTCATGTTGGCCTTGCTTTCACACATTTCTCATATTTTTGCAGGGAAATCGTCTCCGACAATAGTCGGGGATGGTGATAATAATCTATAGTTCTTTGGAATCATTGGGAGTATACACAGTTTGAAGAGACATCCAAAAAAGAATACAACAAGTTGTTACTGTAAAAATTGAGAGACCACATTTAACAGACAGTACAAAGATCGACAGTTAAGAGGATGTAATGATCGCTCCAGGTTTATCTAAATTTTGAAATTATTTTATGTCATATCTGAACGAACTATGCGAACCTAATTCTCATCTCGGTGAGATACGTAGACAACCCTTTTTGGGTTCGATATCCATTTTTTCAAATTTCAAAAATAAAAAGTAAAATAGTTTGTGCATATTTTCAAAGTCATATCTACATGAACTACGCACACCTGATTCTCATATCAATGAGATACGTAGGCAGCCCTTTTTGGATTCGGTATTCATTCTTTCAAAAAAATAAAAAAAAATATTGTGTATATATTGTAAGAATCATGTCTTCAACTCAGTTGAGACCAATGCAATTAGGAGCATGTAAATATATTTGGTATGATGGAGGGGACTAATTTTGTGGTAAACTATAGACTCTTTTGGTACCTCTCATTTCTACTTGTGATGCTTGAAAATTCTTTTGCATGCATTCAAGATAAAAAATAAAATTAACCTCCTGCTTTCATGTGCATTGTATGGTGAGCTTTTAGATCGAAATTCAATTGCATTGCACTGTTGATCTAGAACTTGGCCTGAATGTTTTTCGAGGAGAAATCTTGAGTATTGTTTGGTTTGGAAAAAGATTGTAGGCCTTCTTTGACTCGATTGTGCCTTTTAAAGCCTACCAAATAACATTAATATCCTAGTTTTCCCCACTTTGAGCCTGGAACCTTTTTTTCGGACAACCACATCTTAGCTATTACCCTTCTAAGTGCTTACATGCACTATTCCTCTTTTGGCCTAACCTTCTAGAGCGCATCGAAGATGTGCAAATTATAACAGAAGATCAGTGTTTAAAGTTACCAAAGGCAAAGGATATTCAGTCTCCCAAAGCCAAGGAAGCAAAAAAAAAAATGACTTCTTAAATTAAAAAAAAAAAAAAGGAAAGGTTGAAAGAAATAAAGAAAGACAAAAACACCCTTACAAGGTTAATGACAGATGACAAGAAAAAAAACTCCAACAAAAGAAGAGAAAACTTCATAATAAAGGGGGTGAAAAGAAGAAAATCTTTAAGAAATAAGGATTCAAAAGAAGTCTATCAAAAAAAAGTGGGGGGAGGGGGAGGGGGGACAACGAAGAGGATCAAACGTCAAAGGTGTATCAATCATCAAAAGCACAAATTCAGTGTGATGCTCAAGGATGAATTAAATCTTATTCCAAATAAGTATCCTACCTGTCCCTATGCCTACATTACAAGCGAATAATAAATCCTACATGATCTCATTCCAAATGTTCTCACATTAGTGGAGATTTACATAAGGGCTAAGCATATGATATCAGAGTTGCATGCATTGAACATTCTTATGAGTGTGAGTGCACTTCAAAAAAAATGTCATTAAATAATATGCTTTAAATATGTGTGAAATAAGACTATTATTGTTGTGAGGGCAATTGAGACATGATGATTGGTATAATTCAAAACATTTGTTTGAAGCAAGGTGAACAATCTTGTTGATACTTAAGTATGTTTGAGGTATCCCTTGAAGCTGTAGGAGTTACCTTGAATTCAATCTTAGTTAGAAAAAAAAAGTTACATGCGATCCTAACTCCTGGTATCAATTGTAGTCAAGATTTGACTGTCTCTTTATATTATTTATTTTTTCCAAAAAAAAAAAAAAAAGGCAAGCACCCACTCTTTAATATTTTCCAAAACATTTTTTTTAAATTCTTTGCATTTAAAGAAAAAAAGATTTTGCCTTTCCTTTTTGGGTAGTTCATTGTAAAAAGTGTCATTAGGTTAATCATGTCAGTGTGAGACGCTTATTCTACTTCATTAGGTTGTCCGTCGCAATAATGTGGCATATCTTTTGTCTTTAGGATTTGAATATGACAAAGAATATCATTTCCTTAGTTCATCATGTTCATATTGTACATTTTCTACTGATGATCTTGTCTCAGATTCTTTGCAGTATTTATCATTTATAGGATTGAAACTACATTTGACCTAATTCCTGGTTCAACAGGATATGTAGGCGTCACGACGGCTTGATCATATACCCAGTGTGATTTTCTTTTCTCCTTATAATAAAAACTGGGACAGAATTTTTGAGAATATCTCAAAAATTCACAATAAAGGTGCTATCTCCAGCAAGTCAAGAATGGAGATCATTTTGAGATTTGCCAAAAGTTCTAGTTGAGACAGAATTTTTTAGGAAGACCTCAAAAATTCCAACGAGTACTGTCAGAAGCTTGATAGTCAACTTCAAGTGATCCATCATCGCTTGAAGTTCAAAGTCAACTTAAAAATCTTCAACGTTATCATCGAGTCATCCACCTCATTACAATGGACAATTATCGAGTCGTCGATATCGTTACCGTTGGACAATCATCGAGCCATCTACCTTGTTACAGTGAACAATCATTGTGTCATCCATCATTTACATTTTTCATTCACCGAGAAAGTCATTGCATTTAAGTCGCATCTATTCGGAGGTGAATGATGTGCACCTTATCTATTCACGTTCAAGTCGGTGAAAACTTGTGTTGAAAGATATTTGCATTTAAGTCACATCTATTCAGAGGTGAAGGATGTGTACCTTATTTATTCAACATTCAAGTCGAAGGAAACTTGGGTTGAAAGATATTTGCATTTAAGTTGCATCTATTCGGAGGTGAAGAAGGCGCACCGCATCTATTTGCGTTCAAATCGATGGAAACTTGCGTTGAAAGATATTTGCATTTAAGTCGCATCTATTTAGAGGTGAAGGATATGTATCTTATCTATTCAACGTTCAAGTCGAAGGAAACTTGTGTTGAAAGATATTTGCATTTAAGTCGCATCTATTTAGAGGTGAAGGATGTGCACCTTATCTATTCGCGTTCAAGTCGGTGGAAACTTGCGTTGAAAGATATTTACATTTAAATCGCATCTATTCGGAGGTGAAGGATGTGCACCTTATTTATTCGATATTTGCATTTAAGTCACATCTATTTGGAGATGAAGGATGCGCACCATATCTATTCAACGTTCAAGTCAAAGGAAACTTGCGTTGAAAGATATTTGCATTTAAGTCGCATTTATTTGGAGGTGAAGGAGGCACACCATATCTATCCACGTTCAAGTCCGTGGAAACTTACGTTGAAAGATATTTGCATTTAAGTTGCATTTATTCGGAGGTGAAGGATGCACCATATCTATTCAACGTTCAAGTCGAAGGAAACTTGCGTTGAAAGATATTTGCATTTAAGTTGCATATATTCGGAGGTAAAGGATGTGCACCCTACTATTCAACGTTCAAGTCGAAGAAAACTTGCATTGAAAGATATTTGTATTTAAGTAGCAATTATTCGGAGGTGAAAAATGTGCACCTTATCTATTCCATGTTCAAGTCGGAGAAAACTTGCGTTGGAAGAATTTTTATTTCTCCTACCGATGGACATACATTCAAAATCCTATCGATGGATCATCTTTTTTCATTTGTCCTACCGATGGACATAGATTCAAAATTCTACCGATGGATCATCTTTTTTCATTCGTCCTACCGATGGACATACATTCAAAATTCTACCGATGGATCTTCTTTTTTCATTCGTCCTACCGATGGACATACATTCAAAATCCTACCGATGGATCATTATCTTCATTCCTACAGATGGACATGCATTTTTATCCTACCAATGGATCATCTTCATTTGTTGTATCGTAAGAGATGCTACCTTTTTCCCTGTAATTTTGTCTCTACTAATTAGTTTCATCTTTGTGTTTTCGAGAACATCCAAGAGGATGCATTCTTAGTTGAGCCACAGGTGCGGACTACTTCAACAAGGACGCAACACAATATGGAACCTTTTGGAGGCAAGTCCGAGATCGACTTCCACCACATTCCAACCGCACTTTTATATAAAGGTCATGTGTTCGGCCAAAATTGGGTTTGTCAATTTTCGTTGTCCAGGGTTTGTCAATTTTCGTTGTCCACGATTTCTTTCATCAATCATATCCAACGAAAGGGACAGTTGTTGACACCCAATTTTGGCAACATTTTCAAATTTGAAACTTTTAAGTTTTATTTATATAATAGTTCAAGATAAATTTTTTATAATTTTAAATAAGTTTATCGATAACTATCCTTATTTATCAAAATTTAGGATTTTTTATCAGTTAATTTTTAAATCGCATTTTTTACATGTCATTAGTTACGTTCATTATATATTTTTTATATTATATTCATTTTATTTTTTACATTTGTTAATATTCATTTTGATATTTATCACAATCTAAAAATTCATTCAAATACGAATAAAATTTACATACACAGATTAACCGATGATTTTGGGCCACAATCCCAAGCTCACGATTTGAGCCCATTGTATAACAATTTCCTATTTAAGTTTTACTAGGTCAAAAAATAATTATGGGAAAAAGTGGGGGGAAAAGTAGGAAAAAGTGAAAAGAAAAAGGGAAAAAGTGGGAAAAGGTGGGAAGAAAAAGTTGGGGAAAAAGTTAAAAAAAAAAGTGGTGGAATTGTTTTAAAGAGAATAATTTTCAGATTTTTAAGGAGTGGGGGGTGGAATAAAATTTAGAGGGTAATTTTTCAGTTTTTTTTTTTTAGTCTTAAGAAATTCTCTAGTATTCATTATTTTCCGGTGAGAAGCTCACCGGAGTTCCACCGGAATCCGGCGAGTCCACCACCCCTTGGCCAGAAAAATGTCCAAAATTTTTATCATTTCTTCCTTTCACCCTCCTCTACACAAATCTCCAAACCATTCATCCTTATCCATAGCCAAACTCCGTAGATCTAAGAAAAACCAAACATAAATCTTCACCTTTTTCTTTAGATTTACGAAGTTCCGGTCATCCCCATCCTAAACCCTTTGCATAAATGTGCAGAGCTCTTCAAGGGCTATCCTTTGATATAAAATTTATGTCCAAAATCTGTCAAAAATATTTTTCGGAGAGCACCAACGAGCTGGTTGTGAGATCGAACAATAACTCAAAACCACATCGGAATCTGGCGAAACCAAGCAAGCTCCGAGCTCTATTCCGACAACCAGGTCTTTTTATTAGTTTATTTTGTTTTAACTATTGATTAGTATTTGTGTTTGTTCGATTCTTAGTCTTAACCTTTTTATTATTTTGTGCTTTAGTTGCTGAAAATCTATTAAGTATATTGTTTAGGTTGATTTGGTTAGGTACTGATTTTTTTTATGTATGTGTTATGCATATCTTTAATTGTTGTTATGCTTTATTATTTCATTGTTATTTCTAGTTATGTTATTATTATTATATTGCTTTGTGATAAATGATTCAGGCATTTTTACGATTTGTTTTAGTCACTTACAATTTTGATTAGAGTTAATCAACTGTTGCTCTATTTTTAACTGTTCTTTTGACTTATTAATATTTGCTAATGATGACTTGTGCAGCTTTTGTTACTCTTATATGCTTGAATTGATTCATACATTTCTTAATAATTTTTCCAATAAGTTTAGTTACGATTTGATTAGTTAGTTGCTGGAAGTTGTTTACTTCATTTTTTTAATTTAGTTTTCATATTAGTTTGGTATTTTAGAAATACTGATAAGGATATACGAGACTTGAACTTGAAATGAACTCGCATTTTTATATTCTTCCAATTTGTATTATTGTCAAGGTGGGATGAGGGTGGGGATAATAGAAATGATTATTTTTATTCTTTTATTTTGAATTTTGGGTACACACAAAAGAAAAATGCATTATTTGTACATATTTGCTTAATTAAGTCATCTTTTATTGACCTAATTATTTCTAAATGAATGTCATTGTTACTTTCCTCCTTTTTCTCTCTTGTTTGTCATAAATTGAAAAAAGGGAAAATTTAACAAAACAACAATATTTTAGCTTTTAGTGGGACTCCTTAGCAACAGTTTCATTATTTATTAAAAATGTCATTATTTTAGTTTGCTAAGGGATTAGTTATGTATTTATTTTATTTTGATTAATTTGAAAGAATACAAATAAATAATAACAGAACAGAGAAAATCATGGAACAAAAAAATTCAAAAAAGGTAAAAAAGATTTTAAATACAAATCAATTACGTTTTGAAAAGAGCATAAATAGCCATCTTTCGGTCGAGCGTTTTTTTGCTTTCTTCTTAAGAACCTCAAAAAAAAAATTAAAATAATTTAATTTGTCTTCCGAATCATTCATCTGATAACTTTCAAAGCTTCTTCAAGTTGAATACGACATATTTTTGAAACAGAATTTTTCAAAATTGACAACTATAAATTTGTCACATCTAGTGAACAATCGAAAAATAATTAGGTATTTTTTTTCAATTTTTTTATTTGTTTGGATGAGATATTCGTAGATGTCGAGTGCAAGAGTGTTGTTTTTTTTTTTTCTGATTGAAAATCAGTGAAATCTTTGTATGCATTGGGATTTATAGCTTTTTTCGGATGTTTTGTATCCAAATTATGATGTATAACGAATGAAATTGTTTTTTTTTAGTTTAGTAGCTGTTTTTTCTGTTTGAATGCATACAATAATTTGTATCTCATTAAGTTAATGTAACTAATCGATCATGTACTATATGTTGAATACAACTATATATGAATACAAAAGTGAGATGAAAATACAAAGTTATAAATACAAAGTGAGATTGAATATAAAGTTGTGAATACAAAAGAAATACTCTCTTCATTTGAAATATAAAGTGACTTTGAAAGGTAAAATACAAACTAATGGATCATGAACCATATGTTGAATAAAACAATATATGAATACAAAAGTGAGATGAAAATACAAAGTGAGATTGAATATAAAGTTGTGAATACAAAAGAAATTAAATACTCTCTTCATTTGAAATACAAAGTGATCACTTTGAAAGGTAAAGTAGGCACATAAAATATAAAACTTGTTGGTATACAATTAGGTTGAATACAAAACAAAAGAGAAATACAAACTTGTTCACATATAAATTGAGATAGAAATACAGAATGAATACCGAATAAAAAACAAAATCGTTAGCATACAGTTAGGATGAATACAAATTAAGAAGGAAATACAAACATGTTAGTATACTAATTGAGATTGAAATACACTGTAAAAACAAAAAAAATGTAAAACTTGTTGATATATAGATAGAATGAATACACAAATAAACTGTTGATTCAGATATTGTAGACAGACAGATCTTTTCCCCAAATCTAAAACCCTAAAAGCAAATATAAATGCATTAAAAATCAAACAAAATAAACATATGAATGAATTTGTAGATTCAAATAAATCTAAAATATTAAAACGAAATAAAAAAAAAATTGAAAAAAATTGTTTAATCGACTAAAAATCTAAAATACATAAATTTTACATGAATATGTAAACAAACTTGCATAAAAATCGATATTATCAAATATTAAAATGTATTAAATATCAAACAAAATAAACATATATATGAATTTCTAGATTCTACAAAATCTAAAAAATAAAAAGAAAATTGCAAAAAAAAAATTGAAAATCATAAATATTTGATGAATATCTAAACAAAATCAGATAAAACTTGAAAAATTCGACTGGAAATCCGTAATATATAGAATCTGGAATATACACCATAATCGGTGATTTTAAACAACAAATCTAAATAAATAATTGAAATTACCTTGACAATCGAGAAATCTGTTTGAATTAATAAAGAGATTACGTTTAACAATCGAGAAAATTTCTTGAATTAAAATATATATTTTGATGAACAATTTGTGAGCACCTTGAAGAAAGAGAATCTGAAAACGTGAAAAAGGGGGTAGAAACGTGAAAGGTGAAGAAGGAAGGATAATGTGTATTGGTTTTTTTTTTTTGTTCTTTTTAAACAGTTATTGGTTTATAATTTGGTTCAATATAAGATTGTTTTCATAAATAATTAATTTTAAATACTAAAATCTGAATACATATTATTTTCCAAAATATTGCCATTCTGACATTTTAAATAAATATTTTAAAGAGTTGTTATTTTGACTAATTATGTTAGGTATTATGACTTAATTGCTAATTTTCCCTTAAAAAAATAATAATTTGAAATGGTGGACAAGATCCAAATAAAAAAAATAAATGAAAGAGATAGGAAGTGAGGGGAGGGGGGCGGGGGGTGGGAAGGTATAGACAGTAGATGTTTAACCTTTTTTTATTTGTAATTTACTATGAAATTCAAAATAAAGTCAATCATGTGAGCTCATATATTAAGTAGTTTCAAATTATTTTAACGGAAATGGGCCTAAAATGCCCTTAAACTATGAGATTTGGTACAATGTTGCCCTCCATCCATCTTATGAGTATGATCCGTTAGACATAAGGATATTTTTGAGCCAAAATATTGTCGTCAGGGGTATTTGGAGCCCAAAGGTGGATGGATGACAGTTTTGTACTAATGCAAATAGTTGAGGACATTTTAGATCCTTCTCTATATAGTATAAAAATTCAAGGTAATTTTTAAATTTTTATAAATTCAAATAATATTTTTCTACTATTTAAAAACTTAAAATGTTTGTCAAATTTACTTCCCAAGTCACTGCAAATTTTATGATCAAACACTACTTCTTAAATTATTTCCAAATATAGTTAGAAATATTTGTGGCCAGATAACACCGATTTACTATTATAGTTTGTTTTCTCTTTTCCATTTTCAATCAATAGACGAACCAAAGCTTTAAACTATTGATTTTTATTTTTTTTATTGTTATCTTTGCCGATGAAAAAGAAAAGACCTCATCATCTCTGGGGAGAAAAAACTAAAATAGATAATACAAATATATAATACTCGTTCTATTCCTAGTTATTTGTCCATATATTTGTTTTACTTGTTCATTTTGACAAATCAAGAAAAAACAATTTTTTTAACTTATTATACCCTCAATTAATTACTTTAAAAAATGTAGAACTTTTTGAAAATTTCAAATTTTTAATTCGCCCACTTCATAATTAATAGGGGTGAAATAGTAAAATCACTATATCAATCATTGTTTTCTTAATAGGTATGTCAATTTAAAAGTGCACAAATAATTAGGGACAGAAAAAGTATAATACTAGGAAAAAAAAAAAAAAAAGAAGTGGAAAAAGAATGAGAGAAGAACCTGGCCAGCAGCAAAAACGCATTAATTTGAATGGGGAAGAACCAACCTATCTTAATTGTTAGGTATTTGAATGTTTACTTTATTGGAGGGAAATCGATTTCCTACTTTATAATCTCCTTTTCATTTTTCCTAACTCGACTTCTTTTTTTCTATTTCTTTTTTCTTTTCTTTTCTTTTTTTTTTTTTAAAGGAAGAACCAAGCAATGTTGATTTAAAAAAATGGGTATGGGTGAAAGTAATATTTTATTGATAATCTTAATTTCAATTATTTAATTTATTTTTTAATCAAAACATGGCCAAATTTACCTTCAAATTATTCAAAATAATATCTCGTATTTATCCTCATTTGCTTTTGGTATCAAAAATATCTTTTTGATCTATTATTTGGACCACAAATGCTTCCAAACTAACGAATATTCACATTAGCCATTTAGATCGCTGATATGACAATCTAACATCACAAGAAAAGAATCAAAATTATCTTGAACTATTGAAAATAGCTTAGTTTTACTCTCCATTTGTTTTGGTATAAGTAACATGAAAAGAATTACACAAGTGCAACACAAAAATAAATGAAAATGATAGGATTCTTACTTTAGATTTTGACATTTTGTATAATATGAAGTTGTAAACTCAAAATTAATGTGAAAGTGCAAATTAAAATCTAAAGGGTAAAGGCAGTGAGATTAATATTTAATATTTATGTAGGGGTAAAATCGTAAATTATTACAATCCTAATGAGTTATCGATTTACCCAATAACCCAATATTATAAAATTAAAATTAAACTGATAACTTGATATTTTTTTTAAATAAAATAACAAAAACCTCATTAACCTAATAATCAATAGCAATAAATTAATAACGTCTTTTTCGATTCAATTTATCTGTCGATTTGATTTTTGCAACACCCTCGGAGAAAACAACTATAGTACATATCACCAAAGCAATCATGCGGATATGGTCATCAGACATCAAAGTTAAGTGCCCCCCACATTTTTTAGAATAAGTAATTTGAATTAGCTTATTTTAAGTGCATTTAAACTAAAATAGTTTTTAAATAGTTTTATGGTATTTGGGTAAGTTAAAGAAGGGGAAACTTTTAAAAATAGCAAACATTAGGCACTCTATAGTTGTAATTTGCTTAATTACGAATAATAGCAAAATGATATGAGATGAGGAAGGAGAGAGGTGAGCTAGATCTAGGAGAGAGTGTATTTTTTTGTGAATTTTGGAGAAAAAGAATACAAATATAAACTGATTTGTATCAAAATGAATACATATTAAGAGGAGAGAGACGAGCGAGATCGAGAGAGGGAGGAGAGAGGCGAGTGATATCTAGAGAGGGAGGAGAGAGGAGAGAGGAGAGAGGCGAGCGAGATCGAGAGAGGGAGGAGAGATGATTGTATTTTGTATTTATTTTGCATTGTATTATGTATTTTTTAGTATCAATTGTATTCGAAATACAACGAATTGTATTTTGTATTTATTTTACGTTGTATTGTTTAATTATTTTGTATCAATTGTATCCGAAATACAACGAATACAATTATTTTTATCCTCTCTTTGATTGGATACAAATACATTTGACACCGCATATGAATGCATATTGTATATATTCGCACGAACCCAAATACAATTGATACAAAATTACACAATAGAGTTTTTTGAATACAATTGAAATAATAATACATTTGAATAACGTATTACTCTTTTTATGAATGGCAACTACACCAACTTCTTTTATAAAAATAACATATTGCTTTTTTTTTTTTTTATAATATTTTTAAACTATAGCTATTTTTCATAAATAAATTTCTAATTTTGACTAGTTTCATAGTTTTTCCTTAAAAAATGCTTATAAATTCTTAAGTTTAAGCTAAAATAACAAAGATAAGTTAAAACTTAAGATTTGTGGCTTTTTAAGTCAAAGCTAAACGGGCTTCGTAGGTAGATCCAAAAAAATGAATGGCAGCTATAACAACTCCTTTTATTAGCCTTATTAAATTACCTCATGTATCTGCAATTACTAAAATACCCAATGAGGACAAATTTGTTGCATATGATTAGCTAATCTTGTGACAAAAAAAAGATTAAACAAGCCCCATAGCACGATATCAAAGAAAAAAACTAACAAAAAAGTTCCTTGATCTAACAACTAGGTAAGATTTGGTTCAATTAATTCACCCCTAAATTGAAAATTAAATTTCGAGAAGGACACACATTGACGAAGACACATATGCTTATTCTCTTTTCTATTAAGTACTAAATTTTAATTAAAACGTTGTGAACGATTTTCTTGTTTGAACATGGCAATTGGGAGAATTGCCTTTGGCATTCATCACATATTAAATGTGCATTAATTGCAGGGATTTGAAGGGAACATGACAATTGGGTCAATTGTCTTTATGGCATTTAGTACCTATTGAATTTGCATTATTTGCAAGGATTTGAAGCTATCCCATTATTAACTCTATACATAGTTGAAAAATAATATCTCCCTTATCTATTTTTATTTGTCTAATATATTAAAAATAATTGTTTAATTTATTTGTATAGTTTGAAAAATTAAGAAATAATTTATTATTTTGTGTCTATTTTATCTTTGTTATTGAATACTATTTATTTTTCAATATTTAGATGACTTATAATTAAAAAGGAGTATCCCTCTATATATTGTTTCTTAAAGAGTATGTCAAATCAAAATAACAAGTAAAGATGGACGGATTGAGTAATTAAGTTGTGTTCATATCAAGTTATATAAAATAGAAGAGTTGCATTATAAAATTTTCATATATACATCATGAGCTATTTTACTTCGAGAAGAACATGTTAGGTAAGAATCACTTGTTGATATAGGATGAGACCCACCATCACATAAATGTGAAATTGAGCAATTTTCAATAGTTGAAGGACAACTTGTTTGTTTTTTTTAATTGTCATAGACTGTCATGGTAGGTTCAGTGGCAAATATAACGTTTTAAGAGTAATGTGGTCCAAAAAGTAGATAGAAATTTTGATGTAAAAATAAAATAAAAATAAAGCGCAAATATGAGCTATTTTGAAAAATTGAAGGATATTTTTTTTACCCTTTTTCATTTTTTCTACGGAAAAGGGTCATATTTGTTCTTTACTCTTAAAAAATGGTTATATTTACTCTTAGGGTGTGTTTGGTATGAAGGAAAATGTTTTCCTCGAAAACAAGTAGATTTTTGACTTATTTTTTCATGTTTGGTTGGTGAGTAGAAAATATTTTCCGGAAAAGATTTTGTGTTTGATTTATGAACTAAAATTGTTTTTGAGAAATATCTTTTATTTTTACTAGAGTAGGAAATAATTTTTGAAATTGAAAATATTTTTTAAGAACAAACTTAAATTTTTTTCGGGGGTGGGGGCTGGTAGAAGGGCTGGCGCGGGGGGGGGGGTGATCGAGGGTAGGAGTGAAAAAATAAAAATTTGAAGTTGAAAATATTTTTTAAAAATAAACTTAATTTTTTTTGGGGGTGGGGGGGGGGGGGGGGGGGTAGGGGGGGGTCGAGAGTAGGGGTGACAAAATGAAATTTTGAAATTGAAAATATTTTTTAAAAACAAACTTAAATTTTTTTTTGGGGTGGGAAAGGGGGGGGGGTCGAAGGTAGGGATGAAAAAATGAAATTTTGAAGTTGAAAATATTTTTTAAAAATAAACTTAATTTTTTTTTTTGGGGGGGGGGGGGGGGGGGCTGGTAGGGCGTTGGGGATTGAAGGTAGGAGTGAAAAAATAAAATTTTAAAGTTGAAAATATTTTTTAAAAACAAACTTAAATTTTTTTTTGGGGGGTGGGTGGGGAGGTTCGAGGGTAGGGTTAAAAATGAAATTTTGAAGTTGAAAACATTTTTTTTAAAAAAACTTCAATTTGTTTTTTTTGGGGGGGGGGGCGGGGGGCGGCGAGGGGTGGGGAGGCTTGTAGAGGGTGGGTGGGGGCTGATAGGGCGTGGAGGGGGGGGGATAAAAAAATTAAAAATTGAAATTAGAAATATATTTTAAAAACAACTTTTAATATTTTTTTTTTGCGTTGGTGGTAGGGGGCTGGACGTAGGGGTGAGGGTGGGGTAAAAGAATTGAAGTTAAAAACATTTTTTAAAAATAAGCTTTAAATTCTTTTCTTTTTATGGGGGGTTGTTGCGTTTGGGGGGGGGGGGTCTGGCTGGCTTGAGGTTATGAATAAAATAAATTGATTTTTTCAAAAAGAAAAATGTAATTTGAAGTTGGAAGAGAGTTTTGGAAAATGTTTTCCTTAAGTTTTGAAGGGAAGTCATTTACCTTAAATTTGAAGAAAATAAGTTGATTTGGAAAACATTTTCCAAAACATTTAATCCAACCAAACATGAGAAAACTCCTTCATACCAAACACACCCTTAGTCATACCTTTTTTTTTTAAATATATATATTTACCCTTACCATCCAACTTTGGCTCCATATTTGTTCTTGAACAGTTAAGTATTATATCACCACTTTTATTATCCTACGTAGTGCTTACAGAACTCATATTTGGATATATTTTTATTATAATTAAAAATTTATTTCCTATTTAATATTTTATCCAACCCACTTAATAAAATTCGACCCGCCCAAATTAAAAAATCCTTTAACCCTAACTCCTTACATGGCTCTATGGAGTACACAATCCCTATCTGGGTGTATATGTGAAATACAGGAAGCAGTAGATAGAGCAACAAATGACCATTGGAATGCCTATTGCGCTGTACATTGCTTTGGCAAGTAAGGCAGCATTTTGCCTATCTGTTTCAATTTCCTCTGAGCTTGAAGATCCCTCAGGGATTGGCTTAGAATCAAAAATTTGTTGAGCTAAAGTACCAACTAGCAGAGGAGCAAATGATGCTAATAAGGTCTCGAAACATCGATCCAGAGTATAAATGCTCGTTCATGTAGTGGAGTTAGGATTAACGAATTTTTAAACTGGGTGGGTCGGATAAAATATTAAATAGACACTAAGCTTTTAATTATAATAAAAATATATCTATGTAGGAGCCATGTAAGCGCCATGTAGGATAATATAAGTGGTGACATAATACTTAACCGTTCAAGGTCTAAAAGTACAAGGACAAATATGACCCTTTTCCCTTTTTTCTAAAACACGGCAAAAAACTGCAAAGATTTTGTTTTTTTTTTTTTTTTTTAAAAAAAGAGAGTAAACTATAAGTGTAATAAATATAGTGAATGTCTATTTGTTAGAGAAATTTTAGGTAGCCTAACTTTGGGACCAAGTCAATTTTCCCTTACAAATAGAGGGTTATCTTCATTGTAAAATCAACCTTCAAGAGAAATAATAAGTCTTCTCTCTTCTCCTCACTTTCTTCTCATTGTTTTATATAGTTTCATTACACGTTATCAGCACGAGACTTTATCATCTCGAGCAAATACTTTCAAAAGATCAGTATTACAAATTAATCAACGGAGAAACCACTTATTTGTTTTCGTGGAATAACTAATAAAGATGATAATATTGCAGAATCTATCACAAGTCTTTAAATTGCTATCCTACTGTTACTACAGAATAAAAGATGAAACATAGCGATACACGATGATAGTCTGTATATGATTAAAGTATGTTTTTCAATTTTTCATGAGGTCTTGGTAACAATAAGTTATGATATGCGACAAAAGATGGAGATGACAAATACAGGTTATATAATTTAAGTTTTTGCTTATTCTTAATTTATTATTTTTACCAATACTTGCTAAATTACTATGTATATGTATAAGTATCCAGTAGCTATTTTTTTGCACTTTATTAGCCGGTTATGTTATTGGTTGAGAGTAGAATGATGGATTCATGTCCAATCACATCAAAATGGTAAGACGATGGATTCATGTCCAATCACACCAAGAGGGTAACGCGATAGATTCATGTTCAATCGCACCAAGAGAATAAGATATTGAATTACAAGTTATGGTGTACTATAATGCGAAGATGTTGGGTTCAAGTCCCATCTATTTAAGGCTTAAGAAGCCTTTATTTGGGTAAGACATTGGATTTAAACACCAATGCACTATATTGATGATATATTGACTATTAAAGCAACAATGTGCTTTTGATGAAAATTAGTGAATGTGGTGGCAGTGTATAATATGTCTGAAAAAAGACAATTAATTGAATAATGCACATGAATGTGGAACGAGGTACTAAGTTATTATAATTTGATGTACTTAGATGATTGTGTTTCATTCACGAAGAATGAGAACTTTTGATAAATGCTAAAAATACAAATCCATTCTCTGAAGTAGATGAGGGGTATGCCCACTTTGCTGGCATGGAAAAGGTCGCGACCTTGGTCGTAGATGTGGTATCACCAAAAATGTCTCGAGGCAAACATGTGTTGTAGAAAAGTTCTCAGTTTTATCTTCTGGCTTGTATTGAACAAGAATTAGTGCAATTGAGGCACAATCTACGGTAAATCAGAAGTTTACTGATTCCAATACTCTGATCATTTTGGACATCTTTGGTCTATAATGATGAGACGAATTATAGAAAATTCAAATAGACATCCATTAAAAAACCTAAAGATTCTTTTAAATGGTAAATTTTCTTGTATTGCTTGTTAGCAAGACAAATTAATTGTGAGAGCATCACAAACGAAAGTTGAGATTGTGTTCTCTACGTGTTAGGAACGTATACATGGACATATTTATGGAACTATTCACCCACCTAGTGGGCTATTTAGATACTTCATGGTCCTAATAGATGTTTCTTTTAAATGGTCTCATGTGTGCTTGTTGCCATCTCGCAACTTGGCGTTTGCAAAATTGTTGGCACAAATAATACGATTATTGACAGTTTTCTAATAATCAAATTGGTTTATTCAGTGATGGAATCACGACTCACCTCTAGAGTAGAGTAATTGAGAAGAAACAAATTTGAAATTTACTCCCAAAGTATAATAGCTCATATAATAGTAAATCAAAATTTTACTAAAGCAAAATACACATATTATAGTAACCTTGGAGTTTACTAGCACTAATAATTTGTTAGTTGACATGAATGATTTGTCTATTCCAAAGATGTACATACTAAGTAATATACATACATTGAAGAACTAGAAGATTCCTCAAGAATTCTTTTTATTTCTTGTTATCATGATAAGTTGATTGGATCAACTAATGTTGGGACTAAATCTCTAAATTCTGAAAAGTATAAAAGATGAATATGGACCCGTTCATCTGCCATGTGATATGATAAATAAATGCATCAATAAGATGATCACATGTGCGTTTACAATCAACCTGCAGTTTCACATTCGCAAAATTGTTTGTGCAAAATAATTGTGTTAAAAGCACAACTTTAAGAATATGTAATTAAGACAATTCATCTGGATAATATTGATGAATATCTAAGCCGACATGTGATATTAAATTCCTCAGATAAATAGTCAATCATTGAATATGAGAACAAAACTGCATGGATTGAAATATAATTTATTGCATAAAAAGTAATTGTATGCACCAAACCAATAAATTATGATCAATTTTCTCTCAATTGATTTGGTCAGGGACCAAATATTTTCCATCTAATGGATTTTGATGTGTGGTAAATGATTAATGGATATACTATAATGTACAAAAATGCATTTTTCTAAATAGATTGGGATGTATGTTAGTTTATCTAACATAAGGGGGAGATAAGAAACAACCAAAAGTTGGAGATGCTCCTATTGAATGTACTTAATTAAAGGGCAGAGTCTACGACATGCATGAAGCATGATAGACCAATCGGTTTTAAATGAAATATTCCATGAAAAAAAAGGGGAATAACAAAGGATCAAAATGATCATAATAAGGAGGCAATGTGCTCTTGAAGAGCTTATGACATAACAATTAATGAAACCTCATGAGAGGGGTACGTACTTGAAAATAATGAAGTGATGAGATCTCAATAAGTAATTGTGAACCAATACAAAATAATAGCTCATTGATGATATAGTTGATACAATATAGCGTAATAGTGTACAATTTATTAAAGCATGTTGGTGTAGAACTAATTATCAAGTGAAAAATGGAATGATGCATCTTGATAAGTGTAAAGCTTATTTGACTTGCAGTCTAGACACTAGAAGATGTCATACATTTAATATTGAATGTTGTCACTTGACAATATTGATATGAAAATGCTTGAAGGATCCAAAATCTAAAGCATTTGCAAATTTTTGGAAAACTTGTTTTATAATCCTCATATGAATTAAATCAAGCAAGATTTTTTCATATTGTTATGCAAGTTGATAACTTGAATTAAGCTCTTGAAGAGTTTTTAAAAGGCAATAGATTATTTTCTTAAAGAAATTGAAGTGAAGAACTTGTAGAATTCTTTGATCCTGAAGGATAATTCATAAAAGGAGATAGTTCGAAACACCTTTTGCCAAAGCTTTTCTACACACATGTGCTCCAAAAGAATGGAGATATTAACGTGCAACATATTCGTTCGAGTAACAATGTAGCTGATTTGTTCATCAAGTCTTTACCAGCTACAACTTTCAAGAAGATGGTGCACAAGCTTGGAATGCGAAAATTCAAGTCTCTGGATTGATGTTCTCATTAGGGGGAGTTAATACGTGATGTAATCTTTTTTCCTTACGAGGTTTTGTCCCACTGGGTTTTACTTGTAAGGTTTTTAATGAGGCAGCCTAGATACGTATTATTAGATATGTGTACTCTTTTTCTTCACTAGAGTTTTTCCTTCTTTCTTTTTAAAAGTTTTTCTAGTAAGATTTATAATGAGGCACGTCATCTACGAATTAGACATTCAAGGGGGAGTGTTATAAATATAGTAAATGTCTATCTGTTAGAGAAATTTTAAATACCCTAACTTTGAGGCCAAGTCAATTTTCCCCTATAGATAGATGGGTTCTATTTATCGTAAAATTTTATATACCCTAACTTTGAGGCCAAGTCAATTTTCCCCTATAGATAGATAGGTTCTATTTATCGTAAAATCATCTCTTCAAGAGAAATAATAAGTCGTATTTGTTCTCCCTACTTTCTTCTCATTGTTTTATATAGTTTCATAACAATAGATATTTTGTAAAAGAAAACGAGTTAAGTTAAACGCATTCTTAATGAGAATTGAATCCACACTATATGCCTCAAAATGTTTTAGGGGGTTTTTGCTGCTTCGGAACAAGTCATCAATTTTCATTATGGTTTCTCATCTATAAATTGTTATACCTTTGTAGATATTTCAATAGGTTCAAAGAGACCTCTATACTTGACTCATTTACAATCTAAACTCGCCTACTCCCCACTTTATCAACTGAATTTTTAAGTTCGTTAGAACACAATATTTTAATTATTTTTTTTAACGATTTAGTGGTGCATGTAATACAAATACATACACGTAGATATCCACATCGTTTGAAAATGTCAAAAAATTACATATTAAAACTGTAAAACTCTCTTAAACATTTCATTTTACTTTTGTTCAACCAAATTCCGTAATTTTCTACTTCGATTTTCACATTTGATCCCATAATATTTTTTCAATTGAAAATTTCTGAAATTGTTTGTTTGTTTTTTTTTTTTTTTTTTTTTTTTTTACCCCTCCCTAGGAGCTTCCACCCCTTTTGCTTCCTTGGTGACTCGAACTCGCAACCTTTGGGTTGGAAGTGAGGGCTACTTACCATCCGAGCAACTCCCTCCCGTCTCTGAATTTGTTTTTCAATCTAACTTTGCAAGTTTTATAACTTAATATTCTCATATCTCTCTGTTTTCCAATCTATTTTTTATTGTGATCCTCGATTTTATTGGATTTTAGAGTTCAGAAATTTTACAATGATTATGGTGTATTTTTTAAATTATTTTTTTATGAAAGGGAGGGTTGGTTTGTTACTTGATTAATTTAAGTGTAATATACATTTATAATAGTGTTATGCATTGAAGGAATTTGCAGGGATTATGATGTAATTATAGGGGGGAAAATTCATAAAAACGAATTCACTTTTTTTGTCATGAATTGTGTTGGTATTATTCTTATTAGTGGGTCATTAGTGTATATTTGATAACTGCAGAATATTTTTTTGACTAATTTAGATAATCCTGAAAAACAAGAGTAAAAATCTAATCTAGTTTAAGGGTTAAGTATATTTTGATGGTGTTGGTGAGCATTCAAAAATGACCATCTTACAATTGCTAGGTTATGATTTAGAAAATCTATCTTTATAAAATATCTTCATATAGGTCTATACTTCTTGAGATTTACAGTTGCACAATGATAATTTCAGTTAGATAAGATTATAATTAAAGATTGTTACTTAATGGCTAAGAGTTTGTTGTATGTAAATAGATTTCACCTAATCAAAATTGTATTATTTGGTGCCCAACATTACTGGATAAAATTAGTTCTACTCCTTCAAAAGTGATAAAATTAGTGAAAACAATTTGTATAATTCACTAAGGTGACAGTTACAAAAATGACGGGGAAGTTAACAATATCCAACGATATTAATGGATAAATAAAGACTTATCGGGCAAAATAATCATTCCGATTCCGATAGAAGTGTTGACAAGTCAAATAATTATATCGGAAAAGGCCATATATCATTTCATGGGACAGGATGAGCTTATCAAGAAGTACAAAGGGTCTAAACATTTGGAATCTGACGATTTGAAATCAGACAACTAATTTTAGATAATAACAATTGAAGAATGTCCCAACAACCTTTATCAAAAAACAAAGGACTATGAGCAAATTATTTGCTCAATTCACATTGGATTATGCCAAATCGACCCAAAAAAAAGAAAAAAAAAGAAAGAAAGAATAAAACAGAAAATATAGTCAAAATTTAGATCATACAACGATTAATAAGTTATTTAAGGCATTAAGTCTTAACAAAGAGACCTCCAAAAAAAACAAGATATTACATTTATGACTCCACTTACTGTAATCAATAAAATACATAAACATAATTACTTATTGCTTGGAGACCAATATGCACATCGGAATCCACAATAGTATGGTCGGTTTCATGTAGTAGGATTTTAGAGTTCATTTAGTTATTTTATTTTTCTTTATCTGATAGGATGTTTCTGTAACGGAAAAGAGTTAAAAAATATCCTCGAACTATTCAAAGTAGCTTATATTTATCATTCATTTGTTTTTTTTTTATAATAAAAATATCATTTTAGTCTATTTTTGGATCACAAATACCCGTAAGATTAATAAATGTCCACATAATATAAGCCATTTAGATCTCTAGAAAAAAAGAAGAAGATAATATTGCTGTTAAATCATCGAAAATAGCTTAATTTATCTTCTATTTACTTTTGGTATAAAAAAAATATCTTCTTAATTATAGTTTTTGGTGCATTTAATGGAATCATTTCCTTTTGTTGAATTTTTTTGATGGGTTTAATAGAGCTAAATTTTTTTATGCCAATATTAGATTTTTTTTTTTTTTTTTAAATAATAGATTCATTCAAAAGCCACATGTAGAGAGTTATCAGCGGGAAAAAAAAGACGAAATCGCTGTCGGAATCTGGTACAATTCACAAGAGAAGGTGAAGTAGAGTAGCATTTAGTCGTGAGTAAACATGGAGAGTGAGTTCATGAGGAAGCTGATGCTAACGTATATAGATAGGTATTCTTTAGGAAAGAGGGCTTTTCCTTTATGATATTAGAAATATGTCGTTTTGATTTCTTATTTTTGGGCTAGAGCCTAATTTCTTTTGTTATTTTTTTTCCTTTTTTAGTTTTAATTTGTTTAACCAATACATAAAACGGTCTATACGGCCACTATTTCTTTTTAAAAAACTACATTTTTTCAAGTTTGAACGAATTTGAGTATTAGAAAAAGAAAAAAATTATTAAAATTAAGATAATTTTTTAAACCATCACAAAATAAGTTCAATTTAAAGTTGTTTCAAATTTTGTGAAATAAATTTTAGTGTGTAAATAAAGTAAGGTTATTTGCAAGTTGCTAAATAACAGACACCTAAATTAAATTGCATACGTTATTAGATAACATACACATAAGTTAAATTGCATTTGATAGATGACGACCTTTACTCAAAGTCTTTGCTATGTCAAAATAAAGTAAGATTGTTCATTTTTTGATTGTTGTTTCTTAAGAAGGGCATGAATTTGTTGCATTCATTCTTGGTTTCGTAATATTTTCTAGGTAAGTAATAGAAGAATTGATTGTCAAAAAAATAATATCATAAAATTTATTCGCTCAAATATCAAAAATATAATGGTACTTTTAATGTTTCAATTTATCTATCATACTTTTTTTTAAAAAAAAAAATGCCTCTTTTTCTTTCTCTTACCTTTTCTATTTTTATTTTACTTTTCAAATAATATGTTTAAAATTACAAAATAAAAACATATTTTTTTTCATTCTTCTTAATTTCGCACCAAATTAAAATAAGAATATTTTTTTACTAACACAACAACTAGATGCAGAGTCTAACAATTTATTTAGAGAGTTTTTATTATGTGTTGGGTGATTAAAAATGTAGGAAAAGAAAATAAAAATCACGCGCTGCAGTGGCGTTGGTAAGAAGAAGGGGAAACCCTAAATCAGGAGAAACAAAAAGAGTCCACTCGCCATTGGACATCGCGTGAATTCTCAGTTGCAGAATCGCAGATCGAGTGTGTGTATGTGCGTGCGTGAAAGTAAGATACATACAGGTATAATCTCTAACCTCCACTCTCTCTTCTTCCAAATTCTTTTCTTCATCATTCTTCCCCCAAACCCCCCAAAATCTTCACCCTCACCCTCTCCCTCATCCTTCATAGAATCATGAACTATTACTAATTGTATGATCATGGCTTTTCTGTTTGAATTATGATAATCAAATTGTTTGTTTTTGGAGCTACCATTTGTGTTGTGACGCCATGACGGATGTGATTTATTGTTTTTTATATTATATACAAGAGTTTTGTCTAGAGGTAGATTTTGCCTCGATTTATGTTCATTGTGGACAAACAAGGCGATTTTATTTATCACCATATGTCAAAATTGATGTAGTTGTAAAGCCTGTATATTTTGGATTATTCTACTAATCAGAGTCATTTAAGTTTGTTGCACTCAACTAAAATAAGGAACAGAAAAAAACAAAAAAACAGATTATGAAGCTGGAGCCATTGTTTAAGTAATCTAGAGAAGAGGAGGTGCGCAGAGGCGCTAGTAAGGAGGTGTGGAAGGTTGTGGGTTTTTAGGAGAGCTAGATGTAGAGGTAGGATGAAGAAGTATTGGGGAGAGGTGATTAGACAAGAGATGACGTAGCTCCAACTTTCCGAGGACATGATCTTAGATAGGAATGTTATAGAGGTTGCGGATTAGGGAAGAAAGTTAGTAGTTGGTTGAGCGTTGTCGTATTTCATAGTAGGATAGATTGGTGCATTGTATCTGTTTCCTGATTTTTAGTTTTTTACCGGTAGTAGTAGGTAGCATTTGTCTTGTAGTTGGCCTATCTTACAACTTTTGTTAATCCTTGCTATTTACTGCGTTTCAGTTATCACATTAGTTGGTTATGGTTGTTGCCCCTCTTTGGTATGTTATGTTATGTTTTTCTTATTATTTCTTATATCCTCTTTACTTCTGTATACTCGAGTTGAGGGTCTTTCGGAAACAGCCGCACTACCTCTTTGAGGTAGTGGTACAGTTTGCGTACTCTACCCTCCCCAAACCCCACCTTTGGGACTATTATGGGTTGTTGCTGTTCCCCGTTGGAACTTGATGAAGTAGTTGGCAAATTAAAACAGTTCCTTCGTTGAACACCAAATTAATGCTTCAGATTCTGCTCACTTATAAGTACTCAGATGAGAATTACCACTATAGGATAAATGCGTGAAGTTTTCGTTATATTCATTTGGGAGACCTTTCTCTTCCTCTGTTGCATAGAAGTTCCCTTATTAGCTTTAGCACCATATCACTTTGATTCATATGTGCAAATTCGGCCTTCCAATACCCAAAGACTCATTGGAACGAAAAATTCTTGAATTTTAATTGAGCTATGGTATTATACTTTGACCTTTTTGTTTATTTGGTTAAGAAAATTTCTGCAAGAGGCAATGTAACAAGAAGTTTGTTCAATATGTACCATGATATTAATGATCGCATTACTGCTATACTGATTTGTTTATACATCTATTTATCCATTTTCTTTTGTTTTTGGTGGCAAAAAGTTGTGAACTTTGGATTGAGATCAATTCGCCTTTGTTCATTCAAAGTAATGGCCATATGACTAGCTCCAAGTGTATGGTCAAGCGGTTAATAAAGCTGGAAAGGACCATGGGAGACTGGCGCTCAAGTGCTTTTTTACTTTGGACTCACCTTTGAACGACCTCTCCATTTCCTTTTACGTGATACACTTTCCTTATTAATCTATTTAAAAAAGAATGTTTTGAGATAATTTAACTTTGAACTTCCCATTTGTCGTTAATGACATGTTTTTATTTTTAAGACCACAAATTTCAAAAGTTTTTCTTTCTTAAAATCTGTATTGAGTCAAACACCGACATAAAATGAAATGGTGGGAGGGGGAGTATTTATAGTCAGTCAAGTGGCGTATAGAGGTCTGCATGAGAGTGGAGGGGGGAGGGCTAATTCCCCCATCGGCCATCACAGAGATGGGGAAGAACCTATTTTATAAAATCTGCAGGTTGCATGTGGTTAGATTTCAAGTAAGCACTTCTGATATATAGACTATAAGCTCCAATTTCAGTCGCTTTCACCTGCAGCTGGAGTATATCATTATATTTCCTTGTATTTCTGTCTAAACTTGGAGGAGGCATTTTATATTCAACTGATTCAAATCCCTAATGGATCGGAGGTGGTCAGGGTTCTTCATCTTCAGGTAGACAGAGCTAGATTGTGTTATGGATCTTCATTTACCTCTAAAAATGCAATAGGATCACTTTCTATGTCTGCTGTCTGATAATTCTGAGCAGTTATGTCTTCTCGTGAAGTACCTGTAGGACATGATGAAACCTGATATATGGAAAGCTAGTTGAAGGTCATCATAATGTATGAGCTGTTGTCACTTGTCTGCGTGATAAATGGATGATCTTGAACTCAAAGTTTTCTGATATTTAGGCTACTTAGTAAAACCCAAATCTTTAATGGAATCACGAGTTAGCTGTTGACAATTCTTGGACTGTGGTTAGACTTAGAAGAGTGGTGGAATGCAGGAAGAGATATTTTGGGCTGCTTCTTGTATTTTCTGTGCTTATTGAACAAGAATTAATTCTCTGTTTCCATAGCCCCCTTACTGCACAAGTTCTCCTCTAATTTTTCTTGACGTTCAGGTATCAGTAAAAGAGAAATCAATAGGCTTTCAATTGTTTAGCAGCATGGATATCAATCTTCGTCTGCCTTCTCAAGACCATGATAAGGAAGAAGAAGAAGAGGAACAAAATGGAATTATAAATATGCTTGACAATGAAGAAAAAATACATAGTGATGACGGAATGCATGGGATGTTGGTTATTGAAGAGAAGATGCATGCAGAAGATGGAGGGGATATGAACACTCCCATAGGAACTATGATAGAGTTTAAGGAGGATGTGAACCTTGAACCGCTGGCTGGCATGGAATTTGTGTCACATGGTGAGGCTTATGCCTTTTATCAAGAGTATGCTCGGTCGATGGGATTCAATACGGCCATACAAAACAGCCGTCGCTCAAAGACATCAAGGGAATTCATTGATGCAAAATTTGCATGTTCTAGATATGGAACTAAACGGGAATATGAGAAGTCTGCAAATCGTCCACGTAGTAGGCAAGGAAACAAGCAGGATCCAGAAAATGCTACTGGTCGGCGAGCATGTGCAAAGACAGATTGCAAAGCAAGTATGCATGTGAAAAGAAGGCCCGATGGGAAATGGATAATTCATAGATTCGAGAAAGAACATAATCACGAACTTCTACCTGCCCAAGCTGTCAGTGAACAAACAAGAAGGATGTATGCTGCAATGGCAAGACAATTTGCTGAATACAAAAATGTTGTTGGTCTAAAAAGTGACACAAAAGTTCTATTTGACAAAGGTCGAAATTCTGCAATGGAAGGGGGAGACATAAGTGTTCTATTAGAGTTCTTCAGTCAGATGCAAAATCTTAATTCCAACTTCTTTTATGCTCTTGATGTGGGTGAAGATCAACGTGTAAAGAACTTGTTCTGGGTTGATGCCAAAGCCAGGCATGACTATGCAAATTTCAGCGATGTTGTCTCTTTTGATACTACCTATGTCAGAAACAAATATAAAATGCCCCTGGCTCTTTTTGTTGGGGTCAATCAGCATTTTCAGTTTATGCTACTTGGATGTGCTTTGGTCTCTGATGAGAGTGCATCAACATTTTCTTGGGTAATGCGGACATGGTTGAAGGCAATGGGCGGTCAAGCTCCCAAGACAGTGATCACCGATCATGACCTGGTATTGAAGTCGGTCATTTCAGAGGCTTTGCCATTATCCCTCCATTATTTCTGTTTGTGGCATATCCTGGGAAAGGTGTCTGAAACACTGAATCATGTCATTAAACAGAACGAAAAGTTTATGCCTAAGTTCGAGAAATGTATTAACAGGTCATGGACAGATGAGGAGTTTGAAAAGAGGTGGAGAAAACTAGTTGATAAATTTGATCTCAGAGAAGTTGAATTGATTCATTCACTGTATGAAGATCGGATGAAATGGGCCCCTACATTTATAAGGGATGTAGTTTTAGCGGGAATGTCAACGGTTCAACGATCAGAGAGTGTGAACTCTTTCTTTGACAAATATGTACATAAGAAAACCACCGTCCAGGAGTTTGTAAAGCAATATGAATCAATATTACAAGATAGGTATGAGGAGGAGGCAAAGGCAGATTCTGATACATGGAACAAACAACCTGCTTTGAGATCCCCATCACCATTTGAGAAGCACTTGGCAGGGCTTTATACACATGCTGTATTTAAGAAATTCCAGTCTGAGGTTGTGGGTGCAACTGCTTGTGGTCCTAAAAGAGAGAAGCAAGATGAGATAGTCTTAACATATAGAGTTCAAGATTTTGAGAAGACTCGAGAGTTCATTGTTACATTGGATGAAATGAAGTCAGAAATATCTTGTATGTGTCATTTGTTTGAATTTAAAGGCTACCTTTGTAGACATGCATTGATAGTTCTCCAAATATGTGCTGTTTCCTCTATCCCACCACAATATATTTTGAAGCGATGGACAAAAGATGCGAAGAGCAAGTACTCTATGACGGATGGATCTGAAGATGTACAGTCAAGGTTCCAGAGATATAATGAGCTATGTCATCGGGCAATGAAATTGAGTGAAGAAGGGTCGTTATCTCAAGAGAGCTATAGTTTTGCTCTTCGTGCACTTGATGACGCGTTTGGGAGTTGTGTAACTTTTAATAACTCAAACAAGAACATGTTAGAAGCTGGCACATCATCAGCCTCTGGTCTTCTCTGTATTGAAGATGATAACCAAAGTAGGAGTATGAGCAAGACAAACAAGAAGAAAAGCAACTTCACTAAGAAACGGAAGGTATGTTTTGAAGAGCAATCATGGGACTGCTTCTTTTGTTTTCTATGTTATCTCATGAAGATCTCCTGGTTGCAGGTGAACTCGGAGCCAGATGTTATGACTGTTGGGGCAGCAGACAGCTTGCAACAAATGGTTTGCTCTGATACCTTAGGAACTTTTAATTATTGCCGTTTGATTTACATTACTGTGTTCTTACTGGTAAAATTAAAATGAAGAGGTTTTTCTTATTGGTGAAAGTGGGAGGAGGTTGTTTTGAATGCTATGTGTATGGCTGTTCTTGAAGCTTAACTTTTTAGTTTTTTGGTCACCTCCAGTTTCTTATTTACTTCATTTTTATCATTTTCTGCAGGACAAATTGAACTCCAGGCCTGTGACTCTTGATGGTTATTTTGGCCCGCAACAAAGTGTTCAAGGAATGGTATGATCTGCAAGTATCTTGACTTTTTTCCTTTACTTAAATGTATATTGGTGTTTTAAGTTTTTGGTCTTTTGCAGGTACAGTTAAACTTGATGGCACCAACTCGTGATAACTACTATGCAAACCAACAGACTATTCAGGGCCTTGTATGTAATAGCAGTTCACAGTTTTAAGGCTGAAAAAAAATGATATGGACTATTAAAATAACAGTTGTGTTTTCTCTTGCCTTGGGAATGTAGGGACAGTTGAACTCTATAGCTCCTACACATGATGGCTATTATGGTGCTCAGCCGACAATGCATGGGCTGGTATGTGGTCTCTTAGTGTTAGAAGTTTTTGAGGCAAATCAACCAAAAATTGTGTTACAATTTCATCTTTATTGTTGCAGGGCCAAATGGACTTTTTCCGCACTCCAAGTTTCTCATTTGGCATTCGGGTTAGTATGCTACATACTACGTCAATGGAATTATTATTTTTTTGGGGTCAACTCATTACTGGAGATGTGTACATTGTGAAAATTATTGCTGCATTCAAATTATTTTCTACATTTCATTATGTAATTTATGTTGATAATTCGTTCCATCCCCATCTTGCTATACTAACTTAATCTGGCATGGGGCTTAAGGGTAAAATTAGATAATCTAGTATTTTAGAAATAGAGATTGATCCGTCAGTGAAGATGAAATGTTTTTATGAGTTTGGGATTTTACAAAGACAAAAAAGAAGTGGACTATATGATTACTTCTGGAAATAGTATAGTTTTCAAATGCAATACTAGCCTACTAGGTGAAGGCATGGAATGATTCTGTCTTACCAAATTAGTCAAAATTTTGGGAAGGATTAAAACAAGCATGACAGTATTTACAAAAACGAAAAAAGGAAAAAAGTTGGACAACATTGATTGTGAACATATATTTGTGGTTACTGTTCTCTATAGTTGAGTTCTACTAAAAAGTTGTTTAGTGATAAGAGCGCAATAAGATTTGTGAATTAGGCGTATTTCATGAGTTTGGAGGTTGCAGATAAAAGCCTAATATTTAAGTGGAGAAGGTTTGATGGTCAGGCCGATTATCAATAGTGTTTCAAACTGTGCACCAGTTGGCCCTTGGAAATTTTTCGGTTATCCAAAAAACAAATGAGTTACTTAAAAAAATATCCATTGTGGTAGCAATCTATGATCGACCTAGTCATTATTAACATCGATACAACACTTAGTCCGACTACCCTTCTTGGTAGATGCCAAGTTCAGCCTCACAAAGTGTAGCTTGACTCAACCAAGATCAACACCTAGGAAAAATATAAGTGTGATGGGAAGCGTTAGCAACACAGTTGTGGAGTTTAATTAGGCCAAACAACACTTAGGATAAAGGCAAGGCCACAGTCGTAATTGACAAGGGCGATGGCAAGAGTCCAACTTGGGGTGACAGTAAAAGACCGACCCATGATGATTGCAAGACCAAGGGTGATGGTACAAGGTCAACCAGTCAGAGAGCTTCACAATGAGAGAAAGGTTTTACCTGCACAAGAGAGCACATTTATTCAAAAGTTGTTTGAAATTGGGGCAGCTTGAGGTGATGCCAATGGTGAAGCATGCAAAGCAACAATGCATGTGGCAAGCAAGGGTGGAGCAATGCACTTGGGAGTTGGGACAACAACTTGTAGCGATGTGGATGCTTAGGGAGAAGCATGCAAAGGAAGTAAAACAAATGTCATGTAAAGATGATATATTGCGTCTAGGAGGGATATAACGACTTGGAGAAATGAGGCTTTTGGAGCCAAACAAGTAAGATGAGTATAGTGAGGAGCCTTGTCCATGGAGGTCACAGACAATAGAGAAACTTGTTCCTGAGACGACACAATATTAGATGGGGGAGTTTCATGCTTGCGTTAACAGTCAAATATCACACATGCCATGAAATGACAAATAATATGGCTAAGCGACGTAACATCACCAAGGAATATCATGCACAAAGTAATGGAGCCACATGAAGTACGTCACGTGAAGACAGTATGATGAAGCACATGAAGAAGCATGGTGCACAAGCAAGCTCACAACATCAACATGGCATAATGTTAGACAAGGGCAAGGAATATACGTGAGCCAAGATGTCCACCGGTAATGCAATGGCCGGAGGAGGGGGCATGACTTGCAAGGATGGCAAGACCTATGTCAAGGTCAGAGATTTGAGCATGATGAGACATGCACATTTTTGCGTAGCACTTAAGCTCGAGCTTGGTATGTTAAAAGGTCTAGGAGTATCATGAGATCACATGGATGCAAGTGGAAGAATGGCTAAAGAAGTTTCGAGAATGCTAGAGACAATAGGAGCTCAAAGGAGTTCTTGAAAGATTCTAGCACATGCAAGAGAATTCTAGTGAGGGATGAATTTTCACGGAGTCAAGATATAACTAATGCATCATGGTGATTCAGAGAGGCCTAGGAGGAAGTTTAAGTTGGCTAAGAGGGCTGGAGGACAAAATACAACACAAGGGAGGCTTGCGGAACATTCTAGAAGCGCCTAGGGAGATGTAGTTTTGGGCGTTGGGGGCTGCCCAAGTGGGTACCGACTTAGGGAGCTTTCCCCACCGACTTTGAGACTTCTTTAATTCTCCCAGGAAGCGGATAGAAAGGAGGAGATCCCTCCATAATAGCCACGAGCAGCCAGCGACACAAACCAAAGCAACTACACACCAAAACCTCCCTTCTGGTGTCCTGGTCTTCTGTTCTTGTGTAGTTTTTCTATTAAACCTTGTAAGTGCGTATATAATTGCATAATCAATAAAAGGGATATCTTCCTCAGTTCCCAAGGTTCCCACTTGTCTTGCCTTTCTGTCCCAAGTGTTGTTTGGCCTAGTCAAATACCACAACCACTGAACTTACACTTCCCACAACCCTTCGGGGTGGCCCAGTGGTTTGGGCTTGGGACTTTCATGTTGGAGGTCTCAAGTTTGAAACTCCTTGCCAACGAAAGCAAGGGGTTTGCCTTCTGAGTCGAGCTCGTCGCGCCGGGCTTGCCTAGTGTAGGTTACCTCTCCTATGCGGTTTGCGAGCTATTGCATAGGAGCGGGGGTTTTACCCTGTGGGCACCCAAAGGGTAGCGGCTGCGGGTTTCCCTTTTCATCGAAAAAAACTTGCACTTCCCACAATCCTGCCGGACTTGACCCATACTTTGCCTAAGCATTGAGCTTGCTTGAGTCAAGCTGCCTTTTGTGAGGCTGAGCTTAGCCTCTAATAAGGAGGGTAGTTTAGTTATAGTGCCACATGGATGCCAGTAAGAGACTAGGTTGGTGACAAATCCTTGTACAAGTTCAGAGATGGTAGCTTGCAAATTTGTTGCATTTTCCAAGTTAATATGGGTACATGGGCTTGGTCTTGGTCTTGTTAGAATAGGTTCATGAAGTTTGTATTCTGTGTTAATCTGACTAGGAATTGTTTGTATGAGCTTTTAGTCAGGTTATGGAATTCAGTTCTTTGCCTTGGAACACATGCATGTGCCGCTTTTGAAGTGTTTTTTTTAATCCTGTGTTATGCAGAAACTGGGATATTTGACAAGCCAAAACATTACTGAATTTTGCATATACTAACTTGCTTTCTTTCCTTGCTCAATTGGGGGGAAGCCTAGGTGAATGTTAAAAGTAATAAAAATGGCGAACTGCAGTTGCTGTACAAAACATGCAAAATAAGCAATGGTAGTTCATATTACTAAAAAATAGTTTAGCAATGTTGCAAGCAGGAACTCCAGTTCCACATGGGAAAATTAATCTAGCTAAGTGCAGTACCACTAAATTCTGCTGGACTCATATGGCTTTTCTTGATGTTTACAGGACGAACCCAATGTAAGATCTTCTCAATTGCACGACGAAGCATCTAGACATCCATGAGGATCACCTTTGTCATTAATTAGGTATATGTTTTTCCATTTCTAGTTGATATTACAGATGTGTTCAAGTTGAACATATTGAATGATGAGGTTCTTCTTTCAACTTCCATTACAGGCTGTTTATGGAAGTACAACCAACAGGAAAAATGTTTTAGTATTTGTTTGTAAAATAAAAGGGGATCTTCAATGTAGGCAGTGCTTTTATCATTTTTACTTTTGTTCTTTGATAAACAAACTCCTTAATCTTTCCCTTCATTTTGATATTAGAGCTGGAAGAGTAAATACAGCTCTAAGTTAATTTCACCCTGTAAAGGCTGTTGTGGGATGTATTAGTTACAGCAAGTAAAGATGATTGATGTGAAGATATGTACACTTTTCGTCAAGTTAAAGCAAATGAGTTGTAAATGTAGGCAGTGCCTTTTTTTTTCTTCCCATTTGTTGATAAATAAGTGTTTCTATCTCTTTCTTTTGATTTTGGTATTTAGAGAGGATAAGTATAGACAGCTCTAAGTTAATTTCACCTGTAAATGCTGTTTATTAATTGCTGGGTGAAAGAGATTATTGAGGTGAAGATAAATAGGGCTCTTGGAGTCCAGCTAGGTGCAGTTGTTGAGTATAAATTGGACAGAAGCTGGATGAAGTAAAAATATTTCTGCTCTGAAGCATGTTTTATTCCAACCCATTGGTGAGATTGTTTTGATGGAAAGCATTTTTTGATATATGTATTTTTTTGTAATATGTTACTTTTTCTTTTTGGTGTCTTGTTGTAACAAAATAAGTTGTCCTTTTCATAGTGAGTGCGTTTCGGTGGAAAGAAAAATGTATTTTAATTAGACTTATTATAAGAAAAATATTTTTCAAAACTCTCTTTCAACCTGATCAGTTGCCTATTCAATTCTCAATCTGGATTTGGGCTAGGGTTGAGACTTGGGTCAGTGTCGAGGTTTGGAAGTCTGGTTGAAGTTGGATTCAAACCATTGGTCTCGGTCAAGGTTGAGAGGTGAGTATCAAGTCGGCGGTACATAATCGAGTTTCGTGTTTGGTCAAGGTCTTAAAGTCTAGTCTGGTGATGAATCTGCTTTCACTCCCCAACCTCTAAGGAATCGTAGAGCAATGTCTTTATTGCGTAACCTTCAATTGAAGCTACTTCTGCGGATTGCGATAGCATTGGGTTTGGTTTGGTGTCATAGTATTTGTCCAGATTATATCTAAAATGATATTGGGATAATACTTTGTATTTACTAACAAAATACCAGAACAAGTAAGAAAGTCGCTTATTTTTCAAGAAAAATGTTTTTTAAAAAAACATTTTAATTGGAAAATATTTTCTTTCATACCAAACAAAAGAAAAGTATATAAAGTTATTTATCTCTTAGTTTTTGCTCTGTTCAGTGAAAAATATTTTCTTTCGTACCAAACAAAAAAAAAATATATTAAGTTATTTATCTCTTAGTTTTTGCCAAATAATGGGTAGTAAAAGAAAAATGCTAAATGAGACTAGAATATGTAAATAATTGGTTACTTACTGTTCCACTTGAAGTTACAAATTACTGAAAAGGGCACATGACTTGTATACCCTGAAAGTTTTTTCAATTATAAAAATGTTAGTATTTTTTATTGCTCTCGGATACATATTTTTATTGTTTTATATATTACAAATGATACATTACTTAATTGGAGAGATGTATTAGAGATGAAATATGAATGTATCCGGGAGGGGATGGATGTATGTTAGAGGGGGTATACATCAAGAAGGGATTGGGATGTAAATGAGAGGGGATTTTGGTAATTTTTTTAAATGACAGAAAATTTTAGATAATGACATTTGAAGTTGTGTTATTTTCACCTATTATCTCCTTTCTATTTTACTTCATTGTTATACTAAAAATATATCTTTTTTATTAATTATCTATTTAATAAATCAAGAGAAATTTATATTTTTACTATTATTTTTATTAAATAAATATATAAAATAATACTCCTATTCTTAGAATGGACAAGTAAAAGATGCTAACCTTTAATTTTAATACTTATAAAAATGGATAAATGTGCAAAAAATATTTTTTTGAAATTGAGTACACGCTAAATAATCATTAATCATGTTCATTTATGACATCTTATGAATTTTTTACTTATTTAACTATAAGGATAAAATTAGATATAGTTATTTTTTAAAATTTTAAAAGTGAACAAATAAAAATATTTATTTTTAATATATTAAACAATTAAAATGAAATCGAATGAATATTAGAGTAATTTACTTCATTATCGTAAACATATGTACTTTTCTGTTCTATTTTACTTAATTCTTATTGTTTGGTACTCTTTTCAAGAATTTAGTTATTAATAAATTTATTTTATTATATTATTATTTACTAAGAATTTAGTTATTAATAAATTTATTTTATTATATTATTATTTACTAATTATGCTATGGAAATCTAAGTTTGATTGTTACTCCCTCAATTGACTTATACATTTTCACTATGTTAAAATAAAGTTCACTTTTGTTTGTTCATTTATGGGGGAACCCATCGGTGACCCTCTAAACTTGACACGAAATTTCACTTAGACACCTCAACTAGACGATGTTCATTTTAGACACCTCAGGTAGGATTCCGTTGTGTCATTTTGACACTTTTCGCTAACATGGCATGGTAAGTGTAATGCTCCCAAAATCAGCGCGTGAAGGGGCTCTTTTTCAAGCCAAAAAAATAATATTTAAAAGGTTTTTACTATTCTTCTTCCTCAGTCTCTCCTCCACCACACACCATCCATTTACCACTGCTGTCACTATCGCTATTAATACAATCAAATTAATTTTTTTATTTATTCAGTTCCGAAAATCACCACAACCATCGTCATCTTCTCATTCTTATTCTTTAGAAAATAGCACAAAAGAGATATAGAGTGTATGAAAAAAGACGATTTCCGATTCCACCTTTTTCGCCGGAAAAAATGGATATGAACACTCATATTTAATAATTTTTCTTTCTTTCTCTCCTTGTCTCCCTCCTCCTCCTCTCTTTTTCTCTCAAAACAACACTAAGATAGAAAGAAAAAAAGAATCTAAAACAATTTTAAAGAGCAAATTAAGAAAACAAATCAAGAAAATTGTTGGGTATAGTAGAGAAGATAACTACCATGGGGGCAAGGGGGGGAGGGGAGGGGTTAAATTGATTTTTTTTAGAATAATATTTTTATTTTATTTACTAAATAGATTTTAAAATAATTTTTAACTTAAAATAACACATGCAATCATTTAATTCGTCGTTTGCCATGTCAGCAACGAGTGTATTACACTCTCCTTCAGCTTTTTTCTTATTGTAAAAAAAGTGTCAAAAGAATATAACAGAACCCTACATGAGGTGTCTAAAATGAACATCGCACAGTTGATGTGTCTAAGTGAAATTTCGTGCCAAGTTTAGGGTGCCACCGATGGGTTCCCCCTTCATTTAACACATAAAGAGTAAAATAACTTATTTTTCTATTTTATTCTTAACTCAAATTAACTTCTCATTCTCCTATCATTTCTTTGAGTCCATTGAAACTATACATACATATTATGATAAAATATGCATGTTATTTATTTTACTCTCTCTATTCAATATGAGTGAATTATTGATATTTTTTTTCATAGTTTAAAATAAATAAATAAATAAATAAATAAAAATTCAAGAAAAATGTTGAGACTTTTTCTATATTTATCTTTCATTTAATGAAGTTCTTAACAACTTTATAATTTCTAGAGAATAATTGAAAATAATCAAAAAGATAATAGTCTAAAGTATGGATATTTTTTTGAATAGTATGTCATACTCCAACAATTAACTTAAATATGGACTAAGGAAAATACTCTGTCTATTTTAATTTATTTGTCTAATTTTAAATTGATACACAAAATTTAACAAATAATAAATAACACTTTGGAATCTATCTATGTAAAATATACTATAATATTTTTAAATTTTATGAACTTTTTTTTTGAATCGAACATAAAAGATAAAAAAGTGTGGTACTGTGTCTGGGGATAGCAATGGGGCGATGCGGGGTGGGGGCGGGGCGGGTTGAGTTTAACCCGCAAATTTTTTAATCCGCCCCGCATAACAACTTTTTTCATTTTCAATCCGCCCCACCTGCATAAACCCGCCCTGCATAACAACTTTTTTCATTTTCAATCCGCCCCACCTGCATAAACCCGCCCCGCATAACTTTTTTAATATTTTCTTTTTCTAGTTAAGTTTGATACTAAAAATAAAATTCATAAAAAAAAAATCTTTTTTTCATTAAGTTGTATTAATTTAATAGGATAGTGACTTAAAAATTTATTTTTTAGAGGTCAGTTGAAAAACATGTAAGAAATTGCATTATTTTTTATTGAACCATTTTCATTTACTATCTGTTGACACACATTTTTTTGACCCCATAATAAAATATAAATTCTTTTCTTTCTTTTCAATCATTTTAAATTATATAATTATTATAAAAAAAAAAAAAAAAAAAAAAAAAAGTTTACAAGTTATTTCAAATAATTTTTTTACTTTTAATAATATGTATTTTTTTTTTTATATGTATATAATTAATGGATTTTTTTTTTATTCAAAAAAAATCCGAAATTTTTATATTTTATAAAATATATTAGTGGTTAGTGGTAATTTTTTTTTTTTATGAAATTTGAAATATTCAAAAAAGATATATTATATATTTATATTTTTATATTTTATAATTAAATAAAATTCAAAAAATTTTTTTTTAAATTTTTTATTTTTTAATTTATATATTTATTTATTTAGATCTAATTAAATTAATTTAATTAATAAATTTAATTATATAATTATTTTAATTATTTATTTAATTAAGTTAATTAATTAATTTAATTTAATCTATCTAAATTAAATTCAATCTAAATTAATTTTTCTTTTTTTGGGCCAATTTTCAATGGCCCAATTCCAATCATGGCCACATCATTTTTCACTTCCACATCATCAAATACAAACACACAGCAATATACCACAACACCCAGCAACTACAACAGCCCAAGCAGCATAGCAGCCAAAAAAAACCCCCAGCTGTGACAGCTGTACCTGACCAATTCTTTTTCTTCTTCACAACCCAATTCTTTCACAAAACCAACCACACCGAAACAAAAAAAACAAAAACAGCACCAGCACAAAACAACAGCCACACTTCTAAACCAAACAACCACCCCGCCCTTCCCTTTCTCCCTTCCTGCCTGCTTCTTCTTTCCTTTTTTTAGTAGTGACCAGACAGATCGTGACCAGTAAGCCTGCAGCAAGCCTGCAACAGGTCACTCATTTCTTTTTTTTCGGATTTTTTCCGGACCTTTTTTTCAAAAGGAAAAACGGACAGCTTTTCCATAAAAATTTTCAAAATTTTCAAAGATTTCAATTCCTTGAAGAATTTTTTTCAAATTAATAATTCCGAAATCCCCTCCCTTCTATAAATTGTTCTGGTTGGGAGGGGATATTTTTGGATTCTTTTTTTTGATTAGTTTTTACGCTTTTTTTTTTATAGTTTTTTTTACTTTTTTCTCTTTTTTAGTATTTCTTCTACTTTAGATTGCCAGGTTTTTCCTGGTTATATTTTTTGGTCCGTATTTGGTTTTTGCGGTAAAGGGTAAAATATATCGTCAGGTAAAACTCTCTTTTATGTTCCCTGGTCTTCTTCTTTCTTCCTTCTTCTTTGTTTTTGTTTTGTTTGTATTTTTTTTTGTTTTTTTTTGTGTTTTCTCTAATTTATTATAAAGAAATATATAATTTTATGCCTAGTTAATATTATATGAAAACTTATGTGTTATTTTTTATGTCTTTCTATTTTCATTCTTTTTTTTTTTTTTTTTTTTTCTTTTTTTTAAAAATTATGAAATATTTTATTGATATATGCAAAAGTATATGATTGTGTTTATAGATATATGTGTTATTATTCATTATATATATGTAAGCATTCCTAATAAAATAATTTTGTTTAAATAGTATTTTAATGTTTATTAAATCATTTTTTTAAATTTTATTTTTTATTTTTTTTTCAATTAATAGGTTTGTATAAGTAGTTTTCTCTTAACATTATAGTCTATATAGATTAATTATTCTTCTCTTTTCTAGTTTTATTAGAAAGTTCTTTTAGATTTCTTATATTAATTATATGTTGATGTTAAATTTGGTTTTCTTTTGATTTAGAAACAGTTTTTTCAGAATTTGTTCATTTACTAGATTAGATATTTTTTAATGATTTAATTCATATTTAATTTAATATTAGTTTTTATGTTAGTTTTAGTTTTACAATTTGTTTCATGTTTTTTTGTTTTTAAATTAATTGTTGTTGTATTTTCATTCCCAGTTAATGATTGTTAGTATTTGAAACATGCAATTTTTTTATGTGTATATAATGAAAAATGGATAAAAATAAAAAAAACCAAAACATAAAAAACAAAAAAAAAATAAAAAAAAAAAAAAAAAAAAAAAAAAAATAAATATTTATTATGAAACATACTTTTTTAAAAACTATTCGTGATGTATTTTGTTTTATCTTTGTTGTTTTTATTTATTTTTATATTATTTTTTTTTATTATTTTTTTTTTTCTTTCTTATTATATTATTTTTTTTTTTTTTTTTTTTTTTTTTTTTTTTTTTTTTTTTTTTGTTTTTTTTTTTTTTTTTTTTTTTTTTTTTTTTTTTTTTTTTTTTTTTTTTTTTTTTTTTTTTTTTTTTTTTTTTTTTTTTTTTTTTTTTTTTTTTTTTTTTTTTTTTTTTTTTTTTTTAATTTTTTTTTTTTTTTTTTATTTTTATGTGTTTTTTGCTTTATCTTTGACTATCTTTTCTCTTATCTTTTCTTTACACTTCTTTTATTTCTCAGTCTTGCTCAGATTTATCTTTGCATAATTTTGATTCTTGAGCCTTTTCTTTATTCTTAATTAGTCAGCCATCAAAATCGCAGAAAATTAACTTTGTGATAAGTAAAGAAAATCAAAGAAATAACACACAAAACAGAAACATATATGCTGACAGCAAACAAGTATATCAAAGACCTGATAACAAAAAACCAAAAACAAAAAAAAGAAATGATATAGGGTGTGTACAGGTAAACAATGCTGATAGAAACGAATACAGTATGATAATAGACGAAAATGAAAAACCGTATTATATACAAAAAATACAATATATTAAAAAATAACAAAATAAATTTAAGCAAAAGGCCCAAAAAAAATTCTTCCCCTCTCACTTATTATTTTATGATTATATTTATGTTGTTCAATTCTAACTATATTTATATTTTAACTTTATTATTATTAATCCCCAAAATTATTTATTTTTTTATTTTTTAATTTACTTTTATTATGTTATTTTGTTTTTTTATTTTTATTTTTATTATTTAATATTATTATTTTATTTTATTTATTTATATTAAAAATTAATATATAAAATAATATTATAATATTTTTTTATTAATTTTTCAGATTCAAAATTTTATTTTTTATAAATCAAATAATTAAAAATATATTTTTAAAAATATATTTTAAAAAATAATCAATAAAAAATATACATATATAATTATATATATATATATATATATATATATATATATATATATATATATATATATATATATATATATATATATATATATATATATATATATATATATATATATATATATATATATATATATATATATATATATATATATATATATATATATATTTCAATTATGTTTTAATGTTTAATTTAATTCAATGTAATGTTTATTTATTAAAATAATTTTTTTTTTTTATTTTATTTTTCTAAATTTAATTATTGTATTTCAATAAATAAAATCATTTTTTTTTTTCTTTAAAATTTTTAAAAAATATTTTTTTATTATATTTTATTTCATTTTAAATAATTAGTTTTTATTTTTTATTTTTTTAATAAAATAATAATTTTTTTTTATTTTTCTATTTTCTATGTGTATCGTTAATATTTAACTATCTTGAATATTTTAATAGATTTATAGCAATTATCTTTATAAATAATGCTTTATCACTCTTATAACATGTAAAAACTTAAAATTAAATTTGAACCCACATAAAATCACAAATACCTGCAACCCGCCCCGCCCCACATTAATTATAAAAAGAGTAAATTTTAGGTTTAGCAAACATAAAAATTATATTTGTATGTTATATCTATAGTTTGTATAATTGCGCTCTATGACAAACATTATGTTTGCATGTCTATTAATATGTATATTTCGATATACATATACATAAAAGATATATATTTGGGTCTATTTGTATATTTCGATATACAAATGAGTCATGCATTTGTACATTTTGGTATACAAATAGGTCCTGCATTTGTATATTTTGATCTATTTGTATATTTCAGTATACAAATGGAATGACCAAAAATATGAAATGTTATGCTGCGAATTACAAATAAAAGAAACTATGACTATGACATTTAATTTGAATTAATAGTTTACTATTTCATACAATTTTTTCTTTTAAAAAAGCACACTTTAACCCGCCCCGCACACCTTAAACCGACTCCGCCGCACAGGTTAGACCCGCCCCGCCCCATTGTCATTTCTTACTGTGTCTTGTCCTTCCATTGTTGGCCTTAGGGTTCATATGAACTTCAATTTCAGTTTGCTTTGAAGTATCCTTAATTTGGCAAATTCCCAGGTACTATTTCTATCTAATAATGCATAATATATAGAAACTGAATTGCTTTTTACAATTTCTTATTGGGATTTTATTGGATTTGCTGTGGTTTATTTAGCTCTGTTGATTTTTGTACTAATTTTCCTGTTATTGAAATTTCCTTTACTTTTTCAGACATTTAAGTTATGAAACTGAACTAGATTAGAAGATTACTACTGAGGGTCAAAATCCTGTAGTTGTTTGTTGAAGTAATTCATAAAATGTGCATCGGTAGGGTTTAAGTTATGGATACAAATGTTATTGATGATTCAATTCAAAGTCATGTCGGGGAAGAGAATGCTGATAGAAGTGGCAATGGGATAGGTATGGATATTGTTGATGTTGATATTATAGATAAGGGAATAGAAAACGGTGAGCCAGAAAAGGGTATAGAATTCGATACAAAGGAGGCTGCCTATGCTTACTACAAGGAATATGCAAGGTCAGTGGGATTTGGCATCACAATAAAGGCTAGTCGTAGGTCAAAGAAGTCGGGAAAATTTATTGATGTGAAGATTGCTTGTTCTAGATTTGGGACCAAGCGTGAGTCTGGTAGTTCTCGATCATGTCCCAAGACTGATTGCAAGGCCTGTATTCATATGAAGAGAAAGCAAAATGGAAAATGGTATATACATAGTTTCATGAAGGAGCATAATCATGAAATTTGCCAGGATGACTTTTATTACTCTGTCAAGGGTAGGAGCAAGAAATTAGCCGATGTTGTTTACCAGAAAAAAGGACTGCAGCTCGCGTTGGATGAGGGGGATTTGGAACTGCTGCTTGATACTTTAGCACTTATGCAAGCTGAGAGACCTAATTCTTACTATGCTATAGACTTTGACAAAGAAAAACGTATGAGAAATGTGTTCTGGATTGATGCAAAAAGTAGAAATGATTATGTCCATTTTTCTGATGTAATTTACTTGGACACCTATTACATCAGAAACAAGTATAAAGTCCCATTTTTACCCATCATAGGGGTCAATCATCATTTCCAATTTTTGTTGCTTGGATGTGCCTTGGTTGGGGACGAATCATCAACGACATTTTCTTGGTTAATGCGCACTTGGCTTAGAGCTGTAGGTGGCCAAAGTCCTAGAGTGGTTATTACTGATGATAACATTTCCCTGAATGAAGCAATAGAAGAGGTCTTCCTTAAGGCACAACATTGCTTTTGTTTGTGGAATGTAATGGAAAAAGTTTCTCAAAATCTTGGTAATAAGATAACTAGGCCTGAAGATTTTGTAAAGAAGTTGAAGAAATGCATGTGGTTTCCACTTAAAGAAGAAGAATTTGAAAAAAGATGGTGGAAAATGGTCGATTCATTCAAACTGAGGGATGATGACTTGATTCGGTCATTGTTTGAAAATCGAACAAAATGGGTTCCAGTGTACATGAGGAATACTTTCTTTGCTGGACTCTCTACAGTTGAGCGGTCTGAAAGTGTATCCTCCTCCTTTGAAAGGTACATTTCCTCTGAGACTGAATTCAAAGAGTTCATTGGTCAATACAAACTATTCGTGCATGAGATGTATGAAGAGGAAGCAAAAGCTGATATTGAATCACGTCATAGACTACCTACCATAAAAACTCTCTCTCCTTATGAGAAACAAATGTCCACTGTCTATACAAACTCAGTATTCATGAAATTTCAAGCTGAGGTTTTTGGCGTTGCTGCTTGCACTATTCTGAATGAAGGTGAAGAGGGAGCAGAAAAGTTGTATAGGGTTAATGACCGTAAAAAACACCAGAGTTTTATGGTATCCTGGTTTGCAAGAGAATCTTGCATCGTCTGTTCATGCCATTTCTTTGAGTATGCAGGTATTCTTTGTAGACATGCAATTACGGTTCTTCAAGTATCTGGTGTCCCCAATATCCCCGCTCTGTATAAATTAGAGCGGTGGACACCAGAGGCAAAAACTAAAGGGACAGCATGTGGGATTCCACGCAACCCTTGTTACAGGATCCAACGTCTCAATGATCTTTGCAAACTTGCTGCCAAATTTGGCGAAGTTGGATCGTTATCCTGGGAAACCTATGAATCAGCTGTAAACACACTCCAAGCTGCATTGCATGACTGTGTCAATGCAAACAACTCTGTGAAGAGTGCATTAGTCTCTAACATTTCATTTTCTCAATGCGATACTAACTTTAACGAAGAGATTCAAGGTGGTAGCATGGCAAAGTCATCAAAGAGAAAGAAAGTACAGAAGAAGCGCAAGGTAGTATAAGCTCTTGTGATTTCAGCACATTCAACAATAGTTCCAAAATAGACTTTTTAATAATGGAAGTACTGTAGGTTCAATCTAACGTTGAAGTACTATCTACCAGGATCCAAGATAGCATCTTGCAGATGGTATATGTTTTGGCTTACAATCATTTGCACATATGTCGTAAGCTCGGTCACATTTATTCATTCTGTTTTGCTCTTTTGTAGGATCAATCAAACTCAAAACTACCAATTCATGAAGATGCTTTCCTTGCTCAGAGGCATGTACAAGGAATGGTATGAGATATCCCTAGCTAGACCATAATTTACTTGCGGTCAAGCTCTTTTGACCCTTCTTTGTATGACTACAGGATCTAAGCTCCAGCATGGCAACTATTGAGGGATACTATGCTCCTCCTCATCAGAGCGTTCATGGATTGGTGCTGCATCCTCTTTTTGCGTTCAAACTTTGAAACAATTGCACATAATTAATATTTTTTTGCTCAACAGAACTCATCCAATGATTTGGTATTTTCTCAGGGCCATTTGAGTTCATTTTCTATGTTACAAGATAGTTATTGCAGCAATCATCAAGCCTCACACAGTGTTCTGGTAAGGCAACTATTTTATTAGGAACTTGATGATGAGAAGCCGGACTAAATTTTTGGTTTGACCCTTTACAAGTACGAAGGGCTTCATCCAATTCTGTTCCATTTTACCTCCCCTCTCTCACAGGGAAACTTGAATTATATATCAGCCCACGGTGGTCATTACTCTCCTCAAAGTATTCAAGGACTGGTATGAACACAAAGACCTTAATCTCGTATTTTTGTTGAATTAAATCACTTAGTGAATTGCAGTTGCAGGGACAGCTTAGCTTCAGAGCACCACTAGTGCATCCTTCTTTCAACATTCAGGGAAATTCATCTGATATGGTACGCTTTATTTACTCAATATTTTGTTATTTCGTGTTTAGTGTGAGTTCAAATTTCACCCTCGCTCCCTACTGTAGGACAATTCAACCAGTGTCACAGGAAAACATTAGCAGGATTAGTGCTCCTCTCTGCTGGATTGGAAACAATGCTTAATATATCGCCTTAGGAAGTGAGCTGAATAGGAGGAAATTAAGATTATTTTTTTCTATGCTTAAGCATGTTTAACATAGAAGGAAATTAATGTACATTACTGAAGATCACTAGATGAATAGCAATAAGGACTTCAATATTTCTGGAAGCAACATGTAATCCTGTTATATGAGAAGAAATGTTCGATTGTTCATGAAGAGAATTCTGTCTTCTGCCCTCGCGTCTGAGAATATTATGGGTTCTATTCTGGAATCGTGTGTGAGTAGATTGCTTTGAGTCATTGGTTTCTACATCTTCATTGAAGTCACAGTTTCTCAAATTTTCCTCTGTTCTTTCTCCCACCTTAATCCTTTTTCGTCGATCCCTGCAACATCCATTAGTGAGGTGTTCCTCATGTTATCATCTGTACTCAGCAGCATAAAAGCTTTTTACAAATCTGATTGAAAACTGTCTATGGTGTTAGTTTCTACAATTTATTCTCGAGAGAATGTGAATATTACACTCTTTAGAGGAATGCAAAAATAATTTACTATCTTTCATTTTCTTTTTTCTATATTGATTATCCTACTAAAACTTTTTATTTTACTATATGATATATGTGAGTTTGTATGTGTATGTTTAGAGGGAAAAAACTAAATATTCGACCAAAAAGACCGTTATGTAGTTGATTTGATTTTTTCTTTAATAAAAGACCAACACACATCGGGCAACATATTATTCTCGGAATATAAATGTATATGTAAAGATCTATTAAAAAAAATTAAAAAATTAAATTTCAATTCATTAATTAAACTGTACAATAAATTCAATAATTATTTTTTAAAAAGTTACACCCACTAATTATTATTTTTTTGGATCTGATTATTAAAAAAAAAAGTCTGCCAGTGCCAGTTAGGGGTGGGCATGGTATGGTATGATACGGTATTTGAAATTTCGGTACCGTAATTTTGGTATTCAATTTTTAAAATTATTATATCATTATCATACCAATTTAATTTGGAATTTTGAAGTTCGATTTTGGTATTTTGTGGTATGGTAAATTGGTAATCATAGTTTGTTCAATTTCGACTAATATATACTTGTATAATAGAGTATTATGACTTTGATAATTCAAAAAAGGGTCTCAATTGTATCATACTAACATATTATACATGTAGAAATATAAATTCAAAAGAAAGTACAAACAACTCCTTTTGTTAATCAATTACATTTAAATCAAAATAGATTAATCAAAATTTTAACTTCTAAACATTTAGTTTATACTAATACTAGGTTGTATATTTGTTAGTATTTCAATACTCATATATATATATATACACGTTAAAACTTTATATTTCATAATTATTGTCTTTAAAAACAAATTATATGGTATTTTTATGATATCTGTTAACCTTAGAAGAAGTACTTAGTACCTACAGGGAATTAAATTAATCATGAATGCTAAAATCATTAATAAAACAAATTATGTTTAAAAAATGAAATATATTCAATATTACTTGCATCAAGTTAGAAAAAGAGCTTGGAAACATAGAATAGCTCTATACAATCTAGATAAATCTATAAAAGATTTAGAAAAAGCTTACATGATGGTAAGAAGTAGGCATTCAATATCTATGATAGTATCCATCCATGAAATAAAAATGATCAGAATACAGGAGTATTTTGAATATAAAACTGCTATAAGGATTTTGAAAACAAATATCCTTTATACACCGTATATATATAAATGTTATTTATGTAACTATATACTTCGGTATGGTATTTGACATTTTGATATGTTGTTTCTAAAAATCAAATACCATATCGAATACTAAAAAAATTTAAAATATATACCATATATCATATTAAATACAATAATATTAAAATTATAGTACTAAAAATTTCAATATAATATGATAATTCGATACATACTATACCACGCCCACCCCAATGCCAGTAGTGTTTGCTTGACTTTTCAGTTTTCCTATAATGGCGGCCTCACAATATAATATGTCTGTTTCTCGTGCAAATATAGGGGCGATGCCTAATGTGGGTTAGTTTAAATTTTCAAATTTATCCTCATTAATTAATTCAATAGGTTTATAGAAGACGGGAAATTTAGTACTACTCTTTATTTAGGGAAAAGGAAGAAGATATTAGTAATTAATAAGAGAAGTCAATGTAAAAAATAAAGAATTTTGCGATAATAATATAAAATGTGTATTTATAACTAACATTTTATATAAATATTATTAACGACTTCAGTGATTCTGGATATAATGACACTAACCCAAAATTGTTGTTAATGTTTTTGTGTCAACAAATATTGCCACTAAAAAGAATTCTATTGCCAATAAATATCTCTTATGTCACTAGTGACTGAACACATTTTAGTCATATAATCGAGTTGAAAATATAAATTTTAAAGATAACAACGATTTCAAGTTCTAGCAATTGGATTCCAATTATTTTTAATACAAATTTTATAAATTTCTCAATATATATAATTTGAATCAAAAGCTGATGAGTTTTGTCGAATTCGTTGCTTCCGCCCCTGGTTTAATAATGAATAAAAACAAGTAAATTTAAAGATGCACCTTCCTATTATTGACGTGGTGTCATGATTTGTTGCTTTCAAAAGCTTTTCTGCAAATGCATGTGTCAAGTTTCATAGCCAAAGACAAAACTATCTACCAAAGATTATACATACTTCCATATAACACGTGTTTTTGTGCCCATTAGGCCTCGTCAGTTGGCTGCATATTGGACTTGGAACGTCAACAAGTACTTGCGGAGTCAAAATTTTCACTAATAAATTGCAACGTCAATAAGTACTGGCGAAGTCAGAATTTTCATTAAAAAAAACCCCTTACCCATACCTAGCTATGGCCCCATATAGTCAATGAAAAATATCACGGAGCTTATATGTTTGTGTTTGTGATTTTTTATTTTTTGACAATTCAAGAATAGAGTGATGGAGTTGGTGGCTCTACGATTGAGAAATCAAAAGATAATAGTCATGAAATGAAAAAGTCATGGATTTCATGACTTTAAGAGTTACTTTACATTAAAGTATAAATAATGAATACACAAGGAAGGGAAAGGGATAAAAAAAAATCTTTTTAAGTGTTTCAAACTCACGTGGGTCTAAATGTGCTTCACTACTTGTTACAAACCTTCCACAATGCACATTATATTATAAAGTTGGCTAATACAGAGTTTGCAGTAAAGTGTTTATAAAATTTTATAATTCTAAAAAACGGCTCCACTCCATGATAAATTTTGAACATTGTCCCGGAGGTTTTCACATTCCCAATTCAAATACTAGTGGGTTGTTTGGTTAGTTAAATAAAGAACAATAATTAATTTTGAATAAAATACAAGATTATTTTATCTAGCTTTTAATTATAGATATTAATTAGTTTTGATTTATATCTCAATTCATAAAATATCTTGTCTATCTATTGATAAACCAAATGGGTGCGGATTTTATTGAAATTAAACATATTTCAAATATATTAAAAAGTAGATGACTTTGATGATCAAGTATCACTCATTAAGCAACCGTTCAAACAATCCATTCTCACGTTCTTTGTAGATCAAGCATGCTCACAATTTTTGTGATTTGTGAAGGGCCCCAAGACCTTTAATTATTAGTCCATCAATTGTAAGTAATTAAATCATAATCACTTCTAAACTTTGGAGATGTAACTCCAAAATTCAGGTAAAAAAAGTTAAAGAATAAACGTTGTTTTCGTGGAATAATTAATCACGACTTGAGTGGCGCTCTATAATTCATCCTAGGATCGTAATCCATGACGATGTGTAGGAAGTACTATAACATTGACTATTATGCGTTATTCATACTTTTGTCATTGGAATAGAGACATTGATTATAGAGCATCATTAGGTCACAATTAACGCAGAGTTAACATTTTGAGTTTATGAGTTTTAAATTCTAGAAAATATATTTTAATCAATATAATACTTCCTCTGGTCCAATTTATGTGACACATTTCAAATTTCAAAATTTAATATAGTACAATTTACAAATCTTGAAAAAATAATTAGGGAATAAATAATCAATAATAAAAATAAAATACGATTTTTTTTTCATAACATATTAAAAATAATAAATAAAAGTGAATCGAGGGAATACTAGTCAAAGGTCATTTAAAGCATGAAAATGATATGTGGAAAGCTAAGTTGGTGTAGGTTTCGCGGAAGAGGGGAAAACTTAAGCAGGAGAGACTTCCAATTCCAAAAGTGGGGAGACAACCAACTTAATTGAAGTCCTGCTCAGTAGATACCTACCTACCATCCACTCCTTCCAAATAAATCTTGAGGATTATAAATTTTAACTTCCTTTTTACTCATCTAATGTTTAAGCGCTCGTTTGGTCCTGTGATATAAAATTATGATTTGAAATTATGATATGCAATTAATGTTATAATGATTAGTCTAGTCCAATCAATATAATGATGATATTTATTATTATTATTATTATTATTATTATTATTATAAAACATTGCTTTGAATGAAGTAGTAGTAAATTTGATAAAAAATAATAATGAATTTGGTAAATATAAATGGAAATTAAGAAATGATTTGAAGTAAAAATAATTTTACATTGGAGAAAAATAATCATTATATGAGATATAAACGGTTTAAAAAGTAATGATATGAATTATGAATTTTATTTACATGTGAAACAAATGGCTAGTAGATATATATATAAATTAAATGTGGTTATTTTTGCAAAATATAAATTTGTGGGTCAATTTTTATATTTGAAAAATCCTATATCATGATTTGAAGTTCCCAAATCATGATTTTAGATTTTGAGATTTCATCTCATGATATGAAATCATGAGATTAAATCAGCGTGAAATCACATGTCTAAATGCTGATTTCATCTCATGAGATGAAATCACATGGCCAAATGCGTACCTAGAAAAATCTCATATCATGATTTGAAATTCTCAAATCATGATTTTTGGAAATTTGAAATTTCATCTCATGATATAAAATCATGATATGAAATCTGCATAAAATCACATATCCAAATGTTCATTTCATATCATGATATGACATCTCATGACCAAACACCTGCTAGTCACTCAAAAATCACGATTATAAATTTCTTATTATTAGAAATGTTAGTAAATTAAAAATAAAATTGTCATATTACGTAGATGAAAGATATAAATATCTTAACATTATTTATATAAAGTAAATGATTTAAAATGGTCGGCTTTGAGCAGATAGATCTTTGCCGGGGGAGATTGGTGCCCCTTGAGGTATGCCCTTCCGGTGGGTTGTTATTTGTGTAGGAATTAGGATATCATTAGCCATTAGATAACATTTATTCTCATTAAGATTAAGCTATATGAATTTGAACATAAATATGAATGATTAAGATATTGTCTCTAGATTAAAAAATTGAATTATTAAGATGGTTTTATTTTTCAAATAGTGAATATGCATAATTTATTTAGTTGTAAACATAAAAAATATACAATTCAAATAAAAAATAACTACATATTAATTTAAAAAAATATAAATATTTACTAAAATAAAATTATTATTTGATATAAAAATAGAACATTTATATACGCAAAATGGAGTAACTGATGAGATGATAATGAAGTTGGTTAATATTTGTAGTTGACGGTTTTGAAGGTATAGTGGCTGAAGAATTAATATGTGGTATTTGCTGATGTGTTGGTGCTAGTGGTGGAGGTGGAGATGGAGGCTAATAGGGATTGATTGCATCGGTAATAGTGATGATAGCGATGGTAAAGGTGTTAATTATAGTAAATTATAATAATAAAAATGATAAGTGTAATAGCGACCGATAATAATTGAACAGTGCTGGTTGTGATGGAAAGACACCCTTGTTTCTTGGAACTTGCCTCAACCCTTTTTTATTTAATTTGATTTTCTAGATGCATCACTTTGAATGACTATTGCATCTAGAAGATTTCACACCCAACTGCAGCCACTCATAAAACCTAATCCGAATTGAATTATATTGAGTTTTTGTGATCCTCCAAATTATCTTCTATCTTTTTCTCTTATTAATAATAATAATTACTATACGGTATCCATTTGAGTTTACTTTTATATTAGTTGAAAAATTATTATACTTTCGATAAAAAGATATTTTAATTAAAATGAAAGGAAATATTACTTTTTGAATGTCATTGTTCTAGACTTAATGGAGTTTTCCTTTTCAAAATGTTATTATCTTGGTCCGTTGTGACTAGACATGAATTCCTAATGAATAATTTAATTAGCTTTCCAAAAATAATTTTGACTTTTACAGCTTTAATTAATTTCTTGTTGATTGAACCACTAATTTCAATTTATTTTTCAATACCTCAACTCAAGCCAAAACCATATTTCCATCCAAATCTAAACAAAGGGTCTCTGTCCAACAATATATGTCCACTATTAATTTTATACACTTTTTAATAAATAATAAGTAGAAGAGTAATTTTACTATATAACTCTTTAAATATAATAAATATAATATATTGAAAAATGTAATAGGGAAATAACTATAATTAATGATAAAGGTAATTTAGGAACTAAATATAAAATCATTCATTAATTTCATAAAGTAGACAAATATTGCTGGACATCCTAAAATAGTATAGTGGACAACTATTGTTAGGCGGAGGGAGTAATTAATAACTAAACAACATGATCTTTCATTAATCTTTAATTTGTCAATTTTTGATGTGATGGAACTATTAAAAAAATAATGATTGATATAATGAGTTTATCATTTTACCCCTATTAATTAATAGAGTCTTAAACATACTTCCTCTGTCCCTAATTACTTGTTCACTTTTCCTTTTATAGTTGTCTCTAATTACTTGTCCATTTTGACAAATCAAGAAATGACAAATTCTTTTTACCTATTATACCCTCCATTAAATGACTAATTATTTTAAAAAATGTAGAACTTTTCATCCACCTCATAATTAATAGGTGGTAAACTCACTATGTCATTAATTATTTTCTTAATAGGTGTGTCAATTCAAAAGTGGACAAGTAATTAGGGACAAAGGGAGGGAGTATTACTCACTACATTTTTCAAAGACATTAACGCAATGTTAATAAATTAAAGGTATAGTAGAATAAATAAATTATCCTTTCTTAATTTGTCAGAAATGACAAGTAAAAAGGAAAATTAAATTTGAAATTATTTGACAAGTAAATCGAACGGAAAGCGTATATGAAAGATTTTAAAGAACGTGTTACAAAGTTTAACATTAAAATAATAGAAAAATATTACTATTTGTTAAATAAATTTTGTTTTTTTTCGTTGAATTGTCAATGTATATCTAGTTCACATGATGAGAAAATTAAAAGCATAAAGAGGATTATTCAACAAAAATATAACATATTTTCTCTTCCAGCAGACCCACGTGATACTCACGTGTCATTAAGGGCCCGGGGTAGCGGCAGTTGGGTCATTATCGGTAGCAAGCGGAGCCAAAATTTCAATTTTATAATTTTTCAAAATTTTTAAATGAATTCAAATCTTACTCCCTTTGTCGGGGATTCGGCTCCCTTTCATTATTATTTTTTTTATTTTGTTAAGTGTACGTCTAGATTAGAGACATGTGTCATATTTAAAGTTTAAAGGTCAAGATTATATCATATGAATAAATATCATAATCATAGTTAAGTCAATTAATTTTAGAAAACTATTCTCCAAATTTGATAAGAATTACAATATATTCCATACAAAATTTGATATTTATTAATATCTTTAATTTCATCTTATATTTTTAATTTACAATTTAATATTTAAATACAAAATATAATATGAAATTAATGATTATAACTCAAAAATTACTCAACTATTGATATTTTACTTAAAAAGTCACTCAACTATTGATATTTCACTTAAGAAGTCACCCAATCAAATTAAATATTTTTTTTTGTTGAAATCTAATTTTATTTTAAACTATTTTTATTATAAGAAATAAGAAGGTATCTATTTTATTTATCTTACTAATTTACTCCAATTATTTAATTATATATTTATTTTTTTGAAAAACATACTGTAGAAATAGACAAAAAAAAAAAATCATTTTCCGTTCTAGCAATTATTTAGTATAATTAAATAAGCTGAAAAATGATCCCAAAAAAAGGAGAACGTTGGAATTGATCAGAAGTAATTAACAAGTAATCAAAAGAACGCACAATAGCAATCTTTTATCATTTAAAAATAATTGGTTTAAAACAAAAAATTTACAATTTAATATTTAATTACAAAAATATAATATGAAATTAATGATATTAATAAATATCAAATTTTGTATAGAATATATTATAATCCTTACCAAATTTGAAGAGTAGTTTTCTAAAATTAGTTGACTTAACTATTGTTATGATATTTGCTAATATAATATAATCCTGACCTTTAAATTTTAAATATGACACTTGTGTCTAATCTAGACGTGCACTTGACGAAATGGAGGGGAGCCGGATCCAAAGGATGGATGATGACTTGTTTTTGTTTCTTAGACTGTGTTTAGAAAAGAATTATTTTTTTTATAATACTTTAATTTCAATTTTTCATGCTACATATTTAAGACGATAAGATTATAAGGCATTTCAATATTAATTATAATTTTAATTTATTATCACAAGATTGAAAAATCTTTTTTATTTTCTTAAATTTTGTATCAAATCAAACTAGATCATTTTTTTTAAATGAAGCGAGTAATAGCCAAATTTTAAATTTAATATTATATATTTAATATAATTTTTGACACAAACATATTATTTGAATACAAGTTAGTGAGTTCAATTGAACATATATCCAAACTTCTAGCTCCGCCTTTGATCATGATTCATACTACCACTAACTACTATGGTTATTTTATGTATATGTATTAGTCATGTAGTTTGACCAACCAAAACTATGTACCCACTATTATAAATTCAAAGGATCGTCCTATGTTTGTATTTCTTCTTCTTTACATAAGCTTTTCAAAAAAACACAAAAACTCTCATTTCTTTTTTACTTTTTTTTATTTTTATTTATAGGCATGAGTGAAACCATGCCAAATAACCCCACAAATTGGATGCAATTCTATCAACCTCAAAGATCTCCACAAACCACTATGTTCTCCGATGCCACAATTGTCACCACCACGGCCTCTTCCGTAGTCAGTGCTCCAGATCACCACCAACACCAACACCAATACGGCACCGGACCATCTGACGGGCGTGTTTCCAAGCCCATCAGACGGCGATCAAGGGCTTCTAGGCGAACACCAACCACCGTGTTGAACACGGATACTACAAATTTCCGTGCCATGGTGCAACAGTTCACTGGTGGATCTGTTGCACCATCGCAGGGGGCCTACTTGGGTTTCGAGCCCAATAATCAGCAAATTATGAACCCGAATACTTATAATATCCAATTTCAAGCGCAGCCGGTGCAGCAAAACCAATTGCCTTACATGTTCAGTACATTGGGGAGTTCTACTACTCGACCATCTCCTGCTATTCAGGGTCGTCCTGGTAATTTTCTCCATAGACTCAACGACAATAGTTCTTCTCCTTCTAATGAGAACAAGTCCGAAAATAACTTCACGTTCTGATTAGTTAAAAGAGAAATTGACCTAAATAGTCGTTCAATTTTACGCGACTTTGTGATTCCGTCGTTTTCACTACATTAATATCGGTGTTCAGTACCTGTACATAGCCCCTCAACAACAACAACAATAATATCCGTCCTTGTTGGTTCATTTTATATTTTATATTAGTCTAGGTTAAATTTAAATTTTGTTGTATTAATCATATGTAATTTTCTTCATATCTTTATTTAGTTCCTTTTGACAAAATACTGTTATTTGGAGTAATAGAGGTTTCTTATATATTAGATAATTCAAAGGGATTTTTTTTTCTTTTTTTCCTGTGCGTATGCATTAAATTCAGCAAGCTATTATAACTGCCCAATTATAATCAATTAAGCCTACTGAGACGTTCGTATACTCACTTCATTTCTATTTTTGTGAAATTTGAAATGACACATTTTTAAATTTAAAATAATTAACTTCATATTTTTTATTTTATTCTTAATGAACAACTTTAATCACCACACAAATATTAAGTCATATTTAATATCACAAATTTCAAAAGATTTTCATAATCACACAAAATAATATGGCATATTTTAGATTTATATTGATTCAAACTATGTCACGGATATTAAAAAAAATAAAATAATATATATATATATATATATATAATATTTGTTCGTCTTTTCTCTATTCTTTTGAAAATGTAAAAGAATCGAGAAAAATCGAACAAATATAAGTATACATAGATAGAGACCACCCTAGGATGCATCGTCATTCCTAGCAATCGGTTCATTTTCAAATTCAAAAGACCCTATAAAAGCACTTACGTACTGTACAAAACAAAGTGCCTAAGTTAGATGAAAAGGACGAAGTTAAATCAAATTTCTTTGAATACCCACAAGCTTTAATTTTTTATTTTTATTTTTAAAGAAACCCAACAAAGATAAATGTTTTTGGCATGACAGATAAATTAAGGTAAGCATGACAAATAAATTAAGGTAAGGAATACACTTATACACACACACAAAGAAGAAATTAAAAAAGGGCATGAATGTCGACACTCATGATATATATTTTTTCCCCCTTTCCTTGTTCTAAAAGAAAAAAATAAGAAAGAGACAATAAAGAAATGTTCAACCGCTAAAGAATGTGTTGCGGTACATGAGAATATTCTTTTCTTAATTATAAATCTTGAATTTGAGACATGAAGATAAAAAGATTATTATCAGGAGGAGCGCTACTCTTCGAATAAGTCCTATTCAATCCGAATTCAAATGAATTAAATTTCAATACGAATATTAAATATCAAATGACAAAATCAATAAAAGAAAAGAAAAGGAATGTTCAATAAAGTGGAGCGCACACTTTGTCTAATTTGTCAAATATTCAACTTAGAAAAGGATTGGCATGCGGGGTAAAGAGGCTAGAGGGGTTGTATGGGAGCTTAGTAGGTCCCCACTCAACGTGTAAAGTAAAATAAAATGAGATACAACTATTTTGACAAAGTCAATTTTCCACACTCACTAATCTTTGTTTTATTCATGTAATAATCCCACTAATTCACATTTCTCCTATTTATTTATACGGCAAATCTATTTCATTAGATTCCTTTGACACCAAGAAGAGTCCATAAGGATTTTTACTTGGTCTTTGGTAAAATTCGGTAACATATAAGGCCGAGTGTGTTTGGTACGAAGGAAAATATTTTTAGTGGAACATGATTTCTTGGAAAATAAGTGCATTTCTAACTTATTTTCTCATGTTTGGTTGGTGAGTAGAAAATATTTTTTAATGTTTGGTTGGTGAATGAAAAATATTTTTCCAGAAAATATCTTTTATTTTTGGATTTAGACAAGAAAGTACTCTTTAGGAAAGCAATTTCTGATCTGAAAATCAACCCTGATACTTGATCTAGGATCCGACCCTGTCATCCGAACTAGGAAAAAAACTCGATGACCGTTCCAAAATTCGACCCTAAAATCCGACCTAGGACTTGACTCAGAACCTAACCCAAAAAATATTCTTCAAAAACAAATACTTTTTAATTCTTTTTGATGGGTTCGCGAGGGGGGTGGGGGGTGGGGGGCATAAAAAATGAAAACTTTTTAAATATGAAATATTTTTCAAAAACGATTCTTTTAAAAAATAATTGACAAAGTGGCCTAGGTGGGGGGTGCCGGGGGGGGGGGGTATTTTCCAAAAGAGTTTTTATTTTATTTTTTTATGAGGGTGGGGGTGGCATAAAAATGTTTTTTTTTTTTTTTTTAAATTTAAATAATTTTCACAAATTTTTTTGATGAGGTGGCCTGGGTTGGGGGTGGGGGGAAAGCGTAAAAAGTGAAAAAAAAGTTAACTTTGAAATATTTTTTTTTAAAAAAATTGACCGGGGGGGGGGGGGGTGTCAAGGTGTTGAGTGGAGTAAAACTTGAAATTTTAAAAAAATGAAATATTTTTTCAAAACAATATTTTTTTGTGGTGGGGGGGGTGGGAGGGGGGGTAGGGGTTGGGTGAGGTAAGACAAATTTTAAAATTTGAAATATTTTTAAAATAACAATTTTTAAATTTTTTACTTTTTCTTTTGGGGGTGGTCAGGGTATGGGGTAGGAGTAAAAATATATTTTAAATTTAAAAAAAAAGAAAATTCAAAAAATTTAATTTTTTTTGGATGGTAGGGTTGGGTTCGGGGTACGTGGTAGAGTTTTGAAAAATGTTTTTCTTAATTTTTGAAGGGAAATCATTTTCATTAAATTTGAGGAAAATGGGTTGATGTAGAAAACATTTCCAAAACATTTAAGCCAACCAAACATGAGAAAATCGCAAAACATTTTCCAAAAATGTTTTTCTTCACAACAAACACACCCGTAGTTGTTGGGAAAATATCACACAATGAAAGTGAAATTGTTTGTGAATTTTATTGCTTATATGAATCATAGTTAATAAGAGTTAATATCTCTACTCAATATTATGAATTTATCTAGCAAAATTACTTTTTTTTTTGAATAATCAATAAAATCATTCATTTTAAGTTTTTGTATTAGTAAAATCATTCAACTAAAATTTATCATTAAAAAGAATCTAACATGGAAAAATAATTTAGTTTATATTAATAAAATCATTTCAATAATTTATTGTGCAATAAAATTGTGTCATAAGGAACTTATTCAGACTCGTGTTTCTCAAATCCATTCGACTACCCCTCGTACTCAAGGTGTTTGAAATAGCAAAGCCCAGATCCTTATGAGTTACTCTCGATTAAAGTCTTCAGAAAGTCAAGAGACTGCAGAGAGGCTTGTGAGAAACCCGTTAGTGTGCTTAAGTATATTAATTTGAAAGAATGCACCCTTATTCATATGAATCGTGTGTTTGAGCCAAGGTGAGACGTACTCTCAAACTCTCTTCTCTAAAGCTTGTCTCAGGTGATACCTTTTAAGAGGGAAGTGTGTTTTATAATGCTTGGGTAGTATCTTCACCTAAAAGATAGTGTGAGTTGCGATATTATGAGCTAGTAATAGCTGAAGTGCCTAGAGTTAGAAGTATGCATTTAGAAGTGTAGTAACCTAAGAATGATATTAGTTATTGAGTAAAGTATGTAGTTATAGTCATGTACCTAGTAAATATTTAATGAGGAGTTTTCCCCTTATTTGTAGGCTAAAGAGTGATAATTTTGTGTGAATTTAATGATAGAAGGTAGATGAATAGTTATTAATTATATTGAGTTAGAGTGTACTTTAATCACAAATAAGTTTATGTCGATGTGTCATTGTGTTAATGAAGATCAAGTATAGGTGTTGAATAGAAGAACAGAGTATCCATGAGGTGATAGATGTAGTTTGAGATTATGATTTTAGAAGGGAGAGTCCCATGGTATTCAGAGGGTCATAGAGCTAATTCGGCAATAAAGTGTAGTGAATTGATAAATAATACTTAGGTTGTGAAAGGAAATGTGATGATAATTTGTAAATAGGCAGACTGAAGATAAAGATTGACTAAGTCATTAGATTAGCAAGAGAATTACTGTAACGACCTGTTCCTGCCGTTATAGAAAAGCCAACGGGAAAAAATTTTGGGCCGAAAACTTTTTGGTAGTAATTTGAAATTTCCTAGCCTAGTCCAGATTTGGACAAAATCAGAGTCAGTGAGTTCTAGGGAAAACTGGTAACAAATGAGAGGTTTAATATGGAATGCAATTACATGAGTAGATAGCTAAGACGTTAAGGAACCCGTACGACTTTATGAAATTGAATTTGGGTGAGTAGAACTCCTGAAACATATCTTAGCATGAACGGGTATTTTCTGAGTGTCATGGGATGAAGGTGTGTTGTGAAATGGGGGTTTGAAATTCTTAAATTTGCTCACTGTTTCCGTGCAAGCCGCCAGAGCGGGATTAGTGCCACCAGGGCGGGGCCGCTGTAGCGGGGTGAGGACCGCTGTGGCGGGACAGACGCGACTTAAGTCGAAAATAAATCCCAAAAACGTTTTATTCTGCAAGTTTCAACTTTGAGAGCTAAGGAACGACCTAGGGATATTTCTTGAAGGTTTTCCACCTATTCTAGCACCAAAGGTAAGGTTTTTATTCCCCGAATCCATTTTTTGATCCTTAGAACGTAGTTTCTTGGGTAATTATCATTGGGGGAAGGTTTTGATCTGAAGTTAATGGTGGAAAAAAAAATCCTAATTTGGGTATTAGGATCATGGGTTTGATCTAGGGTTGATAGAGTTGATTGTAATCCGGGTAATTAGACATCGTTTGTTGATTCCCGTGTTATATTAATTGTTTTTAGACCACGAACAAGCGGGAAGAATCCGGAAAGGGAAGATTCAAGTTCCTTAGGGGATTCAAGCTTGGATTCGAGGTAGGTGATGTTGTGATTTCATGTTGTGTGATATATTTTTGTACTTGCTTCATTATAATGCATGTATGTATGCGAATGTTGCATTATTGATCACACTAATCGTGAATGAGGATAATCGAATAATTGAATGCCATGAATCATGACTTGACTGTATGATTATGAGAATGTACTTGTGATTGTAATTGTGATTATGACTTGTTGAATGTATCGGGTGTTACGTTCTGACACACTAATTGGTATCGGTTTCCACGTACTGGCATAACATTGGAATGGGTGTCACGATCCGACACACTAACTGAGATTGGTTGCCACATACAACATAAATATTGGAACGTGTGTCATGATCCGACAAAGTAACTTGGATCGGGTACCACGTACGGTAAACTAACAGTTTGGGTATGGATTTCATGAGAGGTGTAACACCCCTAAATGCTAACAAGAGTCACATATCAATTTACTGTCACTAAATTACTTCAATATGTTTTATTCTCATTTTGGGAACTTGAAATGTTGTGATAATTGCTAGCTTGCTTAGCATAAATCTAATTTATGGGATTGTATTGGGGTATTTACGTAATAGTATAATTAGAATATTGTATACTTTTAAAAGGAGGTGAAGGATATATAAATATATATATATATATATATATATATATATATATATATATATATATAGGTGTATATGTATGCATTTTGGGCAGCACACAACACTGTTTTGGGCAGCCTTGGGGGACAGCTGGGGTTTGGGATAAATATCACTTTTGAGCCTATTTTTTTTTTCATCTTCTCTAGTGAATTTCGGTTCCTTCAAAGCCTAAAAACCTTAGAACCTTAATTAACCAATTGTTCATCAAAATCACAAGAGAAAAACTTGGTTCTTTTGGCTGGAATTCGAGACACACACTGCTTTTTGGTAAGTAGTCGAAATCTGTTTTGTAGCTGAGTAGTGTGTATTAATTTTAGAATATCTTGTTCTCTAGAACTCATTTTTTGGTGAATAAATATGTTTTGGAAAGCTAATTCATATACCTACAACTCTTATGTTTATGTGAAAGTCTAATTTAGCTGTTATGAATTTGAAATATGGGACGCAACATAGGACTAGTTCTGTCCAGATTTCGGATTTAGAAATCCTGTATGAATAACTGTTAGTGTATCGATAATATCACTTTGTAAAAAATATATTTTTCGGTGATTCTTGTTGTGTTGCAACCTTAGAGATGTATCTACATCTTTCATGAAGGTTATAAAGTCTAATTTAGCTGTTATGGATTTGAAATATGGGACGCAACAGAGGACAAGTTCTGTCCAGATTTTGGATTTAAAAATCCTGTATGAACAACTGTTAGTGTATCGATGATATATTTTTGTACAAAATGTATTTTTCGGTAATTCTTGTTGCGTTGCAACCTTAAGAGATGTATTTACATCTTTCATAAAGGTTATAAAGTCTAGTGTTGCCGTTTTCCTGTTCAAATCTAAGTTACAACATGAGGTACTAGACTGACCAGAATCAATGTTTTGGAAGCATAGTTATATCTGTGCAGGCTGAGCTTACTTATGATGATAATCCTATTTTATTTCGATATTATTGAGATATTAGGAATTAAAAAAGTTATTTAATTATATTTTTAAGGTTGTATATACTTGTGAACAAGTTGAGGACCTTGATACGTTGGTTGGTCTACGGTTTGAACTCGGGGAGTTGTGTTGGACTGTTGCTACACTAAAGTATTGAGGTTTGTGTATAAACTTGTACTTACACTTTTTTAACTGTTGGTATATCTGAAAGTTGATCTTGATACCTTGGTTACCTCTTGTCACTTTGCATTGTTGTGTTGGTATGACGCTTGAGTAACTCGCCTACTTGTACGGATTGTTTGATCACTTGGCACTCTTGTTGGGACCTTGTCCTTCTTGTGGCTGTGACTCTGTCACTATTCTCATGCCTCTTGATTCGGATCATTTGCCATCTTGACTTTGGATTTTTAGTCCGTCTTAAGAATGGAAGTTGTCCATTTTAAGTACGAACTAGGAAGCCATTTTTAATATGGTTGTTGGTTCTCTTGATTATTGGGCTGTGACCCTTTTTGATTCAGGGTGTTGGCCTTTCTTGATACTTGCTTGTGCCGGGTGTGAAGACATGAGGTATATATTGGGCGATCCTTGTTATTGAATCTCTTGAAAAATGGTGCTATGAGCGTTCTTGACATTTGTATCTTTGAATATCGAACTTGATATTCGTTATATATTGTTACTTGATTTATTTATTATGTTCAAGTATGCTGCTCATTGACTTAAAAAAAGAGCTTGGTGAGTTTTGAGGACTCCGAACCTATAGTTTTTACACCACTAAGTTATATGCTTAGCGATAGTTGTTTCTATTGTAGGGAATGATCGAGAGGAGGCATGAAGCTGGCCATTGGAGATGGAAATTTTGAGAACTTTAAAGAAGATCACATTTGCATATAGGCATCTATATTTTGTATAAACTTTGGGACTTATACATGACCTATGTGTTGTATATTTGCATGAAATTTTGAGGACTAATCGGATCATGTCACAATGGTTTGCAATTTAAGTATGGCTACTTGTTTGGTTCTTTTGGGGTGTGTAAACCCAAGTCATGTAATATATTAATTTTACTACTTGTTTTGAATGGTTGTATGAAGCTTGAACCACTTGATTGGATACTCGGACATTGATAATAATTTTTGTATATCATGTACTTGCGTGAGGACAATATATGCGTAAAAATCTTGTGAGTTATTGGTTTATGTATTTCGGAAGGGTCGTTACAAGAGGACCATTGACTTGGGTTCCATGAGAGGACCATTGAGTTGTGTTGTGTATCTACTTGTGATGATTACGTTCATATCTAATGATGATTGATATTGGAAGACTATATGTTGCTCTAAAATGATAACCAATATGTATTATTGGAAACATGGAATGCTACATTGATCCTGAAAAGATGACTAACATTGTATATGTTCGGTATATGCCTGTGTTATAATGTTGTGGTTACTTGCATGTGTTTCACTTATTGGAATAGCCGCGTGATCCTACCAGTATACTGTGGTTTTGTACTTATACTGCACTTACTTGTTCTTTGTTGAGTACAGGGCATCTTCAGGCGGCTATTGATAGACCTCAGCTAGGTAGGTATTGAGCGTGATCGGATTCAATGGTGAGCTAGTTCTTTCAGGCTGCCATGGATCTCTCTTGTTTAAGTCCACTCTTTTCGGACTCAGACTATTTGTTAAAGGTGGTTATTTAGTTTCGGGGATGTACCACTTGTTCTTAGACTTATCGTTAGTAGAGTTTTTGGTACAATGACTTTCAGGTTCTAGGGGTTGTTCTTCTGCATTAATTTGGCTAGTTTATTTAAACCTCTGGAGTTTATGAGAGCTCCGTATATCTTTTGGTCTGCTTTTGTATCTTTAAATGTGTAGTATTTGGTTAAGTTGTTAGTTCAGGTTGATGTAATGGTTATTCCACCGGAGAGTTAGTGTGGGTGCCAATCACGATGGTCTAGGTCGTGACAAAGTTGGTATCATAGCCCTAGGTTCGTTGATCTCGTTGTACCAAAACGAGTCTAGTAGAATCTTGCGGAACGGTACGAAGACGTTCGTACTTTCTTCGAGAGGCCATAGGACTTTAGGAGAAACTTACTTCTTTCTACTCCTTCGTGCTATGACTTGAATCCAATTGGTATTTGGGTGATACAAATTGGTATCTTTCCTCCTTCACTCTATGATCCGAACTAGAGTAACAAAAGTAGTAACACCATCACTAGCAAGAGAGGATGTCTATCATCAGTTAAGGATTAGGCCTGAGGATATACCAAAAACGGCATTTAGGACACGCTATGACACTATGAGTTTCTAGTTATGTCATTTGGGTTGACAAATGCGCCTGCAACTTTCGTGAGTTTGATGAATGGTGTGTTCAAACCATTTTTTGATTCGTTTGTTATAGTATTTATTTATGACATTTGGTTTATTCGAAAAGTGAGGAAGAGCATGCCGACCATCCTCGTATTATTTTGGGTTTTCTTGGGAAACAAAAGTTGTATGTGAAACTTTTAAGTGTGTATTTGGGTTGATTTCGGTTGCCTTTTTAGGGCATGTAGTTTCAAGGGAAGAGGCAACGGTAGATCCCCAAAAGATTGAGGCAGTCAGGAATTGGGTTCAACCTAGTTCTGTGACTGAAATTAGGAGTTTTGTGGGGCTCACTAGCTACTATTGTCGCTTGTGAAGGGATTAAGGTCAGATTTGCATATTCAAGTTTATAGGTGACAACATTTAAGAAGTTTTGGTAACGGACGGTTAAATAATGAACACCATTACTTTGGAAAATGCATTTAGTATTGTTGTCATAACATGTATGGGTTCACTACTAAAAATCTGCCAAAAAATGACGGACAACGTCGCTCCAAAAAGCGACGCCAACTGCCACACTGTCCGTTGCTTTTTAATAATTTTTTTAAAAAAATTAGGCGGACTGACCCGAGAGACCCTTGTACTTGACTCCGTTTGTAAGTTGAACCCTTATACTTACGACTTTGTCAAATGAACCCTTAAACTAACTCAAAGACAATATTTTAAGCCCTTTTCTCATCCTATGTGTTCGCGTGTAGTACACCCATTTACACATGGAATTCCATGTCATTCTTAATGACACATAAGAAATTAAATGTCAAAAAAATAAATAAAAAAACTACTTTTTCATATTCTGGAAATTTTGAACATAATATTTTCCATATTTGCTCTCAAATTGAGCACCAAATTCATGTCAAATGGGTGAAATTCTTACCTATTTGACTTTAATTTCACATTCACAAAAACTAACCCAACGAATTTCCATTACAATTTTGAATTTATTTCATAAAAAATCACAAAACCCATTTATTTTTCTTCAAGTTTCATCAAGCTTATTAATGAAGTTTTTCAATTTTTCAAAACCACTGTCACCCTTCACATTAGCTCATACAAAATTCAAAAAATACTCACGAAATTGATATTTTAGGGTGGAAATGTGAAAAACGAAAAGGGCTACAAGTGGTCTTGATTTGCCGCAATAGAAGAAGTTTTTGAGAAAATATTTAGGGGTGGTGCAGTAAGAAGAAGAACAGAGTGAAAATAGTGGGTAAATCCATAAAAGAAAGAAAAGAAGGGAATGAGAGAAGAAATTTGGTTGGGTTGGATCGAGGGAGGGACAGTGGCGTCTATACGAAGAAGATGACTTCCCATCTTTCTATTTTTTGGCGTTCTTTTTGAAACTTTTTTTTAAATGATGTTTAATATAAAATATTATACTCACTTGCCTTAACACGCGTGGAATTAACCATTATTCCAAGTCAGCAATATTGGTGCCACATGTATTCGGTCAATGGTCAAAGGTGTTTAAAATATTGTGTTTCAGTAAGTATAAGGGTTCAGTTGACAAAGTCGTAAGTACAAGGATTCAACTTACAAACGGAGCCAAGTACAAGGGTCTCATAGATCATTCCGCCTTAAAATTATTTTATGAAAAGCGACGGATATCATCTCTTAGTCCGTCGCTTTTTTCCGTAGATTTTTGCGCCAAATATATATATATATAATTAATTATTCAATATAGGTAGAGACGCTGTCCGTCGCTTTTTATTAAAAATAATTATTTATAAATTAAGAAAAACCACGCCGTCCGTCGCTTTTTATTAATTTAAATTGATTAATTATTTTATCAGAAAGCGATGGACGACATCTCTTAGTCCGTCGCTTTTTGGTCAAAATACTGGTCAAATACTTAACAAAAGCGACGGATAGTCTCTTAGTCCGTCGCTTTTTGATCAAAATGTTGGTCAAATATTTTAAAAAAAGTAACAGACAAAGAGACGTTGTCCGTCGCTTTTCTTAAAATATTTGAAGACCAGACGCGAAAATTTCCCATTTTTCCATCTCTCTAAGACCAGACGGTGACGCCGACGGAGAACCCCACTGCGCCGTTGCCGACCCTGGCCCCACTCCATTGTTTCTCCATTGCCTTCTTCTCCTTTAATTTAAAGTTAGGGTTTCATGAAATTATTTTTTCATTTTTTCAATTCGAGTTAGATTTGATTTTGTTAATTAGTTCATTGTTTGTTTGAATGATTGATTGTTAGTTAGTGAATGATTTAAGGGTTTTTGATTTTAGTACTTGTTTGATTGATTGCTAGTTAGTTAGTGAATGAATATTTAGACTTTTTTATTTTAGTACTTGTGAATTGGGATTTTTCTTAATTTGATTGATTGTTAGTTAGTGAAGTGTTAATTTGAAGTTAGATGAATTGAAATTAGATTAATTGAAGTTAGATTTAGAACTTCAACTTGAAATTTGAATATAACTAATTAATTCTTGAGTTAGAAGTTTATGTATAACGACTAATTTTAGAAATTGGATATGTGATGAATTTAATTAGAACTTGAAGTAGTTGAACTTAATTTTAGAGATTATATGAACTTGAATTTAGAACTTGAAATTGAAATTAGAATTTGAATATGACTAATTTTTGGATTAGAAGTTTATATATAACTAAGTTTAGAAATTAGATATGAACTTGATTTTAGTTATTGGACTTGAATTTAGAACTTGAATATAACTAATTAATTTTTTGATTTGAAGTTTATGTATAACTAATTTTAGAACTTTGAATATGAACTTGAATTTAGAACTTCAATATATAACTAATTGTGATGACCTTAATTAATTAGAACTTAATAATTGAACTTTGAAGTACTTATTAAAATCTTATTGACCTTAATATATTTGAACTTAATTATAACTTTCAACTTAATTTATAATAACTTGAACTTAATTAGAAATATAATTAATTATTTGAAATCTTAAACTTGATTAAAATTTATGAATTAATTAAGCTCGAACTTTGTAGATCTTGAAATGTAGTATTTATGAACTAATTAATTAGATATATAAGTAATAATAAATATAATTATTAAGTAATTATAAATATATATTAACAATATAAATTAGATTAATGTAGTAAAATTATTATTAAATTTAATTTATAATATAATTGAATATCTATATTTTTGTAGATGGATCATCGTTTGTGGATGTATAATATTCATTATGAAACTGGTGCTGGTTTGAAATCTGAGTTTATTGACGGGGTTAGAGACTTTATTGAACATACAATGACACTTGACATTTTCAAGAATAATGGATTGGTTAGGTGTCCTTGTAGTGCATGTAGGTGCTTAAATTTTTTTGAACCAGATACAGTCATGGTTCATTTGTATCGTAATGGATTTAAGCCTAGATATTTTGTATGGATTGATCATGGAGAAGGAGATGGATTGAATGATATGTTTTATAATTCGATGCATGTGGATGAATATAATATGCTTGCACCACATGGACAAATTAGGGTTGAACATGATAGGGTTCATGAAATGATCAATGATGCTTTCGGGGTTCAATATGGGATGGAACCCGAACAATATTTTGATGAAGCTCCTAATGAAGAAGCAAGACGCTTCTATGATCAATTAGAAGAGTCTAGTCGTCTACTATATGAAGGGAGTCTGCATTCTGCCTTGTCAGTTGCGATTAGATTAATGAATATTAAATCAGATTGGAATGTTCCTAATACGGCTATGGACTCAATGGTTGATCTTTTGGGTGAACTAGTTAATTCGGAGTTTAACATACCTAAGAACTTCTATCAAGCAAAGCGTTTGGTTTCCAAGTAAGACTGCGCAACGGACCGGACCGGAATCACCGGACCGGACCGGACCGAACGAACTGGTCCGGACCGAAATGGGACAGTTTGATCGGTTTGTTGACCGGTACCGGGATGAACAGGACCGAAATTATCGGGACGGATACTCGGTTTCGTCCCGTCCCACTATATACCGGAATGGAACTGGAACCGACCGGAATGGAACTGGATGGGATAAACAGGACGACATATCTATCTATTTCAAAAAATGATAAAAAAAATTTAGTTATTTTGATTTTTTGAATTACGAAAATATGAATTTTTTTTTTATTTTTCTAAGTTTAAACTTTAAATTAATAGTTTTGAAATTTATAATGTAATTTTACTTGAGTTTATTTTAAAGATTTTTTTTTTTTAACTTTTACTTATTAAGTTTACAAGTTAAGTTTAATAAAGTTTTTTTAAAAAGTTTTTTAACTTAGTTTTCAAATTTCAAGATTTGAATCTTTTGAAGTTTATAAGTTATTACTTATTAATATGTTATGAGTTATAACTTATAAGTTATATTTATAACTTGTAATTTAAATAACTTAAGTTTGTAATTTTAAAAAAATAAATAAAAATAAGGATAAAACAATGACACATGACAAATTTAAGAAATATCAATCCAATTTATTTAAAATTTTAAATTTGTATTACAAATTAGAATTACAATTTACAACTATTAGTAGAGTGCATACTTTACGCAGCCACCTTCTAGGAAGGGTTCTGTTTCAACTAAGCCTCAAATGTAATACTAATAGTTGTATAGTCCGTAAAGCCTTTCTCTAACTCAGCTATAGATTGACCGTAATCAACTACTGGTCTTGGTAAAGCTCGTTGACGATCTTGAAGTTCCATGCCATCGTCACTACCACATCCAATGGCTGAATCTATGAAAAGTTCATATTGACTATCTAACTTTGGAAGTCCTTGATTTCTACGCTCAGCATTTATCCAATCTCTAAAAAGCACCGATATCTCCAAACTGTCTTCTGCTAACGAATATCTGTGGTCTCCAATTTGAAATATTGCTGCGCTGAAAGCTGCCTCTGAAGCTACTGATGATCCTTGAATTGCAAGCACATCCTTCACCATCCTACTAAGTTTTGGAAATTGAGTTCCACGAGCCCTCCACCAGTTCAGTAGTTGTGGTATACCTTCCTCGTTTGTAATATTATCTGAACCCTGTTCAAGATATTTAACAAATTCACATTTATTAGAAGAGTCAAGACCAAGTTTATGTTTCACTCTACCATGGGCACCTACTCGAGGCATAGACATTTGAGGATTTTCAATATTATCTAAGGAATAATATTTATCATACATTTCTTTAGCAAGTAATTTTATACTATTTTGACATGTTACCAATTCAGGTTATTTTTCTGGTTTAATATCTAAATTTTGATAAATGCATTCAACTAAAGCTTTTGCACCGTATTCTTTATATTCAGGATTGAAAAGAATTGCAGTTAAATAAATTTGAGGGATAGGAAAAAAATATTTCTTAAATTTTGTAATCATAACTTCAATAGCACTAGTAAATAATTCATTTGTTTTATATTCAGAAAAGAGAGATGAAATCTCACATATATGTATTAAAATTTCGGAAATAGTAGGATAATACATTCCAGAAAAAATTTTAGTAGCATCATAAAATGATTTCAAAAATATTCTAAGTTCATTTGCTTCATTTCAATCACTATCATTAAGTTTTAATTCAGGATAAACATTATGACTATTAAATTGCATAGTAATAGGTTCTCTATATGTATAAGCAACTTCAAGCATATCATAAAAGGAATTCCATCTAGTTTTTACTTGTTTAGGAACTTTTCTAAACGGAAGTTTACATGCATTACAAAGCTCTTTAGATTGGTTAATTCTACTACTACTATGCATATGAAAAATATAAAAACAAGCATTATCAACTTTATCACAACTATTTTCAAATAATTTCACACCGTCACTAACAACCAAATTTAATACATGCGCAGCACATCTAACATGAAAAACATATTTACTAATAGGACAAATTCTAGGTTCTAGCATATTAATTGCATTTAAATTAGTAGAAGCATTATCTAAAGTAATACTAATGACTTTATCACAAAGACCAAAAAAATCTAAAATTTCCAACACAGTAGTAGCAATATACATTTCAGTTTTTTTCTGTTGACAAATTTTATAACTGATAATTCTTTTTTTGTAAATTTCAATTATACTCAATCCAATGCGCAGTAACAGTTAAATAATCAAAACCATTAGGACTACGACCCATATCAGTGGTAATATCAACTCTACAATCCATTATTTCAAAATAGGCACGCAAAAATTGACAATGTTTTTCTTGAAAGTTGAAAATATCTCTTTTTACCATGCTTCTTGATAAACCTTTAAAACTAGGATTATATGTATCACGAATATATGCAATAAAACCCGGATGTTCTCTAAAACTAAAAGGTAAACCACAAACAACAACCATTTTTGCAAAATTTTCACGATCACGATCCTTATTATAGGTTCGATGTGTAAGAGGACCACTTGGGTTCGAAGTATTTAATTCACCTTGAACCATATTTGACCCTCTAGCCAATGCTTCAATGCTAGAATCTTCACAAACATTAAGAGAAGATAAATATGCAAACCACTCTTTACTATGTTTTTGCATCAAATGCTTTTTTAATCCCCCCGTTGAACCTCCACTTCCACCAGATGTATATTTAAAATGTTGTTTACAAAGATTACATTTACTAAAAGTTTTTTCTTCATTCAAATAACAAAATTTCCACACATTTGATTTTAAAGTATGTTGTACCTTGGTCTTACCTCTAGTTGGAACAATAGGGGGACGACTAGTTTCAGCCGGAGGATTGTCCTCCTGAGGTGGAACTTCAGTACTATTGAGGTCGGGACTAGTCGGTGTATCATCTAAATCTTCTTCATTAATTTCTACTTCTTCATTTTCTTGTTAATTACCATAAAGTCTTTCATAAACCTCTTCGGAAATTATAGGAGTATTCGAATTAATTTCTATATGATTAGGACGAGAAAAACTAGTTTCATTCACATGAGTAAATTCATCAGTATTCATTCTAACAAGAGGAAATTTAGATTTAGAAGAACTAGAACCGCTCTTATTTTTTGTAAACATATTTTTTACTCCGTGTACAATACCTTTTTTACCTCCACTTTTTTTAGAAGACTCCATGATATAAAATTATAAATTATAAAATACGAAATTTAACAAGAACAAATAAAATATAACAAGAACAACTTATAAATAATAAATACAAAAAATAAATATAAGATTATAGAGTGGAACGAAGTTACCAAACGTTTGTATAAATAACAAATGATTATAACCGAAAATTTCAATTGATGTCGAAATTGAAATTTGGAACTTGAATATTGAAAGTCTGAAACTTTGAGAAAGATTGAGAATTGAGAGAAATTGATGATTGCTAATTGTTAAATATCATAAATATGTGAATTGTAGTTGAAAATATAAAGAGAGGGAGTATATATAGTTTTTACAAATTGTGAATTTGTGATTATGTGTTAAGATTTAGGAATTGGAAATTTAGAGCCGTTGAATTATTTTCGTTGGGGACTTGGGGTCTTGGGGCAGGGGGCGGCAGTAGCTTTTCAGAAAAGCTACTGCTTGGGCTTGGGAGTTGGGAAAGGCTCAAAGGCCTAAGGCTACCGTTGCATTGTTTCAAGAAATTTCAAGTTTCAACTTTCATTGTAGACTTGTAGTCATTTTGAATTTTGAATATAGGAGATTTGAAAAACAAAGTAGATTATTTTTTTATATATAAATTATAATATAAAATATAAATTATTTAATAAAAATTAATTAATTGGAACCGGATCGGACTGGACCGAAACTGGAATAAATCGGGATAAATCGGTACCGGACACCGGTATCAAATCATGATACCGTTCCGTCCAGTGTACCGATTCACGGTGTTCCGTTCCGTTTCGAAGACTATCGGACTGGACCGAACCGGAACTGTACCGGACCGGTACCGGTCCAACCCAGTCAGTGCCCAGCCTTATTTCCAAGTTAGGATTGACGTATGATAGAATTCATTGTTGTGTTAATGGTTGCATGCTGCTTTACAAAACTGATAGTGAATTAAAAAATTATAAGTTTTATGGACATGCTCGTTATAAGAGGACTTCGACTAGAAAGATGTCCCAATTAACGCGATGCATTATCTACCTCTTATTCCTAGGTTAAAGAGGTTGTATGCATCAATGAGGTCTGCTCCACGTATAAGATGGCATCGTGAATATAGAAGGTTGCCGGGTATCTTGTCTCATCAATCTGATGGTGAAGCATGGAAGTATTTTGATAACGTATATCCTGATTTTGCTAGTGAACCAAGAAATATTAGATTGGGGTTTTGTGAAGATGACTTCACATCATTCTCTAATGTTGCTTCGCCTTATTCATGCTGACCAGTATTTCTTACTCTGTATAATCTTCCTCCTGAAATGTGCATGACCAGTCCCTACATCTTTCTAAGTTGTGTTATTCCAGGTCACTATAATCCAAAAAGTTTGATTGATGTCTATCTACAACCATTGATAGATGAGCTCAAACAATTGTGGTTTAAAGGCGTTTTGACCTACGATATATCAACTAAGCAGAATTTCGTTATGCGTGCTTCTTTAATGTAGACTATTAATGATTTTCCTGCATACGGGATGTTGTCTGGTTGCATGACAGCTGGAAAACTAGCATGTCCGTATTGTATGAAAAATAGTAAGGCATTTACTTTAAAGCATGACAGAAAAAATACATGATTTTATATTCATGGCCAGTTCTTGCCAATGGACCATGAGTTTAGAAAGATGAAAAATACATTTAGGAAAAATAAGATTGAAAGTGACCCCCCACCTCCATTACTCACAGGACATCAAATTTGGGAGAGAGTTTTTTAATTACCTAAAGTTACAGAAGCTTCACCTTCTAGACTTCCTGGATATGGTGTTGAACATAATTGGACCAAACAAAGCATATTTTGGGAGTTGCCGTATTGGAAGGACAATCTGCTACGACATAATCTTGATGTGATGCACATTGAAAAAATTTATTTTGACAATTTTTTTAACACAATGATGGATGTTAAGGGTAAGACAAAGACAATCCAAAAGCTAGAATGAACATAAAGGAATATTGTAGGAGAAAAGAGTTATGGTTGCAGGAATTACAAAATGGTAAAATATTTAAGCCCAAAGCCAGGTTTTCATTCACATTGGATGAGAAACGTGAAATTTGTGCGTGAGTTAAAAATTTGAGGATGCCGGAGGGCTATGCTTCGAATTTAGGAAAGCGGACATCTATGAATGAAGGAAAATTGATAGGTATGAAAAGTCATGATTGTCATGTGTTCATGGAAACATTAATTCCTATTGCTTTTAGCCATCTACCCAAAAGGATATGGAAATCAATCACAGAGATAAGTCTTTTTTTTAAAGATTTGTGTTCAGGAAAGTTGTTGGATAGTAGTTTAGACATGATGGAGGAAAATATTCTTATTATTACTACTAAGTTAGAGAAGATATTTTAATGTGGTTTCTTTGATGTGATGAAGCATCTTTCAATTCACCTTGTACAAGAGGCCTGCCTTGGAGGTTCGGTTTAAACAAGATGGATGTATCCCTTTTAGAGGTATCCATTTGAAATATTCACTAAATTATATATATATATATATTCACCAAGTCTTTTATTAACATATATATCGATACATATATACATGTAGAAAAATTGGCAGTTCCAAGCAAACAATTAAGCAAAGGGGAAAGATTGAAGGATCAATTGTTCAAGGTCATATTGGGAGAGAAACTTGTGATTTTTATTCTTATTACTTTGGTGATGATGTGTCATGTAGGAGAAACAGGCCCAATCGCAATGATGAAGGCGATATTGATCCTTTATTTCCACCGATATCAATTTTTAGTCAAAATGGTCTAGGATCTAAAAAGCTTGGAAAGCGAGGCTTCACTAATATGAAAATACAATTAGCTGTGACACATATTTTGCTTAATTGTCCAGAGATTCAACCATATCTCAAGTAAGTGTTAAAAATATGTTATCAAATTACATACTAATAAGAGTTCATTAACTAACGAAATATCTGAATGTAAAATGATCAGCTTGTTAGTAAACACATGGGGCAATGAAGCCATCTATACAGAATTTTCCAAATGGCTAACAAACTACGTAAGTGTGCAAGCTTACATTGAATCACTAAGCATTTAATAATAAATTAATTTTATACTAAATTATATTACTTTAAATAACAATTATGTAGGTTTACGATGAATATTCAAGTGTCAAACATTTGCAATTAGTGAAAGAAATAGCACTTGGACCTGAATCTCAAGTACTGACAATGAACAAGTATTGTGTCAATGGTTTTAAGCTTCAAACTGAAGAAGTTTCTAGGAACAAGAAAACAAATAATGGCGGTGTTTACATACAAGGTGATGTTGACGGTACTGGCCAAACTATTGAATACTGTGGTGTCATTCATGAGATTATTGAAGTGAGGTATTCTGGTTGGCCTAAGAAGAAGATTGTATTGTTTCGATGTGAGTGGTTTGACCTATCACATAGAGGCACAAAGGTGGACCATCAACATAATATAATTGAAGTTAAGCACACTAGGAAATACAGAAGTTATTATCCTTTTATTATTGCACAAAATGCTAAACAAGTGTATTACGCTCCATGTCCATTGCGTAGAGAAAAAGCTGATTGGTGGGTTGTTATAAAAACTAAGCTTGTGGGAAGAATTGAAATTGGCAATATCTTAGATGTGGCATATCAAAATGATGGTGCAATTGTTCATCAACAAGTTGATGTTGAATTGTAAACCACACTAGAACATCCTTAACATATATTAGAAGAAGTATCTGATGATGAGATAATGAATGTTGAGGAAGAAATATATGAGAATGAGGAAAATATATCATTTGATGACGAAGAATGGGATGATAATGAAAATGAAACAACTGAGGAAGAAGAATGGGAGAATGATGAAATTGAAACAAGTGAGAAGGAATAGTACGTAGTAGAATGAAAGCTAGTATATGTAAGTTAATTTATTTTGCTAATTTTATTTAATTCATGATTTTTATATATTATACATGTAAATTTGCATACATATGTCATCAGGTGGTGACGGTGATAGATCTCGCTAGCATCTTGGAGTTAGCCAGACTAATAGGGCTAAAAAGAAGAAGTCTAGGAGACCTACATATCCTGAGGATATTCCAGGATCTATTTCTTCTACGCCAGAGCGCATCAGTTATGATACTCATTTATTTGTTGTTCCGTTTGATACGACGGATCCTCAGGCATATTATCCTAATTATCGTTGATCAGTTGATGCTTCCTCTACTTCACATGCATTGCCTCCACGACGCTATGAGGACCTACCTTTACAAGTTGTTCATCGATCACGACCCTTATCAACAGGTAGGATATCAGAGGGTACTCCATCTCCCACAGGGACATCACCTCAGTTATCTGCCATGAGGATTAGAGATTTTAGTAGCGAGCAGTCAGATGCTATGACCGTATGCCTCCATTGACTCAACGTTTTGTGCATCCTGGTGTATCACCTTCATCTAGAGCTGCACCTAGCGCACGCCTGCTCTAGCTCTTGGCTAGAAGGACAAACTTGGTAGAGTCATGATTGAGCCGGATGGATCATCGTAAGTTTTTTTTGTTATCTATTTGTTACTTTATTTTATTTATTTCTTATACTTTAATATATTATTTATGAACTAACATATTTATTATGTGTTTTGCAGGTGGAATCTTGCAAAGGATGCTACCTAGGCTTTAAAAGACTGTGTTAGAAGACTTTTTACATAGGCTTATCACTCTTGGAGCAAGATTCCAAACAGTATACGCCATGCGATGTTTAATGAATTTAAAGTATACATTTTTTAGGTAAGTTTAATAATTTTAGTATACTTTACTTTTTTTTTTTTACTATCGATCTAATTAACGCTATTCAATTTTTTTTTCAGACTGTGTGTACTTGGAAGTCGAGATACAATATGGTCATTGCAATCACATTTGAGAGGAGGGCATCCGCGAGACTGTCTAGCTGGCTAAAGAAAGTTTGGGATACTAATCAACGTCCGGATTGGATGTTGCCTCATGTTTTTGATGGATTGCGTCAATATTGGAACACAGATAAGTTCAAGGTAATGTCCGAACAAGCCAAAAAGGCTAGAGGTAGTCTTAAGGGTGGCTTGTTGCACACCAGAGGTGCAAAGACCATTGGAACAATTACAAGAGAAATGGTAAGTTCTAATTCAAACTTTTAAATAAATAATTAGTTGATTCATATATATCGTTATAAATTTTAGTTTTTATTTATAGGAAAAATAAATGGGGCGCACTCCCATTGAACCGGAGGTTTTCAAGAGGACTCATGTGAAGAAGAAAGAAAATGAGTCGGACAGGATGTGCGGGTGGAGGAAAGGGCCGAACGAACTTTTGTAAGTTATTTAATATGAATAATATATATTAATAATGAATATATTTATGATATGTATATATATTGATGTCAAATTTTATATTTAATATGCAAAATTAGTTTTATCAGTACGTCACTGAAAATCTAGATAGTTCGATCCAAATGACACCTGAACTGTCCATCCAAATTTGGACAGAAAAAGTGGTAAGGGGGACACACAAGGGTAGAGTCTATGATCGAGGCTCTCAAAATGATGTAAGACGACTCCACTAAGGCCTGCAAGGTATTGGATCGTCACGTCAAGTCGAGGCACTTAACGGTGTTCAGATTGCAATTATATCGGCTCAAATAGCACAACTTACATCGGCACTGGCAGAGTCAAAGCGGAGAAGAGTAGATGAACAACAAAGCATGAGTGCAACCGTTCAGCAAATCAAAGAACAAGTGTTGAACCTCGCTCGTCGACCTACTAGATATTCTTCTGCCGAGGACACTGACAATGACAGTGATGAGGATGATGATTTTGTAGATCACACTCCCTAGTTTAGGTCTCTTTTATGAACTTTTTGAAATTTTGAAATAAATTTTCAAAGACTTTACAAGTCTTTAAATTGTGATTTAGATACTTTTGAATGTTAATTTAAGTTTGTTGTTTTATATGTTGTGTAGCTTCTTTATAATGTTGTGCGTTTGATTGGGCTGAATTGAATTGAATTGCATTTGCAGGTGGGCAGCAGAAACTTTCAATTTTTGCTGTAAAAAAAATTACAGAAAAAGCAACGGACAGGGTGGTTTTGTCCGTGGCTTTTCTAGGTTGTATTTTTTTTAAAAAACCTAGAAAAGCGACGAACAAAGTCCTTTAGTCCATTATTTTTCTGGATTTTTCAAAAAAATAATTTCTAGAAAAGCGACGGACAGGGTTCTTTAGTCCGTCGCTTTTCTGGTATTTTCAAAATTTAAATTTCGAGAAAAGCGACGGACTGCATCACATTTTGGAAAATATAAAAAATGAAAATTGAAAAAAAGCGACGAGCTTCACTTTTGTTAAAAAAAATTCAAAAAGGGACGCAGTCCGTCCCTCTTTGAAAAGCTTCAAGCCAAAAAGCGACGAACATGACTGCATCGCTTTTTCATCCATTTTTACAAAAAAAGCGATGCAGTCCATCGCTTTTGGCCATCATTTTTCGGCAGTTTTTTTAGTAGTGGTTGTTTAGCGAATGATGAAATTAAGTTATTTCAATTGAGGTTAGAAGTTATACTATGATTTTCTGGATTGATAGTGTAACAAAGAGAGTCATGATGCGACTACTACAATAGCAACAATGCTTACTTGGTTAAGTTATTAAGTGTGTTACAATTGTGGAAAACCTAGACATATGAGGAGAATATCATCAAGGCCATGGAGGACGGGGAATTAGTGATACAGGTAGAGGAGCAGTGCAGCCAGGAAAGGAGGTTTCCCGTCAAGACGACAGGGCTCAGTTTTATGCCTTTCTGGGCAAGACCGAGACTGAGGGTCTGATGCAGTGATCACAAGTACTATTATTGTTTGTGACCGAATGGCTTAAGTGTTGTTTGATCCGGGTTCTACTTATTCTTATGCGTCTGTGCGATTTGCCTCAGAATTTGATATGATTTGTGATATACTTGATGCCCCCATCCATGTTTCTACCCCATTTGAAGAGTCAGTCATAGTCACCCATGTATATCTGTGGCCCTGTTGTGTTATGGATTTTCAGATTTGGGTTGATTTGGTTATGCTGGATATGACTGACTTGATATAATCTTAAGCATGACTTGGTTGTCCCCTAATTATGTCGTGCTTAATGGTAATACTAAGTCAGTAACTCTAGAGATCCCTGGTAGGAAAAGGTTAGAGTGAGAAGGGGTGTACAAACCTAAGCCAGCTAAGATCATATCTTTCGTGCGGGCTAGGAAACTGGTGAGGTAGGGTTGTTTTGCGTAATTGGCTCATATTCGGGATGTTGAGGTTGAGTCTATTTCCTGTGGTGTCAGAATTTAGAGAAGTATTTCCTATTGATTTGCCTGGTATGCCTCCGGATAGAGATACAAATTTCTGCATTGACTTGGAAATTGGCACTCGCCCCTTTTCCATTCCTCCTTATCGGGTGACTCTAGCAGAATTGAGAGAGCTTAAAGCTCAAATTCAAGGGCTTCTTGATAAAGGTTTCATTTAAAAAGTATTGCTTTATAGACAAGTAAATGGTCGAAATGTTTATGATGGTTGTTAGTGTTGTGAGTATGATTCACTAGCTATGCTCTCGTGTGTTTTCACTTTTGTGGGTGGATCCCTAGTGGTGGATCAGGGGTACCAAATCCTGCGATGTTCTATTGGTTGAGTGGAAAGATTGGAAAGATTTGGTTATTTCGAATGACATAATTGGTGTTGTCTTGGAGTTGTTAAAGTATTTTAGTGATTCTACATGTACCACATTGCTTATGAGAATTCATAGAAGAGCTACCATGTGTAATTATGGTTGTTCGACGATCTTAATTGATCTTTTCGTCAAGGTCATGTATCGGTTATGTGTGGATGAATGTGGGGATCATTGGGTCCAATTCTACTGTTCTTAAAAGGTAATCTACAATTTCTAAATGTAGCATTTCGATAGTGTTGTTGGAGGGTTATATGCTTGGACATATTCCTCGATGAGTATATGATGTGATGGAGATGTTGTTAAGAACTATGATTGTTTAGGTATTATGAGTGTGTGTTAGTTGGTTCAGGTTCATTTCTATTTGTAGCGAGTATTGACTTGGAATTTTATCATGTTTAAGTGCTAAAGGATTCATTCGGATGATTGTGTCAAAGTCCTTAATAACATGTTGCAGACGTGTGTACGATCAACTTTGGTGGTTGTTGGGAATCATTTTTTGTTGTTAGTTAAGTTTACATACAACAATATTTATCACTCGAGTATTGAGATGACTTCATTAAGGCATCGTATGGGAGGGGATGTAGATCACCCATAGGATATTTTGAGACTGGAGATGTAAAATCGTCGGGGGTTGTTTTGGTGAAGGATGCTTAGGAAGGTGAGAAGTATCCAAGCTAAGCTTCTAGCAGCCTAGAGTCGACAGAAAAAGTATGTGGGACAAGTATCCCCAATTATTCGACGATTCAGATACTACTTTATTCTTGCTTTAGCTCTTTTCTCCTAGTTTGTCACTCGGAGACGAGTGATGGGTAAATTGGTATTTATTGTAACGACCTATTCTCGTCGTAATAGAAAAGCCAACGGAGAAATTTTTTGTGCCGGAAAGATTTTTGGTAGTAACTAGAAATTTCCAAGCCTAGTCCAGATTTGGACGAAATCGGAGTTAGTGAGATCTAGGAAAATATGGTAACAAATAAAAGGTTTAATATGGAATGTGATTACATGAGTGGATAGCTAAGACGTTAAGGAACCCGTACGACTTTACAAAATTTAATTCGGTGAGTAGAACACCCGAAACTGATCTTAGCGTGAACGAGTATTTTCTGAGCATCATGGGATGAAGGTGTGTTATGAAATGGTGGTTTGGAATTCTTCAATTTGCTCACTATTTCCGTGCAAGCCGCTAGAGCAGGATTAGTGCCGCTAGAACGGGATTAGTGCCGCTAGGGCGGGGCCACTGTAGCGGGGTGAGGACCGCTGTGGCAGGACAGATGCGACTTAAGTCAGAAATAAACCCCAAAAATGTTTTATTCAGCAAGTTTCGACTTTGAGAGCTAAGGAATGACCTAGGGATATTTCTTGAAGGTTTTCCACCTATTCTAGCACCAAAGATAAGGTTTTTATGCCTCAAATCCATATTTTGATCCGTAGAACGTAGTTTCTTGGGTAACTATCATTGGGGGAAGGTTTTGATATGAAGTTATTGGTGGAAAAAGCCCTAATTTGGGTATTGGGATCATGAGTTTGATCTAGGATTGATAGAGTTATTTGTAATCCGGGTAATTAGACATCGTTTATTGATTCCCTTGTTATATTGATTGTTTTTAGACCACAAACAAGTGGGAAGAATTCGAAAAGGGAAGATTCAAGTGCCTTAGGGAATTTAAGTTTGGTTTCGAGGTAGGTGATGGTAGTGATTTCATGTTGTGTGATATATGTTTGTACTTGCTTCATTATAATGTATGTATGTATGCGAATGTTGCATTATTGATCACACTAATCGTGAATGAGGATAATCAAATAATTGAATGTCATGAATCATGACTTGATTGTATGATTATAAGAATGTACTTGAGATTGTGATTGTGGCTTGTTGAATGGATCGGGTGTTACGTTATTACACATTAATTGGGATTGGTTGTCACGTACCAGCTTAAACATTAGAACGGGTGTCACGATCCAACACACTAACTGGGATCGGTTGCCACGTACCGATATAAATATTGGAACGGGTGTCATGATCCGACACACTAACTTGGATCGGGTACCACGTACCGGTACACAGACAGTTTGGGTATAGGCTCCATGAGAGGACCATTGACTTGGGTTCCATGAGAGGACCATTGAATTGTGTTGTGTATCTACTTGTGATGATTACTTTCATAACTAATGATGATTGATATTGAAAGACTATATGTTACTCTAAAATGATAACCAATGTGTATTATTGAGAACATGGAATGCTACATTGATCCTGAAAAGATGACTAACATTGTATATGTTCGGTATATGCCTGTTTTATAATGTTGTGGTTACTTGCATGTGTTTCACTTATTGGGATAGCCGCGTGATCGTACCAGTACACTGTGGTTTTGTACTGATACTGCACTTGCTTGTTCTTTGTTGAGTACAGGGCATCTTCAGGCGGCTATTAATATAACTCAGCTAGGTGGGTATTGAGCGTGACTGGATTCAAGGGTGAGCCAGTTCTTTCATGTTGCCATGGATCTCTCTTGTTTAAGTCCACTCTTTTTGAATTCAGACTATTTGTTAAAGGTGTTTGTTTAGTTTCGGGGTTGTACCTCTTGTTCTTAGACTTTTCGTTAGTAGAGTTTTGGTACAATGACTTTCAGGTTCTAGGGGTTGTTTTTCCGCATTAGTTTGGCTAGTTTATTTAAACCTCTGGAGTTTATGAGAACTTCGTATTTCTTTTGTTCATTTAAACATGCTTCTGTATCTTTAAATGTGTAGTTTTTGGTTAAGTTGTTAGTTCGGGTTGTACTAATGGTTCTCCCATTGGAGGGTTAATGTGGGTGACAATCATGACGGTCTGGGTCATGAGAATTACCCGAGATCGTATGTAGTCAAACGAGATTCTAATTAAGTTTATGATCTTTCAGATGTGCCTAGATAGCATATTTGAGTTGTCAAGGTGGAATAGGTTATTGTAAGCATTATTTATTACTCTTAAGAGTGTGGCTGAAGAGATTATATATATACACACACACACACACACACATATATATATACACACACACACATATACACACACACACACACACACACACATATATATATATACACACACACACACACACACACATATATATATATATACATATATAGAGAGAGAGAGAGAGCTATAAAGCTGCTTAATCTACTCTTAATAGTTTGACTTCTCCTGCTTAGCTCACTAATACCGAGACTTGAATTATATTTGAAAGGTTCATCATTGGATATATATACTACAAGAAGAACACACTTGAACATTTTTTATTAATGGAAACCTAATACAATATGTGAAAATTGCAAACAAGCCGATCATGTTACAAAAGTGTGCAAGCTTAAAAACAATCATCAAGCACAAACAGCAGAACCAGAAATGGAGGAGGGGCAACTTTTTAAAATTGCAATATCTAAAACAATTGAGAAGTGTTGAGTTTGCTTTTAGTTATTACTTCAATAAATTTTTAGCAAAATAAGTTACCTAGATTTAGAATGAATTTGAACTTTAAATATTTATTAAGTTGTTTTAATTGTTGAGCTTATTTAGCCTTTATGTATTTTTGGTTATGCAGATTTTCTGCAAATTATGTTATCAAGATGGTTATTTAAATCCATATTATGCTTAATAAAAATTTTGAGAGATATTTCAATTAATTCTTTTTGCTATCCCATTTTTTAAAACACCAACATAAATTAATTGATAGTGATTTCATAACTTTATAGGGTGTTAGATTATGTTTTATTTATTTTCCGTATGTGTCATGATTGGTTTGGGTGTTGAGGGTTCTCCTATTTAGGAATTAAAGTAGGTTTTGCACGGCCCGATGGATTGGATCGTGACACAAAGAAACATCGATATTGACTATAAAGTTCTTCTAAGCAGTGGTCAATGAAATCCTTTTCAGAGATCAGCCCGAAACAATGAAGTGTTGTCCGATGTTTTTGGAGATCAAATACATCTCAAGGAGGTGTGAGTCATCATACATTTGAAAAACACGCAACTGATTGTCCTTCAATTATGAAGAAATATTATAAGAAAAAGAACTAAAAGAACAATAAAATTATACCCACAAGATTTATCAATAAAAGTATTCTATCTTTTATTTATTTTGATTGCAGTTAATTTTTGGTATTCAAAAATTTGTTGCCAACAATAACCAATACAAATAGGGCAACTTTACATAATTCATGTAGGATCAATTTATACTATTCTTGACAAATTCGAACTTTTATTTTACACTCTTAAAATTCCACTTTCCTTGCTAATTACCTATTTTAATATTTGATTCTATTCTTCAAAACATTGTCCAACTTGGACCTGACTTTGAAATTTAACTACTATTATCCAAACTATCTTTGAGTTGCTTCAAAGTGTAGAAATCTAAACTCAAAATTGCATTTCTAGCAATAATAATATATAGTAGCAACATCCCCCTCTTTGATAGATGGATTCAAGAAAACTTCACGTTATGTTTCTCATGAAAGAATACTAGCAAGGAACTAAATAATGTGGTTCACATTAAATTAACCTTCCGAGCTTTCTGCTAATTAATACTTAACAACTAATTGCTTAATTTATTTTAGTTGTGTTTCAAGAGATTAGTATGCTTAAGTGGACATTATTATGTCATTTGGATATAAATAATCTGCAATAGAAGAACACTAATTGCTATCACCACTAATTTTTATATTATGATTTATAAAATAAATATTTTTTTTAAAATATCATGTAAAATTAAGATTTTTTTGTAATATTTTGACGTGTAATTTAATTAAGTAGTTTTTTTTTACAATATCAGCCTCAAACTTCAATTTATATAAGTATGACCTAAAAAGATAATTTGTCTGTCTAACATAACCTGAAGTATTTGTTTTCTTGTTTTCTTCTTCAAATCTGTCTACTCCTACATACTAATGCGGAGAATTTTGACTAAATTAACCTTAATTAAATTTGTATTATAAAAGTTGACAAGTATAAAGAGAATGTGCATATGTGGCGTGAAAATAGTATGGCATGGTATTATATATGTGTATCAATCGTCTTTGAAGAAATATATAGTAAGAATATCCATGTAATTATTCATAGAAAATTGTATTAATTGACTTTGAAATATATAAATACGGGTAAATTTGAAAAATAAAATTAATACTATTTTGATTAAGTAAAATACCACTTATTTTAAATCAAGCCAGAGGCATAAAATCCATCATTCATTTGATGTGTTGGTAGGTATTGCGTATAGTATTGTCCCAAAAAAGGAAAGGGTAATTTGCAAGACATGCCAACCATTCTTATACTTCATTCAATTAAAGTACTACTCTTCTTTATTTTCTTTTTTTATCATAAGGTTTTCTTAAAGGTATAATAATACACGAACTGCAATTTTTAAATGTCACCCTTCTCTATATTTTTTTTATATATAAGTATTATTGTCGCCTTCTTTATTTATCGTTCCATCAAGAAAAATGAATCCTAAGGCCATCTATTTCCCAATTTTCATAGCAATCTTTGCTGTTTTAGCATCAACTCAACCACCTCGAACGTACTTCAACTGCTTTCTTGATCGATGCTCTACAACTTTATCATTATGTACTGTTAATCGTCATTACCATCACCATCACCATCATAATCATCATTGTCATGACACTGACACTGACGATGACAAGGCAAGACAATCGCCCTGTGACAAATTTACTCCAAATTTTCCAACTATAGACCCTAATAACACGTCAATTATCTGCGTTGATCATAATGGATGTTGCAATTTCACCACAGTGCAAGCTGCAGTTGATTCTGTTGGGAATTTTAGTGCCAAAAGAAGCTTAATATGGATAAGCAATGGCATTTATTTGTAAGTAGGAGTCTCTAGTTATTACTCTCTCTCTTTCAATTTATGTGACACAATTTGATTTTCAATTGTCAAACTTCTAAAATTTCTCATCGTTAATTAGGACATGGAATCTTGAATTTTTTGAAATAAAATTTACGTATTTAAAAACTACGTATGTAACGTATTTTTGTTTTGTTTGATTGAAAATGCAGTGAAAAGGTGATTATTCCAAAAACAAAACCTAACATAACATTTCAAGGGCAAGGGTATACGACAACAGCTATCATGTGGAATGACACAGCCAATTCTGCAAATGGAACATTTTACAGTGGGTCTGTCCAAGTTTTCTCTACCAACTTCATTGCCAAGAATATTAGTTTCATGGTATATAAATATAATATCATCATCGACCTTTTCTTTTTTTGGTTTCTCCTTCGGTACCCGCAATAACGCTCGATTAAATTTGGATTATATTCACATCAGAAAGTACCATATTGGGGGCAAAACGCTCCCTAACAAAGACGATTTTGTACCTTCTCTTTCTCTTTCATTTTCACGCAGAAAAAAGTATAACTATTACTCCCTCAGTCCAGTCCGTTCAATATACTAAAAATAGAGATATTCACTTGTCCAATTTGAAAATCCAAGTATTTTATGCATAATTTAATCTTACTATTAGGGATGATATAGTAAATATACTAGTATTTTTTAAATTGATTGTTTGAGTGTCAAATCAAATATAGACAAATAAATATAGATAGACGGAATGTTTTGCTACTTGTAATTCCATTGTCCACAATACTCGCATTCAGCGACAAGTTAGAAATTATAATTAAGGAGATTCAAAAAATTTGAATTCTAAATAACACACCGATCTTGTGAACTAAATTTGTTTTTCAACAACCTTTGTCACTACACTAGAAACTTCCTTTATGCCTCAATAACTTATATGTACATGAAACGAAATTCAACAATTTGTTTCCATATTATAATTTTTAGACGAACGGTGTTCAATCAAACACTATCACATTAATACATGGTTGCACCCGTACATATTTTAAGTTTACAATAAATACAGAATGTAGCTCCAATGCCAGTACCCGGGGCGGTAGGAGCACAAGCAGTGGCGATCAGGATAGCCGGAGATGAAGCTGCCTTTTGGGGTTGTGGATTTTTCGGAGCTCAGGATACCCTTCATGACGATCGAGGTCGTCATTACTTTAAGGATTGTTATATTCAAGGTTCCATCGACTTCATTTTTGGCAATGGCAAATCAATCTACGAGGTACACAAATTACATTCTTTAATTAATTTCACCTAATCGTGTAAAAAAATAATATATATATATATATACACACACGTACATGCATGTTATGTTTTTATTCCAATAGTTTCAAGTGCGCGAAATGTAGAACTGTCAATTAACATCAATAGCAAGCCCGGTAGCCCCAGGAGTGAAGTCGATAAACGGGGCAGTCACAGCACACGGCAGAGCTACCAAAGATGAAAATAGTGGCTTCGCTTTCGTGAATTGCACTTTAGGAGGCACTGGTAGAATTTGGTTGGGGCGTGCATGGAGGCCTTACTCCACCGTAGTCTTTGCTAACACTTTCATGACGGATATCGTGGCTCCTGAGGGTTGGAACGATTTGAATGACCCTATGAGAGACCAGTTAAGTAACTGTATAATCATTTCATCTAAAAAAATATATAAATTATATATCGCAATAAAAATTACATTCTTTAATTAATTTTTAACTTAATTATTATATATAGGACAATTTTTTATGGGGAGTATAATTGCTCCGGAGCAGGATCCAATATGGCGCTGAGAGCGCCATATGTTCAGAGACTTAACGATACACAAGCTCTTCCATTCCTTAACTCATCTTTTATTGATGCTGATTTGTGGCTTCAATCTTTCTCCTCTTAGCAACTTCTCCTTCTTTGTATTTTCTCTCTCTTATTATAAACTTATGTGTGATGAACTCGATTGCATAATATTGCAAAATTGAACGACATTGTTGTAATATTATTCTGCATTTGTCTTGTATATATATGCATACACACTGACAATATTATAGATGAACTTTTACTTAGTTATTAGGGTAATTTAGTCCGTTGAGAAAAATCATTTATTTTATTTTTCAAATTATGTCAAGAGAAAGTTGCTCGGTTGATAAGCATCTACCATTTTCAACCTTAAGGTTATGAGCTCGAGTCACTGACGTAAAAAATATGGGAGCTTATGGGGGAGAGATAAATTTTTTTTATTAATTCTATTAATTATAGTAGTTATCTTTAATTACCTTTAAAGTGTACACTACCAAATGTGAAAGAAGTTAATTAAACACAATATGATAGAAGAAAAAGCTCAAAATAGTCCCTTTTTATCTTTGGGCTAAAATTCATAGTAATTCTTGTTTCTTTTTCTCCACATAGAGTACTTATAATCCCTTATGTTTGCAATATTAGTGCATTTTTTGGTCTCCCTAAAATTTTACATTGAATTTTGTCTACAATTTAGTATATGGATTGTTAAGTCGGTCTTCCTCTATATTTAATAGAAACAATAATTTTATGAGAGAAAAAGTGAGAAGACGAGTGCTCTTTATTATTTTATACGGTCCAAAAAATCATTACAACAAAACCAAAAATCTATATTTATTTTCCAAACTACATTAATTTGTTGTAGATAAATAACATTGCAAGGAAAGAAAAAGTTTATATTATAACACGTGAAATATGACGAGGTGAACCCTCTCAATCTCAAGAAAATATATTTAATGGAGGACTAAAATTGTACCAATACTATAAATATGAAAGACTATTAGTACTCCATATGAAAGAACAAAGATGACCATGAATCTAAATCCAAAGCCAAAGATATGGATTATTTTAAGCTTTTCTCCAATATTATACATTACCAAAGAACATGTCTTCTTATTAAGACACATGAAGATAAATTGACGACGAAATTCATTCTATTATTTTATTATATTCCTTAATCAGAAAAAGAAAGAAATTCTCTTCTTCATGTATACCTATAGGCTATAAGTCTTTCGTAGCTTAGTTATGTTCTTTTTAAGTTTAAAAGGAGAATTTTTAAAGATAACTAAAACGACCGTAATATATAAAAGTCAAAAAGTGTAAGAGATAGATCAATTGTAATCACAAATAAGCAATATCTTTTTATATAACACACATCTTATTGTTTATCTTTTTATATTGGGTAAATTAAACAAAATTACTATTGAATTAAATTACTTATACTAAAAATACCTCACTTAAAAAAAATAAACCTTTTATTACTAAAACATGGCCATTCAGCCTTTTATATCTCCAAAAATATTGCCGACGCAACAAAATCTGCTTCTTCTTGGTCCTCTCTTTTGCTTCTTCTGCCATAATAGAGTAAATAAAGTATCAGTCGATGAAAGTTCACCGCATCAGATATCGTACTTTATAGAAGTGTATTTAGCTGACATGGCTAATAATGACAAATCAAATTTAAGTTGTAACAATTTAGCCAAAGTACTACTCCAACCCTTAATTAAGGAGAGAAATATTTGTTTTAAAATAGAGCAGCACAACTATGACAAAAAATTTAGCCAAAGTACTACTCCAACCCTTAATTAAGGAGAGAAATATTTGTTTGAAAATAGAGCAGCACAACTATGAACATTTTTGTCGAACAAGTACTGGAGAATGATTCTATAAGTTATACAGACCTTTCATATATAAAAAATAAGATAACAATAATGACTAATAAAACTGTATCCTCCAATCTTAGAACTTGAGAATTGAACTCAATCGGTTGTCTATTATATCCATGTAGATCATCTCCTTCTGACTCATATTATTAGTGTACCTTGAAATGAAAAGTAGAATGAGATAGAAGCAGCACAATTATTTTTCAATCTGTAGATGTAAGAATAACATAAAATGAACAACATACTACATTTCTCTTATTCTGCTTTGTTATGATGTTGTACACTATAATAGACATTTATCAATAGGAAGAATAGGAACGGGGTTTGTGTTTGCTAACTAACTTCATTCACCATAGACTATTTTTTGTTTCTCCTTCATCTTGAAAGTTGTAAAGCAGCAAGTGCTTTTTGCTTTTAGACAACCTGAGAAAATAAAAAATGTGCTTTTATCTCATTATAATCCTCACATATTAGACATTAATGTTGCTATAGGCTTTAGGAACATTTACAAAAAGTGCTAAGTGCTGCTAAAAATACATATTTAGTAGTGATTAAGCTATTGCGGTTAATTAATTGTCGCTAACGATCATTTAATTTTCTTCTCATATTCACATGTATTTGGCTACCAATGCTAATAACAATGAAAATGTCACCCTTGACCTTTTCCTTTCTATTTTCTTCACTTGCCGTACATCGCTCTTCTAGTTGCATCTCAGGAAGCAGTTGGTTGCAATTCCTTACCTTATCTACAAAAACTGTTTACTTGAACCTACTTTTCCCTAAGACTTAACAGAAGGGATCAAATTCAAGATGCTATGGGAAATAAAAAGAATGAAGAAGGGAAAAAAATTATTCTGAGTTCAATAGGTGGAGTACTTATTAGGCTATTAGCAGAGACACTACCATTGACTCTTGCTTTATAATCTCATTTAAGTACTTTATATGATAAAACTACAAAAAAGCTAAACTCGATCAATCTCATCATCCTCTACTAGAGCAGGAATGTTCTGATTCATCATAGTCCCATTAGTTTATTGTATTGATTCTGTTGAAGCACGATCCAAAAGAATCCTATATATATCCCAAATAGGGAGAAACAAATCATATATTTTATTAATGCACGGAATGTGGTATGTTGGAAATCTAGTGGATACATTTCTTGCAACAAATAAATGATATCCACACAAATCTACTCTAGGAATCACAGGGTCACAACAAAAGCTTACTAACACAATTATTGACAATTCATAATCTAGGTGAATGCAACTCTCTTCAACTCGTAGTAACCTTGTAGAAGACTGAAATAGGAGATAATTGCATACTAAAATCATAAGATGCAACAAAAGTTTGAATAATACCTTTGATATATGCTCTTTCATTCCATCATTAACTGGCTCATCTAGTGACCTCTCAGCAAGTTCATAAAACGTTGCATTACCTCTGGACCATTAACTTTCTCTTTGTGCAAGTATCTGTGGATGTGCAAAAATCAGAACACCAGAAAGCAGAACTATGTGACGTGGACATGGAATCCTCTGGTTTGTCGGTTCTAACCTTTGTTGGACAATTGCTTCCAATGCTAGTCTGAGGTTTTCATGGATGACTTTCATCAGTTTCAGACAATCCCAACCGTCACAAATGAGGCCTAAGATTTTCGTCAACACATTGATAGCAACAAATTTAACAACAAAACAATCAATATTGAAAGCTTACCCTGAATTTTCAGTCATCGATATCACTGCTAATTTCATGAAAGCACCAAAGAATTTGGCAACTCAAATTCTTTCTAAACAATCATCTGAAAGTTGTGATATCATAGCCCACAGGAAAATTAAATCATCTCAAAGCAGAAGCCTTAACATATAAAGATTAATCAATTGTTTGGGGAAAATACTATATGAAAAAAAAAATTCACGGGAAAAAATGTCTACTTACCTAAGTCCATCGTTCAACTTCATTAACGCCTTGAATCATCTCCCAAAACAATCAACTCTTGGAACTAATAATAAGCAGAGATGACATGATTTGGTTGTAACAGAACTTCAAGATCCACATCATTGTAACAAACCTTCAAGCTTTTTGTGAGATTTTTCTTCAAAATGTAAATAGACCAGGCTCTTAGGTACTATCAACTCAGTGTTCATCTGAATCAAAAGCTTTTTAAAAATGTAATAAAGAACTGAAAACGATGAGCAATCTTACCGAACAAAAGAGATTGATCCAGCCACATTAAAGTAGAATGATCCTGAAGAAACTGATATCATCAAGGAAGATACAACACTATCATGAGATAGAAGAGAGGGATGGAAAGCGACGGGCAAAGCAGAGTGAAAGAGGACATGAAAGAAGAAAGGATAGATGGGATTAAACTAAAACAACAACATGGACTGAGTAGTTACTAAAAAAGATAGGTTGCGGAGTAGGCCAAAGACGTGGAAGTAAGTGAATATGACCAAGACAAAATAGGGATAGAAGTACAAATGATTCAACATTTTTCATAGATCAATAATTGTACTACACATTCCTTTTCTTGATCTACTTTATACCAAAGGGAATTTTAATCAATTTTTCTATTGTAAAGATCGTATAATGTGGGGTTGATTTCTACAACATGTCTATATAAGGATACATTCATAAAAAAAGTTTCATTGTATTTCTCAAATTTAAAGTAATATTCTATTGAAAAAACTCACTGACATATAAATTCATTGTTTTTCCTTTAGTACACATACATTATTTTCAAGATGGCATCCACAAAATATGTTTGATTCTTTTTAATTGTTCAATGATACTCATCCGATCATGTGGTAGAATATTTATTTATGATAGAATAAAAACACCATCTTACTTGTAGTGTTATTCAAAAGTTGCGTTCATCTATCTTTCCAGTAGTAACTCCGCCGAAGTTGGAAGCTAGCCTTTTAAACCAAAAATAATATGAATAAATGGCTTGTTATGAGATTAGCCTTTTTTTCCTCTCTTTTTAACAGTCAAGTACTCAAATGCATTTCTTCACCTAATTGAGGATTGATCTATGACTCAATCATATATATTTTATCAGGCTCAAATTCTAATTAACAGCTGCTCAAGCATTAAAATTTTTCCAATGAATTAAGAATCGCCATTTACATGAATGTAACGGCACAAATTTTTTATCTTCTTGAGATATAAAATCCATAGTATTTGGGAAACTTCGAAGAATAACAGTATATACCCAAGATGACCCAAAGTAAATGAAGATACTAAAAAATAGGGAAAAAAACTCTTTAAATTAAAAAGAAAACAAAGGTTTAAAAGTTAGTAAAAAGCAGATCCCAAAATACCCGTATTAGAGCAAATATTTGCAGCAGAAGCTCGGTCACTTCAGCTTCACCCCCTTCATTTCGATGGCATTACCTAATACATGCATGTGCAAATCAATATACAAAGTAAGAGAAGTAACAAATTAGAAGAGTAAAACAGCGGAAACAACAACAAAAGAAGAAGAAGAGCAAGGGAAGCAAAACACTGTAAGGCGAACAAGAATTGTAAATGGGAGAAAATGATACCTAAAAAGGAAAGGATCAGAGAAAATGGAGAGATCAAATGAAAGGAACAAAATTGATATGTAATGGAGAAAATGGGACGCGTGGGAACCTTAAAAGACACGCACAAATAATTTTTGGAATTCCAAAAGTAGCCCCGATCTTTCCAAATTCACGGTACAATGTTTGTTCGGTTCTGTACAACCTTATGAAGCTGTGTTCGTCCTCCCTTACTGTGGCTTATATAAAAGAAGAAGAGTAATATAATATATATATATATATATATAGACACATTAATAGTACATGTACAATATGCTTACACCTAAGAGAATTGTGTCTATAATTTAGTGATACATCATACATATATCAGTGTATTTATGTTATAAAATATGAAAGAGGAAGTTTCACGAATAGCCACTATAATAAACTTAATTATGCTCCATAGCTATAGTTTGCATATTTACGGGCTCTAGCTACAGTTTAAGTTGTCTCGATTGTATAATTCGTGGATTCGTATAATTCGCAGGTTTATATAATTCGCGGGTACATTTGTATGATTCCATTATTTTTGCATAAACTCAAAATAATGAATTTATACAATTACATATATTAGAAGTGTAAATAGTTATACAAATTATATTATATAAATTCTGAATTATACAAAAGTTATACAAATTCCGAATTATACAAACGTGCGAATAATACAAAACTAAAAAGCTGAGCCGCGTAATTATAGCTAAAAGTAGGTCGTGAATTGTAATTAAGGCAAACTATAGTTATGTTAAGTAATTAACTAGTATATGTTTGCTTATACGTGTAATTTTGTTATTACATAAAAATATCGCTATACAATAAGACCTGGGCTTTCCTTGAAAGTTCTTGGATAATCTCATTTGGCCATGTCTTATTTTGTGTAATTGTTTCCATAGTGATATGATAGATTTAGATATACATTTTGTGTAATTGTTTCCATCTCAATTGTATTGAATATAAATTTATTTGGTACAATTTAATATTTTTTCGACATTTTTCATAAAATACAAAAATCTTTTCTAATTTTTTATATGACTATAATTAGATTCGATTAAATTCACTTAATTAGTTAATTCAATTGATTTTGAGAATTATTTTCACATCCTTAATTTTTGTCATCATCCATTCCCTCATTATAATTGGAAAGACTTTAGAAATGAAGTTAGACAAGTGGTTGTAGTTAATATTCCATATATCTATATCACAAGGACTTTATAACGAAGTTTTTACTACGTAACTTGGAAGTAGGGGTGTACATGACCGGATTGGTTCGAGTTTTTCAAATATCAAACCAAATCATTTGTTAAAATTTTTACACAGATCAGAGTTATTTAACTACCCTAAAACATAAATAAGTAAGTATTTCGGCGTAGTAACTCCTAAAAGAGGCCTAAATCCGAGTTTTACACCAAGAGACCTTTCAACTTCCTTCACCCGTTTTTGTATCGATTTACCCGTATTATTACGAACTCCTTCCGCCCAGGACGTTGTGGGAACGTAAGGGAAGTAATCATGCTACGTTTATTTAACCAAACTAGCAACTTATTACATTTTTGAAACCCCCCCAAAACCGATTCTAACCGATTAAATAACAATATGCAATCGTTGTTAGTTAAGTAATGAAGTAAAAAGCGTAAGGAATGTGAAATTACTTGAAATTTCGACGTTCGGAGAAGAGTGATCGAGAGGAATTTGGGGGAGTTTTTGGGAGTTAAAGGGAGAAATGGGAAAATGTTTTCCCTTTTTCTCTCTTTACTGTTTTTCGATCTTCCGCTCAGTGAGATCCTCGCCACAAGAGAGGATCCATACTAGCGAATAAATGTAGTTTAAATTTCTTCGTTTCTTCGGGAGTTGCCTCAAGTTTTCTTCTGGTCTTTAGGTATAGTACTTTACCTATATCAATTAGTTGGAAAGTCGACATTTGTCGTGGTTCCATAGTGGACCAATTCTTTAATTTAGTAACGAATCGAAGTAGGGCGCATGATGTCGTGCACTAGTCGTTCGGGGACGAATGAGGGGTAAATTGGTATTTATTGTAACGACCCGAACAGTCGTTATTAGGAGGGACAAAAATTTAGGAAAAAATCTGGGTCATTATCCCGCCAGAGCGGGCTGGTTGTCACCAGGGCGGAGGCGCCAGGGTGGGGTAAGTTGGCGCCAGAGCGGAATAAGCGAGACAGAACGTAAATTACGAGAAATCCTATTTTCTCTAGCTTCCTAAAATACCTAATTAAATCGTAAAATACCCTAGGAACCTCAGAAAAGCTACTCTAAGCTTGGAAAGGAAGGAAAAGGAGGTTTCTAGTGTAAGAATGGTAAGATCTTGTGGATTCTTGGCCAAATCACTGTCACGAAGCCCGAAAAACCCAAATCGAAGTCAAAACTTCATGTATCTGCTTGGCACCTAGGTAGGCTAGGTTTTATGAATTGAGTAGTTTAAATTTGTACTCACCATGTCATATATGTAAATCAATGGTAGGATTTATGCGTAGACCTTCGTGCACCGAATGATTTATGATTTAAAACCCTAGAAAGAAGCCTTAGATGATGAATTAGGGCTGAGTATAGTTGAATTAGGGTTTGCATGAGGCGTGTTTATGAATAATCCATAGGTGATGGTTGTGATTCTATGATTGAGTGATGTATGTTTGTTCTTGCTTCATTATGATACTTGTACATGTATGAATGATGCATTATTAATCACATTTGTTGTATATGAGATGGATGAATTATGATTGCCATGAAATCATGACCTAAATGTATGATCTTGAGGATATAGTTGTGATTGTTATGTGTTGAATGGATCAGTTGCCACGTTCCGGCATAACTAACTTAGATCGGTTTCCACGTTCCGGCATAACTAACTTGGATCGATTGCCTCGTTCCGGCATAACTATGGGATTAGTTGCCACGTTCCGGCATAACTAATTGGATCAGGTACCACGTTCCGGTATGCTAACTGTTTGGGTTTGGGTTCCATTAGAGGACCAATAATGTGGCAAAATTGCATGACTTGATATAAAATGTGAAGTGGTTTATTGTTCGTAAATGTTGACAATGTGGTATATGTTCGATATATGCATGTGATTATAATGTTGTTTGACTTGCTTATGTTGAACTTAGTGGGCACTTGTATGATGGTTTGTATTTGATTGTTCATTGTAATGAGCGAACTTGTTGGGTATAGTGGAAGGGTAAAATGTTCAAGAGGCGAGTAATAGATAGTAAGGGTTATTCGTGTGTTGTAATGGCAAGGAGTAGAGGTAGCATGCGTGATGAAATATGTTTAGGTGGATTTTACCTTGGGGAAAAGAGATTGGGTTTAGTGTTAAGAGAGCGTGATGTAATGTATTATGTGACTATGGCTAGGTAATGTGACGAGAAGTAGGGGTATGACGTGAACGGTTAGTGAAAATGCTGGTGATTGTATTTGGGGGATTTCTCTATGTGGTGGAATGGTTAGGATGTGATTAAGTATCTGGTAGGTAGGTTGATTGAGAAGGGTGATAGTAGGCAGAATACTAGTGTATATTGGAGGTATCTCAAGAGAGGGTGAAGGTGGAGAAGCGAGTGGTTTATTTCATGATCTTACTAGTTGGTTTCTTATATTATGCGGTGAGCGTCAGATTAACCGATGATGCCTACCAGTACGTGTGTTTTGTACTGATACTACTCTTGCTATGTCTTTTGACATAGTCTTGATACATGATTGGTGACGGTTCATTAGGTGAAGACGAAGAACTCGCCGGCAGCTTTTACTCTTCCTTCCGCATGGTGGGAGCTGTGTCTTTTATTTATTTTGTCCAGATGTACTCTTAGTAGCTCTTGTACATGTTTAGACTATATCCCTGGGAGTGTTAATTACTTTACAAGTCTTAACTCGAAATGATTTGAAAAGTTTTTAATGAAGAATTCCGTTAGTATGTTATTTCCGTTTATTTAATTTTCCGCATGTTTTAAATTGTTGGGTTATGAGGGTTCTCCTACTTAGGTGGTAGTACGTAGGTGCCCGCACAACCCGGTGGATTGGGTCGTGACATTTCAGATATATTTATGAATTGAGATCATTTTTAGCTAGAATTATGAGATTGACAATAATTAGGAAATATTATAAAGAAATTATTTGTTATTCTAATCATGGTTAGGACCTTGATTTAGGCAATTAAATCTCAACCTTTAATTTTTAATTATGACACATGGCTTCCATCCGAATAGGAATTTGGAGAAATGGAGAGGAGCCTCATCCTTCACTTTACAATTGTATTATTTTTTTTATTACATTTTTGTGGATACTATATTCCATGAAAAGTAGAACAAATTATTAAATGCAAACTATCGACCCTATTTGAACGTCAAGCACTTCCAAAGTCCATAAGATAGGGTAGCTAGACTCATTTTTGAGAAATTGCCTTAAAGTGGGGGCGAATCAGAATTTTCATTTACTTAATGAATTCGATCTTAAATGTTTTTATTATTTAATTCATTATATTTTTAAAATTATGACTTCATATTTATTATTTTATTTATAAAATTATATTCCACGTCAAAAATATCAATTTCAGATAAAGACATTAACCTTTTTTCGCACCTGCAAATTGCAATGAATGGAGGGATATTAATGAATAAAGGCATGGAGCCAAGTTGATCAAGTCAAAACTTTAATGTTTCATTATTAATAACCAAATTATTGGGTGAATACAAGACAACAATGGAAAATGTGAATAAAATCTTCCAAATGTAATGAGAAAGAGTACCTTCAAATCATAGTAGTTTGTCTTCATGGGGAGAGTGAATAGGAATTTAAATATTCTCCATTAAATACATTCGTTATTTTTTCCCTTCAATGTACCATTTTTTTTTTTAAAAAAAATTATTCGAAGTATCTTAATTTGATATTATGCACCACACAAGTTTTTTCGAGTGAAGTTTCACCATGCGTGCCATAGATTTTGAAAGAAATATTTGACTTTTTAAAAAAAAAAATATATGCTTTATTCATGTAAACTCATTCACAACGAACATAATTAATATAATTTTTTTTTTAAAAAAAGAGAAATTCCATTGATTTTTTCAAATATATTAGCTTGTTGCAAACTTATCAATCAAAAGGTATTCGAGCTACCTTTAAAACTTGGTAGATTATTTGGCCAATAATTTCCTCCTTATCTTTAAAACAAACGAAGGAAGACTTTTGTACTAATTATACATGATTAGTAACTTAATTGTGTTATATTCTTTACTATATGTTGATGCTAAATCAAAAAATTGAACAAATAAACGGGGCAGTAACAGCACACGGTAGAGCAACCAAAGACGAAAATAGTGGCTTCGCTTTCGTGAATTGCACTTTAGGAGGCACTGGTAGAATTTGGTTGGGGCGTGCGTGGAGGCCTTACTCCACATTCGTTTTTGCTAACACTTTCATAACGGATATCTACTACACCAGAACAAGGCTTTAGTGGCAATTAATTAATGGCAATTAGTTAATTGCCTCTAATATATACCGTAAAGTCACTTATTAGCGGCATTTATGTTTTTGCGCGTAAAAGATACACCTTTTTAGTACAAATCTTTTAGAGAAAAATACGAAAATCACTCGCTCTCATTTTATGCGCTCTACTTCTCCCGCTCTCTCAAGCAATTAGTTCCCAAATCCCTACCCTAGCTATTTCAGTCCTCAATTTCCTTCAATTCGTACTTGTAAATGAAGTATAATTAGGGTTCAGTGGTAAGAATCGAGTGCGGGGACCTTTCAGAGCAAACATTTATGCTAATCAGCGAGTGGAGACAGTAACAATGAGGTCGATGAAGGATAGGCTTCGCGGCAACGCTTTTTACAAATTGCCGGAGGTAGCAAAGAGGTCGATAGGATGGTTTCACTCGTCACTCGGCGGAGACAAATCACCAGCAAGAGGTGTTCCATCTTTCTCCTCTTTTTACACTTCTTATCACTTATGGTAGCTTTAGATTTTTATAGTTTTTCAGTTTTTTCATATATTCTGTCTTTGTACATTTGTGAATATGCGTTTGATAAACTGTTTCACTGAAAATTTGTCCTTTAATGTATCATGAGTTCTTCTATGTCAGACATTTTGGTTTTCTCTTATTCAAATTATATAAGTGTGTTTTCACTATTTGGATTTGAAGAGAATTGATATTAGTATTCTCAAAAAATGAATTCGTCTAATGCGTGTAGTTTGGATGTTATAATCTAATTAATAGCCTTTTTGGCCCCTCTTTTGGTAAGTCAAGTAAAAAACTAGGTGCTTTTTGAGTAGTAGCATGAGTAAATGATGAGTAGCAGAAATGCTTTCTCAGAAGTGCAGAAAGCAACTTTCTTCAAAAGTCACTTCCTGAAAATTGGGCCAAGCACACATTGATAGTTTTCCAACTTAATTAACCAGACACATGGCAAATCCCACGAGTTGCACACCTCCTACCAGGCAAATCGTGTGAGATTTATCAGGTAGGATCTGTGCATCTAATTGTTTAACTTTATGATAGTTTAAGTGTCTAATTATAAACACCTAAAATTAAAGGACATAGATGTCGGTTGAGACCAAGTTAAAAGACACATTTATATCTAATGCCTTTTTTAAACACTGTACGTGTAGAAATGAAATATGGTGAATTGATGATATATAGCGAACTCTACTTGTTTTATGCAAAGTGGGAAGCATGTATTTCCTTGGAGAGAGATGCAACTACCATTACTAATCAAGTTTTGACATGTAGCTATATTTTGATTTTACTTTGTTAATTGGTTTTGAAGCTATATGGGGTGGATGCAGGCAGGCGTATGTCATGCTTATCAAATCTTCAAAAGAAGAGAATTGAAAGATGAGAACATAGTAGTATTCATGTACAATGACACTGCCAAGAGCTAGTTGAATCCTAGACCTGGAGTCATAATCAATCATCTGAATGGTAGTGATGTTTATGTCGGTGTGCCTAAGGTAATAACCATATGTTATATCTTGTTGTTGTATCCTTTCATACATAGTGCACATGCTCTTTCAACCCCAAGTCCCAAAAGTAACTTGACAGGTTCTCAAATGTAAGATCTTCTGTTGTGTTGTTTTGTGGTTACAGTCATAACATTATTGTCATTTCTCTATTGAAAATGTGGTGCATCTAATTCTTTGGAGTTTCATTTAGTAAAAACATTGAACCTCAAATTAGAAATATAGCTCTACTAGGAGATGCAGAGGCTGCCAACTGCTTAGGCAATTTGATACCCTGGACTTGAAAGTTATACGAAACCTTTATTTGGGAGTATGAATCTGTGAATCATAGGGAAACTCCTGCTTTTTTCTTATATGACACCGCAATAAGATTAATCGGTACCAGTCTAGAAGGCAAAGTGAAACTTTTTTTGGATTTTTATCAACTCAAATTGGTTGGATGTGCTTCGTCCATGATTTTAGTTTCTTGATCAAAGCTGATTCGACTATGAACCATATCTTGGTGATAGGAGCATATCGAAGTGTGGAAACGCAAAATAGGTGGTGAACTGTTTTAGAAGAACATGAAGCTTGATTCTTGTACTTCATTCGGCATTATTTTATAGAGTTGATTAATTTTAAATGGTACATTTCTCTTTTCTTTTAGCAAGCAATAACTCATCTTAAAACTTAAGTTGTTAGAGAAAACACACTTTTATCTATTTAATTATGTCTTCAACACGTTCCCTCCTGTGCCGTTTGTATTTAATGATCGCAAGTTTATTCTTTGTCATAGTATGGAGTGCTTTAATGGTAAATATATAAGATTAAAACAAACAACTAATTGTACATGTGCTAGATTTGTTTGGATCTTTGTTAGTCCCAAGAGTAACTCAAAAATCCAACTACATGTACTTAGTAAGAATGTATTTTAAATTACCTGTGAGTAAAGGAAAGTTCCAAAAATTGCAATGGTGGCACCAAGGGCATTGACTGGTTGAATTGGATTTTGGAAAATGATGATGGAGGAAACTGTGACAACAATTCTTTTCATAGTGTTGCCAATGCTAAATGTCAGTGGAGAAATCTCATTAAGGGATATATAGGATCAATTTCAAAACCAAAATTTTTAGTGTGTCCCATGTCTCATTACATTTTTAGGCTAGGGTATGCAACTTAACCACCAGTAATATAATTGTCATTACACATATTGCCCCAACACAATTGCTTTTAAGTGTTGTAAATGGGAGTTTTGGTAAAAGCATTGAGCGGAAGAATGGAAAGATACCTGAATTATGCACTTAAATTACACATGTTGACTCGTAGAATTTCTGTTCCGTATGAATATTTTCAAAATATATGGTCTTACATTAGTTGGGTGCTTATTGAGAAAAGCGGTGCAAGAAATTGAGTGACGAATATCTACTCAAGTTGGACATCTTAGAACGGTATAATATGTAATTGTATTTTCATTTTTTCTTTTCAGCGAATATGGTTCATATCATTTTTCTTTTATTCCTACAGCGAAACAATCTATTAAAGACTCATGAAGCGAAAATACCAGTCAAGGCACAAAGTCCTAGCAGCCCTTGCAACTGGGCTTGAGTGTGTTTGCCAATGTAATGTATAAAAGGTTGTCCCTTTTTTCTTAAATAGAAGCTTCCACCTATTTTTCTACATCTCAGATATATAATAGTCTACATCGTTCAGCTACTCACAAGTCTTAAAACTCAGATGCGGAGAAGTCACTGAAGAAAGAAATATATTGTGTAATATTTTCAATACGATTTTCCATGCAAATAATGATGACTGACCAATTGTTTTTCTCTTATTTCATATCTAGAGCTATGATTATAAGTTCCTGAAAACATATCAGAATTAGAACCAACTTCCGGCAACTCGGAAAAGATCTTGATCAGTTGAAGGTCCTTGATAATGGATACATGAAGGTACCAAATCTTCATTCTTGACTTAACCGTTTACTCGCACTCTGATTATAAAATTGAAGTCTCATTAAGTCATACCTTTGTGTGCTAATTGTTTGTGTCTGAATATTTTGTTCAGTTCTGATGATTATCTCTCTGACCACCTTCTATATTTTTACCTTCTTATCTGAATGTTGCAAACCTTCTTATCTCAATTGGCAAACATCTTTGTGAGCCTACTACATGTACTTCTTTTCCTTATGCTTTCAGAAGAACATAGATTGTGTATTTACCAGTGCATTCAGTTCTTCTTCATGCCACTATTACTTTACAAGCTAATACAGTAAGCAATTGATGCAGATAGGGCTCTAAGATGTTGCATCAGCAAACAATGCAATCAACCTAATGATGCTTCTTCTGAATCGACGTGCCGCCTGATTGGCCTAGCTACAAATATCAAATAAAGTTGGCTCTATTAAAGATCCTCCTGATAGCATATCATTGTTATCCAAGTTGCCATAGTTTCACTGGGAAAAAGAAATAATAGTTCAATCTCCTTGTTTCCATTGTTGAACACATTCTCTCTGTTTTTTGATAACTTGAACATATTGTTGTTATTTTGATAATCCATATTTTTTTTACGAAGATAAGAAAGTGGGTGTATTAATTGTTCTTATTTTATATGAATGAATTGTTTGAGTTTGATAATTCTTCTATTACTATTTTTGAATTGGTTTTCTAATTAAATATATGATGAGGTGAATTCATGGTCAACTAAAATAGGTCTCGTTTAGCGGCAATTATTGTATTTTTACTGACAATAACAAATGTCGCAAAATAAGGAAGCTTTACTGGCAATAATAATTGCCACTAAATAAATACCACTAGAAGTAATTACTTTTAGTGGCAATAATATGGATATTTACCGGCACTCTATATAAATGCCACTAAAAGCTTTAGGACACTGGATGCAATGGCATCAACTTAAATGCCGCTAAAAGGTTTTGCGGCAATAAATATTGCTGCTAAAAGGAAAATCTAATGCCGCTAAAAGTCATTTTTGTGGTAGTGATCGTAGCTCCTGAGGGTTGGAACGACTTGAATGACCCAATGAGAGACCAGTTAAGTAACAGTATAATCATTTCATCTAAAAATATAAACTATATATCGCAATAAAAATTACATTCTTTAATTAATTTTTAACTTAATTATTATAGGACAATTTTTTATGGAGATTATAATGCTCTGGAGCAGGATCGAATATGGCGCTGAGGGCGCCATATGGTCAAAGACTTAAACGATACACAAGCTCTTCCATGAGAGAGAGTAAGAAAGATGAGTGCCTTTTATTTGTACAATCCAAAAATCATTATAGCTAAACCAAAAATCTATATTAATTCAAATACACATTTTATTTTACCATAATGTCGGGATCGTTGTAATAATTAAGAAATGGAATAGTTTTTAGATAACTGTAGCATCATTTCTTATTTTATTTTAGTATTCCTTGCTCAGTAAAAGGAAGGAGTGATCTCTTCTTCATGTATATCTTAGTCTTTGGTGCGTTGCTTCTATTCTTTTTAAGTGTGGCATTCAAATCCTTATGGCTCACCGAAATGTTGACCCCAGGCCCAATTGTGATGATGGATATTTTGCAATTGATTTCATATCGAATATAAATTTATTTGATACTTTAAAAAAAATTCATAAAATATAAATTCTAATCTAATTCTCGGTATAATTATAAAAATATATAGTGAAACCTATAATTTTTTATTTAAGAAATCTAATAATCAATACGATTAAATTTGCTTCGGTCAATTCAACTGATTTTGAGAATTATTTTCACACCTCTAATTTTTATCATCATTCATTCCCTTATTAAAGTTGAAAAGACTTTAGAAATGGTCCAACTTAGACAAGTGGTTGTAGTTAATATTCCATACATCTATATCACAAGGACTTTATAACGAAGTTTTTACTACGTAACTTGGAAGTAGGGGTGTATATGACCGGATTGGTTCGAGTTTTTCAAATATCAAATCAAATTATTTATGTAAAATTTTTAAATTTATAAATCAAACCAAACTAATAAAATTTGGATTTTTTCGAGTTTTTCAACCTCGGGTTGGTTCGGGTTTTTCAAATACCAAACCAAACCATTGTGTCGAATTTTTAAATTTATAAATCAAACCAACCTAATAAACCTCGGATTTTTTCAGATTTTTGGATTTTTTTGGTAAAGTTTGTATACAAACATATAATTAACTTGTACTCCAAATATTTCTTTAGTCCAACCAAAATACAATTATCTAAGGTGTTTCTTAAAAAAATAACACAAAATATGAGATGAAAACTGCTGACATAAAAATATTCAATAAAAAATAATAATGAAATCATCATATAAAATAAATATTACAAAGTCATAATGAAAATGATCATAATTTAAAAGTACTAAATCATGCTAAAATAAGTTTAATAAGTATTAGTTACATTACTAAATATTTAAGGAAAATTAAAATTAGATTATGTATTTTAATTGTCTAAAACAATGAAAAAACTAAAGAACAAATATTCAATATTATTGTCATTCTTAGTGTTGAATTGATTTTCTTTTTGCATTAGTATTAATTTGATTATAATTATCAACATCTATGAACTATAATCTTTATTGGATCATTCCGAATTCTAAGTTTTAAACTTGAAATAATATATTAAAAGATAAAAACTATGAAATAGTATAAGAAATATTTTAAAATTATATCAAAGTAAATATTTTTATGTATAAAATAAAATTTTAAAATTACATATATAATGTCGGGTTGGTTTGGTCTCGGGTTGGTTCTTTTTAGTTAAAACCAAACCAACCCAAATATAGTCAGGTTTTTTTTTTCAATACCAAACCAAGTCAAACCAAACCACTAGTTGGGGTTTTTTTTCTATTTGACTCGATTTGCGGTTTGATTCTATTTTCGGTTCGATTTTGTACCCTACTTGAAAGTGTCACTATTGAGCGATGCTAACAGAAATATCGAATAGACGGGATGATTTCAATTTGAGACATATTAAAATAGTCAAATTAATAAATGAGTTGGTTAGTGATGTGCCCAAAAGTTATTTGGTTATTCACAACCAATTTCTTTTTTAAAATTTTAAAGTTAAATACTTATTCAAATATAATTTTGATTTCTAATTTTTCTATACTTAATTTCAACTACTATTTTTCTTTCGATATCATGTCCAAATGACTACCTAAATTATGAGATGTTCCACCATTTTTGGATCTCTAATGAATAGTATGTCCTAGGGATAATACAACTTATATGTAAAGAGATATTATTATCCTCCATTTGCATTTTCAATGTCACCTCGATATACCATTTGATTTATCACTGCAAGTGTCTTATTATTTTATTATGTATTAGAGTGTCAAAGGATGTGGATCATGTGGTGAGTTCGATGAGATACCTTCACATTTAATTGAGGGTCATTTTTTAATAAATTTTATATCATGTAAATTTAAATTAGTTGAATTGGTAATCTTTGAATTTATATAATTAGATAAAAAAAAATATCATGCACCATACTAGTTCAATTTTGTCAACTTACTAAACTATGATTGAACAACTGTAGTCCAGAATCTATGTGCTATACACATTTATTATAGCTTGTATAGACAACGAATGTCTCATGTGATTCATCATCAAGTATCAAATGTTTGAGTAATTTTCACTGCAGTGACTAGAAATAACAATTGAGATAGGGTAGGATAGGATAAAAACCTTAATAAGAGGGTGTTGTCTCCTGTATTCAGGTTAGGAAAAACAAAGCAAACTAACGTGTTTCGCAAGAAATTTAATCCCATCAAACTTGATAATTTCAAATAACTCAAGAACAATGAGCAAGCGCACAAACTCAATCGTGAATATAACATCATTTGCCGAGCGACGACGACGGCGCGAGGGGCACCTTCTTCTTAACCTTTTAAGAGCTAAAGGAAGCGTTTTCTAATATAAGGATAATATTTTTCCCTTCTTCTACCAATATGAGAGAAATGATTTTTCATTTTCAAAGATTTTCCATTTGAAATGACTTTTCATTTTCCCTCCAAATTGGTTCCCCCAGATTTCCTAATTTTTCATTCATTTTATTTCTCATTCACACCATGCTAAACCCAACACAAGAGGTAGGATGATACATCTATAAGAGCAGGACGAGTCAAAAATGTATATTTCTAATTTATAGAAGGGTAGGGCACAGTTTTAATAAGAAAAACATAGCAAAACAAATTATTGCTCTGAACACTATTTTTATTGATGGATTTCACTGATCCACGTCCTCTTCTTCTTGGATTGAGATGGATAAACAAATGATCTTTTTCCTAGAAATTTGTTGTTCAAAATTATCATATTATTTGTTATCGCAAAATAATAAAGTTTCTTTTTCTATGTGTATAGTGAAATATGGGAGCCACTTTAATCTCCTTATCATTAAAAATATCGTTGCTATTGGGTGGATGAGAACACCACTAAAATAAAATCTTGAAAAGAATACAAATTCCATTTTACTTACTTTTCTAACTTGTCTACTTCCCTCATTCTTGGGACACATGTTCCCAACTTAAGTTGTACGGCGAACTATTTTCTCTTTTCAACACTTGATACCTTTTACTCCCTAACCCAAATTGATAAATATATAATTAAATCTACTCTAAAAGAAATAGAGTAATATTTTAAAACAAATGGAGTACTAGTTATTTACTAGTAATATATTTTTAAATTGATTTCATATGATTTAGTATATATTATTATAAATATTATTTTTTATTGAAACTTTTTAATTTAGAGTTAAAGATTTAAGTTGATTATAGTTGTTTGAATGTACTTTTTCCAAAAAAGTAAATATGATTAAATATGGCTGTTTTCATGAAAAAAAAAATTACGATAAAATTTTAAAAAGAAAAATATAATGAAATTGAAAATAAATTTTTGAATGTTTTTCAAATTCCAAATACGGCTTTAATCATATCTGAAATTTTCTTGACTAAACATTGATTTTCAATTTTTTTTTAAAAAAAATCATGATCAAACATACGAGGTGGTCCTACTATATTGGAAAAATTCAGCTCAATTTTTATGCTCATCCTCACCTCAATCAACATTAATTGTCAATTTAAGAAGCATTCACTTTACACTTGTATCATTTTTATTTGATTACATTTTTGTGGATATTATATTCCATGAAAAGTAGAACAAATTATTAAATGCAAAATATCTACCCGAACGTCAAATACTTCAAGTCCTATGATAGGCTAGACGCATTTCTGAGAAATTGCCTCCAAGTAGCCTAGTTTACGATTTTCGATCGAATCAGAATTTTCATTAACCTTATAGATTCGATCTCATATGTTTTTAGTATTGAATTTATTATATTTTTTAACTCATGAATTAATATTTATTACTTTATTATAATTTTTATAATAATATATTTATAAAATTATACTCACATCAGAAATATCCAGTTCAGATAAACACATTACCTTTTTTTTCTTTTGATTGTTTATTTTTGTGATCAAGTCAAAATTTAATGTTTCATTATTAATAGCCGAACTATTGGGTGGGTTACAAGACGACAATGGAAAACGTGAGTAAAATCTTCCAAATAATGAGAAAATAATACCTAAGTCACATCATATATAGTTTGTCTTCATGGGGAGAGTGAATAGGAATTTAAATATACTTCATTAAATAAATTCGTTATTTTTTTCTCCTCAATGTACGTACCATTTTTTTTTATTTATTTGAAGTATCTTATTTGGTTATTATGCACCACACAAGTTAAATATTGTCAACTAACTAAATATGATTATAACTCAAGAATCCATATGATAGCATAGCTAGGAGGCCGGTTTGTTTCATAAATAAGGTGATTTTATTTTCTTTTTGGCTAAATAAGGTTTTGAAATTGTGTTTGTTGATAGTTTTTGCCAAGAAAGTTTACTTTAAAACTCAAGCATAGTATGCTGAAATTTAAATATCGCTACAAATGAAACTCCAACATAATGTGTTGAAAGTGAAACTTTACCAATACACTAAGGAGCTCGTGTTGATTTCCTTATGGTTCATGAAGTATCAAACGCAAAGGTTTAAAAGTTTGTTCAAGTCGCTAAATCTATTATCGAAAGTCCTCAAAATTGACATTGCTGCTAACAACTGTTTATGAGAAAAATACTTTTAAAATAGTTTTTTAGAAAAATGCTTTTAAAAAAAGGCAATTTATGTTTGGGTAATTCATTTGAAAAGTGTTTTTTATAAGCAAATTGTGTTTGACTAACTTTTAAAAAAAAATTGCTTTTGAGAGTCAAATTATGATAAAGGGTGAGTATAATGTACTTCTAATTATAGAGAGAAACTAGTCTAAACATCTATTATAAAAAATTAAATTAAATTCATATACAAATTTTCAATCAATATTATATATTTTTTGAAGGGTTGTAATCTTTAATTTTTCTTTTTTTCTTTTCTCTAATCTTGCAAAAACATTGTTGTTACTTTTTTTTCTCATTCTGCAAAATAATAAATAAAATAATAATACATAAATGTAAAAAAAATATAAAATTTATTATATAAAAATAAAAAATAAAATTATTAAATGAAACTTACCCAAACATATGAGTATGTTAATTAATTAATAACTTATATATATATATATATATATATATATATATATATATATATATATATATTATAGGGATATTTTAGTCCCGAAAAAAATAATTTTCTGCTTCTGCTTTTTTTAAGAAGCAGAAATTTTTAGTTTTTCCGCAACAACATAAAAACTGCTTCTGCTTCCATTAAAAGATAGTTTTACAGGTTTGTCAAACACCTAATTTTTCAAAAAAATGTATTTTTCTCAAAATAAGTGTTTTTGGACTCCCAACATCAATATCAAACAGACTCTAAAGACTTGTAGAATATGCTTTAGTACTCCATTTTCACACATATATATATAATTTGTGATTAACCACTTTATATTTAATTTTTAATAGCTTGATTTATTTCAAAAAGTTTTAAAATACATTAATAAATGCACGTTTAAAAAATTGAGTAATTTGAATCTCGTATCCTATATCAAAATATTGCGCGGGATAATCGAACAAACATAATATTACATATTAAAAAATAAAGAGCAAAAAATGGAAAGAAAAAAAAAAGGGACAAAACAGAGTGGGGTAGGACAATTATTTTTTTTAAAAAATAGTACTAAACAGGATAGAGTAATACATATCATAAATTTTACCCTTTCCCGTTCCATCAATTGCCATCCCTGGCAAAGACTAAGTTCAATAGGTTTAGGAGGTATATATTCTTCTTCTTCATGGATTGAGATGGATAAACAAATTAAATGTTTTTTTTTTATAGAAATTTGTTGTGGTTATAGTTCTAACCGCAACCTATTTGACAGTAGTGAAGATTTTTGTTGGAGAAATTTTTTTAGAGAGGTTTTTTGTGTCGAGACATAGATTTTGCAGAAAAGATTATGGACAGAAGATGCAAGCTATTGAAGATTATGTGAAAAAGGTTGAGCAAATTTGTTTTGTCAGAATTTCAAGCCAAGGAGGAGATTTGTTGGGTGTTTGTCCTGAGTTTCTTACCATAATTGGGTCTTCTTTTTAGAAAAGGAAAACATGTAATCTCTATATTTGACTAGTTTTTTTTTCTTGTAGGAAAAAGTTTATGATTCTATAAATAGAGGTTCATTCGTTCTAACATAGCATCATTCACAACGTAGTCCTAGGGGCTTTTAGAGTTTTGTCTACGGTGAGAATTTGTGGGACACAAATGATACGTTCTCAGTTGACCTCTTTATATTCCAAGTGAATTTGAGTGAGGTTAATTTTCTCAATATTTTGTACTCTCATATTTATATAGTGAATTGCTCATCTCTTTTTGTGTACGTAGGTCGATTGACCGAACTACGTTAAATCTTTATGTACTATGGTATATTTCTCATTTGACTTTTTTTCCATGATCTTTCAGAGTTTGCTTTGCTACCTTTCGCGTGACACCTAATTAATTCAACCCTAACTATTCGTGTTATATAATACAAATATAGTTTATAGACGGTAAATATCTTATATGATTGACCAACGGTCATATTATTGTCAAATATTATTTTTTAAAATGTTTGAGTAATTTTCACACCGAAGACTAACTATCAATAGGCGTTGGGGGTATATATTCTTCTTCTTCTTGTTAAATATAGCTTTATTATTGGCTGGATTAGAACGCCACTGTAATCTTTTGAAAGAGAATAAATTCTATTTTACTACTCTCTGTTCTTAATTGTTTGTCCACTTTTAAATATACACACCTAATAAGAAAATAATTATTGATATAGTGAGTTTAAAGTTTATCATTTTATCCCTCTTAATTATGAAGTAGATAAATTAAAAACTTAAGATTTTCAAAAGAATTTACTTTTTTCAAAGTAATTAATTGAGGATATAATAGATAAACAACAATTATTTTTTCTTAATTTGTCAAAATAAATAAATAATTAGAAATAACTAAAAATGAAAAAGTAAATAAATAATTAGGGACAGAGGAAGTATTTTTCCAACATGTCAACTTCATCATTCTTGGGGCACATGTTCCCTAGTTAACTTGTCTACTTTCAATAAGGTTATCTTTTACTCCCTCAATCAACTTGACCATATTCAAAACAATAATACTGTATTTTAAAAAGAATAGTCATTTGTTATCCTAGAGTAGATTTTATAGAGTACTCACTTTGTTTCAGTTTATATGATTCAATTTTCTTTTTAGTTAGTCCAAAAAAATTAAGATATATTTTAAAATATTCATTTTATTCTTAATGAAATGATTTGTAGCTATACAAACATCAATCACTTATTTTAGACTATAAATTTTAAAAGTCATTCTTTCTTAAACTCCATATCAAGTTCAACTAACTCAAATAAAATGAAATAGAGGGAGTATTACATATTATTATAAATATTGTTTTTTAATTTTATTGAAATTTTTTGAGTTGGAGTTGTAGATAAAATAATATTTGATTATAATTTTTACAAATAATATTGTTTGTTTGAATGTACTTTTCTAAAAAAAAAACATGAAATATGACTAAATATGGTTGTTTTCATAAAATAAAAAATTAGGGTAACATTTGGAAAAAGGGATATAGCAAAAGTAAAAATAAGATTTTGAGTGTTTTTCAAATTCCAAAATATATTTAAAATTTTCATGACTTAACACTAATTTTCATTTAAAAAAAACGGAAGAAAATAAAAAGATTCATGACCAAACAGGTCCTAATACTAATTTGGCGAGACGTCTTACGAGGTGATCTTGCTATGTTGGAGAAATAAAATTCAGTTCAATTTTCACCTCATCAATCAACATTAATTGGCAATTTAAGAAGCATTCACTTTACACTTGTATTATTTTTATTTGATTACATTCTTGTGGATATTATATTCCATGAAAAGTAGAACAAATTATTAAATGTAAAATTTCTATTTTTTTTTTAAACAACTTCATTATTGCACCACAATCTATGGCGGTGCAAAATATTGACCCTATCAAACAGTTCTGGTCCTAGTGTCCTAAGATACAATACACATGTTCTCTGTTTATTTTTTTGATTTTCCATTCAGTGTCCGGGGTCTACATTAGAGCTCCGACTAAATTTGGATTACGCACTGCAGGGCCCATTTGGGGGTGGCGCTCCCAACAGGATTTTCTCTATACCCAGGGCTCAAACTTGAGACCTCTGATTAAAGATGAAACACTCCCTCTAGTACACCACAACTCATGTTAGTGACATGTTCTCTGTTATTGCCTCCTAGTGGCCACGTAAACAATTTACAACTTATATTCAAGACGAAATTAGAATTATTGTTTATTTTATAGATTCAATCGTACAAACTTTTAACTAATTTTAGTATTGAATCCATTATAATTTTTAAGTTATGAGTTTATATTCATTATTTGTTGCAATTTTCTTATCAATATATCATCATACTTATATTAGTGACGAAGTCATAAATTTCGTTAAGAATATTCAAGATTTAATATATGTGTATGAAAAATAATTTTTGACCTATATATTTTATACAATTTTCGACCTATATATTTTATACAATTTTCTATATACATATTATAATTTTTCAATAAAAAGTGTCCGATTAACCACCCCAAACTATATATAGTTACGACACTGATTTACAATACGTATATTATTAATCACTAGATCACATCATAGTTTGTCTTCATGGGAGAATGAATAGGAATTTAAATATTCTCTATTAAAATACATTGCAATTTTCCCCTCAATGTACCACTTTTTGATTTATTTGAAGTATCCGATTTGGTTATTATGCACGACACAAGTTAAATACTGTGAACCAGCTAAACTATGATTTAATAACTCATGCTAGAATAGCAGGCCGGTTTGTTTCATCAATAAGGTGATTGTATTTATTTTTTTTTGAAAAAAATTACATAAACATACAATTTAATTTACCATATTCTCTAAAAAAATTACCATCTTAAAATAGAGGGGATGTTTTGCACAAATTATCCTTATTTTGGGGTGGTCTTTGATTTTTTCCCCTCAAATAGGTGGCCTTTAATTTTTGCCCCTACTTCTCTTTTAACAAAAATTTGTTGTCCAAAATATTTGTAACTATGACCTACTTACGTTAGACAAATCTTTTTAAAAAATGTTCGCCCCGGGGTTTAAGATCAGTGCTATCTAATTTGCAAAGCAAATATTTACCTCGTAATATTTAAAAAAATCGATAAGCACAAGTTATTCCCTATGAGGAATAAGTACATACTTCTAAACTTATGTTCCGAAGCACAAGTTCATACTACTGAAATTATGTGCCAAGACACAAACTCATACTATTGAAGTTATGGCCTAAGCTACAAGTATATACTACTAAACTTATGCCCTTAAACACAAGTTGGTTAGGCATAAGTTTAGTTTTAAAACTTTATACGTTAAAATGTTGATACTACTGAACTTATTCCTCAAAACACATGTCACGCCTAAGGCAAAAAAGAAAAAGAAAAGAGTAAGGCTTAATTATGCAACTTGTGCCTAACAAAGTTGTGACCTTGTCCGTCGATTTTTGTAATTCAATATAATTATTAATATAAAAATAATTTAAAATATGATTTTGTGTTTGTTGTATATAAATTGGCAAAGGTGTGCAACGCTTACTTGGTTTTGTCCCCTTTTTCTCACTTGGTACGGAAAGAGTAGACGAAAAAAAGAAGAGCTAAACTATACTAATGGGAAAATTCGAAAAGATGATATTTTGGTACATTCTATTACTTCCTCCCTCCATAGTATTAGGCAAGTGTACTTGTGATCCGGATAACCATCATGAAGAAAAAAGCAAAACCAAGACAGTACTTTACTATCAAGTGGGAGCCATTGCTTCCATTTTGGTAGCGAGTGCAATTGGGGTGTGTATTCCAGTATTTGGAAAAGCAATACCGGCCTTAAGCCCAGAGAGGAATTTCTTCTTTATAATCAAAGCTTTCGCGGCTGGTGTGATCCTATCAACGGGGTTTATGCACGTACTCCCTGAAGCATTTGATAAATTAGCATCACCATATTTGAATGTGCGGCCGTGGAAAGATTTTCCTTTCAGTGGATTTATTGCAATGGTTTCAGCAATAGCGACTCTGATGGTGGATACTTATGCAACTTCCTATTACAATAAGAAAAAATTGAAAAGTGGAGTGGTGGTTCGGTCCGGAGATGAAGAAGCAGTTACTCATACTCAATCACATGTCCATGCACATAGTTCAGTACCGATGATGATGGGTGATTCTATTCCCGAGCTCCTTCGTTATCGTGTTATTTCTCAAGTAAGAATTTTTTACGTTATTACTATGACTTGATATGTTTAACACCACAAAACTAAATATCTTATGGTATGGTATAATATTTGTGGTGTGGAGCGCAGGTTTTGGAAGTGGGAATAATAGTACACTCTGTCATAATTGGAATAGCTTTGGGTGCTTCTGGAAATCTCAAAACTGTAAGGACTCTTTTTGTTGCTTTGACTTTTCATCAATTTTTCGAAGGCATGGGACTTGGTGGATCCATTGCTCAGGTAATTAATTTTCTCTATTTTTTTTTAATTTTATTTTTTACATTAAAGGTGGGCAAGCCCTTTTTATTGAATGGACTATATCACATAAATTGAGTGGATGAAGCATCACCATATCGCCTGTTTTTAATACGAAACCAGCCCCTTAAGTTTATCAAGATATTTCATTTAGACAATTATACCAAATCCTGTTTCAATTTAATATCTCAACTCCTAATAAAATGTTTCAGTTAGATATTTTTTGTTCAAAATTTGTAAAATTTGTTCACGTGTGTTCTCATATGTTTACTAGGTAGTTAAGTTATAAATAGATAATTTCCTTTAATTATATACAATCATCTCAATAAGACATAAAATATCTCAGATATTTTTCACTTGAGTTTGATGCGTCCAATGAAATGATACGACATATATATTTACATACTTAACTTATTATCTAATAGACGAATATAGATACATATTAAAATATTTATATATAAAATAAAAATATCTAATTAATACACCTTATTGAGTTAAGTTATTCCATTGAAACATAACTTTGTTAGTTACATGTGTACAAATAGAATATGGGATTGAGTCGATTGACTATGAAGCATTTTATTTTTGTTTCTTTTCTAATTGTTATTTATTGGAATAGTGGCCTGTATAACCTTATGTTATACTCTTGTCACGTTTTACTTTTTCACGTTCTTTTAAAAATCACAAATAAAAAAAATATCTTTACTATTGTCTCCTTTATCTTTGATTTCTAACAAGATCAAACTAATTAATAATTTTATTTTAAGAAAGTTTGATTATTGTCGGTTTAGTTATTGTTGGTTTGATTTGGTTTTTCTGATTTTTTTCTGTTTAGTTATTGTTGGTTTGATTTGGTTTTTCTGATTTTTTTCTCTTGAAAGTAATAAATACATATCTCAATAGACACAAACATCTAGTACATGAACAATTCACATAAAAGCTACCGTGGTTTCAATTAAACAATACTAGAGTTATTATTACACAAACAAAGTGATTCAATTAAGAGAAAGTATGATTATCTTATGTGAGGTAGGGTAGATAAAGACTTTGTAATGAATTTTGATAGGCTTGGACTTAGGGTTGTAATAGTTGGGCCAACATTAAGTGTTAGGCTTGAGAAAATGATAAATTTAAAAACTTAAGTTAATTAAAAGGGAAATTTAACAAAATATTTTTATTTTATTTATGAATAATATATAAATAATTATAAAATTTATATATCTAATTTGTCAGTTCTATTTGGTTATTTTTGCCGTTTGTTTTTAGTAAAATAAAAATCAAACCAAATAGTATCGATTTTCAAAATTTAAAACCAAATATAACCAAACCAAGCCAAATAAAATATCAGTTTCTTTAATTGATTAGATTCAGATTGCGAATCAATTTGAGTTTTTTAACCATAATCATAATCAGATTGCATGTGTTATATATATGCCCTACGCTATTTGGCAAATAATTGTGAAACTGTTGGTATTTTATTATTGATTGGTAATAATAATTAATTAACGTATTAATGTGCCAACTAATAAAGTTGTTATATATTCCAAATGTAGGAAGATTTTATAAATTTATGTCATACATTTATTTGGCACTTTAATTTGCAGGCAAAATTCAAATCCCGTGCTGTGACTATAATGGCTTTATTTTTCTCGCTCACAACTCCAATCGGAATTGCAATAGGACTAGCAATAACAAAAGGATACGATGAAAACGATCGAAAAGCTCTCATTGTGGAAGGAATATTTAATTCGGCTTCAGCTGGCATCTTAATTTATATGTCACTCGTTGATTTATTAGCTGCCGATTTTATGCATCCAAGAATGCAAGGCAATGGAGAACTTCAATTAGGGGCTAATATTTCACTTCTTCTGGGTGCTGGCCTCATGTCTGTCATAGCCGTATGGGCTTAATTCATCTAACACAAATTATTATTATCAATTTCACATTTTTTTTTGTCTTTTACTTTCAATGTTTTTCTTTTGGTAGTTAACTTAGAGATATACAAATATGACTATAAATCTTTTTATATAGAAAAAATAATGACGTCAAAGCTTGCATGATTATAGAACCTTATTACCAGACATATTTTGGGTGTTTAGGAGTTATTTTACAAAAAATAGATGATTTTCTTTATTTTTTATGTGTGTTAATCCATGAACATTTTGGTGATATGATTTTGCAACATCTTTATGGAAAACTCTGTAGGGAGTTGAAGGAGCAGTATGTGAAGACTCACCATATTTACGGTATTTTTGGGCATTTAAGAGCCATTTTACAGGAATTAGGTGATTTTCTCAGTTTTTTTTGAATATTAGCCCATAAATATTTTGGTGATATGGCTTCCAGTTGATTTTTTTGTAGAACCTTTACGGAACACTCTATAGGGAGTTAGGGGAGAAGTACATGAAGCCTCACAATTTTTACGGCATTTTTGGGCACTTAGGAGTCATTTTTATAAGAATTAGGCGATTTTTTCAATTTTTCGTGTATGTTAACCCAAGAATATATTCGTGATATGGCTTCCATATGATTTTTTTATAAAACGTTTGCGGAACCCTCCATAGAGAGTTGAGCAAGCAATACGTGAAACCTCGTCATTTTTACGATATTTTTGGGCATTTAGGAGCCATTTTACAAGAATTAAGCGACTTGCTCTGTTTTTATGCACATGAATATTTTGGTGATATGACTTTCAGATGATTTTTTTGCAAACCTTTACGAAACCCTCCGTAGGGAGTAGTACGTGAAGTCTCACCATTTTACGACAATTTTGGGCTTATAGGAACTAGACAATTTTCTAAATTTTTCGTGTGTGTTAGACCATGAATATTTTTTGTGATATGACTTCTGGTTGATTGTTTGCAAAACCTTGATGGATCACTCTGCGGGAAGTTGATGGAGCAATATGTGAAGCCTCATCATTTTTACGGTATTTTTGGCATTTAAGAGTCCTTTTTTACATGAACTAGGCGATTTTCTTAGTTTTTCATGTGTGTTAGCCCATGAATGTTTTGATGACATTGCTTGTTGTTGATTTTTTCGCAAAACCTTTACAAAACCTTGAATAAGGGATTGGGGGAGCAATATGTGAAGTCTCATTAATTTTTACGACATTTTTTGGCATTTAAGAGACATTTTATTAGGTGAATCCCTACTTATAAAGATTTCTTCCCAATCCAAAAAGGAGAAGAAAAATACACAGTTGTTTTCTTGAACCAAAACTCACGTTAGTTTCTCCTCTTTTTTTTCTAGAAAATAGAATTCCGACTTCTAGTGAATATGGGCACTATAGGGACTACCGAATTAATTACTGAGCTTTCCTATTATGAAAATAATTCTAAATAATTAATTTGAATTATTCTTACCATAATAAATTACAAATTATTCATTAGAAATTTGTAATTGCACTCCTCTATTTATATTTCAAAATTCCCCATTAAACCCTTATGTAATTCCCCATGTTAAGATTACAAAAACTAATTAATAAATTAAATTACTGACGAATTAAATTCAATGATTAATTTTCATTAGAGCATTGCTTAACTTATTTCATGTGTCGGATTCATAAATCCACTTGCAAGGTTTGACACGATGAAAACTTATAAGCTTCTCAAAAAGGCATATCATGAATCTCTATATCGAGACATGGATTTCATCAACTAACTTATTATTTCACCAATACATATTATTATCATCCAATCTAACAGACATATTGACTCATCTCAGAATCTCACCTTTTAATAAATCAAAATGATAATTAATATATACAAATCATAATAATTATATCAAAATTAATAATACAAGTACATTTAACAATTTAAATAATATGCTTTTGTCGGTCTAAAAACAACTATATCTACTCGGTCCCATTTAATACCATACAAAATACACTAGCACAAGAAGTTGGAACTTTACCATTCCCATAATCATGATAAATTATATATAATCTTGTGCTACAGTCCTACCGATGACATGTCCAACTTCCATCTTAGATTGTGAACAAATTTTTTTTATACTTATAAGAACCGATGATTAATCATTTGTGTATAAACTAAAACTCTATACACTAAATCATCTACTATATAAATAAATAAACACCTTAAGCGAATATATGATCTATTAAACCTTTTATTATAAATGAAATAAATAATTATTCTATAATAAATACTATATCTAAAACATATAGTTAATTGTATATATCACAACATTAATACACTCTATCAAACGACATCCTTATTATAATTTGTTGAGATACATAAAGTTTTGTGCTCAGGTGATGCAAGGGTGGTCTGATTCTTATTTTATAAGTACTATATTCTAATCTAGACATGAGCTGTGTAGGTAATTTGTGGTGCTTGCGGAGTATATAGGGTGAATAGAAAATTCATAGTTGAGTGATTTTTGAATTAAAAATTAAAATTAAATAATTTTCTATTAAAAGAATTTATAATTGAGTGACTTTTAAGTTAAAAATCAAAATTGAATTTATGTGAAAGGCTCATAATTAAGTTAAGTGATCATCTGAGATATTGCCTGCATCGTATTCTTATACCTTTGAATAGTAGAGGTCGGTATTTGTGTCACTATCTTTTAAGTGTGTTTGTTATTTTTCACACTTTAATTTGCATGAAAAATCTATTTAAGGCTTACTTTCGTTTGAGTTATTAAATTCCGCATTGGCTATCAATTTATTTTATGGATAAATTACCTATACACACCTTTATTTTTCATAATTTTCATTATTCCCTACCAATTTAATATATTTCCAAAATCTCTTATTTTTCCTCAATTCTCAAATCAGCCGGATACATAAGTATCCCAGCCTTAACACACGATTTCCTTCCTTTTTTCACTCCTTTAATTTTTCCCTAATTTCACTCCACAATCTTATCAGTTACAATTTTTATATCAATTTGATTTTCAAAAGGATTCTCTCTCCATTCAATCAAATTCAAACTACTCAATAGGTATAGTGCGTCTTCTTTAATTTTATTGTTTTTCTTCTTTATTTCCTGATATAGTGCGTCTCCTCCTTAGTCGTCTTCTTTAATTTTATTATTTTTCTTCTTTATTTCCTGACACATATGGATCAGGATCCTTATTTTAGTATTGGTATTTCTCAACTAGTGGAATAGCTCCTGAGGATTGGAACGACTTGAATGACCCTATGAGAGACCAGTTGAGTAACAGTATAATCATTTCATCTAAAAATATAAATTATATATCGCAATAAAAATTACATTCTTTGATTAATTTTTAACTTAATTATTATAGGACAATTTTTTATGGAGAGTATAATTGCTCCGGAGCAGGATCCAATATGGCGCTGAGGTCACCATACGTTCAAAGACTTAACGATACACAAGCTCTTCCATTCCTCAACTCATCTTTTATTGATGCTGATTTGTTGCTTCAATCTTTCCCCTCTTAGCAACTTCTCCTTCTTTATATTTTCTCTCTCTAATTATAAATTTTTGTGCGATAAACTCGATTGCATAATATTGTAAAATTGAACGACATTGTTGTAATATTATTATAGATTTGTCTTGTATATATATGCATACACACTGACACTATTATAGATGAACTTTTAACTTAAATATTAGGGTAATTTAGTCCGTTGAGAAAAATCATTTGTTTTATTTTTCAAACTATGACAAGAGAAAGTTGCTTGGATGGTAAGCATCATCACTTTCAACCTTAAGGTTATGAGCTCGAGTCACTGACCGTAAAAAAGATGGGAGCTTATGGGGGAGAGATAAAAATATAAAATAAATTATTAATTCTATTAATTATAGATAGTTATCTTTAATTACCTTTAAAGTGTACACTATCAAATGTGAAAGAAGTTAATTAAACACAATATGATAGAAGAAAAAGCTCAAAATAGTCCCTTTTTATCTTTGGGCTAAAATTCATAGTAATTCTTGTTTCTTTTTACCCACATAGAATACTTATAATCCCTTATGTTTGTAATATTAGTGCATTTTTTGTTCTCCCTAAAATTTTACATTGATTTTGTCTACAATTTAGTATATGGATGTTCAATCGTCTTTCTCTATATTTAATAGAAACAATAATTTTATGACAGAAAAGTGAAAAGAAGAGTGCTCTTTATTATTTTATCGGTCCGAAAAATCATTACAACTAAACCAAAAATCTATATTTATTTTTCGAACTACATCAATTTGTTGTAGATAAATAACATTGCAAGGAAAGAAAATGTTATATTATTACACATGAAATATGACGCGGTGAACCTCTCAATGTCAAAAAAATATATTAATTGAAGGACTAAAATTATACCAATACTATAAATATGAAAGACTATTAGTACTTTATTAAAGAAGAAAGATGACCATGAATCTAAATCAAATGCCAAAGATATAGATTATTTTAAGCTTTTCTCCAATATTATACATTACCTGATGAAAGAATGAATCTCACAATACTTTTGATAGGGACAAAGAACCAGGTTCACGTAATATATATTGAGCCGGTTACTTAAAAAAATAAAAAAAAAAAAAAAAAAAAAAAAAATATATATATATATATATATATATATATATATATATATATATATATATATATATATATATATATATATATATATATATATATAGTTGATAAAATGATTATATATTTAATTGTGTACCCGCACCCTTATAACTAAAAGTCGTCCAGGTGAATTGGTCAAAGTCGCCCACTCCTACCGCGGCCGCGCGAGTTAGATTTCCGGGAAAGGTAACTTTTTTTAACTTTAAAATCAACTTTTTCTTTAGAGTTAAACCTTTAAAAAATATTGTTTTTATTAAAACTCGTTTTTGCCACCTCATCTGGCCCCATTCCCTTTCTTAACTAAAAACAAATAAAAACCCTAGCACAATTCTAAACAAAATATAAGAGTGCTAGAAAATCTACCACTTGCACAGTTCTAAACAAAATATTAGACTGCTAGAAAATCTACAACTTATAAGTATTCTTCCCTACATAATTAAAGTCCTACTCCTATTATCTCTGCATAAATTGGTAAGTTCTTCTTTTTAAGCGTTTTATTTTGTAAGAATTTGTTGTTGTTGTTTCTTGTGATTTGAGAAGGATAGACTATGTAAAGAGAAATGCAGGTGAATTTTTTTCACGAAAACTGGTTTTAAGACTTGAAATCACAGTTTGGAACGATTCAATTTACATGTTGGTGAAGTAAATAGCGTCCACAATAGGTGTTTCAACAAGATGCTAAATTTTGAGAATCCATCTCAATCTATTCAAGTTGCTTTTAACAAGCAATTTGAGAAAACAAGAAGTGAGCATCGAATTCGTTTAGAGGTGCAAGGTTCCTCTGGGAATTTGGATTGTCTTTTCGAGGTCATGATAAAAGTGAGTCTTCAAAAAATAAAGGTCCTTTTTTAGGTTTTTTGGATTGGCTTGGATAAATGCTTCCGCTTATAAATAATGTTATTTTAAAACATACTCCAAAAAATGCTATGATGACTTCTCCAAAAAATGTTAACGTTACCCTTGTGCCACTCCTCGGCTTACCCTTGAGTCAGGCTTAGTAGTGCCCCCTATCTTCAAATCTTGGGTTCACCTCTGTATATGAGAAATGAGGAAAGAAAAAATTGGCACGTGCAGCACAGAATATAATAAAACACGATTTTATTTCAAAGTCAAAGAAGGAAAGCAGTAAAACTAAAAAAGTGTCCTGAGCAATTAAGGAAAGAGGCATACAGGTTCAATAAGGAAAGGGATTAGTTTCATAGGAAAACAAATTCCTTTCCTTATAGGAATTAAAGAAGTCAAATCAAAATTCTATAAAAGGTTTAAGCCACACAAAGAAGAGGCCGTCTTTGCAAAATACAAAAACGAGAAATAGAGAAAGAGAGAGAAACGGGAGCGAATAAGGCCAAAGCATTCAAGAAGAGAAGAACGAAAGAAGTACTAGAGTTAGAATTTCTTTCGGAGGTGTTAAGTAGCATTGATTCATCGTTGAATCAGTGTATTAGAAAAGGGAAGAGAGAGTCCTGAGAGAATTGTAACAAGAAGTGGATTTGACTTATTGGGAGGTTAGAATTAAGTGAGAGTTTTGTAAACAAAAAGTGAGTTTGACTTTTTGGAGAGTACACTTTCGATTATAGTTAATCGAAGAGAGTAAAAGTTTTAGAATTGAATTCATTGATTGACTGAGTTGTAATCTTGAATTAATAAAAATTTTGGTGTGATTTTCTCCTTTTGTGAACAAGGAAGGTTTCCACGGTAAATTTGTGTTTTCGTCTCAATAACTAGTAGTTTTGTGCATTACTCAAGAATCTGGTTCTTGAATCAGAGGGTAAGGTGTAACGACCTGTTTCCGTCGTTATAGAAAATCCAATGGGGAAAGAATTGGGGCCAGAAATTTTTTGAGTAGTAACTTTGGATTTCCTAGCCTAGTCCAGATTTGGACGAAATCGAAGTCAGTGAGGTCTAGGGAAATCTGGTAACAAATGAGAGATCTAATTATGATTTTGATCACATGACTAGATAGCTAAGCCGTTAAGGAACCCGTACGACTTTATGGAATGGAATTCGGGCGAGTAGAACTCCCGAAAATGATCTTAGCATGAACGGGTGGTTTTTGAATGTCAAGGGCTGAAGGTGTGTTGTGAAATGGGGGCTTGAAATTCAAATTCCAGCATTCTGTCTCCGTGCATGCCGCCGTAGCGGGATAGCTGCCGCTGTAGCAGGATGGGTCCAGCCGTAGCGGGACAAACGCGACTTAAGTCGGAAATAAAACCCCAAAAACGTTTTATTCTATACTTTTCAACTTTGAGAGCTAAGGAACGACCCCAGGTGTGTTCTTGACGGTTTTTCACCATTCTTTAGGCTAAAGGTAAGATTTTTCCTCACCGAATACATGTTTCGATCCGTAAAACTTAGTTTCTTATGTAATTATCGATGGGGAGGGTTTTGATTTGGGAATTATGGTGGAAAAAGCCCTAGTCTGGGTATGAGAATCAAGGGTTTGGTCTAGGGTTATTGAGTTCGTTATAATCCGAATAATTAGACCATTGAATGTTGATCTTTGTATATAAATTGTTGTTTGTAGACCTAGAACAAGCGGAAAGAATCCGAAAAGGGAAGATTCAAGTGCCTTAGGGGATTCAAGCTTGGATTCGAGGTAGGTGATGGTTGTGATTTCATGTTGGTGTGATATATGCTTGTAATTGCTCATTATAATGCATGAATGTATGCGAATGTTGCATCATTGATCACCCTAATCGTAAATGAGGATAATTGAATAATTGTATGCCTTAAATCACCTCTTGTTGTATGATTGTGAGAATATACATTGTGATTGTGGTTTGTTGAATGGATCGGGTGTTGCGTTCCGACACACTAACTTGGATCGGTTGCCACGTTCCAGCATAAACATTGAATAGGTTGCCACGTTCCAGCATAAATATGGGATCGATTGCCACGTTTCGGCATAAACATTTGATCGGGTACCACGAACCGGTACATTAACAGTTTGGGTTTGGGTTCCATGAGAGGGCCATTGAATTGGGTCCCGTGAGAGGACCATTGAATTGTGTTGTGTATCTACTTGTAATGATTTCGTTCATATCTAATGATGATTGATATTGGAAGACGGTATGTTGCTCTAAATTGATATAACTGTGATATGTGAGAATCGTGAAACTGCTCGTTGTTCGTAATAGTTTACTAATATTGTATATGTTCGGTATATGCATGTTTTATAATGATTGTGGGTACTTGCATGTGTTTCACTTATTAGGATAGCCGCGTGATCCTACCAGTACACTGTGGTTGTGTACTGATACTGCACTTGCTTGTTCTTGTTAAGTACAGGGTATCTTCAGGCGGCTATTGATAGACCTCAGCTAGGTGACTATTGAGCGTGACCGGATTCAAGGGTGAGCCAATTCTTTCAGGCTGCCATGGATCTTTTTTGTTTAAGTCCACCCTTTTCGGACTTAGACTATTTGTTTAAGGTTTATTGTTTAGTTTCGGGGTTGTACCCCTTGTTCTTAGACTTGTCGTTAGTAGAGTTTTGGTACAATGACTTTCAAGTTCTAGGGATTGTTCTTTTGGATTAGTTTGGTTAGTTGTTTGTTAAACCTTGGAGTTTATGGGGACTTCATTTTTATAGTCATTTAAACCTGCTTCCGTATCTTTAAATGCCTTAGTTTTCATAAAATTTGTTTGTTTGGGTTGTAGTAATGGTTCTCCCACCGGAGAGTGTGGGTGTCAATCACAACGGTTTAGGTCGTGACATAAGGTTTCTTCATTACCAAAGAACATGTCTTCTTATTAAGACACGTGAAGATAAATTGACGACGAAATTCATTCTATTATTTTATTATATTCCTTAATCCGAAAAAGAAAGAAATTCTCTTCTTCATGTATACCTATAGGCTATAGTCTAGCTTAGTTATGTTCTTTTTAAGTGTTGAAGGAGCTAGATTTTTTAAAGATAACTAAAACGACCGTACTATATAAAAATAAAAAAGTGTAAGAGATAGATCAATTGTATTCACAAATAAGCAATATCTTTTTTATTTTTATATAACACACATCTTATTGTTTATCAATTACAATTTTGTGCAATATATATAATGTATATACATTAATAGTACATATACAATATGCTTACACCTAAGAGAATTGTGTCTATAATTTAGGGATACATCATACATAAATCAGTGTATATATGTTATAAAATATAAAATATAGCTATACTTTGTAATTACATAAAAATATCGCTATATAATAAGCCTTGAATTTTCCTTGAAAGTTTTTGGATAATCTCATTTAGCCATGTCTTATCGATGAGGCAAACCAAAAATTGATATTTGTAATTCAAGCTCAAAAAGTGAAATTACCCGATATATAGATTAGATTACTTATTTTTCTAAAATTATATCGGGTGTTTTATTTTGGTTGCCCTATTTAACTAGTATTTATTTTGTGTTTTATTTTGTATGAATAAAACAATATTAGGTAACTTTCAGGCAAAAGTGCAGGACTTCTTTTTTTCTCTTCTTCATCTTCTATATTATGGGCCTGAAATTTCAAGTAAATTTAACATGTGTTTCAATCATGTATAATTGAGCACCGACAGACATAGAAAAGTTAAAAGGGTACTAAATGGATTTGTTAAATTTATTGTTGTTTTGACTAATTGATTGATTGAATTTTATTTTTTACGATACATGAAACATATGTTTCAAATTTGAGCTTACTCGGAGTATCTTTGAGTTTTGAAATTTGAAGGAGAAAAAAGGTATTTTTGGGGGCAAAAAATCTACAGACTGATATTTTAGCCAATTTTAATATGAGTTTCAATCATATATGATTGAGCGCAAACGTACATGAAAAATCTAAAAGGGTGCTAACTGAATTTGTTAGATTTATTGTTATTTTGACAAATCAATGATGTGAGATTTGTTCATAATGATTCATGAAATTTATGTTTAAAATTTGAGCTTATTTGAGTGTAGAGTTGTTGATATTCAAAAAATAATCACAATCACAACAATAACAACAACAAAAATTGACAAAACAAATTCAGATACATATGATTAAGATTTAAGCAAATTTTACATGCAAATCAGACATAAATTTTCAACTTCAACCATATATGTCTGAATTGTTTTCAAAATGGATAAGCTCATAATTTTTTTACAAAAGCTGTATAAGTTAAACGTCCACTCTAAATTAAGCTACAAAATTCAAAATAAAGCTTATAAACTTCGAACATTTTATCATCATATGTACTTTGACAATTTACTAAAATTTCTGCATATACTAGTTATATTAGTGATACTATAACCAAAAGAAGTTACACCTGAGGCCCAATAGTGATATGATAAATTTAGATATATATTTGTAGCCACGTAATTTTTGACCGAACATAAGATTTTACACCATTTTTTTTCCCTTAAATATTTCTTCTAAGTCTACATTAAATATTTTATTTTTCATCGTATTTTAGTGAGTTTATTTATTTTAAAAGATTTGAAAACTACAAAAATATATGTTTTCTTTCAATTTAGATTTAATAATAAGCTACTATTTCTTAATCATAATTTAGAATAGCTATTCATTTATTCTTATAATTTTATAAGCTAATATTTTTATAATATTAATTATATTTAATTGAAAAAAAACTTACCACTACCCTCACCCCATTACCCATTTCCATCCACATCTACCCCCACTCACCTGACATTACCCTCACCCCACTCCACTCATTCCCACCATCTACACATAATACCTACACTACCCACATACAGACATATGGAGAGACGCCCAAAAAAGAAAAAAAAAAAATCAGCAAACATCCAGCAATACCAAAAAACTACTACACACACACTCTCATTTCCTCACGAACAAAATCAGAAACAAAACCTTACATATTACAACACATTCACACGCAAGAAACAAAAATAATATCCTTACATTTTTCATGGTTAGGAGTTTGCGGTTCCTTATTAGGATTGTTTTCTTTTCGTGAATTGATTTTCGCAAGAGGTACCATTTAATTTTTATTGTAATTTGTTTTTCATAATTAGATAATACTTGATTCCAATGTTATGAAGTTGCTCAAATTTTATGTGTTGAACTTTGATGCTATAATATTGAAATATTTCCTCTTTATTTTCTTCTATGTTATCTTCCATTTTGTACTATATGCTAGTATCAATTAAAGTACCTTTTATATTCAACTAAAATTAAATCAAATCAATGAAAATAGTATTCTAATAGTTTGTTTAGTCAACTTCATCTAAAATTAAAAATGTTCATCCTAGAAAAATTAAGAAATGAAGAGTTACACAATTTTTATTTTTTTAATGTTGTTTTTGCCATGACTTGTAAATATACTAAAAATATAAATGCATCTACGTCTTTAAGGTTTTAGACTTTTTAGAAGGGTATTATGGTCTTTTCACTACCCTATTAATTAAATTCGTTTTTGGTAATTAAGAGGGGTCTCAACTGATGGGATTCAGTGTACGCTATTGAAACTAAGTTAGGGTTTTGAGAGAAGAGAAAAGAAGAGGAAAAAAGAGAAGAAGAACCAAGGAATCACCAAGTTCTTGAAGAATTGCTTGTGGATTTCGCCAAGGGGTGATCCCTACGAGGTATGTGAGATCACATAGTGTTGGGTTAGTTCACCCATGCACCAATCATGATTCAATTCAGCGTAATAGTGTTCTTGAAAGAAAAGATTATGAGTTCTTGATGAAATTTGTTTAAGTTCTTGTGGATTCTTGTTGTTGAAGTTGTTGAGGAGTTTCTTGAGTTTGATTCATGAAATTAGGTGTTGTTTTGAGTAGATTCTTACATATTTTGGTTATGTAGTCGAATCTAAGTGTTTGGGAAAAGAACCAATTGAATCTAGAGGGTTTAGAGTTGAAAAGCAAGCAAAACAATTCGTTAAAGACCTGGGGAGGGGGCTGGGGCGCCGCGACACTCATAGCACCCTAAAGGAACCTCTGAAGTTTGGGCTTTGGGGCGCCGCGCTAGCCAATGCACCCCAACCCACCTTCTGAAGTTTTGCCTCTGGCGCCCGGCACCACTCAGAGCGCTAGGGACGCCAGGTCCTCTACCTTTTCCCACTTCTTTCCGTTTGAGTTCCCTAGCAACGTACCTAAGTTTTCTAGTTGATTTCTACACTATAAGGTACGTCTAAACATCATGAAATCATCCATAAACATGAGATCATGAGCCTTGAATCCATTATTCAATTCAAGAAAAGTAAGAGTCAAGTTGAGAGAAGTTCATAGAGTCTTCCAAAAGTCTTTTACAAATGTTTTAACTTTATTTTAAGGCTTGAGTTTTGATCAGTTGAGTAAAGAGTAAGAGTAAGTTCATTTCTTCAAAAGATTATATGGGAACTAAGTATTCCCAAGAGTTAAAATGTTTTCATATTTAAACAAGAAAGGAAACACCGATTTCCAAGAGAGCTTTAAAGCTAATTTTTGAGTAATTATCTCAAATCAAAGAAAGAGTTTTGTTTTAAAACATATGACTTGAGTATATTTTGGGAGTAGTATTGAGCACCGTTATGGGGACGAGTTCATAATAATTCAAGTCTCCACAAACCATGTAGTCATCGTGGGTAGAAAGGGTCATAGTTTTTAGATGACACCTTAATGCTTTTTAGCATAGACTAGTGAATCCACTTAGTTGAGGCGTTCTATAGCACGACATGTTATAAGACAGTTTTGGTAGTGTGAGCGAGACGTTGTATCATCACATTAGCTCATAGTGATGGTTGTCAGTTAGAGAAACTCCCACATAATTATATTACTTTATTATATGAGTAAATTGAGTTGTTGTTTCATTTTTAATGTTTTATATCAACTGCCATCTTATTGTTGTTTATTTTGCATTTGAGTTGAGTATACATGAGTTGAGTAAAGCTAAGGTAAGTGTTCTTTTCAGATTCCTTTCAAGCTTATGTCATGTTTAGTTTTCCCCTCGCATGCTCGTACATTCAATGTACTGATGTCATTTGGCCTGCATCTTTTTATGATACAGATATAGGTGATCAGGATCAGTATCCAGCGCCTCGTTGATCCAGTTGAGCATCTTATAGTCAGTTGGTGAGCCTCCTTGCTTTCCGGAGGGTCCCCTTTTATTGCTTTTTTAGTCAGTTGTTAGGATGATCGGGGGTCTTGTCCCGACATCCCTCATTGTTTTAGAGGTTTCATAGACGAATAGTTATAGTTCTTTAGTCTTTCCATTATCATTATATTATGTTAAGACTTGAGTTGTCATTTTGGCTAAGTTTAATATTTCTTTAAGTTATTGCATGAGTTATCTTTTGAGACTGCTTTCTTGTCAATTAAGTCTTCCACTAATAGTTAAGCCAGGCCAAGGGTTTGCTTGGGGCCAACAATGGTTCTCGAGTGCCAGTCTCGCCCAGGATGTAGGCTCGGGGCGTGACATTATTATTACTGAGTAAATAAAAATTATATGAAATACATCAAATATATCCTTATATGGATGATTTCTTTTTAATAAAAAAATTTAAAATTAATTTTTTCACTTCCTTTAGAGAAAAAAAGATACCTGCGAGCTATTTGCAGAGGTGGAGCTAAGTGGAGGTTTGTGGGTTGAGACGAACCCACTAGCTTTTTCATAGACCATATATTTGTATTAGAAAATTAAATAGATAAATTTGTAAATTAACTTATGAACCCCTAATAAAATTAATTGACAACTCAACAGTAAAAAAAGATTGTAAAAATACTTTTCAAACTAATTTGTGGGTTCGAACCCTCCTATTAATAAAAAAATTCCATTTATATGGATATATATAAAACACTTTCATGTCATGGCTGCTATCAATAGGGAATGACCCTGAGTATAGTTGCCTTACCATCAAAGTGTAGTGTACCTTAGGCTTCACTTTCTCCGTACCTTATAGGAAATTTAAGATTTTACAAATTAATACCCAAGAAAAGCGTTATACATGTATAAAAAAAGGACAAACAAGAAAAAGTAGCGATATTTCTACACTAATAACCAACGAATGACAAGTGATTTTTCTTGCGTGGATTCTATTTCAAAGAATATAAAGAAAATGAAAACCCAAACAATACGAGTAGATTTCTTCAATATATATGATATTACACTTAACTGCAAATATTATTTGCACTTGTATAATGACAAACACTCCAACATTCAAACAGTTACAGTGGACACAAATAACAATCCTTATTTATGCAACCAGCAACAAAGTTAACTAGCTGATGCATCACTAGGAAACATTAATTAATTAAACAACACGTAAATGAGTACCATTTTTGGGTAACTAATTAATTAAGTTGGGGAATAAGTTGAAAAACACCAGTAGCTAAATTGACAAGTCCACCAGCGGTTCTCCCAACAATCTGCAAAGGTGACTGCAAGACCCCGGCGGATGGTAAGCTAGCGTTACATGTTGAGAGCGGAGTTGTAACCACTATGTTGCAGTTAGACAACAATGATGATAATATATTTTGTACAGGATTCAACACCAGTGAAAATGCTCCTGATCCATTTGTTGTTGTACTTGATACTACATTTCCTGCTCCACACCGTAATTGCACCGATGCATCTGCAATGTTTTAACCATAGACTTATATGTTACTAAAATTTGGAGTAAATATCTCAAAAGGTCATTGAACTATGAGTAATTATGTTATAAAGTCATTCAACTTTGTTTTGTATCAATAAAGTCATTCAATTTAATGATTTTCTCTTACAAAATCACTCAACCAACTTTTTCATTAAAAAGATATTAACATGATGAAATATATTAATTTTGTGTCATATAAATATGAATCCCACGCATAAAATTAAAATCACTGCACACTAATTAAGAAAGTTGCATGAATTTAATTATATCAAAATTGAGTCTAAATTTAATTAAAATCACTGCCGGTAGATGTATCTGCCTGGACGAGCAAGGAAGTTGTATGGAGAAAAAATAACTGCCCTTTTTTTTGTGCCGTTTAGTTTGTTTATTTGTCATTTTTTAATTTTTTTTTTATTTGAATAGAGGTAAAATGTGGTCTATTTGATTATTCATTTTTAAAAAGAAATCAAGTTCCTATACACAATCACATACTTTTAATTATAATCGATCTTTGATTGAAGGTCAATTTATTAAACACCAAAAATCAAAAAATGTAAATTGATCTTTGGAGGTTAATTTATTATTATTTTCACAAAAATTAAATAAATTTGAGAAGAATATTGCAAACCTATAAATT